>CM061557.1:124703989-127150239 GCA_030864225.1 Capsicum baccatum var. pendulum
GTAGCAGATAAAGCAGCCACACAAACTCGCTTCTGCTGAAGATTGAGCTACGACATCCTGCTTCTTTGTGCTCCAAGAAAAAATGCCTAAACCCAAATGAAAAAGAATAATCAGATGTGCTTTAATAATCGTCCAAACATCCACCCCAATCACTATCTGAATGCCCAATAAGAACTTCATTCTCCACACTCCTGTACCAAATGTCATAATCAGTTGTCCCTCTAATATACCTCAACATCCTTTTAGCAGCTCCAAGATGCTTGGTGCTGGGACTTGCATATATCAGGACAGTAGACTAGCTGCAAACATCACATCTGGCCTAGTAGCAGTCAGATACAACAAGCTTCCAATAAGGCTCCTATAAAATTTTGAATTTGCCCGCTCTTCTCCATCATCCTTCATTAACTTTTCATTCACAACAAGTGGAGTTACAATAGGTTTGCACTTATCAAGCTTGAACCTTTTCAAGAGATTTAGGGCATACCTGTTTTGGGACAAGAAAATTCCTTCAGAAGATTGAGAAATTTCCATTCCTAGGAAGAACTTCATCTCCCCTAGATCAGACATTTCAAAACTTTTAGCACCCCATTTTTAACTTCTTGAACCGCAAGAGAATCTTCACCCGTGATCATCAAATCATCAACATGAACGGATATCACAATTAACTTCCCATCAGCTTGCCTTTTAAAGTATAAAGTAGGCTCATTTAGGCTTCTATTGAAGCCTTGAGACAACAAATGAGTATCCAGCCTACTGTACCAAGCTCTCGGGGCTTGTTTAAGACCATAGAGAGCCTTTTTAAGCTTATACACTTTGTCTTCTTCACCTGCAACTATAAAACCTTCAGGTTGTTCAACATAAAAATCTTCTTCAAGAAAGCCATTTAAAAATGCAGATTTAACGTCTAAATGGTAGATTTTCCACATGTATTGTGCTGCATGAGCAATTAGAAATCTTACTATCTCATGCCTCACAACAGGAGCAAACGTATCTCCAAAGTCCACTCCAGGCTACTGGGAATAGCCTTTAACTACGAGCCTGGCTTTATGTTTGAAGATGGAGCCATCTGGATTGAACTTCGTTCTATAGACTTATTTGACACCGATGTTCTTTTGTTCAAGCCTATCAACCAGCTCCCAAGTATCATTTTTTATTAGTCATGGCAAGCTCCTACTTCCATTGCAGAAATCCAAGCTTCATGACTTGCTACTTCTTTAAAGGAAGATGGTTCACAAGAGCAAAAATGCATTGCTCATAAACTTCAGCTAGTGACCTTGTCTTCAACAAGAGGGGAGAGTCTGAATGTTAATTCAACATCTGAATTGTGCTCTTTTCCAATAATACGACTGGAAGAAATATCACTCGTCTGCGGATTTTGAGCTGCAGCTGAAGTACACCCCATCTTGGTTCTTTACAACAACATCTCGATCCCAATCATAGTGGCTAGACTCATCCCCCGCAAGATCTCTACTGATAAGCACCTTCTTCGTACAAACATTATACACTTTGTACCCTTTTGCAGCTGTGCTATAGCCCAACAAAATACAGAGTTCTGCCTTTTTATCCAATTTGCCTCTTTTAGCATCAGGAACATGTGCATAGCAGACTGAATCAAAGATTTTTAAGTGTCTCGCAGACCGCTTTATAACTTTCCATGCTTCAAATGGTGTCATGTCTTGGAGTGCTCTAGTTGGTAATCTATTTAGCAAATAGGCTGCGGTGTTGACTTGCCTCAGACCAAAAATATTTGGATATCTTCTTTTCTTCTAGCGTACACTCGCCATCTCCATCACGGTTCTCTTCTTTCTCTCAGAAACGTCGTTTTGTTCTGAAGTGTAGCTCACAGTAAATTGTTGTTGAATGCCCACATCTTTACAATACTTACTTACTGAACTAAGACGAAGTATATTAGTTCCATTATCTGACCTAATATACTTCAACCGGCAGCCACTCTCTCTTTCTACCATAGCCTTGAATTCTTTGAAAACAGAAAACACCTGAAATTTGCTACTTAAAAAATAGACTCATGTCATTCAAGTTAGATCATCTATAAAGAGAATAAAATATTTATTCCCACTCAAAGAAGCCGTCCTCATTGGTCCCACATATATCTGTATGAACCAACTTAGCTTTTCCTTCACCCTCCAAAGACTTCCTTAGGAAAGGATCGTCTATGCAATTTACCAAATTGACGACTCACAAACGTCTCAGCACAGTCAATTTTGGGTACATCAAGCACCATACCCTTGAATTGCATATACACCAATGAGCTAAGGTTGTAATGACCGAATCTTTTGTGCAAAGCCAAGTATCACTCATTTCAACATTGAAAGAGCAACTTTCAGCAGATAGCATGAAATTGAAAAGGTATTACCAATCATGCTAATTTTAGCTACTTCACAACCTTTAGGATCATGAATGACATATTTTTTATCCTTAAAAGTGTAATTATTGTGAAGCAACAGAGCAACACTCAACAAGTTCTGAGTCAGGCATGGCACATAAAGCACATCGTTTATGATTTTCATACCTTCATCCGTAGGAAATTCACTGATCCTCTTCCTTGAGCTTGCACAGTGCACCATCTCCAAGCTTTACTTTGGTCTCATCAGACCTGTCCAAGCTAACAAACAAATTTTCATCAATCATCATGTGCCTTATGCACGCACTATCGACATACCAATTATATCGATCAACATGTGATGTGTGCAAAGCCATGAATACCTCTTCCTCTGTTTTTTCAACTTGGTAATCTTCCCGCAAAATTACTCGTTGGAAGATTGACCACTTTGAGTTTGCTTTTGCCTGCAATACTTCTCAATGTACCCATACTTCTTGCAGTATCTGCATTGAATAGGACCTCCTAGACTTCTGCCAACCTAAGTTGCTCGGACTAGGGTGCGGTTATCGGTCACGGGTGCAGATCCGAGTGTCGGATCTTTCATGATCGAATTTTTAAGATTCAGGGATATGGATCTGGACACAAATACGTATGCGGGAACTCGCAAAAAAAAATTAAAAATTTATACATATAGTTCAAAATTGACAAGTATTTTAAAACTAATGAAAAATGAGAATATTAATATGTTCAATATATACTTACGCTAAATTTAGTTACATTAAAAAAATGTGTGCTTTCAAAGCATATACATTAATCTTTAATTTATAATTAAATAATTATAATATTTATCCTTATTTTATAAACTCTAATTAATATACAATGCTTATTTTATTTAATCAAAATAAAGATAAATTATTTATTCTTAATAGTAAATAATCAAAGAGGCAGCTATTAAATATGGAAAGCTTATCTCATTTAATTAAAAAAATTATAATGTTTATTCTTAATAACAAATAATGAACATGGCAAGTTATTAAAGGAGTGCAGGTCAATTAGAAAACAATTAGTGTTAGGTGTCTGAACAGTCGTCTTCATCTTTCCTCTGCTTCGTTTTCTCTCCTCCATCTTCCTCCCCAACTACATGTTTTACATATCTTTTTTTTCACTACAATACAATATCACGATGCGCACAATCTAGTTGTCCACCACGACACCGACAATTCTCGGCTTCAAAAACTTGTAACATTCGTGAACAATACTGCAACAGCCACACGAACAACAAGATTTACCAAGAAAAAAGCTTCAAAAAAAGACAGAAGGACTGGTATAAAATTACTATGTAGCAGCAGAATTGAGGTATTTTGTTTCCGAGCTATTCAAATCTTTACTTTGAGATATCAAAAATTTAATTTTTCTCCAAATTGTTGGTCAACACACCACGATCTCATTTGACCAGAACCGACACAAATCCCACACCCTTACTCCCGTGTCAGTGTCGTGTCGAGAATTGTTGGTCAACACACTCAATCTCGTTTGACCAGATCCCACACCCTTACCCGTGTCAGTGTCGTGTCGACACGGGTGCAAGCACCGAAATTGCCGAGTTCGAGCAACTTAGCTCCCACAATTCTTCTCCAAGTGGTTTGTCTTCTTAAAAATACCACAAGGTGAAAATTTTCCTCTCCTCGACGATTCACCTTGGTCGCCACCAGATTTCACCTCTCCAGAGTGGTCTAAAAAGACTTGTTTGCCTTCCTATTGTTGCTTGAATTTATGCCTTACTTGAAAGGCATCTTCGACTGTCCTTTCGCTTCTCATGGTTACCCGTTGCTTCTTAGATTTGCAATTTAGAAATCAACTCAGCTATTGAAAGAGTAGTCAAGTCACAAGACTCTTCAATAGCTGAGATTTTTTATTCAAACTTGTCCGAAAGGCTAACCATGATCTTCTCTACAACCTTCTGATCTGGAAAGTTTTCACCAAGTATCTTTATTTAGTTCACAATATCCATCAGCTTGGAAGAGTATTCTTTCACACTATCTGAATCCTTCATCTTCAAGAGCTCAAACTCCCTCTTCAAAGCTAAGACCTTAACAGACTTAACTCTGTTGTTGCCTTCAAACTCCTCCTTTAGCTTATCCCAGGCTTCTTTATTCTGTCTCACAAGCCATAATCCTTGTAAACATCACTTCCGCAAGGCTTGAATGTATGCAAGTGAGAGCTCTTGGAGATCTAGTCACCAACACATCATACTTTTTGATATCATTGGGAGTTGGGTTGTCTCTCAATGGCTAGACAGTAGGTTCTCCTCTTTCAACGACATCCCACAAGTTGAGAGCCTTCAATAAGCCTTCATTTTAATGGCCCAAATATGGTAATTCTCCCTAAGAAAATCGAAGAACCTGTTGTTGGTTTGATTTTCGGTGCCATGTTTTTTCAGCAAATAGATCCAAGAAAAGAAGCTAAAATAAGATGAGTCAATCAACAAAAATATCGATTTAGATCCCATAAGAAATGGGCTCTGATACCATGTCAAAAACAAAGGGAACGGGGAGAGTAAAGCTACAAGGAGAAAAATATAAGAAAATTACAGCTGTAAATTGCTACAAAAGAAACTGCATGTAAGGGATATTATCAAAATCAGTGAAGTGTTAAGCAATTCTTTCTTCCACTTTCCGAGATAACCATAAGTGTTAGAACTCCACACTATTAGTTTGGTCTTCAGAGCTTCCAATTTCGAGGCTAATATGTAATCTGGCCTCCCCTCAAACTCAAAAGATGTCCACCAATCTTTGATTTGTCATTGAAATCTTCCGTCTCCATCCACCACCCTTCAAATTTGAAATAGGATTTAACATTGACCCAACTACCACTTGAAGTGCAACTGGAGAATGATCTGAACAAACTCGTGGCATCAATTCTTGTTTTACATTACTGAACGTTTCCCCCCGATTCAGTAAGAATATAAAATGTAAAAAACAAAGGGAACGGGGAGAGTAAAGCTACAAGGAGAAAAATATAAGGAAATTGCAGTTGTAAATTGCTACGAAAGGAACAGCGGGGAAGGGAAAAGCTGAAACTTTTTTGCATTGTTTTCTATTTTTTCTGGATGGATATAAATGCACAATATGCCTCCTATTTAGCTTGTCTAGGGATGATTCTAGATATCCTTCTAGATACATCTAAAAAAAAATCTAGTGATTCTTATCTTCTACTACTCTAAAATATCTAGATAATTCTACAAGATATTTATTCAAGATACTATACTAGGATATTGTAGAAGAACTTATTCCAAAAAAAATATCCAATATCTAAGATTTCTGGAGAAATCTTATTTCCTAACATAAATTCTATCAATTCTGGAACCAGACTGCCGAATTGCTTCCCCCTAGTCCAAGTGTAATTTTCCCCCCATCAAGTTGCGGATCAATAAGCTTCATATCCTCTATCAATCAAAAAATTCATCCATATAGATGGAACTTCTAGAGCAGTTTATCTTTTCTGAGGCATATCTTACAATGTTGAAGTCACCACCTAGAATCCATATCGACAGAACATGCCGCAATTTTCAGCTTACTGAGGACATGACCTTAGATAGGAGATTGTGGAGGATAACCGGATTAGGATAGAAGGTTAGTAGGTAGTCAAGCGTAATTTCATACATAAAAACGGCTTATAATGTAGTGTCTAGAAAATAGTATTTAGGGGTCGTTTGGTAGAGTGTATAAGAATAATGCAAAATATGATGTATTAGTAATGCTTGTGTTAGTTATGCTGCATTAGTTATACTTGTATTTTTCTTATGCAGTGTTTGGTTCGATGTATTAAAAAAACATGAATTACATAATTTTAGTTTTATTTTTTTTTACATAATATACTCAATATATATGTTGGAAAGGATGCGAAAAATTTTTTGAGGGGTAATAGGGTCTTTAAGCATGTTAATGCATGCATTAGATCCATTGCATTACTAATGTCATGGATTTTAAGGTATTAGTAATACACATCTCAATACATAATAGAGTGTATAACTAATGCAAGGGTAAAAAGATATACCAAACAAGGTACTACTAATATACATTAAACTAATACATGTATTAACATTCCAATACACTCTACCAAACGACCACTTAGTGTAATAATGTAGTCAACACAATTCAATAATAATTCTCCTTTGTTTCTTACATGGGTATCAGGGCACTGGTGAGAAAATATAGTTGTGGAAAATACGAGCTTCTTCCCAGAAAGAAAATTTCAGTCACAGTGCAATTTTTCGGTGACCTAAAAGTTGTCTGGTCAATATCCCTCTGGAGGTGTTGTAGAAAAAAAACCAACACCACCACAAGGTAGAACAGTAAGCCAAATAATGTGATAACCAAAGCACAAAGAAACAACAGGTAGTAAATAAAATCATAGGACACGAAACTATGAGAAAAAACCCAATTAATGAATATCTAGTTTAAAGTGCACCTAAACTAAGCACCACGCCAAGTGGAAAATGACATTGTGGAGATACAAACAGAGAGGATCTTGGTTGTATCATCTTCAAAAAATCATATTTAGCTTAAAATTTTTGGTGAGTGATAAAGCATATAAACCATGATAATCAAGTATGCACAAATTCATAACAAAACCAAGAAATTTAGTACATCCAAGTCTGCAAGCTTGTATTGCATGAATATGTGGTATAAAACATTTAACCTATAATATCAACTCACAACTTTATACAAACATTCTTTTTGCCCTTGCAATAAGGTTGCTCCTTAAGATAACGCCAAATCAACTTGAAGACCTCTACCACGTGACAAGATCAATTATCTACTCGCATACCAAAACATTCTGATAGAATTGCATATGTTGTTTCAGTCGCATCACCAAATTGATAGAAGAGTCTACAGTATAAGTAAGAAATCACATGCAAGAAACTCTGCAAAACAGATCATGAGAGAATAGTGTGGAACCTTTTCTATTAGATTCAAAACATCTTGGTTGTCTATAAATTCAATGTAACTCCAATTGATTTCCTCTTTCTGATATTCTTCTTGCTCCATCTTGAATACATGCTAAAAATTTGACAGGATTGATATAAATATGTAGAGGGTGCAAGAAGAAATACTGAAATCAAAAAGGCATACTAGCACTTGTAATAAAATTCATAAGATCTCTAGTTCTTTCATAAGAATGGTAATTCATCCTAGAGCAGTACAGATTACCTCATTAAAATGTTGCTGAAGCTTTTCATTTGCAAAATTGATGCAGAATTGCTCAAAGCTGTACATTGTGTAGTGCAGATAAATCAGTTATTAGAATGTTCAGGTACCAATTTCCAGTTATTGCAATGTTTGGAGATCAAGATCTTTCTCAAAAATAAAGCTAAGAAAAGCATTCCAGATATCCCAAGCAACAATAATAACAAATCACAGGAATCTAAAACATTTGAAAATTGCCCACCAAATGCATTTGATAACATCAAAAGACTCGCAATATTTTTGCTAATTGAGTTGGCAAGATGATGGAATAGAAACTTGCAGCAGAATAGCCACAGGATAACTGAATATCATCAACAAGTCCAAGTCTTTAGTGGTTTCAATGTTCATACAGCAAACCAGGGTCACGATGTGCACAGTGTTCATATGATCTTTGATGACACTGTTGAAAACAAAATTGGTGTTGGTGCTTGGTAATCTTACAACAGCGAAGATTGAGTGATTGTCATTTGCAGAGAATCGTATTATGTTGTAGAACATCTACGTCTTTGCATACTGCTTATATACCGGAGATGTTCCCATTCCTAATCAAATAACTTTCTTTATCCAAAAAAAGATCTTACAACAGTGAAAACAATGTCTGAAAAAGGAAAAACTGCTGTGGAGCATTGCCCAAACAATCTTTTCCGTAAGAAAGAAGGTTCTATTAATGAGAAGGTAGAGAATAATTCACTGAAACTAAGGGGTCATTTGGTCGAGTACTAGAGTATATAAGAATAGTATTGTATACAGTATATTAGTAAACTAATATACTGGGATTATTTCGTATCTACTGTTTGGTTGGTGTATTAAGGATAGTTCTGTCCTTAACCATACTTATCCATGTATTAATAACCCTTGTACTACTAATAGTCTAATACCATGGTTTGCTATGTATTAGTTATACACCCTACTGAAAATCCTATCAAACAAAGGATTAAATATTACCATAACTAATACATGTAATATTTTCCTAATACATCCTACCAAATGATCCTTAAATGATCAAAAATTGCAAAAATGAAAGCACAGAATTTCCAATGTCCTTGGAGACTAGTAAGGATTGAATTCACTGTAAGAGCTATGGCCTTGCACCATGCAGGAAACTGGAAATAACTCCATTCAAACATGGAGCACCAAAAAGTAATTTGTTTTTAGAACATCCAAAACATGCGCCCAAGTACCCAATAACAAGGCAAACAAAGCACATGCCTACAAAACATTGACACCCCCTGCCACTATAACACTATTACCTAAGCCCTTGACAACAAGAACCTAGTCAAGTGAAGATAGAACCAGTAAGATCCCCCGGATAATCCACACTGATCCAGCCAGAACCTCTTGCAAAAAGGATAAATGGAACTGTGACTCCTTACATTCTCGTAAATGATGCACCAAGGTCTTACGGATGGGTATGGTCTTTTTCAGCTGTAACAAGTGATTCATGTCAAGCACGTCTTAAACTAAAAAACAATAGCCAAATAATTCCAGCCCCCTTCTTAATTTATGCAGTTATTGTAGCAGTGGTGACATTCAACAGATAATGCACAAGACTGTCAATTGCTTGCTGCTAGGTTGGTTTTTGTACAACCGAAGAAAATTGAAATCTGGGAAGCTAATCACATTTGCCTAATCTAACAAATCTAGTTGGAGTTGAAGCCTGGGTTTGCATAAAGAAGAAAGATAGCTTCTTAAAACATCATATTACTATTGTTAGTTTTTGGTGATAGATACGCTATCTTCTGCAAAGCGATGCTTCTGATGGAATTTCCCCCAAGTTCATTAAAAACTCAATCACTTATCTCCACCCCCTCACCCTAAAAAAAGGAACATTGATATTCAACAGAGCCAAGGTCTTCCAATAAAGAAGGATTGAAAATTCAGTTCCAATCCAGAGTCTCCTGATAGAACAAAAGAGACATAGTAATTAAAAAGGCAAGCAGAAGTTCTGTGATTTTTCACCTCAGCAACATTCAAAGTCCAAAAGAAATGGAAATTCCAAGAGAATGCAATTCCAGGAAAATGAACACATCCCTAGAAGAAAGTAGAAAAGTCATGAATAAGTTTAAACGAAAATTCCAAATCCACGTGACTTGCAAGAAGAACCTAGTGGTCTATTGCCTAATTGAGAATTGAGAGATGAAAAGAGGGGTAAACCTGGAAAATGAATTCACTGGGTCTAAACATAACATGTTTTTCCCATTCTCACTTCCTATTATATTTTGAAACCATGACTGGTTTAAAATCACTTTGTGCCGCACAGCGCACACACAAACTTGATATTGTTTATTCGGTGCACACTTGAACCATTATTTAGCCTAATTAACCCCTGAACTTGGTAGTCGATAACATTCACCCTCTTGGACGCTATTATGGTGAAAAGCATGGATACACTCTTTAGGTGCATAAAAGCGACGAAAAATTGAAAAATCAAGTTCTAAGTTGTGTATTTTTCTAATAGAGCTCCTCAGAGAAATTGTAGATCACTGACAAGAAATTAAATATGGTTGCATTCTATCAAGTACTTGGAACGTTTTCTTGTCCCTCAAGAGAATAAAGAGAGAACCTTTCTCTACTGGAGAGGATCGTTAACTGACACAGTCAAATACAATAAAATTTAGTAGGAACTATTTATTTGTTCCAACTATATATTTCTTCACACTTCTGCTTGTTATACTGTTATTTGTCATTTGTCATGAGACGAGGGTCTATCGGAAACAGCCTCTCTACTTCATCTGAGGTAGTGGTATGGAATGCGTACACATTACTCTCCCCAGACAACACTTTGTGAGAATACACTGGGTACGTTGTTGTGCAGTGGGTAGTTGTTCTAATTGTGAATTTCTTCTTTTTCCACTAATTTGTTTACAAAGAATTGACTGAAACTCAATCATCCTTTAAACAGACAAAAAGTTTAGCCAAACTAATGGAATTTCAAGTGTGTATTTTCTTTATTTCTTCTTCATACACAATGCATATTTATTCTAATTGCGTATCTTTATTGAGCCAAATCAAAAGAATAAAAAAAAACTTGGCTGGACCCGGTTGTTTTAGCCACCTAAAAAGGTTTTACCCAAACTAATGAAGATCTAACTTAGTTTTCCTTTTATTTCATATTTAGATGCAACGACTATTTATTTCAACTAAGTACTTTTTCTTTTTTCAAGAAAAAATTGAAAGAGAAAATTTAGATCTCTATTGAGCTCTATTATTTTAAGCAAAATAAATGTTTTTTAACCAAAATAGTAAAATTTCAATTGTGTATTTTCTTTTGTTTCATCTTTAAATGCAATAATGATTTGTTTTAACTGAGCACTTCTCCCTTTTTGGGCCAAAACAAAAAAACTTGGGTGACCTCCATTATGTTTAGTCAAATAAAAGACTAAGCTTAAATAATGGAGTTCCAAACAGTTTTTTACAAATTTAGCCCAAACAATGATCCAAAATATTAATGAATAAAGCTCATCTTGTTCAAGACCACCATAACCACCCATCTATGATCCAGAATATTAATGAATAAAGCTCATCTTGTTCAAAACAACCATAACCACCCATCTTGTTCATCACTTTATTATGTATTTTTTTTAATAACCAAAAACGTAATAATTTCATTTTGTATTTTTCACCACAAGGATACAGCTCATCCTTGGTGAAAGAGAGCACAAATAGTAAATCAAAGCTTCAACCCTCATGGCTCCAATTTCTGATTTCCTTATTCTGGAGTTCCCCAACTTCTAAAATTTGCAACTCCATTTAGCCAAAATTTTCTTTTGGTTCCTTGATTCTTCAAAAATTTGGAGGCTTTTATCACCATGATTTTTGTGGATTCTACAAGAGTGATAAATAATCAAAAAGCACTAATATTTCACAACAATCTTATAGGTTAGCAAAACGCCAGAAACTGGTTTTTCTCCTTTTTTGGGGTCACTCAAACATTTAGTCCATAGAACCTGAAAGGAAGGGAAAGACATAACCCATCTTGGTTTTGAGGCAAAACACAAAAATTCTCCAATAGCACATATTGACTGCACATGATAGGATAATATTGGTTTCAAACTCATAGCTCATGGAAAGAACCAACTTAACAACAAGCCACTATGTTGTGGGCCAAACTTGAAGACAATTCTCCGAGTTAGAAATGATTATGAGGGTGTTTGGATTGGCGTATTTTAAGTTAATTTGGCTTTTAAGCTCTCCTTTATTTTGGAGGTGTTTGGAAAGAAAAAATGTACTTTTTTAAGGATGGTAACAGTTAGTCAATATATATCCACAGAGGCACTACATCCAAACGATGAAGTACCTATTCAAAAGTATTACATACTACAATAGTCTTTCCTTCTCTATTTCTTAAAAGTAGTTTAGCACATCAAAAATATCTTCGGTTTGCACTAATATACCCCGTTTACACAAAAAATAAAACAGAATGCCATTCTTCTTGTCTTCAAAACATCTCGGATTCTTCTCCCTCCACACTGTCCACCAAATGCATGCTGAGACAATCTTCCATCTCTAATGTTAACTAGCTTCACCCAGTTTATCTTCCTTAGGCAAATAAATATTCTCCATAATTGATCTGTCCATTTACAAGGTAAGAAAAGGTGGTTGATTGTCTACCTTTGCTCTCCACATAGAAAGCATCTTGAGCACAAATGGAATCCACCTTTGATAAAATTCTCATGTGTCAAGACAACTTCCTTTGCTAGTAACCAGGTGAAACAATTCACTTCGAATGGAATTTTGGTCTATCAGATCATCTTCCATGGCTAATTCTCTTCTTTGTGGCTTGATAAATTTAGTGACTTACATGCTAATTTCACAGTGAAAATTCCTAACCTTTCTTCCCTCCATACAATGGTATCCCTTCCTTCATTCAGATTGTTAAATGCTACCATTGTCGAGTAGAAAGTTGCTACTCCACCCACTTCTCAATCATTTAGATATCTTCTAAAATTTAGGTTTCAACCTTGCCCAATCCACATTTTAGCTATGGTTGCTTCTTGTTGCAAACATAAACCGAAGAGAACTGGATACTTTTGTTTCAGAGGGGCTTGACCTATCCAATCATCATGCCAGAAGGAAACCTTTTGCCCATTACCTACCTTGAAGTTGATCTTCACTTACATCACAGGCCATGGGTTCCTGATAGCTCTCCACACTCCACACTGTGTAACTCTATGAAATATTTACCATGTTAGTTTTCTTCTAAGTCGTACTTTGCACAAATCACATCCCTCCATAATGTGTAGTCAGTTTTCCCAAACTTCCACAACCATTTCATCGTGAGACTCTGGTTCTGCAACTTCATATTTTTCATCACCACCCCTCCTACCTTATTTCCCACAGTCAACTCCTCTCATTTCACCAAGTGGAATTTATTCTTGTCTTTAGTACCTTTCCTGAAAAAGTTGCTTCTAATTCTATCAATCCTCTTAATCACACTAGCAGGGATATGGAAAATACACATCAGATGCAGGTAGTGCATCTAGTACACTATTTGCCAAGGTCAGTTTGGCTATTCCAGCTTGTTAACTTCTTCTCCATTTTTCAATGACCTCGTTCCATATCCCTATGGACTTGTTGTTTACTCCCAGTAGTTTCAGATGTTAAAATGATTGATTTATTATACCACTGTATAGCAATAAAACTAATGTACCTACCATTCTCATT
The DNA here is from genome assembly GCA_030864225.1 of Capsicum baccatum var. pendulum. Classification (NCBI taxonomy): domain Eukaryota; kingdom Viridiplantae; phylum Streptophyta; class Magnoliopsida; order Solanales; family Solanaceae; genus Capsicum; species Capsicum baccatum. The sequence goes on from CM061557.1 coordinate 124,717,244, forward strand.
ATATTTAAGAATGCAGGAGTATTCAGAAAAGTGATCTTTTGTCCTGCACCTCTTAACTACCTTCCCCTGTTCCTTCGATGCTGCAATAATACAGAGACTAACCATTGCAGGATTGTATCACTAACTTTTGTTCTTCTAATTAAATTCTCGTTGCGCTCTACCCACTCGTACCATGATTCTTCTTCTGAATGACATTTTGTGATATCAAAAGACTTTAGACCAGCATCGTAGTAGATGCAATTCTCCCCAAATAAGAAAGAATCCTTCATTTTTCCAGACCCCCCCCACCCCCAAGAAAGGAAAGAAATTTGAATTTTCAGACTAAAAGTGAGCTACCTTGAAAACCGTGCCAGAGAGCATTTTTGTTTTTTACTGTTATAGATTTGATCCTCTGCAAGTGCAAACTTCTCTCACCCAATTCTTCATTCAGGTTATTAACATTGATCATTCTACTAGACAGCTCTTAGGCTGAAAAGTACAAAAATAAGCTAAAAGCCAAAAATTGGGTATTCCCAACTTATGGCTTTTAGCTTTAAGCCTATAAGGTACTTAAACAAAGCCAATCCAAACACCCCCTAGATATTTCTAAAGTAACTCCAAGTCTTTCCCATTTATGAACATTCAATAACTTCTCAACCTTTCATCTCCAATTTATGCTGAAAACCGCTTATGTAAAACTAGATTAAATAAACGATTTTTCATAGCCAACTGTCATGCTATTCTAAAACATTATTTGTCAAAAAATTTCAATCATTGCCAGCAAGCTTATATACTTATCAAGTCCCAATTAAGCTTCCAGTAAAGCACGAGTAGCATTCCAATAAAGGCTTGTGAGCTCACATCTAAAATATAGATCACTACTCTTAGGTGCTGAACATCAACCAAGCTGTGTAAGATATGGGCATGATGATCTTTTACCAGCTGTTAAGGAACATATGCCTACAATCTTGAGCTTTTTCCTTTTACCTAATGAGTAATTTAAGTAGACATTGCACAACTACAGAAGGCTCAAATTTCATTACAACTGCAGTAAGAAGATGCAATGCTGAAAATTGAGGCTTGAGCCAAATAATTGATCCAAAGCTTCTGGGTGTCTATTTACAAATCTGATTATACAAGAGCTTCCAATAACCTTTATTTCCACCTTTAAGTAAACGCAGCAATCTGTTATGTTCCCTGTATTACACTATTTTTCAAACGAACTAACCTGTTCTGTTTAAAGCATTCAAACCCATATATATCCAAAACTCCAATTTGTATCAGGGAATCAGGATCTTGCCCAACAGATCTGTTGATCTTTTCAACTAACCTGAAACAAGCAGGCAATGTACAATACTCTTATATAATCAACTTATGCAAGTAGAACATTGACTGTTAAATACTGTAAAGGAATTTTGAGTTAACAACCAATCAAATAATTGGGCATAAACTGTCTTCGCTAAAGTATCACGTCCTGCAACAGCAGCACCACAATCAAGAGCCTTAATGATGATTCCTTCGTGGGTTTGAATTGATCTTGTACAAAGTGTGGCCACTAACAGCTGTACGTCACACCTTTAAATAAAAAGAAATTGGGAATCAGTGGACTGTCAAGACGTCAAGTAAAACAGGAAATTACCACCCTTATAAAGCAATTCGACAGAGCTTAAAAGGTTTCAAACAATAACTATAATGACACCCGCCATTACAGCATATGTTAGGGTGTAGCTACCTGGGGAGAGTTTCCCCTAAGGTGAGAGTTGATGAAATCTCAAGCTGGGCTGGTTTCTGATGAAAACCTGGTGTTATGTGATTGAGTGATGATATGTGTCTTGTGGTGTAGTATTTGGTGGTGTGGTGGTCATTACTGGATAGTAGAGAGGTATGGAATTCCATAGGAACTTCTGGAATGAAATTTGGGTTAGTAGAACTCCGGTTATTGAGGTAGTCGCATTGGGATTAAGCTGTGTTGTCAAAAATCCAGGAGAGTGTTGCTAAAGGGGGGAACTGCTGAAGCTCCCCCAATCTACTGTTCAGTGATCGCTGCGGCTAGGCCTCGGTGGCGGTTGACCAGCCTTTGTGGCAGCATGTGTGAGGGAGCGCAGACGGTCATAGCAGGACCGCTGTAGCAGCCAGGTGCCGCTGCAGCTATCGTTGAGCAGTTTAATGCTCCAATTTCCCGTCTTTCAACGTTTTATTTCACAAAAACCGGCTTCGTGCTTATGCTTGCGAGAGGCGATGTTCTACTAACTTGGGGCGAGTTCCACCAAAAAGGTAAGATTATTACTCCCTTCTAACATCGTTTAATCTGTTTAGTTTGTAGAGTGATTAGAACAGGGGGGTTATTATTGTGGAATTCTTGGGTTTAAGTTACGTTGGCCTATGATACCTACCGATTTGTATTCATACTACCCTGTGCTGTGCTCTTTTTTTGTTGAGTGCAGAAAGTGTTCTAGAGGCTCAGATACGACCTTTCCTATAGCGTTTGACAGTTGATCTCGATCCAAGGGTGAGCACTCCATCGCCAGGCTGCCATGGATCATCACCTTGGTTCTCGTCCTTATTCCGGACAATGAGACTTTCAATATTTTGTTAGTTTTTGAGATATTCTTAGACATGTTTTGATATAGAGTTCTTGTACAATGATGTTCGGGTCTTGGGGATTGTAATAGATAGTTATTTGATATTGTGCACTTATTATTTTATTGATTTTATTGGAGATTCTATGATTAAGTTGAGATTGGTTACATTTAGTCTTAAAAATGGCTAAGTGTTTGGATAATGGTTCGGCTAGATGGTTCTCCTACCGGACTGTTAGTGTGGGTGCCACTCACGGCCATTTGGGTCGTGACAATAACAATACCGAAGATCCTCCCACAAGCCAAGAAATGTAAAGAAGGCAAAGATAGACAGAAGTCAGCAATCCCTCAAGGTGATACAAATACCATTAAATCCAAGCATGGTGAACAAGGTAGACCAGCCCTGCAGTTTAATAGAACTCCACTTAACTACCCTCTTTTTGAGAGTTAGAGTTTGAACAATCATGTCCTCAAGGCTACATCTTTGATAAAAAAATTTATATCATGCAAACTGTAAAATAACAACCCATGAATTAGTCCGATCCCATATGACAACATACACAGTGCTATCCTTCCTGAATGTTTTTGCTCGATGTCTCAAAATCAGGAATAATGCCAAGACAGAACATGAAAAGCAAGAAAAAAATGAAAAACTATTGCAATAACTATTGAAGATGATATATTCGTCAGAATGAACTGCCAACTACATTTAACGGAGAGAATTGAGTGTACGGTAACCATTTCACCAATACAAACTGCATAAATAAAAATTAATTAATGAACACTATTCTAAGAGTAAGAAAGCGTTGTCGGCTGAGGGCCCAAGAAGCTTAAGAGAGCAATCAGAGCAATATTCTTTGTCCTCTTTTTTTTTGTGTGTGTGTGTTGTGTGTGTCTCTGATTTTTTTCTTTTTTGTGTGTGGGTGGTGCGTGGGTGGGTGGGAGGATAGAGAATACAAACAGATGATGGAAATTCAATCTTCTTGTTGATTTATGCAGCGCAATAACCAGAAAGAAGTCCAAAAAATAAATATACGTCAAGGGAGAAAGACTGAAAGATATGATAAAGGACATGATAATCATTCATCAACCACCAATATCATTAGCAAATAAGAAACAAAAGGCTCAAATGTGTTGACGGCAGGAGGAGGCCCACTTACTTAAAAAGCTTAGCAGCCATCTGTAAATGAGACCTAGACTTTTCATCTTTTATAACTGATGAGTCATGTTCTTTGCCTGGCGAGAATTCTATGTTTCCTAGATGTAGAATGGCTGCCAAGGTACGAAATATTGCTTCCTGTTATTAAAAGAAAAATGCAATGAAGTAATTAGTGAAGCAGAACAGGAATGCTACTAAATACACAAATATTGATTAGGATAACAAAATACAGTTGCAGAACCTGTTCCTCCTGACTGATTCCAACAATTTCCATAGCTCTCCTCGTCTTGGTATACTCCTCAGCGTTGCTAACTCCTTCTAGCTCATAGGTTTTACTCTGGTTCAAGTAGTGAAAGTCACTAGGATGACCCAGCTTGTATTTCTCAGCATCCTGAAGAAGTAAGAACATAAAAAGGAAATAACCTTAAACTCATTTTACCTGATCAAAAAAAATAACCTTAAACTCTTTAGCTGATAGTTCAAATCGCATAAATTAGACACTTGGAACGATTTAAATGCACACATCTCTGTCACAGATATTGAAGTTAATACACTCACAAGGAACAGAATATCAGAACACACATTTGACTTGGGACATGACGAATATCATGAATTAAACATCATAACCGAGCTCATGGAGGGAAGAAATACCATTCCAGATGCACATAATTGATAAAAGCAGTGATAATTCCTTTCTGGATCTGTTAGCTGAACAACACGAGATCTCTCCAGAAGATAAGTCCTGACTGCAGCTCCAGATATTCTACCACTTGCATCAAATTGGATCTCAACAAACTTGCCAAAACGACTGCAAGAAACAAGGATAAGAGGCATTAATCACAATTCAATAGACCTCAAGAACAATTGCCCCGTGTTCGGATCACTTTACTGAGTAAGTATGAGTTTAAAGATTCCAAGAGACTAGAAATAACCAGTTTCATTGTAAGAAGGTGAAAGACAAGACAGCAGAGATTCCATATAAAGGACAAACCAATGCTCTTAAAAAAGACAATAAAACCACCTTCACTGCTGAAATAATGAACATCACTGATTACATCAAACGATACATGTTAGCAATTCCAACATTAGTAGTCAAAAACACACCTTGAATTGTCATTCCTAATAGTACGTGCATTGCCAAAGGCCTCCAGCAACGGGTTAGACTAGACCAAAAATGAAAAAGGGTTAAGAACTAGTAACATAACCTTTTTGAACTGCAAAATAATCAATCATCAATGAAAGAAATCTATCTAACAAAAAGAACCAAACAGAAAAGGGGGAAAAAATCTTAATACAGTAAATGAAAACACTGAAAACAGAACCATGAGAATGATCTCCAACCAATAAGATTGAGTTAGCAATCACAACCAAATTCACATCACAACTTGATTTTGATGATGATAGAAAACTAGGCTAGAAACTAATTGTTGCAATGACATGAGAATGACACTAAAGGAGACTACAATTTATTCACCATGCTTAGAGTGTCATATGCATATTGGATGGAGAAAGAATGCAGTTAATTCACGTGTAAGAAGAATGTTGATGCTTGGTATGGTAATGGAATAAGAGGCTTGGTCCATAAACATCTGGAAAAGGAAGGATTTCATCCCGACCAGTCTGAGACTGCTTCCGTACGGGGACATTCATTGTTGCATGCAGATCTACCATGAAGCGACCAACAGGTTGCATGCAGATCTACCATGAAGCAACCAACAGGTCTCTCTCTCTCTCGTATGACATCCATCATCACCATATGTGAAATGCTTTTACCTCTATTATTTTTCTTTCCTAAGTGCATTATGCAAACTGTTAGACTGAACAGCCATCCAAGTGTTTACTTCGGTAAACATTTGGCCGAGACGACCTCCGTTAGTCGTTTCGTCGATTCCATTTAATCCAGAATGCCATCTCCAGGGATAGCATGTTCGGTTTATGTTCACGGATTTCGAACGAATCCCAAGGGCCCATTAATGACTTGTTTTGAACTTGGTTTTCTAGTGCAGGGGTATGTTATCAATAGATGGCATTTGTGAAATAAATACTCTTCATGCTTTATTATACAGATAGCACTCCATTCATGACTTGTTTTGAACTTGGTTTTCTGGTGCAGGGGTATGTTATCAATAGATAGCATTTGTAAAATGAATGATTGACACCCTTCATGCTTTCTTACACGGATAGCACTTGTTGACCAGCTGAAAGCCCGTTCTGTGAAGATTGGCTTGCAATAAGCAAGCTCCAACAAAGGCAATCCATTTGAAACAGATGACCTTGAATTGGCAATTTTGTCTTCCGAATCAAATTCCATGGTAATCTATTTGAAACAGATGACCTTGAATTGGCAATTTTTCTTCTGAATCAAATTTCATGACCAGATATCATTATCCAATTTAAGGGGAAGTTGTTGATTGTAGCATTCTTTCACTTTCTCTTCTTTCCCTAGACCAAAGTGTCAATCTGGCTCTCATCATTGGAAAACCTTTTAATTTTGGCCAACATGTCCAACAGATTGTCCAATTCTCAGTCTTGTACAACCCTTCTGAGATGCACATCCCAGATATTGCCCAGTCTATTTTGAGCAATGGAATTAACTTTGTTTGCGGTGATTTGAAATAGAAAAGGGTATTCCAGCATAAGTGGGTGTTATGCATCCATTTATCCTTCCAAAATTTGATGTGCACTCCATTTCCAACTTTGAAATGTGCATTCTGGAAAAATTCACCTCCCAATTCGCTAATATATTTCCACGGCCCAACCCCAAAGGATGCATTAATAGTTTCAGTGCACCAGTTATCTTTTGTCCCATGTTTTGCTTTGATTACTTCTTTGTACAGGCTTGGCTTCCTAGTTGCATACCTCTTGAGCCATTTCATTAGTAGGCTTTTGTTATAAATGAACAAGTCTCTAACTCTCAAACCCCCTCTACCTTTTGGTTGTATTACTTTAACCCATTTAATTTGATGAAACTTTTGGGAGATGTTATTCCATTCCTATACGAAATCTCTCATCCTGTCCAATTGACTTTGAACCTGTGTTGCTTGTGACTCTCTTACTTTTGGGGCTGCAACCCTGTCGACACAACATGGGTGTATGGGTGTGGAATCCATACCCGATCTGGTCGACCGATTTTGGATAGTTTGACAAAAATCGACACGAGAAATTCCGTGCAGATTCATTGATTTCTGAAATCAAAAAATAGTTAAGATGAAATAGACTTGTATATCGAAATTTATGTCACTCATTTTCCTTTTATCTCTTCTAGGATTCTCCTCTTGATCAATATTTTCTCCTCAAGTTCTCCGCATAATCTTCTCATAATTTAGGTTTTATAACTATATTTTTTAGATATTTAAATTATTCTTAGCCGAATCCCCACACTCGTATCCATACCTGAATTTCTATCCCGAATCTTAAAAATTTAGATCATTAAGTATCCGATCCTAGATCCGCATTCATATCGAACACCCGCACCTGAGTCTGAGCAACACCTTCCTAGGAGTGGAGAAGAAGAGACATGAAATAAGAGCCCGTTTGGCCATAAAAAAATTTTAATTTTTTCCAGAAAATAATTTCACTTTAGTGAAAATTGTAGCGTTTGGCCATAAGAAATCCAATTACAATTTCGAATTGTATTTGGAAAGTGAAAACAAGTGAAACTTGTTTTCACTTTTTTACTTCAACTTGTCTCATAAAAAGTCAAAAAGAACTCCAATTTATTTTCATGCTCAAACACAACTCTAACTCCAACTTCAACTCCAACTCCAAAATATTTTAGTTTTCATGGCCAAACGCCTACTAAGTGCCTAACACATTGTTTATATCAGTTACCTGCCAACTATTGACAAATATTCAATCTGCGAGGTTGCCAATCTCTTTCCAAACTTCTCAACGACCTCTATTAGAGTATGAGTAGGAATAGAAATATATATAAAATCCTACTTGAAAAAGGATTGTAGTGTCAGTGTCCTAGTAGGAAAGCAGTCTAATATAGTGTTTATAAATAGAATCTCAATATAATAATTTAGATACACAAAATAATATTCATCTCTTATATTTCTCACATGGTATCAATCTCTACGATCTTGATAGAGAATCAAAGAGCTTCTATTGTTGACAGCCATATATGCCGCCCGTTTGGCTAATGATCATGTTAACAAAAGATTGGGCGACCGTGGTTCTTTCTGGTGACTACTTTCTCATATCTTTGTGTAGCACCATGCATCTTTTCGATGACTACTTTTTCATATCTATTTTGCGTAGAATCGTGCATCATTCCGGTGACTACTTTCTCATATTCGATTCGCGTAGCACCATGCACGTTGGCAGGCTACTTTCTCGCATTTGAGCTGCATAGCACCATGCGTCTTTCCGGTGACTCATCAGATCTAATTTGCGTAGTTTTGTACGTCTTCCTGATGACTCCTCAAATCTGATTTATGTAGAGTCGTGTCATTATTCCGACCCTACCCATTGTAATTTCTCTTTTTCAGTAGAGTCATGCTGTCATTCCGACCCTACCCATATAATTTCCCTTTTTCAGTAGGGGTCATGTCATTATTTCGACCTTATCCATATAATTTGTCTTTCTCAACAAGGTCTTGTCATCATTCCAACTCAATTCCTATAATCTTTTCTCAGATTGTGACCAGATTGTGACCATTTTTCAGCCATCAAATTTAATAATTCGATGCGTGAGCATATTGTGGCTAGCTTTTCGATGACTTTCTTGTTCGAGATGACCCATATATTTTATACTAGTTTTTGACAATTTTCCACCGACAGACTTTCCGGGGTCGTTTACTATTATGACTATTTTTCAAATGTTCCTTTTCAACTGAGGTCTCCCAGACGTCCAGAGCAGTCCTTACCAATGTTCTTGCAGACATCTTCGCCAAGTCCCTCCAATGTCTTCGTATTAATTATATCTATAACAAGCTAGGTACATATAACTTGTATGCCCCAGCTTGAGGGAGAGTGTTAGAATATGAGTAAGAATAGGAACATATATAGAATCCTACTTGGAAAAGGATTGTAGTGTAAGTGTCCTAATTGAAAAAGAGTCTAATGTAGCGTCAATAAATAGGATCTCAATGTAATAATTTAAATACAACAACAACAACAAACCCAGTGTATTCCTACAAAGAAGGCCTTGTGATGCCTTCTCCTCACTCTTTTACCTCGGCCATCATAATAATATTGCAAAATTAAATTTAATACCTTAATTTCCCTTTCTCCCCTTTCCCTTATTTGCAAAAGCTTCTCCTTTTTGCAACTTAGCTTGGTGATGATGATGTTTTCTCAAAATTGGCTTGAGGATTTCGTGTCCAAGGACAACAAAATTAACTGTAAAAGCCTCACAACCTTTCCTACTATTAGTTTAGTCCATTTCAAGGTCTCGATTATTGATGAATTCCTTACAACTGTAGGTGTTCATCCTCATGCCAAGGTAAGGAGAACACTTTGTTAAGGGAAAAAGAGGAGGAATCAACATCTGGGCATACTACAGTTGTTGGATTTACAGTTGTTGAGGGAGAATCCGGCCACTTCAGGGTGAGAGAAACTTCTAGGATTGACTATGAAGTTTACAGCTTCATCATCTGCTACGACATTTTCAGGATGAATATCTACATTTGCAAGTTCTGGCGGTTCTATGTTGAAGTCACAAGTCGCCTAGGTATATATCAATGTTTCTGCTAGCGAGTATCTGGGATGTTTTGCAGCTTTTTAAAGTTGTAAGTCTAGTCGTTCCACTCCACTGTTGGTCTGGGTTGCAAATTGAAGAACCAAGATTCCGTTCCCCACAAATTTTTGGCTCTGTTTCAGCATTGATTTTTTTTACAAGGACCAAGGGGCATACTAACAGTTGACACTGATTACATGTAAACAAAGAGAAAAGAGAAGATCTTGGGAATGGATTCATTTATCACTCCCTCAGGTCCATTGAAGACAGATGATGTTTACAAGTAATCCCAAATAAGAAGAGCATGCGATTGCAACCTACAAATCCCCCAATTCCATAATTATAGCGATTCAGGATTTTTCACATTTACACGGCATAGATTCTTGCTATATCTTCATATTCTAATCATATTTTAAAGGGATAGATAAAATACTGCATCTCTACTATTATCAATTCTAATATATGGGGAGCCAACTAATTTTCCAAGCATGAAGAGAAGTTAATTGAGGAAACACTCTATCCACCTTCTTGTTCATAATATTGGTTAGGGGGTCTTGAGTAGAATGATAGATACACAGTTGGAAATAATGGCTAAAAAGTTTCAGGATTGAAAAAACACAGATCCAGTTGTCTCTCAAATTTTGTATGAGGATGACAAATGGTTCTTCTGCGTGATGCTGATATGAGATGGTAAGCATTTCTGAAAATTGTCCTAATAGCCTACGAAGTTGACTGATAGTTGCACATCATCTGGGGAAAAAGGCAAAATGCATAACTACCCCCTATTCTATCATCAAGCGTTCAGGGAAGCGTGATGCAGAAAAAAGCGACGAGGCTTCGCATCACACATTACGTGAAGCGATGCTAGCTCATCATTGAAGTGAAGCAGTGAAGAAGAAGAAATAGCAGTAGTAGTAGCTAAGAAGAAGAAGTAGCAGTAGTGGTAGCTGCACAGTGAAGAAGACGAAATCGCAACAGTGGACTTCAAAGTTAATTTTAAAAAATTATAGCAGTGGTAGTCACTGCAGTAGACTCTTTCTTTTTAATTTAAAATTGACCCTAAATATAAAATCACCATGAAATGACTCTTTTTATAATTAAAAATTGACCCTAAACATAAAATCAACATGATGCACTCGCATCAGCCACACGCAGCGAGAGGGGCTCGCATCACTTTGCATCATCGCATTATGCGACAATGCTAGCGCATTTCTGAACACTGCTATAATCATATTTTCAATTACACACTCTCCCTTTAAAAAGGTCCTATTACCCCCTAAACTTTTGGCAAAATGCATAACTACCCCCTATCCTATCATCATTTTTTCAATTACACACCTTTCCTTTAAGAAGGTCCTATTACCTCCCTAACAAAAAATTTCCGTAATTATTTCCACCTTTTATGCTGAGCTGGACAAAAAATGCAGTTATAGTAAATGGATTACATACACGAGCGCCAATAAAATGACTCCACCCCATTTTCTTTTTCTTTATTTTATTATTATTGTCTAGTCTTTAAAAATTAAAGGAAAGAGAAACAATAGATATTTCCCAAATTTCTATATTTATTCACTCTCTCATTTGATGGAAGTCATATTTGTTGAAGAAGCCAATCAATCCTAATCATTGAGGATAATTTCTCCTACTAATTGACGTCAATAGAGTAGAAACGAATATGTTATTTTAAAGTTCAATCACTCGAATGTCTTTGATTTCACTCTGGCAATAATAATCAAGACTTGTTTGAAGATACTGGAAAATACTTATTTGCTCTTGACTCATGATTGGTGTATTTCTTACTGGCAACAAAATGAAACAGAAACTAATGTTAGAGTTGTTGTTACTGCAATTCTTTGCACATCTTAGAGTTGTTTTTTAATAAGGGATTGCACATCTTAGAGTTGTTAGAAGTATTATTATATTTTCTGAAAGTACATCTTGTAGATTGGCCCTTTCCCAAATCCCGTGCATAGTGAAAATTTTAGTGCATCGGCTGTCTTTTTCACGTCTTAAGATTATTACTTTCAAATCTGAGTATTTGATTTTCTGTTTTCAGAAAAACATGTTGCAGGGTAATTCAATTAATATCACCCATACATAAATTACAATGATGGTAGTAAATTTTACTCTCCTCTGAGAAAACACATCCAAGAAGCTTTGGAGCTATGAAAATGACCAAGAATTGTTCGAAAGGTTTTGAAGTAGCACAAAGTTTTCTTTTTGAATCTTATGCGCTAAGAGACTGTGTTTTCATGCTTTTGTCCAACTCAGCATAATAGGTGAAAATAATTACGGGAAAAAAAATTTAGGAGGGTAATAGGAGCTTCTTAAAGGAAAGGTGTGTAATTAAAAGAATGATGATAGGATAAGGGAGTAGTTATGCATTTTGCCAAAAGTTTAGGGGGGGTAATAGGACCTTCTTAAAGAAAAGGTGTGTAATTGAAAATATGATGACTGAGTGAGGGGGTAGTTATGCATTTTGCCGGAAAAAAATTTACATATATCCCATGAATGAGATAGAAAACATGCAACAATAAGCAGAAGTATCGAGCTACAAATTAGCCTCCTGACCAACCTCCTATCTGACTCTTCCTTGTAGGGGCGAAACAAAGCTTTATCACTGTTGCAAGTAGGGCTGGCAATTTCAGCTCATATTTGTGAAAAGAGTCTATTTAACCCATATTTATTGAATTGGATCACTCATATTTCAAATGGGTAAATATGGACTTCAGATCATTTTAAAAGCTCATACAAATATGGACAAAATGGGTAAAATATGGGTACCCATTTTTTTTTCTTTTCTAGTTTCTTTTCTTCTTTTTTTTTGTTTTTCTTTCTTTTTTCCTTTAATTTACTTTTTTGCTTTTTCATTTTTTACTCGTTTCATATAATTTATTTTTTTCTTTCTCATTTTTTCATCTATTTTTTTTCTTTTTTCTTAATATTTTTTTCGTTTTCCCCTTTCTCATTCTTATTTGATCATTCATATTCGCTTGAGACCTACATGGGTTAATTAATTTAAGCTTCTAATTATTCCATTTAGCCTATACAATTTATAGCATGTCTTATCAATTAAATATAATTCATAGTCTCACTCCTTTATTATTATTTTTTTATATCTTTTATTTCTCTTTTTTTTTTCCAGTTTTTTTTTTGTTTTTTTCTTTCTTTTTCCTTTAATTTACTATTTTTTCTTTCTTTTTTCCTTTAATTTGATTTTTTTTCTTTTTCATTTTTTTGTTTTTTTCCACTTATTTTTTACTCGTTTCTTACACTCTTTTCTTTCTTCTATTTCATCAATTTTTTTTCTTTCTCAATTTTATTTCTTTTTTCTTCGCATTATTTTTTTTTTGTATTTCCTTTTTCCCCTTTTTCATTCTTGGTTCGTCATTTTTGTCATTTTTCTTCTTTTTTTATATTTTCTTCATCTTTTTTTTCATTGCATTTTATATTTTAAATTTTGTTTTTACTTTAAATTTATTTGTATCGTACTATATATTTCAAATAATTTTATTATTTGAATTTGAATAGTTTAGTTGTCAATATGTACAATTTATAGAAAAGCAAAGGGTAGAGATAGAAGAGAGAAAAAAAAAGAAATGAAAAAATAAAACTAGAGGCTACATATAGAAGAGAGAGAAAAAAAACTAAAAAACACAAACGGAAAAAAAGTCAAGTTGATATGATACAAAAGTTTTAAGTTTTTGACTTTAGGAGTTAAAGTGGGTTGAAACCATTTTTACCCAATCCATATTTGCCCAAATCCATATTTACCCATATGTATATGGGCAAATTGTAATCCAAACTATTTTTGCTCGATCCATATTTAACCCATCCAAATCCAATCCAATCTGCCCGTTTGCCACCCCTAGTTGCAAGGGGTTATTGGAAGATTGAGGGAAAAAAATAGATATTTGGAAATAGCAACACTTGTATTTTGGTGGTAGGTTTACTCTAATAAATAGTGTTATGTACATGTCTCTTGATACCTCAGCCGATTGTACCATATTGTCACTGTTTCCACATCTAAAGAAGGTGAAAAGCAGCTGAATAGGTTGAGGAAGATTTTTTGTGTGGGAACACAACTGCCAAGAAAAGATATTTTGTCATATAAAATGGAAGAAGTGTCTAGAACTAAAAAAGATGGTAGATTATGGTTAGAACTTACGAACCCGAGTATGCAGAACCTGTAATACAAGCAGCATTGGAAATGTATTAAAGAAGACGGTGCTCTTTGGAGGGGAGTGGTTTAGCGAATTATGTCATTTTTGATAGTTTTAAGTACTGAAGTGGCACAAACCCCTCATGGATATGAATACTGTGGACGTATGTAACAAGCCTTTAGCCAGAAGTCAAGTCTATCAAACAGTTCAAAATTGGAAATAGGCATAGAAGCAAGTTATTGAGTTATTCATAGCGAGAGAAACAGAACCCAGTATATTTTGCTTGGTAGTGCTACTGATGTAACTATAGTTGATGTAGATCCGAGAAAGGATGTTATATACAATAATAAGAAGAAACTTGTCAACCTGTAAATAGGACGGCCTCAATTTGGAGAAGGAATGGATTAATGAATGCAATGATATGTTAGATTTGATAAATGATGATAAAGGTATTTATACTGACAAATCTAGCTATAAAACTTTATTCTCCACACAGCAGGGATTGATGACTGTAGAAGGCAATCTGGGAACCAAGGCATCTCCTAAGTCGGCACACTTTTGCTGGATTGCAATCACCAAAATTTGAACACAGGATAATCTAGCAAAGAGGAGTATTTTACTGTAAAATATGTCATATATGTGAAGAGGAAGAAGAAACTATAGCTAGCTTCCTCCATAGCTCATAAAGAAGAATGCTATCTGTACTTCGACCCTATTTAAAGCTGCACTTTCTTGGTGCTTGTTAAATAATAAGTCATACCTTAAATGTTACCTTCTCAAAAAAAAAAATACTGAAGTCATACCTGTATGACTGCTACTTTAAGAGTTTTAAAAAAAAAAAAAAAAAAGTTGCTCTCACCAAAAGAGACAACAATAGTCCTTGAAATAACTAGAACATAAGATAAAATAATTGGAAAAAAGACATTCTAATGAAGCTAATAGATCACCAAGCAATCAGTTTTCAGTGGGGAGATGTACTTCCTATGTTTACATTTGGAACAAAAATTGACACCCTTCTAAGAAATAACAGTCTAAACCCTAATATTTGAAATTCATTAGGTTGCAAACAAAATCACCATGTGATGTTTTGCCTCTAAAACCATTAAGCGGCAGTACCTCTAGAACTTGTTGTTCAACTGTTCGGTCATCAGCAGCAGCACGACCACCAACATAGGTAAGGTACTGCATTATCAACTTTGTGGTCTCTGTTTTACCTGCTCCACTTTCGCCACTAACCAATATAGATTGGCTTTGGTTCTCAGACATCATAGCCCTAAGAAGGAAAATTTGAGCAAAAATAAATCACTAACTGATTCACTTTAGCCAAACATCACCAGATTCCCAAATGACTAATCAGCAAACCTGTATGATGCATCAGCCACAGCAAACACATGAGGGCTAAGCTCCCCGAATGGAGCTCCTTTATATTGCTCCATCATGTGTACATTGTACAGATGCGGAAGTTTAGTGAATGGATTGACAGCTATTAAGATGCTTCCTGTGTATGTCTATTCAAGGAAAAAAGGGGAAAATCAATTATGTTGCAACGCACTCCTGTAGGATGATGTTGTTAGAGCATATGAAAAAATGGTTACTTAAGTGAATTGAGACAAAAAAAAAACACCTAGTGAAACCCAATCAGGTGAACCACGATTCTTGACTAAAGCTACAGCTTTAATGCACAAAATTAGATGACAGTAGCATTTGGTTCAAAATTTAGGTTAGCACAACATATGTCAAAATCCATGATCAAGATATTATCACAAGAAATTGCTTCCATTAGCACCCAAGGGTTTGGCCTAGTTGTTCAATGAAGATGGATTGAGCACCATGAGGTCTCAGGTTGAACAATTACCAGCAATTACCAGCAGAGACGAACACTAAGTGATTTCTTCCCATTTGTTCTAGCCTTGGTGGATAGAGTTACCTAGTACCTGTTGTTGGTGGGAGGTAGCAGGTATCACGTGGAATTAGTTGAGGTGCATGCAAGCAGGCCCGGACACCACAATTATCAAAAAAAAAAAATAGCTTCCATTCTTTCCTCGTCAAAATATTATCAAGGATATACTTTTAGCAAATATTGCAAACACAATGTTGTGGTCTAGAGGCAAATATCAACCAACTAGGGTGAATAAAACTCAATGTAAGTGACTTAATATCCATTAGAGTTGAATAACAAAGTAACATTCAGAACACGGTAGATTTACTATTCATCTATCAGAGCCAAAGTAGATTTACTATTCATCTATCAGAGCCAAAGTAGAAGCAGGAACTACACCAGAATTCGCACTAGCTGATGCTGGAATTTAGTTATCTTACTCCTAAAACTCTAAATGGATCATTATAAGGAGCTATTTTGGCAAGTACTTTTTTTTGTACATAGACATCACAAAGAATGACGATGTTTTCCTTCCTCCTTTGAACCAAACACAATAAACTGTTCGCAGACATGAACACACTATCAGTAAAAAGACGCTTGTTGTTTCGTTGATTTATACAGGTCAAATATTGTGTCTATACAGAAATAAAAAGCAAGGAAGGATTATAAATTCATAACTCACATAAATTTCATTAAGAGCATATCTTCTCTGAAGATTGTCTAAAACACCAGGCTCATTCAAATAAGTCAATTTGGTCATGTCATCAACTCCTCCATGGTCTGCCTCTTCATCCCTTGGGTACAGCTTCTCCGGTAATGCCAATACCTAAAATCAAAATCCACTCACATTTTCCATCAATCCATTTTGACCAAAATTAACAGAGAAAGGGAAATTCAAAGGCCAAGTTTTCGTGTCTCACTTTCTTGCCATATTCAGTAACAACTTGGACTTGTTTACCGATAAAATCAGTCACTTGAGCTGCAACCCAAGCAGAACATTTGTCTTCCACCCATACGTTAGAGCCCTTTCGCAGTGACATTTTTTTTTTTTGGTTGGGGGGGGGGATAGCTAGAGTGGCGTGAATATGAACTGCTTTTCTGTGGAAATTGGGGATTTTTTGGATTTGAAAATCGAAGTAGCATCAGCAATTAGTAAAACCCTAGAGAGAGAGAGAAGGACGATATACCAACAGAGAAGAAGAGAATGATATTTTCAACTTCCCGCCCTAAACCAAAAGTGGAGCATCTGACAGACTCCAAATTTTTGGCCTTCTGTTCCCAGCGTCATCTCAACAACTAGATGGCGATTGGCGAGGGCCCTTTTTTTTTTTTCAATTTTAAGATTAAGATTTTTACGTAAGTTTTAAATAATATATGTTTTTTTATGAAATTTTTGTGTTATTGATAATTAATTATATTTTTAAAATAATTTAAGCTTTTAATTATTGAGATTTATAATATTTTTTAAAATTTCAATTGAATTGGCACTGATAGAATTTCGACATTCAAACATTTATATTATATCTTTTAAATTTTTTAAGTTGTTGATTATTGTGATTTATAATATGTTTTACATATTTGTTTGAAATACATAATGGATTAATTTTTTTAGAGATTTTAAACTGTTAACTATTATAATTTATAATACTTTTTATGTAATTTATAATTAATATATGTTACACTCCTTATCCAAACTTTTCTGGTATTGATAGTCAATTATATATTTAAAATAATTTAACTTTTTAATTATTGTGATTTATAATATTTTTTCTTCCATTCCAATTTAAGTAACACTGGTATAATTGTGAGAGTCCGTCAAATATTTTATATCTTTTAAACTTTGTAAGTTGTTAATTACTGTGATTTGTAGTAATTTTTACGTATTCATTTGGTCTCAATTTATGTGACATAAATAAAATTTAGATAATCAATTATATTTTTAATATACTTTTCTTAGATATTTTAAGCTATTAGCTATTGTAATTTATAATATTTTTTCGGCACTATAATTTACTATTTTAAGCCATTAGCTATTGCAATTTATAATACTCTCTCCTTGTTTAAACTTTTGTGGCGTTGATAGTCAAATATATTTTAAAAATAATTTAAGTTTTTAACTATTGTGATTTATAATACTTTTTTTCTATTCATATTTAAGTGGCACCGGTATAATTTGGAGAGTCAACCAAATATTATGATTGAAGTAGAGAAGAAGACATGTCGTAAATGACTCACAACAACAAATTACAAGTGATATAACAAAACTTCTATAAAAAAATACTTGTGAAAAAAAATTAAGTGAGTCTCGTATAAAACGTCAAACTATATAAAACATCAAGAGTTAATTGATCATTTTATGTCTATTTTATTTTTTATTAAATATTATTAATTTTTAATAATTAAATGACTTATAATAATTAATTAGGGTGATATAGTAAAATAACGATTTAAATAGCTAAAACAGATATATCATAAATATATATTTTTATTTTTCTTACTAAATATTAGTATTAATTTTCTAATAAGTAATGACTTATAATAATTAATTAGGGATGATATACTAAAATCATGAGTATAAGCAGCTGAAACAGACATGTACTCAATGTTTTTTTAAATACATATCATTAATTTTTTAATATGTTAATAACTTATAATAATTAATTAGGGGTGATATAGTAAAATGACGAGTTGATGCAGCTGAAGTAGACATGTCATTAATGGCTATTTATTTTTGTTATTGAATATTATTAATTTTTGAGTGTGTAATAATTTATAATAATTAATTAAAAATGATATAGTAAAATTACGGATTGAAGCAGCTGAAGCAGAGATGTCATAAATAATTTTTTACTTTTTTTATTAAATAATATTAATTTTTGAATATATAAATAATTTTTAATAATTAATTAGGAGTGATATAGTAAAATCACGAATTGAAGACTTGAAGCAGGTGAAGAAGCAGGGAGGACAACAGTGTCCTGCCTGCGTGATGACACTTATATATAAGCTAGAGGAGCATGGCCTGTGTCCGCACGGGCCCAACATTAAGATATTTTAATTATGTATATAAGTTAAATTAATGTCAATTCGAATAATGAATTATAAAACATGAATACACAAAATTAACATATTAACTACTTGATAATATTTTTCAAGGAACCAAGTCTCACAAGATAATTATGTATATTTTATTTATATAAATGACAAAATTTGGTGCATTTTTAAGTTTTAAATCTTTAATCATATAACAAAGGGTTATCTAGTCATGCATATTACATCATATGTGGCTTGCAATTAATAATTCAAAATTGCATTTTACTCCCCTACTAAATTGATATAAATATTTTTTGCTTTCATTTTCTCATTCTCTTTTATTTGTCAACTTGTTCTTTGAAGTTAAATCAAATTAATATTTTAAATTTAAATTTTAAATGTTTCAAAAATTATATAAAAAAAACTATATGTTATCTTTTTTCATATTAATTTAAGTTATTTAACTTTGAGAACGCGATAAAACATACTTATGCAGATGTTTTTATATATGTTCCTTCCATTGAAATATATGAGTCGTTTGTTAGGGTGTATAAAAAAAAATTCGAATAGAATGTATTAGTAATATCTACATTAATAATGTTTGTATTCGTAATATTGATATTATTTAACATTATTTCTTATACATTGCTTGGTGTGATGTATTGGAACTTGCCTTTTCAATCTTGATATATTTAAATAATTTTTTTTAAAATGAATTGCATATATATTTTAAGATTCATCTGAGATTTAGTACGGGCTCAATATATATTTTTTTTGTATTAATTTATGCGACACAAATAAAATTTCGATAATCAATCATCTATTTAATATGTTTCCAGGTATTTTAAGTTGTTAACTATAGTAATTTATAATATTTTAATGTAATTTTTAAATAATATACGTTACGCTCCTTGTCCAAACTTTCATGGCATATATAATCAATTATATTTTTAAAATAACTGAAGTTTTAAATTATTGTGATTTATAATACTTTTCTTCTATTCCAATTTAAGTGACACTAATTTAATTTTGAGAGTCAATTAAATATTTTATATCTTTTAAAAAAATTTAAGTTGTTAATTATTGTGATTTATAGTGTTTTTACATATTTTTGAAATATATAACAGATTAAATTATTTTTAAATATTTTAAGTTGTTAACTATTGTAATTTATAATACTTTTTATGTAATTTTTAAATAATATATTTTACTCTTCTTGTCCAAATTTTTGTGTCAGCAATAGTCAATTATATTCTTAAATTTTTAATTATTGTAATTTATAATACTTTTTCTATTCCAATTTAAGCATCACAATGTTTTGATGGCCATAATAATTAATTAGGGGTGATTTAGTAAAATCACGATTGAAGCAGCGAAACAAACATGTCTTAAATGACTTACAACACCTAACTAAAAGTGATATAGCAAAATTACTATAAACAAAATACTTGTGAAAAAAATTTAAGTGGACCTCATATAAGACATCAAGTTAGTTTAAAACATCAATAATTAATTATTATTTCATATATTTTACCTTTTTATTAAATATTATTAATTTTTTAATATTTATATGACTTATAATAATTAATTAGAGGTGATATTTAGTAAAATTATGATTGAAATAATTGAAGCAGACATGTTATAAGTGTAAATTTTACTTTTTAAATAAAATACTATTATTTTTGTAATATGTAAATAACTTATAATAATTAATTAAGGGTGATATAGTAAAATTACTATTGAAGGATACATATTATAAATGTCTATTTTACTTTTTTTTAATTAAATATTATTAATGTTTAGTACATAACTAACTTATAATAATTAATTAAGGGTGATATAGTTAAATTATGGACTTAATATTATTAGTTTTAAAAATACATAAATGACTTATAATAATTAATTAGGGTGATATAGTAAAATCACGATTAAACCAGCTGAAGCAGACATGTCGCAAATGTCTATTTTATTTTTAATTAAATATTATTAATTTTTTAATATATAAATAATTTATAATAATTAATTAGGGGGTGATATAGTAAAATCACGGAGCAAGCAGACTGCTGAAGCAGGCATGTTGAAACCCTCTCTTCTATTATATAGAAATACTAGAGGTGCAAGGCCCGTGTCAGCACGGGCCCAACACTTCAAAAATGTGTTCAAGTATTTAATACACGCATTGTTCAAAATCTTCAAATATATATATTTTTACCAGAGAAGCTATTTCGAGTATATAAAGATTGCAGCTTTTCAGTTCTAGGATATATATTGGACTAAAAAGCTTCATCAATGGAGGCTTTAATTAGCACCGATTTTTTAAAAAAGAAAACTGTGCTTTTACGCTACAATGGTTACAATACTCGAATTTTACCTTGGATCAAAAGTCCATAGAGAGACATATACATACAGGCAGAGATATATATATACAAAATAGTACTGTACATATTATTTACATAAATAAAAAGAGTTGACGCATCCTCAGATTGAGCTCTGCAAATCTAAGATTAAGACCTGCTGCGTGAAACAATATTTAGTTTCAGACTTGCAAGTTAATTATTGAAGGTTCATGGGGTCTACGTTATATTTAAGGGAGTTCACATAAACATAGTAAACTTAGCAGAATATAGAGCAGGAAATACAGAAAAAAATAATAGCAAATATTAATCATCAGTTGTACCTCATTAACATCTTGACACACAACAACTCATTGATTAAGAGTCTTAGAAGTTGAGTTGAAGTAATTTGCCAATTCATAAATCATGTTCTAATAAAAATAAAATTAGCAACAGCTTAAACCAAGACTACATTATTTTTATCCTAATAACTTACATTTCAAATGTCTAACTAATTAAGCTACTCCAAGAGAAGTAAATGCAAATATGTTATATTTTCTTATGTAAGTTCGAAAGTGTTTTGCTTCTTTAGTATTTCCTAGATAAAGACTCTTCAATTCAGTGGGAAGTTGATGGAAAATTAGTCTGACAACACCTTTGACATAACAAAAAGCATGTGGCTCGTATTCAAATTTTTTTACACTGCACAAATTATATTTTGGAACATATCTTAAGATGACGTAATTTGTGGCTGGCTGTGTTACTGTTGAGTTGTCATTATATTGTTCAATACTATTTGATGTTGATCATTGATCAAATTGAGACTGCTGCTCCGTTAAATTAACTGAGGTAGCACCAAATCGTCGCTTGCTTGATTCAACTTTACCAGTTCGCACTTTAGCTTACAAAACTTCTTTCTTATTGGATTGCATTATTTTATATAGTTCGTGACATCCAATTTTTCTATCTTCATGTGTTTTTTCAAAGTTTGAATCTATTTGTTTATTTCTACTTGACATTGCAATTGATTTTTTAATACTGGTTAACATGACCGGCATATTTAACATATATGTAATACGAAAGCAAGTATACAATCATAAATGCATAATAATTGCACAAATTTCAATCTGATGACGAAAATATTACCTACTAAGCGAAACACTGTACAACAACACAAACAGAAACTTAGCACGCGAAAGTTGCAACTGCAAAGAAAAGAAAAAGATAAAAATTAAAGACTATCAGTACTTATTCAAAAACTGGTGCAATATGGTTACAATGGTATTAAAAAAAAGGGAAAAGAACTAGTTTTTTCTCAATCTCAAAATGTACAATCTGGATAAGATTTGGTGCGTAGTATTATTACTTTTACAATTTAATTGAGTGTCATTACATTGCTTTAACGTATTTGATGATTACTTTAATATAATAAGCTAACTAATATCAACAGTACATGTTTTCTTCTCCTGATCTTCTCAGTATGCAACCTACATTAGCTAATTCAGGAGAAAAAGTTAAGAGAAAGCACAAGCTTTTGGCACTGTCCACATCCTATAACTAAAATGGATATAGATATTCTAAAGTTGTATGAAAAGTATTATAAGTTGTAATTATTTTCATATCAATACAACACATAACATAAAAGGTTGCAAACGTCAACTATTTCACGTTTTCAAACACACACACAAAATTTTCAATTTTCAACTTCATAACCTATGGCCGAACAGGAGTTAAATTAAAGTTTATGTAGTTTGAATCTCAAAATTCGAAAAGTGATAAGTATTTTGGAAATCGGTGAGTACAATATTTAAAAAAATGCAACTACAAATCTTTTTCATGACTATAACCAGACCTATTTCAACAACAACACCATCCTAACTTAGAAACATTTGCTATAACATCATTAAATTTCTAAAATACACAAACAAAACTCACAAGATCAAAAGTTTCCTATAAAAATATTGAATATTAAGAATCTGTGTAAAGCTTAGATAATAAAGATCCGAACTTCGATAATTCAATCAGTAAATAAGCAAAGAAATTTTGAAGAAGTAGCTTATAGAAAGATGTAAAGACATTACAATAAAAAATTCAATATTGGTTAAGTTTTCTAAATTAACTTCAGGTGAATGCATTTAAGAATGATTTCCCTCTACTTGACATAAAGAATAAGATGGAGTCACAGATTTTGCACCCAATATTCTCATCACTCCCTCTACCTACCATTTTATATCAAACAACTGCAGACATAATATGCCATTTTTCTTTTACTTGCAGAATCACCGAGTCATCATATTGTCCTGATCATTCAGCATAATATTATTTCATCGATTCCTAAAGTTAATTTATAGGTAATCCAAAAAATTACAGAGATCTATAGATCAGGTTTCAACACGAAAAATCAAACATCTAATAGTCAGAATTATGATCATCTTGTATTATTATTTGTCTTAATACAATCCTACATTACAATCCACGTACAACTGTTCAGAAATCAAATCTGTCCCTTTAATGCACTGCGTAGACATGCAGTTTTCCTTTCCAGATCAAATGGTTGTATTCCTCGGCAGAGTAGATGCTACCCCTTTCTTTCAAATCATTAAACTCACACGAAGTAGTCCTACTAAACTTCAACTGTCTAGTCTTATCACAATATTGTAAAAACAAATATTTTTTTTATAATCCCATATGGTACTTGAAGATATTTTTTCTTAATTGTTTTTTAGATTTTTACTATCTTTATTTCTTCCAGTGATCATTGTAGACCTTTTCTTCCTCGTCAAGGAGAAACCTTTTCCCTGCCTCAATCTAAGTGTTTTTCTCTATTATATATGAGTAATTTCTTTTTCAGAACTTTCTGCTACCTCTTTTTGATATCAAACGTGTAGTTATATGTTACCAATTGTTACTGATTCTATAGTAGATTGGCAGTATAATTCAGTTTATCTGTATGTAAGTGTTCCTTAGCAAGAACACTTACCATCACTCTATAAAATCTGAATCGGTAGCTGCAATATCTACTTTAGGAGAAACTTTCTTTGCAATTCAAACAATTATAGAGAAAATGATCATAGTTTTTCAGATCCAAATAATTTCAATCTAACTGAATTGGGTCTTCTTCTTGTATGAGAGTAAAAAAAAAACTTCAAACGAAATCCGCGGTAAGAAATTTTCATTCCTCTACTATTAGAACGGAAAATTCCCAATTAAAACTCAAAAAAACATAAATCAGAAAGCAAAGAAGTAATAATCACAAACTGCAAGTTGTACAATATAGAATAATTTGACATCAAAACATACCCAAATAAACTCACAAAAAAAAATTAACACATTTTAATGTCCAATAAATTAGGGATCGTGTAAACATACCCGACAGAGAGAAATTCACTCTTGTTTTGTTTATTATTTAACACAAAAAAAGAGTTTTTCTTTAACAGAGAAGAAAGAGTTGACATTTGTTGTGTTAATGTTATGCGTTAAGAAGAAAAGTAGGAAAAAGTTAAGTAGAAAGATGGAGAAGGTGCCACGTATCTTGTGAAAAATTTGTGATCGTTACACGTACGTGATTGTTAGCTTTGGTAATGAAATGACTAAATTACCCTTAGATAAATTTGTTATGCCATTAACTAGCCATGTCGAAATCCACTCTTCTATTATATAGAAAAGTAATTTATGGACCCATTTGGGCCATGAAAATCTTTTCATTTTTTGAAAAACGTTTCACTTTATGTCAAATATAATTTAAATTGATGTTTGGTCATAAGAATTTTAAATACAATTTGAGGTTGTATTTGAAAACTTAAAGAATAAGAAAAAAGTTATTTTTACTTTTTTCATCTTTCTTGTTTCATAAAAATTCAAAAATCTCTCTTATGCTTGTGGACAAACATAACTCCAATTTTAATTCAAACTTTAACTCTAATTTCAAAAAATTTAATTTTCATGGCCAAAACGTCCACATATCTATTATCCATTTTTATTTTTTAATTAATATTTAAATGTGGATGAAGCAGGAAGCTCATGATTGACATGTCTGCTTTGCCTGCTTTAGCCGTAATTTTATTATATCACCCTTAATTAACTATTATAAGTCATTTACGTGTTAGAAAATTAATATTATTTAAATTAAAAATAAAATAAACACAATGACATGTCTGTTTCAGTTGCTTCAACTGTGATTTTACAATATCACCCTAATTAATTAATATAAGTCATCTAAGTATTAAAAATTAATAATATTTAATAAAAAGATAAAATAGACATAAAATGATAAATTAACTTTTGACATTTTATATGGAGTCCACTTAAATTTTTTTGTAAGTATTTTTTATAGTAATTTGGTTAGATCACTTATAATTAGTTCATTTAAGACATGTCTGTTTTGCTACTTCAATCATAATTTCACTATATCACCCTTAATTAATTATATAGGTCATTTAAGCATTAGAAAATTAATAACATTTCATAAAAAAGGATAAAATAGACACAAAATGCTAAAGCTAACTCTTGATGTTTTAAATTAACTTGATGGTGTATATGAGCCCCACTTAATATTTTTTACAAGTACATTTTATAGTAATTTTATTATATCACTTCTAATTAGTTATAAGTCATTTAAGTATTAGATAATAAATAAAGTTTTGTAACAATGATAAAATAGATACAAAATGATAAATTTAAAATAATTGTATCAAGTACTTTGCAATAGGAATATTTGTGTCAAAAAGGAGCATGGAAGTAGTACACTTAGATCTAAATGATTCAATTCAAACAAAAAAGTAAATACATAGTTAC
Source organism: Capsicum baccatum var. pendulum (assembly GCA_030864225.1). Lineage (NCBI taxonomy): Eukaryota > Viridiplantae > Streptophyta > Magnoliopsida > Solanales > Solanaceae > Capsicum > Capsicum baccatum. Next base: position 124,742,846 of record CM061557.1, read on the forward strand.
GAGTTAAGATCTGAATGATAAAAATTTCAATTTTATTATATACAAATAAATGAGGCATAAAATCTTTTAACTATTCTTTTGTTTCAATTTATGTGACACTGTTTGATTAAACATGGAGTAGAAAAAATAAAATGCTATTTCAAAATTAGTGGTATAAATAAACCTTAAATTTTGTGTGATCATGAAACATTTCATTAAAAAATAAAATGAAAATTGTAAAAATATATTGTTTCTAAAAATGGAAAAATGACATTCCTTTTTGAACAAATTAAAAAGCAAAATGTGTTACATAAATTAAAATTAAAAAATTTAAATATTGGGCTCGTACTCAACACGGGCAATATGTCACTAGTCTATATATAATATATAATTATATAATAATAAAGCTAAATATGAACACAGTGATGTAGCATGCTTCATTGATCACTATTTATTTATTTCCTCATAATTTTAATTCCCCCCCCCCCCCCCCCCCATTTTTTGGTCCTAAAACCCTTTAAAAGGGGGAAAGGGGTCAAATTTAACTCTCTACTTGAAAAATTGGCTAATATACCTTTCGTCGTACTTTGAGGCTAAATTTATCTTCTCTGTCATTCTTTGGAGATAAATTTACCCTCAATATCATACTTTGAAGTCATATTTATCTTCATTATTAAGAAATTTTTCACTTAGAGCTCGTTTGGATGAGCTTATATTTTTTGGCTTATAAGCCAAAAGTTAGAAATTCTAACTTTTGGCTTTTGACTTATTTGTGCCCTTTTAGCTTAAAATAAAGTGCTTTTAAGCACTTTAGAATTTTACCCAAACACTATCAAAGAACTTAAATGCTATTTTTGACTTAAAAACACTTAAAATAAGCCCATCCATAGGGGCACTTATACCCTTCTTTCAATAGAAAAGTCCTAATCAACATTAAATTACCTATTTCTTAAAAATAAATTTGCGAAAAAAAAATACACAAACAAATATACCCCTTCCTCAATTTTATTGGTGGAATTTTCCAACAAATAAAAATACTTATATTTCAACGTGCAACGTTGGTTGGTTGTTTATAAATGAACAAAAAGTGAGGTAATATGAATAACGTAGAAAAATGGATTTAGAGAAAATGTGTTTACAAACTACATTCCTATTCCGTTATGTTTAAATTTTGAAATTTTATATGTAATTCTATATGCATCTGGATTCTACAATTAGTGGTTACTTTTCCAAATAGATAACACGATAAAAAAATTGTGTAGATCTAAGTTGCATTTAAAGGCATATGAATGAAGAGATGCCGCATTGGCACATCGGGAGACCTCTTAACTCAATCAATTAGAAAAATATTCAGTGGATATAATCTAATACATTTGACCATCAAGTGTCATTTTTCATGAGCTCCGCAATGATACAGATCCATGAACTGAGAGAGAGATATACTTCTTTGTGTTTGCACTGATGTAGATCCATTTTTCATGAACTATGACTGATAAATATCCAATGGCTTAATCTCCTTGGAAAATTTTGACAAACAAAACTGAGGGAGGTATATTTATTTGTGTTTTTATGGCTCAGGTTGCATCGGGCAGGTTATCTTAAGGTGTGTTTTATTTTTAAAAAATGAGGCACTTAACGTTGATTTAAGCTTTTCTATTAAATGAAGGGTACATGTGAAAAACTTCTAAACAATGGGGTAAATTTGACCTCAAAGTATGACATCAAGGGTAAATTCGGCCTCAAAGTATAATGAAGGGTATATCTTGATATTTTTTCAAAGTAGAGGGGTAAATTTATCAAAGAAAGTATGATGAAAGATTTAGCCGATTTTTCAATGTAGATGAGTAAATTTGACCCTTCTTCTTTTTAAAAAATACCCCATTAATTTCTTTTAATTGCTCTCTTTTCCTTTTTAGAGTCAAACGATACAAACTTTGACCAATATTTTAAGATGTATTTCTTAATCAAATTAAAATTTTTTTTACAATTTATAGCACTTTTCATGTAATTTTGAAATATATAAATTATAATTTTAAAAAGTTAAATTAATCTAATATAATTTAGGTTTAAAACTTAGTCAAATTGACTTACGATAAACGAGGGAGCAATTCAAAAGAAATGAAGGGAGTATTATCTCTTTCCTTATAATTAGCAACATTTACTATATTTTCCAAAATCACTCTCTTATTAATTATACCGGATAGACATGCCCGTGCAAAGCATAGGCCTAACATGATAGACATTCATTCTTCATATGTTTGTGTTAAACAATGAAAATAAAGAAAAAATCAACATAATTTAATAAATTTTAGTGAAAAAATAAAGATTTGACAGTAATAAAGAGACGGATGGAAATGAGATGAAAAAATAAAGATTTGACAGTAATAAAGATGGAAATTTATCCTCTCTGTCATTCAAGAAGTTGGATGGAATGTACACTGGCTAAATGAGATGCCATCCCTTTAAAATAAAGATGAAAACTACACACCAACACAAACTCGCATAGACCAAACCATAGCTCGGGAGAGTTTTAACTATTTTAGTGATACAGATAGACTTGACAGTAATAACATTTGAAAATAAGAAAGAAAACATAATCACACCTATCATACAATAGAGAAACAAAACTCTAGTAGTGAAGAGAAATGTGGAATGCAATATCATATTTAGTATGCTAGTAGTGCATTAAGTTCTTTATATCCTTATATGGACAAACTAAATCATATAACTATCAAAAACATTGTAATGTGTCCCCCGTGTCATATAGAACTATATCTAATTAAATTTCCTCGCCAGAGACAACTTGGGTTTTATCTCTTAAAGGCAACTCACTCGAGTTGTCGATCACTGAAGGGGGGCATCGAACCAAACCTACAAATAAACCAAGAATAGCATTAATCAATAAACAAAAATAATTTATTATACAATATATGGCTTTAAAAGTATTTAAGAAGACACAAAAGTAAAACAAACAAAAGCAAAAGAAACATAGAGTGACCCGGTTGTGAAAATAGGTGCGTATAAAACAAATGAGTATACATAGCACCATATGTGACAGTAAAAGTATGAGTTGTAGAAGATTGATATTTGAAACTTATTAACCACCCACGTCCATTAGCCAAAGCAAAATCATAGTCCCAAATGATAAATGGTTTTCCAAGAATTTTTTTTTAAAATATAATCTAAAATCCATCTTTCTTTGGCCTCACAAACAATTTTTTTAAAAACTCCGTAGAATAAATAGTTTCTCATTTCTTTATAAGAGAGAAAGAGAGTGTGTTTCTCATCTTTTTATAAAAAGTGAATCTTGCATAGCCAGTGGAAAAGTATTTCGATCATTGTTACAGGAATGATTCTAGAACTAATTTCTTTTCATAACAACCACCTCTATCTTCATAAAGACAGGCTCTTTTACTTGCAATAACATCAATCAAGAATATAAATACTTTTTGCATTTTTATATTTGATAGAAAACAGTTAAAAATATTATCATTATATATATTCAGTCCTATAACAGTGTTGAGCTACCATCTGAGAAAAAGGCATTTCCTTACAAGTGAGTCTATATAGTAAAATAATGTAGTGATGGCAGCATTGAAAGATTAAAGGCTAGATTGGTTGTAAGGGGTGATACTTTAAGAAAGGGATTGATTTTAGTGAGACATTTTCTCTTGTGGTGAAGATGACAACTATCAGATGTCTATTGAGTGCGACAATTAAGAAAAATTAGGGAATCTATCAACTAGATATTAATAATGCATTTTTGCATGGTGATCTTAATGAAGAATTGTATGTGAAGTTCCTTATTGGTCTTGTTTCTCCATCATCATCTCACGTGTGTAAGCTTAAAAAATCCATTTATGGACTTCGTCAAGCCTCCAGACAGTGGTATTCTAAACTAACAATTGCTCTCAATTTTAAAGGGTATTCTACTTCTTGGAATGACTATTCTTTATTTACTAAAAGGTCAAATTCTTTTATTTCCATTGTAGCGGTCTACGTGGATGACATTATTTTGATAGGTAATGATAGTATGGAGCTCCATTCACTAAAATTTTTTCTCAACATGGAGTTTAGTATCAAGGATCTGTGGGACTTACATTTTTTCTTAGGCATTAAAGTTCTAAGAGAACCTAAATGATTGATCCTTTCTCAAAAGAAATTCACCCTATATTTATTGAAAGAATTTCATGTTGCCCACTTGTCTCCTATTTCATCTCCTATTGATCCTTCGGTTAGGTTGCGTGTGAATGAAGGGGATCTACTTTTCAATCCTACCTTGTATCGATATCTCTTTGGCAAGCTTAATTACCTGACTCACGCAAGACCTAACCTTGCATTCACTGTGCAACATTGAGCCAATATATGCAAGACCCTATATAACCATATCTTACTGCAATTTTTGTGTCCTTCGATATTTATCTAAGGACCTTAGATTGGGGCTCATTCTCAAGACCTCCTCTTTTTTTTAACATTTTGCTTTTTGCAACTCAGATTGGGGTATATGTCCAAATTCACAAAAATCAGTTAGTGGGTTCTATATTTATCTTGGGGGTTCTCCTATTTCTTTCAGATCAAATAAGTAAACTTTGATCTCCCTAAGCTCTACAAAGGCGAAATATCGTTCAATGCAATGTGTAGTGGCTGAAGTTACTTGGTTAGTGTATCTCCTCCAAGACATATCCATTCCAATTCCACTATCTGTTTGTCTTTACTCGGATAGTCAGTCCTTCATTCACATCGCGAAGAACCCCGTATTTCATGAAAAGACCAAGCACGTTGAGATTGATTGTTATTTTGCTAGACAAAAGTTCTTTAATGGCTTGATCTCCATTTCTTTTGTTCGATCCTTGTCTCAACTAGCTGATTTCTTTATGAAGACACTCACCGGCCCTCTTCATCACAATATATTAGGCAAGTTGGGTGTCCTGTCATCCCTTCAAGCTTGAGGCGAGGTGTTGAGCTCTGAAAATAATGAAGCAACTGGTATGATCAAAGTCAAAGGATATATGCCTTGGACTTGGGCTGATCGGACTGATCTGAATTAGATCTGCTGTTATTAGACTCAATTTCATCCCAAGTGCATTAACTCATATTGCAGCTTTATTATTATTCTTGTAAATCTTAGCATATCTTTTAGTATATTCTTGTAAGATTAACATATCTTTGTTTATCTTTTTGTATATCTCCTGATATATAGAACCATATATAGGGCTTCGCTGCCTTGTATAGTTATGTTAGAAGTACTTGTATAAATAGAAGCCATTGTAAAGTTTATGATTCATCAAAAAAAGGAGAAAGTTACTTTCGTATTTGCCTTCTTTGGTCTTTCACAAATAAATTGTATCTTTGAGCTTGTAAGAATTGATGGATAGACACACAAAAAATACCAGCTAGTAGTCTCTTCTTTCAATGAAGAAATAGAATTAGAGTCTGTGACATTTCATGAACCTGTATAGTAATTTTTGTCCACCTAAAGTCATAGACATAATATTGTAAGATTCAATACTTTTTCCTTATCTAATATTTTGATTTTTCTTATTGTTCAAGCTGGGATGACTTTGAGTTTTCTATGTGCCCTTTCATTAAGTTGGTACACAATGAAACAAGCTATATAAAAATTATCTTATATCCATATTATATTGATGTAGCCTATATCAAACACTTCCTGCAAGTTGGAGTCTAAAGTTTTTCTATGAAATTATTTTTATTTTTTTTGTAACTAATCTAATCATCCCCAACTATATAATGGAGATAACACCTAGCTTCATATTTCTATGCACATATTTAAAGTGACACTACAATAACAATATGTTAATGTAATTCAATCAGTGTCTAGTATAAGAGGCATTTCATAAGTTATTAATATTAAGTTATTTTAGATGTGATCGTAGCCTAATCTTGGATTGAGAAGCAGTTGATGTTTTTGTTGTTGCACATAGGGCCACAACTCTTTACCCCTGTCACAATTATTTGGAACTTTAAAATTTATTTTCCTTCTTAACTTAGGTTAAGTTTCCAAGCAGGACAAATGAGTTTTTCCTCATAAATATTTCAATAAGATATGTAGATGGAGTAATTTTATTGTAAAATACAAAAAATAAAATTGTCTTTCGAGCCACCTTTCTTTATGCCTTTGAAAGAAAACACACAAAACAATTGTTGTAGTAAGTTTGACTATTACATACCTTTACTGCAGACTTTCTCAACCTCAATTCTCTGCCATAAGTTATATGTGCTAAAATGTTGTATGTGAACTAATTTATTTTAAAGTCATAGACTCCCTCGATGTGTTTAGTTGACTGAGCAACAAAGCTTCAATAGAAAAACATCTCAATCTTTTGCCAAAATTGTCACAACTGTCGTAGAACTCATAGATATGTCTAATGTAATATTAAATAAGCTTCTTGTAAAAACACTAAAATAAAGATTCAACATTATGTTGTTTGATATCATGCTACATATAATTCTGCCTTTTAACATATGCCAATTTTATATTGCAAGTTTTTTACACAAACACTGTTGATGATTTTGAAAGACACTCATGCCAGTTTTATATGGCAAGTTCTTTACACAGACATTATTGATGATTTAAAAGACATGTATGCTAGTTTTATATGGCAAGTTATTTACACAGACACTATTGAAGATTTAAAAAAACATTCATCATCTCTTAAGAAAAGTAAAAGAGAAAGGCTTGGAATAAGAAAATTGTACCAAGTTGTCTCAATACTTGGATTGTCCATTCACGCTATGTTCAATTAAGAAAAGATAATCATTTGTGTTGAATTAGTGGACTCATAATATTATTAAGTTCTTTAGAATGTTTTGCTAAATAATACCAGGTACATTTAATATAAACATTCTTTAAATTATAATCGTAGATGCATAGGTGCACCTTATAAAGTAACTCACTTGAAACTAAATTGAGAATGGTTAAGCTTCTTTCAGCTTCTCATTGGTAGGCATTATAGAGATGTAAATTGATAATTGTATAATCACTCAAATTCATAGTTTAATAATTTAAGTATTGAAAATTGACCATCAGTTACCTCGCCATCGGTCAAAAGTTTCTGAAATCAAAAAATGTATGTAAGAAAAAGGTGTTAGTTTTACACATAGACATTTGCATGTCACATCCCTCATCATATATTGTTATTGTTACTGAATCTACACCTATCACTACAAAGTAGTGAGTTAAGAATCTGAATAGTGTGTGGAGAATAATCAACACAATCAAATATTCAATAGAATAAGGCGTTACCTATAACATTAGTATTTTGGAATAAAGCTCCCGCTATGTGCGGAGTCCGGAGAAGAAGCTACAAAAGTTTATTGTATGTAAACTTACCTTGCATTTTCGTGAGAGACATATGCTTATCTACTTAACTATGTTAAAATAACTATCAAACATGGCAGATCTTAGCCATATTTTTCGTAAGTTTGTCAAGAATTTATTATGATCCAATTCCTAGTGTTTCATGACTCTCATGACTATATAGCTGATTCAAGTGTCTAAAAAGTATTCTACTATTTTTCTTATTATTATCTACAAATATATTTGTCAATATATTGCACTTCAAAATAACAAAAAATTTGATAATCAAAAGAAGAAGAAAAAGGAAAGAGAAGTAATATTAGCTAAGATAAATTATTTGGATCTTGAATAAAATTTGATGGCTTCTCCATATCCCTAACTGCAAATGGAAAAAATTTCAATTCAAGTACCTCACATCAGTTGCAATTTTTTATGTGTTCACCATCATGCTATTATGTAATTAAAAATAGATATTACATGGGAACAAACCCTCACCAACAGAGGTGGATTGTGTAGCGAGGGAGTTTGAACCCCCTCGGCAAAAACAAATGCACTATATAAGGTATTTTAAATTTTATGTATAGAAAAATGTATTTTGATCCACCTAAACAGAAGATTAGAGATTGATTTAGTGGCTGAGGGGTTCAAAATTCGCATTGAGATTTCAAGTTCTAATGTTCAAAGCTTCATTTTTGTGTTTCGAACCCCCTTAGTAAAAAATCCTTGATCCGCTCACCAGAGTGTCTTATTATCTCTTTCAATTATACCTATTTTGAATGTGTACGTTGTTTTCTCTTTCTATTCTTAAATTTATTATTTTTTCCTTTCATTTTTACATGGAAAATATTTTTTATTTTAGCAACGAAATGAAACGAGCAAGAAGGGCTAACCGCATTTACATCAGAAACTTTAAGCCAATACAAATAGTAAGAATTAGGAGAATTCAAAGACATTGCTACTTCAAATACGACTTCTCTAAATAGTCATGCATTTGATTGAATTTTGATCAAACTGATAGAACAATACTAATTAGCTAGAGTTGTCAAACCCGCCAAGCATCAATAGCACCTTCAAAATGATGTAGCGTCTTGCGTGAAAAATGCATTGTATGAATAATTATACAGTCTGGGGCTTCTTTAAATGTGTTCTGCAGCTCCCTGATTCTTTCTTTGCCTCTATAAATTATCACCCCAAAATTCTAGTCCTAAATCGACATACTCAAATTTAAGTGTACAGTACCTATAAATTACAATTTGAATTAGAAGTTGTAAAGTATTGTAAGGTAAAATCTAGTGTCGATTTCAAAGAAAAGGAGAGAGAAAAAAAGATTAAAAAGATAACCTAAACAACAATAGCAAAAGATTTTAATAAAAATTACATAATTTCTTATCAAATACCTTTGTCTTTCTCAAAAGATGAGAGATAACAATTTTAAAAATTACTATAAGAAAAAAACTCAAGAATGAAAACCAATGAGTTATTATAGAAAAAGAATCCACATACTTTTTTTTCCTCAACTTATATAACATAAAACAATAAACATATAGCGAGAGAAAGAGGAAGAAATAAATATTATACATGTCACATAGAGAATCGAGAGATATTTTAAGCAAAAATTATGAGAAATGATTACCTAAAATTGAAACCCCCTTCAAGTTGGGAAGATGAAGAGAACTACATATTGTACTTGAAAGTTTCATTATCAGTGGAAGAGTAGTAGAGATGCTTCTAGAATTAGGTTGAGTATTTGTGTAAAAAATAACAAATATGCCCTTTGTCATTCCTCTACTCGCTTTTCTGCATAGTAAAATACAATTGTAAATAACGGCTAAGTACATAGTGGAGCAATTAGTGTACTATCATACATATAATTTCTCCAATTAAACCTTAATTTGCTTCACCCCATGTTGCATCAGTTATTCTTGATGTTTGATCACCAATAATTAATTGCCTAATTGATGTGTGTGTATACTAGCTATAAGAGCCCGTGCTTGCACGGACCCAACATCTGCTACCTATTTTGTGATACTGATAAATTTTGGAGAGTCAGTCAATTTTTTGTGTGATTTTTAAATATTTTAAATTGTTAATTATAATGTTATATAATACTTTATTTTTTAATTGATTTTAGATAATATATGTTATTCTCGCCGTTTCAATTTATGTGTCACTGATTAAGTTTGGAGAGTCAACCAAATTTTTTATATAATTTTAAATATTTAAGTTGTTAATTATTGTAATTTATAATACTTCTAAATAACTTTCAGATAATATATGTTACTTTTGTTATCCAATTTATGTGACACTAATGGAATTAAGAGAGTCAATCAAATTTTTTATATGTAGTTTTTACATATATTCAATTATTAATTATTATGATTTATAGCCATTTCTATTAATTAATTTTCAAATAATACATGTCACTCCCTATGTCTTATGTAACAGTGATAGTATTTGGAGAATAAACAATTTTTTTATATGTCGTTAAATATTTTAATTTATTAATTATTCTGATTTATGCTACTCTTTAATCTCATTTTCAAATAATATATGTTACTTCATCTATCACAATTTATGTAGCACTGATAGAATTTTGAGAGTCAACCAAATTTTTATACTTTTTTCAAATTTTATAAACCATTAATTATTGCAATTGAAAGTAATTTTAAAATATATATCAAACTAAAAAAATATGATAATGAAGAAAATAAGAATTTACAAAGAAGAGGCGGCAAAAACTGACAAGACGACCTCCACTTGTTACCTACCGCTCTTCTATATAATTTAATATATATGAGCAGGGTTTTTTTAGTGTCGTGTAAGTTTCTTTTCTTCTCTTTTATCTTTTTTTTTTTTAATTTAGTCCTTGATATTTTTTTTTATTTTTGATGTGTGTGTGTATATATATATGTCTTTTTTTTATTTAGTCCTTCGTATTTTTTTTGATGTGTGTGTATGTATGTAAACATATATATACGTGTGTGTAACAGTTTTTTTTGAATCTCGTGTTATTTTTTTTTCTTCTCTTTTATCTTTTTTTATTTTGTCCTTGATAATTTGTTTTATTTTTGATGTGTGTGTGTATGTATGTATGTACATATATATGTATATATATATATTGAAACACCTTGAGTTTTGGTCCTTGGAAAATTTTCTGGGTTTTGAGTCTCTGTTGATCATGCAACTCACCATACGAGCTGTATGGTGAGGATACGGGTCGTGTGACCCAATTCGTATGCTAACCAATGTTTGGTGATTGAGTTTTTGGTTTTGTTATGATTTAGTCGTACGGGTTGTGCAATTGGTGATGGGTTGGTTGGTTGATCCTTCACTTAATCTGAAACTTGGTGATTTGAATTGCCTCTTAGTACGAGTGACTCAGTAAGAGTCATAATTATAGGGTATGAGTGGTATGATCTAAATTGAATGTTGTTCAGTATTCAACCTAATTTTTTTTACCTAGGGTGCAGGTTGAAGGTACAAATCATATGATTATGGTACGATGGGGACAAGGAGAGTCTTATGGTGTATAATATGTGATGTCCAACATCCTGTCCAGGGTATGAGTGGTGGGTACCACTCGTATGATGTGAGTACGATTCAGCGGGGTAGTCGTACCTTCCTACGGGAATTTTTACAGTTTAAGTTGAGGGTATTCTGGACATTTCCCCTCTTAAACCCTTATGAACCCACGACCTAAAACACTATTAGGACATCATTTACCCTATTATTCTAATCTTAAACATTTAGAAGCTCTCTCTAAACTCTCTCAAGCTCTTGGGTTAAGCAAAGGCTAGGGTTTTCTTCAAGGTGGTTAGTTATGGCCTAAAGGGGCAATTTCTCTCCATCTTCTTCATAATCTAAGGCATTTTAATCCTCCCTCATTGTTAGTTCAACTAAAGGCATGTTTTATGAATGATTTTTACTGCACAATTATGATATAGTTTTTGGTTTTGAATTATATGTTGGGGGTTTTGGTTGTCAATGGTTGATTTATGTTTTCCATGTTTTTACTTATGATTTTCATATCATAATAGTGGTTTGAATAGGTGGGTGCATGGGAATGGTTAATTGGTACTTGATTTTTGTTTAGGAAACTTTATGTCCTCAACATATTTGATAAAATGTCTATGAGAATGCTTTTATTACATAGTTGGACTTTCGTTGAAAACTTTGTATGGTATAATATGGTAATGGAACCTAAATTGGTTAAATGATTTTAATGGCTAAATTATAAGGCCTTGGTGTCCATGACTTTGATTAAAAACCTTATGGGGTACATGGGAATCCCCCAAGTGAATCTGATAATGGAACTTACGGGGTATAAGGGAATTCCCTAGGTGATTGGTTAAGGACAATGCTTGCAAGCTATAGTTGGTATGACGATACCACCTCTTATAGCCTAGGTCAATAGTATATGGAATTGGTGGTTTGACTGTGTGCTAATGTTTTAATTGGGCAATTGTTGTGGGTTGTGATAGCTAATCGTGAAGGTGTGAGTCCAATGGATGGACACTGAAAACTCATGTTTGTCGGCTTAAGGATTGGTCATGGCGGCCATGTACTTGTGGGGTACACAAGAATCCCCTAAGTTAAACTTGTATATATGTATCAAAGAGGCTGAAGGATACACGGGAATCCCTTGCCCCTATGCTATCTTTGGTACATACGGCTACACGCACTGGGGCCCGTTCAAGGGGTAACACTGGACCCATATAGCTCGTGGGTGGTTCTAAGATGGTTAAGCTACACAAACCTATATTAATGGTTTTAAATCCATGCTAAACCCGATTTCCTTTCCCGGCATGGATTATATATATATATGGATGTGAATGCATATGGTTATTTACTTAGATTTAAATATTGACATTATTTTATCCTTATCTTGAGTTCATGCTAGCGCTCACCCGCTAACTCATCTTCGGGCGTTATATCCCCACACGATGTAGGAACCGACTATACTCCTCCTCCTACTCAGTTATTAGATTTGGAAACAACTCAGGGTTGGATTGAAGTGGTGAGTTTTCATACTCTGAAAGGCTCTATTTCATGTTATGGTCTTGTCATCATACTTTGGTTATTTCTCAGTCTTTGGTTTTGGCTATGGTCGGGGGCATATCTCGATTGGATTCTATTTTACTTTCGAATAGAAGCTTTGTGAGACTACTAGGGGTTGGTATGAGCGGTGTTGGCATTGGTGTCAGCCTTGGCATTGGTATTGGTACTATGACTGATACTGGTTGACTGTATTTGATTTGTGATTGTTCCATCTTATTATGTTATGGAATGGTGATGATTTGTTTTACATTATAGTTGTTGGTTCGGTATTAGATGGTTTGACTTGTTTGGGTTGGTTTTGGTTTTGGACATATCCCAAAGTCTCGTGTGATACATAATCCCACCTTGTTATATATTCAGAATTCATCCGACTCAAGGTATGTGTTTGGAGGTTGGGTTGGGAATCAGGGCTGGTCCCCGATCCTTGTTGGACTTGGGATGCCCATTACGATAAGGCCCTGATTTGGGTCGTGTACATATTGTCATGATCCATCCTTGGGTCATGTCATTTCTAGTGAAGGAATTATGGTGGATCCCCAGAAAGTTGCAGTGGTTAAGAAATGTCCTATACCTACGAGTCCAATCGATATTCGAAGCTTCTTGGGTTTAGCTTGCCATTACAAATGGTTTGTGGAAAGTTTCTCTAATATAGCTGCCTCGTTGACTAAGTTGACTTAGAAAAAGGTAAAGTTCTTGTAATCTGATGCTTGTGAGGGTAGTTTTGAGAAGCTGCAGGGTAAGCCAACTTCGGCCCTATTTCTAACCTTGCCTGAAGGTACTGATTGTTTTGTAGTCTATTATGATATGTCCCATGTGATGCTTGGGTGTGTTTTGATACAACATATCAAGGTGATAGCTTATGCCTCTAAATAGTTGAAGGTGTATGAGAAGAATTATCTGACTCATGACTTGGAATTGTTGGTTGTGGTATTTGCATTAAAAATATGGTGTCACTATCTATATGGAGTGCATGTGGATATCTTTTCCAATCATAATAGCCTGCAGTGAATGTTTACTTAGAAAGAGCTAAACCTCAGAAAAAGGGTATGGCTTGAGCTACTTAAGGATTATGATATGTCTTCACTATCATCCAAGTAAAGCTAATATGGTTGTTGATGCTCTTAGTAGATTATCCATGGGAAGTCAAGCTCATGTGGATGAAGGGAAGTAGGAGTCAGGCAAAAATATTCACCATTTTTCTAACCTTAGAGTTTGTCTCTTGGACTTTGAGAATGGTGATATGTTTGTACAGAAGGTGGTACAGTCGTCTCTTAGTACTGCAGTAAAGGATAAACCAGTGTTATATCCTTTCTTGATGAGGATCAAGGGTGATATAAGTGGGCAGAAAGTAATGGCCATTGAGGTAAATAGTGATGGTACCTTGCGGTACCAAGAGAGATTGTTAAATTCTAGGTGTGGATGGATTGCGACAGATGATATGGGTTGAGTCGCATGAGTCGCGCTATACTATTCATCCTTGTTCGATGAAAATGTATCATTACCTTAAAGAAATGTATTGGTAGAATACTATGATGTGGGATGCTGCTAGTTTTGTGGCTAAGTGCATGGTGTATCAACAAGTGAAAGTTGAGCACATGAGGCCCGAAGGATTTTATCAAGAAATTGATTTGCCTATTTATAAATGGGAGGTAATCAATATAGATTTCTTTATTGGTCTTCCTCAATCTCGGAATTAGTTTGATTCAATTTCGGTCATCATGAATAGGATGACAAAGTCTACTCACTTCTTGCAAGTGCGGATATATTTGTATACGGAGGATTATGCAAGGTTTTACCTCTATGAGATTATTAATTTGCATAGGTTGCCTATTTCTATCATCTCGAATCATGGCATGCAGTTTTCATTGCATTTTTTGCGGTCGTTTTATAAGTATTTGGGGACTAAGGTGAGTCTTAGTATGGATTTCCACCTGCAAATTAATGGGAAAGTGGAAAGGATTATTCAAATATTGGAAGATATGCTCTGCTTGCGTGATTGACTATGGTGGTAGTTGAATTGAGCATTTTCCTCTTATAGAGTTTGCAGATAACAATAGCTACCACTCTAGAATAGGGATGTCCCTTTTAAAAGCTTTGTAGTATAGGAGGTGTAGGTCTTTTATTAGGTGGTTCAGGGTTGGTGAGGCAGAGATGTTTGGCTTAGATTTGGTTCACCATGCCATAGAGAAGCTGAAGGTGATTCGAGATAGACTTAAAGCCTCTTAATGTTGTTAGAAGTCCTATGTGGATGTCAGGGTAGGAAGTTAGAATTTAATGATGGGGATTGGGTGTTAGTTAATGTGTTTCCCATGAAGGAAGTGATATGATTTAGGAAAAAGAAAAGCTTAGCCCCTGATATGTTGGTCCGTACATAGTTTGGAGAAGGGTTGGCAATATTACGTATGAGTTGGACTTGCCTTGTAGTCTAAGCTCCATTCATATGGTGTTCCACTTTTCTATGTTGAGAAAGTGTATGGGTGATCTGTCGTATATTTTACTTAACAAGCATATTGGTATTTCAGATTCGTTGTTTTATGAGGAGGTCCCGATTGAAATCTTAGATCGGAAGGTTTGTTGGTTATGGACTAAAGAAGTAGCCTTGGAGCAGGTTCTATGTATAAACCACAAGGAGGAAGATGCTACATGGGAAAAAGAAGAGGACATAAATTCCAAGTATCCATTCCTATTTCCCATTCCTAAAATGTATGCTTAAGGTATATGTTAATCTTAAAAACCTTGTTTTCTATGTTAAAGGTAAGAGTAGATTGTAAATCCTTAGTAATCTATTTTCTATATTAAAGGTACGCGTAGAGATAGTTGGGGGTTTAATCGTGCTAGTCATGGCTTTGTCCCATCATATGAGGACGAATGATCCAGGAGGGAGAAAATTGAAACGCGACCATTGGAGATTTCCTGAGCTTTGAGCTCACTATCCTAGTAATAACTCACTATACGAGTTGTATGGTGTGGATACGAGTTAGGTGACCCTGGTCAGGAGGTTTCCAGTGGGTGGTGGTTGGGATTTTGGTATGGTAACGACTTGGTGGTTTGAATCTTTTGTGGTGGTGACGAATCATTAGGACGGTCCCTTAATCAAATTAGTAACTTAGTGATTTGACTTGGTTCTGAGTACGGGTGGATCACTAAGGGCCATGAGGATAGGTTACCGATGGTAAGGTTGAGTCTATGTTGTTCAGTGTCAAATCTCCTTAGGGTTCTATCTGATATACGACTAGACCATACAAGTCATATGGCCTGGTAACGAGTCGGGCCATGGGGTCATATGGTGGACAGTTAATTGGTGTCCAACTCATTATCTTGGTGACGACTCAAGGGTACGAGTCGTATGTTGTGGTTACGAGTACGGGGGTTGACGCGTAACCATTTGCAATTTTTTTATAGTTTTAAGTATGAGGAATTCTCCCTTTTAACTCCATTTGAGGCCATGACTTAAAACACCTTTTGGGACTTCATTAACCTATTATTCCCAATAAAGCACTCTTAAAATCTCTGTCAAATTTTCTATCAAGCCAAAGTCTAGGGTTTCATCAAGATGATCAATTTAAGTCTTTCAAGTGTGGTTTCCTTCTATACTTCTTGGTCTCTAAGGCATGTGACTTTTCCCTCGTTGTTATTTTATTAAAGACATGTGTTTTAATGTATGGTTTTTATGGTTTTGTTATGTTATTGAAATAATGGTTAGGGGTTTTGGTTGTTCATGGATGAATATTGTTTCTCATGGTTTGATTATTATTTTCCCTATTTTAATTACGGTTTTACACATGTGCGTGCATGGGAATGGTGATTTAGTTGAGGGGTCATGGTTGAGCCCCAAATTGGATAATTTTAGTTTTGATACTGGTATGCC
The DNA here is from genome assembly GCA_030864225.1 of Capsicum baccatum var. pendulum. Taxonomy (NCBI): domain Eukaryota; kingdom Viridiplantae; phylum Streptophyta; class Magnoliopsida; order Solanales; family Solanaceae; genus Capsicum; species Capsicum baccatum. The sequence continues at coordinate 124,759,069 of CM061557.1, forward strand.
CTCAACATGTTTGTGAAATTGTCAATGAGAATGATTTTGTCACATAGTTTGATTACTCTTGTGACCTTTGCATTGTATAAATGTTTAAAGATACATGAATTTGTTTTTCGTTGGGTTCATATAGCTTTGGAAAGTCCTTGGTAGCCATGGTTGAATTATAAATAGTTTTGGTTTAATTAGAAATGGTGGGGTCTAATTTGGTTTAATGGTTTATATGGCATAAGATAATAGACTTACAAGTTCTAATTTTGGTATGATGATACCAACAGTTAATGACTAATTAAAAGACTCCTTAGTAAATGGTTTAATTATATGTAAAGGTTTAATTCAGCTTAAAGGGGTTGAGTAGCAAAGCCTTGGAAAGTGGAGGTCCCAGGGGACTGACATTGGAAACTTACGTTTGCCGATGTGAATGTGGCCTATGTGGTCGTATTCATGATGTGACACTTTATATTCTTAGGGATGTACTAGTCATCCTAGATTTTCTTCGATCGGTTGACTAATACGCACTAGGGCCCTTTCAGCAGGGGAGCTAAATCCATATAGCCCGTGGGTTATTTTATGACGGCAGAGCTACACAACCCAAGTTATGGTTTTAAATATATGCTAAACCTTGTTCCATATCCTGGCACGGTATATATGTATGTTATTATATGTGGTTATTTGATTTGGATTTAAATTGATGGCATTATTCTATCTTTATCCCTGAGTTACATGCTAGCATTTACCCCGCTAACCGTCTTGGGGTGTTGTATCCCCATGCAATGCAGGATTCGACCACACTACCATTCCTCCTACTAAGTGACTTGTATTAGTGGAGAACTTTGAGCCCGATTGAAGTGGTGAACTTCCATACTTCGAAAGACTCTCTTTCATTCTATGGACTTCTTTTAATATTTTTTATTTCATTGGATTTGGTTTTGGCTATAGTCGGGGGCATTTCTCGATCGGATAATTCTTGATTCTGGTTCGAGGATTTGTCAAACAACTATAGGCATGGGCGGTGTCGATATTGGTGTCAGGCTTGGTATTGGTTTGGCATTGGGATTGGAAATAGTTGGTTAATTAATTGTGGATTTTGACTTTGGTTTTAAGCTTACTATCGTGTCTTTAAATTTCTATTGTCTTATCTTGTTATATGTTCGAAATTCATCTGATATGGGGTGTAGGGTGGTTAACGTGTGGTATTAGGTATTATCTTTGGTCTGGGTTGAACTTGGGATACCCGATATGACTAGGCCTTAGTTTGGGTCGTGTCAGATCGAGAGGTGAAAGCTTGGTTTGAAGCCTTCTTTGTATTGATTTATGTCATTCGAGGTAGGTTATGTCTTAACTTTCTTTAGACTAGGTTGGGTAGTTAATATTGGTGTAAAATTATGTTACGAGTGTGGGAACTAATCATGGAAATGGAATTACTATTGTTTTGTGCTTGTGTGGGGGCCTATGTGGTGTTATTTGGAGAGTTTGAGACAATGTGTGCTATATGAGATCGTGTGGGGGTGTTATATGATATTGTTGGCCTGATAATGTATATTTGGTTGTATTTGTTCTGGTGAGAAATACTAAATTAGAATTTATGTGGTATTAATGGCATATTATTGTATATTTCACTCTATTGGTATATGATTACATTATATTTAAGGATTTTTTGCATATTGAGTGGATTGTGGCTCACATGGTTGGTATATTGGTTGGCTTTGGAAATTCTTATTCTGGTTTTTTGTGAATGTTGCATCCTCATATTATATACACTTTTGAAATATTAGTACCACTATGCAAATGCTGGAAACACTAGCTTGTGACATCTTTCTAGACCCTCTGCCGAGGGATGTGCCAGAGAAGAGTCATGGATATTGGTATTCAATATTGGATTATATATGGGTTGATGAACCTCCCATGGGTCCTACCTTAGGAGCACAGTGCGGTTGGTGTATACGGAGGTTGTGAAACAATCTCAAGCATCATACCATCATCATTATTATCATCATCATCATTGCATCTTATATGTTGTGCTCATTCTTTGTTGTATTATTCTCCTTGAGGTAATATATCTGTATATTTGTACGTCTTTCTTATATTATATTTGGTATACATGTATATTTGTGCTTTTTTCTTATATTTGTGCTTGGTATATATGTATATTGTAGAACTATTTGTGGAGATGGTGAGGGATACCATTTGGAACATTTTTTACGGCAGGTGATGTTCCCATAGTGTGCATTTTTTATGCTTTATTTTCTTCTTTGCTCAGTTAGCCTATGATACCTACTATGTACAAGTTTACTGTACTCACCCCTACTGCACCCTTTTGGTGAAGATATAGGTACTAGTGCTTTGTATGATACCTGATTCAGGCAGTATTAGGAGTATATTCTAGCTTTCGGAGTAGACCTACTACTTCTTTTAACTAAGTCATGTCTTATTTTCTATTCAGAAATAAATTTTGATCTTTTTAGAGTATCATTATATCATTTGACATTCGAGATGTATTTAGTAGTTCTTATACTGTGACACTAGGTTTTGGGATATTATATGATATCGTTGGCTATGTACTTCTGCTATTATCATATTTGTGTTGTTTGGCTTCGCTCTAGACGCCTTGCCTTGGGTTTTGGTATCAATTTCTCATTATGTATCAATTTTGGTTATAAGCTTACTTGTCAAGGCTTGTCATGATTAGTGCCATAATGAACCTTGGTTTTTGGGTCATGACAACCAACTATCCAAATAAATCATAAATATTCACTCCAGAAAATCTACCCTAGACTAGCAAACATAAAATCAACCTAATAGAAGCTGGTACAGAAAAGTGAAGAGACCATAATATAATTAATGAAAGCCAAAAACTAATACAATGCAAGTAAATGAATTGTGTAACTAATTGAGTATGATGTTGGTGATACAAATTATTTGATAGGATATGTATGAAACAGTATACACCCGCTCCATTTTATAGCTTGCTAGAACCCATGAGGGACTCACAAGATCCATATACCCACCCAAATAGTTTCCATATGGCCAGCCGAAACAACTCCCATTATGCATGGAATTTAAAAACTAGTATAAAACTACCCAAGATACTTTTCCATCGGACAGGCAAGTTTAATAAAAATTCATAAAAAATTATCTGAAACACTTCTTCAATGGGCATACAAGTCTTTCGAAATATATTTAACTAAAATTATCTATTTTGCATGATAGGATATGAATATGAGTAAGTATGTATGGTTCACAATGATAATCGCAACATAGACAATCCAACTGAGGCACAAGGATATGCTCAACTGAGAAACACAGGCTACGAGCCCCAAAATCATTGATCTATATCAAAATATTTAACCTCATATCTAGGAACAACTTATAACTCATATCATCACCAATCAAGTCCACTTTTTTCAAAAGTCCACTTTCCAAATAAGACACATCTATCAACATAAACAGAATAACTAAATCCAGTCCAATTTTAATTTTTAACTCTATATAGATGCACCGACACTAGCATAGATGTTCATCATCTTATATATATAAGACCTTATTTGAAATTATTCTTTTACATACAAATAACACATCAATACTTTGTAAAAGAGTTAAAAAAAAAGGTCTCAACTTGCCATAGAAGAAAACTGTATGTCATATTAAAGTTTGATGAATAAGGTAGAAGCCTTCCCTTGTTTGATCACCTCCAAACGAGACCAACTTATTCAAACATAAATATGTACGAGCAAATACAATCGAGGGTACCTATACCACTATATTTAGAATTCAGATCCAAAAACTTAATCTAAAAATCAACCTTAGGACACAAGGGCAAAACTGGAATTATATTAAAATATCATGTTACCCATAATTAAAGAATTTTAAATCTAAAATATCACCAAAAACAAAGTAATAAGTAACCTTTAAAATCTACTGAAGACTATTTCTAGACTTGAAACACCATGGATTTTGGCCTTGGAAAATTCTTGAGCATTGAGCTCACTGTCCTAGTAGCGACTCATCATAAAAGTTGTATGGTATGGGTACGAATCAGGTGACTCTAGATGTTAGGTGTCCATTGGGTGAGTTTTGGGTTTTTGATCTTGGTAACGACTTGGGGGTACGAGTCGTTAGGGGCGATGATGAGTCATTAGGACAATTCTTGATCAAATTAGAAACTTAGTAGCTTATCTTGTCTCTGAGTATGAGTGTCTCACTAAGAAACATGAGGATAGGCTACAGTGGTAGGGTTGAGTCCTCTGTTGTCCAGTGTTAAATCCCTTGGGTTCTATCTTAGATACGACTAAACCATATGAGTCGTATGGTTCGGTCACGTATGGGATCAAAGAGTCATTTGATGGACTGTGCATGGGTTTCCAACTCACTGTCTCGGTAACTACTTGAGGGTGCGAGTCGTAGGATATCGTCAAAATTCAAGGGGTCGATAAGTAATCACATGCGACCTTTTTTACAGTTTTTTTATGTTGGGGACATTTTGGACATTTCCCACTTTAAGCGCTTTTGATATCATAACTTAAAACATCTTTTGGGACTTCATTAACACATTATTCTCAATAAAAACTCTCAAATTCCCTCTCAAACTCTCCGTTAAAGAAAAAGCAAGGGTTTTATCAAGCAAAACAATTAAGGATTTCAAGGGCAATTTTTCTCTGTGTTTCTTGGTGTCTAAGGTACGTTACTCCTCCCTCGTTATTATTTTACTAATGATCTATGTTTTAATGTATGGTTTCATAGTAATGTTATGGTATTAAAGTAAATGTTGGGAGTTTTGGTTGTTCATGGATAAATATTATTTCTCATGGTTTAATTATGGTTTTCCTTGTTTTAATTATGGTTTTGAGCATGTGGTTGGACGAATATGGTAGTTGAACTTGATAACAGTAAATTTCTTTAAAATTGTAACTCTTTAAGTGGTTATTACCCCAACCTAATTTTATAAAATTTATTTGTAGTTGTGGAAAAGATGGGAATTTTAATTAGGGGGACAATGGAATCCCCAAAGTATTTGGTTTTACTATTTCTTGAGACTAATGCATAGAAAAAATTATTTGGATGGTTAAGACTGGTTTTGAAAACCTTGTGGGATATGAAGGAATCCCCCAAGTGATTTTAATAATAGAGTCTATGAGGTATGAAAGACTCCTCTAAGTGTTGGTTAGTGTCATTACTTTAGAGCTATAGTTGGTATGACGATACCACATTATAATGTCTTAATATTTGACACTTAGAATAGGTTGTTTATTTATATGCTAAATGTTTTAATTGGACAATAATGGGGGTTGTGATAGCTGGCCCTGAAGGAGTGGGTCTACAGGATGGACACTGGAAAATCACAATTGTCGTCAAGAGGTTTGGTCTTGACGACCACTGTGTATTGCTTGCACTATTTTCATTAATGTATCTTGGTTTAACGTAGGGTCGGGGCATTTTTTGGTGTTCCTTGATAACCCTAGTTAAGGTAGCTAACATGCACCAGGGCCCTTTAAGCCGAAAAAGGTGAACCCATACACCCCATGGGTGAATTTTATGATGGTTAAGCTACACAATCCAAGTTATGATATAAATGCATGCTAAACTTTGTTCCCGATCTAGGAACGATACATATATATATGTATATATGTGATTGAATATGGTTATTTGATTTGGTTTTGAATGATGGCATTGTTTTACCTTTATCCCTGAGTTACATAGTCATGAGGTTTGGTCATGACAACCTATGTGCATGGTTCGCACTATTGATATGATTATATCTTGTGTTGATGTGGGTTCAGGGCATTCTTGGGTCTTCCTTGATACCCCTGGTTCATGTGCCTAAGACGCATCGGGGCCCGTTCAACAGGAAGAGCTGAACCCGTATACCTCATGGGCAGATTTTATGATAGTTAAGCTACTCAATATAGTTTAATATTTAAATACATTTTAAACCTTGTTCCTTATGTCGGTATAATTTATATATGTATATATATTATTGCATATGGTTATTTGATTTGGTTTTGAATGATGGCATTATATTACCTTTATTCCTAAGTTATATGCTAGTGTTCATTTTACTAATTGTCTTTTGGCGTTGTATCCCTACGCCATGCAAAAATCGATCATACTTCTATTTCTTTTTCCAGTGACTTGGATTCGAGTATAGCTTTGTGTCAAATTGAAATTGTGAGCTTTCCTGCACCGAAAGACCCTATTTCATACTATGAACTTCTTTCAATTATTGTTATTTCTTTGGTTTAGGTTTTGGTTTTGACTATGGTCTGGGGCATATCCCGATCGGATGTTCTTTGACTTTGTTTAGATTCTTTATCGGACTACTATGGGCATGGGTGGTGTCAGCATTAATGTTAGCATTGGTAAAGGTATTGGCATTAGGATTGGTATTGGTTGTGTATTTGCTACTGGTTGTTTGGTTATGGTTATAAACTTACTTTATTATCTTTGGATTATTATTATTTTATCTTGTTATATATTTGGAATTCATCCGACATAGGATGTAGGGTGGTTAACAGTGGGGTATTGGGGGTATTCTCCAGTCTTTGTTGGACTTGAGATACCCAACATGACTATGTCCCGATTTGGGATATGTTAGATTGGTATCAGAGATCTAGGTTCTTGGTCAATTGAGAGTCCATAAATCCCTGTGGATTTGAGTCTCTATTAATGATTTGTAGTGCACCGCACTCATAAGGGAGAGGTTATGAGGGATTTAGAAATATTTCTCTTTCTTGTGTTTTTAATTTTTGATATGTAGATTCTAAGGTCCTAAAATCTTCTCTAACACCCTTTTGTTTGCTTTGCAGATCATGCCTCCAAGATGATCTAAAGTTCATGGAAACTCTTCTATCCTACTGGAGGATAATGTTGATGTGACCCATCCTTTTTTTGGGGTCCATACTCGGTCTAGGGGTCCAGGTCCTGAATGTTTTTCTGGAGTTCCACCGGTCCTTTCCAGTCCTTCTCTAGCCCCTCAAACTGATGTGATAAATATTGAGTTTTGTCTATCTATTCATATATTGGCATTGTTGGTAGCTTATTAGGCCGAGTGTGGTGCTTTTATTACTCCATCTTCTAAGGCCATAAGGGTTGGCCAGTTTATGAGGTTAAATCCTCTAATGTTTACTAGAGTTGGGGTCGAAGAGGATCCTTAAACTTTCCTTGATGAGAATGAAAAGATCTTTTGTGCTATTCATGTCACAAATATTGAGGGCATAGAGTTTTCTACCTATCGGCTGAAAGATTTAGCCTATCAGTGGTACTGGTAATGGGACCAGTCAAGGGGCGACGATGCTGAGTTAGCCTTGTGGGGTGATTTTTCTAATGCTTTCTTAGACTATTTCTTTCCTCAAGAATTTAGGGAGTCGAAAGCGGAAGAGTATGTTAACCTGAAGTAAGACAAGATGTTAGTCAAGGAGTATACCTTGAAGTTCTACTAGTTTTCTTGGTATGCCCCAAACTTGGTTTCTATCAAGAAGGATAGAATTAGAAAGTAAACTTTTGGGTTGTCCTGAGACTTGATTTTTGAGAGTAAGGATGCCTTGTAGAACAAGGACATAGACATCTTATGTTTAGTAGTGTACATGAAGTAGGTTGAGGAAGAGGAGTAGAAAAGGCAAAGATAGGGGAGAGGCAGAGCAAGAAGTTAGATTATCAGAATAGGGTGGTGTCCAACTCCAGAGTTGCATGGATGGTGCGAAGTGGTCCAAAAAAATGTGGAGTAATTTTGAGTCCTACTCAACGTCTAGTGCTCCATACCTAAAGCCGGCGGGTGATAGGCATTTTCAAGGTGGCACATTTTCAAGGTGGCGATAATTATAAGGAGTACGATTCCCAATCTCAGGTTTGTAGGGACCAATTATCTCTGTACTATCCTCCTATAGATTTTGTGGTCGATGGTATCGGGGTTACTATGATGAAGGAAATGATAAGTACTTCAACTGTGGTCAGCTAGGGCATATGCTTAGAAACTTTCTAGTGGCTAAGGTTGTTCTTGGGGAAAATAAGGTTTCGGTTGCCTCTTAATCAGCTCCGCCACCAAAGGGTGCACCATTTGGCTTCGGCACTGGTCAAAACCAACTTTATGCTTTCACTACCCGCCAGGAGTCTGAGGCATCGCCTGATATTATTACTTATATGTTTAAACTTTTTTCTCGTGATGCGCACTATTTACTTGATCTGGGGTCCACTTTTCTTATGTGACCCTATTTGTGAATGTGCATTTTGGCTTTGGTTCTGAGTGTATTTTGGACCCTTTTTTATCTCTATCTCATGGGTAACTCTATGGTGGTTAGAAGAGTCTATAGGGGTTGTGTGGTATCTCTGGGTGGTCGGGAGACTTTGATGGATCTTTTTGAATTTGACATGGTTGATTTTGATGTCATATTGTAGATAGATTTTTTTAACTCATGCTATTTTTCTCCAGTCTGTCAGACCCGTATCCTATTTCTATTCCCCCATATAGAATAGCTCCACTCGAGCTAAAGTAGATTATGGAGAAACTAAAGGATCTCTTAGACAAGGGTTTCATTCGTCCAAGTATGTCTCTGTAGGGTGCACTGGTGTTGTTTGTGCATAAGAAAGATAGTTCCCTTCAGATGTGTATAGATTACCGACACCTAAATTAGGTGATGACCAAGAATAAATACCCTCTACCAAAGATCGATGATTTGTTTGATCATCTTTAGGATGTTAAGAGTTTTTCCAATATTGATATTTGGTCCGGGTATCATCAACTAAAGATTAGAGAGGCGAATATTCCTAAGACTGCCTTCCATACCTGATATGGGTATTTTGAGTTTCTGGTAATGTCTTTTGGGTTGACCAATGCTACGACGACATTCATGGACTTGATGAATAAAGTCTTTCATTAGTTTTTAGATTTGTTAATCATTGGGTTCGTAAATAATATTTTGGTGTACTCGAAGAGTGGGGTGGATCATGTCGATCACCTCCGCATTGTATGCAGACCCTGAAGGAGAAACAGTTGTATGCAAATATTTTGAAGTATGAATTCTAGTTGAATGCCATCACTTTTCTAGGCCATGTCATTTTTGGTGGAGGTATCATGGTGGATCCATAGAAATTCATAGTGGTTAAGAAGTGGACAAGACCCACGACTACAATTGATATTCAGAGTTTTTTGGGTTTAGATGGTTACTACAGAAGGTTTGTGGAAAGTTTTTAACTATAGCTTCCCCATTAACTATGTTGACTCAGAAGCATGTAAAGTTCTTGTAGTCTGATTGTTGTGAAGGTAGCTTTGAGAAGATGAAGGATAAGCTAACTTCGACATCACTTTTCTTTGCCTGAAGTCACGAATGGTTTTATAGTCTTTTGTGATGCGTCCATTATGGGAATAGTTGCATTTTGGTGCAGCATGCCTAAGTGATAGCTTATGCCTCTAAACAGTTGAAGGTGCATGAGAAGAATTATTCGACTCATGACTTAGAGCTATTGGTTGTGGTGTTTGCGTTGAAAACTAGCATCACAATCTGTACATAGTCCATGTGGATATCTTTTGTGATCATAAGAGCCTATAATATGTGTTCACCAAGAAAGAGCTTAACCTCATGAATAGGAGTTAGCTTGAGCTGCTCAAGGATTATAACATGAGTCTTCACTACTATCCAGGTAAAGCTAATCTTGTTGATGATTCTCTTAGCAAGTTATCTATTGGGAGTCTAACTCATGTGGATGAGGGAAGGCAAGAATTGGTGAAAGATGTTCACTGTTTGTCTAACCTTAGAATTTGCCTCTTGGACTTTGAGGATGGTGGTATGTTTATTTAGGAGGTGGCGAAGTCATCCTTGGGTGCTGAGGTGAAAGAGAAGAAAGTGTTAGATCCTATATTGATGTGGAGCAAAGGTGATGTAGGTGGGTAGAAAGTAATGGCTTTTGAAGTTAGTGGTGATAATACCTTGCGGTACCAAGGGCGATTGTGCATTTTAGATATGTATAGGTTGCAAGAGAAGATCTTGGTTGAGGCATATGAATCACTCTATGCTATTCATCTCATCTCAATAAAAATGTATCATGACCTTAAGGAGATGTATTGGTAGAACAATATGAAGCAGGATATGGCTAGTTTTCTAGCTAAGTGCATGGTGTGCCAACAAGTGAAAGTTGAGCACATGAGGCCTGGAGGGTTATATCAAGAAATTAAGTTACCAGTGTGAAAGTGGGAAGTAATTAACATGGATTTTTTTACCGATCTACCTCGGTCTCGAAATCAGTTTGATTTATTTGGGTCCTCGTGGATTGGATTACTAAGTCTTCTTCTTATTTGCCAGTAAGGACTAACTTTTCGGTAGAAGATTATGAAAGGTTGTACTTCCAAAGGATTGTGAAGTTGCATAGGGTGCCAGTTTCTATTATCTCGGAACCTGGTATGCAATTTTCATCACACTTTTGGCAGTTATTTCAGAATGGTTTGGGGACCAAGGTGAGTCTTAGTACTGCTTTCCACCCGCAGTCGGATGGACAAGTAGAAGGACTATTCAGACATCGGAATATCTGCTTCGATCTTGCGTGATTGAGTATGGTTGTTGTTGGGTTGAACATTTATCTCTTATAAAGTTTGCATATATAGCTACCACTCTAGCATTGGGATAACTCCATTTGAGGCCTTGTATGGTAGTAGTTGTAGGTCTCATATTAGATGGTTCAAGGTATGTGAGGAAAAGATGTTTGGTAAGAATTTGGTTCACCAAGCTATGGAGAAGGTGAAGGTTATTTGGGATAGGCTTAACAGTGCCCAAAGTCACTAGAAGTCCTATACAGATGTGAGGCGTAGGAAGATAGAGTTTGAGATTAAGGATAGGGTGTTCTTGAAGGTATCTCCCATGAAGAGAGTAACGCGGTTTGGGAAGATGGGAAATATTAGTCCCTAGTATGTCGGTTCGTACTTGGTTTTGAGAAGGGTTGGTAATATTGCATATGAGTTGGAGTTGCCTTCTAGTTTGAGCTCCATTCACCTGGTGTTCCATGTTTCTTTGTTAAGGATGTATGTGGGTGATTCATCGCAAATTGTTCCTATCAAGGATACCGACATTTCTGATTCCCTGTCTTATAAGGAGGCCCCTGTTGCAATCTTGGATTGGTAGGTTCATTGGTTGCGAAGCAAGAATGTAGCTTCGGTATAAGTTCTATGGAGGACCCAAAAGGTCGAAGAGGCTACTTGGGAAGACAAAAAGGACATGAAGTCCAAGTATCCATTCTTATTTCCCATTCTAAAAAATTGCACTTGATGTATGTGTTGTTCTTAAGATCCTTGCTTTCTATCTTAAAGGTAAGATTAGAGATGTTTGTGGGTTTAATCGTGCTTGTCACTGCCTTGTCCTATCATTCTAGGATGAATGATCCAAGTGGGGGAGAATTTAAACACCATGGATTTTGTCCTTGGAAAATTCCTAATCTGAGCTCACTATCCTAGTATCAAATCATCATATGAGTCGTATGGTGTGGGTAGGGGTTAGGTGATCCTAGTCGTAGGAGTCTAGTGGGTGGTGGTTGGGTTGTTGGTCTTGGTACAAACTTGGGGAACGAGTCATTAGGGGTGCTGATGAGTCATTAGGACGATTCTTAATCAAATCAGAAACTTAGTAGCTTGGCTTGGTTCTAAGTATGAGTGGCTCACTAAGAGCCATGAGGATAGGTTACGAGTGGTAGGGCTGAGTCTAATGTTGTACAAAGTCCAATCCCTTGGGTTCTATCTTTGATATTATTAGACCTTACAAGTCGTATGGTCTGGTCACGTGTAAGATCACGGATTCGTATGGTGGATAATGCATGAGTTTCCAACTCATTTTCTTGTTGATGACTCAATGGTATGAGTCGTAGGCTGTGGTCACGAGTCAAGGGGTCAACTCGTAACCACATGTGGCATAGTTTTTTAGTTGTGGGCATTCTGGACATTTCCCACTTTAAGTCCTTTTGATACCAGGACTTATAAGATCTTTTGGGACTTCATTAACACATTATTCCCAATAAAACACTCTCAAATTCTTTCTCAAACTCTATATTCAAGAAATAGCTAAGGTTTTATCAAGCTAAACAATCAAGGCTTTAAATGGAGATTTCTCTCTGTGTTTCTTGGTGTCTAAGGCTTGTTACTCCTCCGTAATTGTTATTTTACTAAAGGCATATGTTTTAATGTATGGTTTTCATGGCATTGTTAAAGTTCTGAAATAAAGGTTGGGGTTTTTGTTGTTAATGGATGAATATTGTTTCTCATGGTTTAATTATGGTTTTCCTTGTTTGAATTATGATCTTGAACATGTGGTTGTATGGGTATGGTGGTTAAACTTAATAATGGCAAATTGATTTAAACTTGTGACTTTTTAATTGGTTATAACCCTAACTTTGTTTGGTAAAATTGGTTTGTAGTTATGGGAAAGGTGGGAATTTGAGTTAGGGGTATAATGGAATCCCCAACGTGTTTGGTTTGACTATTTATTAAAACTAATGCCTGAAAAAGGGTTAAATAGTTAAGGCTGATTTTGAAAACCTTGTGCGCTAGAAGGAATCCCCAAAGTGATTTTAATAATGGAGTCTGCGGGGTATGAAGAACTCGCCTAATTGTTAGCTGGTGACATTACAACTATAGTTGGTATGACAGTATTACTTTATAATGCCTTAATAATTGACTCCCGAAAATGGTGGTTTGGTTATGTTCCAAAGATTTTAATTGGGAAATAACGGGGGTTGTGATAGATAGCCGTAAAGGTGTGTGTCCGAATGACGGACACTAGAAACTCGTGAATGCCATCATATGGTTTGGTCTTGACGACTTGTGTGTGTGGTTCGCACTATTTATATGATTATATTTTTGTTTAACGTGGGGTCGGAGAATTCCCTGGTCTTCCTTGATAACCCCAATTTGTGTGGCTAACATGCACTGAGGCCCTTTCAGCAAAGGGAACTGAACCCATATAGCCCGTGGGTGGATATTATGATGGTTAAGCTACACAATCTAGGTTAGGATTTTAAATGAATCTTAAACCTTGTTATCTATTTTGACATGATATATATGTGTATATGTGATTGCATATGGTTATTTGATTTGGTTTTGAATAATGACATTATTTTACTTTTATCCCCTAGTTATAAGCTAGCGTTCAGTTCGCTAACCTTCTTCGGCCATTGTTTCTCCACGTGATGCAGGAACCGCCCATACTACCATTCCTCCTGCTCAGTGACTTGGATTCTGGGACAGCTTTAAGTCAGATTTATGTGGTGAGCCTCCATAAATCGAAACACCCCATTTAATGCTATGGACTTCTTTCCATTATTGTTATTTCTATGGTTATTGTTTTTGCTATGGTTAGGGGCATGTCCCGACTGGATGTTCTTTATCACTGGTTAGAGGCTTTGTTAGACTACTATAGGCATGGGCGGTGTCGGTATTAGTGTTAACATATGGTATTGGCATTGGGATTTGTATTGGTTGGATATTTGGTTGTGGCTGTTTGGTTATGGTTATAGACTTACATTATTGTCTTTTGATTATTATTGTTTTATCTTTTTATATATTTGGAATTCATCCGACATGGGGTGTAGGGCAGTTAACGGTGGGGTATTGGGGGTAGTCTCTAGTCCTGGCTGGACTTGAGATACCAGACATGACTAGGCCCCGATTTAGGTAGTGTTTAAAATTTATCATGAAAATCCCATGTCTCTATTGTCAAATACTACTTAAAATGAGAAATTCGGTATACCTATGTAAAAAAGCAAGTCTCAACTAGCCTTAAAAGGAAAACGTAAGTCAAATAAAGATTGATAATAAGATAGAATCCCTCCCTTTCTGGATCACTTTCAAATGAGACCAATGTATTCAACTATGAAATCGATACGAGAAAAATAAAATTAAGGATACCTATATCACTCTATTTTGAATTTTGATAAAAAAACTCATCCTAAAAGTTACCCAAGCCACAAGGGAAAAACTGGAATTGTATCAAAAATTCATGTTCCTCATAGTTTAACAAGATTAAATATAAAATCTCATTAAAATCAAAGTAAAAATTGACCTTTAAATCTTCAAAATATCATTTCTAGACTTTATCGGAAAAATTCCAAATTTCTATTACCAAATACTATTTAAAACAAAAATTAGGCACATTTGTGCAAAATTCAATTTACCCGTACTCCGAAGACCTTATTTTTAAAAAATTAATGGAAATCTTTTACAAATTGATCCTAAAAAGATAAACATTCAATTTCTTAATTTTGTGGTTTCAAATCTCAAATTTACAAATCAAAATCATGAAAAACAAAGTAGATATTCTTGGAAAATGAATAAATTGAATGTAGAATTACATATCCAATGATTATACAAGAAAAATTAATCAATAATTGCCTCAAATGGAGATTCCTAGTTCCCAAAATGTTAAAAATACTAAAAATTGAAGAACTATTTGATTTAAGCTAACACTAATACCGACACGTTCGCGGAACCCTTATAGTGTTCATGAAGAATAATTTGTAACTCATAGTGTCTTTTTATATATTTGACTTATATATAGACCCTCATAGTGTTCATGAAGAATAAATGGGTCCTTCTTCATGTTCGTGGTGTACCCATCACATTCTCGAAGAAGAACCCCCACACCAAGAAATTTGTAACTGTTGTCCGCACTACGATAATCTCTTTCTCTCACAGAGACTCCAAATTTGTCGATTCTTTTTATGTTGGTTCCAAATTTTGATATGGATATACTATCCAAACACCTAGAATAATCTTTTAATTTTAGGTAATGCAATTAAGACTCAATAGCGTAAAATTCCAAAATCTAAATAAGTACCCAAATTCATTAGGGATCTCCCAAACACAAGCAAATAGTGTAAATCACTTGTAAAATACATTTCGAAATGGAATCATCAAACCTCACAAACAAGGTTATCTTAATTTTGTGTGAGAAAAGTAAACTCTTAACTTAAATTTCTGAAAGTTTTCTATAATCTCTAAAAACAATCTGATAACCTCGAAAACCGATCCAACCCTTTAGCTAGACTAAGTATCATTACTTGAACCTAGTAGAAGAGTCAAAACTTGACAATCACTTTTCTAACCTTAGACATTGACTTTGGTCAACTCTCTTAAGTTTTAAAATTCCAAACTCAAAAAAATTTCAAAAAATTATTTGAACGCCTCACGATTTTAATCAATAATCCTATTCACCCAAAAGTTACATTTAGAACTAGGTGCTGATAGAATTTTAATAAAAGTTTGACTTCTGTGGATGTTAACTATAGTCAATTATTTCAACTTTATAACTTTCAAAAATAAAAAGGGTCATATAATATTGTTTCTTTGTGGAATGTCGTTGTTATGGTGTGTTCCTATATAGGGTCCATGTTAGACGTTCCTACATAGGTAACCTATTGTATTAGCCCTGGTTTACGGTGTTCACTAACCTACTGGTGGGTTATAGCAGGTGACATCATAACTAGAAAATTGGGTCATGACACATGATTAGGTGCTTAAGTCACCTTAGTATATGATTAGGAGGTTTTTGTTCCCTGTGCATATATATGAGATTATTCTATGGTTCGTGCGGCTACATGCACTAGGTCTTGACTAGTGAGTGAAAGTTAGGTCCCATATAGCCCATGGGTACATGTTATGACGGTTGAGCAACAAAATCTATGTTAAAGTATTAAGTGCATGTTAAACATTGTTCCCTATCCCAGCATGTGAAGTATATATGTATATGCTCATTGATTTTGAATGATTTTTAAATTGTTGATCATTTCATTATGTTATCCTTATCCCCGAGTTACATGCTAGCGTTCATCCCGCTAACCGTCTTCGAATGTTTTATCCCCATACTATGCAGGAATTGTCATACTTCTACTCCCTCAGCATAGTGATTAGGATTTGGGATCAGCTCGTGAGTTGACAATGAAGTGGTGAGCTTTCATACATTGGAAGTCTATATTTCATGTTTTATTCTCTTATGTCTCAGTCTGTTTAGATTTGTTTTAGTTATAGTCGGGGGCATGTACCGACATTTTATTGATATTCATTTTTGGTTCATTCTTTACAAGACTTTGTTTGGACTATTGGGGATATTGGGCGGTGTCGGTTGGTCGTTTGGCCGGTCGGTTGGTCATTGGTTATGGACATGTTATGAATTCCATTAAGGTTGTTTCACGCTATCTTGTTATATATTTATAACATGAGTGGCTGTGTCTGACAGTCCTGAATCTGGTAGAACTCCCTGAGTTCCATGCTATAATTGAATTTAACTGGATCTAACAGTCCTGATATACTGATATCTGAAGAACTATCTGAGTTCTTTTACTGAGACTGATACTGAAATTATGGGAGGTAGTTGTTTAACCGACATACCCCATGTATGCTATTATGGCTAAGCTGGGGTCCAATCTCTACCCCGACTGGAGGGGTGTCAATACCGCGCCACTGGTAAGGACAGTTGTGAGTGACCCTTATCTGGCAAGTACTCAAAGTGAGAATGGTGGGACCCTAAACTGACAGGTTAAGCTCCCTCATCAATCCTAATCTGACAGGCTAAGATGTCTCAACCTACGCTGGCTACATAGTTCTGAAACACAAGGGTGACTGCTAAGAAACATACCCTAAAACTGGTAGGTGAGTCCCCATCCTTGGGTTCACTCGGTGCTAACTTCTAATTCCATCTGAAGAGACTAATCATGATTTAACCGACTGTACATGGACAGATTAACTGACTTCCGTTGACTGATGGAGTATTACTATTATCTGAGAGTTAACTGAGATCATGAGATTTCTAAGGTTTTCCTGAGTTATATGACTGACTGAGTTCTATATATTATAGCTTGACTAAGATTATCGTGACAACATGACATGGCTCTAGGCACACAACTATGTTTTTTGGGTACGAATACCCCCAGGACTTGATAGAAGGAAACTGACACACATGACATGACTTGATCACAAGATTTGAGTCCACAATTCATAATATCATAAGTAGGGGATATCATATTTCATATAGTTATTCAACATCTTAAACATTGTAGGGAATGCATAGATATGTTTTGTGTACATATTATATATCTCCATTATATTGCATGCTTCATACCACCATAATAACAATACATAAAAAGCATGGAATTCATATTGAAGTATATAGCTAACATGAACTTGTCATTTAGATATCATAGAACCATACAAACATGAATTTCTAGCATCCTAAGCATTTTATCAAACACCTTGCATGCATTCTTTAAGGCATAGGTGGGTTTCATACTTGCACCATATTAAACCACCTAAAGTTCATGGTTTTAAATTAACAAACATATATATTCCATGAAAACACCTTTAGACATCACATTGAAACTTAAACAACAATCGTCAACATGTACCTTAGCTTGGGTTGCCTCCCAAGAAGCACCAATTTAGTGTCACAAAATAACCCAACATTACTATATCTCAGCCATTTCACTTCATTTTTTTCCTTTTATTCAGAGGTTATTTTCTTATTCATTTCTGACCTCTTAAGTGTGTAATCTCAAGGTTAACATTATTCTCAATAATATCCTTTTTAGGCTTATAAATAATCATCCCTTTAGGATTAAGCAAGTGCAAACATAACCAAAATAGTTTGAAAGTTATAAATTGAATGTAAACTAAACAATTTTGTTAATTAGAAGTCTTGAACAATCAATAGGGATAAAACATGGGTTAAGACACTACAAACAATCATACTACACTATGAAAAGTTATTGGTTGGGTTAATTATCTATGTTGTTGGTTCACAGGGTTGATATTATGACTATGGCCTTTTGAACCTCTAATCAATTATTTATCTTAGCCCTCCAACTATATCATTGAGTGGGGATGCATAAACTAAGTTAAATGCATTCATATTCTATATTGTAATTGAACCTAATGGGGAACTTAGGTATATTTATATCCAAACTTTAAATCATAACATTATCCAATTAAAATTAGATCCTATTCTGTCTATCCCATGTTCTACTCGATTGTTCATCCTTCTGGGTTTACTGAAGAGTTAAGCATGTATTCTAAGGGTCATGAATTCTTAAAATAGTGATAACAAGGATAAAAAAACCTCTAAATATTATAATTAACCACAACCAATTTAGTACACAATAAGAGTAATCATGTTCTTGGTTTTAACCCCAAAAAGGAGCTTTTAGTTGCTCCTTGACATACACATAATAACAATAGATGAATCCATGTAAAAATCAATTAAAAAATTAAATTAGAGGACTAAAAGCCATATTTTAAGCCTTCTATATCTTGTATCCCAGCCTTATAGTCGTCCAAGGTATGTACAATGATGATTTTGTCTCCTATTTATAGAAGACCATTATTGTCATTTTTAACATAGGGGCATGCCATGCCCTTAGGGAGATTGAGTTTGGGATTGATTTGTTCAGACACTCGTACAATATCAATTTCTCCTTATAGAATAGCTCTAGCTGAGTTAAGGTTACTCAAGGAGTAACTTAAAGATCTTTTGGGTAAAGGTTTCATCCATCCTAGTATGTTCCCATGGGGTGAACTAGTGTTATTCATACATAAAAAAGATGGTTCCCTTCGGATGTGTATTGACTATAGAAAGTTAAATAAGGTGATAGTTAAGAACAAATATCCTCTTCTATTGATAAATAACTTCTTTGACCAATTGCAAGATGCCAAATTCTTTTCAAAGATAGACCTTCAGTCTAGGCATCATCAACTTATAATTAGGGAGGTGGATATCCCTAAGACAGTTTCCGTACCTGGTATGGGCACTTTAAATTCTTGCTTGTCATTTGGATTGACCAATGCCCCAACGGCATTCATGGATTTGATGAATAGGGTATTTTATTAGTTTTTGGATCTTTTTATCACTGTGTTCATTGATGATATCTTGGTGTCTTGTAAGAGTGAGATAGATCATGCCAATCACCTCCGTGTTGTGTTGTAGACCATGAAAGAGCAGCAGTTGTATGCAAATTTTCAAAATATGAATGTTGGTTGAACACTATCACTTTTCTGGGTCATCTTATATCTAGTTAGGGGATCATGGTGAATCCACAAAAGGTGGTGGTCATTAAGAAGTGACCTTGTACTAGGACTCCAATCGACATTCAGAGCTACTTGGGTTTGGCCTGGTATTATAGGAGGTTTGTTAAGAGTTTTTTTATGATAGCTGCCCCATTGAGTAAGTTGACTCAGAAGAAGGTAAATTTTTCTTGGTTCGATGCTTGTGAGGTTAGTTTCGTGAAGCTGAAGGATAAGCTTACTTCGGCATTAGTTTTGAATTTTCTTGAAGGCAATAAGGGGTATTTGGTTTACTGTGATGTATCTCAAGTGGGATATGGTTATGTTTTAATACAGCATGGTAAGATGATTGGCTATGCTTCTTGGCAGTTGATGATACATGAGAGAAACTATCTAACTCATGATCAGGTGTTGTTAGCCGTGGTGTTTGCATTGAAAATCTGGCGGCACTATTTGTATGGAGTGCACATAGACATCTTTTTTTATTATAAGAGTCTATAGTACGGTTTACTCAGAATGAGCTTAATCTCTGGTAGAGGAGATTAATTGAGCTTCTCAAGGACTATGCCATAATCTTTCACTACCATCTCGGTAAGCCTAATATTGTTGTTGATGCTATTAGCAGGTTGTCTATGAGAAGTTTAGCTCATGTGGTAAAGGAGAGCTGGGAGTTGGTGAAAGATATTCATGCTTGGATAATTATGGAGTTTGCCTTTTGGAATCTAAGATTGGCAATTTGTTAGTACAGGTAGTAGTTCGGTCATCTCTTGGTGCAGAGATCAAGAAGAAAAAAAATCCTAGATCTTATCTTAATTAAAAATCAAGGGTAATGTAGGTAGTCAAAATGTAATGATATTTGAGATCAGTGGTGATGGTACCTTATGGTACTAAGGGAGGTTATATGTTACTGACATTGATGGTTTGTGAGAAAGGTTATTGACAGAGGCACATGAATTATTCTATGTTGTTCATCCTAGTTCGACAAAAATGTATCATGATCTCAAGGAGATGTATTTGTGGAATTGTATGAATAAGGATGTGGCTAATTTTATGACCATATATTTGGTGTTTCAACAAGTGAAAGTTGAGCACATGAGGTCTGGATATTTCTATTAGGGTATTGAATTGCCTGAATAGAAATGGGAAGTAATCAATATAGAATTTGTTACTGGTTTTCTGCGGACATGAAATGAGTTTGATTTGGTTTGGGTCATTGCTGATAGGGTGACAAAGTTGGCTCACTTTTTGCTAGTGAGGACTAACTTTTTAGTTGAGGATTGTACGAGGTTATATCTTTATGAGATTTTGAAGCTCCATGGGGTACCTATTTTGATTATCTTTGATAGTGGTATATAGTTTTCATCTTATTTTTGGTGGTTGTTTCAGAAAAGGTTGGGTACTATAGTTAGTCTAAGTACTGCTTTCCATCTGCCGACAGATGGGAAAGTAGAAAGGGCTATTCAGACATTAGAGATATGCTTCGTGTATTTGTGATTGATTAATTTGGTAGATGGGTTAAGTATCTACCTCTTGTAGAATTTTCTTACAATAATAGTTATTATTATAATGTTGGGATGGCCCCTTTTGAGGAATTGAATGGTCGAAGGTGTAAATATCCTATTAGGTAGTTCGATCTTTGTGAGGTGCACATATTTGAGCCAAATTTTGGAGAAGGTAAAGGTGATTCGAGATAGGATTAAAGTTGCCCAATGTCTACAAAAGTCCCATGCAAGATGTAAAACATAGGGACTTGGAGTTTAAGGTTGGGAATAGGGTGTTCCTAAAGGTGTCTCCCATGAAAAGAGTAATGTGGTTATGGAAAATAGGGACGCTCAGTCCTTGGTATGTTGGTCCTTATGTGGTTTTAAGGAGAGCTGGTAATATTACATATGAATTTTTTTGTTTTCTTCTAGTTTGAGATCCATCTATCTGGTATTCCATGTCTCTATGTTGAGAAAGTGCATAGGTGATCCTTCATCGGTTATTCCTTTAGAAGGATTGGGTATCTCTGATTCTCTGTGTATAAAAGAGATCCCAGTTGAGATCTTGGATTAGCAGGTTCATCGGTTGTGTTCCAAGGATGTAGCTTCGATTAAGGTTCTCTAGAGGAACCACAAGGTGGAAGAATCTACTTGGGAAGCGGAAGAGGATATGAAGTCCAAGTATTCGCATTTGTTTTATTCTCCAGATATTCATGCAGAAGGTATGTGTTCTTGATCATATCTTTGTTCTCTAACTTGGTTAAATGAAGGTTTATTTCTTTGTATCTTGGTTTTCTAAATTAGTTATGAGTTGGAATGGTTATGTTGGCATGTGATTTGTGCTTGTTCTACCATGTCCATCATTTAGGGACGAATGATCCTAGTGGGGGAGATTGAAATACCCTTGTTTTTGATCTTTAGAAAAATTTCTCGATTTTTATCTTCTGGACATCATATGATTTGGGGTACTAGTTGTATGATAGGGTACGAGTGAGGTGACTCGGTCTAATGTTATCTAATATTGGGTGGTGTTGGGTGGTTGAGTTTCTTAAATGGGTACGAATATGTGTATACGAGTTGAATGATTGGTGATGGATCATTGGTTTGGGTTTTCCTTTACTTAATTTGAAAATTAGTAACATAACTTGGATCTGAGTACGAGTGGCTCACCATGAGTTATAAGGATAGTGTATGGGTAATATAGCTCAACTCGTATGTTGGACAGTATTCAACGCCTCTTTATTCTGTCATAGGAAATAGGTTTAGGGTCTGATCGTACACTTGAGTATGATTGAGGCATGGTTGTCGTTTGTTGGACAATGTTGGGTTCGAAGGAGAGGCCTAGGGTATGAGTGGTGGGTACTACTTATATGATAGGATACATTTGGTTAGGGTGGTCATACCATCCTTCGACAATTTTAAGCAGTTTAAGTTGAGGGTAATCTGGACATTTCCTCTCTTAACCTCATAAGGCCCCATGACTTATATCACTCTTGGGATATCATTTACCCTAAAATTATAATCTTAAACACTTAGAAACTCTATCAAATTCTCTTAAAGACTCTTCGCTTATGGAAGGCTAGGGTTTTATCAATAAGATCAATTTGGGGTTTACAAGGGTGATTTCTTTCTTTCATGTTCGTAATTGAAGGCATGTTACTCCTCCCTCATTGTTAGTTCCAACAAAAGACATATTTTATGAATTATTTCCATCGCATAATTGTTGTATGGTTTTGGGTTTTCAAATATATGTCGTGGTTTTTTTTAGTTATAAATTCTTGGTTATGGTTTTCCCATGTTTTAATTATGGATTTACACATATAGTTGCATGGAAATGGTTAATTAGTACATGGTTTAGGATTTGGAAACACTAGGCCCCTAACTTGTTTGATAAAATGCCTTTAAGGATGTTTTTGGTTAAATTGTTGGATTTCATTGAACTATGCATGGTATAGCTTGGTAATGGAACCCTAAATGGTATAAATAGTTTAAATGGCTTAGAATGGTTAAATGGTAAGGTCTTGGTGGTTATGGTTGGTCTAATTGAAATCCTTGTAGGGTACAAAGGAATCCCCTAATTAAACATAATAATGATCACTTGTGGGGTACATGGAATTCCCCCAAGTCAACTTAATAATATAATCTATGGGTACATGGGAATCCCTTCTTTTTAAAAAGGAAGACTAAGGACATTACTTGAAACTTATAGTCGATATGATGATACCACTTCTTATAGACTTGGTTAATAATAAATGGAATGGTGGTTTGGTTGTATGGTAATGGTTTTAATTGGGCAACACTGGTGGGGTGTGATAGCTAACCATGAAGGTGTGAGTCAAATAGATGAACATTGGAAACTCATGTTTGCTGACATGCGGATTGGTTATAGCGACCATATATGATACTTATGGGGTACACGGGATTCCCCTATGTACATTTGTACATATGTATCATGAGAGTGAAGGGTACTTTAGAATCCCCTATTCCAATGGTATCTTTAATTCACACGGATACATGCATCGAGGCTTATTTAGGGGGTTACATTGTACCCATTTAGCACGTGGGTGGTACTAGGACGGTTAAGCTACACATACCTAGGTTAATGGTTTTAAAGGCATGCTAAACCCACTTTTTTTCCCAGTATGGTTGTATATATGTATGTATAGTTGTGAATGAATGTGGTTGGTTTACTTGGTTTTAAAGGCTGGCATTATTTTTCCTTATCCTATGTACTTGATAGGGTTCACTCACTAACCCCTCTTCGGGCGGATATATCTCTTCGTGATGCAGGAATAAGCCATTCTACACCTCCCACTTAGTGATCGAATATGGGATCAGTTGTTGGATTGAAGTGGAGAGCTTTCATACTCTGGAAGGCTATATTTCATATCATGCATGTTTTTGTATGCTTTAGTTATTTCATGGATATTGGTTTTGGCTATGGTTTAGGGCATGTCCCAACCAGATATTGTTTTACTTTCGGTCAGAGGCTTTGTAGAACTACTATGGGTTGTTATGGGCAATGTCGGTAGTGGTGTTAGCCATAGTACTGGCATTGATATTGGGGCTAATACCATTTGTCTGTATTTAATATTGTTCCATCCTATTATTTTATGGACTTATACTTGGCTATTGTTTTTGTTTGGTTTTTGTTATTGGTTGAATATTGGTTGGTTGAACTTGCTTGGGTTGGTCACGATTATGGACCTATCCTATAGTCTTATATGTTCAAAATTCATCCGACTCAGGGTACGTGTTTGGAGGTTGGTTTGGGTATAGGGGTGGTCCCCTATCCTTGTTGGACATAGGATGCTCATTACGACAAGGCCCTGGTTTGGGTCGTGTCACATACTCCATGATCAATATCTTCCCTTAGGTTAGATTAACAAATTACTCAGCTTTTGCCTCTCTCAACTCCTAGGAAAGAAGTGGTCTAGAAATACATTGGAGAAAGTCTCCCATAGAGATGTCTCATCAACTTCACCCTTTGCCTGATCCCATTTCTTATACCATTGGTATGCCATATCCTTTAGCTGATGGGCAGTGAAATCCACCCTTTCCATATTCTTGTCCTTCATAACCCTGAATATCTTTTACATCTCATCCAGGAAAACCTGAGGATCCTCCTCCACGCTCAGCCTGAGAAACTCCACATTCTTCATGTAGGACTGAGGAGCCTGGGGAGGACTAGAAGGAACTGGTGGAACTTCAGAATAATCAAGGATGGGACCCTTAGACCTAGTATGGATCCCATGAGCAGAGTATGTCTAATCAACATCATCCCCAATTGGGACAGAGGAGTTTCCATGCACATCAGATCATCGAGGCATGATATGAAAGGCAAACAAATAGGAGTTAGAGAACATTCCAGAACACAGACTCCTAGCTTGAAAATAGAACACAAAGAGAGAGAAATAGAGGCTTCCAGAGTATGAAAGCTCAACACTTCAATCCAACCGAGCTTATCCCGAATCCTATCACTATGCAGGATGAGTTGAGTGGTCGGTTTCTATAATGCATGGGGATATATCCGCTGGAAGATGCGTTAGTGGGTGAATGCTATCAAGTACTCAAGATAAGGATAAAATATGGCTAACCTTTAAAACCAAGTAAACCAACCGTAAGGATTAGAAACCACACATACATATATTTAACCATGCTGGAAAAGGAAACTGGGTTTAGCATGCCTTTAAAATAATTAACCATAGTATGTATGGCTTAACCGTCCTAGAACCAGTCCCCGGTTATATGGTTCCAGTGTAACCCCCTGAATGGTACCCGATGCGTGTAGCCGCGTGAACCAGAGATACCATAGAAGTAGGAGTTTCCCGAGTATCCTTCACTCTCCATGATACATATGTACAAGTGTACTTAGGGTATTCCCGTGTACCCTATAAGTATCATTTATGATCCCCACAACCAATCCTCATGCAGGCAAATATTAGTTTCTACTGTCCGTCCATTAGACTCACACCTTCACGGTTAGCTATCACACCCCACCATTATTACCAAATTAAAGCCATTACCACACAACCAAACCAACAGTACATTTATTATTAACTAAGTCTATAAGTAGTGGTACCATCATACATATTATAGCTAGCAATAAATGTCCTTATCCATCATTTTTATGAATAGGGGATTCCCATGTACCCATAGATTACATTATAAAGTTAGACTTGGGGGAATCCCATATACCCCACAAGATGTTTGTTATTGAGTTTGCTTAGGGGATTCCTTTGAACCTTACAAGTCTTTAAATTAGACCAACTATAACCACCAAAATCTTAACATTTAACAATTCCAAACAATTTAAACCACTTATACTATTAAGGGTTCCATTACCAAGTTATACCATGCATAGTTCAATTAAAGTCAAACAATTTAACCAAAAAATTCTTGTAGGCATTTATTAAACACATTGGGGCATAGTGTTTCTAAGACATAAACCAAGTACTAATTAACCATTCCCATGCAACCAAATGTCCAAACCATCCTTAAAATATGTAAATCCATAACTTAAACATGGGAAAACCATAAACGAGCACTTATGGACAAACCCCACCCACAATATATATTTGAAAACCCAAAACCATAAAATAATTATGCCATGAAAACAATTTATAAAACATCCCTTTAGTCGGAACTAACAATGAAGGAGGAGTAACATGCCTTAGATTAATAAGATGATGGAGAGAAGTCACTCTTCTAAGCCCCAAATTGATCCAATTGATGATACTAGAGCCTTCTTTGACCCAAGAGCCTAAAGAGAATTTGAGAGTGTTTGAAGAGTGTTTGAGTGATTGAAAATAGGTTAAATAATATTCATAGAGTGTTATAAGTCATGGTTCCTTAAGAGGTTAAGAGGGGAAATGTTCAGATTACCCCCCAACTTAAACTGCTTAAAATTCCCCCAAGATTGTACGACCACCCCATACCAATTGTACACTACCATGTGAATGGTACCCACCACTCGTACCATAGGCCTCCCCTTGGACCCCAACACTGTCCAACATACAACCACCCAAGCCAAACCATATCTAACCATACAACTAGTAACCTTAACCCTTGCCCATAGAAGAATCACGAGGTGTTGAACACTGTCCAACAAACGAGTTAGACTATACGACACGTACCCTATCCTCAAGATTCATGGTGAGCCACCTATAAACAGATCCAAGTTAAGTTATTATGTTTTAGATTAAGTGAAGTAAAACCCAAACCAATGACCCGTCACCAACCATATGACTCGTATTCTCCTAGTTATACCCATTGCAGAAAGTCAACCACCCAATACTACCCAATATTTGACAACATACGACTATGTCACCTGACCCATACCCTGTTATAAGCCTAGTATCCCCAAGTCGCATCATGTCTAGAAATAAAAAATTGAGAAATTTTCTAAGGGTTAAAACCCAGGGAGTTTCATAATGTGTTGATTTTGTTTTGTATACAACGACATTTTTCAGATATCATGTAGCAGAAATGTGAAGTTTTTGAAATATTCGAGACTGTGGATTGGGAATATGATAGGATTTTGTCTACTCTTCTCTATGAGTTTGTATATTTTATAAATTAAATATATTATACTGATTTTATGATAGTATTATAGACATTCGTATCCCAATAATTGTATTTGGCCTATTTAGGTTAATTAAATTAGAAATATGAATTAAGACTTATCCTAGAAGGCCTAATATAGTTATAGGACTATTGTATGCCTAATTATAACTTGTTTGACCTCATGTTCAACATTAAGGATCCCTTAGTATAAATTGTATTATGGCATTTAGTGATTTGGGAGATATCCCATTATTAGATCCTTTTGGTGGCTTTATAGTCATATTTACCTTATTCATTTTGAGTTATGATATTTCTATCCTCGTAATTATGCATTTTTGTTCCTCATGTCATGGTTAAAAGACTAGCGGGACACCAGGTTATTGCACTATCCACAAAGAAGATGTGGTTCTAGTTTTTAAATGCTTAGATGCATGCGATTTTATTATTTGGGTACTCATGATGACATGCATACATTTTGATGTATTTAATCTTATTAGTGTAATAATTTCAACAAAAACCTTGGTTTTACAACTATTTTATAAAAGTGATTTATTTTCACGTTTAACTTTAAAATAGATCTTAAAACTATATTTGTGCTGCCTTCATTGATAACTTATGAGATTTTAAGATATACTTACCACTTTGTAAAGTTAGACTAATGCAAATTCCATTCTATTCTTAATCCACTCATTTACTACTATATATTTATTCTAGTTAGGGAGATTCTAACCCTTTCTATATTATTCTACTATTTTAGTCCTGAATTCAATCTCAGGCTATGAATTTATAGATATCTACTTACTTAGCTTTCTTTCGAGTCTGAGCACCTTTTTACTCTTATTTCTCTATGATTCTAGATGGAGTAGATTCATTATAATTGTCATTTGAATTCCTTGTTCTAAACATTTAGTATATCTTGAGTCCTCTATGTATTCCTATATCTAGGACTATGGTGTAATGACTCGACAAGTCATTTTACATAATTTTGTTTATTTTTCCATTTGAGCTTCTTCATAGCCACCCTAAGTCATTTATAACTTATTGGGGCTGATTGTTCGGTTACGAGGTAGTTCATTTGTTTTTTTAGAACCAGTTTTCTACTTGGAAGTCTTCACTGCTTCCAAATGACCACTGGGCAAAAACTTTAGTAAAATTATCCCAAATGCAAATCTTGGCTATGCCAGAAACTCTATATTATCGGTTTTAGACTAGGTAGCCTTTGGTTTTGGTCCTAATGCACATGAGCTCATTTTGACATATTGGTCAGAAAGTTAGAAATTCGACAATATGAGTGTTGGACCCATATTTGGTTAAAATGACCTTATATTGAAAATCTAATTTTGCCAACACTTCTAGAACATCAAACTTAGTGTAGTTACATAGTTTGTTTGCGATAATCAGATTTTGCCTGAATCCCGAGACATCGTTGCAAACATGAAAAAATTCCAAAGTGGATGTATTGGTGCCATGGTGATTGCGCAAGGTCACTATGTTTGTGTTATGGCTATCATGGTAAGGCCCATGAAGATTATTGCATAGAAATCACAGTCCATGTGATGGCGATCACAATATCTCTGTACCTAAGGGGTCTATAAATAGAACCCAATATTGCGATTTTTGTCATTTTATCCTCACCCTTAAGAGCCAAGAATCCTAAATGGGTATGATAGCTTGAAATTGATCATTGTGGGTGACTCGAGAGCCTTATTATCATCTATAATCATGAATATCTTTGAAATTAAGGTAAAATTTCATCACTTTTTATGTGAAATTCTTGTTTATTACCCAAAACACAAAAATAAACCTAGGACTTATTTTTTACCCCAAATTAGCTTTGTTTCCACCCATTTATTAAGGGTTATAGTTCCTTGTCCATGTATGAACACTGGGTTGACCTCAAAAACATGATTTCCATGAGTAGGACCCACTTAAGGTTTTTGGTGCCATTTTTGGATTCGAAGAACAATAGTGAAACATGGGTATTGTTAGACTCATATCAACGAGGAGATAACTATTTTGATAGTGTAATGGAATTTTAGGGATTGTGAAGTAAAGATGGACATGTGGTGAATTATGTAAGGATTTGCAGTTTGTCTTTGAGGTAGGCTTTTGTCTACTCTTCTTCGTAAGATAATGTTGATGTATATAGGGTATGAATATATATATTAAGAACTATTTTAGGTTGAATGACATAGCATTGCATAATTAAGTTGGGGGTTATATGAGAGTCTTGGAATCGTATGGTGAAATGCTTATTATACTTTTAGGACCCTATTGCCTTCTACCTAGATTTGGCTAATATGTATCAAGGATACAATACAACGCTAGGTTTTTGATGTGGTTTAAGTGTTGGAACCATGATTAGTATGATTAACCTTTGTTGGGCTAGTATAGTGATCTTGAAACCATAATTTGAGTGGAGTTGACATAAATGCCTAGGTTTCTAGTTGAAGTCCCTATATTAGGATTGGTTGTATCTTACATGAAATCTAGAAACAAAACTTGATACCTTAGCCTAGCTTGAGGCGTAGATTGCTTCAATTCCTCATACTTCTACCTAGCTTAAATTCGTCCCGAAGATGTCAAAGACATAATTTAAAGATGAATACACTTTTATATATGTGAAAGTTTCAAGATTTTCACTTTTTATTATGAGGAAAATTGAATAACCTTTCCATCGATACCAAATTTACCTAAATTCGATAACCGGGTAAGAAGTTATGACGATTTAAAGTTTCAGTCATAAAACACCGTCATTTTAGCCAGTGACGCTTCGTGCCATAAGCCAAAATGACGTTTTTCAGTTTCTAGTAAGACTCTACGATTACACCACGTTGTGGAGGGATCCTAAATCTCAATTGTCCTTTTTCCAGTAAACCTCCTCAATATCTCCTCATCGCGCCAAACTTCCAGGTTGAAAACAAAGTGGAAACGCGATAGCTCTGCGTTGCGCCATCTTCCAATTTCTCAGTTGTCAAATTCCAGAGATACGACGCAATAGCACCGCGTTGGTCAGCCTGTCAAATCAGGAAATTTTAACAAAAAATAAATATTTCATCCAGGGATAAATTGGTTTTTTCCTAAGGTCTTAATACGTCCAGTTGCGGGATTTAATCCCTAAAAATGTTTCAAGTCATTATTTACTCACTTTTTCCCCCAAATCAAGAACATTCTCTCCCAAGAAACAAAACCATGGATTTCAAGAAATCAAAGCCAATTCCGAGAATCTCCCAAAGAACTTCAAGAAACTTACAATCAAAGTATGTTAAGTGTTGATTCATGGGTCCCTTTAACCCATGAAGCTCAAGAATCTATTTTTCAAAGTTCAAGTATATGGACTTTTATGAATCCCATGTTGGGTTTGCTTTTGTTCATGTTGATAAAGACCAATTGAATTTTAATCCTTGTTTGGTGATAAATTTTGTGTGGAATTAGTTATTATATGAGTAGATTCATGTAAACCCATGATTAAGCCATTGAATTGTTAAATTAGAATTGAATCATGATATTTACTTATGGTGCAATGTTGTCTGCATATACTATGTTCATTATGTGCTTAATGAATTGCCTATGTGACCTAATAAGAGAAGAAACCTTACCATGATTAGTTTATGTGCAAGTGTTTGATAAATTGTCCATGAGAATGGATTAATGCCACGATATAGTATGAAATTATGTATTCCCCATTCATGTATAAGTGATACACCCAAGTGTTCATTGAAATGTCTTAATGAATGAATCGTGAGTATATAGCCATTGTTGGGCTTTTAGGATTATGTCATGATTTGCTTATTGTGCTATCGAGTCCTGGGGGAATCTAATAGCCGACAATTTAGCCGTGTTCCTTGAGCCAGTTTCATGTTTTCACGATATCCTTAGTCAAGCCATGTTCTGTAGAATTCAGTCAGTCATATGACTTAGGAAAATTCAGTAATCCTAGTAATCTCAAAAATCTCAATAATTCAGTAATCTCAGTAGTATTCCATTAGTCAACGAAACTCCATGAACTCAATCTAGTTCATTTAGTTAATCATGTTTAGTGTCTATTCAGATAGGAGTAGGATTTAGCATCGAGTGAGCCCAAGGATGGGAACTCACCTATTATTAGAGGGTGTGACTCTTAGAAGCAATATTTGCACTCTAGAACTACGTAGCCAACATAGGTTGAGACATCATAACCTATTATATGAGGGTGGATGAGGTGGCTTAACTTATTACATGAGGGTCCCACCATTCTCGTTAGAGTAACCTATTATATGAGGTCACTCACAATTTATCCTTACCAGTGGTGCCATATTGACACCCTTCCAATTGTGGCTACAGATTGGACCCCAACTCAGCCATAATGGCATATTAGGGGTATGTCGGTTAGATGACTACTTCCCACAGTTACAGTTTCAAACTCAGTCTCAGTAATAGAACTCAGATAGTTCTTTAGAATTTTAGGACTGTCAGATACAATCAACTCAGAATAGTACGAAACTCAATTAGTTCCATCAGAACCTAAACTGTTAGATACAATCACACAGTATTAGTTATATCAGTTATCAGTGACTCATGTTATCAATAATCAGACTTAGTAATTATGTTATCACGAATTTAGTTACAGTCTCTTATTCATGCATGTATTCTCACATTCATGTTATACAGTCAGTTAGGATTGTTCATGTATTTGAACCCTTTGCATTCAGCCTACCTCACTTGCATACCAGTATATTCTAATGTACTGACATATTTGTGCTATGGTGTTTTATACTATAGGTTCATAAGCATGAGATCCAGAGCATCAGTAGCATTTCAGTACTGAGCAGTTAGAGTTAGAAGTGAGTCCTCATCCTTCGAGGATATGGGCATTATTTTATCATTTTAGTACTTAGTTGATTTCAGTAGTCAGAGTTATTTGGGGATATGTCCCATCAACTCCTTATTCAGACAGTTAGAGGCTTTTCAAACTATCATGATTAGACAGTTATTTTAGTTGTTTTGGGGATTTCATACCCCACCTAAATGTTATATTTTATCAGATATTATTTCTCAGTTTTGAAACTTATGGCCTTTTAGCCTTTATTTCTGCATTTATATCATAAGTTATAAAATATTTAGGTACTGATATTAGTCATGGGTTAGGTTGTGGTCCTTTGGGGTCATGAACATCGTGTAGCATTCTAGGTACCAGATTTAGGGCGTTACAAACTTGGTATCAGAGCCTAAGATTCAATAAAGTCTTAGGAATTCTAAAAGCCATATCTAGTAGAGTCTTGTACATGGGTGTGTTACATACCACATTTATGTACATTAGGCTATAAGATGTTTTAGGAACAGTTTCCGTTCTTTCAGTTTTCACGTCGTGCCAGTGAGAATAATCTCCAGTTAATCTCTCAGTCTGGTCTGATCCATTTCTCCCTTTTTTCTACAGAACATGCCTCCTAAAAGAAGAAATAAAAATCTATCAGCCGCTCAGCCCATCCAAGCAGATCCCTTGAATGAACATGTTTCTTATGCAGAGTTCAGAGCTACATTCACCACTCTAGCTAATTCAGTTGCTGCTCAGAAGAAATGACCAGCTGACGTTCTAGCTAGCCCAGTGGCCAATTCAGCTACATCCAGGATTCAGGACTTCACCCGAATGAGTTCTCTATCCGTTTTCAGGCTAAGTCAGATGAGGACCCTCAGGAATTCCTTGACCAAGTTCAGAAGGTTGCAGATATTATGGGGGTTACTTCTAGTGAGAATGCTGAGGTAGCTGTATATCAGCTACAAGATGTTGGTCACACTTAGCAGTGGAAGTCAGAGAGGCCAGTTGATACAGGTCCTATTTAGGGGAAGGAGTTTATCACTACATTCTTATATAGATTATTTCCTTAAAAGATGAGGGAAGCTAAGGTGTTAGAATATATCAACCTTAGACAGAGAAATATGATGGTGAAAGAGTATTCTCTTAAGTTTACTCAATTAGCCAGATATGTTCCTCATGTGGTTGCAGATAGCAAGGCCAAGATGAGTAAGTGTGTTTCTAGGGTGAGTGATAGTATGGTAAATGAGTGTAGGTCCGCAATATTGAATAGTGACATGAACATAGCCAGGCTTATGACCCATGCTCAATAGATAGAAGAGCAAAAGATTAAGATGAGAGAGAGGCAGAATAAGAGAGCAAGGACAGGTAGTTTCAACTTTGCTCGGCCTAAGTCAGAGGGAGGAAACCGTTCTTAGTTCTACCCTAGGTCATCTGTTCTAGCTCATTCTTCATCTAGTGCTCTAGTGCCAAAATTCAGAGATGGCAACAGAGATAGGACGCCAGGCTCTAAATCTCAAGGCAGTATTAGCAGTGCCCAAACTTATCCTCTTTGTCAGACATATGGAAAGCACCATCAGGGTACTTACAGAGCGGGCAGTGGTATTTATTTTGGATATGGTAAGCCAGTCAACAGAGTTAGAGATTGTCCTCATCCAGGTCCTCAAGGTCAGTTTAATCGTTCCTTAGCCTAGTCCGGTCCAAATCAGCAGGGTGCCACTTCCAGTGCTACTAGTGGGCAACGCCCAAACAGACTTTATTCTCTCTAGTCTCAGCAAGATCAGGAAAATTCTCTTGATGTGGTTACTATACATTACAGATCTTTTATGTATATGCTTACGCTTTGCTAGATCCAGGAGCTTTCTTATCTTTTGTTACTCCTTATATAGCAGTTGATTTTGGAGTCTGTCCCAAAATTCTAGTACAACCCTTCTCAATATCTACCCCAGTGGGTAAAACCATCATAGCCCAGTAGGTATACAAGAACTGCCTGATTATGATATTTTAGAAAGTCACCTTAGCTCAACAGACTTAGTCGAATTAGAGATGACTGATTTTGATGTTATTCTCGGCATGGATTGGTTTCATTCCTGCTATACCATAGTCGGCTGTAGAAATAGAATAGTCCAGTTCCAGTTTCCAAATGAACCTGTCCTAGAGTGTAGGGGAATTACTTTAGCTTTCAAAGGTCAGCTTATTTCCTACCTACATGCAAGGAAACTAATATCTAAAGGATGTGTCTATCATCTTGTTCAAGTAAAGGACACTAGTTCTGATACTCCCAGTCTTGAATCAATCCTAGTTGTGAGTGAATATTCAGATGTCTTTCCCAAAGATCTTTCAGGAATTTCTCCCAAAAGAGAAATAGACTTTGGCATTGATCTTCTTCCAGATACTCAGCCTATATTTATTCTGCCATACAGAATGGCACCAGCAGAACTCAAAGAACTGAAAGAGTAGTTGAAATATATATTAGATAAGGGATTCATCAGACCCAATATGTCCTTGTGGGGTGCACCAGTCTTATTCGTGCGCAAAAAAGATGGTTCTCTCATAATATGCATTGATTGCTGTCAGCTCAATAAAATCGTGGTCAAGAACAAGTATCCACTTCCCTGAATTGATGACCTGTTTGACCAACTTTAGGGTTCCAGCTATTTCTCTAAGATAGACCTCAGATCAGGCTATCATCAGCTCAGGATCAGAGAATATGATATTCCAAAAATAGCTTTCTGAACTCGGTATGGTCACTTCAAATTCTTAGTCATGTCCTTTGGTCTTACCAATGCCCCAACAACTTTCATGGACTTGATAAACTGTTGATCAAGTAGTACTTGGACCTGTTCATCATAGTCTTCATAGATTATATTTTTGTCTATTCCCGCAGTGAATGTGATCACGCAGACCATCTCAAAATCGTATGTTAGACTCTCAGAGATTATTAGCTATTCACCAAATTTAGTAAGTGAAAATTTTGGCTAAGGTCAGTGGCATTCCTTGGCCATATCATTTTCGGTGATGGCATTAGAGTGGATTCTTAAAAGACCAAAGCAGTAAGAAGAAGTTAGCTTAGGAAGTTGATCAGCTTACCAGACTAGGTGTTCGCTTAGTCAATATAGAGGAGGGTGATATGTGAGTTCAGAGTAGTTCAAAATCATCTATAGTTTCCGAGGTGAAAGAAAAGCAAGATAGAGATCCCAGTTTAGTCAAGTTGAAAGAGTCAGTCAAGGATCAGAAGGTTTAAGTTTTCTCCCAAAGAGGAGATGGTGTATTGCATTGTCAGGGTCATCTCTGTGTTCCAGGTATAGATGACTTAAGGAAGCGAATTTTTGCAGAAGCACATGGTGTGCGCTACTCTACTTATCTAGGGGCTATAAAGATGTACTACAACTTTTGGGAGATCTATTAGTGGAGTGGGATGAAGAGAAATATAGAAAATTTTATGGCTAAGTGCTCTACATGTCAGCAGTTTAAGATAGAGCATCAGAAGCTTAGTGGGTCTATGGAGGAGTTTATTAATCCTACTTAGAAGTGGGAAGAAGTGAACATATACTTTGTGATAATTTTTCCTCGTACTCATCATCAGCATGATTCAGTTTGGGTCATTGTAGATAGGATGATCAAATTAGCTTATTTCCTTCTAGTCCATACCTTATATTCAGCCAATGATTATGCCAAACTCTATATCAAAGAGTTGGTCAGATTGCACGGTGTTTCATTATCTATTATCTTAGATAGAGGTACTTTGTTCACCTCTTATTTTTGGAAAGCATTCTAAAAGGGTCTTGGTACCCATTTCATCTTAGTACAACCTTTCATTCCCAGATAGATGGTCAAGAAGAAAGTACCATTCAGACTTTAG
Source organism: Capsicum baccatum var. pendulum (assembly GCA_030864225.1). Lineage (NCBI taxonomy): Eukaryota > Viridiplantae > Streptophyta > Magnoliopsida > Solanales > Solanaceae > Capsicum > Capsicum baccatum. The sequence continues at coordinate 124,794,276 of CM061557.1, forward strand.
AAGATATGCTACGAGCGTGTGCAATTAATTTCAAGGGTAGTTGAGGTGACCACTTACCTTTGATTGAGTTCGCATGCAACAGCAACTATCATTCCAGTATTAAGATGGCTCCATTCGAAGCTCCCTATGGTAGGAGATGTAGATCTCTGGTTCGTTGGTTCAAAGTTAGTGAGGCCTTAGTTATAGGACCTGACTTAGTATTCGATGCCTTAGAAAAAGTCTAGTTGATCAGATAAAGACTTCAGGCTGCTCAGAGCCTACAATAGTTTTATTTAGATATACACAGAAAAGATCTCAAGTTTGAGATTGGTGACTATGTTTATCTAAAGAACTCTCCCATGAAAAGAGTGGAGAGATTCGGCAAGAAGGGAAATCTTAGTCCCCGATATATCGGTCCCTTCAAAATTTTCAATCGCTTCGACAAAGTAGCTTATGAGCTTAAATTATCTTCAGATCTAGCCTCAGTTCATCCAGTCTTCAATATCTCTTTGCTCATGAAGTGCATAGGTGACCCCTTAGTTGTAGTCCCTATTCAGAGCATAGATATTCATTACAACCTCTCTTTCGAAGAGATTCCAATTGAAATTCTTGACTATCAGACTCACAGACTGAGGAACAAAGGAGTTTCTCTAGTCAAAGTTCGTTGGCAGAATTAGTCCATTGAGGGAGATAATAGGGAAACAAAAGCATAATACGTACCAAGTATCCTCACCTCTTCTCCGCTAATACAGACTCAGCCCAAGGTAACAACTTTTCTTAAGCCTTTTAGTTTCATGTTCAGATTTTAGTTACAACTTGGTGTCCAGTTCATGTTCAGAATTCCATTATAAACTTGGTATCAATTACCATTGCATAGCAATTCATGCATTCATGTATCAGTTCAGTCATGTATTCATGCATCAGATATGCATGTTCAGTTTGATGAGAAACTTATCTTATCAGTAATTTAGTCATGTAGTCATAAATTCATTATTCATGCATCAGATATGTATATTCAGCATAATACATTCAGCTTATCAGTTATATTGGTCATGAAATCATATTTCAATTGTTCAGTTTCAGCATGTGGTTCAGTCTATAATTTCTCCTATCTCAGTCAGTTTCATTCGAGGATGAATGTTCCTAAGGGGGAGATATTGTAATATCCCGTACTTCTACCTAGCTTAAATTCATCCCAAAGATTTCAAAGACATTCTTTAAAGATGAATACACTTTTATATATGTGGAATTTTCAAGATTTTCACTTTTTTTTGTGTGGAAAATTGAATAAGCTTTCCATCGATACCAAATTTGCCTAAATTCGATAACCGGGTAAGAAGTTATGGCGATTTAAAGTTTCAGTCATAAAACATCGTTATTTCCGCCAGCGACCTGTTGCGCCATAAGCCAAAATGATGTTTTTCAGTTTCCAGTAAGACTCTGCGATTACACCGCATCGCGGAGGGCTCCTAAATCCTAATTGTCCTTTTTCCAGAACCTTCCGCGATGTCTCTGCATCATGCCAAACTTTAAGGTTGCAAACAAAGTGGCAATGCAATAGCTCCGCGTTGGGCCATCTCCCAATTTCCCAATTGTCAAATTTCAGAGACACGACGCAATAACACCATGTCGCCCCAGCCTGCCAAATCGGAAAATTTTGATAAAAAATAAATATTTTGTCTAGGGATAAATTGGTCTTTTCCCAAGGTTTTAACACGTTCAGGTGTGGGATTTAATCCATAAAATCATTTTAAATCATTATTTACTCACTTTTTCCCCCAAATCAAGAATATTCTCTCCCAAGAAATAAAACCCAAGCTTTCAAGAAATCAAAGCCAAATATGAGAATCTCTCCAAGAACTTCAAGAAACTTACAATCACGGTATGTCAAGTGTTGATTCATGGGTACCTTTCATCCATGAAGCTCAAGAATCTCTTTTTCAAAGTTCAAGTATATGGATTTTTATGAATCCCATGTTGGGTTTGATTTTTCTCATGTTGATAATGACCAATTAAATTCTAATCCATGTTTTGTGATAAACTTTATGTGAAATTAGTTATTATAAGAGTAGATTCATGTGAACCCATGATTAAACCCTTGAATTATGAAATTAGAATTGAATGATGATATTTACTTATTGTGTAATGTTGTCTACATATACTATGTTCATTATGTGCTAGATGAATTGCCTATGTGAACTAATAAGTGAAGAAACCATGCCATGATTAGTTTATGTGGAAGTGTTTGATAAATTATCCATGAGAATGGATTAACGCCACGATATAGTTTGCAATTATATATTCCCTATTTATGTACAAGTGATACACCCCAAGTGTTCGTTGAAATGTCTTAATGATTGAATCATGAGTATATAGCCATTGTTGAGCTTTTAGGCTTGTTCCATGATTTATATATTATGCTATCGAGTCCTGGGGGTATTTAATACCCGACAATTTAGCTATGTGCCTAGAGCAAATGTAATGTTTTCATGATATCCTCAGTCAAGCCATGTTCAGTAGAATTCAGTCATTCATGTGACTTAGGAAAACTCAGCAAACTCAGTAATCCCAGTAATCTCAGTAGTATTTTGTCAGTGAAAGGAACTCCATGAACTCAGTCTAGTTCAATTAATCATATTTAGTGTCTATTTAGATGGGAGTAGGAGTTAGCACTGAGTGAGCCCAAGGATGGGAACTCACCTGTTATTAGAGGGTGTGATTCTTAGGAGCAATCTTTGCACTCCAGAACTATGTAGCCAGCATAGGTTGAGACATTATAACCTGTTATATGAGAGTAGATGAGCTATCTTAACCTATTATATGAGGGTCCGACCATTTTTGTTGGAGTAACCTGTTATATGAGGGTCAATTACAGTTTGTCCTTACCAGTGGCGCAGTATTGATACCCTTCCAATTAGGGTTACAAATTGGACCCCAACTTAGCCATAATGGTATATTAGGGGCATGTCGGTTAGATGACTAATTCTCACAGTTACAGTTTTAGACTCAGTCTCAGTAATAGAACTCCGATAGTTCTTCAGATTTTCAAGACTGTCAGATACAGTCAACTCAGAAAAGTATGAAACTCAGTTAGTTCTATCAGAATCTAGACTATCAAATACAGTCTCTCAGTATCAGTTATATCAGTTATCAGTGACTCATGTTATCAGTAATTAGACTCAGTAATTATGTTATCATAAATTCAACTATAGTCTCTTATTCATGCATGTATTATCACATTCATGTTATACAGTTAGTTAGCATTGTTCATTTATTTGAAGTCTTTGTATTCAGCCTACCTAACTTGTATACCAGTATATTCAAACATACTGATGTATTTGTGCTATGGTGTTTTATACCATAGGTTTAAAGCCAAGAGCTCTAGAGCATCAGTAGCATTCTAGTACTCAGCAGTCAGAGTCAGTAGTGAGTCCTCATCCTTTGAGGACATGAGCATTATTTTATCATTTCAGTACTTAGTTGATTTTAGTAGTTGGAGTTAGTTGGAGACATATCCCATCAACTCCTTATTCAGACAGTTAGAGGCTTTTCAGACTATCATGATTAGACAGTTATTTCTCTTATTTTGGGTATTTTATACCCAACCTAGATGTTATATTTTATTAGATAATATGTCTCAGTTTTGAACCTTATGGCCTTTTAGCCTTTATTTCTGCATTTATATTGTAAGTTATAAAATATTCAGGTACAGATATCAATCATAGGTTAGATTGTGGTCCTTTGGGATCATAAGCACTGTGTAGCATTTTGGGTACTAGATTTGGGGTGTTACAATTGCCTAAATATGGAAATTAAGGAGCAGAAGTGGGTTCGTCCAATCCCTCTTAGGCCAAGACTTATGTTAGCCTTCAGGGACTTATTTATAAATATTAGACATAGTTGTGTCGCTAAACATTATTGTAAGATTACTTTGTGGCTTGGTAAATTGTGATATCTTTCCCGAAATGATTACTATGGCTTATGACCATGATAATCCTTATGGATGGGATATTGGGCCTTTCGATATGTTATTTCCTCTTAGATATGATATTGGACCTTTAGAGACAATATTCCTCTTAAATATGGTAATTGTCCTATAGAGATGATATCCTTCATGCTCATGATAGATGACCTATAGATGTGAGATGCCTTATAAATGTGATATTCCTCATAGCTATGATTTATAGCCTAGTGATATGTTATATCTCCTAGATGTGAGATGCCTTACTTATAATATGCCTCCTAGGTGTGAGGCAATTACTAATATGCTTCACAGCTTATAAACATATTATGCCTCATAGATGGACTATGACTTATAAATATGAGATGGCTTACTAATATAATTATTGATGTGAGTTTTGGATACATATGTGGGACTAAGGTTGTGATTATGATATTATGATTATTTTGGACAAATTATTGGGCAAAAGGCCATATTATGATGTTGGTTGGATATTCGAAAAGAAATTATCCCTTTGAAGGATTTGGTTATATTTTATGAATATATATATATATATATGTATGTGTGTGTGTATGTGTTTATGCACATCTCTTTCGTATGGGATGGAGGAAGATGCAATATGATGCTAATGATTCCAATGTTAGAATATTGGTGATGGCATACATATATGGATTAGATCCCTAAGTATTCTAGAACTAGCTCCTGCTAGGATTGTGAGGTCTTAAATTACTAGTCCGATGACTTAGGCTATACTTTGAGTAGACCTTAGTTACGTACTTACATATATATATATATATATATATATAGGCAAACTTAGTTATATGTAGCTATGATATTACCGTATATTCATCCTTTCCTTAATTTACTATAATTATATACTCATTTTATGGGCATGTATACTTATTTATATATATATATATTTTTTTTTTCTTCTCTTACATGCATATTTGCCAGTGATACTCGATATAGTGTTGAGATTTCTGAGTATGGATGAAATAGGATAGCTTATCCTTGATTTCTTTGTAGACTTATTATGTTAGTCTCTTAGATATTAATATGGTAGGTTATCCTTACTATCTCACTGGCTATTTCATAAGGTTGCTGAACACTGGGTGTAGTTTTCATTTTGTTGATATGTTATACAAATCTGCTTTATTGTTGGATCTCAGTTAGTTGTTGCCTACTGAGTACCATTTGTTTGGTACTCTTACTAGATTTTTATAGCTTGCAGATTATATCTCCTGACGTTTGGAGTATTACTTACCTCTCTCTTGTGTAGTAGACTAGTTTGTATATAGTATTTGAAAATAAGTTATTTCATTCTATTCATTTGTAATTAACTTTGAAATCTTATCATATAGAAGCTCTTGTACTGATACCACTAGGTTTTGGGACTTTATTATGTATTTAATCTAATATTGCATCTCTTTTCGAATTCTATTCTTTATTTATTTGAGTGGTTTGTTACTAGCCAGTCTAGACTACGGGTTTGGCTTGCCTACTGGTGGGTTATAGTAGCTACCATCATTACTTAAGAAATTAGGTGGTGACAATTTTATATCAGAGACTGGTTTCACCAGTGTATCCATACAAGAGCAAAGTGTTACTAGTGTCCTGCAGATTGGTATAGAGATGTCTATAACCTATCTTTGAGAGGCTACAGGAATATTTTAGAAAACTCACTTCTTTACTCCATATTGTGTCTCCACATTGCTATGAACCTCGAACATATTCTTTTACTATATTGTGTCCCTAAACAATGATGCAAGATGGTGACGTTATCAATAGATATGGACGAGACTTCAGCATGTGTTTCCAGAGTCTTATCACACCATCAAACTAGAGAGTCATAAATGATTAACAAAAGCCATCAGTGTCAGCCAAAAGGATTTGGGGCCAACTTATGCTCTAATTAAGCTTATGACTACTTCATCCCTTTGAGTTAAGCATTGGGAATTCAAGTTTTGTTGCAGATTTGTCTTGGCTATAGATGATATTTAAGCCATTGAATAATTCTTAGATGAGAGTTGGAATTGCTGGTGTTCATCAAGGTTACTTATCATATATTGAGTATGAGATTGGGTTTTAGATTAGGCCAAACATATTTTTATGATATACCTTTTTGAGTTGATGCATGGGTATGGACTTATTAGAGGACCAATATTTCCACTCTATTAGGCATTGGAGAATATAATAACAGTTGGGTATTCCCTATCTCAAATTTTTTATTATGTGAGAGCCAGGGAGAGATCATGTATTGGGACTTACAGAGGCGACGACAAAAAGGAATACCATTAGTATGGTGCTATTAGTATTTTCTCTAAGAGCTTGTTTTGATTTTGGTGAGATGAGACATAAGGTCGGAGAGCGCCCCAGATGTGAGTTAGTGATCAGACAAAGATACCATGTATTCCCCACCAGCCTAGAGTTCCTAATAGAGGCTATGATTGTGGGAAGGATGACCAATATAGTAGAGAGTGCTCTCAGTGTCTATTAGTCAGTCATTTGAGCTCAATTTGTGTTTTCTTCATATTGGTGCCTCAGGAATTTCCTACTACTTAAAATATATTGGTTACTAGTCTAGAAAGTATCCCTAGCATGGGATTTCTAGTCAATAAGCTTATTCAGATCGACCATATGTTATTTTGTCATCTTCAATTACAGATAGTGCACTGAGCACCAAATTTGATGGTTTAGTTGGCCTATCTGAGTTGTGACCAATTTAGATTTATTCTCCCTATACTTGTTAGACATGTGATTGTAGATTTTACCCTAATAGGTTTGCTTTTATTTCCCATATTTATCTTTTATTATGTGTATTGGGATTTTTCATACACATTGATAATTGTTTTCCTTGATGAGTTCATATTGATTATTTTGTGCCTTGTAATTGAATTCATGATTATGTTACTACTCTGTGGTTTTTTTTCTTTTAGTAGTGGATAGAGTAGATCTGTATTGATATTTTCTCATATGGGTGTAGCATTTGAGTTTAAGTCCCATTTATCTTAGAACATAAGCTGTATTGTGTCCCTTGAGTGGTACATAATATTTATGTTCTTTTTGGTGCCGCCTATTCATAATAATGATATTGCTATTGCTATTGTTATCACTACTTTAGGCTATCATGTTTTTTTGGTATTATTACTTGATGTAATTGAACCTTACTAGGTAGATGTTTAGACTAGCATTGACTAGTTAGAAATTCATTCCTCATGATTTTATTTGGTGTCTTGAGTAGATATAGCCCAATTGATAAGTTCTTTAACATAACACAGTGAGGTTAGTTGTTTTCCCTCTTAGGTAACTGTATTAGATTTATTTGGGGAGATATTATGGTATCGAAGGTAAGTTAACCTTCTGCAGTTCTATATGACTTTAGAGTTAGTAGTTTAATTATATTTCCCATTATTGAGTTTTAGATTCTTAGTCATGCCTCCTAGTTGCGAAGGCTCTTGTATTGACAATCTCTTCTAATTTAGGCCTTTTTGAGCTTCACCAATTTAGGGTCCATTTTTCGTTTGTGCTCATTTCTTCACTCGATTATGGTTCCGATATTGGGATAAAGATGTCATGGATTCATCTCTTATATATGTAGGGTTCGTTCCCTTAGGATGGGTTGCCCTTGTCATTAGTGTGGAGATTAGATGCTTCTTTCCTTATGTTATATGGTTTTTGCCTAGTGGGGTTGGAGAGTTAGAGGTAGGTGGCCTTTCTTGTGATCACTTCTTGAGTTGTTGATTTTTTGGTGGTGTTCATGACTTTGACCTTGGTTTTGGGATTGGCATATCACTTCTTTAATAATGTAATTCTTGGGTTGAATTAGAAAATCCCCATTTTTGTGTTGGTTCAGCCTAATGAGGTCTGGTGGAGTGTTTCTCCTCAAATATATGTTTCTATAGCCTTTTTTTATCGATGTGGAGAATTGGATTTATTCATTTCCATCATAAGTTGCATTTTTCAGAGTTTTTAGAATTTTTTGCCTTTACTTTTGTGGTTTACAACCTTGGAGAGTTTTGAGTATGTTTTTATAGTTCATGTTGTTAGAGCTTATTTTTGTCGTTAGAGCTTTTCCATAGCTACCCCAAGTCATTTATCACTTGTTGGAATAGATAGTTTGATTACCGGACAGTTCGTTTGTTTTTTAGAACCATTTCCCCTTTTAGAATTCTTCGCTAGTTCCAAATGGTCATCGAGCAAAAACTTTAGTAAAATCATATCGGATGCAAATTTTGACTTTGCCAACAACTACAAAATATCGATTTTAGGTTGCATAGACCTTTGGTTTGAGTTCCTCTATGCCTGAACATATTTTGACTAGTTGGTCAAAAAGTTGATAAATTGGAAATTCGAGTGTAGGGCCCACATTAGGTCAAAATGACTTTGGATAGAAAATATGACTTTGCCAATGCATCTGAAACAACAAAATTAGTATGGCTTCATATATCGTTTGCTCATATTGGACTGTGAATGCATCTCGACACCTTGGATGAAACTTGAAATCAAATTCCAAGTTTCAGCAATCGTCAAGTGGAGCAAGGTACCATGATTGCGGTTGCGTTAGTGTTATCGCGTTACCGTGACTATGGCATAAATGTGTGCACAATATCTCTAGCTGGGGGCCTGGGAGAGGATTGTTTAAAAACTCTTTTTGATCAAACATTAGACATTTTCTCCATTATCATGAGTCCCAAAACACTAATAGAGAGTGTAGACCTCAAATTGAGTCTTGGGTCTTGATTAAAATCTTGAATAGCTTGCGTAATGTTGATTAAAAGCTTGAAAAACTTGCGTAATCTTGGTTAACATCAAATCTAAGGTATGAATCCTTTAATTTTAGTGTTGAATTCTTGATTATTTGACCCAAAACCCCTAATGGCTTGAGGCCTAATTTTAGCCTAAAATATAGTTGATTTGCACCAAGTTCTTAATAGTTATAACTCCCTAATGGTATTTGAACAATGGGTTGATCTCTAAAACTTGTTTTTGTATGTGGGACCCACTTGAGGGGTTTTGGTGTTCTTTTGTACCCGAAGCACAATGGTGCAATATGGGTATTGATATTTTTGTGATAATTTATATATTGTGTTTTTATTGCTTGGCTCAATGAAGAAGCTTCGAGGAAAGGAAAAGTGAAGATTGTTGGTTCATGAGCTATATTTGGATTCAAGATAGGTTAGGCTTACTTTTGTTAGATTAAGCTTTATTCTAGTATAATTATGATATATGTATAAGATTGGGTGGGGTTGTAGATATTTAAATGGTAGATAGTAATGTTTGAGATTAGTTGAATCACTTAGGCCTTTGAACACATTAAGTGTGATATTTGACTCATAGTCTAGAACCTTAGTTAGCTGAACTTGTTATCTCATGAATAGCAAGAAAATACTCTAGTTGCTCTAGTTAGATGTGAGAGACCTTGTTCACTAATCTTTAGAGGATGTTGACCTAGATATGCATATTTGTGAATTGGCATTCGATGCTTTGGATAACTTAAAAGTAATACTTGAGGAAGAATCATCCTATAGATATAGTGTGGATTGATAAACCTTTGAGCCATGATTTAGATAACTTAGTCTAATTTTGGTTAGAAGTTAGACTCAAAGAAGATAATTTGAGATATTAAAAGCAAAACTCGACCCGCCTTAAGTTTGAACTATGTGACTTCATTAGTGACCTAAATTTGTGTTAAACGCCTATAATATGCTTTTGGTAATATGATGGATAAACCCGATAAATGGTTTATTCATGATGTTGATTTTAGGGATAATGTGCATACATGATTGATTATCTTATTGTCATTATGTGGCCAGCATTGGAAAGTCTTGTGAATTGAGCCTATGGCTATGCTATAAAATAACCTATTAGATTTCTTACTATGTGAGCCTTGGATTATGTCACTATTTATATTATGCTCAAGCCTAGTGAATAAACTTATGTTTTTGCCGAAGAATCCCTTTTGTGCTAGTATTATGAAGCATGCCTAATAAGAGAGATTCTAGAAAGTATAGCCATGGCTTATAATTGACCATGCTAATAATCATGTCAATCCCGATAATGTATTGAGTGTTCACACCATATGGATATGCATGTTCATGCACTTACTATTATAATGTATTGATAATTAATGGTGAGATACTATAATATGTCTTTCCTTGCTTCTTTTACACTCTATTGTTTGTGTGGCTTGTATATGTCAATGATTTGGCTACACATATATATGTATGTATATATATCAATGTCATGATGAATATTGATACTATGGTGAATGTTGATGATATAATGATAACTGATAAGTCCGGAGGATATATTGATGATATGATGATGCCCGGTAAGTTAAGAGGATATGTTGATGGTATGATGATCCCGGATAAAAGGATATATTGATGATGGATTTGGATTTTATGATGCTAGATAGTAAGAGGGATTGATTGATATATAAATAGGTAATTGATGATATGTACCCTTTTCCTATATAATGACTAGTGCACCTATGATAACTAGAAATAAACTTTTGTCTAGTGGCATCTTTGGATTAGCAGTGCATCCTGACTAGGTGTGGATATTGGCTATTTAGTGAATAATGGTTAGTGCTAACTCACGGTTGAATTTTATGTAAAGAATCGGTTAGGCTATAATTGGAGATCGTATAAGGACTAGGGAATTAGTAGTCTAATAATAATAAGTGTTGGCTAATTAATAATAACTGGATGGAGTGTATTGGTATCATAGATATCAAAATGGATATATGACTATGGTTATGATTACCCTAGTATATGTTATTTCAATTGTGGTAATTGATGATAATTATAAATCTCGGTAAATGACCTTTGATGGGAAATATGAAAACTATGGAAATTGAGATGTTGGTTATATGTCTATAAACATTGATGATTTGATCCTTTCATGGACTCTCTGGTGGTAAGGGATACCATGATAAGTTCTTTACTTTAAACTCTTTTAGGCGTACTCCCTCGTGGTGCATTCTTTTACTTTATGCTCTAATTGTTGTATGCACGTAAAACTTTGTATTTATGTGGTTGTAAATGTATATATGTTGATTTAAACTTTTGGATTGATTACTCATTTCATATGATGGATTGGGTATGTATTGATATGTAAAGTCATATTATTTTTCTAGATGATTAGTTATTTTGTATAGTGACGATGAACATGATTCAGGTTCAATTTGGTACCTTTTCAATTTGGTACCTTGACTTAGAGATAATAGATTGCTTTATATCATAATTTAGCTCAGTTAGACGACGATGCCTACTAGTTAATGATTGTTTTGGTACTCATACTACATATCTATACCCTATTTTGTGCAGACCCGAGTACCAGTTGTCGCTGCTGAGTTGAGATTGAGTAGTGTTGATCATTCAAAGATAGTGTGAGCTATTGGTGTTTTGAGTCACTTATTTCCCTATCATATTTATTTAGTCTTTTGTATTCAAGACAAATATATAGACTATTTTCACTTTGGGTTATAATTCCTTTTGTCATACTTAGTTCTCAAGTACTAATATTACCAGCTTGAGGAATTGATATCCATAGTTGATTGTTAATTGTGGAACATTTTTATTTATTATTGTGTTAATCTATTATGGCCCTTGTCAACCGACTCTACCAAATTAACCTATTACCTTAGCTCTAGGTTATGGTGTTGGCATACTTACTGATGGGTTTTAGTAGGTGCCATCATGACTTGTGAATCAAGTCGTGACAATGCCCTCTAGCAGTTATAGATTGGGTTATTTGTATTATTAGCTGGTGATTTAGCCTCTGGCATGGTTTCAGTTTTCTGGCTATATTTTTTTCTCGCTAGCTGATATAGAGTTAGTTATTGTGTTTTTAGTTGATGGTTTATTTGTGTGGTGATTTTGTTCTTTAGCTATGTTTTGATTTTTGCTCAGCATAATATGATATAGATATGCCTGATTCAGATAATATGGTAGATATGAGTATTTGACCTTGGTTTGTATTGGTTAGATAAATTTTGCATTTGAATTTTTGGAATGGTGATTTGGAAGTGATGTTAGATTTGGAGTATGAAATCCTACCCATCTACGAGTTTAGTTTTTGTAGTTGAAGATCAAGTAGTTCGACCTTGGTATTGAGATTTAATCTTTGAGTTGTGGAGCTGAGTGCAACTTTTATTTTCATATTCACCTTACTAAAATTTCATAAATAGGTTGGTTGAGTCTATTCTGTGGTTACCTACTTGGTCTTCTTCAATTTGAATGGATTATATTCTATAAGTGTTCAGATGATGGTCCATTGATCCGATATTGGTCCTTTTAGCTTGACCTTAAGTTTTCAGTTTTCTTTGGGAGTTTTAAATGATATGCTTAGTACGAGTAATACACTTGAGTTGGTTTTAGTATGGCTTCATTCTTGGTTGATGGGATATTCTAGAGTGGATTATTCAGTGATGAGTAGTTATGTCATGATCTTCTGGATTTTAGCTTTATTATCGTCTGAACTATCTGTAACATTGGTATAGATTGTATCCCTTGATTATCTCTATATGTGTGCCCAACTAGCGCCTTATGAGCTTGTTCTCATATTTTTCATATGGACTTTCAGCATTTCAACTTCAGTTCTTTGAGTCCTTTGTGATAAGATTGTGTGGATCAGACTCAGGTGATTTTCCCCAAGTTAGAGTAGATAGTAAGTATGGAATGGTAAAGAAAGATTGTATTTGGGTTTGGTATCGATGTTATGGATCATATATTTTTTTATTCTTGGGTTGTATAAGCCATTATTGATTTGTGCTGGTATCGAGATTATATCAGTGTGTTGTGACTTAGATTTGTGGGCATCAACCTTTTCGGTTCAGTTGGGGGCGAGTTTGTGGTTATGGTTGAGTTTTGGCTGTTTTGAGGTTAAACCGAGTGCTGGTTGAAAAAGAGATACGTGTGGTGAAATCACTTAGAAGTTTTTCCTTTTTGTAGAGGTTATATGGGAAATCATGCTCGGAGCATATGGGCTCAGTACCTCATCCCTTTGAACTTTTTAGATCCTTTCTATCCATTGACTCTCAGAGACGAATGTCCTTTAGTATATGATATTGTAATGACCCTTCCAATCATTTTCCATAATACTATTTATTTTCATTGTTGGAGCTTCTCTATAGCCTCCCTAAGTAAATTATGAGTTGCTGGGACTGGCCATTCTATTATCAGGCAGTTCGTTTGTTTTTATAACCAATTCCCTATTTAGAAGTCTTCGTTGGTTTCAAATGGCCACCGAGCAAAAACTTTAGTAAAAAAACCTCGGATGTAAATTTCAACTGCGCCAGCATCTTTGGAATATCATTTTTAGGCTAGGTAGACCTTTGGTTGGGGTCTAAATAGCTTATTTTAACCTAATGGTTAAAAAGTTAGAAATTTGAAAATATGGGTATGGGACCCACATGTGGTTGAAATGACCTCATATTGAAAATCTGACTTTGCCAACGCATCCAGAATGTTGAATTTAGTGTGGTTGCATAATTCTTTTGCAATAAATCAGATTCTGATTGAATACTGAGGCATCATTGCAAACTTGGAAAAATTTCCATGTAGCTAGTATTGGTGCCATGGAGATCACACAAAGATCACCATGATCATGCTATGGAGATCTCGGCGATGCCTATGGTGATCATAGTCCATGGGATGGTGATCGCGACATATCTGTACCTGAAAGGTTTATAAATAGACCCTAATTTCACGATTTTGGTCATATTCTCCTCGCCCTTGAGAGCCAAAAACCCTTAATGGGTATGATAACTTAAAAGTGATCATTGTTGGTGACTAGGGAGCTTGATTATAATCTATTATCGCAAATATCTCATAAATTAAAGTAAGATTTCATCACATGCGGAAACTCTTGCAGTTGTGGAAACTTTACTAGGCTATCACATGATGATCCACAAGTCCACTTGTAGAACTTTTCAAAGATTATTGACACATTCATCACTATGGGTGTGTCGACTGATTATGTGATAATGACACTCTTCCCCTTTCACTAATGATGTAACTGAAGAAGTGACTGAATTCTGAGCCAATAAATTGAATAATAATTTAGGAAGACGTAGCCTGGAAGTTCCTCATCCGTTTCTTTCTATCTGGCAAGATTGTGAGACATCACAGTGAGATTTTGAGCATCAAGTCCAAACCCTTATCATACTCGGGAGTGATTCAATTCTCTTCTTAGGGACTGTCCACATCATCAACAGTCCAATAAAGTACTAGCTCACAACTTTGTTGGAGCCCTCGACCATAACGCAAATTTTTTTCTAGATTCAGCTGCGGGTGGACAGGCCCTAGAAATGACATATGGCGAGTTTTATACTTTGTTGAATAACATTGCATGAGGAAATATCGATTGTCATGGTGATGCCTCAAGCGGCTCAATGAAAAAGGTTGCTAGCATGATTGAAGTTAACCATATTGTAGCCTTAGACCCCCTAACTATCAACTCTGCTGAACCAAATGATGCCATAATTCACCAAGTTGGGTGTAAAGCAGTCGTAGACTCAGGTGAATACTATAACGCCCCAAATCTGATACCCGAAATGCTACACAGTGCTAGCAATCCCGAAGGACCACAAACTAACCCATGACTGATATCTGTACCTGAGCACTACATAATATACTATATAAATGTGGAACAAAAAGGCTGAAATGCCATAAGGTTCAAATATCTGATAAAAGATAACATCTAGAAATACGGTATATCAATACCAAAACTGAAGTAAACTGTCTGAACATGCTAGTATGAAAGCCTCTAAACTGTCTGAAAACTATGGAGTTGATGGGACATGTCCCCAACTAACTTCGTCTACTAAAACTAAAATAATAAAGTAATAAAATAATCATGCTATCCTCAAATGATGAGGACTCACTGCAAATCTACTATGCTGGCTGAATCTAAAGCTAAGTGCGATCGGGAACTTGAGCATCTGGACCTATGTTATAAAACACCATAGTGCAGAAGAAAAGTATGGGTCAGTACGTCAGAATTTAGTGGTATGAAAAGTGAGGTAGGATGAATGCATGGGGTTCATACTCATGAACAATACTAACTGACCGAATAACATGAACGTGAGAGTACATGCATGAATATGTAACTATAAATGCGATCGTGATAATACTAACTACTATACTGATAACATGAGTTTTGTATAACTGATATACTATTAGCTGATTGACTGTGTATGATAGTCCGGATTCTGAGGGAACTAGCTGAGTTCCGTACTAAAATCAGTGACTGTATCTAACATCCCTGAATCTGAAGAACTATCTGAGTTCTTTTATTGAGACTAAGACTAAGACTGTGGGAAGTAATCATCTAACCGATATGCCCCAAATCTTAACTGGTGGGGGTCCATCCTGAAACCCCAGCTAGAAGGGTATCAGTACCGTGTCACGGGTAAATATAAGTTATGAGTTAATCCTCTCTGACAGGGAGCTCTTTCGTCAACCCCTCCTAGTAGGAAAACTCAAATGAGATGTATAATCCCTAGACTAATAGGGGTACATCTCAACCTACGTTGGCTATGTAGTTCTGGAATGTAAGGATTTGCTTCTAAGGATCACACCCTCTACTGGCTGATAGATGAGCCCTTAAACCTGGGTTCACTCGGTGCTGACTCGTATTCCCAACTGAACAGACACTGAAATGATTTCCTAGTTCATACTAGGCTTACCTGAGTTGTCACTGATTGTGTTACCTACTGAACTGGACTAATTTCACTAAGTTCCATTGACTGATGGAATACAACTGAGAACTAATAACTGACTAAGATTACTGAGTACTATGAAGGACTGGACTGATACTGAATTTATTGAGTTTTCCTGAGTCATGTGACTGACTAAATTCTAAGGATTATGGCTTGACTAAGAGTATATTAAAAACTAACGTTGTCTCTAGTACACAACTAAATTGTCGGGTACAAGTACCCCCATGACTCGATAGCATAAAACTAACAAGATATGACACTTCTTTGAATACATAACCATAGGCCACAATTCATAATACAATCATTGGGCGATTTCATGAAGAGCTTGATATTCATAATCTTATACATAGATAGGAAAGCATTCAAACATATCATAATTTCACAATTCTAGTCTCATGAGCATTCCATCAAACCACTATAAGACATAGATTTAGCATGGGAGTCATTTTGAACATCTATTTATAGCCTAAATTCATCATTTAGATCAACAAAGGGTCATAAAACACAATTCTTCTCACTTAGGCATTTTATCAAACACATGGGATGCATATACTTAGGCTTGGACATGAACCCTAAACAATTACATCTTGGCTACTTTAATCAACTCAATTTCATGAAATTCAATCCACATGTTAACATAATATCAAGGAATACATAAAGGTTCCATCACTAAAACCATACCAATCAACAACATGGATATAATTTCAATCCACAACATGAACATCATTATTTAAGATTTTTTTAAAAAAATGGTTTCTTGAACTCCAAGGATGAAAGGGTTCCTTGGATGAACACTTTACATACCTAGGTGTTTGATTTCTTGAAAATTGATGAAGGAAAACTTGAATCCTTGGCTTGAAATTGCTCACCTAGGGTTCTTATTCTTGGGCAATTGTTGAATAAGGAGTGTGTTTAGCCAAAAGAGGGCTAAATTTGATGTTTATGAGGGCTGAAGGTCGAGGAAATGACCTAATTACCCATAAGGACATGGTCATTTAATGACTAGAAGTAGGCACCGATGCGTTGAGCGATGCGGCGTATCAATGGCATCGATGCGATACTCGATGCATCGCCCCATGATCACGCCTAGCCTCAATAATTTTGGCTCTAGCAACCCGCAACAATGTTATCCAATGTGATAGGTGATGCGGCACGCCAAGATTGCATTGGTCCACTATTTTGGGACACCAAACATGGTCTAAACGAGGTCCGAAAAATTCAAAACTTATCCGAGAACACCTATTGATCTACCTGATCAAGAATTAGCAAGAATACCGACCATTAAAGGACATTAAGGTTGCAAAATGATATTGCCAACTTTCGAAGGCAAAAAATAAATTATGTCTGGAAACTTAGCAAGAATTTTCTAAGTCTAGGACCCCCTTGACAAGCTTAAAGGACTGAATTAAGCTTAGGAATTTTGTGGAGTCTTGCAATATCTCCTCCTTGGGAACATTCATCCTCGAATGAGACTGACTGAGATGGGAGAAATGATAAGCTGAAGTACATACTGAACATAAATAATTGAAACATGAATACATGACTGACATGACTGATAAGCTGAATGTATTATACTGAACATGCATATCTGATGCATGAATAGCTGAATTAATGAATGCATGATTAGGATTACTGGTAAGCTAAATTTATCAAGCTAAGTATGCATATCTAATGCATGAATACATAACTGAATTGGCATATAAATATATGACTGAATATGCAATGGTAATTGATACCAAGTTTATAATGGGAATCTGAGCATTAAACTGAATACCAAGTTTGTAATAGAATCTGAACATGGAACTGAGTGAATTCATGGAAGACTGTTACCTTAAACTGAAAATACTGATGAACCCAAGATCACTTACTGGGCACTCATGACTGGGAACATAGGAAAATATCTGAGCTGGAAAAGTGGTATATAAACTGAATAGCGTGATCTAAAATGAGCACCTTGAATACGTGGCTTGCGGCTGAGGTCGGAGTTTGAGGGTAAACTTATGAGTGCCCCTTACTCCTAACTGTATTCATTACAAGGAGAGAGAGTGGCATGTTTATGTCATGAAAGTTTGGGGGATTATAGTGAATCTCCCCGTTTGGACACTAGGTCCCTCGAAGAATACTAATTTTGCTGAGATACTGAGGAAAACTAGGGCGATGCACAAGGCACCTACGAACTGAATTGTGACTGAATATCTAGGATCTTAAACTAAGATGTGATAAATGAACTAAGTTGAGCACACAACTACCTGGTTGCTCCATCTTAGAATGATTACATTCGTAGGACCCCGGATAGTGCGACTACATGGAACGAAAGGAAATTATACCATCCGAACTTGTTTCGCCAGATTGCTAAACTAAATTATTGGCTGCTTAAACTAACTCGTACTAAAAACTTATACTTAACTGAAGTACTTATCCAACACTCTTTCAACTATAGTCTCCACCTCAGTACAACACATCACTCGAGACTACCAAAAATATTCACATGGGTATTGAACATAATTGGTTAAATATACTGCTCATCTGATTAACTGAAGGACTGATAACTAAATACTGGGTCTGCAAGACTTAACTGAACTTAGTCTAAACAATTGTACAAAAACTGTTGAGTATAATGCATAGAAATTAATGACTGACTAGGTAACATGAGGTAACTAAGCATGAGTGAGTGAAAACTATATTACCTTAAAAATGCAAGATCAGGCATCTAACATATTTTAAAAACATTTTGTAAACTGGGGTACTGAGATGCTAATAACTAAGTAACTGATGGCCATATGCCATGGTCGAGAAATCCTAAAACTAAACTGAGTTACTGAACTAATTACTTGGCTAGGACTGGGACTGAGATTGTAGGTAAGACGGTAATTGAGACTGTAATCATAAATAATACTGTAACTAAAATTGAATAATAGTTTTTGATAACAGAGGTTTAGACTGGTACTGAAGTACTGAATTCTGATAGCTAAGTAACTGATAACTGAAAGCCATGGCCCTGTAGGACTATCTGAGTCCTTTACTGAATATTGATTATTGAACTGATGCTGTAACTGATGCCTGAGGGATAGAGCATCCACACCACAAATTCATCGAGGGATCTAAACTGAGAGTATACGTGACATAATCTAAGTTTGGCTGATCACTAGGAGTAGAGCATGAGTCATGAGCTGCATGACCTGAGCCTGGAATTTCTGTGTTCATGGGACATGATTCATAACACTCGGTGATCTGGAACTCCTCATACTAGGAACTTGAAACACATACTATTCTATGAAAGGTGTGTGGATAAAAGCTGTATTTGTGGGACTGAAACATAAAGCATGCGCAATTATCGTGATGGTTGAAGTACAAAACTTTGCAATGAGGTAGGAATGGGTCAGGAATCATCTTTCCTTATGTATTTCCTACACATACTGGTATTACTACTAGAACCTGAAGGCCTGATGTTATGAGATATCATAACCGGATAGTCCCTGTTTACCTCCCGGGCTATGATGGGCTAACCCAATGGGTGGAGACTGAGAAAGGTCCTATTAACATTTGGTCTAATCTTAAAGTTGACTGTTATGTAAAGAGTTACAAAAGAAAAAGAAGCTCCTAAATCTGAAGAAACATGAATATGTAAATGAGGGATCGGTAACATACCAGTGGCTGCATCAGGAGGATTTTCCTAATTCTGTCGGGACTGAAGAGCATAGGTCTGTTTGGGCATTTCCCACTGATAACGCTGGAATTTGTACCCAGCTGGTTTGAGCAACCGGACTAGGCTAAAAAATGATCGTACTGACTTCGACGGACGGGTTTAGGATAGTCTCAGACCTTGTGACTTGACTTGCCACATCTAAAACACACATCATTGTCGGCTCTACACACCCCTTTATGATACTTACCACACCCTCCGCAAAGTGGATTAGTAAAACTCCTACTCTCACTACCTTGGGTTTTGGAGACTGGCGCCTCATCCCTACGGTCATTTCTTAACTTTAGTACTGGCGCACTAGCTGAGGATAGAACTGGGACTAAAAACTTTTGACTACGCTGAGAACGGTTACCACCCTGCGACCCTGGTTAAGAATAACTATAGCTACCCGTTCTAGCTCTTTTATTCTCTCTCTCCTTCTTCTTAAGCTTCTGATCTTCAATTTGTTGAGCATGGACCATAAGCCTAGATATGTCCATTTTTTTAATCAACATCGTAGTCCTGCACTCCTTAACCACTCTACCTGATACCCCAGACATAAACTTGCTCATTCTAGATATACTGTTTGCTGCTACTTGGGGAGCATACCTGGCTAACTGAGTAAAATTGAGGGAGTATTCTTTTACAGTCATGCTACCTTGTTTGAGATTGATTAACTCTAACACTTTGGCTTCTTTCTGCTCTACAGGAAAGAATCGGTCTAGGAAGGCAGTAGCAAACTCTTCTCACTCTATGGGCTCTACATCTGTACCCCTTTCTACCTTCTACTGCTTAAACCACTTATGAGCTACATGTTGTATCTGATAAGCGACTAACTCAACACTCTCGCTGAAAGTCACTCCCAAAACATCTGTGACTTTCTAAACTTGGTCGAGAAACTTCTGTGGATCTTCTTCAGATTTAGAGCCTGAGAATAGGGGAGGATTCATGTGGATGAAGTCCCAAATCTTGGATGTAGCAGTAATGGCCACTGAGTTGGCTAGAAAAACAACTGGCCATTTATTCTGAGCTGTGACTAACTTGGCTAGAGTAGTGAATACAATCCTGAATTCTGCATGGGGTACATGCTCGTCCAGGGGATCTGCCTGAACGTTCTAAGGGGATGACTGGTTTTCATTTCTTTTTTTTGGAGTCATGTTCTATAAAAGTACAGGGAGAAATGGATTATATTGAGAGTTAAATTTGAGCTCATGCTCACTGGCACGACATGAATAATGAAAGAAGGGAAACTGTTCCTAAAACATTTTTTAGCCTCCTATACATAAATATGGCGCACAACATACCCATGCACAAGACTCTACTAGATGTGGCTTTCAGACTTCCTAGGGCACTATTGAATCTTAGGCTTTGATACCAAGTTTGTAACGCCCTGAATTTGATACCCGAAACACTACACGGTGCTAGCAATCCCGAAGGACCACAAGCTAACCCATGATTGATATGTGTACCTAAGCACTACATAATATACTTTATAAATACAGAATAAAAGGGCTGAAAGGCCATAAGGTTCAAATATCTGATAAAACATAACATCTGGAAATACGGTATATCAATACCAAAACCGAAGTAAACTGTCTGAACATGCTAGTATGAAAGCCTCTAAACTATCTGAAAACTGTGGAGTTGATGGGACATGTCCCCATCTACATCTACTAAAACTAAAGTAATGAAGTAATGAAATAATTATGCTATCCCTGAATGATGAGGACTCACTGCAAATCTATTATTGTTGGCTGAATTTGAAGCTAAGTGCGATCGGGAACTTGAGCATCCGAACCTATAGTTAAACTACCATAGCGCAGAAGAAAAATATGCATTAGTACGTATAAATGTACTGGTATACAAAGTAAGGTAGGCTAAATACATGGAGTTCATATGCATGAACAATACTAACTGACTGAATAACATGAATGTGAGAATACATGCATAAATACGTAACTGTAAATGAGATCGTGATAATACTGACTATTAAATCTAAATACTGATAACATGAGTTTTGTATAAATGATATACTGTTAACTGATTGATTGTGTCTGACAGTCCTAATTCTAAGGGAACTAACTGAGTTCCATACTGAATTGAGTGACTGTATCTGACAGTCCTGATCTGAAGAACTATCTGAGTTCTCTTATCGAGACTAAGATTGAGATTGTGTGAAGTAATCATCTAACCGACATTCCCAAAATCTGAACTGGTGGGGGTCCAACCTATAACCCCAGCTGGAAGGGTGTTAGTACAGTTCCACAGGTAAAGACAAGCTGTGAGTTAACCCTCTCTAGCAGGGAGCTCTTCCGTCAACCCCTCCTAGTAGGAAAACTTTAATGAGATGTATAATCCCTAGACTCATAGGGTTACATCTCAACCTACGCTGGTTACGTAGTTCTGGAATGCAAGGATTTGCTTCTAAGGATCACAATCTCGAATGGCTGACAGGTAAGCCCTAATCCCTGGGTTCACTCGGTACTGAATCCTACTCCTAACTGAACAGATACTGAATTGATTTTGTAGTTCATACTAGGCTTGCCTGAGCTATCACTGATCGTGTTACTGACTGAACTAGATTGATTTAACTAAGTTTCGTTGACTAATGGAATACTACTAAGATCTGATAACTGAATGAGATTATTGAGTACTGTGAAGGATTGGGCTAATACTGAATTTAATGAGTTTTCCTGAGTCATGTGACTGACTGAATTCTAGAATCATGGCTTGACTGAGAGTATATTGAAAACTGATGTTGGCTCTAGGCACACAGCTAAATTGTCGGGTACAAGTACCCCCATGACTCGATAACATGAAACTAACAAGACATGACACTTCTTTGAATACATCACCATAGGCCACAATTCATAATACAATCATTGGGGGATTTCATGAAGCACTTTATATTCATAATCTTGTACATGGATAGGAATGCATTCAAATATATCATAATTTCACAATTCTAGTCTCATGTGCATTCCATCAAACAACTATAAGACATAGATTTAGCATGGGAGTCATTTTGAACATCTAGTTGTAGCCGAGGTTCATCATTTAGATCAACAAAGGGTCATAAAACACAATTCTACTCACTTAGGCATTTTATCAAACACATAGGATGCATATACTTAGGCTTGGGATTGAACCCTAAACAATTACATCTTGGCTACTTTAATCAACTCAATTTTATGAAATTCAATCCACATGCTAACATAATATCAAGGAATACATATAGATTCCATCATGGAAACCATACAAATCAACAACATGGATACAATTTCAATCCACAACATGAGCATCATTATTTTAGATTTTTTTTTAAAAAATGGTTTCTTGAACTCCAAGGATAAAAGGGTTCCTTGGATGGACACTTTACATACCTAGGTGGATGATTTCTTAAAGATTGATGGAGGAAAGCTTGAATCCTTTGCTTGAAATTGTTCACCTAGGGTTTCTTGTTCTTGAGCAATTGTGGAATAAAAAGTGTATTTAACCAAAAAAGGGCTAAATTTCATGTTTATGAGGGAATATGGTCGAGGAAATGATCTAATTACCCTTAAGGACGTGGTCATTTAATGACTAAAACTGGGTACCGACGCATTGAGCGATGCAGCGCATTAATGGCTCTGACGTGATACTCGATGCGTCTCGCCATGATCATGCCAAGCCTCAGTACTTTTGGCTTTGGCAACCTGGAACAATGTTAACCAATGCGATAGGCGATGCAACGCGCCAAGATCGCATTGGTCCACTATTTTGGGACACCAAACGTTGTCTAAATGAGGTCTGAAAAATCCCAAACTTCTCTGGGAAAACCTATTGACCTCCCTGATCATGAATTAGCAAGAATACCGACCATTAAAGGACATTAAGGTTGCGAAATGAGATTGCTAACTTTCGAAGGCCAAAAATAAACTAGGCCTGGAAACTTAGCTAGAAATTTCTAAGTCTGGGACCCTCTTGACAAGCTTAAGGACTGAATTAAGCTTAGGAATATTGCCGGGTCTTTCAAATACAGTGCAACACACTCCACCATAGTGTGAGGTTTATAAAAAAAGTGGCTACTCTGTAGATATGTTGACATAACCTGACCCCGGGCCTTGTCGTAATAGGCATCGCAAGTCCAATCAGGATGGGTACCGCCCCCTATTACCCAACCCAACAACCTATATCCAGCCTTAGGTAGGCTGAATTTCGAACATATAACAAGATAGTGCTATTGTTCCCATTATTAGTCTGGGATAGGGTCACAATAGTGACCGACCCAAACGAGTCCAACCATACCACACCAACTGCCCAATCATACCAAACCAAATCATAGGCCATAAACCAGGACAAATCAAAAGAGTATACCAAAACATGTTATGATTGATCCCAAAATATAATAGGATGGAACAATAAACAATATTGTCCAAGGGTGTAAGCCCCAACACTAATACTGATTCCAAGGCAAACACCAATACCAATCCCTCCCATACCAACCCCCAGAAGTTACATAAAGCCTCTATCCGAACGAGTAGACAAATTTGGTTGGGACATACCCCAAACCATGACCAAAACCAATATCCAAAGTAAAAGGAAAGGGCCCAAAGAAATCCATGAAATAAAATAATGCCTCTCAAAAGGATGGAAGCTCATCACTTCAGTCCCAATGTTGATACAAAATTCGTATGCTAAACAGGAGGAGTAAAATGGTTGGTTCCTGCATAGCATGAGTATACAACCGCCCGTAG
Organism: Capsicum baccatum var. pendulum; assembly: GCA_030864225.1. NCBI lineage: Eukaryota > Viridiplantae > Streptophyta > Magnoliopsida > Solanales > Solanaceae > Capsicum > Capsicum baccatum. The sequence continues at coordinate 124,818,362 of CM061557.1, forward strand.
ACGAGGTTAGTGAGTGACCGCTAGCATGAATCTAAGGATAAGGATAAAATAATTCCAATTATTAAAAAAAAGTAAAACCATCCATAATGGTACAACCATACATATATAAGTGTCGAGAAAGGGAATCGGGTTTAGCATGCATTGAAAACCTTTACCTAGGTTGTGTAGCTTTGTCATCCTAACCACCTACACGGCATATGGGATCTGCTCCCCCTGCTGAAAGGGTCCTATTTCTTGTAGCTGCACGACCAGGTAATATCCCATAGGATGACTAGTACATTCCATCTATATAAAATGTGACACACGCACATGGTAATCAAGACACATCATATCGACAAATATGAGTTTCCAGTTTTTGGTCCCCCCGAGACCGCCACCTTCCACGACTTAGTTACACACCCTGCCATTAATGCCGAATTAAAACCAGTTTCCAAATAACCAAACTAATATCTATTTATTAACCAAGTTCAATATTAGTGGTATCGTCTTACCACCCCTTACTTGCAAGTAATATCCATAGCCAAACCTTTTAGGTTAAGGAGAACTTAGGTGCCCTTCTAATTACCATATTAAATCAACTTAGGAGACTTCTAAGTTCTCCACAAGCATAACCATTTAGCCTTTAGACCTTTTCAAACCATTTAAACTATGTACAAATCCTTTATCAAGTTTAAAACATGCAAGAGATCCATTAAAAGAAGTCAATGCAATGAACATATCTTTATAATCATTTTATCAAAAACCTAGGGGGTATAATATAACAAAAACCAATTCCAAAGACCATTAAACAATTACCATGCAACCCAATTGTCCAAATCTTCCATTGATGCATATAAAAACATAAGTAAAACCATAGGAAACCATAACTAAGCATTCAATATATAAACCCCCAAATAATAGTTGAAAACAATAATTATGAAATAGTAAAACCATGAACTCAAGCATATAAACCATGTCTTTAGTTTAAATTACAATGAGGGAAGAGAATCATGCCTTATACCAAAGAATTAATGCAAGGAAATAACCCAGACAAGCCCAAAAACAATCTGCAAGAGGAAACCCTAGCCTTCTTTCCCCAAAAGCTCTTGAGAGAATTATAGAGTGTTTTAGTATAGTTTCTAAGTGTTAATGAATAGAATAATACGGTAAGTATCCTCCATAGTGTATTAGAAGTCATGGGTCCTTATTAGGGTAAATAGGGAAATGTTCAGAATACCCCCTTTTAAGTCTCTTAAAATACCAACGGAGGGATACAACTAACCTATACGAGTCATACCCTTCTATATGATTAGTAACCACCATTCGTATCTAAGCCTAAACTATTGGATCAAACACTATCCAGTATACGACTCATCAAACCAAGTCGTAACCACAACATACAATCCATACCAATAATCTGTATCCTTGGTATAATGAAATACTAGAAGGATCAAACACCGCTCACCTTACGAATCCTTGATATGACTCGTACCAAGACCTACGACTCATAACCCTAAGTCGTACCCATTCCAGTGACCAAAAACATCCCACTAACTAATACTGGTCAGCATGTGACAAGACTATACCACTTGTACCCCAGTGTACGGCTCATACCCATCAGTCGTATCGGGTTTAGAGAACAAAATTATAGGAAGTTTTCTAAGGGTCAAAGCCTAGGATGTTTTAGTCTCCTCCACTAGGAACATTTATCCCCCAATGATAGACAAGGTAGGGGTAACCACATACAGAGTCATTTGCATTATTAAGCATCCCCTTAACAAAGTTTGAAAGAAAAGAGGCAAAGATATAAATCTTTCATTTAATACAACAACAACAACAAACCCAGTGTACTCCCACCTAGTGGGGTCTGGGGAGGGTAAGATGTACGCAGTCCATACCTCTACCTCTAAAGAAGTAGAAAGGCTATTTCCGATAGACCCCCGGCTCAAGACACGAGACACCACACAAATACATAGTAAAGCACAAAACAGGATTTCATAACATAAATACGGCACCCATAAGTAATAGAAAACAAAGGCAAGCACCCAGATTCATAATAAAACATGGAACACAGAATCATAACAAGAATAATACCCCCACCAGGTAATTTCCTACACTAGCGACCCAAACTAGCCCTAGTCTTCTGCCCTAATTCGCGACCTCCATACCTTCCTATCTAGGGTCATGTCCTCGGTGAGCTGTAACTGCTCCATGTCCCGCCTAATCACCTCACCCCAGTACTTTTTCAGCCTACCCCTACCCCGCCTAAAACCATCCAACGCTAGCCTCTCACACCTACGAATCGGGGCATCCGTGCCCCTCCTCCATATGTGTCCGAACCATCTCAATCGGACTTTCCGCATCTTGCACTCCACTGGAGTCACACCAACCTTCTCCCTGATAGTCTCATTCCTAACTCTATCCCCTCTAGTCAGCCCACACAACCAGCACAACATCCGCATTTCTGCCACCTTCTTTTTTTGGATGTGGGAGTTCTTAACTGGCCAACACTCCGCACCATACAACATGGCCGGTCGGACTACCACCCTGTAGAATTTGCCTTTAAGCTTGGGCGGCACCTTTTTATCACACAACACCCCCGACGCGATCTTCCACTTCATCCATCCAGCCCCAATACGGTGCGAGACATCCTCGTCAATCTCGCCGTTACCCTGGATCACAGACCCGAGATACTTAAAACTATCCCTCTTGCATACCTCCTGTGATTCCAGCTTCACTACCACCTCATTCTCTAGCCTCACTTCATTAAACTTGCATTCCAAATACTCTGTCTTGTTCCTGCTCAACCTGAACCCTTTAGACTCAAGAGTTTGTCTCCACACCTCTAATTTTTCATTCACACCCCCTCGAGTCTCATCAATCAGAACTACATCGTCTGCAAAAAGCATATACCAAGGCACTTCCCCTTGAATACGCCGCGTCAACACATCCAACACCAAAGCAAACAAAAAGGGGCTAAGAGTAGATCCCTGATGCAATCCTGTCAAGACAGTGAAATGCTCTGAGTCTCCTCCCGCCGTCCTCACCTGAGTTTTCGCTCCATCATACATATCCTTAATTGCTCTGATATATGCCTGCGGGACTCCACTCACTTCCAAGCATCTCCATAGCACCTCCCTGGGGACTTTGTCGTATGCCTTCTCCAGGTCGATAAACACCATGTGCAGGTCCTTCTTCCTTTCCTTATACTGTTCCACCAACCTCCGTACCAGGTGAATTGCCTCCGTCGTCGAGCGGACAGGCATAAATCCAAACTGGTTTTCCAAAATAGACACTATCCGTCTCAGCCTCACCTCGACCACTCTCTCCCAAATCTTCATAGAGTGACTCAATAACTTAATCCCTCTATAGTTATTGCAACTCTGGATGTCACCCTTGTTCTTATAGAGAGGGATCATGGTACTCCACCTCCATGTCTCGGGCATCTTTGCCATCTTGAAGATTTCGTTAAACAATCCAGTCAACCACCTTACACCGGCCTCTCCAACGAACTTCCAAAACTCCACCAGTATCTCATCCGGCCCCGTCGCCCTACCCCTCCGCATCCTGCGAACAACCTCCTCTGAGTGCTCCAGTTCCCCTAACACAATAGCTCTATCCCCTTCGTCATTCAAGAGCCTATGAAAGTACGACTGCCATTTACTCTTAATGTGGCCATCCTCCACCAACACTCTACCGTCTCTCCCTTGATGCACCTCACCTGGTCGAGGTCACGACCCTTCCTCTCCCTAGCCTTAGCGAGTCTAAACAACTTTTTCTCCCCTTCTTTCCCCTGTAACCCTACATACAAGCTCTCAAGAGCGGCCGCCTTTGCTGCCGTGACTGCTGACTTAGCCTCCCTCCTAGCTAGCTTGTACTCTTTCCTGTTTACCCACTTCTCTTCTTCATCCTTACGCTCAACCAACTTAGCATACACCCCTTTCTTGGTCTCCACTTTCTTCTCTACCTCTTCGTTCCACCACCAATCCCTCCTATGATGCCTGGCCCGGCCCCTAGAAACACCCAATACCTCACTTGCATTCTCTCTGATGCACCTAGCCGCCCTATCCCACATACTATCCACGTCCCCCCTACACTCCCACACCCCCATTCCATCCAACTTCTCCCCTATCTCCCATGCCTTCACTGGCGTCAAGCCGCCCCACTTAATTCTAGGTCTACCCTCCTTACTCCTCCTCTTTCTATTCTTCTTTATGCCCAAATCCATCACCAAGAGCCTATGCTAGGTCGAAAGATTCTCACTCAGGATGACCTTACAGTCCTTACACAACACCCTATCCCCTTTCCTCAGTAACAAAAAGTCAATCTGGGTCCTGGCTATCGCGCTTCGAAAGGTGATCAGGTGATCGTCCTTCTTCGGGAAGCCCGAGTTCACCACCACCAGCCCAAAGGACCTCACAAACTCCAATAGAGTAGCCCTCTCTTCATTTCTCTCCCCAAAACCAAAACCACCATGCACATCACCAAAGCCTCCCGGTAGTGCCCCGATGTGCCCGTTGAAATCTCCTGCTACAACAATTTTCTCCGAGCTAGGCACGCCTCTCACTACCTCCTCCAAAGCCTCCCAAAACCGCATCTTCTCCTCCCTCTCCGAGCCCACTTGCGGCGCATAAGTACTACACACATTCAGGGTAAACCCCCGAATGACCAACTTAATAGTCATCAACCTATTGTTGATCCTCTTCACCTCTACTACCTGGCCTCTAAGCTCTTTATCTACTAAGATGCCAACTCCATTCCTACGCCTCTCGCTCCCCGAGTACCACAGCTTGTAACCATCTACATCCCTAGCCTTAGACCCTACCCACTTGGTCTCCTGAACACACGCGATATTGATCCTCCTCTTCCTAAGAATCTTCACAAGCTCTATGGACTTACCCTGAAGGGTCCCTATATTCCAAGACCCAACCCTCAGCCTACCATCACTATCCACACGCCCTCCTCTACCACCCCCGCGGCCAAACCTTGGCCTCCCTCCCACTCCCACTCTTTCCTTATCCCCCGCCCCCACAATGGCCCCACGCCCCAAACCCCTCGAACATGACCCTATCCAACCATTACCTCCCACAGCCACTACTACAAGAAAATAAATAAATGAGGAAATATAAGAAAATATAATCAAGGGCAAGAACGACCCTAGCAACAACAACAACAGACAACAGCAACAGCAACAACAGACAACATGCAATATCAACCACAGACAGCAGGCAATATCAACAAATCAAAAGCAGATAACCCAATCAAAAGCAGTGCAGTGCAAGAAACGACAACAACAACAACGATAACAGACAACAGACTATATCCACAAATCAAAAGCAAGTCAAGGTACAGGGGATACTTCTAGTATAATACGAAGAATGAAATAATTAGGGTTAGAAGTCACTAGGTGACGCTTGTAGACCAAGCCGGAGAACCAAAACCCAGCGTAGACCGAGTTCCGGGGATTTTCGGTGCTGAGATGGAGCTGCGGCTGCTGGAGACGGAGGGAACTGGTCATCGTCCGGGTGCTGCGGCTGCTGGCGACCGAGCGGCGAGTACAGATGGAGTTGCGGCTGGGGACCAAGCTGCGGCTATTGGAGACCGATCGGCGGCTGGATGGAGACCGAGGAGGGGTCTTGCCGGGGCCTGCGGGGGGGGGGGGGAGGTTGGATCTCACCGGGGCTGCTGGAGACCGAGGAGGGGGGTTGGATCTCGCGCGACTGCTGGAGACCTAGAAAGGGGGTGGGGGTGGGGTCTCGTCGGGGCCAGCGGAGGAGGGGGTTGGATCTCGTCGGGGCTGCTGGAGACCGAGGGGGGGTTGGATCTCGCGCAGCTGCTGGCTACCGAGGTGGGGGAAGGATCGGCGCCGGATGTCGGGGTCGGAATCAGGTCGGGTCGACGCCGAAGACCGGCGACGACGACGGGGGTCGAGAACCGGGGAGAGAGAGAAGGTAGTGAGAGAGAGAGAGACCCAGGGGAGGGTCGGTGCTGACGGCCGGCGATCGGAGCCGGAGATTGGGTCGGGTCGACGCCGAAGGTCGAAGACGGCGACGGGGGGCGGGGACCGGGGAGATAGAGAAGGTAGTGAGAGAGAGAGCCGTTAGAAGTCAAGCTTTAGCCAAGAGTGACCGACTGAGCACTAGTTCCGGGGTTAATGCAACCTGCAGGAATGTAGATAAGCATAAAAATTGATGATCGTCCTCTTTCATTTAATGAACTCAGAAAATAAAGATGTGTTGAAAACACATACCTTTCGCATGAATCCCAAGAGCAGAAAACAAATACGGATACTTGAAATTCATGTCCACTTTCGCTTCCTAAGTAGCCTCTTCCACCTTATGGTTCTGCCATAGAACCATAACCGAAAACACATCCTTGGTCTGTAACCGACGAACTTTCCTATCTAATATCTCAATCGGTACCTCTTTGTAAGATAGAGAATTCAAAATAGCCAACCCTTTTAAAGGAAGAACTGAAGAAGTATCACCAAGACACTTTCTCAACATAGAAACAAAAAAAGACCGGATGAACCAAACCTAAGCTAGATGGCAAAACTAACTCATAAGCAACATTGCCAACTCTCTGTATAATCATATAAGGACCAATGATCCGAGGACTGAGGTTCCCCTTTTTGCCAATCCGTACCGCTCCCTTCATGGTAGGAACCTTGAAGAACATCCTATCCCCGACCTCAAACTCCAAGTCTCTACGCCTAATATCCATATAAGACTTTTTGATAGTTAGGGAAGCTTTAAGACTATCCCAAATAACCTTTACCTTCTCCGTTGCCTGATATACCAAATCCAGACAAAACATGTCCGCCTCCCCAACCTCAAACCACCAAATAGTAGATCTATTCCTCCTACCATACAACGCTTCAAAAGGAGCCATACCAATACTCTAATGATAGTTATTGTTGAAAGCGAACTCCACCAAATATAGATGCTCAACCCAATTTCTACCATAGTCAATCAAACAGGCCTGAAGCTTATTCTCCAATGTTTGAATAGTTCACTTCGCTTGCCCATTGAACTGTGGATGAAAAGCAGTACTCAGATTAACCTTAGTCCCCAACCCTTTCTAGAAAAATTGCCAGAAATAAGACATAAACTGTGTACCATAATCAGAGATAATCAAAATAGGCACCCTATGCTGCTTCACAATCTCCTAAAGTTATAGCCTCGTATAATCCTCTACTGGAAAGGTAGTCTACACTAGCAGGAAATGCGCAGACTAAGTCATCCTATCCACGATGACCCAAATCGAATCATACTGATTCTGAGATCGAGGAAGACCAATAACAAAGTCTATATTGATCACTTCCCACTTCTATTTGGGCAAATTAATTTCTTGATGGAACCCTCCTGGGCTCTTGTGCTTAACCTTAACTTGTTGATAAACCATACACTTGGTGACGAAATCAGCCGTATCTCTCTTAATGCCATTCGACTATTAGATCTCTTTAAGATTATGATACATCTTAGTCCAGGCGGGATGAACAACATAGCGCGACTCATGCGCCTAAGCCAAAACACTTTGCCGCAGCTCGTCGACATCAGGAATACACAACCTTCCTTGGTATCATAAAGTACCATCACCAATGATCTTAAACACCACTACCTATTTCCCACAAACACCACCCTTGATTCTCATTAAGAATGGATACAACACTTGCTTTTCCTTAATCTCTACACCAAGAGATAATCGAACTACTTCTTGCACCATCACACCCTATCTTTAGAGTCCAAGAGATGCAACAACAACAATAACAAACCCAGTGTATTCCCACATAGTGAGGTCTGGGGAGGGTAAGATGTACGCAGTCCATACCTCTACCTTTGAAGAAGTAGAAAAGGCTATTTCTGATAGAACCCCGGCTCAAGACACGACATACTAAACAAATTCATAGTAAAGCATGGAACAAGATGACATAACATAAATACGACACCCACAAGTAATAGAAAATAGAGAAAAGTAAACAGATTCGTAATAAAGTATGAAACAAGGTATCATAACAAGAATAATACCCCCACCAAGTAATTTCCTACACTAGCGACCTAAACTGACCCTAGCCTTCTGCCCTAATTCGCGTCCTCCAGATCTTCCTATCTAGGGTCATGTTCTCAGTGAGCTATAACTACTCCATGTCCCGCCTAATCACCTCTCCCCAGTACTTTTTCGGCCTACCCCTATCCCATCTAAAACCATCCAAAGCTAGCCTCTCACATCTACTAACTGAGGCATCCATGCCCCTCCTTATCACGTGTCCGAACCATCTCAATCGGACTTCCCACATCTTATTCCCAACTGGGGTCACACCAATCTTCTCCGTGATAGTCTCATTCCGAACTCTATCCCCCTAGTCAGTCCACACATCCAACGCAACATCCTCATTTCCGCCACCTTCATTTTTTGAATATAGGAGTTCTTAACTGGCCAACACTCCACTCCATACAACATGGCCGAACGGACTGCCACCCTGTAGAATTTTCCTTTAAGCTTGGGCAGCACCTTCTTTTCACACAACACCCCTGAAGCGAGCTTCCACTTCATCCATCCCCCCCAATATGGTGCGAGACATCCTCGTCAATCTCACCATTACCCTAAATCACGGACCCGAGATACTTAAAACTATCTCTCTTACATACCACCTGTGATTCCAACTTCACTACCACCTGATTCTCCAGCCTCACATCATTAAACTTGCATTCCAAATACTTTGTCTTATTCCTACTCAACCTGAACCCTTTAGACTCAAGAGTTTGTCTCCACACCTCTAATTTATCATTTACATCCCCCACATATCATCAATCAAAACTACATTATCTGCAAAAGGCATAAACCAAGGCACCTCTCCTTAAATACGCCGCGTCAACACATCAATCACCAAAGCAAACAAAAAGGAACTAAGAGTAGATCCCTGATGCAATCCTGTCAAGACAGTGAAATGCTCTGAGTCTCCTTCCGCCATCCTCACCTGAGTTTTAGCTCCATCATACATGTCCTTAATTGCTCTGATATATGCCACCGGGACTCCACTCACCTCCAAGTATCTCCAAAGCACCTCCCTGGGGACTTTGTTGTATGCCTTCTCTAAGTCGATAAACATCATGTGCAGGCCCTTCTTCCTTTCCCTACATTATTCCACCAACCTCCGTATTAGATGAATTACCTCCATCGTCAAGCAGCCAGGCATAAATCCAAACTGGTTCTCCGAAATAGAAACTATCCGTCTCAGCCTCACCTCAACCACTCTCTCCCAAATCTTCATAGAGTGACTCAATAACTTAATACCCCTATAGTTATTGCAACTCAGAATGTCACCCTTGTTCTTATAAAGAGGGATCATAGTACTCCACCTCCAAGCCTCGGGCATTTTCGCCGTCTTGAAAATTTTATTAAACAATCCAGTCAACCACCTTAAACTAGCCTCGCTAGAAAACTTCCAAAAATCCACCGGTATCTCATCAGGCCCTGTCACCCTACCCCTTCACATCCTGCGAACAACCTCTCTAACCTCCTCTACTAAAAACGTCTATAATAACTAAAATCCCGACACTCCTTTTAGTGCTCCAGCTCCTCTAACACAATAGCTCTATCCCCTTCGTCATTCAAGAGCCTATGAAAATAAGATTGCCATCTATTCTTAATGTGGCCGTCCTCCACCAACGCTGTACCGTCCTCCCCCTTAATGCACTTCACCTGGTCGAGGTCCCGACCCTTCTTTTCCCTAGCCTTGGTGAGTCTAAACAACTTTTTTTCCCCTCCTTTCTCCTGTAACCCCACATATAAGATCTCAAAAGTTGTCGTCTTAGCCGCCGTAACTGCTAACTTAGCCTCCTTTCTTGCTAACTTTTACTTTTTCCTATTTACTCGCTTCTTTTCTTCGTCCTTACTCTCAACCAACTTAGCATACGCCCCTTTCTTGGTCTCTACTTTCTTCTTAACCTCTTCATTCCACCACCAATCCCCCCAATGATGCACGGCCTGGCCCCTAGAAACACCCAACACCTCACTAGTATTCTCCTTGATGTACCTAGCCACCCTATCCCACATGCTATCCACGTCCCCCTTACACTCCCACACCCCCATTCCCGCCAACTTCTCCCCTATCTCCCATGCATTTACTAGTGTCAAGCCACCCCACTTAATTCTAGGTCTACACTCCTCACCCCTTCTCTTCCTATCCTTCTTTATACCCAAATACATAACCAAGAGCCTATGCTGGGTCGAAAGATTCTCACTTGGGATGACCTTACAGTCCTTACACAACACCCTATCCCCTTTCTTAAGCAACAAAAAGTCAATTTGGGTCTTGGCTATCACACTTTAGAAGGTGATCAGGTGATCATCCTTCTTTGGGAAGCCCGAGTTCACCACCACCAGCCCAAAGGACCTCAGAAAATCCAATGGAGTAGCCCCCTCTTCATTTCTTTCCCCGAAACCAAAACCACCATGCACATCACCAAAGCCTCCCGATAATGCCCCGATGTGCCCATTGAAATCTCCTGCTACAACAATCTTCTCTGAGCTAGGCACGCCTCTCACTACCTTATCCAAAGCCTCCCAAAACTGCATCTTCTTCTCCCCATCCAAGCCCACTTGTGGTGCATAAGCACTACACACGTTTAGGGTAAACCCCCCAATGACCAACTTAATAGTCATCAACCTATCGCTGATCCTCTTTACCTCTACTAACTGACCTCTAAGCTCTTTATCTACTAAGATGCCAACTCCATTCCTACGCCTCTCGCTCCCAAAGTACCAAAGCTTGTAACCATCCACATCCCTAGCCTTAGACCCTACCCACTTGGTCTCTTGAACACACGCAATATTAATCCTCCTCTTTCTAAGAATCTTCACAAACTCTATGGACTTACCCTGAAGAGTCTCTATATTCCAAGACCCAACCCTCAGCCTACCATCTCTATCCACACGTCTTCTTCTACTGCCCTTGAGGCCAAACCTTGGCCTCCATCCCACCCCTGCCCTTTCCTCTTCCCCGCCCCCACAACAGCCCCCTGCCCCAACCCCCTCAGACATGACCCTATCCAACTAATGGCCTGGCACCAAGGACAGCCAAACAAATAATAAGGGGCGGTGCAAGTCACGAATATACTATAGCAGACATGCAAGTCAAGATACAGGAGATAGTATGATAAATAATATGAAGCAACATAAGAGGTGACAGTAATAAAGCAATAATAAGAAAAGGAAGGTACAAGTAAAGTAGACGAAATAATCACGAAAAAAGTCTACCCCATAAATTAATACTAAGTCAAGCGATGTACTAATCCAGAACACAACTCAACAACAATCTCCAAATAAAGAAGCCAGACACTACTACCCACACAAGCAACAGGAAAGATGCAAAAAAGTGAAATAGAAGCCGTAACAAGAGACCGGGACATGACAATAAAATAATATACAGGAAATCAAAAACTCACTGAAGTGGCTAAATGTCTAAAAGTGTAGATGTCACCGATACGCCTGCTAGCTACTGGTTCCATCAATCTGATGTCAAAAATCATTGCCGGAGTAAGTTCACTGGTAAAAGAACTGCTGGTACATTTCCAAAGTGTCGCTGGAGAGTCGTCGGAGTAACGCTGGAGATCCTTCTGCAATCTTGCCAGGATCTGGACATCTTCTGACCTGAACCACTTACTTGACCTACCTATTTTGCCGTAGGTGAAACCCCTCACTATTGTCGGCGTCGAGTCGGAAGGAATCGTAGTTCCACCGACTACCGGAGCGACAGAACCAGAAGGGAATTTAGGGGGAAAAAGGGGGGCGAGTACAAAGAGAAATTGGGGGTGAGGGAGATCTGGGGTGGGAGAGAGGTTCAACCTTACCTTTTTCGGCTCAATCAACGCCGTCGCTGATGTCTGAAGCTGCCGGTCAATCAGGGTGGAGCATGAAAGTGAGCGTTAAATGATAAAGGTGACCGTTGGAGAGACAAGGAGAGAGCGTTCCTGATTGCAATATCTAGAGTCCAAGAGATGAACTCCAAGATTACCCACACAGTGACTATCCATTACCAATTTCCCGCTTGCCTTCCTCCACATGAGTTAAACTCCCTATGGATAACCTACTAAGAGCATCAGTAACCACATTAGCCTTACCTGGGTAGCAGTGAAAACTCATATCATAATCCTTGAGAAGCTCAGGCCACCTTCTTTACCTAAGATTAAGCTCTTTTTGAGTGAAAACGTTCTGATGACTCTTGTGATCAAAAAAGATATCCACGTGAACACCATACAAATAATGTCACCATACTTCAAAAACAAATACAACCACCAACAACTCCAAATCATGAGTTGGACAATTCCTCTCATCTACCTTCAACTGCTTAGAAGCATAGGAAATCACCTTCCCATACTGCATCAAAACAAAACCAAGCCCTACTCAAGATGCATCGTAATAAACCACAAACCCATCATTGCCTTTTGACAAAGTCAGGATTAGAACCAAAGTCACTTATCCTTCAACTTCTTAAAACTTTCTTCACAAGTATCCGAACAAGAAACCTTAACCTTCTTCTGAGTCAACTTAGTCAACGTAGTAGCTATCGAGGAAAAGCTTTCCACAAACTACCTATAATACCCGACTAAACCTAAAAAGCTCTGAATATAGGATGGAGTGATAGGCTAAGGCCACCTCATCACCATAATAACCTTTTGTGGATCCACTATGATCCCTTCACTAGAAATAATAAGACCCATAAAAGTCATAATGTTCAACCAAATCTCACACTTATAGAACTTGGCATACAACTGTTGCTCTTTTAAGGTCTGCAACACCATACAAAGGTGATTAGCATGATCCACCTCACTCTTCAAATAAACTAGAATTTAATCAATAAACACAATGACGAAGAGATCCAAACACTACCTGAACACCCTATTTATTAAGTCCATAAATGTTGTCAGAGTATTAGTCAATCGAAATGACATCACCAGGAACTCAAAACGCCCATACCGAGTATGAAAAGACGTCTTAGAGATATCCACCTCCCTAATCTTAAGTTGATGGTACCCAAACCAAAGATCTATCTTAGAAAAGAACTTGGCACCTTGTAACTGATCAAATAGATCGTCTATCCTTAGGAGAGGATACTTATTCTTGACTGTTACCTTGTTTAGCTATCTGTAGTTATTGCACATCCGAAGGGAACCATTCTTCTTACACACAAACAACATTAGTGAACACCATGGAGAAATAATAGGACTAATAAACCCCTTATCCAGAAGATCCTTAAGTTTCTCCACGAGTTTTCTCAACTTAGCCGAAGCCATTCTATACATAGGAATAGATATTGGACAAGTGTCCAGAAGAAAACCAATACCAAACTCTATTTCCCTATCCAGAGGTAACACCAGGAATATCATCTGGAAAGACCTATGGAAACTTATTAACCACATGGACTGAAGACAAAGAAGGACATTTCGAGTTAGAATCCTTAACCCAGACCAAGCGACAAAGACAAACCTAGGAGATTAACCTCCAAACTTTAAGATAAGAAATAAACCCCCCAGGAGCTAAGGAACTACCTTCCCATTCTATAACCGATTCACCAGTAAAATTAAAGATTACCCTACGGGTCTGACAATCTATAAATGCATAACAAGAATATAGCAAATCCATACCCAAAATTACATCAAGATCTACCATACCATATCCAACTCAAACATATCCACTGAGGTATTTTTGCTACCAACAGATACCACACACTCCCTATAGACTCTCTTAGTAATATTGAGTCACCTATTGGGGTAGAAACAAAAAAAGGATTTGAGATAGCTTCTAAATCAAAACCAAAAGACACAACCATATATGGAGTCACATAAGAAAGAATGGACCCCAGTCAAGCAAACAATATACATTATGAGAGAAAATTTGTAACATACCAGTAATGACATCAGGTGATGCCTCAAATTCTTACCGTGACGTCAAAACATACAACCTATTCCGACCATCACTAGAACCAAGAGCAGTAACAGAAATAGATGCCACCCCACCAGGTGTAGTAACTGAAGATAAAGCCATAGGAATCTTATTCGCCCCTGTAGCAACCTTATAATCCCTGAACCGATGGCCTACCTAGCCATACTTAAAGTATTTGTCCTTTCTTTACTCGCAATATCCCCAATAATTACAACAACAGAATCAACAAGGAGGACACAAAGTAACTAACTGACCTCAGCTCACCTGAGATTAGGCAACCTGTGCCCAAGAATTATTACCACCTTAATAATGCATGTATCCTGATTAGTAGAAGCATTGACAGAAATGGAGCTAAAATTCCACCACTTATTTTTATACCACTTTCCACTATCTCTACCACCTTGAGACTGAGCATCTCCCTAATTAAAAAACCTATGGCTCTTTTCCTGCCTATTCCTAAACTCTGCATGCTTTATTTTCTTATTCTTAACCTGCTGTATGTAAATAGTCAACCTTAAGATGTCCATATCTTTAAATGGAAAGTTACCCTTGCTCTCAAGATTTAAATCTTTATTCAACCTAGAAGTGAACTTCATTATTCTCGACCTCATATTAGCCACCAAATCAAGAGCATACCTTGATAGCTAATGGAACTTCAAAGTATATTACTTTTCTGACATTCTCTCCTGCCTAAGGTTCACAAACTCTTCTATCTTAGCTTTCCTCAACTCTTGAGGAAAGAACCGATCCAAGAAGGCATTAAAAAAGGCCTTGTACAACCTTTCTTCTACCATATCACCTTTATCTCTGTCCCACACCTCATATCACTGATAAGAAACATCTTTATGCTAATAAACTGCAAAGTTAACCCCCTCTACATTAATATCCTGCATCATCCAAAAGATCTTTTCCATCTCATCCAATAAGCCTCGTGGATTCTCTTTAACCTTTACCCAGTAAAAGTTTGAGGACCCATCTTAATAAATTGACCAAACCTTGTGGCCTTAGTAGACAAAGCACCAGGTGTACCTCGCTCTACTGAGCAGTAACCAATTGGGCAATAACATGGATAGACTAATAAAATTCTGCATTCGTCAGGTTTTCTTGAGGGACCTGAGGATAACTTGCTAGAATAGGAGAAACTCCAGCACCATCAGGAATAGGGCCATAAGATCAAAGATGTACTCCAAAAGTAGGACGTACCCTTTCAACATTATCCCCAGATAGAATGAAAGAATTTCCTTATTTTCCAGATCTAGGAGGCATGATCTAAAAGATGAACAAACAAGGATTAGAGTGGATTCTTGGATTTAGAACTCAATCTTTAAGATAGAATACTAAGAAATTAAAACATTCATTAATGTCTTGTAGCCTCTCTCTTATAAGTGTGGCATGCTTCACACCCCTAAAAGAGACTCTACTCAACATAGCTTTGTAAACTTCCCAGATGACCATGAACCAAGGATCTTATAACAACTTGACATGAACTAACCCCGAGCCTCTTCGTAATAGGCATCCCAATTTCCACCAGGACCAGTCCCAACCACCTATATCCATCCTTAAGTAGGATGAATTTCGAATATATCAAGATATATTTATTATTCCCATTATGACTCTAGGATATGGTCATAACCGTGACTGACCCAACCGAGTCCAATCGTACCATACCAATTGCCTAACGATACCAAACCAAACCATAGGACAAAAACCAGGCCATAATTAAAGTAAATACCAAAATATAATGTGATCAATCCCAAAATGTAATAGGATGGAACAACCAGCAATATCACCCAAGGGTGTAATCCCCACAACTAATACCAATGCCAAGGCAAACACCAATCCTGATCCCACCCATACAAATCTCTAGAAGTACCATATAGCCTCTATCCAAAAGAGAAATCAAATCTAATTGGGACATGCCCCCAATCATTTCCAAAACCAATATCCAAAGTTAAAAGAAAGTGTCTAAAGAAATCCATAACATGATATGATGCCTCTCGAAAGGATGGAAGCTCACCACATCAGTCTAAATATTGATACCAAATTTGAATTCTAAATAGAAGGAATAGAATGGTCAATTCCTGCATGTATGGGTGTACAATCACTAGTAGACGGGGTTAGCGAGTGACAACTAGCATGAATCTCAGGATAAGGATAAAATAATGCCAGTTATAAAACCAAATAAAATCATCCGTAATACATATAACCATACATATATAAGTACCAGGAAAATGTACCGAGTTTAGTATGCATTAAAAAGCTTTACCCAGGCTGTGTATCTTTGCCGTTCTAACCACCCAAGGGCTATATGGGTTTAGCTCACCCTTTGAAAAGGGTCCCAGTATATGTAGCCGCACGACCAGGAAATATCCCATAGGATTACTAGTATATCACTTAATATAAAATATAACACACACTCACAATCATTAAGACCCCTCATATAAGTAAATATGAGTTTTCAATTTTTGGTCCCCCTAGGACTGCCACCTTCCATGGCTTAGCTATACCACCCATTAAAGACCAATTAAAACTAGTTTCCCAAAAACCAAACCATTTTCCATTTATTTACGAATGCCAATAATAGTGGTATTGTCATACCACCCTTTACTTGCAAGTAATATCCATTGCCAAAACTTTTAGGTTAAGGGAACCCAAGGTACCATTCTAAATACCATATTAAATCCATTTGGGATACTTCTATGCTCGCCACAAGCATAACCATTTAGCCTTTAGCCTTTTTAAAACTATTTAAACCATGTACAAATTCTTTATAAAGTTTAAAACATGCAAGAGTTCTATTAAAAGAAGTCAATGCAATGAAAATATCTTTATATGCATTTTATAAAACACTTTGGGCATAAGTAAAACCATAGGAAACCATAACCAAGCATTCAATATCAAAACCCCCAAATAATAGTTGAAAACCATAATAATGAAATAGTAAAACCATGAAATCAATTATATAAGCCATGCCTTTAGTTGAAATTACAATGAGAGAAGAGAATCATCCCTTATACAAAATAATTGATGAAAGGAAATCACCAAGACAATCCCCAAAGCAATTTGCAAGAAGAAACCCTAGCCTTTTTGCCCTAAAAGCTCTTAAGAGAATTATAGAGTGTTTTGCTATAGTTTCTAAGTGTTAATGAATAGAATAATAGGGTAAATAGCCTCCAAAGTGTATTCAAAGTCATGGGTCCTAATTAGGGTAAGTAGGAAAATATCCAGAATACCCTTGCTTAAGTCTCTTAAAAACCCATCGTAGGGATACGACTAACCCATATGAGTCGTACCCTTCTATATTATTGGTAACAACCACTCGTATCCAAACCTCAACATTTTAATCAAACACTATCCAGTATATGACTCATCCAACTAAGTCCTAACCACAACATACAATCATACCCATAATTCGTATCCCTAGCAGAAAAAAATACCAGAAGGATCAAATACTGCCTTCTCCTGCTGCGACTACCTCTCTTCTATTTGAAAGGTAAAGGCCCACCAGAGAGAGGCAAGTGCTTTCATGAACCCACCATATGAGTTCTTAATACGACTCGTATCAAGCCTTATAACTATACCCCTAAGTCATTCCCATTCTAGTGACTAGAACCATCCCACCAAATAATACTAGTTAGCATATGACGAGACCATACAACTCATACCATAGTATACGGCTTGTACCCATTAGTCATATTGGGTCCAGAGAATGGAATTCCAGGAAATTTTCTAAGTGTCAAAACACAGGATGTTTCATATGTGTGGTAAAAATCCCAAGTTATTTAATTTTGTCAGCAATGCTTAAAGGCAAAATTATAGTAATGCTTACAATGAAAAGTGGCAAACTCATACACCAAATTATTCATTAAACAATAATCAACAAATTCAGCAGCAAGAAATAATATAGGCCAGTAACATAGAGGACATGTTAAAAAAGATCATGGCCACTCAAGAACATATGGCTGCTGAACTAAAAAATTTGTAAGTACTTTAGAAGCAGTTGGAGTATCAGTTCGGGCAAATCCAGGAGGAGCAAAGTACCAACCCTTAAAGTGGTCTTCAAAGTGATAATGAACCTCCTAAAAAGTAATGGCAATCACTTTGATAAGTGGTAAAGAGTTGAGTGACAGACTTTTAAAGACAAATAAGAAGGTGGATGCAGGGTTAATTTCTCAACCAATTGCAGACAAAGTTTTGATTATTTTGGGAAGTGTGAGTACTCAAAAATAAAAGTTACTGAGAAAGAGAGCCCACCACCACCATTTATATAGAGGGCTTAGAAAATCAAAGAAGGATGCATGCTTCAAAAAGTTCTTTGACACGTTCATAGAGCTCCACATTAACCTTTCTTTTTAAATGTTTTACAGGGAATACCAAAGTATGCTAAGTACTTGAAGGACATGGTAAATACTAAAATTTAGTTGTAGGATGTTGAGACAGTAGCACTCACAGAGTAGTGTAGCTTTGTGGTAATGTAGAAGATACCCAAAAAGCTTAAGGAACCTCGGAGGTTTACTCTCCCCATTCAGATTAATAACAATGAGGTAGCCCATGCATTGTGTTATTTGGGGGTAGGTATTAATTTGATGTCATTATCAATGTTCAACAACTTGTGTTTTGGGAAGTCGAGATTGAGATTTGTGCTACTCCAAATGGTGGACTAAAATATAGTGTATCCTGAAGAAATCATCGAGGATGTTCTCATCAAGGTGGGTAAGTTATTATTCTTACTAATTTTATTGTTAAGGATTATAAATCAGATGATAGGGTGCTGATTATATTAGGGCATCCATTCATGGTGATGAGAGGAGCATTGATACATGTAAAAGAGGGCACATTCACCATGCGGTTGGATGATAAAGAGTTGGACTTCAAGGTTTACCAACCACTAAAAAAACAATCTCATTAAATAATTTATGCATAATTCTGTGATAGAAGTAGATGAGTGTAGGTTGGTGGAGCCTAAATCACTAAAGATATCTTCAGACTTTCTCTTTGAGCTTTCTAAGCCACCAATACCTAAGCCCAAAGGGATTATTGTTGATGAGCCTAAAAAGTCTATTGTTGAGAAAGCGGTTGATCTTGAGAGTTCATACTCAAAAGGATAGAAATAAATAAGAGGATGGCCTCTAAGTATAAGGAAAAGCATAAAGGAAAATAATTAAGTGTGATATTGTGTCATGATGCAACACTAAATTAGGAGCTACTTCAGAGGAATTCAAAGTTAATGTAGGTATTTATTTTTTATTATTTTGTTACTTCATATAGTTTTTGATTTTATTGAGTCACAAGTTGATAGAAAGTTTGAGTACCGAAAACCTATTCTAAAGAGTATAATGAAGACTGAGTGTGGGGTCCCTGGACCATCGTGATGAGTGAAAATGCAAATAGCTAGGACTAGAGTCCTTAGGGAGTATAGCTATCTCTAATTTTGAGTTTACTTTGTAGAAAAAGTAAATTTTTATGTGTGGGGCAGGGAAATTCTCATAGTTTTGGGTGAAATGATGTTGTAGGGCCTTGAGTCTTAGTGTTTTTGCTAGTTTTTGAGTAACTTTGAAAATATTACAAAAAGATTTTATATTTTTAGTTTTTAGTTTATTTGGATTAGTTTATTAGGCTCACACTTCACCCACCCTATGGTTGTTGTTTTTGGTTCATTTCCATAAGGGCACCACCTGAACCCAGTATTCTTTTTCCATTTTAGAGCATGTTGTTTTTGTGTAAAATACTACTCTTAAGACTCCTAGGCTCTAGTTTATCACTCTTGTACATTGTTTTCATAATATGGAATTCATGTGATTGTTAGGTTAAGAGTCTACAATGATCTTACTTGAGTTGAGCATGTTTCATATGTGTAAGGTTATTTTGTATTCCCTGTTGCATGTGATGTCGAGAACTTGCTTGGTGTGTTTGATAAGCAAAATAAAGTGTGTGGGTTTAAGAGATTATATAGGCATTTCTTTGCTAGCCATGTTTCATACCCTCTTTTACCTATCCTTGTGCATAATATTAGTTAGCCTTGTTGAGTCTTTATCTTGTTTTCTTTGGTAGCCTCATGTATAGCCTGTATGTCCTTCTTTGATTTATCTAAATTCGATCCAAGGATCCTAAGAGCTTTAGTGTAAAATTAATTGAGTTATGGAGTTTGAAATTAAGGAAGTAGAAAGGTTAAATTGAAGCCCCAAAGTAAAAGTTATTGGTGTGTATAATTGATGTGTTGTAGTTGGGAGCAAAAGAAATTTATGCTAAAGATTGAATGATGAATTAATAAACAATACCCCCTTCCATATTGTATGTGAGTGGTATTAATGAGATGGGGAAAACAAAAGATGTGTGTAATGGTATATGAGGTTGAAAGTTTTTTGTTAGATGTGAGTTGAATAAATAGTGTTATGCATAAAAGCGCTTAGGGAAGATAGTCACTATTCTTTGCAAAAATAGTTCCTACCTATCCCTTAGCCTACATTAAAATCCTTGAAGACCTATTTGATCCTAAGTCTTAATATTCTAATATAAGTGGAGTACTACACTAAGGGTAATCTTATTGTTCGTCTTATGTAAATTATGGTCTTTGTGAGGGTGAGTGTAACTTAATTTTTGTACTCATAATGTAATAAATTGCATTTATGTGAGCGTGTGTGGGTAACTCTCTTGTGGTGAGGGAACATGTTTTATGATAGTAGGATGAGTTGTATGATGTCTTTGATTGAGAAATATTTATGAGTTTTTCAACTTGGTGAGTCAATTCTTAAGGCTAGGATGTTTTGGAGTAGTGTTCATGAGCTTTCAATTGTGCGTATAACATACTTAGTGTAGAAACTTGCATTCTGTGTAGTCATTATAGTACTAGCTTGAGTGTATTACTTGTAGTAGAAGTGTGGATCCTTCTCTTAGTATGATTCTTAGATTAAATACTTGTTCGAGGATGAAAGGCTTTATGTATGGGGTTGTAATGTAAGGTTGATTTATGCACCTCAGTGTTGTTGTTCGAGCTTATTTAGCCTTTTTTCGGACTTTTAGTGTTCTTAATGTGTTGTTAGTGGTATAAATGATAATCTAAGAGTTAAAGTAATATATTATAATGTTTAAGGTGTTTTTTTAAACAAGTTAGAACTTAAATTGGTCACATAGAGTTTAGACAAGAAAACTAGTGTTACTAGCTAACGACTAGATTGGGATAAACTAGTAAACATTACACCTCCATGCCAAGGGATATCTCAACACCTCCAAATACATTAAACTTCTCATACTCAAAGTATTCCTTATCAAAGAATCCACTACTATATAAGTTTTACTTGGATTGTAAAGAATAAAAATATCAGTCTTTGAGTTTCTCCATCCACCTTCATGGTATCAAATTCAAATCTCTCTACTAAAATAAATGCTGCAAGCTGTGTTGGTCAATGAATACCTCAGACATCACACCGCTAACATTTTGAGAGTGAAAATTAATGCTGCCAACTCTAAATCATGGGTAGGGTTGTTTGTTTTATGCACTTTCAACTGTATTAAAGCTTAGGCAGTTACATTATTGTCCTGCATCAAAATAATACCCAAACTAGATTATGAATCATAATAATGCACAAAAAAATCTTTACCTTCTACTGGCAAGGTAAGAATAAGTGCTGAGGTTAGGAAAATTTTGAGCTTTTGAAATCTCATCTCAAATTTATCTTTCCATATAAAAGGTACTCCTTATTAGTAAAATATGTCCTACGCAAACAAATGGAGGCAAAACCAATCACAAACCAACAATAATAGTTTGCCAACCCCACAAAAATAGAATCTCTATCTCAATGGTCAGTATATCTCATTTCCTAATAGCCTCAATCTTGTGTGGGCCTACCATAACCAATTATTCATATACCACATGCCCTATGTAAGACACTAAACATAAAGAAAAACCAAAATTGGAATACTTAGCATAATATAGCTTCTCCCTAAACAACCCTAACACGTTACGCAAGTGAGGCGGATGTTACCTATTACTCTTGGACTAGGTCAAGATGTCACCACTGAAATAATTATGAGTTAATACAAATAAGTTTTGAATTCCCATTTATAATACCCATCAAGGCATCTAGTGCAATGGTAAATCCAAAAGAAATCTCTAGTAACTCATAATGGCCATAGTATATCTAATAGGTAGTCTTTGGTATGTCCTCTGACCAAATCATAAGCCGAGGGTAAACAAACATTAAATCAATTTTAAAAGCACAACGACACATTTCAACTAGTTGAACAAGTTACCTATCCTAAGAAAAGGATGCTTAACGTGAATTGTCACTAAGTTCAACTGTTGGTAGTCTATGCATATCTTCAAACTATAATCTTTGTTCTTAACTAAAAGTAAAACAACACCCCAGGAAGAAGTACTAGTATGGATAAAAACCTTCCTCAACCAATCTTATAATGGAGATGTTACTTTAGTTAACTCTAGTGCCATCTTGTAAGAAGGAAAAAAAATAACACGAGTTCCTGACCTTAAATCTGAACAAAGTCAGGTGGCATCCAAGGATTATCAATTAGAACACCTCTCAAAGTTCACAAAGTACTAAAACCAAAGAAAAAGGAGGGGCGGCTGTAGTATCATCCTGAAGATAGGCTAGAAATGTCCAAAACACCCTCTTAACTAGATTTTGGGCATGAAAAATGTTATGACCTGAGTTTTCACTCTAGACATCACATCATGCTTATAGCCAAAATTTACCCTAGATAACGTATGGCCTTGCATGACACTAAGATTTTTGCGAATTAATAGATATAAGATACTAAATGCTAAAGCTACTATATACATACCAATTCTTAATCAATAGAGTAAATGTTTGAACTATCATAAAATTTAAATGCTAGTCTATATGTCTGAAAGCCTAAATTAAATAATATTTGAAGGATAAGTCCCTAACTGACTCTAACTATTTGAAAAGATAAATAACTAAAATAAAGAATTAAGTCTCCTCCTTAAGATATCAGGACTCACCACACACTATTTCTTAGATGAGTACAAGATTGTGCTAACTGTAGGCTGGATATTGAGCGTCTAAACCTATATTATAACACAATATAGCACAAAAGAAATTTTCGGTAAGTACTTTGAATATACTAAGCATTTGAGGTATGCTCTATAATATGCAAAGCTGAACATGCTAAAGAGATGATAAAGTAAACATATAATTGATAAATATGAGATAATGCAATGACCTAAATGAATAAGCATATCAATGATAAATATTGTTCTGAATATGATGTTATGCAATATATAAGTCTAAACAATGGAACCATAAGGATTTTATTCTGAAAAACCTAAAGTGTAAAAATTGGAATATTGATGATAAAATATTTAAATCAACTGTAATATTAACGTATAATAAGATGCAAGTACCCATATGGATAATCACTAATAATAAATAAGTAAATATTTTGAGTTAACTAAAATATGAGGAACTGGCCTGAATTGAGGGTCATGCAAATAAGTTAGACACCGTGAGAGATACTATTAGCTACAAATAACCTTGTGAACTAAACATGCTATTTGATGTATAATCCACATCAATAGGGCCCAATATACCTTTTGTAATGACCCTCAAAGTCATTTTATATATTTCTACACATTTTCATAATTTAGAGATTTCCTATTACTACCATAAGTCATTTATTACTTATTGGAGTTGACAGTTCAATTACTAAGATGTTTGTTTGTATGATTTTTAGAGACTATTCTCTATTTGGAAGTCTATGTTAGAAAAAATTATTATCGGTGTAAACTTTATTTTAGAGACCTCAAAAAATAATTATGACAGTTCCATCAGCTCCAAAACATTGATTTTAGGCTTCAGGGGACATTATTTCTGGTCACAAGGCCTCTAGACTAATTCTAGGCTATTGGTCGGAATTTGGTAAAATTGGCACATGGGCGAACGACCTATATTTTATCAAAATAGCCCCGATTGGAAATTTTGATTGCAACATTGTGTCTAGAATACCTTATTATATAGGGTAGCATAGTTCAATTGAAGGGATTCCGGATGAGTCTAAAAGGGTTAGTGGAAACAAGGATTTTTTCAATGTTTCAACTGGTGCATCTAATAAAGCATTCCTTTGGTAACTTTAGAGGAGGTTGTTTTAGGTGGAAATTTAGTATCTTAAGTGAGAATTGCTTGCCCAACTGGGTCTCTAAACTAAAAGTCAGTCCACTAAAGCGGAGGCTGCTTAAGCATTTGTTTGTCCACTTTAGAGGAAGGTCAGGCTAGCCAAATACCTCTTCAGCAGTGACTGCCTAAGAGGTCAAGTGGTTGTTTAGCCGGAACCTGGGAGGCTATTAAATTTTATCTTACCTAATATTCTCCACATTTTTCACAATATCAATAGCTCAAAGCCGAAGAAAATGTGGAAAACTGGGAGACTATTCATTAGGAGAATTTAGGGTGTTTGCGAGCTCAGACTAATCAGTTTTTCATCAAAATTTTTGTATTTTTTTGTTAAATTATTCATTTAATTCTTCTATTTAAACCCAAATACTTATATTATTGTTGTGTTAACATATATCATTTGAGTTCAAAATTTACCCATTCTTGAGGATAAATGATCCTTGGGCATAGAAGGACATGTTGACAGTTTGAAAAGTGTGATTTTGTAGGCAGGCCCCACATGGGATTTAGGCTCGATTTTGGACCCAAAGCATAAAATACAATATGGGTAACGTTTTCTCATATTACTAAGAATTTTACCTTTGCTATAATGTGGCATTGTTTGAAATCATTGATTTTGCTGGCTTCATCATGCTTTCTTCAGCCTCCAAGTTTTCTAGGCTTACCTTTATCCTAGATTAGGCATAATTGAAATATTAATATGATAATATGCAAGTTTGTGTTGGGAATTAGAATATGGAGATACATTTAGCATGAGTTGGATACTTTAGCTAATTTAGAACCCGTAATTACAGATAATTGACTTTTCTGCTCATTCTTTAGGTAAAATTGCTATATCAGGACCCAATTAAACTTATTTAGTACCTTGTAGTTAAATTTTACACTATATTATAGTTTGGGTATAAATTTCCTTAGAATGGATTGTCAAGGTTAGAAGTAGGCCTCTCCGACCAATAGTACTATTATATCTTTATAGACTCAATAGAAGTTCTACACAGTCTTATTTACTTTCTTTGTAATTCCCCAAGTTTTATGGTCCTTGAAAGTTGTTTGAAATTATATTTGTATTATCCTAACTAAGACTTCTCTAACGAGTTTTAGGGAGTCATGATGGGTCGTCAAGAATCGATCGTGACTTAATCAGAATAAGTGGCTTAGTATGCTATTATTAGTATGAGTAGTTCTCAACTAGTCGTCAAGACTTACTATGGGTCATAAGGACCAAGTCGTAAGGTGTCCAAAAAGTTTGTCCCAAGACACTATCTTTATTATTACTTAAGTACATAAGATGTAAAGACTCATGACGAGTCATTAGGTCCCAATCGTAAGGTGTTGGGCCTTAGATTACAACACTATGTGTTTTTTTAGTTGATCTCGATGGATTGTATTATGTGTAATTAGTTCCTAATGATATGATTGAACAATTATGTATGGTAAAATTTTTTTATATTTTTCAAGGTTCAATTGAATCAAGCTAAATGTCAAAACTAAGTTAAAGATCAAAAGGACAAAATTAGATCTTAGCTTAAGTTTCTAGTTCACCGTCTTGGATTGTGTGTTGTTTTGAGCTCTAATTCATGATTTTTTATTCTATAAGATGTTTTTTCAGTTTATTATGATCATATATATATGATATAAAATGGTGAAATACAGTATAAATAACATCACAAGGCTTGGAATGGATGGACGAAAGCATGGGACATGATTTGACGTAAAGCAAACATCTTACTGTCAATGGCACGTCGTGGAACTTAGACACTTATATAAGGTATGCATAACCAACTTGGTGGCTGCCTAAGGTACATAAAACTGTGTGTGTCTACAATTCGCAGACCTTAGGCACCACAATGGAGAGGGAGACAAGGACCCTAGTTCAAAACCCTCAATTTTGTCCTCCTATAAATAGGACACTTAAACATGATGCTTAACACCTTGGACGACTTTGAAACTTTGAGAGGGAATGTATAACACTTCAAATAGGGTTTTTATTTCCTTAATTTTGTTTCTGTATGGATTTTATCATGTATTCATCTATCATGATAACGATTATGTCCATGAGCAACTAAAAGCCCTTTTCCAGGGTTAAGGCATAGAACATGATTACTCTTATTATGAATTGATTTTTTATGATTATTTATAATATTTTGATGTTTATTTATCTTTTTTATCACTATTTTAAGGATTCTCCACCCTTAGAATGCATCCATTGTCATCTTGTGAGCTCAAAAGGAGAAATAAGAGGATAGAACGTAGGGATAAATAGAATAGGATTGTAATCTTCTATAGAATGAAGTTATAATTTGCATTTAGGATATGAATATACCAAATTTCCCTATTTTCTTCACTTACGGGATGAAATATGAATTCATTTAACATAGTTCTCACATCCCCACTCAACGATGTAGTTGTGGGTCTAAGTTAGATATGTGACTAGAGGCTCAGAAGACCATCGTTATAATATCAACCCCGTGAATCAGCAAAAATGATAAGTAACATAACCAATGAAGTTTAATAACATAGTATAATTGTTTGTAGAGCCTTAACCCTTGGTTTCTCCTCATTGATTGTCTAAAACCTTTAATTTACCGCATTTTTTAGTTTATAATTACTTATAACTTTCAAACTTTGGTGGCTACGTTTGCCATGAATTGATCATAATAGTAAACTAGAATTGGATAGTTTTCAACACAAGTCCTTGAGGGATCTATAATTAACTTGTAAAAGACCACTATATTATTTGGTGGGACTATGTACACTTACGTTTGCACTTGGGCACAACAATTTGTACTGAGGTGATGGGTACATTCTTGATTTCCTTTCCTCTTCATTATGTTGAGCTTTATTATTAGAAGACTACATTATGATTGTCCCTATTTTGGTTAGAGTCTATGACTGTGCTAGAGTTAGATACCTTACTATGTATGATCCTTTGAAATGTTAGACTAGTTGCCTCAAGGTAGTATCTTTGAGTTTGTTACCTACATATGATTATTGTATATATATATTCTTCTTTAGCTATTCTTCGTAAATCATTTCCTTTATTCCTATTGTTATTGTATATTGTATATCTCTCTATCTTTAACCTACTATTATATATTGCCTAGTAATTTATGATATCATGTCTGCATCCCTTATTACTTTAAGTATCTAATAGTTATCCTTACCTCTTGATTAACATTATCATGTTTCATTTCTCAAATAGTTGCCTTTAGTTTATATTCCTACTTTACATATTATTTGTACTTGAATTATCTATGAAGCTCAATCTGTCGATGCCTACTAAGTACCTCGTGTTTGGTATTAATATTACACTTTTGAACCCTTCAAATCATAGTATGAGTTCTTATTACTGACATATGTATTTATGTAGAGCTGCCACAGATCACATATTCAAAGTTATTCTTATTCTCCCTTAATTGTTGGATTGATCTTTATTTTCAATTTTGGAGAACGTTTTTTGTGGATATATATATATATATATATATATTTATGATTACCTTGTATTATTGATTTGTTACAAGCTCTTGTACTGGCACCACTATGTTTTTCGCTTACTTCTGTATATTAGTCTCTTTATTGAACTCATTTTCTATTATTTTCTTTTTTTGTCTTGATAGTATGTTACTTGCTATTCTAAATTATAGGTTGGCTTACTTATTGGTCATTTATGTTGGTGCCATCATGACTTAAGAAATTAGGTCGTGAAATATTGATACCAAAGTAAAGGTTCACTGGTGTGGTTATTATAACAGCTAAGGGTGTAGTAGAGTCTTAAGGAATAGTTTGGAGACATCTATATTCTATCTATAGGAGGCGATTGGACATTTTTAGGAAATTCCATTCCTTAATTCATTGTCGTTTGTCCATATTTCTATTAACCTCTAGGTACCTATCTTAACACCACTCTTTCCTAGATAAATAACATAAGATTATTGAGAGATGAAAATGGATTTTTGTGCATGTTACTAGATTTTTAGCACTGTCATGACCCAAACTAGGGCCTGGACACGATGGGCATCCCAATTCCACAGAGGACCTGAGACCGCCCCCTAAGCCCATTCCAATATAACAAAGAACACCTAGCAGTGGATGGATACAAATATTAAGATATGAAAGATAAAATCAAAGGCTATATAAAATCAAAATCTGAAACTATCAATAATATCCATTTCCATAGTATATGCAAAGCCTCTAATATAAATGAGTACCAATAAAGTGTTAGGACATGCCACAACCATGGCCCAACAGAATTAGGAAATAAAGTCTATAACATAAGAAACCAAACATGAAAAAAAGCCTTCTGAAGGATGGAAGTTCACCATGTCAACTCCTGAACTAACCAAGAACACTTGACCACTATGTATGAGTAGAAGTATGTCTACTTCCTTCATTAAATGGGGATACAATGCCAAAATATGGTTAGTGGTTGGAGCTCAAGAATAAAACTATGGGATATAGAAAAAAATAATTCTATGCATAATTATTCAAAACCAGTCAAAACTCATCTGCACCACCAAATTAAAATACATATATATATATATATACTTATATATCACATGTAGGGGTAGGGAAAAAATATTATAATGCATTTAAAACCTTTAACCTAGACTATGTCGCTCAACTATCATAAATATGCACCTACAGGTAATATGGGTTCATCTCCCCTATTGAAAGGGCCCTAATATGTGTTAGCCGTATGAACTTAAGGTATCAAGGAAAACCAGGGAATACCCAAACCCCATGTCAATACAAGATAAAAATATAAATCAATAGTGTGAACTATGCACATAGGTCATCAATACCAAACCTCATGTTAGCAAACATGATTTTCCAGTACAGGACATCAAAGACCCACACGTTTACCGCTTAGCTACATAACCCCATTTAAGCCAAATTTAAAACAACTTTCACATAACCTATTTATTATGCAATGAACAACATATTAAGGCACACCCGGGCATCATCATACCCTTATACTTGCAAGCTTATCTCTATGCTATAACAATCACATTAATTTGGGAAAATGTTAGGACCCCCGTACTGTGTATTAAATCAAGACATAGCCAACAAGGCTTTTAATAGCCATGTTCATTAATTAAACCTTTTAAATAATTCAATTACATAGGTAGATAAGTCAAACCAAGTGACCAAATCATATTAGTTGACAATTTCACAAACAAGTTGAGGACACATAATTTTCCAAAACCGTAACCAAGTAATTTGGGGGAAACCATAGTACCCCAAACTCAATTCAACCTTCCCATTCAGCCCACAATATTTAAATCATAAGTAAAATAGGTATGTGGCATAAATAACCATGGAAAATTTATTAATTAACCAACAATTTCAAAAAGCCCTCAAATATATCAATACCCACATCAAAACCATGCGTTAACAACTAATTGATGTCGTTGAGAAAATAAAAGTTTAATAGAAAGAGGTATGAACCTTTAACACAAGAAATTTTAAGAAAGCAACACCATTTGGACCCTAGATGATCACCTCTTTAAGCCCTAGTCTTGACTTGAAAAAGGGATTTTGAGAGAGAGTGGTTAAAAGTAATATGAATGAACTTCTTAGGATGAAACCTTATGGAAATAGGCCGTTATGATGTTTAAATATAGTGTATGAGTAAAAGGATATTACTACCACATGTCCCAATAAAAAACAAGACAACCAAAAAATAACATAGGTCTGTGGAATGAACCTCATCACAGAGGCTAGCCTCTGTGTCGTTGACCCTATCACAGAGACTTATCCCCTATAACACAGAGGCTATCACAGAGACTAGCCTCTATGACACAAGCTGTCATAGAGGCTCACTGCCTCTATGGCCCATAACTATCCTGAATCTCGTCCAAAAATTTAAAAACTCTTTTAGGCTACCCTTTTAACATCCCCAAATATGGTTTGAGTCAAAAATTCATATTTTGAGCACGGGAAGGCCAAAAATAAAATATCTAAATAATAAGGGTATTGCAAGAACATTTTAATGACCCTTCAAATCATTAATTGTATTCTTGCTTACTTCCTCTGATAGAGTTTCTCCATAGATATCCCAAGTCATTAATGACTTGTGGGCATGGATAGTTCAGTTACATGATGGTTCATGTTGGTTTAAGAAACCCTTTCTTAATTTTAACTCTTCGTTGGTCCAAATTTACCATTAAACAAAATCTTTAGTAAAATAGCCTCGTGTGCAAAATTTGACTTTACCAATGCATCTGGAATATCGAAAACTATAGGTTTATATATCCCATTTGTTCAAAATAGACCTTTTATGCATCTCGAGGCATTGGACAAAGCTCGGAACCAAGTTCCAAGCTTTATCCATGCATAGCATGCACCGAGGTGCCATGAACCCAATGAGGTAGTGACCCTGACCGCACCATTAGAGAGTTGGTTGATCCATATTTTAGTGGTGTATCACACAAATATTTGGCCATTTTGTGCCTCCCTCTTAACCTATAAACCCTAATGGAGTGTAAAATCTACTAAGTGTGCCTTTTGGTTTGAATTGTAGCTTAAACAACTTGTGTGATTGATTCTTTCTATAATCTAAGGTAAGAATCCCTCTAATTTGGTACTGATTTCATGGTTTCTTGACTAAAAACCCCTAAATCATTGAGTGTAAATAGTATCCTCAAACTTGAGTGATTGACTAAAATTGCTTAAGGGTTGTAACTCCCTAAAGATAGTTAGGTTATGGGTTAATCTTTGAAACTCCTTTCAAAGGGTGAAACCCAATTGGGGGTTTGGTGTCCATTTGAACCCATGGCACAATATTTCCATAATAGGTATTGTACTTCTTGTTGTAATTCTTAGATGGTATTATTGATAGCATTCCTTGTGGAAGAAGAATCTTCACGGAAGGGAAAGAAAAAGCTCATTGGTTCATGAGTTGTGTGGACTCAAGGTAGGTTAGGCTTACCCATAGACTAGATTGAGCTTGTTTGAATGTAATTATTGATATCTTGTGAGATTGGACAGTGAAATTAGATGATAGTTAATTAAATATTGAACTTGGGATTTATTGATTGCTATAGGCTATTAATCTGTAAGGTATGATATTTGATCGTTAGTCTAGGACCTTGGTTAGCTTATTTGGGGCCTTATGACTAGTGTGAGAACACTATAGTTGTTATAAGTTGACACAAATTGTATACCTATCTATCCTTAGGAGCGTATTTACCTATATAATGCCAAGATAGAAAATAACCTTAGTGTTGGGTTGACTTAGGAAGGATTCTTGAAGAGGCTTTCCCTATAGACCTAGTAATGATTGTAACCCCTTATTATGAGGTATAGATGACTTACCCTAATTTCAGGTAGAAACTAGACTTATTTAGTAAGCTGGCATTCTTGGGATTTGGAAGTTGTATTTGATACACCATAAGTTTGACTACGAAATCCTTATTGACCTAGATTCCATAAGAGACTAATGTGCATATTTGTATTATGGTTAGTAAACTTAGTAGTTGGATTATTTTGTGATCATGACTTGAATAACATTGTAAATATGATTAGTGTGCATGTCATCTAAATTCTCATGCCTTGTTTATACTCATAGTATATATGGTGTTTATTAGTAATGTAAAATGACAAGTGCTATCCTACATCCCTACTTTCTTATATTGTGGACTTTTGTGTATGTTTATTGGTTTGGATATGCATGCAGATGTATGTTGTTTTATTGGGAGAATCATTGATATTATGATGATGCATAGTGGATCCAGAGAAATATGTTGATATTATGATGATATCTGGTGAATTTAGAGGAATATATCGATATTATGATGATGCCCGGAGAATCCAAAGGAATATGTTGATATTATGATGATGCCTGTTGATTTTGGAGGAATATGTTGATATTATAATGATGCCCCGTGAATCCAAAGGAATATGTTGATATTATGATGATGCCCGATGAATTCAGAAGAGGTCAAAATATTACGATGTCGTGTGGGGAAAATTTACTTATATACATTGATATTTTTAAGGTTAGGCCGTATGGGGCCAACCACCTATGTGCTTGATATATGAGGTCTCTCTTTGTAAATTTTTATTCAATTCTTGCTCCTAATCACTAAATAAGTGGTGTGACCTTTGTTGATGCTAATTAGCAACTAGAGGAAATCTTTGCCTAATATTGAGTTAAGACTTAGCGGTATGTGTAATCTTACATAGAATAAAGGGATAACCTAATATATCTACTTGAATAAGAGGTTATTTTATGAAATCTTGCCTAGTAAAGTGGCTTATGTGACAACTTGTTACTTCTAAAATACATGATTACAATTTGAAGGCTAGAAACCTAGTAAACTAGTTGGTGGACTTTACTTGATTAAATTATGAAAATTAGTCCTTATGGTTGTGACAAACTTAGTGATAATGGACCTAGTATTGTATGATTATTAAATAGATTTTCTCTTAATATAAAAGGTCATGATGGCTTAATTTATGACTTATACCATAAAAATGCTAATTAGAGAATAGCCATGTAATAGGTGAATATCTTATATTATGGGTGAGCGATAGATTGTCCCTTAATTTATGGCTAGTGATTATATGACCCTTAATCTTATGGCTCATGGAAATGAAGATTAACTAGTATAGATCTCATGTGAAGTGTATTAATGATCTAGTAAGTTAGTAACTATTTATTTGTCCTATGTCAATGTTGCCTACCTTTATTCTAAATTACAATATGGGTATTGATGTGGATCTCAATAATGAGCCATGGCAGGTTGTGCTACTCGTTGCATCGGTGACTTGTGCAGTGGTCGTCCCTCATTGTATTCTTAGTTGTACTATTTTGGTGTACTCTTCGGTGGTATGGGACACTGTGATGGGTTCTTATTTAAACTTCTTTCATGTACTCTCCGGTGGTATGGGATGCCGTGATGGGTTCTTTGTTATGTTCTCTTTCATGTACTTCCTAGCGGTATGGGATGTTGTGCTATGTTCTTGCGCCTTATTTTCTATAGATGGTTAATAATGATTGTGGTAAATAGATGCTTGGATATCGTGTATATGGATTTATGCTTCCAAAATAATACTCATTCGATATGGTGATTATGGAGTATATTGGCATAGTATATTGTGTTATTTCCTTAGTAGTATAGATATTATTATAGTGGTATCAAAGAAGATCTAGGTTCACTCCTATCCCTTGACTTTAAGATTATTGTCTTAATTTATATTGTCTTTACATTATATTTGAGCTTAGTCGGCTGATGATACCTACTGAGTACCCATGTTTTGGTACTCATAGTACATTTTTGTATAATTTTAGTGCATACCTAGTATCTATTTGCTGTTGTTGAGCTAGTTCGTACGAGTTGACTATTTGGAGACAGGGTGAGCTCTTAGATATTGAGTTTCCCTCTTTCCCCTCTATCTTTATTTGTCTTTTGTTTTTGAGACAAATGTATGAGATTATCTAAGATATTTTAGACTTTGAGATTGTAAACTTCTATGGTTAAGATTAGAAGCTCTTGTATTAATACTATCGAGTTGTGGGATTTGTACTTGAATATAGGTAGTCTTTAGTTTTTAAACATTGTAGTTATATATTGTGTTCACACATAGGGTCTATGTTGACCGTTTATAACCCATTACATTAGCTCTGTGTTATATCATTGGCTTACCTACTGGTAGGATGTGGCAGGTTTCATCATGACTCTAAATAGGGTAGTGGCAAATTAGTATCAGAGCTAGGTTTCACCAATAATATTGATATAAAAGCAAGTTTCTAATAGAGCCCAATCGATCGGAATGTTGACGTTCATTTCCTATCTTTAGGAGGCTATGAGACATTCTTAGGAGTCCTTCACTTATTTCATTCACATCGTGCTAAGAGTCTGAGTTGGTTTGTAGGATATTTTGTTGATTGTACTTTTTCACAGATGCCTAGGACACGTGTTTTGGTGATACACGAGGTGGGTCCTGAGACATAAACTTATGATTTTCCCCAGTAAAGGACCAGGGTGTACCTCTTTTAGACCCTATTCCTGTACTCGAGCCAGATACTCTACCACCTTAGTCAGCGGTTGGCCAGGGACCAGCCCAGGATCCTCCAAGATTTATTCCCTTTTTTTTGCTTAGAGATGCTTTGGTTTAGTTGTTAAGTTTTGTTGATGGTTTACAGACTAATAGAGCAGGAGTGCATCTTGCAGCTGCAGTTCTTGGAATTGAGGTTTCTTCTATTCCATATGTTGTGTAGTCGGCAGTTGTTCTGCTAGTTAGGACCCAGCCTCTTATGTTTGCCGAGGAGCAAAAGACATTGGGTAGGTTGTTGAGGTTAGCTCTGCCTAGATTTGTTGGTGCTCCTGGAAAGGATGCATTTGAGTATCTGACTGCTTGTGAGGATAGGCTTCATGGATTAGGCCTTGTGGAGACTCACGGTGTGGACTACACCATATATCTGTTGGAGTTGTCTGCTAGATACTGGTGGAAGGGTTTAATGAGTTCTACGCCAGTTGGATCTTGCCCTCTCTTGGGCTCAATTCTCTGAGATTTTCTTAGAGAAGTTCATATTGTGCAACCTTAGAGATTACTTGAGGGATCAGTTCTCTAGATTGGAAAAGGGTTCTATGAGAGTCGCTGAGTATGAGGATCATTTCCATAAGTTATCTAGGAATATGATTGCTATATTTGATACGGAGTATGAGAGGGTTCGTTACTTCATGAGAGGATTGAGACTTCCCATTAAGATGTCTACTCAAAGTTTAGTTGCTACTGGTAGGACCTTTGCTGAGGTTACTGATCATGCTAGGGTGATAGAGGATATGCAACATAAGGGCTGTGATAAGAAGCATATGTATCAGGATAGATTTGGTGGGAGCCATAGTAGTTCCTGGTTCAAAGATGGTATTACTGATGTTGGACATCCTCTGCGTCCATTTTTTCAGCCTCAAAGTCGACCAGTTCAGGTTACTCTTAAAACAACTGATGAGGACCAGTTTATTTCTAGTGGGTTCCCTAGTAAGGGTGGTGATCAATCTTTGAGAGGTTCATCAGTAGGCAATACTAGGCATGGTAGTTATGCTGAATCAGCTGGATATATGAGTTCTGCTTCTTCTCGTATGTCTTATTTTACTTATGGACTTCCTAGTTATTTCTCTAGAGAGTGACCTAGTTGTGGGGCGATGGTTATTTTATCCTAGGAAACTACTCACATTAGGGTAGCTCCCTTTTTAGGTAGGGTGGTATGCGTGGTTGTAGAGGTGGTTACTAGGGTTCTTGAGGTAGTACTTAGGCAGGCTAGAAAGATGGTCATTCAGGTGCTAAGCTAGATGGTGGGCGTGGTAAGTTATATGCAGTACTTGCTAGACCCGAGGCTGAGAGTTTGGATGATGTAGTTACATGTGCAATTTTGATATGCCACAAGTTGTATTTAGCTTTATTTGATCATGGATACACTTATTCTTATATATTTGCTTATTATGCACCATGATTGGAGTTGATTAGTGATTTCTTGTCTGTTCCATTGTATGTATCTACTCCCGTGGGTGATTCTATAGTAGTGGATTGAATATTCAGATCATGTGTTTTGATAGTTAGTGATGCTGATCTTGTTATTTTGATATGCTGGATTTTGATGTGATTCTAGACATGGACTGGTTATCCTACTATCATGCTTTTATGGATTGTTTTGCCAAGACCATTACCTTATCCATGCCCGGTATACCGCTAGTCATATGGCAGGGGCAGATTAGTTGTGAGTCGACAGAGATTATTTCTTATGTTTGTGCTCGATGACTTATGTCAAGAGGCTCCGTGTCTTATTTTGCTTATGTTTATGATAGTCATGTAGAGTGTTCGACACTTGCTTCTATTCCAATTGTGTGTGAGTTTCCTGATAATCTGCCTGTTATTCTCTGAGACCCTGAGATTGAGTTTTCTATTAACCTTGAGCATGGTACTCGACCTATTTCTATAGCACCTTATCACATGGCTCCTTTAAAGCTTAATGAGCTAAACTCTCAGCTTTAGTATCTTCTTATAAAGGGGTTCATTAGATTGAGTGTGCCCACGTTGGGAGCCCCTATTTTGTTTGTAAAGAAGAAGATGGGTCGATGCGGATGTATATTGATTATAGGCAGCTGAATAAGGTAACGCTAAAGAACCATTATCCTATGCCTCGCATTAAAGATTTGTTTGACCAGCTTTAGTGCGCAACTATATTTTCTATGATAGATTTGAGGTCCGGTTATCGCAAGTTAAGTATTCAGGCTTAGGATATCCCAAAGACAGCCTTCAAGACCTTTTATGGTCACTATGAGTTTTTGGTGATGTTTTTTGGGGTTGACTAATGCTCTAGCCATGTTTATGACTTGATGAACCGTGTGTTTATACCTTATCTAGTCTCTTTTTTCATACTATTAATTTATATTATCCTTATGTATTTGAGGAGCAGCGAGGAGCATGCACAACATTTAAGGGTGGTGCTTCAGGTTTTGAGAGAGAACATGTTTTTGTTGAGTTCTCCAAGTGTGAGTTTTGGCTTGAGTCGGTATCATTTCTCGAACTGGTGGAGTACAAGGTGGGTATTATGGTAGACCCGGCAAAGATATCAACAATTTATAATTGTGCTAGGCCTATATCTCTAACTGAGGTTTACAATTTTATTTGTTTGGCTGGTTATTATAGGTGTTCTGTTGAGAGATTTGCTATCTTATCAGTCCCTATGACAAATTTTACTCAGAAAGAAGTTCCTTTTCGATGGTTTGAAGAGTTTGCATTGAGCTTTGGAAAGCTCAAGAATTGTCTCACTTCAGCCCAGCTATTAGATCTTCCTACTGAGGGTGAGGGATTCACAGTATTTTTTTATGCTTCTGGTATTGGACTTGTTTGTGTTTTAATGCAGCAAGGTCGTGTTATTTCTTATGCTTCTAGACGGCTTAAGGTGCATGAGTGTAACTACCCCACTCATGATTTAGAGTTGGTGATAGTAGTTTTTGTGCTCAAGATTTAGAGATATTGTTTGTATGGTATGTGTTGTAAGATTTTCACCAATCATCATAGTCTCAGCATCTTATGACCTAGCGGGATCTTAATGCTCGCCAGAGTAGATAGATGGAGTTGTTAAAGGTCAATAATATTTCTATCTTGTACTATCCGGGTAAGTCTAATGTGATTGCAGATGCCTTGAGTCACAAGGCGGTGTGTATGGGTAGTTTGGTATGTATTTTAGTTTCTCAGAGGCTATTGGCACAGGACATTCAGTCCTTAGCCAATTTGATAGTTGCCTCAATCTCTTGAATCCCACAAGAGTTTTCTCTTCTATAGGGGCGAGGTCTTCCCTGTTTGAGCAGATTTGTGATCATCAGTTTGAGGCTGATAAGTTATGCCTTCTCCCTAATTGGGTAGTGAGCGGTGAATCTGGGAGACATACCCTAGATTTTGAGGGTATCTTGAGATTTTAGGGTCGTATTTGTATTCCCCAACTTAATGATTTGATTCAGTCTATTCTACATGAGGCTCATAATTCTAGATATTTTATTCATCCCAGTACGGAAATAATGTATAGAGATTTGAAGCAGTTGTATTGGTGGGATATTGTAAAGAGAAATTTGGAAAACTTTGTAGCTCGTTTCTTGTGTTATTAGCAGGTTAAGGCCGAGCATCTGCTTTTTGATGGATTTATTCAAATATTACCCATTCTTGAGTTGGAAATAGGAAAGAATCACCATGGACTTCATTAGTGGTTTGCCTCGTACTTCCCATGATAATGATGGTATCTGGGTTGTTAGAGATCATTTGACTAAGTTAGTACATTTTATTCCTATTCATATGACCTTCAGTGCCAAGATATTGAGTTAGATTTATGTTAGGAAGATCGTTCATTTACATGGGGTCCCTGTGTTAATCATATTAGATCGTGGTTTTGTGTTCACTTCGAGGTTTTGAAGAGTAGTTTAGGAGGAGTTGGGTACTCAAGTGGATTTGAATACAGTCTTTCATTCACAGATAGATGGTCAGTCTGAGCGGACTATTTAGGTGCTTGAAGATATACTCCAAGCTTGTGTTAAGAACTTTGGAGGTTAGTGGGATCGACACTTAGCATTAACAGAGTTCTCCTACAACAACAATTATTATTGGTGTATTAAGATGGAACTTTATAAGGCGTTGTATGGTAGAAGATGTTGATCTCCTATAGGGTGGTTTGATACCTCTAAGGTTAGACCCTGTGGTATAGATTTGCTTTAGGACTCGTTGGATAAGGTCAAGGTAATTCAGGATAGGCTGAGGGCAGCCCAGAGTAGGCAGAAGGCCTGTGATGACCATAAACTTTGTTCCTTGAGATTTGGAGTGGGGGATCATGTGTTCCTATGAGTTTCAGCTATGAGAGGTGTGATGATGTTTGGAAAAAAGGGTAAGCTTAGTCTTCGTTACATTGTTCCTTTTGATATTCTTTATGTAGTTGGCGAGGTGGCCTATGAGTTGGATTTACTTCCAGACTTTTCCGCTCTTCATCTGGTTTTCCATGTTTCTCTGTTGTGGAAGTATATTCCTAATTCTTTTCATGTGCTTGGGTGGGACTTGTTCTAGTTGGAAAATCAGTTGACCTTTGTGGATGATCCCATGCTTGTTTTGGCTAGTGATGTGAGGAGACTGCGTACTAGGGAGATTTCTGTAGTCAAGGTTTTTTGGAGGAATTTCCCTATAGAGAAAGCTACTTAGGATATCGAGATATGAGCCCAGTATCCTCACTTGTTTGAGACTTCAGGTACTTTCTTGTCATTAACTTTCAGGGATGAAAGTTCCTTAGTAGTGGATGTTATAATGACCCTTTAGGTCATTATTCGTATTCTTGCTTACTTCCGCTGATAGAGCTTTTCTATAGCTGTACTAAGTCATTAGTGACTTTTGGGGACTGATAGTTTGGCTACCTGACGGTTCTTGTGGGTTTTAGAATGCCGTTCTCAATTTGAAGTCTTCATTGGTCCTAATTGACCATTAAGGGAAAATTTTAGTAAAACAGCCCCATGTGAAAATTTTGACTTTACTAATGCATCCGGAACATAAACAAATATAGGGTAACATATCCCATTTGTTTGAAACAGACCTCGGATGACTCCTGAGGCATTAGCTGAAGCTCGAAACCAAGTTCCAAGCCATGCATAATATGCCCTGAGGTGAGGCAGGGGCTAAGACCGCACTATCAGAGATCTAGTTGGTCCATTTTTAAGTTCTGTCTTGCATGAATTTTTGGCCATTTTGTGCCTCTCTCTTAACTTATAAACCCTAATGGAGGGTAAAATCTACTAAGTGTGTCTTGTGAGTTGAATTAGAGCTTAAACAACTTGTGTGATTGCTCCTTGCTACAAGCTTTGGTAAGAATTTCTCTAATTTTGTGTTGATTTCATGGTTTCTTGACTCAAAATCCCTAAATCATTGAGGGTCAATTGTAGCCCCAAAATTGAGTGATTGGCTCAAATTACTT
The DNA here is from genome assembly GCA_030864225.1 of Capsicum baccatum var. pendulum. Lineage (NCBI taxonomy): Eukaryota > Viridiplantae > Streptophyta > Magnoliopsida > Solanales > Solanaceae > Capsicum > Capsicum baccatum. Next base: position 124,857,884 of record CM061557.1, read on the forward strand.
GAGAGTTTTAACTCCCAAAAGATAGTTAGGTTATGGGTTGGTCTTGGAAAATCCGTTCCAAGGGTGAAAACTAATTAGAGTTTTGGTGTTTATTTGAAACCCATGGCACAATGGTGCCATAATGGGTATTGCCATTCTTGTTGTAATGCTTAGATTGTATTGTTATTAGAACTGCTTGTGGAAGAGGAAGCTTCATGGTAGGGAAAGGAAAAGCTCGTTGGTTCATGAGTTTCTTGGACTCAAGGTAGGTTAGGCTTAATCATAGACTAGATTAAGCTTGTTTATAATGTAATTATTGATATCTTGTGAGATTGGGCGGGGAATTTAGATGATAGTTGATTAAATACTGAACTTGGGATTTATTGATTGCTATAGGCTAATTTTTAAGGTATGATATTTGACCCTTAGTCTAGGACCATGGTTTGCTTTTTTGTGGTCTCATGACTAGTGTGAGAAAGCTATGGTTATTCTAGTTAGACATGAATGGTATACCTCTCTATCCTTAGGAGGGTATTGATCGATATAATGCCTAGATAGGAAATGACCTTGGTATTAGGTTAACTTAGGAAGGATTATTGAAGAGGCTTTCCCTATAGACCTAATAAGGATTGGTAAGCCCTTATGGCTAGGCATCAATGACTTAGCCTAATTTCGGGTAGAAACTAGACTTGTGTTAGTAAGGTTGGCATTCTCGGGATTTAGAAGTGGGACTTGACCCACCATAAGTTGGACTACAAAATCCTTAGAGACCTAGATTCTCGATGAGTGACTAATGTATATTTTGGGATTATGGTTAGTAAATTCGATTGTTGGATTATTTTGTGATCATGACTTGAATAACCTTGTAAATGTGATTAGTGTGCAAGTCATCTAAATACTCATGACTTTTTATACTCATATTATCTGTGTTGTATATTAGCAAGGTAAAATGACAAGTGTTGTCCTATATCCCTACCTCAATATATTATGGACTTTTGTGTATGTTTATTGGTTCGACTATGAATATGGATAAATGTTGTTGTATTGGGAGACTCGTTGATATTATGATGATGCCTGGTATATCCAGAGGAATATGTTGATATTATGATGATGCCCAGTGAATTTGGAAAAATATGTTAATATTATGATAATGCTCGGTGAATCTAGAGAAATATATTGATTTTAGGATGGTGTCTGATGAATCTGAAGAAATATGTTGATATTATGATGTGCTCGGTGAATCCGGATGAGTATGTTGATATTATGATAATGCCTGATGAATTCAAAAGAGGTAAGAATGTTATGATGTCGTGTGGGGAAAATTTACTTATATACATTGATATTTGTAAGGTTAGGCTGTGTACGGACAACCGCCTATGTGTTTGGGATATGAGCACTCTCTTGGTAAATTTCTATTCAATTCTTACTCCTAATCACTAAATAAGAGGTGTGACCCTTGTTGATGCTAATTAGTAACTAGAGGAAATCTATGCCTAATATTGAGTTAAGACTTAGTGGTATGTGTAATCTTTTGTAGAATCAAGGGATAACCTAATATCTCTACATGACTTGAATAAGAGGTTATTTTATGAAATCTTTCCTAGTAAAGTGGCTTATATGATAACTAGTTACTTTTAAAATACATGATTACAATTTGAAGGCTAGAAACCTAGTAAACTAGTTTGTGGACTTTTACTTGATTAAAATATGGAAACTGGTCCTTAAGGTTGTGACATGCTTAGTGATAATGGACCTAGTAGTGCATGATTATTGAATAGATTGTCTCTTAATTTAAAATGTCGTGGTGACTTAATTTATGACTTATACTTAATTTATGACTTATACCATGAAAATGCTAAATAGAGAATGGCCTTGTAATAAGGTAATATCTTATATTATGGGTTATCGGTAGATTTTCCCTTAATTGATGGCTAGTGATTATATGACTTATAATATAATGGATCATGGAAATGAAGATTAACTAGTATGAACCGCACATAGAGTGTATCAATGATCTAGTATGTTAGTAACAACATATCTGTCCTATGTCAATGTTGCCTACCTTTATGGTAAATTATGATATGGGAATTAATGTGGATCTCAGTAATGAGCCATGCTGGGTTATGCTACCCATGGTTTTGGTGACTTGTAGAGTGGTTGTGCTTTATTGTATTCTAAGTTGTACTATTTTGGTGTACTATCTTGTGGTTTAAGACACCATGATGGGTTTCTGTTTAAACTTCTTTCGTGTACTCTCCGGTGGTATGGGACGTAGTGATGGGTTCTCTTTCGTGTACTCCTTGGCGGTATGGGATGCCGTGGTAAGTTCTTGTGCCTTATGTTCTATAGATGGTTGATAATGACGGTGGTAAGTAGATACTTGGCTATCGTGTATATAGATTTATGCTTTAAAAATGATACTCAGTTGATATGGTGATTATGGAGTATATTGATGTAGTATGTTGTGTTATTATTTTAGTAGTATAGATATTATTACATTGTATTAAAGAAGATCAAGGTTCACCCCTATCCCTTAACTTTACGATAATTGTCTTAATTTATATCGTCTTTAGATTATATTTGAGCTCAGTTGGCCGAGGATGCCTACTGAGTACCCACGTTTTGGTACTCGTAGTAATTCTTTATAATTTTGGTGTAGACTTAAGTTCTAGTTGCCGCCGTTGAGCTAGTTTGTGTGAGTTGACTATTTAGAGATAGGGTGAGCTCTTGGAGATCAAGTTGCTCACTTTCCCCTCTATCTTTATTTGTCTTTTGTTTTTGAGACAAATGTATAAGATTATCTAAGACAATTTAGACTTTGAGATTGTAAACTTCTATGGTCAAGATTAGAAGCTCTTGTATTAATACTATCAGGTCGTGGGATTTGTACTTGAATATTGGTAGTCTTTAGTTATTAAACATTATAGTTATATATTGTGTTCATACATAGGGTCCATGTTTGACATTCTTACCAAGGTAACCTATTGCATTTGCTACGGGTTATGGTATTGGCTTACCTACCAGTGGGATATGGTATGTACCATTATGCCCGAAATGGGGTCATGAAAAATTGGTATTAGAGCTAGCTTTCACCTATAATATTGATTCAAGAGCAAGTGTCTAATATAGTCATGCGGATCAGAACATTGAAGTCTGTTTCCTATCTTCGGAAGGCTATGGGACATTCATAGAAGTCCTTCACTTATTTCATTCACATAGTACTAACAGTCTGAGTTGGTTTGTAGGATATTCTGTTGACTGTACACTTTTGCAGATACCCAAGACACGTGATTTGGTGATACGCGAGAGGGGTCCTGAGACACAAATTCATGATTTATCCCTAGTTATGGACCATGGTATACCTCCCCCAGAACATGTTCCTACACCCAAGCCAGAGACTCTGCCACCTCAGCTAGCGGTGGGCCAGGGACCAGCCCAAGCTTCACTAGGATTCATTCCCTCTTCTTTGCTTAGAGATGCTTTGGTTCAGTTATTGAGTTTTGTTGATGGTTCACAGACTACTGGAGCAGAAGTGCAGCCTGCAGCTGTAGCTCCTGGAGTAGAGGTTCCTCCTATTAAAGCAGCTGTTCAGTGGTAGTTGTTCTGCTAGTTGGGACCTAACCTGTTATGTCTGCTGAGGAGAAGAAGACACCGGGTAGGTTCTTGAGGCTGGCTCCTCCTAGATTTGCTGGTGCTCCTGGAGAGGATGCATTTAAGTGTCTGACTACTCGTGAGTATAGGCTTCGTGGATTAGTCCTTGTGGAGACTCTTGGTATGGACTACACCACATTTCTATTAGACTTTTTTGCTAGACACTATTAGAAGGGTTTTTGGAGTTCTAGGCCAGTTGGATTTTCCCCTCTCTCTTGGGCTCAGTTCTCTGAGATGTTCTTGGAGAAGTTTATGCTGCGCTGCCTTAGAGATTGTCTGAGGGATCAATTCTCTAGATTGGAGAAGGGTTCTATGATAGTCACTGATTATAAGGCTCATTTCTATGAGTTGGCTAGGCATGCGACTGCTATCTTGGATACAAAGTATAAAACGGTTTGCTATTTCGTAAGAGGATTGAGACTTCCTATTAAGATGGCTACTCAGAGTTTGGTTGCTATTGGTAGGACCTTTACGTAGGTTTCTGATAATGCTAGGGTGATAAAGGACATGCAGTATGAGGGCCATGATAAGAGGCCTAACTATCAGGGCAAATTTGGTGGGAGCCGTAGTAGTTCCCAATTTAAAGGTGGTATTCCTTTTACTGGACATCCTCCATGTCCATCTTTTCAGCCTCAGAGTCGACCAGTATAGGCAGCTTTTCAGACACTTGATGGGGATCAGTTTATTTCTAGTGGGCACTTTAGTAAGGGCGATGATTAGTCTATGAGAGGTTCAACTGTGGGCCGTACTAGGCATGAAAGTTATGCCGAATCGGCCACTTATGTGATTTCTGGTTCTTCTCGTGAGTCTTATTTTACCTATAGACTTCCTAGACTTATATCTAGAGAGTGACCTAGTCGTGGGGCGATGGTTGTTTCATCCCAGGAAGCTACTCTTATTAGGACAGTTCCCCTTTCAGTTAAGGTGGTGCGTGTGGTTGTAGAGGTGGTTACCAAGGTGGTTGGGGTGGTACTCAGGCAGGCAGGTGGTCATTTAGGTTCCCAACCAAGTGGTGGGCATGGTAAGTTGTGTGTAGTACTTGCTAAACCCGAGGCTAAGAGTTTGGATGTTGTTGTTATAGGTGTGATTTTCATATGCTGCAAGTTGGCTTTTTTTATTTGATTCTAGAACCAGTTTTTCTAATATATCTGCTTAAGTTGATCCATGGTTGGAGTTAATTAGTGATTTATTATTTCTGGCATTGCATGTATCTACTCCCGTAGGTGATTTTTTAATAGTGGATCAAATATTTAGATCATGTATTTTGATAATTAGTGATGTTGATACTTATGCTGATCTTATTATTCTGGCTATGTTGGATTTTGATGTAATTATGCTAATAGACTGGTTATCCCGCTATTATGTGGTCATGGATTATTTTGCCAAGACCGCTACCTTAGCCATGCCTACCATACCCTAAGTCGTATGGCAGTAGTCTTGAGCCAATGGGGATTATTTATTATGTTTGTGCTAGATAATTTATGTCGAGAGGCTGCGAATCTTATCTTGGTTATGTATGAAATACTCGTGTAGAGTGTCTGACACTTAATTCTATTCCTAATGTGTGTGAGTTTCCTGATGTGTTTCTTGATGATCTACCTGGTATTCCCCCTAATCTTAAGATTATGTTTTTTATTGACCTTGATCCTGGTACTCGACCTATTTCTATGGCACCTTATCGTATGGCACCTGCAGAGCATAAAGAGCTGAACTCTCGGCTTCAGGATCTTCTTGGAAAAGGGTTCATTAGACCAAGTGTGTCCTCGTGGGGAACCCCTGTCTTGTTTGTAAGAAGAAAAATGGGTCAATGCCAATGTGTATTAATTATTGGAAGATAAATAAAGTGATGGTGAAGAACCGTTACCCTATGCCTCGTATTGATGATTTGTTTGACCAGCTTTAGTGCGCAACTATATTTTCAATGATAGATTTGAGGTTTGATTATCATCAGTTGAGGATTCGAGTTTAGGATATCCTGAAGACTGCCTTCAGCACCCGTTATGGTCCCTATGAGTATTTGGTGATGTCTTTTGGGTTGACTAATTCTCCAGCTGCATTTATAGACATGATGAACCGTATGTTCAGACCTTATTTAGACTCCTTTGTAATAGTGCTTATTGATGATATCCTTGTGTATTCGAGGAGTTGAGAGGAGTATACGCAACATTTAAGGGTAGTGCTCTAGGTTTTGAGAGAGCATGTGCTTTTCACCAAGTTCTCTAAGTGTGAGTTTTATCTGGATTCATTATCTTTTATAGAACACGTGGTGTCCAAGATAGTTATTATGGTAGACCTAGCTAAGATTTCAGCAATTCATGATTAGGCTAGGCCTACGTCTCCAATTGAGGTTTGCAATACATTTGTTTGGCTGGTTATTATAGGTATTTTGTTAAGAGGTTTTCTGCCGTATTAGCCCCTATGACTAAGTTGACTCAAAAGAAAGTTCCTTTTCGATAGTCCGAAGAGTGTGAGTCAAGCTTTGGAAAGCTTAAAGATTGTCTCACTTCAGCCCCGGTATTAGCTCTTTCTGTTGAGGGCGAGGATTCACTGTGTTTTGTGGTGCTTCTGGTATTGGGCTTGGTTGTGTTTTGATGCAGCAGGGTCATGTTATTGCTTATGCTTTTAGATAGCTTAAGGTGCATAAGCGTATCTGCTCCACATATGATTTAGAGTTGGCAGCGATAGTTTTCACGTTCAAGATTTGGAGGCATTATTTGGATGGTATGTGTTGTGAGATTTTCACCGGCCATTATAGTATTCAGCATCTTATGACCTAGCGGGAGCTTAATGCTCATCAGTATAGATGGATAGAGTTGCTAAAGGACTATGATATTTCTATCTTGTACTATCCAGGGTAGGCTAATATGGTGGCGGATGCCTTGAGTTGCAAGGCGGTGAGTATGGGTAGTTTTGTGTGTATTTCAGTTTCCTTGAGGCCATTGGCATGGGACATTCATTTCTTAGCCAATTTCATAGTTCGCCTCGATATCTCAGATCTCACGAGAGTTTTGGCTTGTGTAGAGGGTAGGTCCTCCCTATTTGAGCAGATTCATGATCGTCAGTTTGAGGATGATAAGTTATGCCTTCTTCATGATCGGGTAGTAAGTGGTGAGTCTGGGAGACACACCATAGATTCTGATGGTATCTTGAGAGTTCAGGGTCGTATTTGTGTTCCCCGGCTTGATGATTTGATTTTGACTATTCTGTATAAGGCTCACAATTTTAGATATTTTATTCATCCCGGTATGGCTAAGATGTATAGAGATATAAGGCAGTTTTATTAGTGGGATGGTATGAAGAGAGATATGGCAAACTTTGTAGCTCGTTGCTTGTGTTCTCAGCAGGTTGAGTCCGAGCATTAGCATCTCGGCTAATTGACTCTGAGATTGCCCATTCGCGAGTGGAAATGAGAAAGGATCAACATGGACTTCATTAGTGGTTTGCCTCGTACTTCCCGTGGTCAGGATTGTATTTGGGTTGTTGTGGATTGTTTGACCAAGTCAAAACATTTCATTTCTTTTTAGATGACCTTCGGTGTTGAGATATTGGCTCAGATTTATGTTCAAGAGATCATTCATTTGCATGGGTCCCTATGTCAATCATATCAGATCGCGATTTTGTGTTCAATTCGAGGTTTCGTAGAGTATTTTAGGAGGAGTTGGGTACTCAAATGGATTTGAGTATAGCCTTTCATCCGTAGACAGATGGTTAGTCTGAGTAGACTATTTAGGTGCTTGAAGATATGCTCCGAGCTTATGTTATAGACTTTGGAGGTCAGTGGGATCAAGACATAGCATTATTAGTTCTCCTACAACAACAGTTATAATTTGAGTACTGAGATGGCGCCTTATAAGGCATTGTATAGTAGAAGATGTCGATCTCCTAAAGGGTGGTTTGAGACCTCCAATGTTAGACCCTGAGGTATAGATTTGTTTCAAGACTCGATAGATAGAGTCAAGGTGATTCAGGATAGGCATAGGACATCCCAGAGTAGGTAGAAGGCCTATGCCGACTGTAGAATCCATTCCTTGAGATTTGGAGTGGGGGATCGTGTGTTCCTTCGAGTTTCATCAATGAGAGGTGTGATGAGGTTTGGAAGCAAGGGTAACCTTAGACCTAGCTATATTTGCTCTTTTGATATTCTTTGTGTAGTTGGCGAGGTGGCCTATAAGTTGGCTTTACCTCCAGAATATTCCATTGTTCATCCGATTTCCACGTTTTTATGTTACAGAATTATATTCCAGATCCTTCTCATGTGCTTAGATGGGACTCGATCCAGTTGGATGATCAGTTGACCTTTGTGGAGGAGCCAGTGTTGTTTTGGCTAGTGATGTGAGGGGATTGCGTGCTGGGGAGATTTCGGTAGTCAAGGTTCAGTGGTGGCATCTCCCGGTAAACTAAGATACTTTAGATATTGAGAGTGAGATACGAGCCCAGAATCTTCACTAGTTCGAGACTTCAGGTACTTTCTTGTCTTTAACTTTCGGGGACGAAAGTTCCTTAGTAGTGGATGTTATAATGACCCTTTAATTCATTCTCCATATTCTTGCTTACTTTCTCCGATAGAGCTTTTCAATAGCCGTCCCAAGTCATTAATAACTTACGGGGATGGATAGTTTGGTTACCTGACGGTTCATGTGGGTTTTAGAACCCCTTTCTCAATTTAAAGTCTTCTTTGGTCATAATTGACCATTAAGGGAAAACTTTAGTAAAACAATCCTGTGTGCAAAATTTGACTTTGCCAATGCATCCGAAACGTAAAAAATTATAGGGTTACATATCTCATTTGTTCGAAATGGACCTTAGATGCACCCGAGGCATTGTCTTCCAAGCTTGAGCCATGCATATTTTGCACCGAGGTGTTGGGATAACAGTGAAGGAGGTCCGGCCGCGGTGCCGCAACCGCTGTGAGGTGGGGGCTGCGACCGCGCCATCAGAGAGTTGTTTAGTCCATATTTAAGGGTTTTCTTGTATGATTTTTTGGCTATTTTGTATCTCCCTCTTAACCTATAAACCCTATTGAAATGTAAAATCTTCTAAGTGTGTCTTATGGGTTGAATTGGAGCTCAAACAATTGGTGTAATTGATTCTTGCTACAATCAAAGGTTAGAATTCCTCTAATTTGGTATTGATTTCATGGTTTCTTGACTCAAAACCCCTAAATCATTGAGGGTCAATTGTAGCCCCAAAATTGAGTGATTGACTCAAATTACTTAAGGGTTTTAACTCCCTAAAGATTATTAGGTTATTGGTTGGTCCTGAAAACTCTTTCCCAAGGGTGAAACCCAATTGGGGTTTTGGTGCCATTGTGAAATCCATGACATAATGGTGCCATAATGGGTGTTGTCATTCTTATTGTAATGCTTATATTGTCTTGTTCATAGCATTGCTTGTGGAAGAGGAAGCTTCACGGAAGGGAAAAAAAAGCTTCTTGGTTCGTGAGTTGCTTGGACTTAAGATAGGTTAGGCTTACCCGTAGACTAGATTTAGCTTGTTTGTAATTTAATTATTGATATCTTGCGAGATTGGGCAGGGAATTTAGATGATAGTTGATTAAACTGTGAATTTGGAATTTATTGATATCTATAGGCTATTAATTTGTAAGGTGTGATATTTGACCCTTAGTCTAGGACCTTGGTTAGCTTATTTGTGGTCTCATGACTAGTGTGAGAACACTATAGTTGTTCTAAGTAGACATGAATGGTATACCTCTATATCCTTAGGAGTGAATTGACCTATATAATGCCTAGATAAGAAATGACCTTGGTGTTGGGTTGACTTAGGAAGGATTCTTGAAGAGGCTTTCCCTATAGGCCTAGTAAGGATTGGTAAGTCCTTATGGTGAGGTATAGATGACTTATCCTAATTTAGTGTAGAAACTTGACTTGTGTTAGTAAGCGTGACATTCTCAGGATTTAGAAGTGGCACTTGACCCACCATAAGTAGGACTACGAAATCCTTAGTTACTAAGATTCTCAATTAGTGACTAATGTACATATTAGGATTACAGTTAGTAAACTCGATTGTTGGATTATTTTGTGATCATGGCTTGAATAACCTTGTAAATGTGATTAATGTGCATGTCATCTAAATACTCATGCCTTGTTTACACTCATACTATGTGTAGTGCTTATTAGAAATGTAAAATTACAAGTGCTATCCTACATCTCTACTTACTTATATTATGGACTTTTGTGTATACTTATTGGTGCGGCTATGCATGTGGATGTATGTTGTTGTATTGGGAGACTCGTTGATATAATGATGATGATCAGTAGATATGGAGGAATATGTTGATATTATAATAATGCCCGGTAAATCCATAGGAATATGTTGATATTATAATGATGTCCAGTGAATTCGGAGGAATATGTTGATATCATTATGATGCCTGGTGAATCCAGAGGAATATGTTGATATTATGATGATGCCCGATGAATCTGTAGGAATATGTTGATATTATTATGATTCCTAGTGAATCTAGAAGATATAAGAACGTTACGAGTTCGTGTGAGGCAAATTTAATTATATCCATTGATAGTTATAAGGTTAGTGTGTGTGGGGCCAACTGCCTATGTGCTTGAGATATGAGGTCTCTCTTTGTAAATTGCTATTCAATTCTCACTCCTAATCACTAAATAAGAGGTGTGACCCTTTTTTATGCTAATTAGAAACTATAGAAAATCTATGCCTAATATTGAGTTAAGACTTAGTGGTATGTGTAATCATGCATAGAATCAAAGGCTAACCTAATATATCTACTTGACTTGAATAAGAGTTTATTGAATGAAATCTTGCCTAGTAAAGTGGCTTATGTGACAACTAGTTACTTCTAGTTTTGGCACTGGAGCCCGAGTTTTGGCAAGGACCAATACCCTTAAGCAAATAATAGAACTGGAGCCTTTTGGCACTGGAGCAACGCGCCAGGATCGCGGTCCTTCACTGGATTTGGACAATTGGGAAACTGCTCAGTGGCACGACACGGTTAAATTGCGTTGTCACCTTGGTTGTGACCTGGAAGGGCACCATGACGTGGTGGAATCACGTTGGTGCACTGAAATTTGACAATCCTAATATTGAGCCTTGGCGCAACGTGTCAATATCGCGGAGGCTCACTGGAAAATGACAATTGCCATTTTGGCTAGCTCTGAGACGAGCTAAAGTTCTAGGTGGCACACTGTCTCACTAAAATGACTCTAAATCTTCACCCCGAGTGTCAGATTTGGGCGAATTTGGTATGGATGGAAAGCTTATTCAATGCTCTACAGGACAACAAGTTGAAATTAGGGAAATTCTACACTGTTAAATCATTATTCACTTTGAAAGTCATTTCCATATATTTAAAATACAGATTTAGACTTAAGGAATGATCGGGGTATTACAATATCTCCCCCTTGGAAACATTCGTCCTCGAATGTTGCTAGTTTGGCCAAAAATACAGAGAAAATTGGAGATACACAACTGAAACAACTTGCTAATCTGAATCTATATCTTTCTAAACTTTGGAGTACTTTGTTAAATGTATAAACTCGTGATGAGAATAGCTATACCACTGGATCTGAGACTGGAAAAGAATAGAATAGAGGACAACTACAATTCTCGACTAAGTCTGAGCTAATTTGCCTTCTTCTTATAATAAAGAGCGGGCTCATGGTGAAAGTTTAGGCTTCCCTTGATGTGATCAGGGTGCAATCGTACTCATCGACTGCGAAGTGATAATTTATGTAGTCATAGGTCATGAGAAACAAGGCTAAGGTTCTACAATGGGTATTATATTGTCTGGGCTAGAATACTTGGAAAATAAGGATTGTTCAATGAATGCTTACAGACTAACTCATAATTAGATATCCGAATCTGAAGCTGATGCCTGATACCTATACTGAACCCCGATACCTATACTGAACTGAATTCGCAGATCTTGGGTGCAATCAACTACTTACCGGATTCACTGTACTTATGAAACTTCGAGTAGTAAGACTAGGCTAGTTCGAAAAATGGAAAACCATAGAAACCTATCTGCCAAATTTTAAAACTGGGCTGCTGACTATGCAAACTGAATCATACTAGATACTCATACTTAAGTGGAGGATTTCTTCAACACCCTTCCAAGGAATTCTAACAGTATGAAGGAGCAAGAAACTTTAGGCAAGATCTAAACAAGACATCTGAATCAGAGATCATAGAATTTCCATTATCCCATAGCTTAGAACATAAACCTATAAATCATGTCAGGATAGAAGTACTAGGCCTCAAGCAATGCAACTCCTTACGCTCAAACTTAACCACACTTCTCAAACACTCTCTCGACTATACTATAGCCTTCTAATACTATACTTGAGCGATACGACATATAATCCTCACATGGCACTGATACCTCCATCTACTCATATCTCTTCGAACCAAACCCTCTCATCGTCTTCATGCCTAACTTAGAACCACAAGATTCACCACATGACACCATTCTGGATCATGGACTTCAACACATCTAAATTTTTTTTACAACTTCTCACTTCTAGAGTAATTCTCATTACCACTTCTACAACTCCAATCCACTTAGTACTAGCCATTTACTAACGTGCAATGCATTCATCCGCACGTACACAAACACGACCTTCGAGCCCATCTTCATAACCACATATGCATTCCTAATCAAACACTTATAAATCCTCTTCTTCATATCCTACACACCTCTTATAAAGAACAACCCCCATGCACTCACCTTAAGCAAGCACACCTGACATATTCCTAACTAATCAAGTCCTACACAAACGTTTCACTTCAATATTCCTTCAGACTCATGGAATTACACAAAAAGAACATACAACAATCTCCCCAATCATAACACATTAAACTTTGACTAACCGTGACATGTATCAAAGACTTAGCCTCAATCTCACTTCACATTACTGCCTAGCCAAAGTAAGCATGCCATCCTCTATCGTTGATAAGAAAATATCTTCTCTCTCCCATCTAGATAACTATTCACCACCACTATCTTGATTAAGGAAAGATAACTAAAAGATTAGAGCATGATAATTTGACACATGAATAGATACTATAAATAACTTGACACTCAACTAAGGCTTGAGGAATAGAGGATTTAACATCATAAACGTGTCAAAGAAATACGGCATGAGGACATGCATGATATAAATCTGAATTTTTTTTGTTGATCATTAGAAGCATTACTTGAGTACTTGAACTGAACATACCACAAGGCTTGAGTACATGAGTCATGAGCCACATGACCTAAATTTGGAACTCACAACTTACGGAATATAATTCCAACTGCTGAAAGATCTGAAGCTCTACATTTTTGGGAACTAAGAGATGGCATGATCCTTTATGATATGCACGAGTTATGATCATGGAACTAAAATGTAAAGCATGAGAAATTATTGGGATAACTAAAAAATACCAAAATAAGAATGGGTCGAGCATTATTCTTTCTCACCGCTACCTTACAACTTACTGGTACATCTCCTAAATCCGAAAGCTTAACTTGGTTACTCATCCTATCATCTCCCCCTTAGACTTAAGCCATCACTCTGAGTAAGTAAAACACTATATATACGCTAGTCTAAACTGAAATCATTTTACTCTAGAGTCTGAGATATAATCAATACACAAGAACAATAGAATTTAATCTGAATGACTACACCTGGAAACACATAACTACTTCCTTACACCACCGTCTGAGTTACATCCTATCCCCCTATACCTCCAGTATTCATCATATGATACTTGTACGCTAACTAACTTTGAATTTGCAAGAGCATCCCCATAGTTGGAGTATACACCATATAACACTTCAACCCTTATTTCTATTAACTCAACTTCAAAATTTCAAATCTTAGATTTTAACGCTCAACTTGAATACTTCCCAACCTTTGACGAACCATACTACTACTATCATAGCCTACTAATATCACACTTGTAAACTTATATTCTAAACAATGAGAATCAAAATCACACAAAAAGGATCAATATTTTCAATCTAAACTCCTTAACTTAGCAATCAAGAATATCGTTCATTACCTAACTAGTATTTTCTCTACCTAGTAGATCCACAGTGCCACTAACTACACCACATGCACTGGTCCTCGAAAATAATGCAGCCCCATAGCACCTTGGGCAAAATTCCTTATCATAGATACAATCTCAAACTTGACTACAAATCAACCAAACTTAAGCTCTTACATACACTGTTTAAGCATATTAGGTCACCTCCCTATAACTAGTGCCATTAACCAAGAAATCATCACATCCACCTTCATAGCCACCAATCATTCAAGCTTAATGCCTAGAGCTCAACATAACTTACAACTCCACCTCACACATAAAATTTTCACTTGGAAACTATAAAATAAAACATCAATAAAGACTAGCCTACTTAAACCTCATAACAACAATAATTGGTCGTAATCATATGGCCTATCTCACTTACAATCCATCAACACATCCTTCTTCTACCCATCATTACTATATATCCTTTATACACAGCTTAACTTAGTTTATAGCTCTCTAAGCCTCAACTTAACTTTCTCTTGCAATCTCAGGAGCACCTAAGTTAACAACACTCATCCACTAAGTATCTTCATCCATAACCTATACTTATCTTGTGCAACACACACCATCAATAACTCTCTACATACTTCAAGCAAACTATTATTTACCTTAATCAGTAACTTCTTCTTTTTCTTCCACGAGCTAACGCACAAGGATATATCACTTCATCACTAACTCGATCACATGTAAAAAGGATCGGCTATACATATTTTTAATAAATCACACTTACCATCCTTCTTGCCACTATGCCTCTAAACTCAGTTCCAACCAGCATAATAAAGCAAGATGAATAATGAGTCGCTAGTGAATAAAAATAGGCCTCACTCAGCTTTACTATTTTTTGATTTTGCATTTTGAAAAAGAATTTGAGGTGGATAACAAAGCAATTATGCTAGTGAATCGAAAGAGCCCCATATGGCTTCACTAGACTTTCAGTTTCAACAACATAATGATGACAAGATTATGAGAGGTAGAAACTTGAATTATATTATTCGATGATTTATAAATACACATCTCACTCTGTCTTAACTAAACAACTCATAAGGGTGAGGACATAACATTAAACTTTGGGGAACTTATAACACACTGGAAGGCTCCGCTCAAGCCGCTTTGTGAAACTTCTAAAACTTCTCACTAGTAAGTCTGATAATATTATTAGAAGGAGGAAATTGGAATTCACTGATCATATTATCTCAAGAATAGTACATAGATAAAGAAGTATAAATTATCTTTATGGATTTCGAGAAGGAATCTGGAAGCGCAACTGACTTGGGCTTATTACACGAATTATAAGAAAAGCATAATAAGGAACTAATAGGATACTTTCGAGCTCATTTACAACTCCATAACTATCTGTGGAGACTGTTTAAGAAAGTACTATCTACAAAGAGTTGAGCTTGACAGTCTCTAATACCTTGAAAATAAGGTGGGGATGCCCTGAATAGAGTAAGATGAGAATCCATATAAGTTTCTCAAAGAACCTTTTTATAGCACGATCTAATACTTGAAAGAATAAAGACCTTTCCTAAATTCCTTATAGCCTCTCGAAGAAAAGTACAGACGTCTCCATACCATTCCGTAAGACTCTACTAGACACAACTTCACAGACACCCTAGGACACTTGAACTCTATGCTCTGATACCAAGTTTATAATGCTGAAAAATTGGGTTCTGAGATGTAACACGGTGCTTAGGGGCATAAGTGACCCAAAGATAATCCTCCTACTGACATAACTCATAAGTAACTGAATAAAATGCTTAAAGCTATATAAAATCAATGAAAACACAACAATTCTTTGAACTTGATCAATACAAATATGAACTTTAAAATATTACTACTCTACTTTTACAAAATGAAATTGAAACTGAATACATCAACCTCTAATGACTATTTGTGAAGCCTCTACGGGTACTGACTTTAGATAGATGGGTTATGACTCCCAACTATCCAAGCTCAATACGACTAAAAAAAGAAAATACAATACTTCTCAAAATGTATAACTAAATCAAACCCTTGAATCAAAAGGACTTACCACCTACTGACTAAAAGCTGCAAACTGAGTGAATATGGTATGTGCGCTACCACTTGTACCTATATTATGAGACAATGTAGCACATATATATATATATATATATGGGTTAGTAATTTAAGAATGTACTGAGTATGTGGGGGTGAATGCAACATTTTTAAATAATATCATAAGTGTATAATAAAATTATGCATACTGATAATAATGACTCTCTTCGCTTGAATTAAACTGTAATATAGTTTCTCATAAATCATCAATAGTAACACATGCTTCATAAATCTTATAAATCATTGGACTCAACTCGAAACTCTTTGGCTCAAGACTTAGAGTGACTTGGTGACTCAAGAAATGTAAACTCTTATGGACTTGGGAGTTTCTTATAACTGACATAAACCATGTGAGCTTACATGGAGTCCAACGTCTTGCCCACGTTGGGGAGAGTTGTTCTATCCTTGCCATCGGAGTAGAACCTTAACTTTAGTGATCACTGTCTTGGCCTTTGGCCCTTAATCTTTATCCTACGGTGGCACATAGTTTTGGGAAAGTAGGATGCACTGAACCCATACTTCCCGCTTGGTGCTAATACTCCCAGACTCAAGCTTAGAACATGTTAGGAAATCCACCTTAATCAACTCAAGGGTCTACCATAGAGACCAAAATCATAAATATATCTCATCGGTAAATCATAAATAATTTTTAGATTCCTAACTCGACTCAACTCAAAACAATTTTTCTCAACATCAAGTGAACTTGTTTATTAACTCATATCAAATGTCAAAACTTCAAGAAAACATCACAAGATTCATTCTTGACTCTTAAACTCAAACTTCAATATATATATATTCAATAATCAACTTCTCATGGAAAAGCTTAAAATCATGACTCTTATCATTTATCACTTGGAAATCATCAATTCTAATTCATAGTAGAAATATACAATTCATAGTATAAGTTCTCAATTTAGGAAATAAAATAATGAAATAGTCATGTATATCAATCTTGAATAGCTTAATTATAATAATTCAATCATAAAGTAATTCGGGTATAAACCCACTTTGTACAATCATGAAATTTCAATAGTAAAAATCAATTCTTTGGGCACAAGAATGAAAGGATATTCTTTCTCAATCCCCACATACCTTGATTATAATTTTGAGATGAAGAAACTTTATTGGAACTTCTTTCTCACACTTATGAGCTAAATTTCTTGATGCCTTAACTTAGATATCTTAAATCTTGAACCACTTGAAGGTATTTATGGAAGGTTCTTGAATTTTCTTGGAGAAGATTGGATTTTTGGGGTGAGGGAAAACCCTAGCTTCTTGAATGTTCTTGGAAAGAAATTAGAGAGAAAGGAATTTCTCTTCTCTACTTGGATATATATATATAGAGGGTAAGAACGGGTAAAAAAGACCAAAATATCCTTGAGCAAATTCTAGAACTGGAGCCCAATTTTTGGCCCTGGCGTGATGCTCTAGGATTGTGGTCCTTCACTGGATTTGGACAATTGGGAAACTGCTCAGTGGTGCGATGCGGTTAAATTACGTTGTCACCTTGGTTGTGACCTGAAAGGGCACCGCGACGCGATGAAATCGTGTTGGTGCACTAAAATTTTTACAATCCTAATATTGAGCCTTGGCGCAATGTGTCAATATCGTGGAGGCTCACTGGAAAATGAAAATTGCCATTTTGGCTAGCTCCGCGATGCGCTAAAGTGCTAGGTGGCACTGTCTTTACTAAAATGACTCTAACTCTTCATCCAAGTGTTATATTTAGGAAAGTTTGGCATCGATGGAAATCTTATTCAATGCTCTACAGGACAAAAAGTCAAAATTAGGGAATTAATACATGATTCAATCATCATTCACTTTTAAAGTCATTTCCATATACTCAAAAGGCGGATTTAGACTTAAGGAACAATCGGGGTATTACAATCAATGATATAGTAAGTTAGTAACTACATATCTATCCTATGTCAATGTTTTCTACCTTTATACTAAATTATGATATGGGTATTGATGTGGATCTCGATAATGAGCAATGGTGTCTTGTACTACCCACGGCTTCGGTGATTTATGGAGTGGTTATGCTTTATTGTATTGCTTGTTGTAATTTTTTGGTGTACTCTTTGGTGGTATAGGACTCCGTGCTGGGTTCTTGTTTGAAATTCTTTTGTGTACTCTCCGGTGGTATGGGATGCCGTGATGGATTCTTTTTTGCATTATTTTTTGTGTACTTCCCGCCGGTATGGGATGCCATGGTAAGTTCTTATGCCTTGTGTTCTATAGATAGTATATAATTACTGTGGTAGGTAGATGCTTTTCTATCGTGTATATGGATTTATGCTTTAGAAATAATACTCGGTTGATATGGTGATTATGGAGTATATTGATATAGTATGTTGTGTTATTATATTAGTAGTATAGATATTATTACAAAGGTATCAAAGAAGATCCAGGTTCAATCCTATCCCATTCCTATTTCCTATTCTGGAAAATTATTCTTAAGGTATGTGTTGGTCTTAACATTTTGGTTTTCTATCTTTGTAAAAGGAAAATTGTGAATTCCTTGGTAATTTGTTTTCTATCTTAAAGGTAAGAATAAAGATATTTGGGGGTTTAATCATGTTATTCACTTCCTTGTCCCATTATTCGAGGACGAATAATCCAAGTGGGGGAGAATTAAAACACCTAAGGTTTGAACTCACGGTCTTGTTGATGACCTAACCATACGAGTCATATAGTATAGATATAGGTTAGGTAACTCTATTCATTAGGAATCCAGTCGGTGGTGATTGGATTTTAAATCTTGGTAACGACTTGGTTGTACGAGTCGTTAGGGGTGGTGATGAGTCATTAGGACGAACATCAACCAAATTAGAAAATTAGTATCTTGACTTTGCTCTGAGTATAAGTGGCTAACTAAGAGCTGTGAGGATAGGTTACGAGTGGTAGGGGTTGAGTAGTATATTGTCTAGTGCCTAATCCCTTGGGTTTTGTCTTGGATATGACTAGGCCGTATGAGTCGTATGGTCTGGTCACTTCTAGGATCATGGATTTGAATGATGGACAGTGTTTGGGTGTTTAACTTACTGTCTTAATGACGACTAAAGGGTATGAGTCGTATGTTGTGGTCACGAGTCAAGGGGGTCGACTTGTAACCATAAGCAATCTTTTTTACAATTTCAAGTTGCGGTCATTCTGTACATTTCCCACTTTAAGTCCCTTTGATACCACAACTTAGGACAACCTTTAGGACTTCATTGATACATTATTCCCATTAAAACACTTTAAGATTCTTTCTCAAACTCTCTATTCAAGAAAAGTCTAGGGTTTCATCAGGCTAACTAATTAAGGCTTGCAAAGGATGGTTTCTCTCTGTATGTCTCGGTGTCTAAGGTATGATACTCCTCCCTCATTGTTATTTTACTAAAGGCATATTTTTTAATGTATGGTTTTCCTGATATGGTTATGGTTTTGAAATAAAGGTTGGGGGTTATGGTTGTTCATAGATGAATATTATTTCTAATGGTTAATTATAGTTTTTCTTGTTTTAATAATGGTTTTGAAAATGTGGTTGCATGGGTATGGTGGTTGATCTTGATAATGGAAAAATTCTTTAAACTTGTGACTCTTTAAGTGGTTATAACCCCAACCTTGTTTTGTAAAATCTTTTTGTAGTTATAGGAAAGGTGGAAATTAGAATTAGGGGTACAATAGAATCCCAAAGGGTTTGGTTTGACTATTTCTTAAAACTAATGCATGGAACAAAATGGTTAAATGGTTAAGGCTGGTTTTGAAAACCTTCTGGAGCACGACCGAATCCCCCAAGTGATTTTAATAATGGAATCCACGGTGTACGAAGGAATCCCCTAAGTGTTGGTTGGTGACATTATTTGCAAGATATAGTCAGTATGACATGCCATTTTATAATTCCTTAATAATTGACCCCTAGAATTGGTGGTTTTGTTATGTGCTAAAGGTTTTAATGGGGCAATAATAGGGATTGTGATAGATAGTCATGAAGGTATGATTCTGAAGGACAGACACTAGAAACTCATGATTGTCGTCATGAGGTTTGGTCTTGATAACCTATGTGCATGGTTCATACTATTGATATAATTGTATTTTTGTTTGATGTGGGTTTGGGGCATTCCCTGTTCTTCCTTTATACCCCTAGTTCGTGTGGCTAACACGCATCGAGACCCTTTTAGCAGGTGGATATAAACCCATATAACTCATAGGTTGATTTTTATGATGGTTAAGCTACACAACCTAGGTTAAGGATTTAAATGTATGCTAAACTTTGTTTTCTATCCTAGCATGATATATATATATATATGTATACATGTGTTTGCATATGGTTATTTAATTTGGTTTTGAATGATGGCATTATTTTACCTTTATCCCTGAGTACATGCTAGCGTTCACTACATTAAATATCTTCGGGTGCTGTATCCACATGCGATGCAGGAATCGGCTATACTACCATTCCTTTTGCTCAGTGACTTAGATTTGGGGACAACTTTGAGTCAAATTGAAGTGGTGAGCTTCCATACTCTATAAGACTTCATTTCACGCAATGGGCTTCTTTTCATTATTGTTATTACTTTGGTTTTGGTTTTGGCTATGGTCGAGGTCATGTCTCCACTGAATGTTCTTTAATTTCGGTTAGAGGATTTGTCGGACTACTATTGGCATGGGCGGGGTTGGTATTTGTGTTAGCATTGGCATTGGTATTGCCATTGGGATCGGTATTAGTTGGATATTTTGTTGTGGTTGTTTGGTTATGGTTATAGACATTCTTTATTATCTTTAAATTTTTATTGTTTTTCCTTATTATATGTCTAAAATTCATCCAACATAGAGTGTAGGGTGGTTATAGTGAGGTATTGGGGGTGATCTCTGATTCGAGTTAGACTTAAGATACCCGACACGACTAGACCCTAGTTCGGGTTATGTCAGATTGGTATCAGAGCCCAAGGTTTATGATCAATTGAGAATCCATAAAGATGTGTTGATTAGAGTCTCCATTAAGGATGTGTAATGTGCCACACTTATAAGGGAACTGCTACGAGGCATTTAGGAATATTTCTCTTTCTTATGTTCTATTTTTGAGTTGTAGAGTCTAAGATCCTAAATATTCTCTAATACCCATTGGTTCGCTTTCTAGATCATGTTTCCCAGATGATTTGAAGTTCATAGAAACTCCTCTATCCTACTCGAGGACAATATTGATGGGACACATCCTACTTATGGGGTCTAGACTCAATCTAGAAGTCCAGTTCCTGATTTTTCTCCTTGAGTTCCACCGGTCCCCTCCAGTTCTTATTGAGCTCCTCAGGTTGATGTAAAGAATGTTGTGTTTTGTCAATCTATTCATATGTTTGCACAGTTGATAGTTTCTCAGGACAAGTGTGGTGCTTTTGTTACTCCATCTTCTGAGTCCATAAGGGTTGGCAAGTTATGAGGTTGAATTCTCTAACTTTTTTTTGAGTTGAGGTCTAGGAGGATCCTCAAGGTTGTTTAGAAGATATTGAAAAGATCTTTTAGGTTAAGCATTCCACTAATATGTAGGGCATGGAGTTTGCTACCTACCAACTAAAAGATGTGGCCTACCAATGGTACGAGGAATTAGATTAGTCAAGGGGTGATAATGCTGAGTCAATCCTATGGGATAATTTTCTTAATATTGTCCTGAACTGCTTCTTTCCTCAAGAGTTGAGGGAGGCGAAGACGGAAGAGTTTGTTAACCTGAAGCAAGGCAAGATGTCAGTCAAGAAGTATGCTTGAAGTTTCACCAGTTGTCTCGGTATGCTCCGAAGTTGGTTTCTAGCATGAGAGCTAGAATGAGGAAGTTTGCTACCGGGATGTCCCGATACTTAATTTTGAGAGTAAGGTAGCCTTGTTGAACAAGGACATGGACATCTCCAGCGTGGTTGTGTATATGCATCAGGTTAAGGAAGAGAAGGGAAAGAAGACGAAGATAGGGCAAAGACAGAGCAATAAGTTTAGATTTTCTAGGAAGGGTGGTTTCAAACAACAGAGTGGCAGGATTGGTGAAAACTTATCCAAGAAGAAGTGGGGCAATTTTCAATCTTACTAAATGTCTAGTGCTCTCTTTCCAATGTCATCAGGTGATAGGCATTTTTATGGTGGTGATAATTATAGGGCATAGGGTGCCTAATTTCAGGTCAAAGGGGCCCTATCAGATCCATCATATCCTTCTTGCAGATTTTATGGTCGATTGCATCGAGGTTAAATTTATGAAGGAAAGTACAAGTGCTTTAACTATGGTCAGCTAGGGCATATGGTTAAAAGTTATCCTTTTCGTAAGGTTTTCTTTGGGCAAACAAAGTTCTTGTTGCCTCTTCATCAGGTCCGGCACCAAAGGGTTCACTATCTGCCTTCGGTATTAGCCAAAATTGCCTCTACACTCTCACTACCCATCAGGAGTTTGAGGCATCGCTTGATGTCGTTACTGGTATGTTAAAACTTTTTTCCCGTGATGTGTACTATTTACTTGATCTGGGGTCCATTCCTTCATATGTGACCCTATTTGTGGCTATGTATTTTGGCTTTATTTCTAAGTGTATTTTGGACCCTTTTTCTGTTTCTACCATAGTGACTGACTCTACGGTTTCCAGGAGAGTTTATATGGGTTTTTTGGTATTTGTGGGTGGTCGGGAGACTTTGGTGGACATATTTGAATTAGACATGGTTGATTTTGATATCATATTGGGGATGGATTGGTTGCACTCTTGTTATGCTTCTCTAGATTGTCGAACCCATAAGGTCATCTTTAAATTGCCAAATGAGCTGATTATTAAGAGAGATGGTAGTTCCCTAGATCCTAAGGGAGGTTCATATCATCTTAGAGCTTAGAAATTAATTTCAAGGGAGTGTCTCTATAATTTGGTCTGGGTTAAAGATTGTAACTCGGAGGGCCCTTCTTTACATTCTATCCCATGGTGAATGAATTTCCTAAGGTCTTTCCTGATGACCTTTCTGGTGTTCCTCCCAATAGGGAGATTGATTTTTGGATAGATCTTGTTCCAGATACTCATCCTATTTCTATTCCCTTATATAGAATGGCTTCAGTTGAGTTATAGGAGCTTAAGGAGCATTTAAAGGATCTTTTAAACAAGGGTTTCATCTGTCCTAGTAAGTCTTCATAGGGTTCACCAGTTTTATTCGTGTGTAAGAAGGATGGTTTCCTCCGGATATGTATTGATTACTTGCAATTAAATAAGGTAACAGTAAAGAATAAGCACCCTCTTCTAAGGACTGATGATTTGTTTAATCAATTTTAGGGTGCTAAGTTTTTCTCCAAGATTGATCTTTGGACCACGTATCATCAGCTAAAGATTAGGGAGGTGGATATCTCTAAGACTGCTTTCCATACCCAGTATGGGTATTTTGAGTTCCTGGTTATATCTTTTGGGTTGACTAATGCCCTGGTGGCATTTATGGACTTGATGAATAGAGTCTTCCATCAGTTTCTAGATTTGTTCGTTATTGTGTTCATAGACGATATTCTAGTGTACTCTAAGAATAATGTAGATCATGCTTATCATCTCTACATTATGTTGCTAACCCTTAAAGATCAACAGTTATATGCCAAGTTTTAAAAATATGAATTTTGGTTGAATGCTTTCACTTTTTTAGGTCATGTCATTTTGTGAAGGGATCATGGTGGATCTTTAGAAAGTTACAGTGGTTAACAAGTGGCCTAGCCTAATGAAATCAACCGATATTTGGAGCTTCTTGGGTTTACCTGGTTGCGACAGAAGTTTATGGAAAGTTTTTTTGCTATAGCTGCCACATTGACTAAGTTAACTTAGAAGAAGGTAAAGTTCTTGTGGTCTGATGATTGTGAGGGTAGTTTTGAAAAGCTGAAGGATAAGTTGACTTCGGCTCTAGTCTTAAATTTGCTTAAAGGCACTGATGGATTTGTGGTCTATTTCCATGTGTCCCATGTGGGGCTTGGTTTCATATTGATGCAACATGTCAAAGTTATAGCATATGCCTCCAAATAGTTGAAGGTTCATAACAAAATTGTCTGACTTATGACTTAGAGCTATTAGTTATGGTGTTCAGATTGAAAATTAGTGTCACTACCTATATGAAGTTCATGTGAATATCATTTCTGATCATAAGATCCTTCATTATGTGTTTACTTAGAAAAAGATGAACCTCAAGCAAAGGAGATGGGTTGAGCTACTCAAGGATTATGACATGAGTCATTACTACCATCCAGGTAAAGTTAATGTGGTTGCTGATGCTCTTAGCATGTTATCTATGGGGAGTCTAGCTCATGTGGATAAGGGAAAGTGATAATTGGTGAAAGATTTCACCGTTTGGCTAACCATGGAGTTCTTTTCTTAGACTCTGACGGTGGTGGTGTGCTTGTTCAGGAGACGGTGAAGTCATCCCTTAGTGCTGAGATAAAGAAGAATAAAGTGTTAGATCCTATCTTGATGAGGATCAAGGGTGATGTAGACGGGAAAAATATAATGGGTTTTGAGGTCAGTGGCAATGGTACCTTTCAATACCAAGGGAGATTATGTGTTCCAGATGTAGATGGTTTGCAAGAGAGGATCTTGGCTGAGGCACATGAGTCGCACTATGATATTGATCCTAGCTCAACAAAAATGTATCATGACCTTAAGAGGATGTATTAACAAAACAATATGAAGAGGCATGTGACTAGTTTTGTGGCTATGTCCGTGGTGTGCAAATAAGCGAATGTTGAGCACATGAGGCCTGGAGGGTTATATCAATAAATTTAGTGGCCAATGTGGAAATGGGAAGTTATCAATATGGATTCTTTACCGGTCTTCCTCGGTCTCAGAATAAGTTCAATTCAGTTTGGGTCATGATGGATAGGATGACTAAGTCTGCTCACCTTTTGCTAGTGAGGACAAGTTTTTAAATAGAGAACTATGCAAGGTTATATCTCCAAAAGATTATGAAGTTGCATGGGGTACTTGGTTCTATTATCTCGGATCATGGTATACAGTTTTTATCTCACTTTTGGTGGTTATTTATAAAGGTTAGGGTACAAAAATGAGTCTTAGAACGGCTTTCCACCCATAGTTGGATGGGAAAATGGAAAGAACTATTCAGACATTAGAAGATATGCTTAGAGCTTGTGTGATTGACTATGGTGGTAGTTGGGTTAAGCGTTTTCCTATTATAGAGTTTGAATATATTAATAGCTACCACTCTAACATTGGGATGGCTCCATTTGAGTCCTTGTATGGTAGGAAGTGTGCATCTCCTATTGGGTGGTTCAAGGTTTGTAATGCAGATATGTTTGGCCCTAATTTGGTTCACCAAGATATGGATAAGGTGAAGGTGATTTGGGATAGGCTTAAAGCTACCCAAAGTCACCAAAAGTCCTATGCAGACGTGAGTCAAAGGAAATTAGAATTTGGGTTGGGGATAGGTGTTCTTAAAGGTATATCCCATGAAGGGAGTGGTGAAGTTTGGGAAGAAGGGAAAACTCAGTCCCAATTATGTTGATTCATACTGGGTTTTGAAGAGGGTTTGCAATGTTGTATATGAGTTGGAGTTCCCTTCTAGTTCCATTCGCCTTGTGTTCCATGTTTCTATGTTAAGGAAGTTTATGGGTGATCCATCATAAATTGTGTCTATTCAAGATATTGGTATTTTGGATTCCCTGTCTTATAAAGAGGTCCCAATTAAAATTTTAGATCGGCGGGTTGATCAGTTGTGGACCAAAGATGTAGCTTTCGTAAAGGTTCTATGGAGGAACCACAAGGTTGAAGAGTCTACTTGGGAAGCTGGAGAGGACATGAAGTCTAAGTATCCATCCGTTCTAGAAAATCGTTCTTAAGGTATGTGTTGATCTTGATATCTTTGTTTTTTGTCTTTGCAAAAGGTAGATTGTGAATTCCTTGTTAATCAGCTTTCTGTCTTAAAGATAAGAGTAAAGTTGTTTGGGGGTTTAATCATGCTAATCACTGACTTGTCCCCTCATTCAGGGATGAATGATCCAAGTGGGGGAGAGTTTAAACACCCCGGATTTTGGCCCTTGGAAATTTCCTGAGCCTTAGCATACTATCTGGTTGACAACATAATAATATGAGTCATATGGTGTGGCTACGGGTAAGGTAACCTTGGTTGTTAGGTGTTGAGTGGGTGGTGATTGGGTTTTTTATCTTGTTAATGACTTAGTGGTACGAGTCATTAGGACAAACCCTAACTCAATGAGAAACTTAGTAGTTTTACTTGGCTCTAAGTATGAGTGGCTTACTAAGATCCATGAGGATAGGTTATGAGTGGTAGGGTTGAGTCGTATGTTGTCTAGTGTCTGATGTATCATGAAAACATGGAATTTTTTATTCTTAAAACCATGAATTTATGCGTGGACTTAGGTTGTTTTAGTAGATATGATGCATTTTGGTGTTTATTACAGGTAAAATAAGTCTACAATAGTGTTGGGATTAAAATAGAAAAGAAAGGCCTAGAAAGACAAGTCTGATCAAGATACGAGTTACCTCACGAGTTGTCAACACACCATACGACTTGTAGAATGACTCGTAAGCACAACAGAACCTAAAGCCAAACTGAGAATCTAAGTATGGAGAAGATACGACTCAAACATCCAATTCATAACCTGAAGGTATGGGTCGGGACAAGGAATCATAGGCATAATAGAATCTAAATCTACCATTTAAGATTAAAATCTCAGAAGTATACGAGTTGGAAGTCTGAGTACAACTCATATAGGGAAACCGTAAGCATACCTATTTTCAAAGCTTGGAAAGAAAAAAGTCCCAGGTAGATATGAGTGAAGGCTATGAGTCGTATAGTCAAGGTACAACTCATGAGAAGAAGTCGTACGAAGAATAAAAATTTGAAGCCTTGGGAGACCAGACACTGGAATAGATACAAAAGGCATGGTACGACTCATATGATGAGCAAGTCATACCATGTGCCGACATAACTTTACCTTTCCCGCTTTTATTAGGATTTTTGAGTATTTTTGATATACTATAAATACCCTACGATTTATCTTTTATTAGGTTACATTCTTTAACACCTTTTTACATTCCAATATACTCTATTACTTACTTTTACTGTGTTCTTGAGATATTGGGTTATTATTCAATAGTAGATTCTAGAATTTATTCTTCTCATTATTGTCCGATTAATTACATGCTTTATTTATTGATTATCATGGATTGTTGCATGAACATGAGAGGATAACTTCCCTAACTAGAGTTGTGGGAATCCTGGTGGATTAACTACATAAGGTAAGTGGGAGATTAATCTATTCTAAAGTAAACTGCATATATATTAATCTTCTTCGTATAAATTGACCTCGAATCTAGTGCAGAAGCTTAGGGATAGCCTGTATTTGTATACATCTTCATATGGGAGTTTGAGATTGGGAAAAGAAGATTAAGACAGTAATTTTACATTCACTTCCATCATTACTATTCCTCCATATCATCTAATCAACTCAAGACTCAAAAGGTGGGAGTTTAACTGAAGTCAAAGACAAGGAGCAATAAGGTGACGCCCTAAGACTCATGCGGTAAAGGGTGAAATTTATCAACATATTCACAAGACTGTTGATAATAAAAAGTTTGTCGACTTTACATGCAGAGCATCAAATAGGTAGGTTGAACACGAGAAACTTACAGAGTTAAGAAGCCATGGGGTACACAATCCTAGTGTTCTTCTTCTATTATTTACAACTCAAAGCATTCAAGTTCGGTTACTACTTACTGATTACTTCCAAAATCCCCTTTTTACTTTTCTGCATTGCTCGTGAATTACATCAAGCTAAGCAACTATTCAGAATTTTCCCTATGGATTCAACCCCAACCTAGTTGGGTTACTATATTTGACATCGACCACAACATACTTCTTTGGGGGTTAGTTTTGGGTGACATCAAATTTTAGTGCCATTGTTAGGGAAGAAGGTATAATTTGTTGATTAAATTTGGTGAAGTTCATGGGTTATATTTTCTATTTTTTATTTGGAATACGTTGGTGTATGCCAAATACTAGGATAAGAGGCAATCCCTTACTCCTTTTTGATTCAAATCTAGAAAGAATTCTTCAAACACCACAAAGGATGGCAGAACAAGTTCGTATGGTGTTCCGACTTGGGTTCAAGACCGTCATAATGTGCCTCCTCCTCCACCACTAGATGATCCATAGAATTTAGCTGACAAGCAGATAGAACAATTATTAGCAGCAGTATTTGAAATAGCTAGAGTGGCGGAATAACAAGCTGGAGCTGAAAAGGCTAGGATATCTCAGAATACAGCGGTAGCTAGGCCAAGACAAGTGCCTGCACAGCAAGGGAGAGTACAAACAGTCAGAGCTCCGATGATTCCTTCTTATTAGCATCTTCAACCAGATGACGAAGATAAAGACATGGGATATATTGAACCTGTAGAAGAATGAGTCATCATTCCTCCTACATTACCCCCTAATGTGAAGTTTGATATTACAAGTACCATGATCCAATTATTGAACTTAAAGGGTTTATTTTTGGGAACATCTACTGATGATGCAAACATGCTTCTTGCTAGATTTACTGGAACTGCACATTATATACTATTCTGGAAGTGGATCAGGAAGCCTTGAGATTGAGGTTGTTCTAATTTTCATTGACAGGTGAAGCATCACTATGGTTAGGGGAACTTCCATGAGGTTCAATCACTACTTGGGATGAGTTGCGTAAAGAGTTTCTGAATAGATTCTTCCCTCCTAAAAGGATGCTATAGTTAAAAGATAAAATTTATAACTTCAGACAACTACCTATAGATTCTTTGTATGAGGCATGGTTTAGATTCAAGAAGAAGCTGAGCATGGTACCAAATCATAGAATTAAAGGGTTAAATTTTTTGGAAATCGATTACTGAATGTCAGTTCCAGAGCTATGGCAGATATGATTTTAGGAGGTGCACTCGTACATCTTCGATGGGATGCTGTGGAAGAAATACTAAATAATATTTCATTGACAATAGAGGATGGCATACTAGATAGGCTTAGCATTGTGCAGGTATATATGCTATTGGGGATGATAAGGCATATACAGTTGGTCATGATATGGTAGCTCAGGAAGTTGCACAGTTTCATAAAGATATTGGGCTGCTTAACAAATAGTTAGCAAAAATGACTTCTGAGAAAATGAATGAAGTTGCGGCATAGACATTTACTTCTAGGACTTTTGAAATTGAATCTGAAGAGGAAGCAAAGTAGCTTAATCGTAGGTTGCAGGATTTTTGAGCCCAAGGGAAAGGGAATCAAGGTCAGAACTATTATAATGATAGATATAGAGATAGAAGTAGAGAGATATGGTGTTTGGCAATGAAAAGATGACTACAGGGAGAAAAAGTGACAAATATGTTCCACCAGGAAGCTGAGATACCGAGTCTAAAGTGGAGGCAATGTTGTCGAAATTGTTCAAAGGGAAAGAAATTCAAGAGAGTTGTCTTAAAGAGATTATGGTAGATCTATTCAGGCTGAATTAGAAAGTTGATTCATATGCTACAACAATCAAATAACTGGAGCAGAAATATGGCCAGATGCCGGCCACATTGAATCAAAGGAAACCTGGCACTCTTCCTAGTAATACGATTGCAAATCCAAAGAATGATGGTCACTGCCATGCCATTACCACTCGGAGCGGTAAAAACCACCATAGACCCACTTGTAACAATTGTAGATGAGAAAAAGAATGAAGCTAATTCTATTGATATATAAAATAGTAGAAAGCAAGATAAACAAAAAAATAAGGTTGAGAAGACTGTGTTAAAGACCATTCCGAAATCTCTTCCTTATTTTCCCCAAAGGCTGAAAAAGAAACAAGAGGATGGTAAGCATCAAAAGTTTATGTCAATACAAAACAAACTATCGGTCAACATCCCACTTGTAGAGGCATTAGATCAAATGCCAGGATACGCAAAATTCATGAAGGATCTAATCACTAAGAAGAGGTCAGATAGTTATGAGCCAGTCGACAGTATTCAGTATTACAGTGTTGTAGCTACTAGATCATTGGTGGAGAAGAAGGAGGATCCTAGTGTATTCACTATACCATGCACCATTGGATCTTTTGAGTTCGCTCGTGCACTATGTAATTTGGGTGCTAACATCAGCCTCATGTCATTTGCAATGTTTAAATAGTTTGGGTCGGGAGTACCTAAACCAACCACTATGAGATTAGTGATGGTAGATAGAAAAGTGAAAAAGGCAGTTGGTATTTTATATGACGTATTAGCGAAGGTGGCTACTTTTATTTTTCCTGTGGATTTTATGATATTGGACTTTTAAGTCTCAATTATTTTGGGAAACCCATTCTTGGCTATAGGAAGGACGCTGATTGATTTGGAGCAAGGTCATCTGATGTTGAGACTTAATTATAAATAGGTGATATTTAATGTATACAAACCCATGAAGTAGCCTGATGAGTTAAGAGTGATATCAGTGATTGAGATGTTTGATGAAGAAATAGACTCTTTCCATAATACTGATGCAGTAGCAACTTAGGATAATACTTCTAATACTGTTCCTATTAAAGAAAGTTTAGGTGTTAAAGCTCTAGTAGCCATGATCATGAATTTTGATAGTAATGGTATTAAGGACATTGATGAGATAGAAAGTTCTCTCTGTGGGAGTGGTTCTTTCCTTGATTCACCAAAGAAGATTGATTTGGATTTGAAGAATAGAACTACTCCACCTGCTCATCCATCCATTGAAGAGCCACTGGGCTTAGAATTGAAGGCTCTCCCTTCTTATTTGCGATATGCATTTTTACGGCAACAACCTTTTATTAATAATTATTACAGCCGATTTGATTGACTCAAAAGTAGAAGCATTGTTATTAGTATTACAAATATTTAAGAGGCCCATTGGTTAGTCCATTATAGATATTGTGGGTATACCGCCTAGTATTTTACTCATAAAATTTAACTTGAGCTGAATTGTATTCCAAGTATAGAGCATCGACATCGACTCAATCCTCTTATGCAGGAGGTGGGAAAGAAAGGGATAATCAAGTGGTTGGATGCTGGTGTATTGTATCCCATTGTTGATAGTAAGTGGGTCAGTCCGGTATAATGCATTTCAAAGAAAGGCGGTATTACTGTTGTGCCTAATAAGAAGAATGAGCTAGTGCAAATAAGGTCATTCACAATATGGGGAGTATGCATGGATTACAGAAAATTGAATGCATGGACTCAGAATGACCATTTTCCCATGCCTTCATGGACAAGATGTTAGACAGGTTAGCGGGCAAAGGATGGTACTATTTTCTTCATGGGTATTCAGGATATAATCAAATCACTATTGCACCTGAAGACCAAGAGAAGACCACCTTCACTTGTCCTTGTGGTACCTTTACATTCAGACGTATGCCATTCGGGCTATGCAATGCTCCAACCACATTTCAGAGATGTATGATGTCAATATTCTCTGACATGGTAGAAGACACCAACAAAGTATTTATAGATGATTTTTTATTTGTTGATGATTCTTTTGATGACTACTTAGTGCACTTGGCAAATTCTCTTATGGTCAAAGAAGGTATAGTCCTTGGGCATAAAATTTCAAAAAAGGGTATTGAGTTAGATAGAGTAAAGATTGAAGTTATCGAGAAATTACCTATTCTAATTTTTGTGAAGGGTGTTGTAGCTTTTTAGGACATACAGGGTTTTATCGGTGATTCATCAAGGATTTCTCCAAGATTGCCAACCCTCTTTGTAGGCTTCGTGAAAAAAAGGTGAAATTAAAGTTTAATGAAGCATACTTGAAGTCTTTTGAATGTCTGAAAGAAAAGTTGATGACTTCTTATATTATTGTGTCTCCAAACAGGTCCTTGCCTTATGAGATACTGTGTAATGTGAGTGGTTTAGCCTTAGGGGTTGTACTAGGTCAATGGAAAGAAAATATCTTTCATCCCATCTAGTATGATAGTAAGGCATTAAATACTGCTTAGAAGGACTACACGGTGATGGAATAAGGATTGTTGGTAGTGGTTTTTTGCATTTGAAAAGTTTAGGTCATATTTGATTGGGAAAAAAGTTATTGTTCACACTAATCATCGTAACGCCCCAAAATTTGGGTCTCGGGATGTCACACGGTGCTTAGGGGTGCAAGTGACCCCAAGCTAACCCTCCTACTGGCATAACTCATAAACAACTGGATAAAATGCTTAAATATATATAAAGTTAGCGAAAATATAGAACTTCTCTGAACTTGATCAATATAAACATGAACTTTACAAGATTATAATTCTACTTTTACAAATGAAACTGAAACTAAATACATCAACTTCTACTGATTATCTATGAAGCCTCTACTGGTACTGACTTCAGATAGATGGGTCATGACTCCCAACTACCCAATCTCAATACGACTAAAGTAAGAAAAATACAACACTTCTCGAACTGTATAACTTACTCATGCCCTCGAATCAAAATAACTCATCACCTGCTGACTGGAAGCTGCGAATTGACTGAATGCGGTATCTGTGCTATAACTTGTACCTACATTATAAGGCATTGTAGCATATAGAAATATATGGGGGTCAGTACTTCAAGAAATGTACTGAGTATGTGGGGGTGCAATGCAACATTATAAATAATATCATAAATGATTATGAAAATCATGCATGCTGACGATAACAACTTTCTTCGCTTGAATTAACTGAAATATATTCCTTGTAAATCATCAATAGTAATACAAGCATTATAAATCTCATAAATCATTATACTTAACTAAAACTCTTTAAATCATGTCTTAGAGTGACTCGGTAACTCATGAAACTTGAACTCTTATGGACTTGGGAGTTTCTTATAACCAACATAACTACACCATGTGAGCCGCATGGAGTCCAACATTTTTCCCTCCTTAGGAGATAACCCCACATGGGCGGGGGTGTCGTACTCTTTCCAAGGAGTACAACCTCAATGTCTCAATCACAATCCCATACTCGGTCTCTGGCCCACAATCATCAATATCAATCCTACGGTTACCGGAAGCTAGCAAACAGGTGCCATCTAAGGACCCGACAGCTCCAGCTTCTGCTATTACTGCTCCTCCATGTGCTTCAGGTACTAAGGTTGACCATCAACACCAACAACAGAAGTAGCAGATTCAACCAACTGAGGAATGGCAAATCCAAAAGAAGAAGACTTTCAAAGGAGTCACTCAAAACAATCAGAAAACCAAAGCAGTAGCATCACAAGTTCAGGTCTATAAGCCCACATCATCTGCTCACCAAAACATTAAGCTGCAACAAAAACAACAAAGCAAACAAGTCAAGCTCCCAATTGAAGCAAACAAAACCACAGGTATTGACTCAATGCTCCATCAACCCCGCCCCGTTTATACGATAAATGCTCTGCTGGCTGTTGAGAAGTCTGGGGGTTCGGAAGGGGGATTGAAGGAGAACTCTACTAATCTGCAGGAAGGGGATCCTCTGGGAAGTGGTAGAGCTCTTGATTTGCATGAGCATAGGCTGGCTGACCATAGGATGGACTGTAGAGCCCCTGCTACCACTTCGTACACCACTCCGGCTGCTCGAACTCAGGCCACTGACTCAGGTCATCGAGTACATTCTGCTGTTGCAGCACCTGTGGTATTTTATGCTCAGAAGAATCAGAACAAAGTACAGATTGTGGACTATGCTCGGGGTCGAACACTTGAGGTTATTGATGAAAGTGACAGTGTCCAGGCTATTGGTCCTCAGATGGTTCAACCTGAAGTTGCTAACACTCAGAATGCTGAAGTTGTAATTGCCAGTGATCAGGGTCAAAGGCAGCACCAGCAAAGGAATTCAGTAGTGTTGACTGGTAAGGTGTTGGGCTCCCAACATGATTCATGTTCTGAAATGCCTGCTGAATATGCCAGAGTTCAAACTGGGGGTAAGGTTCAGGCTGTTGATCAGAATGCTCTTGCCGAGGTTGATGATCCGGTGGTTCAACATGTAGCAGCTCCTGCTGTTATTCCTTGTATCACAGACCAACTGCAACACCAGCAAGAAGTGCTGACTGGTTGGGTGATGGGCACTCAGCAAGCTCGAGGCTCTGAAATACATACTGAAAATGCCAGATTCCAGATAGCTCAAGCTGATGGTAGCCACATTGTCCAGTCTGCTGCTCAGCTTGCCAACTGTACTAATGAGGTGCTTCCTGGTGCTCAGTTGCAATTTTTTCCAGCTCAGACTAGTGGTTCTACACTGGCTATCAGGGATCCAATACACCAGCAGCAAAAGGGATCTGTAATGTTCACTGGTTCTGTTCAAGCTAGCTGCATTCACAATGTTCAGAATGCTGGTTCTCAGATGGTTCCAGGTGAAATCGCTACTATTCAGAATGCTGATGTCCTTGCTCAAGTGGAATGTGCAAATAGGGCCCAGAATACTCAGGGGGATTTTCCCAGTGATCAGGTGCAGCTTTTTACAACTAAGAAGGCTACTCCTACACTTGGTAGACAGGACCACCGGCAACACCAGCAAGTTCTGTTGTCTGGTAGGGTGTTTGGTTCTCAGCAGGATACCTGTTCTGAAATACTTGCTGGTCAAGCTGGTGGTATTGTTCAGAGTATTGATCACATTGCTCAAGCTGCTGTTGATGATCCACAGAATGTTGAAATTGAAATTGAGCATCTGCACTATGTTGACAATGATGTCGACAATGCTCACCATGCAGCTCATATTGTTGGCTCTACTATGGGGCTCAGGGATCAATTGCAGCAACACAAAAAGGGCCCGGTGGTATCTCAAATACATAAAGGTCCAGAAGTTGCCTTGACCAAACCTGTTGCACTCACTGGTCTTAGACACACAGCTCAGAATCAGTACCAGGGGGCTTTTGCTCAGGGTCACCAGCTGGGTGAAGTTAGTTCTGGGATTGAAGCTTATCAGCAGGATTATCAGGCTATGGATCAGGTTCAACAACATGTTCAATCTGCAGATGGTTCAGCACCTGATATGATGATTGATTCAGCCAAACTCACTGATGCTAGATACACAATTCAGAAACAACATGATGAGGTGTTTGCTCAGGGACAACAGTTGGGTTATGTGAGTTGTGCTACTGAAAATTATCAGCAAGGTTCTCAGGCCAATCTGTTAATTGATACCACTCACGTTCAACAAATTGTTCCCTCGACAGATGTTTCAGCCAGTGCCAAGATGAAGCCTCAGAACATGAGTATTGATGTGTTCACTGGTTCTGCTCATGGAAGCCCGGATACTGTTCCATCCAAAGCTGCTGACAATTCTGTTTTCTCTTCAACTTCTACCAGCAATTCTATTTCTGTGGCCAGCAGAATCACAAGTGTTAAGCAGAAGACCAGATCAGGAAAAGAACCTCAAGTCACTCATCATGCTGCCCAGGCTCAACAAAATACTCACCCAGCTCCGTGCACCTTCAATACTCATCCTACAAGCCCCCCGGCTGAAGAGGATGAATATAGAGTAATTGAATCGGAGAATGAAAATGAACTGGATACTCAGTCCATATCAGATGCAGCAGAGGAGGAATTTGACAGCGTTCAGTTATCGGAACATGTTGAGTTGGATTATCACAGCACTAAGCATACAGAGGTTCAGCAGGTTGCGGATAGACAAGGTCTCTCTCCTCGGGGCAGTAAAGTGAAAAGGCATGCCAGAAAACAGTCCAAAAGAAGTACCTCTGCTGATTCCAGCAGACCGATCATCACCAGGTCGCGAAGTCGAGGTGCCCAATGATTCACACTATTTGTTGGAATGCTAGAAGCATCAACACCAAAGGAGCGTTGGAAAGACTCCAACAGCTCAAGTCTGTCCATAATGTGTCCACGATTGCCATCCTGGAACCTTTTATTGACAACTCACATCTCAACATCTACAAGAGTCGCCTTCGAATGGAAAATGCATATTGTAATCTTAACGGTAAAATTTGGATCTTCTGGAATCAAGACGTTGACTGTAAAGTACTTGATTCTGATGACCAACAAGTTACCTTTGAGTTCAGCCATGCAGAGCTTCCATTTGCCTTCACTACCACCTTCGTCTATGCCAAGTGTAGTGCTCATCTCCGATGACCTCTTTGGGATAAGCTTCTCCATCATGCAGCTTATCAGGGCCCGTGGTGCACAGTTGGGGACTTTAATGTGATCACTACTACGACAGAGAAAAAGGGAGGGGTACCGTACAACATCAATAAAAGTTTTGACTTTCTGAGAGTTATAGAAGCTTGCGGTCTGATTGATCTGGGTTTTCATGGTCAGCAATTCACTTGGTGTAATTAGAGAAATCCAAACGCTAGAGTATGGAAGAGATTAGACAGAGCCATGGTGAATGATAAATGGCTAGAAATCATGCCACACACTTCTATTACTCACCTTTCGTCTGTCGGTTCCGATCATTGCCCTCTACTTATGGAAGTTCAGGAGATTCCACATTCCAACATCAGATATTTCAAATTTCTGCATTGCTGGACAGAGAATCAGACCTTCCTGGATACGGTTAGAGAGTGCTGGAACGGAGATACTACAGGTAATCCCATGTGGACTTTTCATGCCAAGATGAAAAGACTTGCTGCCACCCTTAGCAAATGGTCTAAAAATCAGTATGGAGACATTCATGCAAGGGTTAAACAGTATGAAGGAGAAGTTAGTAGGGCTGAAGAGGAAATGCTCAACCACAACAATGCCGAGAATCGAGCCAACCTTCATGCTGTCAATGCTGAATATATTCGATACCTGAAGCTGGAAGAGTCCATCCTAAAGCAGAAAACACAGTTGCAATGGTTCAAGGAAGGGGATACAAACTCCAAATACTTTCATGCACTCATCCGAGGTAGGAGGAGGAGGTTGTTTATCCACAAAATTTCCAATGAACAAGGTGAATGGATTCAAGGTGAGGAAAACATTGCTAATGCAGCCTGTGCTCATTTCAAGGATATCCTTGCGGCAGAATCTCAGACGGTGAACGAAGCTGTGCTTGATTGCATTCCTACTATGAACACTGATGCTCAGAATCAGGTGCTTTCTACTATGCCGTCTATTGATGAACTCAAGCAGGTGGTATTTTCTATGAATCCCAATTCGGCTGCCGGTCCGGATGGCATGAATGGAAAATTTTTTCAATCCTGTTGGAACATTATCAAGCGAGATCTACTTGCGGTTGTTCAGTCCTTTTTCTGTGGGCATCCTATCCCCAAGTACTTTTCTCACTCTTGCTTGGTTCTACTCCCAAAAGTGGACCATCCCAGCAGATTTTCAGAATTCAGACCCATAAGTCTTAGCAATTTTACAAGTAAAATCATTTCTAAGCTCTTATGTCTGCGTCTGGCTCCCATACTTCCGGATCTCATCTCTGAGAACCAATCAGGATTTGTCAAGGGCAGAAGTATTTCTGAAAACATCATGCTCGCGCAAGAGATCACCCATAGTATCAAGAAG
Organism: Capsicum baccatum var. pendulum; assembly: GCA_030864225.1. NCBI lineage: Eukaryota > Viridiplantae > Streptophyta > Magnoliopsida > Solanales > Solanaceae > Capsicum > Capsicum baccatum. Next base: position 124,895,054 of record CM061557.1, read on the forward strand.
CCTAAACCGGGAGATAATGTCGTCATTAAGCTTGACATGGCTAAAGCTTATGATAGGGTATCTTGGTCTTTTATATTCTTGGTGCTACGGAAAATGGGATTCGCGGAGTTCTTCATTGATATGGTATGGAGAATTATGAGCAACAATTGGTATTCTATTATCATCAATGGCGCAAGGCATGGTTTCTTTCGATCCTCCCGAGGCCTTAAGCAAGGTGATCCGTTATCCCCTGCTTTGTTTATCCTGGGGGCTGAAGTTTTGTCCAGAATGCTGAATAATCTGCAGCAGAACCAGCAATATAAGGGTTTCCACATGGAGTACAGAGGTCCACAAATCAATCACCTCAGCTTTGCCGATGATGTGATCATTTTTGCCTCCGGAACCAGATTTTCTCTTCAGCTGATCATGCAGATTTTGTCAACATATGAGAGTGTTTCCGGCCAGCAGATCAATAGAGAAAAGAGTCATTTTATGATTCCTCACAGCACTCCGCCAGAGATCATTGCAACCATTAGAGATACTACCGGGTTCAATCAAAAAGAGAGTCCAATTACCTACCTTGGCTGTCCATTATACATTGGCAGGCAAAGAGTAAGTTATTTCTCCGATATGATTGATAAAGTAGTAAGAAAAATCAGCGGCTGGCAGTCCAGAATTCTCAGTTTTGGTGGCAGGGTTACGATGGTGAGACATGTCCTTCAATCACTTCCCATTCATACTCTTGCGGCCATTTCACCTCCAAAGACAATCCTCAACTATATCAAGAAGTTAACTGCTGATTTCTTTTGGGGATGGGACAAGGAAAAGAAAAAATACCATTGGGCATCTTGGGAGACACTTGGCTACCCGCTTGAAGAAGGCGGCATCGGAGTGCGACAAATCTCGGATGTGTGTAAAGCTTTCCAGCTCAAACAATGGTGGACTTTCAGAGCTAAGAAAACCTTGTGGGGTGATTTCTTACGGGCCAAATACTGCCAAAGAGCCAATCCAGTTGCCAAAAAATGGGACACGGGCCAATCTCTTGTTTGGAAGCATATGATGACAAACAAAGGCCTTGCTGAAAATTATATAAGCTGGAAACTGCGATCAGGTAGTTGCTGTTTTTGGTGGGACGATTGGCTTGGAATTGGAGCCTTAGCGCAGCACAGAATTGTGGAAACCAGACCTGGCAGCATCAAAGTTTCTCAGTTTTTAATCGATGGCCGATGGAATGAAGAGATGATCAGACAGCATGTTTCTCCCCTGTTGGTGCCTCAAATCCTGTCCACTCAGTTTCATTTCCAGGAGGGCGTAGCCGATACACCAATCTGGAAGCCGAATGAGAGTGGTACGTTTACTTGTTCATCGGCGTGGGAGTTAGTTAGAGCGAAGAAGGAAAAGACTCGTCTCAACACAAACATCTGGCATAAAAGCATACCATTTAAAGTATCCTTCCTGCTTTGGAGAGCATTGGGAGGAAAGCTCCCAACTAATGATAGGATCACTCAGTTCGGGAGTACGCTGGTCGACTGTTTCTGCTGCAACCGAACAGCACCTGAAACCATTGATCACGTCTTTGTTTCAGGCCACTTTGCAAGACATATATGGCAGTTTTTCGCCGGGAACCTGGGCAGCACCTATGCAGCAGCTCCGCTGCATATTTTTCTCCTTAAATGGTGGGCTACGGAGCATAAAAATGAGGCCCACAAGCTGCTGATACATGCCACTCCTATATTCATCTGCTGGAACCTTTGGAAGAACCGCTGCGCTAGCAAATACGGGGGAAAGAAGTCCAATAGTGCAAGAGTTAAATTCCTAGTTTTCAAGGACATTTACTTCCTACTTGCTGCTTCTTTCCCTCATATAAGTTGGCCGACCAGCTGGAACGATTTGGTTTCCATTGTTGAAAAATGCAGACATGATATTAAAGTGACCAGCATTACTTGGAAAAAACCCGCGGCTGATTTTTATAAGTTAAACACTGATGAGAGCGCACTTCAGAACCCGGGCAGCATTGGTGGAGGGGGTATTCTCCGCGATCATCATGGCAACTTAATCTATGCTTTCTCCACTCCTTTCGGCATTGGCACGAATAACCAGGCGGAGGTAAAAGCGGCTATCTTCGGAGTCACTTGGTGCATCCAACATGGATATACTAAGCTTATCTTAGAAGTGGATTCCGCGATTCTTATCCAATGGCTCACTCACCATATCCATCCACCTTGGAGACTTGATACTGACATTCTGGAGCTTCAAAAACTCGTTAGTCAGCTTGAGTCATTTCAGAGTCGTCATGTTTACCGGGAAGCTAACTACACTGCGGATGCCTTGTCTAAGTGTAGTCACCACTATGATATTACTCAGCAGTACTACACTCATCAGCAGCTGCCTAGAGCAGCAAAAGGGTACTTTATTCTAGATAAGCTTGGCACGATGAGTTTTCGACGGAGAAAGCTTAAGAGAATAAAGAAACCACCTTGAGTCCTCCAACGAAGGCGGTTACTTTCACTGATTCCATGGCAGGTATCGAAATGACTTCAGCATTTCTGCAGTTCCGCGGAAAAATAAAAAAAAAAAAAAAAAAAAAAAAACGAATTTTTTTCTTTGTTCTGTATTTCTGCGGAATTCAGATTTTTTGCAGTCATCATGTTTATTTTGATTTTTCTCTTACTTGTAAGGGGAGAGTCTCCCTCATTTACTTATACCTAGTTTACTTTGTACCGCGAGGAGTCCTCGTTTGTAGGTGCATAGCACTAGGTTTCCATTTTAGTATTGGGGACGAGTCGACTGACTTTCGTGGATCAGTTGACTTGAAACCACCATAGGTTTGGAGGTCAGGTTTATGTCCCCCTCCGTGTACTTTCGGTTTTTTATAATTCGGTTATTAATAATAAGGCTTGGGGGTGCATGGCTCAACCCCTGATCATCTCGGGTGAGAGAGCCCAAAAACTCTCGAACCTCGGATGATACTTTAAAAAAAAAAAAACAAAAAAAACAAAAAAAAAAAAAAAAAAAAAATCCTACGGTGGCATGTAGTTTTGGGAAAATATCACATTTCCCGCTCGGTGCTAAATACTTCTCCCAGAATCAGCTCAGAACGCATTAGGAAATCCACCTTGATCAATATCAATTCATGGGTCTATTATAAAGAAGAAAACATAAATATATATCTCATCAGTAAATCATATACAACTGTGGATTCCTAACTCAACTCAAAATCAAATAATCTTTCTCAACATCAAGATGTATCAATTCATTTAGTCATGGCAACATCAATAACTTTGACGAAATATCATGACTCATTATAAAAACTCAATCTTTTGAATAAATATACTCAATAATCCAATTTGTCATAAGGAATCTTAAATCTTGACACATGTCGTGAAAGCACTTATAATACCAACTCATGGTAGAACATGAAATTCGCAATATTAAATATCAAGTCATAATTTGGAAGTTGTAAAATAATCATGTATCAAAAACATCAAGAAAACATCATAGAACTCATTCTTGACTCTCAAGCTCAAATATCAATATATCTATATATATTCAATAATAAAAATTCTCATAGAAAAGCTTAAATCATGACTCTTATCTCAAATTATTCGGAAATCATTAACTCATAATAATAATATTCAACTCATGGCATAAGTTCTCAATTTAAGAAATAAAATGACGAAATAGTCATGTGTATCGATCTTGAATAGCTCAAATATCATAAATCATTAATAAAGTAATTTGGGTGTAAACCCACTTTGCAAAATCATGGATTTCAGTAGTAGAAACTAAATCTTTGGGCACAAGAACGAAAGAAGTGTTCTTGTTCAAACCCCACATACCTTGATTATGGATTTGAATGAAGAAACTTGTTATAGACTCCTTTTCCACTTCTTGAGTTAGGGTTCTTGATGTTTTTGACTTGGGTACCTTGAATCTTGAATCAATTTATAAAATATATGGTTGGATTCTTGGAAAATTTGGATTGGATTTTTTAGAGAGAAACCCTAGTATTCTTGATGAAATGGAAGAAGAATTAAGTTTTATTCTTTACTTGGATATATATAGAGGGTCAAAATGGGTGGAAAAGACCAAAATACCTTTTTAAAAATGCCCCTTCATTGCTAAAAGAATGGCTGACGACATCCGTGATAGGCCGTCAGACCCGTGATAGGCCGTCACGAAATGTCATCACAAAAGGATTGAATTTTTTATTTTCTTCCTAATTCTGATGACGTCATCAGAAATGTCATCAGAAAGTGACGACGTCGTCAGAAATGGCTTCAGAAACCTGTCAGCCCGTCACAACCGTCGTCACCGTTTTCCAGCTTGACCATGTTGGAGTAAAATAGGCATAACTCTTTGCTCCGATATCGGATTTTGGTGAAATTGGTATCTTTGGAAAGATAATTCAATTATCTATCTGTTGATAGGTCATGAGATCAAAAATCCCAAGTATAATGAGAGATTCTCTTTTGAAGTTGACACTATACCAATATCCTTCCCAAGAGCTCAATCGGTAAGGAATGTTTTCATTCGCCCAATCGTTAGGACATCTTTAAGGCCTTAATACACACCATCCTTGATTAGAAAACAACCAAAGAACTATAATTTATTTCTCAAGAGATTGATTCATGGTTTCACTATTGGTAAGAGTCTCGGGGAATCACAAAATGACTCTAACTTCCTCACCGGGTGTCCGATTCGGGTGAATCTTATGTCGATGAAAGCTTATCCAATTCTCCACATGATCGAGAGTAGAATTTAGGGAAATACAACATGAGATAAATAACAATCAATTTGAAAGTCATCCACATTCACTCAAAAGATGGATTTAGGCTTAAAAAACAATCGAGGTATTACAATATCTCCCCCTTGGAAACATTCATCCTCGAATGTTGCTTTTTGGCCAAGAATATAGTGAAAACTGAAGACACACAGATGAAACAACTTGCAAATATAAATCTATATCTTTATAAACTTTGAAGTACTTCGTTGAATGCATAAACTCATGATGAGAATAGATATACAACTGGATCCGAGACTGGAAAAAAATAGATAGAGGACAACTGTAATTCTCGACTGAATCTGAGCTAATTTGCCTTCTTCCTATATTAAAGAGCGGGCTCATACTGAGAGTTTAGAATTCACTTGATGTGATAAGGGTGCAATCATACTCATAGACGGTGGAGAGATAATTTCTGCAGGCATAGGTCATAAGAAACAAGGATAAGACTACACAATGGGTATTACATTGTCTGGACTATAATACTTGGAAAACAAAGATTGTTCAATGAATGCTCACAGACTGAATCACAATTATATATCCGAATCTGAAACAGATGCCTGATACACATACTGAACTAAATTTGTAGATTTTGGGTGCAAGGAACTACTTATCAAATTTCTCATACCTATGAAATTTCGAGTGGTAAGACTAAACTAGTTCGAAAAAAATGGAAGACCATAGAAATCTATCTGCCAAATTTTAAAAACTGGGTTGCTAGCTATGCAAACTAAATCGTACTAGATACTCATACTTAAGTAGAGGATTTCTTCAACACCCTCCCAAGGAATTCTAATGGTCTGAAGGAGCAAAGAACTTTAGGCAAGATATAAACAAGACATCTGAATCGGAGATCATAAAATTACCATAATCCCATAACTTGAAACCTAAACCTATGAATCATAAGTCAGGATAAAAGTACTAAGTTTCAAGCAAGGTAACTCCTTACTCTCAACTCAACCACACTTCTCAAACACTCTCTCGATTATAATATACCCTTCTGATATTATATTTGATCGATTCGACTTACAATCCTCACATGACACTGATACTTCCATCTACTCATATCCCCTTAAACCAAACCCCCTCATTATTTTCATGCGTAACCTAGAACCACAAGATTCTCCACATAACCCCATTCTGAATCATGAGCTCCCACACATCTACATTCTTACAACCTCTTACTTCAAGAGTAATTCTCATTACCACTTCAATAACTCCAATCCACCTGGCACTAGCCATTTACTAATGTGCAAGGCACCCATCCGCATGCACACAAACACGACATTCAAGCCTATCTTCATAACCACATGCGCATTCCTAATCAAACACTTATAAAGCCTCTTCTTCATACCCTACACACCTCTTATCAAGAAAATTTCCATGCACTCAACTCAAGCACACCTGACATACTCCTTGCTAATCGAGTCCTACAGAAATACTTCACTCCAATATTCCTTCCAACTCATGGAATTACACAAAATGAACACACCACAATCTTCCCAATCATAACACATTAAACTTCAACTAACCATAACATGTATCAAAGACTTATCCTCAATCTTACTTCACATTACCGCCAAGCCAAAGTAGGCATGGCACCCTCTATCATTGATAAGGAAATATCTCTTCTCTCCCGACTAAACAACTATTCACCACCACTATCTTAGATAAGGAAAGATAACTAAAAAATTAGAGCATGAGGATCTGACACATGAATAGATACTATGAATAACTTAACACTCAACTGAGGCTTGAGGAATAGAGGATTTAATATCATAAACCCATCAAAGAAATATGGCCAGGGGACATGCACGATATGAATCTGAATTTCTTTCTTGCTGATCATTAAAAGTAGAGCTTGAACATTGGAACTGAACATATCACAAAGCTTGAGTACATAAGTCATGCGTTGCATGACCTAAATTGGGAATTCGTAGCTATGAATTGTGATTCCAACCTGTGAAAGGAATGAGACTCCGCATTTCGGTAACTAAGTGAGGACAGGATTTTTTATGGCATGCCTGGACATGAATCATGATCATGGAATCAAAATGCAAAGCATGAATTAATACAGGAATGACTGAAAATACTAAAATAAAAATGGGTCGAGCAGTATCCCTTCTCACAGATGTTCCACAACTTATTGGCATACTCACTAGAACTTGATAAACTAACCTGGTCACTTGTTCTACTATCTCCCCCTTAGACTAAAGCCATTACACTTCTTAACTCAATTATTAGGAACATCGTTCATTTCCTAACTAGTCTTCCTTCACCGAGCAACTCCATTACACTTACTAATTACGCCACATACAATGACCCTAGAAAAAAAATAAAGCAACCCCACAGAACCTTGGGCAAGATTTCTCACCAAGAACATAAAATCAAACTTAATTACAAGTTGATCAAACTCAAGCTCTCGCATACACTGTCCAAGCCCACTAGATCACTTCCTTGTAACCAGCACCATTAACCAAGAAATCATCACATCCACCTTCATAGCCACCATTCATCCAAGCTTAATGTGTAGCGCTCAGCATAACTTACAACTCAACCTCACACACACCATTCTCACTTAGAAACTATAAAATAAAACGTCAATAAAAACTAGTCCACTTAAACCCCCTAATAACAATAATTGGTCATAATCATATGGCCTCTCTCATTTATAATCCATCAACACGCCCTTCTTCTACCCAGCATTACTATCTATCCTCTATAAACAACTTAACTTAGTTCATAACTCTCCAAGTCTCAACTTAACTTTCCCTTGCAATCTCAGGAGCATCTAAGTTAACAACACTTATCCACTAAGTATCATCATCCATAACGTATACTTATCTTGTGCAACACACCATCAACAACTCTTTTCATACCTTAAGCAAACCATTATTTACCTCCACCAATAACTCCTTCTCTTTTTTCCATGAGCTAATACATAAGAACAATATCACTTCATCACTAACTTGATCACATGCAAAAGGCTCAGCTATACATACTTTTAATAAATCACACTTTCCACCCTTTCTTTCCACAATACCTCTAAACCAGTTCTAACCAGCACAAGAAAACAAGATACACAAGGAGTCACTAGTAAATCAAAATAGGCCTCACCCGGCTTCACTAGTCTTTGTTTGCATTTTTAAAAAGAATTTGAGATGGATAACAAAGAAATTATACTAGTGAATCGAAAGAGCCCCACACGGCTTCACTAGACTTTCAGTTCCAACATCATGAAGATAAAAAGGTTACAAGATATAGAAACTCGCCATACAATATTTGATAATCTAAGAATACACATCTTACACTGTCTTAACTGAAAAAGTCATAAGAGAGAGGGCATAACATTGAACTTAGGAAACTTATAACACGTTGGTAAGCTCTTCTCAGGACGCTTTGTGAGACTTCTGAAATTTCTCTCTTGTAAGTCTGAAAGCATTATCAGAGGAAGAAAATTAGAACTCGTTGATCATGTTATCTCAGGAACAGTACATAGATAAGGAAGTATAGATTATCAATATAGATTCTAAGAAGGAAATCTAGAAGTGCAACTGACTTGGGCTTATTGCTCAATTTATAAGCAAAGCATGATAAGGCACTAATAGGGTACTTTCTAGCTCATTTACAACTTCATAACTATCTGTGGGGAATATTTAAGAGAGTACTATCTACAAAGAATTGAGTTTTACTATCTCTAATACCTTGAAAATAAGGCGGGGATACCCCGAATAGGGTAAGATGAGAATATGTATAAGTTTCTCAACGAACCTTTCTATAGCACGATCTAAGACTTGAAAGAATGGAGACCTTTCCTAAATGTACTGTAACCTCTCGAAGAAAAGTACAGATGTCTCCGTACCATTATGCAAGACTCTACTAGACATGGCTTCATAGACACCCTAGGACACGTAAACTCTGTGCTCTTGTACCAAGTTTGTAATGCCCCGAAATTTGGGTCCTGGGACGTCACACGGTGCTTAGGGGCACAAGTAACCCCAAGCTAACCCTCCTACTGGCATAACTCATAAACAACTGGATAAAATGCTTAAATATATATAAAGTTAGCGAAAATATAGAACTTCTCTGAACTTGATCAGTATAAACATGAACTTTACAAGATTATATTTCTACTTTTACAAATAAAACTGAAACTAAATACATCAACTTCTACTGATTATCTATGAAGCCTCTACTGGTACTGACTTCAGATAGATGGGTCATGACTCCCAATTACCCAATCTCAATACGACTAAAGTAAGAAAAAAACAATACTTCTTGAACAGTAAAACTAACTCATGCCCTCGAATCAAAATAACTCATCACCTGCTGACTGAAAGCTGAGAATTGACTGAATGCGGTATCTGCGCTATAGCTTGTACCTACATTATAAGGCACTGTAGCATATAGAAATATATGGGGGTTAGTACTTTAAGGAATGTACTGAGTATGTGGGGGTGCAATGCAATATTATAAATAATATCATAAATGATTATGAAAATCATGCATGCTGACGATAACAACTTTCTTCGCTTGAATTAACTGAAATATATTCCTTGTAAATCATCAATAGTAATACGAGCATTATAAATATCATAAATCATTATACTTAACTCAAACTCTTTAAATCATGACTTAGAGTGACTCGGTAACTCATGAAACTTGAACTCTTATGGACTTGGGAGTTTCTTATAACCGACATAACTACACCATGTGAGCCGCATGGAGTCCAAAATTTTGCCCTCCTAAGGAGATAACCCCACATTGGCGGGGGTGTCGTACTCTTTCCAATGAGTACAACCTCAATGTCTCAATCACAATCCCATACTCGGTCTCTGGCCCACAATCATCAATATCAATCCTACGGTGGCATGAAGTTTTGGGAAAATATCACATTTCTCACTCGGTGCTAAATACTTCTCCCAGACTCAGCTCAGAACGCATTAGGAACTCCACTTTAATCAATATCAATTCGTGGGTCTATTATAAGGACCACAAGCTAAATATATATCTCATCGGTAAATCATATACAACTGTGAATTCCTAACTCAACTCAAAATCAAACAATCTTTCTTAATATCAAGATGTATAAATTCATTTAGTCATGGCAACATCAATAACTTTGACGAAATATCAAGACTCATTGTAACAACTCAATCTTATGAATCAATATACTCAATAATCAAATTTGTCATAAGAAAGCTTAAATCTTGACACGTGTCTTGAAAGCACATATAATACGAATTCATGGTAGAACATGAAATTCACAATATTAAATATCAAGTCATAATTTGAAAGTTAAAAAATAATCAAGTATCAAAAACTTCAAGAAAACATCATAGACCTCATTCTTGACTCTCAAGTTCAAATATCAATATATATATATATATATATATATATATATATATATTCAATAATAAAAATTCTCATAGAAAAGCTTAAATCATGACTCTTATCTCAAATCATTCGAAAATCATCAACTCATAATAATAATATTCAACTCATGGCATAAGTTCTCAATTTAAGAAATAAAATGATGAAATAATCATGTGTATCGATCTTGAATAGCTCAAATATCATAAATCATTAATAAAGTAATTTGGCTATAAACCCACTTTGCAAAATCATGGATTTCAATAGTAGAAACTAAATCTTTGGGCACAAGAACGAAAGAAGTGTTCTTGTTCAAACCCCACATACCTTGATTATGGATTTGAATGAAGAAACTTGTTATAGACTCCTTTTCCACTTCTTGAGTTAGGGTTCTTGATGCTTTTGACTTGGGTACCTTAAATCTTGAACCAATTTATAAAATCTATGGTTGGATTCTTGATGTTCTTGGAAAATTTGGATTGAATTTTTTAGAGAGAAACCCTAGTATTCTTGATGAAATGGAAGAAGAATGAAGTTTTATTCTTTAGTTGGATATATATACAGGGTCAAAATAGGTGGAAAATACCAAAATACCCTTTTAAAAATGCCCCTTAATTGCTGAAAATAATGGCTGATGACATTCGTGATAGGCCGTCACGAAATGTCATCATAAAAGGGTCAAATTTTTTATTTTCTACCTAAGGATGACGACGTCATCAGAAAATGTTGTTAGAAAGTGACGACATCATCAGAAATGGCATCAAAAACATGACAGCCCGGCAGAACCGTCATCACCGTTTTCCAATTTGACCATGTTGGAGTAAAATGGGCATAACTCTTTGCTTCGATATTGAATTTTGGCGAAATTGGTATCGTTGGAAACATAATTCAATTATCTATTTGTTGATAGTACATGAGATCAAAAATTCCAAGTATAAAGATAGATATTCTAGTTTGAAGTTGACTATACCAATATCCTTCCCAAGAGCTCAGTCGGTAAGGAATGTTTTCATTCGCCCAATCATTAGGACATCTTTAAGGCCTTAATACACACCATACTTGATTATAAAAAAACCAAATCACTATAATTTATTTCTCAAGAGCTTGATTCATGGTTGCACTATTGGTTAGAGTCTTGGGGAATTACAAAATGGCTCTAACTTCCTCACTGGGTGTCCGATTCGGATGAATCTTATGTCGATGGAAATCTTATCCAATTCTCCACATGATCGAGAGTAGAATTTAGGAAAATACAACATGAGATAAATATCAATCAATTTTGAAGTCATCCATACTCACTCAAAAGATGGATTTAGGCTTAAGTAATGATCGAAGTATTACAATCATGCAGCATTATGGTACTTAATAGCGAAAAGGATGCTAAACCTAGACTAATTAGGTGGGTGATATTGTTGGAAGAATTTTATTTCAAGGTAAAGGACAGAAAAGGCATTGAGAATCAAGTTGTAGATCATTTGTCTAGGCTTGAGGAGAAAGCTATGCAGAATGTTAAAGATGGGCTAGAGATTGATGACAGTTTTCCAGATAAGCAGATATTAGTAGCTTCCCAAGTTCTAATTCCATAGTTTTCATACTATACAAATTATCTAGCAAGTTATATAATTCCAGAAGATATTTCCTTTCAGCAGAGAAAGAAGTTTATGCATAAAGTAAGGAAATTTTTCTGGGAAGAGCCTTATTTATTAAAAATTTATGTGGATAGAATTATTCATAGATGTATACCTGAGGTTGAGATAATGACATACTTGAGGCTTGCCATTCTTTGTCAATTAAGAGTCATCATGGAGGAACCCACACAGCCCATAAAATCTTGCAATGTGGGTATTATTGGCCGACAATCTACAAAGATGCACATGATGTTGCTTCTGCTTATGATCAATACCAACGATAAGGTAATTTCTCTAGATGTCCTGAACTTCCTATGAATCTTATTTTAGAATTGGAATTGTTTGATGTATGGGGTATAGATTTCATAGGACCTTTTATGAGTTCATTTGGCATGAAATATATACTTGTGGCTCGGTATTATGTATCCAAATAGGTTGAAGCAGTTGTGCTCCCCAACAATAAAGCACATTGTGTCACTGTATTCCTAAAAAAGCACATCTTTTCTTGATTTGTCACCCCACGTGCTATTATTAATGATGGTGGGTCATATTTTTGCAATCGTTTATTCAAAAGTCTGCTTGGCAAATATGGAGTGAAACAAAAAGTGGAAAAACTTTATCATACTCAAGCTAGTGGACAAGTTGAGGTGTCCAACAGAGAAATCACTTCAATCTTGGCGAAGAAAGTAAATGTCAATAGGACTGATTGGTCATAGAAATTAGATGATACATTATAGGCTTACCGAACAACATTTAAGACCCCCATTGGCACTTCTCCTTATCATTTTATACATGGAAAGGCTTGTCTCTTTCCTGTTTAACTTGAACATAAAGAAATGTGGGCTTTAAAGAAGCTGAATTTTGAGTGGCAAGATGCAGCCAAGTCAAGGATGAATTGTATGAATGAGTTGGGTGAATTCCAACTACGGGCGTATGAAAGTTCTGCACTTTACAACGAATAGATGAAGCTACATCATGATCGCAAAATTGAGAAAAGAATCTTCAAAAAAGGTGACCAGATATTGCTCTACAATTCAAGGCTTCACTTTTTTCCAAGTAAGTTGAAGTCTATATGGTATGGTCCCTTTGTTGTGCTAAGAGTGTTTCCATATGGTGGTTTGAAATTGAAGTGGGATAGTGAAGCCCCATCCAAGGTGAATGGGCAAAAAGTCAAGCATTATATGGGTAACACTAAGGAAATTAATGTGATTTTTTTGATAGACCTTGGTGAAGGCTAGGTAACCAAGGTAATTTTGTCATATTATGATGTTAAATCAAGCACTGCATGGGAGGCAACCCATGAGTCTAGTTAGTGAAATCTAAGTACCCAACTTAGTCACGCCATGCTACAACGTTAAATCAAACATTGCATAGGAGGCAACCCATGCTTCTGTACTTATTTATTTATAGAGTAATATGTTTGTGCAGTGTGCAGGACTAAAAATTGCAGAAGAGATCCTAAAAATTCAAGAAAGTTTGGTCATATAAACTCTTCATGAGTCTTATCTAGATGGTACAACTCGTGAATAGGAGTCATAAGGACTTGGGAGATAATTCAAAATCAGGTAAAAGTTTCTAGATTGGATATGATTCTCAGAACGAGTCGTACCTTTAAGGTAGGACTCCTAACATTGAGTCGTATCTCCCTAGAACCCTGGTAAGGTTCTTAGTCTATACGAGTTGAAGAAATGAACCGTCACCCTGGGTATGAGTAGTATACATGACTCATACCCGCGCTTACCAGGTCAGGGTCGCAAGTCAACCCGACTTACCAATCTTGATTTAAAAAATAAATAGGGCACCCGATACGAGTACCCAAAATCCAAAACAACCCCTAAACTAATACCTCCATCAATGATTAATTTTTGATCTCCAAAAGCTCGAAAACACTTTGAATTAGTTACCAACTTGCTCGAATTCCTTACTGTGCACAAATTTAAGCAAGAATTTAGGAAGAATTTTAAAAAATTAAAGAACCATAATCTCTCACTCATTCAAGTAAGTGTTCGAACCTAAACTGCTCTATTTTTTAAGTTGAAATCATAAATGTGAGTTATTTATAACTTGCTTTAAGTTTAAATTACTTGGTTGTTGCATTTTGGAACCCTAGTTCTTAGGTTTAGGTTGAAAATGGAAGTGGGGAAAATTTTGATATTTTTATGTGGATATATTGTGTATTTTGGACTGATATGGGGTAAATATTCTCTATAATAGATGGGTAGTTTAGGAATTTTGATTTTGAGTCAACTTTGAAAGTTGAACTTCTATGTTGCAGTGGATACGAGACTCCTTACGACTCGTACCCACTGGTAATCGGGTCATAATAAGACTCTACCCACTGACAACATAGAAGTATAACAAAGTTTTAATTCTGGTATCGGTACAACTTGCCTAAATGAGTCGTACCCAACCTATATGACTCGTACACTAAAGTTGTATTGACCTGGGTGAAACTTAAATGTTATAGTTGTTTCTGATCTACTTACGACTATTGGTAATGAGTCGTACCTTGTCGGTATGACTAGTTAGGAGGGTTCATAAGTTGACCAATGAATAAATGGATATACACTGAACATTATACAACTCGGTCATACGAGTCGTACCCAATACATATGACTGGTACCCTCCACTCGTACCCTAGGCAGAATTTGCACACTGAACTATAGTTTCTTCTTTTTACTTTCTTTTCTTTATTTACCTACTAATTAATGTGTACTTTCAGGTACAATGCCTCCAAAAATGCATTCTCTTCCAAACAAGTGACTAAAAAGGGAAACAAAAAGGCACATTCTTTAAGTTCTGAGGCTACTAAGTCATCCATAATTAGCAGTGAATTATACGACTACCCACAGAAGGTCAAGGTTGACCAAAAGGAACAAAAAGTTGCAACGTGAAATAAGATAGAAACTCTAGAGGACATACCTCCTCAAAGTTCAAGGAGAAAGAACCTGACTATCTCCCCTCCCCACTACCCTCCACCTTTATATGCTGAAGATGATACTGAATCCAGTTTTAAAGAAGAAATTTCTTAAAATACTAATGGTATAGAAGAGGTCGATACTACACTAATCGATAGACAGGATATTCTCCTATCCCTTACCACTTCTTCGATGCCCATTGGTGAACGGTGGAGTACCCCAGTATGCAGGAGATATTTAATGATAGCCTGAGTAGATTCTGTAATGAAAATATCAAATGGGTCTTATATCTAGAGAGGAGATTGACTACTACTGGGATGATTGAGTTACTCAGGTTCAAGGTATATTTCAAGCAATATGGCTTTAAGTGGATGACGAGAGCAACTAAAAAGTACAGTGAAGTGCTAGTAAGGGAATTCTATGCAGCGTACAAGAATGAGTTAAAAAGACAGTATCCACAGGGTCAATTGTGGAAAAGTGGTGACTCTATTCCTTCACTGACTATTCGGGGAGTGAGGGTAGACATTTACCTATGCACTATTAGCCAATTATTGCATGGACTAGATTATCAACCTCCAGTGAACATTGGGTAAATGTACTACCGCTTAGAGGAGATGCAAAAGATTGTGCAAAAATAGATAGGGTCGGATGAGAAAATAGGTCATTTCGGGTAGATTACTGAAAGGATAGGAACGAATGGTGGGAATTTTGTGTGGATTATAGGAGGCCCAAAATTAGTCTCACAGAAGATAAAAAAGAACACTCTAAATTTTGAGGCCAAAGCATGGTGGACATTGTCCAGGCACAGATTATTTCCCACTACTAGGACAATGTATTGAGTTCAGTTTGTGTTGCACTGATTTTAAAATTGATGGCTGAATAAGAGTTTAATTTGGGAGAGTTCTTATCTAGGGAGATGAGGGACAATGCTATGGGCGGAGAAATATCTCTGCTCATATACACATGCATAATTACATAGTTATTTTTGGTTGCGAGAGTACAGGAACACTCGGGGATTGATATGATGAACGAGGCTACCAATATTACCGATCTTGATCTGATCCAAGATGTATTAAACTCGATGGCCAGACATGCAATAATGGAAGTGAATATGGTAGTTGATATGTTCCGATAGAACTATCAGGCTGAGATTGTTGAGGCTGCTAGCTAATGGACAGATGGAGACTACACAGACTGATACAGCAGGTACTTCTAGTGTTCCTCCTCCAGTATAATCTGTACCCCCTAGGCCACGAGGTAGGCCAATTGGGCTTATTATGATTTTGCAAGCCATGTGGATCAAGGCCATGATAAAATTGTGTACTCTGGAGGCAAAGGTTCACAACATAGAAGGGGGCGTAAAACCCTGGGTTGACACGCAGTTGGCGAGCTAGGATAGATGAGTACAGTAGTGGATTGATGTGTTTGAGTTGAGGATTACTCGACAGTTAGGTAGCGAACAGACGCCTGATATTGTTGAGATCAAGTCTGAAGTTGCTGAGATTAAGAAGATGGTTGTAGAGTTGTATGATAGACCAATTATCCTAGAGCTGGTAATTGAGATAGTTGTGCCCACGGTCCATGTGGATAATATCTGGGATATTCCTGACTAGAGAGGAGACCCGAGAAGAGTTAAGAGAGATAAATATAAGAAGGCATGACATGAATGATACAACCAAGAAGGCTAAGGCAGCTAGCCCATAGGATAAGTACGACCGTAAGGTATGGGTACGTGAGATAGCTGCTAGAACTGGTGGTTCTAGACCACCAATTATTGATATTGAGGGGGAGGTGTTGTACCCCCAACTACTATTGCTGACTCAATCCTGGTAGTTGATGGGATGATTACTGAGGAGAGTAGGACCCGACCAGAGGGTCCATATGCTGATACTGCATGATTCAACACATTGAGGGCCTAAGTATGACTTCTCATCCTTACTTTACATTTTGGTTGACACTGGGGATAGTGTAAGAATTTTTAATTGGGGGTGGAGGCATATATCTAATTCTAACTATCTGGAAGTAGCTAAAACATCTAAGTAGCTGAAAGTCTATTGTGGCTTGCAGGTTTGATACTGAAAAATAGCTGAGATACGAGAAAAATTTACACCTACGGCAAAAGACTAATTTTTTATTGATTTTGAAATTAATTTGTAATGAATTATGGTTTTTGAAATTGATTTATGAGTTTGGAAACATGAATAATTATGGATTTGAAATAATTATGCTGAAAGTATTTGTCTTAAATTCAATTATGTTGAAAAGTTGAGACCTTTCCTAAATTTTTGTTAACTGTGAGATATGTGTATATGTGTGAGACTGTTGTGAATCTAATAATGGAATTAGTATTACGGATAGAACAATTAGGAAAAATAATTGCATAACTAGATAAGTAGTACTTAGAAATGTAACCCTGTGCAAGTGTATGTGAGGCATTACTGAGTTTTCAGTGTAAAAAAATCTAGAGCTTACCCGATTGTTCTACCTAGGTCCAGGATAGTCGAGTAGGAAATTATCATAGGCAATTTTAGTTCTAAGTACACTCAAGCGTAAATTCCCAACCAAATAAGTATGAATCCATTTGATTCGAATGTGACCCAAATTGACCCTTTTTTTATTACACCAATTTTACCTTCCTGTTTCCCTTACAATGAACCTATTTTGTCCCTGGTCCTCCTTGCACATTGTGCACCTCAACTAAGGCAAATCTCCTAAGTTAAGGGTGGCTATTATAGGAGTGCATAGGAGAAAATGAGTATGAAGAAAATCATGTAGAAGAAATTTTTTATAAAAAGACAGATGCGGTGAAAATTAGAAAAAATAAAAGAAGGAAAAAATGCAATAAAAAAAAGAAAAAAATAAAGTGAGAAAACCATACCTAGCCCAATCCGAATGTGTCAAAATAAAAAGTAAGGCATAAGAGCGGAAATAAAATTGAAGAATAAGTGGAAGAATAAGTGGACTTTGAATAAAGCGTAGTGTCAAGGTGGCATAGTCACTAAAAATATCCCAAAAGGATATCATACCATCCCCAAGCCTACGTTATAAGTCGAATAAAGTCCTGTAGTGATCCAAACCCGATTGTCTGAAAATTTAGGAAGAGAGCATAAGGGAAAGACCATGGTATTCCGTATATATCGGTGATACTTCTTTGTGAGTGAGAGAGTCATTTGTTATATCCCTGAATAAATTGATTGATCCATACTGAGAGTGAATGGGATTTCTTTGACTATGAGCGCACACAGGTTATGTTGCTAAGTTGCTAGATTGTTGGTGGATGTAATTTGTGTCTATGCCCAGTTGTCTATTACTAATGTAATGCCATCATCAGATTCTCTTGTGTTCCTCCATGTGCTAAGTCATTATAAACAGGTCGAGTCTTGAAAAGTTAAAATTAGGAGGGGAGTAACATGGTTGAAAATTAAGCTCAAAATAACAGCCATAGGTAGCTTAAGATCTTCCTGTTGAAGCATCATTCCTATATTTTGAGATAGAATTTTATTTTTATTTACCTGAGGACATGCAAAATTCTAAGTTGAGAGTGTTGATGTGTCTTGAAAATACAACACTTTTGATGCTTAAACCTTGAATTTATTCTTAGACTTAGGTTGTTTTAGTAGATATGATGCACTTTGGTGTTTATTGCAGGTAAAATAGGTCTATAAATAATGTTGTGATGAAAATGAAAAAAAAGACTAGGAAAGAAAAAGTTTGATCAAGATACGAGTTACCTCACGAGTCATCAACACACTATACGACTCGTAGGATGACTCGTAAGCACAACAAAAACCAAAGCCAAACTGAGAATCTAAGTATAAAGAAGATACAACTCAAACATCCGAGTCATAAGATGAAGGTACAAGTCGTGAAAAGGAATCTTAAGCATAACTAAATCTAAAGCTAACATTCAACATTGAAGTTTTAGAAGTATACGAGTCAGAAGTCTGAATATGAAAAAAAATGCATTTACAAGATAAAAAGGACTTTTGCAACCGTAAGCATACCGATGTTCAAAGCTTGGAAAGACAGAAGTCCCAGGTGGATAAAAGTAAAGGCTACTCGTCGTATAGTCAAGATACGACTCCTGAGCAGAAGTCGTAAAAAGAGCATAAAGTTGAAGCCTTGGGAGACCAGACACTAGAATGAATACAAAAGGCATGGTATGACTCGTATGATGAGTATACCAGTGGATGAGTGAGTCATACCATGTATCGACATAACTTCACCTTTCCCTCTTTAATTAGGATTTTTGAGTATTTTTGAGATACAATAAATACCCTAGGGTTTATCTTTTATTAGGTTACATTCTTTAACATATTTTTATGTTCCAATATACTCTATTACATACTTTTGCTTTGTTCTTGATATTTTGGGTTGTTATTTAATAGTAGATTCTAGATTTTATTCTTTTCATTATTGTGCGATTAATTGCATGCTTTGTTTATTAGTTATCATGGATTATTGCATGAACATGAGTGGTTAACTTCCCGAAAAAGGGTTATGGCAACCCTAGTGGATTAACTACGTAAGGAAAATGGGAGATTAATCTGTTCTAAAGTAAATTACATATATCTTAGTATTCTTTGTATAAATTAACCTCAAAGATACTATAGAAACTTGGGGATAGCCTATATTTGTAAACATCTTCACAAGGGAGTTTGTTATTGAGAAAAGAAGATTGAGACAATAATTTAAGATTCATTTCCATCATTACTATTTTACCATCTCATATAATCAACTCGAGACTCAAAAGGTGAGAGTTGAACTAAAGTCATAGACATGGAGCAATAAGGTGATGCCTTGAGACTCATAAGGTAAAGGGTAAAATTTATCAACACGTTCACAAAACTATTGATAATACGTATCTTGTTGACTTTACATGAAGAGCATCAAAATAGATGGGTTAAAAACGAGAAACTTATGGAGTTAAGAAGCCAGGGGGAACACAGTTCTAGTGTTTGTCTTCTATTGTTTACAATTCAAAGCATTCAAGTTTGGTTACTACTTATTGATTACTTTTAAAATCCCTCATTTATTTTTCCGCATTGCTTGTGAATTACATTAGGTTAAGCAACTATACAGCATCTTTCCTATGGCTTCAACCCCAACCTAGTTGGTTTACTATATTTGACATCGACCGCAGCATATTTCTTTGGAGGTTATTTTTTGGTGACATCAGTGTCCAATCCCTTGGGTTCTGTCTTCGATACGACTGGAACATACAAGTCATATGGTCCGGTCACGTATGGGATCATGGATCCATATAGTGGACAATGTATGGATGTCTAACTCACTATCTTGGTGATGACTTAAGGGTAGGAGTCATATGTTGTGGTCACGAGTCAAGGGGGTCGACTCATAACCACATGCGACCTTTTTACAGTTTTAAGTTGGGGGAATCCTGGACATTTCCCACTTTAAGTCCCTTTCATACCATGACTTAACACATCCTTTGGGACTTCAGTAACATATTTTTCCCATTAAAATACTCTCAAAGTCTCTATTCAATCAAAGGTTAGGGTTTCATCAGGCTAACCAATTAAGGCTTTCACATGGTGGTTTCTCTCCATATTTCTTGTTGTCTAATTCATATTACTCCTCCCTCGTTGTTATTTTACTAAAGGTATATGTTTTAATTTATGATTTTCTTGATATTGTTATGGTTTTGAAATAAAGGTTGGGGGTTATGGTTGTTCATGGATGAATATTGTTTCTCATAGTTTAATTATGGTTTTTCTTATTTTAATTATGGTTTTGAACATGTGGTTGCATGGGTATGGTTATTGAACTTGATAAAGGTAAATTTCTTAAAACTTATGACTCTTTAAGTGGTTATAGCCCTAACCTTGTTTTGTAAAATTGATTTGTAGTTATGGGAATGGTGGGAATTTGAATTAGGGGCACAATGAAATATCCAAAGTGTTTGGTTTGACGAGTGGTTAAATGGTTAAGGCTAGTTTTGAAAACCTTGTGGGGTACGAAGAAATTCCCTAAGTAATTTTAATAATGGAGTTCGTGGGGTACAAAGAAATCTCCTAAGTGTTGGCTGGTGACATTGCTTACAAGTTATAGTTGATATGACGATACCACTTTATAATGCCTTAATAATTAACTTCTAAAATTGGTGGTTTAGTTATGTGATAAAGGTTTTAATGGGGTACTAATGGGGGTTGTTAAAGCTAGGCATGAAGGTCTGAGGCCAAAAGACGGACATTGGAAACTCGTGATTGTCGTCATGAGGTTTGGTCTTGATGACCTGTGTGTATGGTTCACACTATTGATATGATTGTATCTTGGTTTGACATGGTGTCAGGACATTCCCTGGTCTTTCTTGATACCCCTGGTTTGTGCTGCTAACACGCATCGGGGCCTTTTCAGTAGAGAGAGTTGAACCCATATAGCCCCTGGGTGGATTTTTATGACGGTTATGCTCACAACCCAGGTTAAGGATTTAAATGCATTCTAAACCTTGTTTCCTATCCTGACGTGATATATATATATATGTATGTATACGTATACATGTGTTTGCATATAGTTATTTGATTTGGTTTAAATAATGGAGTTATTTTACCTTTATCCCTGAGTACATGCTAGCATTCACTCCGCTAACCATCTTCAGGCACTGTATCCCCAGCGATGCAGGAATCATCCATACTACTATTTCTCCTGCTCAGTGACATGAATTTGAGGACAGCTTTGAGTCAGATTGAAGTGGTGACCTTCCATACTCCGAAAGACTCCATTTCATGCTATGGACTTCTTTTCATTATTATTATTTCTTTAGTTTTGGTTTGGGCTATGGTCAGGGGCATGTCCCGACTGGATATTCTTTGATTTTGGTTAGAGGCTTTGTCGGACAACTATGGGCATGGGTGGAATCGGTATTAGTGTTGGCATTGGTATTCACATTGGGATTGGTGTTTGTTGGATATTTGGTTGTGGCTGCTTGGTTATGGTTATAAACTTGATTTATTGTCTTTAGATTATTATTGTTTTACCTTGTTATATGTTTGGAATTCATTCGACATGGGGTGTATGGTGGTTATGGTGGGGTATTGGGGGTAGTCTCCAGTCTGAGTTGGACTTGAGATACTAGACACGACTAGGCCCTGATTTGGATCGTATCAATATGTGTGTATTATTTTTTTGAATCGGTTCGATTGTAAACACACCCAACCAAATTCAATCAAAAAATCAAGATATTTTAAAATTTTAATTTATAAATTGTTGCAAATTGTATTTGCTTCAAATATATTTGAATATTCGAATTGATCCAACTTGTGCATAGTCGTAGTATTTTTTTCCTTTAATATTATTTTACCGAAAGAAGAGAGGGAGAAAAACTATAACATATGGGTGTTACATCCATTTTTTGATGAAAAAGGTAGAGGTTGTGATGGTAGATCCAAAAAAAATACAATGAAGAAAAGATCGAAAAGAATTTGTCTTGGAAATAGATTTGCATCGAAAAATTCGACCTCCATTAAAGGAGTATAAGCTTGGGAAAATAATGGAGGAGGTAAAGGTTTGAGAAATAGAAACTAAGATGAGAAAAATTGACTTAAGAAATGGATACGGAGAGGAGAAAAATTGGCTAATTATAAGCCTTTTGCGTGCCTCTTTATTACACTAATTATGTCATGTCAGCAAAAAGTGTCAAAATAATATAGTAGGGCCCTACCTCAAGTGTTTAAAATGGACAAGGCTTATTTAAGGTGTCTATATGAAAATTGGTACCAACTTTAAGGGGCTATCGATGGATTCCAGCAAAAATAAATTAAATTACTTGTCAAATAAAATTTTAACTTCAAGTCAATCAATTACACTTTTTTTATATATGGTTGTTTATTTAAGTTCCGACTAGGGGTGGTCATAGTATGGTATGCAGTATTTGAAACTTTTGTTGGTACTTTCAATGTTTTATTTTAAAAAATATTATATGATTACCACATCAAATTAATTCAGATCAATTCGATATTTTGAATTTCAATTTTAATACTTTGTGATATGGTTAATCAATAACCATAGTTTGTTCTACTTCGACTAATATATGCTTATATAATAGGCAATTATGACTTTGACTTTTTATAAACCATCTCAATTATATTATACTAACGCATTATACAAATTAAAACATATAGTCAAAAGAAAATACAAGCAACTTCCTTTATTAATTTATTACACGAACCTACACACAAAATATTTCATGAAGATAGATTAGTCAAAGTTTCAATGTCTAAATATTTAATTTTATACTAACATCAAGTTGTATATTTGTTAGTATTTAATAAAATATATAAATTATTTATGTAACTAACTATAATATAGTATTTGATCTTATGATATATTTTTATAAATATCAAATACTATATCAAATATCAAAAATAAAAAAATTTAAAATCTTCTATATAAATTATAAAGCTGAGAGCGAAGCATAAGAAAAAAGGCAAGTGGCAGAATAAGAATAAGCCACTTGGCAGTTTAAGACAAGGAATAATAATATTGTAATAAAGTTTTTAATTAAAAAAATTAGACATATTTGAATTTTAAAATATTAGTTTTTTAAAAAAATTTATCATTGACTTAAAAGTAGGAATCTAACACTTAACAATTCTAAATGAACTCTTCCTATTCATAAAGTTATCCCATTCAATGTTTGAAAATATATTCAAATATTAAATAAAAGATAATAATATTAATATTAACAATAATAATAGTAGTAGTTTTAATTAGTAGTAGTAGTTTCTTTTTTTTTGGTAAAATAGAGATGCTTTAAGTAAAAGAAGAGCATTGATTTACAAGCAAGGCCTAGTCAGGCACAAAAACGAAATCATTGGGGCTAGCATTTTCATTACTAGATACAAGTCGGGAGAAAGATTTTCCCTTAAAGTCTTCCCAAAAGACCACTCCTACACTAACGAGCGGAGTTGCAAGAACATGAAATCTATAAAAAAAATCCTGCTCAGAGCCTTACTTAGCCAGCATATCTGTGACCCTATTTTGTTTCCTGTAAGTGTGGTAGATTGGAGGATTCTCCAAGCTCCCTAGTAAAGACCTGCATTCATTAACAACTGAATCATAGAGTAAGTTACCATGGTGTAGTATTCTTATGATTTGCATTGAATCAATGCATACTTCTAAGGGTTTGAAGCTTTGCTCAAGAGCTAGATTGAGGCCTTCCTTGAGGGCCAGAAGCTCCATGAGGTTGTTTGTGGCATGGGTGAATCTTTTTCTAAAATCCTTGATAGCTCCCAAGCGCACGCGCAAGTGTACGTGGTCTTATAAAGTAGTAAAGTGGCTTCAAGAAATTCCAAAGTATCGATCTCTCAGGGACTTGCGTCGCCGCCTACTAATTCTAGTCTAACAAATTGAGGAGAGTAGCAAATAAAGTTAATTGTACATTAAAAAATAAAATAAATAATGCGTAAAAATAAAAGTTTTGGGAAAATCAATGGAATAAAACTCAGGGTTAAAGCACTTCGAACAATCATACTATGTTATTGAATTTCCTTCGTTAATTTGCTTATCTTGATTGCTGATTCGTAGGGTTAATTGCATGATCATGGTCTTCCAACCTCTAATATTTTACCTAATTTGGACATTACAACTACATCTTTGAGTGGGGATTTAATAATCCAATTAAGTGAATTAAAGCTATCATCCTACGTATGAATCAAGTAAGGTACCTAAGTACATCTTTGTCCTAGACACTAAGTTTAATTCTTTATTTTATAAAAGAATAAAAACTCAAACTTTGTTTATTCCCATGTTCTATCTCCCTATTCCCTCTTCCGAGATCAAAAGGTTGACAATATATGTATTCTAAGGGTCACGAATCCTTAAAATAATTAAAATAAGAATAAATAAATAACTAAATATGATAAGTAAAAATTAATCGAAATTAATCCAAAATAATAGTACTCATGTTCTTGGCTTTAACCCCGAAAGGAGAGTTTTTAGCTACTAATATTCATAATCACGATCTAAATAATTGAATACATAATATAAAAAATTAAAAACTAAATAAAATAAGAAAACCTAATTAATCATGTAGCCACCTCCGCTTTTCGTCCCAAAACAGTCTCCAATACGTTTTCACGTGTCCAGCCATATTTATGTAATAAATTAATCCTAATTTTATTAGGATCCAATTTATTGCTGCATGGATACCTATGAAAAGATTCCCCACTTTAGACCTTTTATCAATTTTCCATGCAAAATTGATTTAAAAAAAGAAGTGCCAACTTTGAATTAAGATAGGACATTGTCCTGTCATTTTGTCGGCAGAACTTGTATTCTGTGCATGGATTATCAACGCAACGCATTTCTCAACGCGTTGGAACATCAACACGATGCGTTGACTTCGTGTCGTCTCACTGGAATTTACATTCAAAAATCTGATTAAGTGTAGAACGTCTTATTCTTTGCCCATACCTTTTGTAGTGTATTTCCAATGAATTTTTCACCTTTAAATCATC
The DNA here is from genome assembly GCA_030864225.1 of Capsicum baccatum var. pendulum. NCBI lineage: Eukaryota > Viridiplantae > Streptophyta > Magnoliopsida > Solanales > Solanaceae > Capsicum > Capsicum baccatum. The sequence goes on from CM061557.1 coordinate 124,920,213, forward strand.
ATTATATCATTGTATTTAGTTCACAAAGCCTCCTACAATATCATACACCATATATTAAATATCAAAACAACATAATATCCTCAATGACAAATCAAAACAAGAGATAAGATAAGGCAAATTCGCAATAATCTTCCACTATTTATTTCGACTCTTGACTTAATCAAATTTATCTTTGCACATTACAAACAAGTTATTTCACTCATAAATACACATTTAAACCATTTGAAACAAATTAAACACATTATAATCCATCGAGATCAACTAGACACACACCTAGCTCAAGTTAGTAAAACTAGTTTTCCGGATTGAACTCTAAATTACTTAATTAAGCACAAACTTGTTTGAAAAATACTTTGGACATCGTGAATATGTACTTGGACACTTAAATTCTTATTTATATCAATATGAACACGTTAAGCACACGAATTTCTCTCAAAATAAAGCAAAATAAGCTAGAATATTAATACCAAAGTGTATAAAATCACCTCAGATCAATCCCCAACACAATCTTCTCTGCAGTTTCTGATGACGCCATATATCCCACCTTTCCCTGGGTTACCAGGGCAAGAACCATCAGTGTTAAGCTTAAAAGTGTTAGTGGATTTGGGTAGCCATTTAAGACTGATTGAGGTTCTAGGAGTGATCATATTGACTTTCCCCAGGTGGTGATATTCCACAGCTTTAGCATGAGGTATGCTAAAACAAGGGTGGGAGTTGGCATTTTGGAAGGTATTGACATCCCTAGTAGTAGTTTCAATTCAAGTACTAGTAGTAGTGTTAATTTTTTTAATTTTTTTTTTAAATTGAAGCAGTGATACTAACCTATATATCTATAGATTATTAAAGAAACGTTATTCTTTGTTATAAAACAAAAAAGATTTTTATTAGCTTAAAAATATAAACACATGGTTGAAGAACTTTTAATAGGATTTTACTCTTTCATAAACTTATTTCTTTTAAAATGTAAATTTTATAAGACAACATATATGAATCTAATTTATTAAATATTAAATATAAGATAAAAATATAATAATAATAGTACTATTACTGTTAACAATAATAATATTGTAATAATAGATTTTAAATAAAGGATTACTGATATTTGAATTTTAAAACTAAGCTTTTAGAAGAAAAAAATCATTAACATAAATCTATGAATCCATAATTGAAGAATCCTAAATAAACTCTAACTATGTTATTGTAACACCCCGTATTTTTACCTAGCTTAAATTCGTCCCAAAAATATCAAAGACTTTCTTTAAAGATGAATACACTTTATACATGTGTAATTTTCAAGATTTTGATTTTTCATTGTGTGAAAAATTGAATAAGCTTTCCATCGATATCAAATTCGTCCAAATTCGACACCCAGATGAATAATTAGAGCTATTTTAGTAAGACAGTGTACCACCTGGTACTCTGGTACTCTAGCGCATTGCAGAGGCAGTTCAAATGGCATTTGTTATTTGTCAGTGAGACAACGTGATACCACCGTGTCGCGCCACTAGCCTTTTTTTCAATTATCACTTTCCAGTGTGACTCCGCGATCATAGCGCATCGCGCTAAAGGGAAAACTCGCAACCAGTGAGGCACCGCAATGGCGCTGCATTGCGCCATCAGCCTAGTTCCCAATCATCAGTTTTCAGTAACACGGCATGATAGCGCCGCGTCGCGCCAGGTGCCCAACTCAGATTTTTAGTGATAAAAATTAAAAAATTTCTAGGGAAAATAGGATTTTTTTTCCATGACCTAGATCGGCCTTTAAACACAAAATTATGCCCTAAATACCCTATTATGTTATTTTCCCTCACTTTCTCTCAAGAACCAAATCATTCTCTCTCAAAGAGGTAGAAACCCTAGTTCAAGAAATCAAGGTCAAGCTCAAGAAATCCTTTAAGAATCTCACAAATTAAGGTATGTTAGGTGTTCATCTATGGGTTCCTTTCACCCATAGAGTCCAAGAATCCCTTTTTAAATATACAAGATCTCATATTTATGATTTTCTTGTTTGAATTATATTGAATTCATGTTCATGATAGTAGTTGGGTTTCAATCCATGATTTAAGTGCAAGTTTCATGAAATTGAATAGCATGTGTATGAATATGTGATTATCTTGATAAACCCTTGAATTTACAAAGTAATTAATGTGTCTATGATGTTAATTGGGTTTTAATCCATGATTATTATAAGATTCATGAAAATAGAATAGTATTTAGGGGAAATTATATGAATTGCATGTTAAACCCATAAAATTGCAAGTTAGGGCATTGTAGTTGTCATGTTTATGTCTTATCAAACACTTAAGTAGCACAACTTAATGCACATAATCATGTTTATGTCTTATCCATGATTATGTGCATTAAGTTGTGCTACTTAAGTGTTTGATAGAATGTCCGTGTGAATAAAGTGATGAAATCTTGACATATTAGTATATGTACAAGCTTATGCTCTACAAGTGTTTGATAAAATGTCTCTATAGATGAATTATGAACATGTATACATTGTTATGCTTTGCAAGATTATGTGATGCTTTACTTTTCATGCTATCGTGTCCTGGGGGTATTTAATACCCGATAATTTAGCTATTTATTTAGAGCCAGTGTCAGTTATAAAATAGTATCAGTCTTGTCACGATCAATAGTACTCTAAGTTAGATATAGAACTCAGTCAGTTATAGCACTCAGGAAACTCAGTGAATTCAGTCTAGTTCAGTCCAGTATAACAGTTCAGTGTCTATTCAGTTGGGAGTACGATTTAGCACCGAGCGAGTACAGGGATGACGGCTTGTCCGCCAGATGGCAAAGTCATTAGCAGCAGTCCCTATACTCCAGAACTACGTAGCCAGGGCAAGATGAGGATTCACCCATCAGATTAGGCTTTACTAAATCCTAGGGGTCACCCGTCAGATTAGGCTTGGCTCTGCCCAGGTGTCACCCGTCAGTTAGGCTTGGCATCCTGATTTTCTAGTGTTAGTACTCGTTGCATGGTATTAGCACCCTTCTAATTGGGGTTACAAGTTGGACCCCAATTAGCTCAGATTAGGGCATGTCGGTTAGATAATACCTCCCACAGTTTCAGTTTTAGTTTTGGTCTTCAGTAGGGAACTCATTTCAGTTCTATAGAATCAGGACTGTCAGATATAGTCAATTCAGAACCAGTAATTCAGTTATCAGTAACTCAGATATCAGTTACTCAGTTATTAGAATTCAGTACTTAGCTTCAGAAAAACTCAGTTACAGCATATATATAAATGCATAGTATTGCATAATCAGTATTTGTCGTAGTTCAGATTATCCATGTACTCTCATGTTCAGTTATTCTATATCATTTAGTCAGTTATTATTCATGCATAAGAACCTTTGCATTCAGCCTTACCTCATCTATTATACCAGTATATTCCCACGTTCTGACGCATACTTCCCTGCGCTATGATATTTCATATCATAGGTTCAGACGCTCAGGTTCCCAACCACGCATAGTAGATTCAGATTTAGCCGGCAACAGTAGATTTAGCAGTGAGTCCTGATCATTTGAGGATGTTCTATTATTTCATATTTTCAGTAGATATAGTAGTTCAGTAGATGGAGTTAGTTGGGAGATTGTGCCATTAACTCCACTTTTAGACAGATTTAGTTAGAGGCTTTTCAGACTAGATTTTCATACAATATTCAGTTTTACAGATGTTATATTTTATCAGTATTTTAGATGTTTTGAACCTTATGGCATTTCAACCTATTTTTTTGCATTAATTACAGTATTATTATTCAGTGCCCACAGTAGATATCATTCATGGGTTAGCTTGTGGTCCTTCGGGGCCGTAAGCACCGTGTGACGACTAGGGGTAGTCCCGAGTCGTAACATTTATAAAATTATCCTTTTCAAATGTTATTAAAATATATTCAAATATTAAATAAAAGATAATAATAATAACAATAATTGAAAAAATAACATTAATAGCATTTTATATACGTATAGAGTAACATAAGTAGTGGTAGTAGTAGCAGCAACAGTAGTAATAATAATAATTTTTATATCTATTTGTAGTTATTTATATATCCAAATAATAGATAGATAGATAAAAAAAATTAAAATTAAAATATTTCTTATATATATAGGTAGGTAGGTAGGTAGGTAGGTGGGTAGATATTATATATAATAAAGGATTACAGATATTTAAATTTAAAAATTAAGCCTTTAGAAGAAAAAAAGCTCATAAACATAAATGTAGGAATCCATAATTGAAGAATCCTAAATAAACTCTAACTATTTTATGAACTTATCTTTTTCAAATGATATTAAAAATATTTAAATTTTAAATAAAGATAATAATAATTAATAAATAACATTAATAGTAGTTGTACATACATATAGAGTAACATAAGTGGTAGTAGTAGCAGCAGTAATAGTAGTAGTAATAATAATATTTATATCTATTTGTAGTTATTTATATATCTAAATAATAGATGAATAAACAAATTTTAAAATTAAAATATTTCTAAATTCAAATTCACCAATATTGATAAGATCCTATAATATATATACACACTAGATAAGCATGCTCGTGCTCTGCACGGGCTCAACACGTATCACTCTTTTAAGAACTCGTATTTTATTCACTTTTATCACATCATTACATACATTATCATGGACATATCATCGAATCCCAAAAGTATATATATTTTATAGAATCCTGAAAATCCCATACTACTGGATGGTAAAATGATATTGACATATCATAGTAATTGTTGTTTATATACATAGGTACAGATAATATTTCTAAATTTTATAACAGGAGATGCTTTTTTGCTGTTGTGATCAACCTCTTGAGCATTCAGAATCAAAAACCTTTTAAATTGATTTTAATGAGTAATTAGTTTAGAAGTTAAACATGTAAGTAAAGAGAGAAGATTGATAATTGAAAATTATAGGCCAAACAGAGGGAGTTAAACCATGGCTGCAAATTTTATAATCTAACTGTCCTGCTAAGATATGGTTTATCAAATCTTGATCCCATCTAGCTCCAAACAATCAATCAGCATAGCCATATTGAAGACCTAGACTTGAACTTAGAGAAAAATTATGGTCCTTTTTGTCACGCCAACATAATTTCATTTTCATATTTGTTGTATAGGTTTCCAAAAGAACAATACAATTCCATACAACTAAAGCAACCATCAAAACAGGCTTATTCATCAACATAATAGTGGAGAAAAAGTCATTTCTAGAAAAACCAATAAACAAGCATCATCACAGACTCTTTTAGAAAACATTTATTCTTTGATAGATTTCATAATTTTATGGATTAGAATGAGGAAATACAGGTTGGAAGCTTCCACTTGTAACTAACACACTCATCGAAGCTTTACCCAGCAACCCTTGCTGCATATATTCCCCTAGTCTTTATCTAATTCCATGGCAACACAACATTGATAATTTCCTACAGTTAGCATTATAAAAGCCATTATAGATTTGTAATGGTCTGGCAGCCATGTAATGAACCATTCCTAGCCTCATATAGCAGCACAGCTTAAGGTTGAACAGTTATATTTTTGACAACTCTTTCCAATTCTTTGGTAAAAAATCCCCCTCTAAGATATGGTTTATCGAATTCTGATTCTATTTAGCTCGAGAAAATCAATGAGCACAGCCCTATTGAAGACGTAGACCTGAACTTAGAGGACACTTATGATCCTTTTTGTCACCCCAATATAATTTCATTTTCATATTTGTTGTATAGCTTTTCAAAAGAACAATACAATACAGTGAAAACAACCATCAAAACAGGCTTATTTATCAGCATAATAGTAGAGAAAAGGCTATTTCTGGAAAAACCAATAAACAAGTATTAACACAGTCTCTTTCAGAGAATGTTTATTGTTTTGTATATTTCACAAAATTATGCAAGTTGTGGACTAAAGCATTGAGGAACGGGTGATTGAGAAGGCACCAGATATTTTGTTTCTGGTTTTCTTTGACCAAAGAAATGAGATTGATAATTGAAAATCATAGTCCAAACAGAGAGAGTTAAACCATGGCTACAAATTCTATAACCTGACTGTCCCGCTAAGATATTGTTTATCAAATCCTGATTGCATCTAGCTCCAAAAAATCAATAATCACTGCCATATTAAAGACTTAGACCTAAAATTAGAGGACAATTAAGATCTTTTTTGTCACCCTACTATAACTTTATTTTCATATTTGTTGTATAGCTTTTCAAAAGAACAATACAATACAATGAAAACAATGATCAAAATAGGCTTATTCATCAATATGTATATATATACATATATACATATATACATATATATATACATATATACATATATATATACATATATACATATATATATACATATATACATATATGTAAATATATATATATAAAAGGGCAGGGTGTACAGACTTTACCCCTACTATTATCGAGTAGAGAGGTACTATTTTCGATGGTCCCTCGACTCAAGAAAATCATTTTACAGAAGTTGAAAGACTTGTAAGGAGTTGGACATCCAATCAATTTTTAATTTTTAGTAATGTGCAGAAAAAAAGAACTGAATGTTGGACAACCCTATTGTGTAATCTATTGTAGCACCTAGTTGTTGGTAAAGGTCTTGGGTTTTCAAATGTCCTCACCATTTGTTAAGGAATTAAACTTATGAGGCGTAACCAAACATGAATAGTGTTGATAACTAAAATAAACAAATAACAACTTCACTTTCATAGGTTAAACTTTTACCTGAAGATGTCATACAAGATCCACCTTTCAGATCACAAATGCCAGATGCACATCTAAAAGTTAAAAGCATGCAAATACATAATGGTGTTTTTTGTGTAAGAGGCCTAATTATATTTGTACAACAACACTTATTCACTTTGGCTTAAATCTGTCATGGGTGAAAAGAAGACATACCTAAAAAATGTAGCACTGTGCATCAGTTGTTGCAATGGTAGTTAGATTTATAGGCTACGTGCATAGATAGATGAACTTTTGTGTTGCAGAGAATATTAATATATTTAAAGCAATATTCATATTTTGTTCAAAAATCAAAGATTGATGATAATAAATCAAACATAACTCTTCCTTTTAAAATAAATTAATAGTAAGGCATTCCAGTTTGTTAGTTATTGAAACCAAACCAAAGGCATAAGTTATGAGGTGAGGAGGAAAAACCAATAAATCAAACCAGAGATAGATAATGAAATATGTTTTTTATATATAAACACAAGAAAAATATACTGAAGTTAGTTTATATGAACCGGACAAATAAAATTGCATGTGTTATATCACAGCTGACAAAATATTTGCAAACTCTACAAAAAAGCATATAAACAGCAAAAGTGCAGCCAAAAAGAATATCCAGCAGTATGCAGCAAAAGTGCAGTCCAAAAAACAACCAGTAGTAACATAGATGATTCCAATCGATCCCAACATATTAGTAAAAATATTAAAACTGCACTTTAAAACAACAATAATCATCATATTTAATAGCATTGAAGATATGATAATTAAATAACAACTTTTCCAATGTAATTTTTATTTATTCTAACAGTAACAATGAAAAGGTTGTTCCAAAACAAAGCCTACTAATAGGAAATAGAATTTTTCAGATAGTTCTATTTGTTGTCATCATTATATAAGAGCTGATTTGTACAACAATCACTACTCAACTATTTAGTCCTACAGTAAAGAAGTAGCCGAGTTAGAAGGGTTAACGTAGAAATTTTTAGTAACAAAGTAACATTTAAAATGAAAAAGTCAATAGATAAATAAATAATATTACCTTTCAATTTTTCTTCATAGAAGAAGTTCTCATTTCCATGCTATGTTTCTGAGAAGATGAGCTGCATTTTTTTGTTGTATTTTGATGTTTGCTTGTCTCAGAGCTAAGATGTTCAATTATGAACTTTTTCACCTCTGGAACATCAACCATGGTTGGCGGCACTGACTTATGGATCACAGGTTGTTTCTCCAAGTACGATAAAATGGAAAACTTTAGTGTTGTATCCTGATTTTTTGTGTATAACCTCGTCATTTGAATTTTGAACATCCTCCCATTGAATTGATTTTTCATAGCCAGAAGTGATGATGTGTCCTTCTAAAAGCGTAAAATTTGGTTAAATATGATTTGGCTAATAACAACAATCCGAATAATAAGTTAAGTTATTGCTATTCAACTGCTTGATTCAAATTGTCTAACCATAAAATATATTAAAAAGCGTGTACAAAAGATTTCTTTACTTAGTAAAAATGATGAATGTATTCCAAAATAACCATTTATGATTTGTAACCTTTAATAATTGAATTAACAAATGAAAGATCAATCATATTTTTATTTCAGTGGAAGTGTAATGACATTGTAGAGGCAAAATTTTAGTTACCTTGACAAGCGTAATCTCATAAATCTCTTCAGCTGAGAGAAACAACATATTCTCTGCAACTTTATCTGAAATAGTAGCTATTGCAATACCATTGTTATCTTTAACAATGACTTCAAATTGACATCTATCAAAATTAAATATAACATAATTTAAATTTAGTGATTACTCAGATTAATCATATATTAAAAATATAATCTAAATGAGTAAATTTTGTTGTTGAGAAGCATTTTTACTTGGGAGTTAAAAGTATAGATCGGTGACAAATTGTACAGTAGATTTTCCTTCGTACATTGTATCTTGAAAACAATGCCTTACAGCCTGCACAATGAAACACACAGAAGCGTTGTTCTTTACTTGCAAGGGATAGTTCAACTTCAACATAAAATACTTGTCCCTGAAAATTTAAGATTGACACATTTTTAGTTTTTATTTATAGTAATATAAAATAAATGAAACTGCAAAATTATTATTATTATCGAAAGTTGTGTTTGAATATTAGCGACCGATATAATTTTATCCTTAAAGGAAACCAATAGAATAGAGCCCATTGTAGTAGTACTCTTCATCTTATAATCAACAATCTCTGGTTCAATTGTTTTGACCCTATAAATAGTTGAAATTATCAACTAATTACATTTTGTAGCACACAACTATTTTATCCTATGATGAGATGTAGTTTCTACTTGGTATTTTGAATACAAATATCAAATTATAAATGTCTATTAACGCAGCAACCTGTGAATATGGAGGATTGATCTCAATTGTCGTACTAAACTTATTTGACAAATCATAGTATCTATTTGTTGATCCTGCATGCATTGAAATATATTTTTAAATTATTTTTTTATGTAATATTTTTTAAATTATTTATCATTAAAAGAAATAATATAATGATTTCATTTTCACCTATGGTTGCTTTCATAACTCTCCTGGCAAGAATGACTGGGTACTCGTGAAGTCGATTTAAAAGTTTAGTCCCATCATAATCAATAAAGCTATCCCAAAGTGCAAATTTTGTGGGCTTTTTTCTGCATACAATGAAAACACATGTTCAAACATCAATTAAAAGTCATAAATAGTCTGTAATGTGATGTTTTGAATAAGTTTTGCATATAACAATATCCTAACAATGCAATAATTCTGATTCATTAACATGCTCTATATAGATTAATTCTTCAGGAGGCTTTACCATTCAAAGGTAGAAGTAGAGCCATCAGTTTGCTGACATAGCAATATTAATCGGTATTTACATACTTCTAAATAAAAGCGGCTTGTACAATTTATTTTTGATCTGCAATTAGCTTTTCTAAATTTGCAAAATTTATTTATGTTGGTTGTTCAAAGAATGTAAACAACTCAGTTTTGTCAATTACAATTTATTTTAGAGTACGAACACTTAGCTAAATATGAAACACAATAACTTTGGCAACAATCAAGAAGCTGAGTGGTTTAGATAGTTACTATTTATCCATGATGATGAACTCCTGAATTCTTTTTCCAATTGCAATCTTTGTAGGATGGCTACCATTCATGACAATCGCAAGTACATCTTACATCATTATTAAAAGAAATATATAATTAAATAATTAGATAATTTGAATCATATTATTATAGTATTGATCAAATTTTATGTAATATATATATAAAATAAAAATGTAATAAACTTTTAAATACCAAAATCATATTCTTTGGGTTGATACTCAAAAGTTTCAAATGTGGTAAGAGTTAACCACGTTGGATGTGGTAACGAAATTTTAGGAGGAGTGACTTTTTCGATTGGCTTAACTATGGTGCTTCTATCAATTGTCCAAATGTAATCATTAAGCGAACTTTCATATCCAGAAGCAGGTTTCTTTGCTTACGCAATAGACACCAAATATGTGTTAAAAGGAGTAAGCACATCTTCAAAATGCGTTATATCAGTACCGAATATGATCGCCTGAACTTGATTTTCCTGTTAGATAATTTATATAACTTGTCACTTATGAACAGTATATGTAATAAAATACATGCATTTATGCATAACAACGCAAAATCAATTTGAAAATATCATTTCAAATTGTCAATTAAGATTAGTTTACATAGAGCAATGACACCCAAAAGATCAAATTTTTTACATTTAAAAATGTTAAATGAAATCTATTTTCTCCCCCCAAAAAGTAAATTTCTCATTGATCAATAAACAAGATGGTGATAAAAATGTTGGGTTCAAAAATACAAATAAAAAAATAGAAGTAAAGAGATAATATGATTCAATCAATCACCATTCCTGAATTAAGCAGAAAGAAGATCACCAATAAATTATATTATACTAAAAGAATATACAAAATTGACAAGTTCTATTGAAATTCATTGTTGAATTTCATGAGTGTAAGATGAAATAATCAGAATAATAATAAAAGGTCATCTGTATAGAGAGAATACATACCTCTTCATCTTGAAGTATCAAGAGTTGATACTGTTTGTTTCCGTCTTTGTTATCCCTTGACCGATATTTGTCTACCACTTATTCTTTACATGTCCAATCTTGTGTCTCGGGTGTGATCATATTAATGGTAAATCTTTCCGTCATTTTCAAGCAATCTATGATTACTATATATGTTAAATATATAAGTAATATGTCATAGCAATAAAATTTATTTTTAATATAAAACATAATTAACATAATATAAGTACAATAATATAAATAATATACAAAAATAAATAAGTTGTATATTAAATTTAACATTAAAAATAGTGATATAAGTTCAAGAGAATGCCTTTTCAATAATTTCATCATAGACAACATTATATGTAGAGTGATCATCATTATTATCAATGGTAGATGGTCTTATTAAAATTTTAACAGTGCTGAAACTTTTGGCTCTTGATAAAGAAACATATAATTGACCAATGAGAAAAGACAGGTTCCCGTAAATATATACCAACAAAATTTGAAGTTTGTCCTTGGACTTTATTTGTAGTCATGGCATAACATAATCGTACTAGAAATTAAGTTCTTTTAAAAGGAAGAGGCAATCTCTTATCTTCTAATGTCATAAGCAGTATTCGTGGAATAAATACATGTATATCTTTAAAATCCTCGATAGATATTGTTGCACTAATTACATGCATTTTAAAATTATTGCATATTAATCGTGTCCCATTACATAAACCCTCATAAGGATTCAAATTTCTTAATAATATAATCAAATAATTTTTCTTCAGAATTAATTTATATGGAGGTAAACTAGCAGGATTTAAAAGTGTGCAAGAAATCTTCATACTCACTTTGATCTTTTGGATCAATAGTCTCATCTATACCAATATAAACTTTTTCAGCATTTGAAAATTAAGAGATCAACATATTATTTATTTCATCAACAAAATTATTTTTTGTGGTTAAAATAGCACGTGAAGTAGCAAAGGATGCCTTTGAATGACATGTGTATAATTCAGGATAAGTAACTCTAAAGAGTTGATTTAAGGATTCTTTTTCAAAAGTAAAAGGTAATAAGAGGAAGGAATTTCATTTTTCTTAGACCATTTTTCTCCATCACCCATTCTCATTAAATATTCACAAAATGAAGGATCCTTTTTGGCACGCGTACTCTCCGTAAGTTTTAATTTTTCAAATTGATTCCAAATTTTAGAGCATAATAAACTTTTCCGAATAAAATCTTCCTTTTTTTCACTACGAACAATTGGAAGAGTTTATATAAAATCACCACTAAAAACTACTACTTTACCATCGAAAAGTATATTTGTTTCCATCAGATCTCTTAAAAGCAAATTAAATGCTTCAACAATTTTCTTTTTTGTCATTGAAAGTTCATCCCATACAATTAATATTGCGTATCGTATTAGAGATGTTAGGAAACTTTGTTTGCTAACATTACAAATGAAGTTTTCATCAATATCAATAGAAATTTTAAAACGCGAATGAGCAGTTCGACCTTCAGGGAGAAGTGAAGCTGCAATCCCAGAACTTCCAGTTGCTAAAGCTATTAATCCTTTGTGTCTCACTGCAACTAATATAGCACGATATAGAATGCTTTTACCAGTTCCACTAGGATCATCTGTAAAGAATGCCCTTGACTTATTAGAGTATACTCTATCAAGAATTATATCATAAGCCTTTTTTTTTGTTCTTTATTTAATTTATTATGCAATAACAGATCTTCTTCACTAACACTGATATTTCTTTCATAATGAACATCTTTCGCTTCTATTGATGATGAAGACGTTTTAGTGCATTCTGAAATTAGTTCAAACTCATTAATGTCTTAGCCCATTGAGTGAAGAATTTCATTTATATTATTTAAAACTTTATAGCGGATTTCTTTTATATTCATGCTCGATAACTTTTTGAAATCCTCGGACATTGAGTCTTCAAATATTTTTCATAATTCTCAGGGATTAGTTGGATTATAATATATTAAAAACATAGAAAATAATTGTTTTAAACTGGATGGCATTTGATAACTTGCAGCTTCAGACATGCATTCAATCAAATTATTATCACAAAGTAGTAATCCTCTTTTTTCTGCCGCTTCTCTGAATGTGTTGTAATGTACTCCATTTATAGTTCGGAAATTTTCATATGATTTTGGTCCTCTTACATTCATTAAAAGTACTCTAAGATAGTATCTTTCTCCTTCAGTTGAATGACATGTCACAACATGACCAATAACATGGCCACGTTTACGACGTATCCACATTTTATCTGATGTTGACCATACAAAATATTCTGAAAATTCATGATATAACAAATTTAACTCCTGAGAATCTTTGTTAAATCTATTCATTAAAAAGAATTTTGTTAACATTGTCTTTTTAATCATAGAATTATCTATAATTTTTTTAATACTATATGTACTTTTAAAAAAACCGAGTTGTTTTCCTTGAAGATGTAGTTGAAGATGATATACAATTGGATTCATTTCACTTATAGGGAAAGAAAATATTCTCCATGTAGCCTCAGGCGGTGATACCCATCGAGCAGATTGATATTTTTTATTTCATCTATCTCTATCTTCGTATCATTGAAATGTATATGAAATGCTATTTTATCGTGTCCCTTACAAATGTACTCATAAATGTACTTTACAATTTTAATGTTTGAACAAATCTCTACATTCATATGACAATTGAACTTACAGAGTAAAAATGGATTATAAGGAACAACCCATGCATTATCAAGAAAGTGGCCTCTACTTTTTATATTTTTTCCATTATTTCATCTTCTATAAATTGGGTATGAATTTTTTCCTTTAGTAGTTTGTTCGGTAAACTCCTTGAGATATTTATGTTTATAGTAACCTTTTTTCTTCATACAAGAATTTGTTGGATTCAAATCACCACAAGGACCATGCATCATGTATTGTGTAACAAGTGAGTATAGATAGAGATTTGTTTTTTCATCAGGTAACTCAGCAAACATGAATCAATCATATAACTTGGGAGTTAATAATTTATAATTTTAATCAAGTATAATAAGAAAATGAGCATGTGGAAGTCCTTACTTTTGAAACTCCATTGTATACATAAATGCTGCAACTTTTCCAAATATATTTTTTTCAGCATATTATTTTTTAATTCTTCTAATTTTGCTCTAAATACTCGAGTAATCAAATCTGGTCTATTTTGTGATTCATCACTTGGCATAAGGTTTTCTTCTATTTTAGGCCAAGAAGTATTAAATGTCATAGTCTAAAATATATCAGGTTATTCAAAATGTTGTATTAATGCAATAGCATTCATATATCGCCTTCACGTATCTCTTGCGCCTCCCTGTAAAGCTAAGAGAAAGAATGGGTTGCTTTCCTTTTTTTGAAGATTCTCTTTCTCCACAACGTAAAATATCTAAGATTCCTTCTAATACATATACTCTGAATAAATCTTAATTAAAAAAAGCAAAGTCTAATCTTTGGCTTTCAATTTTTATCCATTCATCTACTATGTATTGTTAGAATAATCTCCCTGAATGTAAGATTATATTTACATCATCTCTTATTTGTAATTTATAACAATAATATTCACGACAAGAGATAGTGTTTCTTTTTCGTTTTCCTTTTTGCATAACTTCAGCTTCCATATCAAGAAGTTCATCCATCAAAGACATATTCATTATATTTGGTAATTGTTCTTGCTCACAATATTTTTGTGTAGATGCGCAAGATGAATGTTTAATTTTTTAAGTACTACAATGCCAAGCATTTTGACCATATAGAAATAATAAAGGATATTGTAATGGATCATAGCAACCATAATAATAATTTACCAATTGACTTCTATCATTTTTTGTATATATTTGAATATGTGGTGTAGAAATAGTATTATTAATGTCTTGTTCAACCCAAATACCTACAATTTCTTATACAGTTGGTAAGTTATATACTCGTTGATCTTAATCAAAATCACATTGAAGTGCAATATAAAAATCAGATAATTGTGGAACATCTAATAAAGATTTCAAAAACATAGAGTATGAATTATTTTTTAGTATGTCCATTAAATTTCTAACGATACACTCATTTAATTTATTTGAACATGTCATTTGATTTCTTACCTAATTTTCACTATCAAAGAAATATAGTTGCAAATTTTTTTCTTTTTGATCTGTAGGAATTAGGTCATTTATGAAATGATACATCTGTCCTTGAGCTCAAAAAGTATAAATACCGTTATTTTTTTTGCTAATTCTTTGTCATAAGATACCCCGAGAAAGGTGAATGCAAATATGTTGTTGTATGTTCTAATATAAGTTCAAAAATAATTTGATTCTTCTGTGTTTTCTAGATAAAGTTTTTCAATTCTATTGAAGTTTCATGTGAAGTTAATTGAATAGAACCACTGCTACAAAAAATGTAGGTGGCTTGAATTCAAACTTTTTGGCTTTATAAAATTGACATTTGGGAACATTTTTCAATTTAATGTTACTCATTTCTTATAATGGCATAATAATTGGGTAGCTAGATTCCATGAAACCACACCCTGTATATGGACATAGTAATTTTAGTATAGAAAATAATGTCATTAATTGAAATAACAAATAGCTTTTAAGTATTAAATACTAATGAATCTATTTGTCTCTACCTGTTTTTTATGACGACATTATTCTCTTGTAAGAGATGTTTATTCTGCAGAAATATTAGTAGAACTCGAAGACGCTGAATTAGCCAAATCATTGTTCATTAAACTTTCAGACAATTGTTGTCTATTCAATTCTGATCTTCTTACTTGTCGATATGCCAAAAGGGCCTCTTTTTTCTCAAGTGGCATCGTTATATATAATTCACGTCTTCGAGCATTTTTGGCAGCATTTATTTTTTCAAAAGTTTGACCATTTTTAGAATCTCTATTATTCAATATTTTTGCAACCCAATTTTTTGTATGAAGTCTTGAAGAAAACAATAAGAGAAACTTTATTACACATTTCGTGTAAAGGAATAATTATATTTGTGCCAAACAAGCAACGTATTGAAATTGAAAATATAAGAGCCATTTATTAATAGGATAAACTAAGCATTTGATGCTTTATATTTTTACAAAAAATCATTAAGAAAAATATTTATAATTTTTTAAAAATTAAATAAGTTGTACTTACCACACAGTATGATGTAGTCACGAACGTACAGTTAGCTATCGCCGAAGATATAAAACTATAAAATTGATAGTTCAACACATATATAGGTTAAATAAGTAGAAATAGGCAGATAATTGGAGAGAAAACAAAATAAACAAGAAGAAAGATGAAATATTAACAGTTCTGCATATTTGTGAGAATGTAATATTCACTCTTGTTATTTGCTTGTTGCTTTATTTTGATTTTACTACTATATAGATAGATTTTGTTTGGTTTGTGGTGTTCTAATTAAGTGGTTTTTTTTCTTTCAGTTGGGAGTCAACCTTATGCTTGTTTCCTTGTCCTATTTTGAAACTTTGATTTAAAAAGTAGCCCTTTTGACTCCGAGCTCGTATTATTATATGGATAGAACAAGTAGTTTGCACTCTCAAGAATAATAATTTCAAGTGCTATAGGTTGCAAAAGGCATTTTGTATTTTGAAAAGACATAAAATGATATTATGAGATTTTAGTAAGAGGAAGCAAGGATAGTTGAAAGTCATTCTATATTTGGATTAAGTATATATTTTTGGTAAATAACTATGCTTGATCAAGTATTACAAATGCTGCAGGTTGTAAAAGGTATTTGATATTTTGAAAAGACATAAAATGAAATTATGACGTTTTAGCTATAAGAGGAACCAAGGACAGTTGAGAGTCATTCTATATATGGATTAAGTATATATTTTTGATAAATAACTATTCTTGATCAAGTATTAACAAACTTAACAAATTTAGTAGTGATTTGCTATAATATTAAGGCATGACATTTTCCTTCTTTTACAACTATATAGTTACAATTGGTTGATGAAGTTAATAACAAACTCAAGTCCATTCTTTCTAATAAAGACTCATCATTGTCAAAAAATCAATCTTTCCTTTCTCGACCATTCTCAGTTATGTAATTTTTTTCCCTTTCAGTTGGAAATCAACCTTATGCTTGTTTACGTATCCGAAGAGGATATACCAAGTTTATAAGGACCTTATCTTTGCTGCTAGCCAACTATGGAACTTAAATATTTAAGCCAGGTAAGTTTACCGACATAAATCTTTCTACAGTTTTATAAGTATAGATTGCAGTGAGACAAATTTATGCCTGCATGCTTCATTTGATACTCTATATGCAGCATGTAGCTCAGCAGACTTTCGTAGAAGTCAGCAAAATAGCCATTTCAAAAACCAATGTTGGAGATCTTTTGAAATTTGAAATCCTTACAGTGAAGGAGCATTAAACATTGGGGGAACTCGAAGAGGAACACTATTCAGTATTTTTAATATTTTTTTAATAAAATTAAAGATTAAAGAAGTATATAAGCAGCATACTACTATCAAACCCGACCGAAGTACAAAACCACATTTACGGCCACTGCTAATGATTTGAGAAACAAGCCTCAGGATCTATCTTTATCGTCATTACCAAAATACAGCAATACGTCAGATAATCAAAGCAATTTCTTTCAAAATTCAAAAAATTATAACATCTGATTACGATCAGCCAAACAGAAGCACCGTGATGACAAACAGATGAATGAAAGGCATAAAAAGCCTTTTAATTGATAGTTTCACAAGTTAAAGACACAATATAGTAGATCTCTATAAAAATTATAGGCTAAATTTAAACACACATTATCTATATTCCACCTAAACACATTAATAACAAAGCATTAAAAAAATTGTCAACTATAGAACGAATAGACAAATGTATGAAACCAAAAAAGAATGGGAACTGTATATGAAAGAAGAAGATAAAAAAATATATATAAGAAAAAAGAATAAAAACATACCGAAGAGGAAAGTTGGAGGAGTTAAGTAGGTGTTGATGAGTAAAATGAAGGGTCTGCTCTTATTTATTTGATGAAGAATGAATCATTAATTTATTTTTTTATTTAATTATTAATATTATATTACACTCTATAAACATCAACAGTAGCTTTCATTTCATTTCATTTCTAAAAATGTCTCTTGCGCAGCAATAATTTAATGTATATATGTGGTGCCAATGAAGACACATACACACATCAACAACTCTCATTTCATTTCATTTCTAGAAATGTCTCTTACACGGCAGTAATTTTTTTATGTATATATGTGGTGCCAATGAAGACACATAGACATATATTTTTGTGGTGGAGAAATAATTTCTCCCTTGTTTCTCTAAAATAATAAAAATGTGTCACCATTTGGTCGGATACGGAGCTTAAAAATTAAATAATGAATTCATTAAATATGGAATTTTAAAAATTAATAATATAAAATTAAAAAAATAAAAATCAAATAATTGCTATTAAAACAATAATGACAAAAATGAAATGAAGGGAATAAAAATTTTGATGGAAAAAAATAACGACACATAAAATAAAATGGAAAAAATACAAATATTGAAAGATATTTTTGGACAACTACTTGTGGTCCAATTATAGACACATTCATAGATAATATTCATTATGTGATGTGATATAAAAGTGAAATCTTGAGAAGATATTTTTGGACAATTATATGCATATGAAATGAATTAGATATGAAATACCTAAATTTCCCTTAAACCAATTATCGACAATGAAATGGATATGAAATACCGAAAACACCCTTGGTCGTCCCTTACTTCACCTTTCTATATATATATATATATATATATATATTGCTCCTCTTCCATTGAGTTATTGTTAACTAAAAGAAATTTTTGAATTGATTTCAAAAATTTCTTTCAATTCAAATATACTATTATAAGAAAAAATCACATTGTATTAAAAAAATTAAGGATAAACAGAGCAATAATCAAATTTTTTTTTACAAATTGATATGATATTTGAATTTAAATGAAATTTGAGTTGGAATGAAATTCTAATTTCTTAACTTTGCTTATATATATCCTACTATAATTTTCAATGTTAAGCTCTCTTCTTTCAATTTCTTCCTCTCTTTTGGTTATTAATTATTTGTCTTACTGATGAATTTATTTATTGCATTTTTCATAATTTTCTTTCTCTAGAAATTTTTATATCTTCATTTCTTACGCAGATGAGTGATAGTCGTATTACAAGCTATTTTTTAATAAAATATTCAGGTTTGAATTCAAGTAAGTAATACTTTTCATTCTGATTTATTCGTTTGATTATTGATAAAAATAAATATATTCAATCACGTAATGCAAATAAAATGAACTTTTATTAAAAATTCTAGTCAAGCATTTAGATTTTAAAATACTAACATTTTACCATATTTATATTATTTCTTTATCAAAATAACTGTTCATATTTTATGTGTTTCCTACTCAGCTAAGGTAAATCTCTATTTCTGATTTAAAATTTAGTTATTCAAAATTGATGAAAACGAAGGTATATCAATCATTTTACAACTTCTATAGTAGATGCAGAGAGGAGAACGTGAGCCTTGGGAAAGATGGTCTTTGCCTTATCCAATAATATAAACATTGTCATGAATTGACAGACTATTATAAGAGTAAGGAAGTTTTTTGCATTAGTAGCAATGGATTTTGTTTATTTGATCGTGAATTTGGAGTAATTGTGTGCATGATACTTTAATTTCAAGTTATACTCTTTTTTTTAATATTAAAAGACGACTTAGGTTAATGGATATGGAAGCTTTAATTTTTATTTATGAATGTCAAGGTGTTGACAAATAAGGTTCCGCAAAAAAGTAGAAAACATGATGTGTTTAATATAAAACAATCTCCTTAATAGATAATAATTTTTTACTATAATAATGAAAACTATATAAAAAATCAGTCAATGGTTTTGTAATATGTCAGGTTATTGAGCGATATCGATAAAGGATGACTTTACTTCTCTAAAAATAGCGATAATTCATATGAACCTGTCATATTAATATGATACACCCTGGTTTTTGGCCCTTGAAAATTTTTTGAGTCTTAAGCCTTCTAATCATCATATGACTCACCATACGTGTCGTATGATGTGGATACGGTTAAGGTGACCCAATTCATAAGTTGTCCAGTGTATTATGGTTGGGTTTCTGTTGAGGTTACAACTTGGTGGATACGGGTCGTATAGTTTGGTGGCAGTTCATTGAGTCGGTTCTTCACTTAATTTGAAACTTAGTAACTTGACTTGCTCTGAGTATGAGTGGCTCACTAAGAGTCATGAGGATAAGATACGAGTGATAAGTTGTAGTCATATGTTGTCCAGTATCAATCCTTTTAGATAGACTAGTTGTATGGTCTGCTCACGAGTTGGGGCCATGGATTCATATGGTGGATAGTGTATGGATGTCTAACTTTCTATTCTGGGTACGAATAGATGGTACCAGTCGTATGTAGTGGTGACGAGTTGAAGGGTTAACTCGTACCCACCTACGAGAATTTTTACAGTTTAAGTTGAGGGCATTCTGTACATTTTCCCTCTTAACTCCTTTTGACCCCACAACATAAAATACCTTTTAGGACTTCATTAACCTTTTATTCTCAATCAAACACTCTTTAAATCTCTCTCAAGCTTAGGGTTTAAGAAGAGGCTAGGGTTTTTTCAAAGCAATCAATTAAGGCTCTTAAGAGTGGTTTCTCTCTATCTCTCTTGTTGTCTAAGGCATGTTACTCCTCTGTCATTGTTAGTTCAATTAAAAGCATAATTTAATTAATGGTTTTCATGGTATTGTTTTGGTAATATTTGGGGTTTGAAATATATGTCGGTTTTAGTTGTTCTTGGTTGGATAAAGTGTTTTCATGTTTTTCTTATGGTCTTTCATATTATAGTAATGGTCTGAGCATGTGGTTACATGGTAATAGTCAATTGATACTTAGTTTTGGTTTTGAAAACTATATGCCCTCAACATTTTTGTTAAAATACCAATGAGAATGATTTTGTCACATAGTTTGACTATTTTTAAAAATTTTGCATTGCATAGTATGGTAATGAAACGTAAATTGGTTTGGTTGGTTTTAAATGGATCGGGAATATTATGGTGGCCATGGCTTTGTTTTAATTGGAAACCTTGTGGGGTACATGGGAATCCCATAAGACTTGGCTAATGACATTGCTTGCAAGCTATAGTCGGTATGACAATACTATTTCATGATGCCTTAATACTTGACTCCTAGAATTGGTGGTTGGGTTATGTGTTAAATATTTTAATTAGGTAATAATGGGGGTTTTAATATCTAATCGTGTGTGAGTCTAATGGACGGACACTAAAAACTTATGTTTGTCGACATGAGGGGTGGTCATGGTGGCATATGCTTGTGGAGGACACGGGAATCCCCAAGTTTATACTTGTACAAATGTCTCATGGAGAAAATCCCGGCCCCTATGATATCTTCGATTTATGCAGCTACATGAACTGCGGGCCATTTAGGGGGTAACACTGGACCCGTATAGCCCATGGGTGGATTATGACGGTAAAGTTATTAAAACCCAGGGTAAGGTTTTAAATACATGCTAAACTTGGTTCCCTTTCCCATCATGATATATATGTGTATGTGATTGCATATGGTTATTTGATTTGGTTTTAAATAATGGCATTACTTTAATTTTATCCTGAGTACATGCTAGTATTTATGTAATACCCTGTGCTACTACCTAAATTAAGATCATCTAAAAAATGTTAAAGACTTTCTTTGAAGATGAATACATTTTTGTACATGTGGAATTTTCAAGATTTTGACTTTTTGTTGTGTGGAAAATTGAATAAGTTTTCCATCATTACCAAATTCGCCTAAATTCGATAACCGGGTAAGAAGTTATGGTGATTTAAAGTTTCAGTCATTAAACACCGTCATTCAGGCTAGTAGCGCATCGCAGAGGGTGTCAAAATAGCAATTATCGATTTTTAGTGTTGCTCTGCTATAGTGGTGCATTGCGCCAAAGACCCTGATCACAATTGTCTAATTCCAGTAAGGCAACGCGATCCTAGCGTGTCGCGTCATGGATGAAATTCGCATCCAGTTCTGATCCGCAATTCCACTGCATCGCATCGTCCATCCAATTCCTAGTTGGCAATTTCCAGTAACACGACGCGATAGCGCCGCATCGCGCAAGCCTGCCAAATTAGTAAATTGTGATGAAAAATAAATATTTTGTCTAGGAATAGATTGGTCTTTTCCCAAGGTTTTAACACGTCTAGGTGCGGGATTTAATCCCTAAAAAATGTTTTAAATTATTATTTACTCATTTTTTCCCCAAATCAAGAATATTCTCTCCTAAGAAACAAAACCCTAGCTCTCAAGAATCAAGGTCAAGCTCAAGAATTACATTTTAAGGTATGTCAAGTGTTGATTCATGGGTCCCTTTCACCCATGAAGCTCAAGAATCTCTTTTCAAAGATCAAGTATATGGATTTTTATGAATCCCATGTTGGGTTTGCTTTTGTTCATGTTGATAATGACCAATTCAATTCTAGTCCATGTTTGATGATAAATTTTATGAGAAATTAGTTATTATATGTGTAGATTCATGTGAACCCATGATTAAACCCTTGAATTATGAATGTTCATGATTTATTTGAATTGAAATTCATGTTCATGTTGTTGTTGGGTTTTGATTCATGTTTTAAATTACATGTTCCAATGATTGATCCTAGTATGTGATGCTTTGCATAATATTCATGATAAACCCCTCAAATTGCAAATTGATTTATGCAATCATGATAATTAGATGCATTGATGATGGTATAACCAAAGTATGCTCCCCTGTGTTTGATAAAATACCTATGTGAAGGGAAAAAAGTTTCATTATAGTATGTTATTATGAAATCCCCATTCATGTACAAGCTAATGTATGTCAAGTGTTTGATGAAATGTCTTAGTCAATAAATTAGGATATATATATATAGCCGTTGTTGTGCTTTTGAACTTGTGCCATGATTTATGTTTAGGCCATCGAGTCCTGGGGGTATTTATACCAGACAATTTAGCTGTGAGCCTAGATCCAGTGTCAGTTTCATGATAATCTCAGTCACGCCATAATCAGTAGTATTCTCAGTTAGTTATAAGACTCAGGAAAACTCAATAATCTCATGAACTTAGTCAGTTAACAAAATTCAGTAATATTTTGTCAGTCCATGAAACTCAGTGAACTCAGTCTAGTTCATCTCAGTATAATCAATTTAGTGTCTATTTAGTTAGGAGTAGGATTTAGCACCAAGCAAACCCAAGGATGAGGGCACACATTGACAGTAGAGGGTGTGACCCCTTAGAAGCAATCCTTACATTCCAAAACTATGTAGCTAGCATGGGTTGAGACATCAACACTGACAGTTGAGGATTGATGAGGTGGATTAACACTTCTAGATGAGGGTTCCACCGTTCTCCTTTAGGGATACTTCCTGATGAGGGTCACTCACAGCTTGTCTTTACCAGTGGGGTGGTATTGACACCCTTTTAATTGGGGTTACAGATTGGACCCCAACTCAACTATAACATCTTATTAGGGGTATATCGGTTAGATGACTACCTCCCATAGTCTCAGTCTCAGTTTCAGTAATAGAACATAGATAGTTCTACAGATTTCAGGACTATCAGATACAGTCACTCATCTCAGTACGGAACTCATCTAGTTCAATCAGAATCAAGTCTGTCAGCAATAGTTACCCAATATCAGTTATATCGGTTATCAGTATATTCAGTATTCAGAATCCCCATGTTTCTATTGCATTTATGTTGTCATTCATGTATCCTCACACAGTCATGTTCATGTTTATGTTATCAGTCAGTTATAGTTCATGCATATGAACCCCATGCATTTAGCCTACCTCGTGTACCAGTATATTCTCACGTACTGATGCATACTTTTCTTTGTGCTATGGTGTTTTATACCATAAGTTCGAACGCTCAGGTTTTCAATCGCACTTAGTAGCTCATGTTTTAGTCAGCAACAGTAGATTAGCAGTGATTCCTCATCATTCGAGGATGCTTTATCATTGCAGTATTTCAGTACTTATTTTACTTCAGCAGTTGGAGTTAGTTGGGGACATGTTCCATCAACTCCTTATTCAGATAGTTTAGAGGCTTTCAGACTAGATATTCAGACTTTAGTATTTTCAATTATTTCAGTTGTTTTGGTATTGTTATACCACATTCAGTATTATTATTAGTCTTAAGTTTTGAAACCTATGGCCTTTCATCTTTTTTTTCACATTTATACAGTTTATTATGCAGTGCTCAATTATAGATATCAGTCATAGGTTAGCTTGTGGTCCTTAGGGGTTATGAGCACCGTGTGGAATTTTGGGTACCAGATTCGGAGTATTACAGTTAACCTTCTAAGCATCTTCAGATATTGTATCCCCATGTGATGCAAGAATCGGCCATACTACTCCTCTTACTTAGTGGTTTGGATTTAGGGACAACATTCGTGTCAGACTAAGTTGGTGAGCTTCTATACTCTGAAAGACTCTCTTTCATTCTATGGACTTTTTTTATATTTTTTGGACTTTGGTTTTGGCTATATTTGGGAGCATATACAGATCAGATATTCTTGGATTTCAGTTAAAGGCTTTGTGTGACTACTATAAGCGTGGGCGGTGTTGATATTAGTGTCAACCTTAGAATTGGTATTGGTATTGGGGTTTACACGGATGGATGTTTGGTTGGAAATTTGGTTTGTTATGGTTATGAACTTCTTTAAATGTTTTCCAATAAATTTTGTTATATCTTATTATCTGCTCAAAATTCATCTGATATAGTGTACATGGCGGTTATGGTAGGGTGTTAGGGGTGGTCTACAGTCCCAGTCGGACTTGAGATGCCCAAAATGACTAGGCCCTAGTTCAGGTCGGTCATAATATCATGAGCCAAACCAAGGCCTGGCCATGACGGGTATCTCAAGCTCGCAATGGACCGGATACCACCCTTTTGCCTAACCTCAAGAGCACAATAATCATAATAAAGTAGAAGCCAACCAAATAGTAATAAGAAGATGAATAGATAACTCAAAAACAAGACTAAGAGTCAACAACAACCAACCCACACTTATCCACAATAGCCTCTAAAACAAAAATAGCAACTAAGTCGGGAAATGCCCTCGATTATGACCAAAGAAAAGAATCCAACAATACTAAGTCAATAAATAAAGAATAATGAAATGATAAGGCCTTCCAAAGGATAGAGTCTCACGACTTCACAATATCTCACATACGTTCTTGGCCACCTAACGTTGTACAAGGGCAACAAAAAAGTCTTCAAACCCTACATAATGAAATAATGTAGCGTCCTAGGATGGTCTATGTGATAATTACCGGCATATGACTTAGGAAAAGTGATAAAATAATGTCATATCCAAAATCAATCAAAACCATGTTAACACATTCATATATACATATATAGGATGTCAGGATAGGGTAAAGGGTCATGAACATGAGAGTTTAAAGATTTAACTTGAATTGTGTAACTCGATTCGTGCTAAAGGCACTCATGGGCTATATAGGTTAGCTCTTCTCATTGAAAGGGCCTCAGTCAGTGTTAGGTGCATGAATTTAGGAAAACCAAGGTAAAACTAAAGTCACCAAGGCAATAGCCATCCAAATATATATATATATATATATATATATATATATATAATATATATATATTAGGTGTGCATCAAGCACACGATCATATAGACCCCCAACACCAGCAAATATTATTTCTAGTGTTCATCCCTCCTAGGATTTACACCTTCATAGTGAGCAACATAATTTCTTTTGATCTTAAATTAAGACAATTTGCACATTAACCAATCCATTAGCTTGGGTTATTCATTAAGACATTTACCATTTGGTATAGTCATACCAATATACTTGTAAGCTAAATTAGTTATACCAAACCAATTCACACAACCAAATTAGATTCCCAAGTTCCATTTAAAATGCAAAACCAAGGCCACCAAGGCTATCCAAAATCATATTCATATCCATTTATCCTTTAATACCATGTAATGGGTTCAAAATAAGTTAAACCATGCAATTACCCATATTTAAAATCAAGTTCATAAAGTGGATTTAGGTTAATGCAATTATCATGCCAAATTTCATCTAATTGGGGAAACCCATGTCCCCTATTCCAACCATTTAAATAATGTACCAATTCAGTCCCAAGAACATAAATTTAAAGCATGAATAATTAATTTAAAATATGGGACAAGTAATTCCATCAGTAACAACCAAAACCAATCAACCCAATTTGAAAACCCATAATTTAAATCATATAAAAATCCATTCAATCAATTCCACAATGTAAAATTCAAGTTTAGGAAAGACAAACATGTCTGAAACATACAAGAAATTGAAGATAATTCAGAGTTTGGAGCTCGGATGATGAATTCACTGTAAAACCCTTTAATGTTCTTGGATTTTGAGATTGAAAGAGAAAGAGAATGAATTGATCTCTTAAAACTAAAAATAATGGGGTTTATTTATGTTATAAGGTCTGTAATGACCCTTCAGATCATTTTTTGTGTTCCTACTTATTTCGCCATTAGAGATTTCCCATAGCTTCCCTAAGTCATAAATGACTTGTTAAAACTGATAGTTCAGTTACCTAGCAGTTCATTTGGTTTTTGAAATCATTTTCCCATTTAGAATCTTTGTTGGTTCCAAATGGCCATCAAGCAAAAATTTTGTTAAAACGGTATTGAATAGAAAATCTAACTTTGCCAACGCATCTAGAATATTGAAATTTATACAGTTCCATATTTCATTTGCTCATATTGGATTTTGAATGCATCCTGAGGCATTGACCAAAGCTTGGAATCAACTGTCATCTGTCATGGATGGAGATACCGCAATTGCAGTGGGTTGAGTACGAATGAAATGGCCGCGATTGCGGCAAAGCACGTATGTGCGAACACGCGTTCTGAGAGTTGGGCAAGGTCTATTTAAAGGCTCTTTTAGCCAAGAATTGGCCCCTTTCTTCCATTTCTTTGAGTCCCCAAACCCTAATAGAGTTTAAAATCCTTAAAGTAAGTCTTGTGGGTTGATTGGGAGCTTGAATAGCTTATGTATTCGCGAGTAACATCAAATCTAAGGTAAGATTCCATCAATTTTGATGTTGATTTCTTAATTTTAAGACCCAAAATCCCTAATGGCTTGAGGCTTAATTTTAGCCTCAAATATGGTTGTTCTGCACAAATTTCTTGAGTTTTAACTCCCTAATGGTATTTAAGCAATGGGTTGGTCTCAAAAACTCATTTTTCATATGTAGGACCCACTTGGAGTTTTTAGGTATCATTTTAGACCCAAAGTACAATGGTGTAATATGGGTGTTTTTATTCTCATAATACTGCATAGATTATGTTATTGATAGTTTGGCTCATGGAAGAAGCTTCAAGGAAAGGCAAAGTGAAGATTGTTGGTTCGTGAGCTATTTGGACTCAAGGTAAGTTAGGCTTACTTGTAGTTAGATTGAGGTTTATTGTAGTATAATTATGATAACTTGATAAGAGTAGGAAGGGTATTAGATGTTAAATTGGTAGATGGAAGCGTTTGGCGCTAGTTGAACCCATTAGGTCTTGAAACACATTAAGTAGGATAGTTGAGTCAAAGCCTAGCAACTTGATTATTTGGACTTGTGATCTCATGAATAGCATAAGAATATCTTAGTTTCTCTAGTGGATGAGAGTGACCTTGATCACTCACCTTAAAGGTATAATGACTTAGATATGCTTAGTCGTGGAATAACTTTAGGTGCTTGGGGTGTCTTAGGAGGAATCCTTGAAGAAGAATTATTACATAGAAATAGTGTGAATTGGTATGTTTTAAGGCATAATTTAGATAACTTAGCCTAATTTCGGATAGAAGTTAAACTTGTAGAAGAGAATTTGGGGATTATTAGAAGCGAAACTTGGCCCGCCTTAAGCTTGGACTATGTAACTTCTTTAGTGACCTAGATACGTGATAATACCTAAATTATGCTTTTGGTGATACGATGGATAAACCCGATAAATGGTTTATGCATGTTATCGTTGTTAGGATAATGTGTATGCTTGATTAATTATCTTTTTGTCATGATATGGATAGCATTATAAATTCTTGTTAATTAAATCTACGGTTATGCTATCACTCAAACTTATTATCTAATTTACTATGTGAGCCTTGAATTATGTTACAACTCGTATTATGATTCAAGATTAATGACTAAGCTAATGTTTTTGTAAGAGAATCTCTTTGCTCTAGTATTGTGAACCAAGGCATACTGATAACTTATATTTGACTTGTTAATAATTATGATTAAGATCGTAAATATGGGGGTTTCTCATATCATTTGTGTATAAATACCCATGCATCTACTCATATAATGTAGTGATGATTAATGGTGAAGTACCATGATATGTATTTCCTTATATCTCGTATACTCTATGGTTGTGGGCTTGTACTTGATATTAATTTGGCTATATATGTATGTTTTTATTATTATCTTGGAGGCTATGATGGTGCCCGGTGAATCCAGATTATATATTGATGTTATGATGATGTTCGGTGAATCTGGAAGATATATTGATGATATGATAATTTCTGGTGAATTTGGAGGATATATTGATGTTATGATGATGCCTAGTAAATCCGAAGGATAGTATTAATATTATGATGATTCACTATGAATCCAGAGGATATAATGATGTTATGATGATGCTCGGTGAATTTAGAGGATATATTGATGTTAGGATGATGCCCATAAATTCAGATGATATATTGATGTTATGATGATGCTCGGTAAATTCAAAAAAGGTATTGATGTTAATATGATGCCTGGCAAACCTGGAGGATGTATTGATGTTATGGTGATGTTATGTATGGTAAGCATATATGAATATATAGGTATATGTGTGGTTATGCCATTGTGTGATTAAGTTCGTATGTGCACTTAGGACATAATGTTTTCCTTGGGAAGTAGTCTATAATTCTCTACCATTAACCACTAGTTAAATAGTGTGGCTCTTATTAATACTAAATTGTGAATAGAAGTAAAATATGCCATTATTAAGTTAAGACTAAATGGTAAGTGTAATCATGTGTAAAAATAAGGATTCACCTAGTGAATATATTTGGCTTGAACAAATGGTTATGTTATGGAATTTTGCCAAGTAAAATAGGGTATGTGATAACTAGTTGTCTATATAAAATGGTTATATTACTTGATGGCTAGAAGCTTAGAACACTAGTTGGTGGAACTTGTTTAGTAAAATATGTTAACTAGCAATGATGGTTGTAAATTGGCTAATGACAATAATAGACTTAACATTGTTGATGATTAGTGATATTAATGCCTAGCATGTAATGTCGTTGGTTGCTTGAAGAGGACTTAGATAATTATGGTGCTAACAAAAAAATGGCATGTGTTAATAGATAGATAAGGGTGTTAGTGATATGCAGTTTCTCACTATATTATTACTAGTATACTTATGATAACTAGATATGAGTTAGTTAAATAGTGGATACAGTTAGTGATACGTCTTGGATAGATATGGATGTTTGCTATCTAATAAATCATAATTAGTGCTACTCCACGAAGAAAGAGTATATGAGGAATTGGTTAGGCTAATGGTTGCAGGCCTCATGATGACTAGCAAACTAGTAGCTTAATAATAAATAGTGGTTAGTTAGTATAGACTAGATAGAGTATATTAATGAGTTAGAAGTCTAAATATCTATATAACTATGATTATGATTACTTTGGTATATGTTGGTTTTACTTGCGGTTGTTGATGATGATTATGGATCTTGGCAAGTGACCATGATAGAAAATGTGGAAACCATGGTAAAAGTGAGTTGGTTGTGTATATGTATTTATGTATCTCGATACGTTAATGAATTGATCTATTGATGCACTCTTCGGTGATATGGGATGTCGTGATGAGTTCTTTACTTTGTGTTCTTTTGGGTGTGCTTCCCGGTGGTATGGGATGCCATGGTAAGTTCTTTTAATTTATGGTTTAATGATTGTATGCATGGTGAACTTGGTATTTATGTGATGGTAATTGTATATACACGTTGTTTTACGCTTCTGGATTGGTTATTCACTTTATATGATAGTTGTGGTACATATTGATATGAGATGTTATATTATTGTTCTAGTGGTTAGTTATTTTGTAAAGTGGTGATGAAGAAGATTCAGGTTTAATTCTGTACCTTGACTTATAGTTTTTGTCTAACTTTAAATCATCTTTATATCATAATTTAGCTTAGACGAACAATGATGCCTACTGAGTACCCATTGTTTTGGTACTCATACTATGCTTCTATACCTATTGGTGCAAACCCAAGTACTAGTTTCCACCACTGAGTTGAGATTATGTTGTATTGATCTTCTGGAGATAAGGTGAGTTCTTAGAGTTCGAGTCACCCGTTTTTCTCATATCTTTATTCAGTCTTTTGTAATTGAGATGAATGTATAAGACTATTTAGATTTCAAGTTGTATTTCTTATTGTCGAACTTTGTTGTCTTTTATTATGTGGAATATTATTGCTTGTATTTGTGTTTCATATATTTGGCCCATGTTGGACGTTCATACCAAAGTAACCTATTTCTTCAGCTTTGGGTTATGGTATCAACTTATGTACTAGTAGGTTTTAGTAGGTGTCATCATGACTCAGAAATTGGGTCGTGACAAATTGGTATTAGAGCCTAGGTTTCACTGGTATTATTAGTACAAGAGCAAATGTCTAATAGAGTCTTGTGTATCGGAATACTGACGCCCGTTTTCTACCGTTGGGAGGTTATGAGACATTCTTAAGAGTCCTTCACTTCATTCACTCGTATCGTGCTAAGAGTCTGAGTTGGTTTGTAAGATATCTTCTTGACTTTACTCTTTCACAGATGCCAAGTACTCGTGTTGTATCTATGTGTAATGAGTGTCTTGAGATCCAGCTTCGTGATATGTCCCTAATTAGGGATCAAGATGGGCCTCCCCAAAACCTCATTCCTATACCTGAGCCAAAGATTCCTCCGCCATAGCCAGCAGAGGGCCAGGGACTAGCCCAATCTCTACCAGGTTTTATTCCTTCTTATTTTCTTAGAGATGTCTTAGTTCAGCTATTGGGTATTGTTGACGATATGCAGACTACTAGGGAAGGAGTGCAGCCTGTAGCTGCAGCTCCTGGAGTTGAGGTTCCCACTATGCCAGCAGTTGTTCAGTTGACTGTCGCTCATCCAGTTGTGACCCAACATATTATGTCTTTCGAGGAGTAAAAGATGTTGGGTAGGTTCTTAAGGTTGGATTCGCCTAGGTTTTCTGGTGCTATTAGAGAGGATGAAATTTGAGTTTCTAACTGCTTGTTAGGATAGGCTTCTTGGGTAGGCATTGTTGAGACTCGTGGTGTGTATTACACTATATTTTAGTTGGATTTGTCTGTTCGACACTAGTGGAGAGGTTTTATGAGTTTTAGGCCAATTAGTTCGTGAGCTATTTGGACTCGAGGTATTTTAGACTTACTTGTAGCTAGATTGAGATTTATTGTAGTATAATTATGATATCTTGATAATATTAAGAGGGGTATTAGATGTTGAATTGATAGATGGAAATGTTTAGGACTAGTTGAATCCTTTAGGTCTTGAAACGCATTAAGTAGGATAGTTGACTCAAAGCCTAGCACCTTCATTATTTGGACTTGTAATCTCATGAATAACATGAGAATATCCTAGTTTCTTTAGTGGATGAGAGTGACCTTGATCACTCACCTTAAAGGTATGTTGACTTAGATATGCTTAGTCGTGGAATAACTTTATGTGCTTGGGGTGACTTAGGAGGAATCCTTGAAGAAGAATTATTACATAGAACTAGTGTGAATTAGAATATTTTAAGGAATGATTTAGATAACTTAGCCTAATTCCGGGTAGAAGTTAGACTTGTAGAAGAGAATTTGGGGATTATTAGAAGCGGAACTTAACCCGCCTTAAGCTTGGACTATGTAAGTTCTTTAGTGACCTAGATACATGATGAATGCCTAGATTATACTTTTGGTGATATGATGGTTAAACCCGATAAATGGTTTATGCATGTTGTCGATGTTGGGATAACGTGTATGCTTGACGGATTATCTTATCGTCATTATATGGACAACATTATAAATTTTTGTGAATTGAATCTATGGTTATGCTATCACTCAAACTTTTTAGCTAGCTTACTATATGAGCCTTGAATTATGTTACAACTGGTATTATGATTCAAGCTTAATGACTAAGCTAATCTTTGTTTATGAGAATCTCTTTGCGCTAGTATTTTGAACCATGTGGGTAAAGAAGGATTCTAGAAGTCATACCCATAACTTATATTTGACTTGTTAAAAATTATGATTAAGCTTGTAAAGGTGGGGTTTTGTCTTATCATTTATGTACAAATGCCCATGCATCTACTCATATAATGTAGTGATGATTAATGGTGAAGTACCATAATATGTATTTCCTTACTTCTCATATACTCTACGGTTGTTGACTTGTACTTGATATTGATTTGGCTACATATGTATGTATTTATTGTTATCTTAGAGGCTATGATGATGCCTGATGAATTCGAAGAATATGTTCATGTTATGATGATGCCCAGTGAATTCGGAGGTTGTATTAATATTATGTGATGCTCGGTAAATCCAAAAGGCATATTGATGTTATGATAATGTCCATTGATATTCGGAGGATATATAGATGTTATGATGATGCCCGGTTAATTTGTAGGATATATTGATGTTAGGATGATACCCGGTAAATCCAGAGGATATATCGATGTTATGATGATGCCTGGTGAATTCGAAAGAGGTATTGATGTTATGATAATGCCTGGCAAACCTGAAGGATATATTGATGTTATGGTGATGTTATGTATGGTAAGCATATATGAATATATAGTTATATGTGTGGTTATGCCATTGTGTGATTAATTCTGTTTGTGCACTTAGGACATGATGTTTCCTTAAGGAGTTGTCTATAATTTGCTACCATTAAGCACTAGTTAAGTGGTTTGGCTCTTGTTAATACTAAATTATGGATAGATATAGAATATGCCGATTATTGAGTTAAGATTAAATGGTAAGTGTAATCATGTGTAAAACTAAGGATGCACCTAGTGAATATATTTGTCTTGAACAAATGGTTATGTTATGGAATTTTGCCTAGTAAAATGAGGTATGTGATAACTAGTTGTCTATATAAAGTTGTTACATTACTTGATGGCTTAAAGCTTAGAACACTAGTTGGCGGACCTTGTTTAGTTAAAATATGGTAACTAGTAATTATGGTTGTAAAATGGCTAATGACAATAATAGACTTAACATTGTTGATGATTAGTGATATTGATGCCTAGCATGTAATGTCGTTGGTTGCTTGAAGAGGACTTAGATAATTATGGTGCTAACTAGAAAATGGCTTGTGTTAATAGATAGATAAGGGTGTTAGTAATATGTAGCTTCTTACTATATGATTACTAGTATACTTATGATAACTAGGTTTGAGTTGGTTAAATGGTGATTACGGTTAGTGATACATCTTGGCTGGATATGGATGTTGGCTATCTAATGAATCATAATTAGTTGTAACTCCATGAAGAATGAGTATATGAGGAATTGGTTAGTCTAATGGTTGGAGACCTCATGATGACTAGCAAACTAGTAGCTTAATAATAAATAGTGGTTAGTTAGTATAGACTAGATAGAGTATATTAATGAATTACAGGTCTAAATATCTATATAACTATGATTATGATTACTATGGTATATGTTGGTTTTACTTATGATAGTTGATGATAATTATGGATCTTGGCAAGTGACCGTGATAGAAAATGTGGAAACCGTGGTAAAAGTGAGTTGGTTGTGTATATGTATTTATATATCTCAGTACATTAATTAATTGATCTATTGGTCCACTTTCTGGTGATATGGGACGTCATGATGAGAAATTTACTTTGTGTTCTTTTGAGTGTGCTTCCCGGTGGTATAGGACATCGTGGTAAGTTCTTTTACTATATGGTTTAAAGATTGTATGTGTGGTGAACTTGGTATTTATGCGATGGTAATTATATATACACGTTGTTTACGCTTCCGGATTGGTTATTCACTTTGTATGACGGTTGTGGTATGTATTGATATGAGATGTCATATTATTGTTCTAGTGGTTAGTTATTTTGTACAATGATGATGAAGAAGATTCAGGTTCAATTTTGTACCTTGACTTATAGTTTTTGTCTTACTTTACATTATTTTTATATCATAATTTTGCTTAGTAGAATGATAATGCCTACTGAGTACCCGTTGTTTTGGTACTCATACTACACTTATGTACCTTTTGGTGCAAACCCGAGTACTAGTTTCCATCGTTGAGTTGAGATCATGTTGTGTTGATCTTCTGGAGACAAGTTGAGCTCTTAGAGTTTGGGTCGCCTGTTTCCCTCCTATCTTTATTCAATCTTTTGTAATTGAGACGAATGTATAAGACTATTTAGACTTCAAGTTGTATTTCCTATTGTCGAACTTAAATGCTCTTGTACTGATATTACTAGGTTATGGGATTGGTTCGTATAATTGTTGTCTTCTGTTATGTGGAACACTGTTGCTTATATTTGTTTTTGCATATTTGGTCCATGTTGTACATTTCTACCAAAGTAACACATTGCCTTAGCTTCGGGTTACAGTGTTGGATAACCTTCTAGTGGGTTTTAGTAGGTACCACTGTGACTCGTAAATTGAGTTGTGACAAGGTTGTACAAGGGGTAAAAGGACCATAAGCCCCCCTCCCCCCAAAGGGAAAAAACAAAAATTGGACAAAATTAAAACATCACCGTGGCACGCCAATATCACGGAGGCTAGCCTCCGTGCCACACTAATACCGCGGAGGTTAACCGCCGTCACATGGCTTTATCATGGACCTCACTACCTCGGGGTCCCAAAATAACCCCAAACCCCTTCTGAAAAATTCAAAATCTTCCCCCCAAACACCCTTTTGACATTACACATTTGGGAGGGTCAAAAATAGAATCAACAAAGTTTTTTGGGGTCTCACATTATCACCCCCCCTCCCTTCCTCCTCAGGATTATTCATCCCCGACTGATGAGTTAGGATACTTTTAGCAGGAGAATAATAAAAATATACTAGAATCAATTGAGAAAATCGAAAAGTGATAAGAGAAAAACAAAACTCATACCTTAATCACTTTGATCAAATATGAGGAACAAGAATGGCTATTTGGCCTTTATATCTTCCTCAGCTTCCCATATAGCTTCTTCCACCTTTTGATTTCTCCAAAGAACCTTCACCGAAGCTACATCCTTGGTCCTCGGTCTATGAACTTGTCTATCTAATATCTCAATTGGTACTTTCTCATAAGATAAAAAATCCTCTATAACACCAACATCCTCAACATGCACTATCAATGAAGAATCCCCCACACATTTTTTCAGCATGGACACATGATGAATCAAAGCTAAACTAGTAGGCAAATCTAACTCATAAGTGACATTCGCAATTCTCCTCAAAATATGATATGGGCCAACATAACGAGGGCTGAGCTTCACCTTCTTTCCAAACCTCATAACTCCTTTCATAGGAGACACCTTCAAGAATACCCAATAATTTACTTCAAACTCCAAATCTCTCCATCTCACATCTGCATAGGACTTTTTGCAACTTTGAGCAGTCTTAAGTCTATCTCTAATCACCTTTACCTTCTCCATGGATTGGTGAACTAGGTTAGGACCAAACAACCTAGTCTGACTTATCTAAAACCACCCAATAGGAGACCTACAGCTCCTACTATAAAGAGCCTCGAAATGAGCCATCTAAATGCTAGAATGGTAACTATTATTGTACACAAACTCAATAAGAGGCAAATGATCCACACAACTACCCTTAAAATCAATCACACAAGCCCTTAGCATATCCTTGAAAGTCTAAATAGTACGCTCCACGTTTCCATCCATTTAAGGGTGAAAAGTAGTGTTAAGGTTCACTTTAGTACCCAAACCTTTCAAAAATAAATGCCAGAAGTAAGATGAAAAATACGTACCTCAATTCAAAATAATGGACACTAGGGCACCATGCAACTTCATAATCTCCTGAATGAACAACTTAGCATAATCTTCTCCTGAGTAGTTAGTCCTCACATGCAAAAAATGAGCAGACTTAGTCATTCTTTCCACAATGACCCAAATAAAACCATACTAATTTCGAGACCATAGAAGACCCGTAATAAAATCCATATTGATCATCTCCCACTTCTATGTGGGCAACTTTATCTCTTGAGACATGCCATCAGGTCTCAAATACTCAACTTTAACTTGCTGACAAACCATACACTTAGCCATAATGTTTGCCACATCTCTGTTCATGTTGTTCCTCCACTAGATTTACTTCAAGTCATGATACATCTTAGTCGAACATGGATGAACTGTATATCTAGACTCATAAGGCTCATTCAAAATTCTTTCTGCAGTCCATCAACATCAGGAACACATAATCTTCTTTGATACCTCAAAATACCATCTCCCCCAATGTAGAATGCCATAACCTTTTGATGACCCACTTCATCCTTAATTTGAGTAGGTATGGGATATAAAGCCTGCTCCTCCTTATCCTCAGCACCAAGAGATGATTTAACCACTTATTGAATAATCACCCCCCCCCCCCCATCCTCAGATTCCAAAATATAAACTCCCAAATTAGCCAATCTTTGAATGTATTTTACCAATCCTCTTTTCTCCTAATCAACGTAAGATAGGCTTCCCATAGATAACCTACTAAGAGCATCAACAACAATACTAGCTTTACCTAGATAGTACTGAAGGCTTATGTCATAATCCTTACGCAATTCGAGCCACCTCTTTTGCGTAAGATTCAATTCCTTCTTCTTAAACACATATTGCAAGCTCTTACAATCTAAATAGATGTCTACATTCACTCCATATAGATACTAGCGCTAGATTATCAATGCAAAGACCACAGTCGTCAACTCTAAATTGTGAGTCAAGTAATTCCCCTCATGAACCTTAAATTGCCTAGAAGCATAGGGTATAACCTTACCATGTTGCATCAAAACAAAACTAAGTCCTACATGGGATGCATTAAAAACACAGTAAAATCATCAGTACCCTCGGGTAGGGTCAAAGTTGGTGTAGAAGTTAACTTATTCTTCAATTTCTTAAAACTATCTTCACAAGCATCGGACCACAAAAACTTAACTTTCTTCTGAGTCAACTTATTAACGAACCAGCAATAGAAGAGAAACTCTCCAAAAATCTTCTATAATACCTAGCCAAGCCCAAGAAGCTCCTAATGTCAGTTGGATTCGTGGGTCTAGGCTATTTCTTAACTACCTCAACTTTCTGTGGATCCACCTTGATCCCTTCACTAAAAACAATATACCCTAGAAATGTCACATCACTTAACCAAATTCACAATTAGAAAATTTTGCATACGACTTCTGGTCCTTATGAGTATGCAACACTATTTAGAGGTGATGCCATGATCCTCCTCACTCTTAGAATTCACCAACATGTCATCAATGAAGACTATATCAAAAAAATCCAAAAAAATACCTGAAAAACCCAATTCATAAGATCCATGAAAGCAGCTGGAGCATTAGTCAACCCAAATGACATAACCAAAAACTCATAGTGACTATACCGAATTCGAAAAGCAGACTTGGGAATATCAATCTCCCTAATTTTCAACTGATGATACCCCAATCGAAGATCAAGCTTAGAGAAATATCTAACTCCCTGAAGATGATCGAAAAGATCATTAATCCTAGGAAGAGGATACTTGTTCTTCAATGTATTCATATTCAACTGACGATAGTCTATACACATCCAAAGAGACCCATCCTTCTTATGCACAAAAAGCAAAGGAGCACCCCATAGAAAGATACTAGGATGAATGAACCCTTTATAGAGAAGATTTTTCAATTGCTCCTTTAGCTCTATTAATTCGGCTGTAACCATTCTATAAAGAGAAATAGAAATAGAATGAGTATCCGATAGAAGATCAATCCCAAAATTTATTTTCCTATCGGGAGGAATTTTAGGAAGATCATCAGGAAACACTTGAGAAAATTCATTAACCACAGGGACAGATTACAAAGATGGACTTCCAGAGTTAGAATCCTTAACCCAAAATAAATTATAGACACATTTTTAAATCAATTTTTAAGCTCTAAGATAGGAAATAAACCTCCTTTTGGACATTAAGAAACTCCCCTCCTATTCTAATACCAGTTTATTAGGAAAGTGAAAACTAACCCTTCGGGTCCTATAATCCACAGAAGCATAGCATGAATAATGCCAATCCATCCCCAAGATAACATCAAAATCCACCATATTAAGCACTGCAAAATCCACCAATGTCTCCCTATAAAAGGTGAACACCACACAATCCCTATACGTTTTTCTAGCAACTATAGAATTACCCACTGGAGTAGAAATAGAAAAGGGGTCAAAAGTACTTTCAGGACAAAACCCAAAATGCATAGCCATATAAGAGGTCATATAAGATAGAGTAGAACCCAAATCAAGGAAAAAATAAATATCAAGAGAAAATAGTTGTAACATACCAGCAATAACATTTAGGGATGCCTCAGATTCCTCACCAGTAGCAAATGCATAGAGTTTCGTCCAGTGTCGGTACCAAAAATTGTGTTTTTTGGTGTAGGAGCTGAAGAAGTGGTGACTGAAATCTTATTAGTTCCGGTGGACACCCTGGCTAAAGAATAATCTCGTTGTATATGACAAATTTAACCACAATTATAACACTAATTTCTCCTCCGATTTCTCTCATCCTCACAATGTCTACGGAGAAGTTGCCCACAAAAATGACAAGAAGGATAAGGTGGAGCTGACTGAGCTCCACTAGCCTGAAACTGGCGACCCTATGATTTAGAACCATTGTTATTCTGAATCACCCGAAGGCTTAGGATAAGCAGCACTGGCAGACAAATACGAATTCCCCTATTCTTCTTTTTAGTGAATTGTCTACCATCTCTCCCACTGTTCAGCTGATTTGTACCCTACTCTGAATAGCTAAACTTATTGTTCTATCTTTGTCCATCTCTGTCTAGTTCTTTTTCTCATTATCAACCCACTGTATATAAACCACCAGCGTGGAAATTTCCATATCATTATTCAACATAGCAGCCTTACATTTCAGCACTAAATCACGAGACAAACCAGAAGCAAACTTTCTTATTTAGGACATCATATTTGATACCAACTCTGGAGTAAAATGAGCCAACTGCTCAAACATTAGAGCATACTCATTGCCACTCATCTTCCCTTGCTTCAGATTCACAAACTCTCCATCCTAGCTTTCCTTAACTCCTGAGGAAAAAAGTGATCAAGAAAAGAACTTAAAAAGTCATCCCACACTACCTATTCAGCATCATCACCCCTCATTTCTTCCCACTCCTCATACCACTAATAAGCTACATCCTTCAACTTCTAAGTAGCAAGCTCCACACTCTCCAAATTAGTAGCATGCATCACCCTAAAGATTTTCTCTATCACATCAATGGACCTCTGCAAATCCTCCTCAACCTTACATTCTGTAAAGTTTGGGGGATTCAACCTCACAAATTGGCCAACCTGAGTGACCTGAGATGAATGAACAACAGAATCAGCACGATCAGATTGATGAAATAAGATGCCATAAATCGAGTAAGCATATGAATAGACTAACACAACTCCGCATCAGAGATATCTCTCTAAGGCAGATGATCATAAGTATCACCAGCTTAAGAAGCTCAATGAGGATAAATAAGGACCAGTGGAACCCCACGTAGAGCGGTACAATAAGGATCAAGGACCCTAGACCGATCTGTACTCCATAAACCCGGTGAGTGCCCTCCATATTCTCCTCAGGTGGAACAAAGGCTCCAGTAGAGTTTCTACTAAAATCAGATTTTTAGGGAGGCATGATCTGAAATGCGAGGAAGTCAGGAGTTAGAGAAGTTTCATAACACTAGAATCTATAGCCCAAAATAGAACACAAGAAAGGGAAATATTTCTAATTACCTTGTAGCATCCCCTTATAAGTGTGGCGCGCTACACACCCAGAAAAGGGACTCTACTCAATGCGACTTTGTGGACACACAATGACCCTAAATCGTGCTCTGATAGCAAGCTTTTCATGACCAAACCAGAGCCTAACCATGACAGATATCTAAAGCCCACCATGGATCGGAGGCCACCCTCTTTGCCTAACCTCAAGAGCACAATAATAACAATAAAGCGAAAGAAAATCAAACAATAATAAGAAAATAACTAGATAACTCAAAAGAAGACTAAGATTGAAAAAAAAACACTTGTCCATAATATCCACTAAAAATAGAATAACAACTAAGTCAAGACATTCCCTCGACCATGATCATAGGAAAGGATCCAACAGTACTAAGTCAATAAAGAAAGAATGTTAAAATAATAAGGCCTACTGAAGGATAGAGGCTCACCACTGCATAATAACTTACAGATGTGCTCAACCACCTAACGTTGTACAGAAGCAACAGAAAAGTCTTCGGACCCTATATCATGAAATGATGTAGCATCCTAGGATGGTTAGTGGGATAAGCATTACATGTGACTCAAGAAAAGTGATAAAATAATGCCATTTCTAAAATCAGTCAAAACCACATACACATATTTATATATACATATACAAGATGTTAGGATAGGGTAAAGGGTCATGAAAATGAGAGTTAAATATTTAACCTAAACTGTGTAGCTCAATCCATCCTAAAGGCCCCCATGGGCTATATGGGTTCAGCTCTCTCTACTGAAAAGGTCCTAGGATATGTTAGCCACACGAACCGAGGAAAAATTGAGGGAAAACTAAAGCCACCAAAGTGTACATCAAGCACATGGTAATATAGACCCCCAATACTGACAAATGTGGTTTTCGGTGTTCTTCTCCTAAGACTTACACCTTCATAGTAAGCTACACAATTCCCTTTAAGCCCAAATTAACACAATTTGCACATAAACAAACTTATTAACCTAGGAGTTATTCATTAAGGACTTTACCACTTTGTATCTCCATACCAATATACTTGCAAGCTAAATTAATTATGCTAAACCAATTTACACAACCAAATTAGAATTGCAAGTTCCATTTAAAATCCAAAACCAAGGCCATCCAAAACCATATTCATATTCATTTATCCTTTAATGCAATGAAATAGATTCAAATTAAGTTAAACCATGCAATTACCCATATTTAAAATCAAGTTCACAAAGTGGGTTAAGGTTAATGGAATTATCAAGCCAAATCTCATTAAATTTGGGGAAACACATGTCCCCCATTCCAACCATTTAAACAATGTACCAATTCAGTCTCAAAAATATCAATTTAATGCATGAATAATTAATTTAAAACATAGGACAAGTAATTCCATCAATAACAACCCAAACCCCTCAACCACTTTCAAAACTCAGAATTTCAATCATACGAAAATCTATTCAATCAATGCCACAATGTAAAATTCAAGTTTAGAGAAGAGAAACATGCCCGAAACACACAAGAAATTAAAGACAATTTGAAGTTTGGAGCCTGGATGATGAATTCACTGTATGCTCCTGAATGATTTTGGGCTTTGAGTTTGAAAGAGAGAGAGAATAATTTGATCCTTTAAAACTAAAGAAAATGGGGTTGTTTTATGTTATAAGGTTGTACAAGGGATAAAAAGACCAAAAACCCCTCACCCCAAGTAAAAGAAATAAAAACTGGACGAAATTAAAATATCATCATGGAAAGCCAATATCACGGAGGTTAGCCTCCGTGCCAAGCCAATATCGTGGAGGTTAACCTCCGTGATATGGCCTTAGCATGGACTCTTACTACCTCGAGGTTCTAAAATGAATCCGAACCCCTTCCAACAAATCCAAAACTTTTCTCAAACATCCTTTTAACATAATTAAGCATAATTAAAGTAAAAATTAACACTACGCACGCAGAAGGGTCAAAAATAAGGTCATCAAAGTTTTACGAGGTCTCACAATTAAGTATTACTTGGTCTTATTAATTATTACAAAAGTTAAGATAGTTTCCAATAAACCAGTTATTTAATTTATTTTGTTATACTAACAATACTTATCTATTCTAATTTCTATATTTTGAGATAAAAAGGAACAAAACACATCTGCTTATGTTGATTCAAAATCAAATTAGCGAAAAATAAAATAATTATAATATAGTAAAAAAAGTACATCGGGGATTGAGGGTGGGAGGAGGGGGGATTTGAACTAATTTTTAAAATATAATGAAGTAATTAAATAATACATTTATTACTATTTATTAATTTTAAGCGAAAGAGATGAGAGACACTAGAATAAAAGTTTAAATTATTTTTGACAAACTGAAATATTTAAATAATAAAAGAAAAATATGAAACATAATTTTTTTTCAATTAAACTTTTACTCATGTAAATTTGGTTAGAGGTGGGGGTGAGGGGAGTGAGAATATTAACAGTCTAATATTTTTAAAATGTACATCATGCACTGATAATAAAAATATAAAATATAATTTTTTTACAGTTACATAATTACTTTTTTTGAATAGATTGGCTAGAGGTAGGGGAAGGAGTGGGGAGGTAGATTTTCTTGAAAAAAAATTGTGGGGGAGGGGGTTGAGATGGTGGTACGGATGGAGGCGGGTAGAATTTTCTTTGTTTCCATTTTATGTAGAAATATTAGGGTAGTAAAAAAATTTTAAAGCAACATGTTCAAACACGCTCGAACAATACATTACAATATGAAACGATTAGAAATAATATTTTGATATTATTCGCGCATCGCCTGAATACGTGTATTAGTATATATCATATACATCAAATCCACAATATCAAAAAAATTCTAAATGATACTATTAAAACGCCAGAATAAGACATGGTATCCATACCATTAGAACCTCAGTCTAAGGAGTAATGACCGACATGCCATGTCAAGGTACACATTGGCCTTGACATGGGCTAAAATAAGAAATGTAATATTGTGCTGGCTATGAGATAGCATACAAATGATGATGACCAAGGTGTTAGAGTATTGGCAAGGAAACCTTGGGCACAACAGGTGGCAACAGATGCATGGCACCCATGCGAGCATGCATGCAGGTAATGACTTAGACTCGGCAAGGCACTGGCATGACATTGGCACTAGCATGGCACAAGAGATGGCATTGATATGACATGGTACAAGTAGATTCATGGTCTAGGTTATGGCATGGCCAAGGTTATGACATGGTCTAGGAAGTGGTGTGGCCTAGGCAGTGACACGACCGAGGAAGCAATATGACATAAGAATTGACATGATACAAGCAAGGCATAGTGATGACATAGAAATGTTGTGGTTGAAAGACATCACAAGACAAGGATGAAATATTCTAAGTGTTGGAAGCTAAAAATATTCTAAGAGTGGAACATGGCAAAATTGGCTAAAGGGCAAGGCTGCCCATGTGTTTGTCACATGGGGCATAAGAAAATTCAAATTTTGAATGTTTTGTACATGTGGTATTTTCAAATATATAATTAGAATATTTAGATAAATTATATTGAGTTATGTGATAGGCATGCAGGGCATGTCCAATGACATGCTACCAAGTGTAACAGTTGAAGCTGGTTGTAACCGCCTATGTGCAGTCTTTATATTTGTGATGCTGGAGTTTGTCTAAGGCTATGAATGTTGTAATGACTTAGTAAATTCATGTGGCATTGTTTCTTTATAATTCTGAGAGAATAATAAAGGTTAAGAACTTATTTTTTTTATATATTATTGAGTGCTTTACATTTCTTAATATTTAGTTTATTTTACTTTGACTATGTTACGAGTTTGTGGTTGAAGTTGTGTAGTGTGGTATGACTGCCAAGCGATGGTACTGCAAAAAATAAATTGCCTTTGCTCAATTGATATCAGAGTTTTGCTGTATGGAAATAGTGACGAATACTCAACTAAATAAGTATGTTACACGAGTTTGGAATTTCATTGGCATTACTGTCAAACTCGAACAAAATATTGATTTGGTCGATTTGATCACTCAAATCAATAGACTGCGTAAAGAATTGACATAATGCATTCCTACATTGAGGATAAAAATATAGAATTTTTGAATGTACGTGAAGCTTAACATTGTCGGTGTAGGACCAAGAAAAGGTGACCAAAAATTTGTAGATAGAAATTTTAGTGCTGCGACGTACAGTGGCGGCTTTGGGAAGTCTCATAAAGGCAGTTCCAAGGTTACAATTCTGGAGCCTAAAGCATTTGGTAGTGCTAGAAATGCCAAGGAGTTGGAGAATTTTCTATAGGACATGGAGTAGTATTTATCTACTGTAGAGTTGCTGAAATAGATAAGTTAAACATCACTAGAATGCATTTGATAGGTGATCCAAAATTATGGTAGAGGACTCAAAATGCGGATGATAAAAGTGATGTTCGACCCAAAATTAATTCTTGGGAGAAACTAAAGAAGGAAGTGAGGGACCAATTCCTTCCTAGCAATGCCTCATGGATTACTAGACCCCGTTTGAAAAGTCTAAGGCAGACCGGATAAGTTCATGACTATATTAAGGAATTCTCTTTCTTGATGTTGGATATCTAAAACATGTTTGATGAAGTCAAGTTACATAAGTTTATTTGAGAGATTAAGGCATGGGCGCTAAATAAATTAAGGAGGCAGAATATGAAGGATTTCCTAGTGCAATTGTTGTCGTCAACTCGTTGGTTGGTTTTTGCTCAACTCGTTCTAATTTTGACATTCCCAC
Organism: Capsicum baccatum var. pendulum; assembly: GCA_030864225.1. Classification (NCBI taxonomy): domain Eukaryota; kingdom Viridiplantae; phylum Streptophyta; class Magnoliopsida; order Solanales; family Solanaceae; genus Capsicum; species Capsicum baccatum. The sequence continues at coordinate 124,964,864 of CM061557.1, forward strand.
TACTTTGAAGTCTAAGAAAAGGTTGAGAATAAAGGGGAAGGGAAGAAATATGGAAGAAGTGAAAAAGGGGACAAACTTAAAGCTCCAATAAATGTTGGAAACACCAAAAACAAGGGGAAAGATGGCAATACTAAAGGTTATTGAACTTGTGGTGGATCAAATTTGGCCAAGATTTTTCCCAAACGTGAAAGAGTGAATGTTTTTCTTACTGTAAATATGAATCAAGGTGAATGTTTTTCTTACTGGAAATATGAATCAAGGTGAGGATGAACATGAAGTGATTACTGATTTGGCGAATCCTTTGGGTTTGTCACTCAATCAGAAATATTTGTTAAATGTTGTTGATGACTCTATAAATTTGTTCGATCCTCATGATTCTCTAATTCACATAGAGATGAAAGTTGTTGGCTATGGTAGATAACGGATCCACCCATACATTTGTGGATGTCAAGGTTGCTAAATATAGACAAAAACTGAAGAAAAATCTATCCTATGTCCAAACTATTAGTTCCAAGGTGCAAGCTATAGTAGGCATGGCTTATGATGTAGAAATTATGACTGGAAATTGGACAGGAAAACATAACTTAATGGCGATGTAGTTGGGTGATTTTGAAGTTATTCTAGGGATTGATTTCCTTAGGAAATATTACTTTGTTCCTTTTCCTTACTTGGATGGAGTGATGATCATAAATAAAGTCAATCCAAGTTTCATTAAGATTGTTCATCCTTATAGAGAAGCAAAGAAAGTGAAGAACGAGACCCTTATCATTTTTGTTATTTTGGTTGAGAAAGGACTGAAGAAAAGTGATGAGACTTTCCTTGCTTCCATGATAGAAGTGAAGCCAGATATAAAGGTAGGAGAAAGGATTGAAGGAGTTGAGACTTTCCTTGCAGCCATGATAGAAGTGAAGCCAGATATAAAGGTGGAAGTGCCTAATTGTGCAGCTGAAGTGCTAAAACAATTTTTTGATGTGATGCCTCATGAGTTACCTAAATAATTGTCGCCAAGAAGGGACATTGATCACAAGATAGAGTTGTTTCTAGGTTCTATCGCCGCTACACAAGCTCCTTATATGATGGCTCCTAAAGAGTTAGGTGAGTTATGGAAACAATTGAATGAATTACTAGATGTTGGTTTGATTCATCCTTCCAAGGCTCCTTTTGGTGCTCCTATTTTGTTTCAAAAGAAATAGGATGGTTCGATGAGGATGTCTGTGGATTATTGGACATTGAACAAAGTAACGGTGAAGAACAACTCTCCTATTCCATTAGTGCAAGATCTTATGAATAGGTTGAGAAAAACATGTTGGTTCACTAAACTTGATCTTCGATTGGGTTATTGGAAGCTTCGAATAGCTGAAGAAGATGAACTTAAAACTAAATGTGTCATGAGGTATAGCTCATAAGAGGTTCTTATTATGTTATTTGGGTTGACAAATGCCCCGACAAATTTCTTAACTTGATGAATGATGTGTTATTCGATTACTTACACAATTTTGTGGTGGTATATTTGGATGACATTGTAATTTATTGTTGCTCTCTTGATGAACACTTGGAACACTTAAAGTTAGTATTGTCTCATTTGAGGGAGTAAAAACTTTATATGAAGATTGAAAAATATGAATTTGCCAAGAAGGAAATGAAATTCCTTGGGCACTTAGTCAGTCAAAACCAAGTAAGAACGGATCCACAGAAGGTGCAAGCAATTGTTGAGTGGCAGGCGCCTAATGGGGTCAACGACTTAAGGTCATTTTTGGGTTTGACTAACTATTATCGCAAGTTCATTGCAGGTTACTCAAAGAAAGCAGCTGCATTGATAGATTTGTTGAAGAAAGATGTCAAATGGGAATGGTCTAAGAAATATGATGCATCATTTCAGAAATTAAAAAAAACCATTGCTTCATAACATATCTTGAAGCTGCCTGATTTTGAGTTGCCTTTTGAAGTGCATACTGACGCATCGGATAAAGCTATCAGGGGTCTGTTTGTGTAAAAAGGTCATCCTATGGCCTTTGAAAGTTGGAAACTAAGTAATGTAGAGCAGCGGTATTCGACCCATAAAAAAGAAATGGTGTCAAAAGTACATTGCTCATAAACTTGGAGAGTGTACTTATTGGACACTTATTTCATTGAGCGGACTAACAATGTTGATAATATTTTCTTTAAGATGCAGAAAAAGTTAAGTCCAAAGCAGTCACGATGGCAAGAATTTTTGGCTAAATTTGACTTTATATGGGAACATAAACTAGGAAAGCACAACCAAGTTGGTGATGCACTTAGTCGAAAAGAGGTATTTGCTGCTATATACTCAATTTCACGACTTGAAATTGATTTTCTTGATAGAATCAGATTTTGTACTACAAATGATCCACTCTATGTCAAATAGATGGGTTAAGTAAAATATGGGACAATCGGAAGGTATTGGATCGAGGACAATCTTCTTTATTTTAAGGGGGGAGAATTGTAGTACCTCAAGGAAGTGGAATGCATGAAGACATGATGAAAGATGTGCAAGATACTCCTTGTTCTAGACATTCGGGTGTTGAACGGATGCTAGCTTTGTTGTCCCATGTGTATTTCTGGCCAAAGATGGAAGAAGGCTTTGAAGCTTACGTTAGGACTTGTCAAGTTTGCTAAAGAGACAAGGCTGAATATTTGAAGGAGGCAGGTTGGTTACAACCTCTGCACATTCATGAAAGGCCATGGTTCTCTGTTTCAAGGGACTTCATTTCTTGGTTTCCAAAGGTTAATGGGAATACTTCTATAATGGTAAAGGTTGACAAGTTTTGAAAATATTCTATCTTTGTTTTTGCACCAGTTACTTGCTCGTTTGAATTGCTGCAGGTCTATTCTATAAGAATGTGGTGAAATACTTTGATTTGCCAAGTGACATTGTGAGTGATTGAGATGCGTGGTTTACAGGTCGGTTTTAGAAAACTTTGTTCAGCATGATGGGGATTCACTTGAAGTTTTCCACATCAAACTCAAACTGATGGCTAAACTGAAAGAACCAATCACTTTCTAGGAGAATACTTGAGGCATTTTATGATAGCAAGTCAACATAACTGGGCAGACTTGTTGCATACGGCACAGTTTTGCTATAATCTGCACAGGTCATCGGCAACAGAGAAGATCCCATTCGAACTTGTCTTAGGCATGAAGCCTATGACACCACTTGAAGTAGTGATGCTAAAGAGTCATGGCATTTGCCGTGCGGCTTACAGGATGCAAAAGACAAGCATGCCATGTTTGTTGAGGCACACGACATCTTAAGAAAGGCTCAGAAACGAACGAAGAAGTATATTGATCAGCATAGACATGCGGTAGAATTCAACATTAGAGACAAAGTGTTTCTAAAGCTCACTCCATAAATCTAGAAATAAATTATGGCAAAAAAGGCATATGAGATTAATTCCAAGATATGATGACCCATTTGAAGTTGTTGAGAAGATTGGGGAAGTCGCTTACAAGTTAAATTTGCTAGAAAGGTTGATGATTCATCTTACTTTTCATGTCAACTTTTTGAAATGGTTTCATAAAGTTGTTAAAGACCCAGGTAGCAACGAGTCAAAAAGGGCACCTTCATTGAATCCGAAGCAGTATAAAACCAAGATGGTGAAAATACTTGATCATCGGATTGTGGGAAATAGCCAAAGGAATACCAAGATAGAATTTTTGATACAATAGAAAGGCAAGAGTGAAGAGGATGCGGTTAGGAAGAAGGCTCAAAACTTATGGCAATTCACAAACAATTTGAGGACTACCTCAAAACAACCTCAATAAGGGCATCGAGTTCATATGGTGGGGGTGCATTGTTAGACCCCTAGTCTAAGGCATGATGATTGGCATGCCATGTCAAGGTGCACATTGGCCTTAACATGGGCTAAAACAAGCAATGTGATGCTGTGTTGGCTGTGAGATAGCATATAACTGATGATGACCAAGGTGCTGGAGTATCGGTAAGGCAACCTTAGGCACAACAAGTAGCAACAGATGTATGGCACCTATAGGATATGCATGCAGGCAGTAATATACACTCGGAAAGGCGCTGGCATAATATTAGCACTAGCATTGACATGACATAGGCCAAGCAGTGGCGTGGTCTAGGCTATGGCATGGTCAAGGTGATAACATGGTCAATATGATGGCACGGTCTAGGAAGTGGCATGGCCTAGGTAATGACACAACCGAGGCAGCAGCAAAGCATAGGCAGTGGCATGGCGTAGACGCAGACACAAACAATGACATGACACAGGCAAGGCATGGTACTGGTAAGACAATGCTGTGGCTGAAAGACATGACAAGACATGGACGAAATATTCTAAGTGTTGGAAGCTAAAAATATTCTAAGTGTGGAACATGGTAAAATTGGCTAAGGGACAAGGTTGCCCACATGCTTGTCACATGGGCAGTTGCAAATTCGAATTTTGAATGTTCTGTATTTGTGGGATTTTCAGATATGTAAATAGAATATTTAGATAAAGTTTGTTGAGTCATGCGATAGGCATGCAGGCCATGTCCAATGACATGCTGCCAATTGTAATTGTTGAAACTTCTTGTAACCGCCCATGTGCAGTTTTTATATTCGTGATGCTAGAGTTTGTTGACATGACCCGAACCAGGGCCTTGTCATAATGAGCAATCCCAAGCACAACCAGGACTGATAATTGCCCTTGTTTCCCAACCCAACCACCAAATGCATACCTTGAGTCGACTAATGTCCAAACATATAACAAGATAGCGTATTCACCAATGTGGTGACTCTGGGATAAATCTATATCCGAGACCAACCCAACCAAGTCCAACCACCGATAAAAAACCCAAACCAATGTGGAAACCATAAGCCAATATCATGATATTAAGCCAGTGTATGAATATATATATATATATATATATATATATATATATATATAACATAAGCCATCCATACCCTACCCAAGTCCATAGTTGTCCATACAAAGCCTCTAGACCAAACCAAAGAGTACCTAGTTTGGACATGCCCCCGACCATAGCCAAAACCAAACTCTATGAAAGACGAGAAATATGTAAAGTAAACCATGACATGAAATAGATGCCTTTCGAACTGTGGAAGCTCACTTCTTCAATCCAACATCGAATCTCCCCAAATTCAATCACTAAACAGGAGAAGTAGAAAGGACGGTTCCAACATAGCATGGGTATACAGCCGCCAGTAGATGGGTTAGTGGGTGAACACTAGCAAGCACTCATTATAGGGATAAAATAATGTCATTTACAAAACCAAGTAAAACCATCCATAATGCATACAACTATAAATATATATAAACTATGCCGGGAAAGGGAACCGGGTTTAGCATGAATTTAAAACCTTTACCTGGGTTGTGTAGCTTTGTCATCCTAAACCACCCATAAGCTACATGGGTTCGACTCCCTCTGTTGAAAGGGCCCCAATGCATGTAGCCACACTAACAGGAAAGTAACCATTGGGATGACTAGTATATTCCCCAAATATAGTGTGACATTATTCACACATTGACCACGACCAACCTCATATTGACAAATATGAGTTTCCAATTTTGGTCACCCCACCCTCCAAGACCTCCACCTTCCATGACTTAGCTTCACCTCCCGCCATTATTGCCCAATTAAAACTAATTTCCAAATAACCAAACTATTATCCATTTATTAACCAAGGCCATTGATAGTGGTATCGTTATACCAACCCTTGCTAGCAAGTATCATCCATAGCCAACCATTTATAGGTTTAAAAGGACTTTCAAGTGCCCTTCCATTTACCATATTAAACCACTTGGGGGACTTCTATGTTCCCCACAAGCATAACCATTAAGCCTTTTACCTTTCCAAACCATTTGAACCAATTCCATTAATGCATTCACTTGAGGGATTTCCATGTATCCCGCTGGGTTTTCAAAATAGACCAACCATGACCAGTAAAACCTTTACCCTTAAACCATTCCAAACCATTTTAGACCATGCCAAGCATTTAAGACATTTATATCATTTAAACCATTTCGAACCATGCAAAATCGTCCAAAAATATTTTGAGTTTCATTACCAAACCAAACCATGAAAGAGTCCCAATGAAAGTTCAACAATAAAGTAAAAACATTCTTCGAGGCATTTTATCAAACATGTTGAGAGCATACCTTTACAAAGACCCAAACCAATGCATAAACAACCATAATTATGGTTACTCAAGAACCATTTGTTAAACCATAACCAACCAATAACCACATATGCAAACCATTGCCTACAACATGCAAAAACATAGTTCAAACCAATACCAAACCATATGCATCAAGACCCCCAACATATATTTCAAAAACCACCATTCATGATTCATAAATCAATGTTTAAAACACAATACATATGTCTTTAGCTGAAAATAATAATGAGGGAAGAGAACATGCCTTATACATGAACATTCACGGAAGCAATCTTGTCCTTTGAGCACTTTGAAGAACACTTGAGAAACCCTAGCCTCTAATCTTTCAAGAGAGTGTTTGAGAGAGTATTTAAAGTGTTTTAATCTTTTAACAATTGTTATGGAAGGCCACTGAGGGATATATAACGTGAGGACATAAGGGTTTAGGAGTAGAAAATTTCCAAACTACCCTTTACTTACAAATTAAAACAAGCCATGTCTAGGGGTATGACTCCCCTTACCATCTGTATCCTAGGGTACGAGTGGTACCCCAACTCGTACCCAAGACCATGCCAAAACCCTACCTACTGGTTCTTATACAACTCACACCTCCCTAGTCATACCTTAAGGGTACGAGTGACACCCTTAACCATACCCACCAACCGTATCTAAGGTAGACTCCACAAGACCAAGACAATCATGCACCATACGACTTGCACTACACCACTCGTATGCTCTTATACGATTCGTACCCTAGTGAGCCATATCTTGGGTAGTCGCTAAGCTAACCATACTACCTAGGGTATGAGTGAACCCTCAAGATAACCTATAAGTCATATTCAAGGGTACAGTTGGTACCCATGAGTCGTACCAAGTCAAAAAGGCCCAAAACTTGACAAATTTTGCAAAGGGTCCAAATCCTAAGGTGTTTTAGTCTCCTCCACTAGGAGCATTCGTCCTCGAATGACGGGTAAGGGTAAGAATAAGCACGAGATAACACATTAACACACCTCAAACTTTTCTCCAATCGAAATAGCGGACAAGAACAGAAACCAAGATGAGAAGATCATCACATACCGTAAGCACGATTTACACCCCAACACTTTCAATCCGACCTCTAACTAAGTTAAAAAACAAAGATGCAAGAGGAACCATTCCTCCCCTTTAACTAAGTTAGGAAACAAAGATGTGGTGAAGAACACACATCTTACGTACAAATTTCTAGAACAAAGAACCAACATGGATCCTTGGACTCCATGTCCACTTCTGTATCCCAAATGGCTTTTTCGGACTTTTGGTTCCACTATGGAACCTTTATCGAAGCCACACCTTTTGTTCGCAACCAGCGAACTTTCCAATCCAAGATCCTCATGAAGACCTCCCTAAAGAACAAGGAACTCGAGACACCAATACCACCCAAAGTAACCAACCAACCTAGGACCATTCATACCTCACCCCAACACAGCACATAGATTACCGGATGAATGTACTCATGCTAAAGGGCAAGTCCAATTCGATTTAGAATTTACCAAGACACACTACCATGAAAGCTTGTATCTAGCTATACTCCACCAATTCCATGTTCAAGCCTGTCTAAAGCATGAAAGAGCTAACTTAGGCCACCTGGCGCTACTCCGTACATCTATCCCGAAACAACACTCCACTTTTATCACTATTATAATATGGGAACTATGAGTAAAAGGCATAGACAAACCATATCCAACCATTATAACCGGAACCCCCAACCATATATCAAGTACCTAACACAACTATTGGTATGTCTACCAATCACAATATTCAAGCCTACGACTTATATACCCGTGGTATGATTTATCCATAAAAAATCTAGCCTCTTTTACAACCTTCACAAGGTTTTCACTGCCCATTCCTTTCCTAACCATTTCCCATGACAACAACCTTACCTTACCTTCAAAAACCTCAACTTTAGTAGTCACCCTAGACTCTCCCCCACTTAAGGACTTCTGCATTCCCCATTTCAGCACATCACCATACTTCCCAAACCACTACCACCCTAGCACCAGAAGTGTCATTTAAGAAACTGGATTACAAGAGTTATCCATGCCTCCCAAGGCAAGATCCCAGAGACAAGACACGACATTATAGGCATGAAGTACTTCACAACAACCACCTAGACCATAATGGAGAATCATCCCGACCAAACTATAACATGAAAGGAGTCCTTAGACTGAATACCGAAAGAAACACAACTGTCTATACTATGAGTAACTTAACACAAGGTCAAGACTCATATCTAGGGAACAAGGAGAATACAAAATGTGAACCTTAGTCATAAGCGCTAAATGAATACATGAACACTAGTAGAGTTCTTTCTCAACCGAGATGGAAAAGTATTACTAAAATATGCGACCTGACCTTCCTTTGAAGTCCACCACTAAAAGAAATTCTAGATTAACCACCGACCTCCATCCCATTACACCAATGAACATAATTCTCCACTCTAATAGGTATCACCGAAGACGTACACTAGGGATGCTTGGTTCTCCTATACCCAAAACCTTATTCATCCCAATGCTACCTAGAGCCCAACATAGACATGAAAAAACCATTAGACCAAATTGACTCTATGGTTTCCAATTTAAATCAAAACCATTTAAAATCAAACCATTGCCACCAAGGCCTTTCAAAAATCATTTGAATCTAATCAAAACCTAATCCATATTTCCTTAACTATCTATGCAATGCAAAGATTCAAGAATAGTCAAATCATATGACAAGATTATATCCAATAACAATTTCAAAAATATTTTGAGGGTATAAAATTTTCAAAACCCAAATCAAGTAATTGGGGAATCCATAGTGCCCCAAAATCCATTTAACATTCTCATGCATCCCACAATATTCATAAACATAAATAAAGCACGAATAATGCATCTTAACCCATGGAAAATCACTTAAATGAGTAATCACGTCAAAGACTTCAACTGTGCCAAAACATAATTTCAAAACCATGTATTTAATAATCAATTTCATGCAAACAATAAAGTACAAGTATAGGGGCAATGATACATGCAAGCTCCATGATCTAACCTGTCAAATGAATAGATCCTCAGTCCCCTCGTTCAACCTAAACTCCTGACCTATATGGTACAACTCTCCCACTATTATATTTCCCAAAACATCAACCTCATCCATCTGCTAGTTTACCTCCACAACTCCCGCATTGCTATCTTCGAGCTTATCATATTTCTTCTATCAAAAATCAAATATCTTGATTCAAACCTAGGATCTACCAACCACCATGTACTACTAGCAAATTAACCTTATAGAATACACATAAGCATGGCCCACCCCACAAGAAGGACACTCCAAATTCCTTAGTAACCCACCGACAACCTATCCATTTCCAAGGAAAACCATTCCCTTTATGCATGCAGTAACAAAACACTCCACAAAGGAACATTAAGACTGATGACCTTCACCTAAGATCTCTCTTAATTTCTCCTTAAGTCCTTTAACTCCACCGGAACCATTCTATAAAGAATAAATAGAAATTTAGACAAATGTATGAAATAAGACCAACCCAAAACCAACCTCCTCATTAGAAATACACCATGAGGGTCATCAGAAAGAACCCCACAAAATTCATTCACTACCAAAATCAAATGCAAAGAAAGACCTTCCGAGTTAGAATCTTTAACCCAGACCAAATAATAAAGACGTCCCTTTTGAAACCAACCTTTAAGTTCTAAGATATGATACAATTGTTTCCCTTAATAGCTAGGGAACGAAATCCATCCCAAAATTGGCTCACTAGGGAGCCTGACAAGTCTGATAATTTAATAATGAAAAGCACGAGTACAACCAATCCATTCTCCGAGTGACATTGAAATCTACCATATTTGAGTCACATAAATCCACCAAGACCCCTTTACTACCAACAGATACCACACACCCCTATAAACTCTATTGGTAATCGAAGAATCATCTACCGAGGTAAAAATGGAAAAAGAAAAGAGTTCAAAATAACCTTGGGACCACATCCAAAATACACAACCACAAATAAGGTCACAAAAGAGAGAACCCCGAACCAAGTAGATCATACACACCATAAGGAAAAAAGTTTTCAACATACCAGCATCGGCATCAAAAGATTCCTCAAAATATCGAGGGATAGTAAGAACATCAAGATAACTTTAACCACTATCGAAGCCAGAGGGAGTAGCCAATACTCTATTTGACCAAGCAGTAACCTTTATAGGACATCTCTGTCACACGAGACCCAACTATCCACAACTAAAAGACTGATTCCTTCCTCCCTCGCAACAACCACAGTGTGACCAACCACAAAATTTATAAAGAAAATGGGATGATAAGGATTGGACTCTACTGGAAAACTAGAAGTTGCAGCCCCTGATCAGGTCTATGCCCCATGAGTTAGACTAGATTCATCCATGTCATTTTTTAGTAGAATGTGTAAGTTTCCATAACTTTAAATTATCGAGAGACGTGATCCAAAGAATTAACCAAGAAATATTCAGAGAAGAGTTTAAGACCTTAGACTCCATAGCCCGAAAGTAGAATAACCAAGATACGCCCATAAGTAAGACTCTACTTGACACGACTTTATGGACACCCATGACACCAAAACCTAAAGCTCTGATGCTAACTTGACACGACCCAAACCAGGGCCTTGTCATAATGGGCAATCCCAAGCCCAACCAGGATCGAAAACCATCCTCGTTTCCCAACCCAACCACCAAACGCATACCTTGAGTCAACTGATATCCGAACATATAACAAGATAGTGTATTCACCAATGTGGTAACTCTGGGATAAATCCGAGACCAGCCCAACCAAGTCCAACCGCTAATAACCAACTAAAATAAATGCGGAAATCACAAACCAATATCATGATATTAAGCCAATGTATGAATATATATATATATATATATATATATAACATAAACCATCCATACCCTATTCAAGTCCACAGTTGTCTATACAAATCCTCTAGACCAAACCAAAGAGTACCTAGTCGGGATATGCCCCCGACCATAGCCAAAACCAAAGTCTACGAAAAGTGAGAAATATGTAAAGTAAACCATGATATGAAATAGATGCCTTCCAAACTATTGTAGCTCATCACTTTAATACAACATAGACTGTCCCCGAATCCGATCACTAAGAAGGAGAATTAGAATGTTCGGTTCCTACATCGCGTGGGTATACAGCTTCCAGAGATTGGTTAATGGGTGAACACTAGCATGCACTCAGGATAGGGATTAAATAATACCATTTACAAAACCAAGTAAAACCATTCATAATGCATACAACCACACATATATAAATAACCATGTCGGTAAAGGGAACCGAGTTTAGCATGCATTTAAAACCTTTACCTAGGCTATGTAGTTTTGTCGTTTTAAACCACCCACATGTTATATGGGCTTAAATCCCCCTGCTGAAAGGGCCCAGTGCATATAGCCGCACAACCAGAGAAGTATCCCTTGGTATGACTAGTACATTCCCCAAATATAGTGTGACATCATACATACGCTCACTAAGACCAACCACATATCGATAAAAATGAGTTTCCCATTTTGATCCTCCTGGGACTTTCACCTTCCACGGCTTAGCTACACCTCCTATCGTTATTGCCCAATTAAAACTAATTTTCAAATAACAAAACCATTATCTATTTATTAACCAAGGTCATTGATATTGGTATCGTCATACCAACCCTTACTTGCAAGTATCATCCATAGCCAACTATTTATAGGTTTAAGAGGACTTTCAGGTGCCCTTCTATTTGTTATATTAAACCACTTGGGGGACTTTCATGTTCGCCACAAAAATAACCATTTAGCCTTTTACCTTTCCAAACTATTTAAAACCAATTCCATTAATGCATTCACTTGAGGGATTTCCATGTATCCTGCAAGGTTTTCAAAATAGACCAACCACGACCACTAAAATATTTACCCTTTAAACCATTCCAAACTATTTTATACCATGCCAAGAATTTAAGGAATTTATATCATTTAAACTATGCAAAATAGTTCAAAACCATTTAGAGTTCCATTACCAAACCAAAGCATACAAGAGTTCAAATGAAAGTTCAACAATAGAGTAAAAATATTCTTTGAGGCATTTTATCAAACATGTTGAGGGCATACATTTACCAAGACCTAAACCAATGCATAAACCACCATAATTAGGGTTACTCAAGACCCATTTGTTAAACCATAACCAACCAATAACCACATATGCAAACCATTACCAACAATATGTAAAAATATAGTTTAAACTAATACCAAACCATATGCATCAAGACCCTTAATATATATTTTGAAAACCACCATTCATGATTCATAAATCAATGTTTAAAACACAATACACCTGCCTTTAGTTGGAAATAACAATGAGGGAAGAGAACGTTCCTTATACATGAACATTCACGGAAGCAATTTTGACCTTTGAGCCCTTTGAAGAACACTTGAGAAACCCTAGCCTCTAATCTTTCAAGAGAGTGTTTGAGAGAGTATTAAAAGTGTTTTAATCTTTTAACAAGTGTTATAGAAGATTAACAAGGGCTATATAATGTGAGGACATAAGGGTTTAGGAGTAGGAAATGTTCAAACTACCATTGACTTACAAATTAAAACAAGTACGACTCTCCTTGCTATCTGTATCCTAAGGTCCGAGTGGTACCCTAACTCGTACCCAAGACCATTCTAAGACACTAACTACTGGTTCCTATATGACTCATTCCTCCCTAGTTGTACCTTAAGGGTACGAGTGACACCCCCACCGTACCCATCAACCATATCTAGGGCAGACTCCACAAGACCAAGACGATCATGCACCATACGACTTGCACTACAACTCGTATACTCTTATACGATTCGTACCCTAGTGAGTCATATATTGGATAAAATCTAAGCCAACCATACTACCTAAGGTATGAGTGAACCCTCAAGATAGCCTACGAGTCGTATTCTAGGGTACGATTGGTACCCTTGAGTCGTACCAAGTTGAAAAGGTTCAAAACTTGAGAAATTTTGCAAGGGGCCAAATCCTAAGGTATTTCATTTGTCTAAGGCAGTGAGTGTTGTAATACCTTAGAAAATTTGTATGGAATTGTTCCTTTGTAATTTTGAGAAAATAATAAAGGTTGAAACTTGTTCCATGTATATTGTTGAGTACTTTATGTTGCTTAATATTTAGTCTAATAGTAAAATTATTCACACTTGGCGTGATTACTAAAGACTAATGATATTAATAATTTTATGAAATATAATATAGATAAAAGAGGTATTTGCAATATATATATATATGTATGTATGTATATATATATATATATATTTATATATATACATATTAATTAAAAATTAAAACATATCTCTATTTAAGATTATCATGATCTCATCATAAACTTCGATCAATTAATATTTTTTTCAATTTCCTTAATTTCACCCTATTATATTTTTAATATTCTAAAATATCATTGAAACATAAATTACTTATTCAATAACCCAATCTTTAAAGTCTTCTAGAAAAATCCTCTCTCCCTTTCCTTTGAGTTAGATTATTAAACTATCTAATCAAAATTTTAAAAAGAGATAGAAAATATGTATTTAAAATTTTGTGAGTAATTCAATTTTTTTTTACAAACTTGAAAATAAAACATCAAAAAGCAAAAGGTATATTTACTTGCCTTAAGAATTGCTTGAGAGAGAGGAGAACCAACTTTTATGATCAAACTTGTATATTTCAAAATGAAATATATCTTGTGTACAAGTCTGATCTCAAATTTACTTTTGAGGAAAAATATTATTATCAATTTGATAAATTTAGATCAGTTAATTATTTTACTCAATTTTTTAAATTTTATCACATTATACTCCCATATTCTACATATTATAAAATATTTTGAAAAAATCAATTAAGATTTTATGAGTGTAATAAGTTTTTCTTATAAAATTTAAATAAAAAAACACGAAAAAAATATATATTTTCTTACCTTGAAAATTGCTTATGAGAATCACATAAGTGTTGAGCATAAATCTGTAACAAAAATAATATTAGATGAAAATTATAATCTCAATTTTTCATGGAAGATTTATAATTATGAAAAGTAACCCTTTTGCTCCTTTGATTTTGGTCATTAAGTATTCAATCACAATATAGAAATAACTTCTTATTAAGATTTTATGAGTGTAATAAGTTTTTCTTACAAAATATAAATAAAAAACATGAGAAAAGAATACATTTGCTTACCTTGAGAATTGGTTGTGAAAATCACAAAATTTCAAAGTATAAATCTACAACTAAGAAATATAGAAGGATAGTTTTTTCTTATAAAATATAAATAAAAAATGTATTAATTTATTCAATCACAATATAGAAAGAAATTTTTATAAAGATTTTATGAATGTAATAAGTTTTTCTTAAAAAATATAAATAAAAAATATGAGAAAAGAATACATTTGTTTATCTTCAGAGTTAATTGTGAAAATCCCAAAATTTCGGAGATAAATCTGCAACTAAGAAATATAGAAAAAAAATTATTAAGATTTTATGAGTGCAATAAGTTTTTCTCATATATATTTGGTTACTACTGATTTGCATTTAAAGGCATAACATTGAAACTCAAAACTAATAATCATGTAACATATGGGTAAACTTGAAGAGAAGGTAATGAAACTTACTAGATAAGAATAGTAAACCCTCTGGTTGCTACTTCGAAAATTAAAAAGAAAGAATTGTGAAATTAAAATTTAGGACAAAAGTGACAAAGCAAATTAAAAGAAAAGGAGAAGAGGAACCAATATTTGTAACAAGGAAAAGACATTTGTGATTTTTATTTATAAGCAAAGAATAGAAGAAAAAGATTCATGTATTAACATTTTTAATTGTGATATTTAATTCATTTAATGATGAAAAACTGAAATTGAAGAAAATAAAGAGACTCTAGGAATTGATAAAATTTTAAAATTAATTCTCAATTAGTGTACATAATAACTAATATAGAAACTCATACAAAATGAATTAATAGGTTGTGGCAACATGTAATGAAATTTAATAAATACTTTATGACATAATATGATTTATGAGTTTTCTCCCATAGAATTTAAATGAGAAAGAAAAAGGAAAAAGTCCAAAAAAATGAGAAAAAAAGATAAATATTCTAGGCCTAGGAGAGCGCCATGTTACCGTTCCTATATTTCTCCTTTATTATTATATATTAATTTTACATAGATTGTGTTGTGAGTTTATGGCTAAAGCTGTGCAGTGTGACATGACTGCCGAGTGGTGGTGCTGCAAAAAATAAAAGAAAAAGGACAAATATGACCTCTCAGTCAAACAAATTCTTCCAAAAATGACCTAAGAATTGTAATTTCACAAATTAGTCATTTTGACTCTTTTTTAATATGTCAATTCATTGTTTTCTCTTTTTCTTTTTACCTTTGTTGGCAGACTCTCTCTCGCTATTCTTTTTAAAATTTTAAAAAGAAACTTTTTTCATTTTAACAATTAAATATAATTTTATGACATTTTTTACCTCAATAATTTATTGTTAGAATAGAAAAAAAATCAGTACGTTATATTTTTTATTCCTATTATTTTTTGTATATAATTTATATGTAATAAATATATAATCAATGTATAATATTGATTATTCTTTTTAACAATCGAGTAGTTACTTCTTTTTTTTAAGATTATTTTGCATTCACCAATATTATTAAAATAACATACTATTTGTTTTGTTTAGTTTTACTTATTTATACAATAAAATACAATATCATATACTTTTAATATAATACAATTGTTAAAGATATATATTTATATATAATAATGATACAATTTCTATACATATACATATTCTATATAATAATTATAGCATTTTTATACACATTCTATATAATTTTTAACTACAATTATTATTTAGATATATATTTTATACGACTCTATATAGTTTCTACATACATTTTAAAAATGTATCAATCTAATATAAGAGAGTATCAATTGAATATATAGACACTGCAAGTGTATCAATGTAGTATAAAAGTGTATTAATATGATATAAAGAGCATCAATTGGGTATAGGGACTGCATGTGCTTGCATAGAATTTCCTTTCTCTTTTTTAAAAAGTGTATCAACTAGGTATAAAAGTATATCAATTAAGTATAAAAACTGCATGTGTCCAATTAAGTCAAATATCTAAAAGATAAATAAATTAATTTAACCGATTAACTACAACTTATTTACCTTTTTAAATATGGATCATATTTTTTAAATGACCGGCCCATGTATTTTTCCCAAAAATAAATGGCCTCCGTCTCACGTACCATACCCGCCCTAGTTCCACCATGTATTGTACTCGTTACTTATAATAAAACAAAATTGAGGAAGAGAATTGGGTAGGCAAAAGGTGGGGTTGTTGACCGCGCGAAAAAGTAGGGCGCTGTGAGAGAAGTTGCAAACGGAAAACTCAAAGGAACACGATATAGAGTAAGAACATACCGACCATTTTCCTAAAAGAAAACAAGGTAAAAAAATTGCGAGTAGGAGCAGAGGATTACATCATCAATCGGGAACCCAGAAAATTTTAGCTAAAATCAGCAGTCAACAGTCAGTTCCATCTTCCATCCTCTCTTGCTCTAATATGTTAGATCTCTTACTACTGTAAGGTTTATTCCTATTTCTTTCTTTCTTTAATCTTTGGATTCAATCCTTTTTTGATTTGAGCTGTAAGTTGGATTGATTTACTGTCGCTGCAGTTGAAACTTCTGTGCTGAATTTGGTATTTGATTTTCTTGAAAATTTGTGGGAATAAATTGCAGAAAATAAGATTGAACCGAGAACAAATTTACTTCTTTGTTTTTACCTAATTATGGATGTTAAATCTCCATATTCTGAATATAAGCATATATATATCTATTGTTGAAACTTATGTTATGGAGTTTTTTTTCTTGATAGTACGTGGAAAATTGCGGAGTTATGATTTCTTGAATTCATAAATTGAAGAAACGAAGATAAAAGTATATGAGAAATTTGGTGCTTCATTTTACCTAATTGCGTATGTTAATCTTTATAAGCTGAAACAGAAGCATTAAAATTGATGATGGGCTGTCACGTCCTGAAATCCGGGGGAAGTAATAGACACCTATCTATCCCACCGATAGTTAAGCTAACCAAAACACATTCAAATCTTGAATTAAATATGCAGAAAGAAACAGTTAAACATGAGATAAGTTATAATCAAACTCATTTATAAAACTCAAAATCAGAATACGGATAAACAACAATGTTTTGGCCCCAAAACCTGGAATTCACTAGTCTATGCCATCTAATATCTGAATACAACTCCGAACAAGGAAAGTATCCGAAAGGAAATACTTAAAGACCAAAACATAGATGAGATTCATGAGTGTTGTGGATCATCCAAGCAGCTACCTCAAAGTTTCGAGAAAATTCGCTCCAAACACCGGTATCTGTCACCGATCGGAGGTAGGCTCTGAACCTGCACAAAATGTGCAGACAAGGCAAAGGTGAGTATGAAATCCACCTGTACTCAGCAGCATCATTGACCGATCCAAATCCAAGAGATAACGAGGGTTGGTCCTAAACTTCCCTATACTGGTACTTTCCATAAATAATACTTCTCTCAAATGAAGACAGACCCCGACTAGCAGCTAATATCAACAACAGTTTATATAAATCAGTCGAGGTATTTCATAATCACAACAAATTAGAATAAAGGTAGAAATGTCACTCTTGTCAGTGAAACACTGATCTGATCAAGACAATGCAAATCAAATAGAGATGATATTTATGATGCATGCCTCCTGCCGGGACAGTAAATCTGTATACACCCACGTTCTCTGTCAGATAGTCAAGAAACATGGGGGATTCGCGAGGTCCATATAAAACCTCCAGATCCTGCCCGTAGGCCATTGGAAAAATATCGTGTCACTACTTAATTCAGATGCTGCCCTTACACCATCAGAGAGTATATCAAAGAAGGCACTGTATCTCATAAATGCATCTTATTACCTCCGGATTCTACCCTTAGGCTTTCAGTGTCCAACCGTATGATACAACAGATAATAAGCAAGGGATCTCATATAATACACAATCATGAATAAATATAAGAATGCCTTCAGTCACGAAATACTTACAAAGTATGGAAAATCTCTTTATCATGCCTACCAACAACTTATATTAGCAGTACAGCTAGCCAATTCTTTAGTCATGCTCCCAACATATGTAGAAGTCAGTGATCAGTGAGACAATCAATAGCCGACTCCTACCCATATAATGATACATATGCTATCTTTCAATTATACATAACCTTAGCATATAACAGTGAGCACATAAGTATGTTTACCAACACTACACTATGAAATAAGCTCACATATTCATATTTTTCAACAAATTAGGAAACAAACCTCAGTTACCCATAGCATGGGACTAGTACCCGCGTAAATGCTTGTTATCACGGCTTTACGGGCCCCTATTGCCCACTACCCATTTACACAATGAAACTATACACACACTTTGGAAATGATTCAAAAAAGTCTCAGCTTGCCCCAAGCGAAGCTCGAAAATTCAAATCTTAGCTTTTCCCTTGTGTAAAGCTTTTTGAATGTGTCCAATCTGATCAAATATATATTTCTACATAAGAAAATTAATCTATGGACCCACATATTGCTATACTTTTATGTGGGCTCAAAAAGTCAATCCAAAAGTCAATCTTGAGCCCGCTGGAGCAAAATAAAATTTTTATTTGAAAATCATTTTACCCATAACTTAAAGAAAACAAATACTATAAAATTTCATCGAAATTCAATTTCAAATCGACCTTCAAAAGCTCAAATCTATTTCATAAATTTAGCCCCAAAATTTCCAATTTTCTCAATTTAAAACCTTGATTTAAAGGTAAAATTATCAATAAAGTATTGGGAAATGCAAAACTAAAGGCTTAGATTCATACCCAATGAAGAATCTTGAAATCCTCTTTTTTATCGACCAAAAATGGTGTTTATGTTCTAAAATGGCATTTTAAATATATCCAGGTACATTGCCCATCATGATTATGGAATCCACCATCACAATCACGACGACCTGAATGGAACAACCTTCGCGGATGTGAAGCATAAATCAAACCCGAACCCCGACCCGTCTAAAGACCCATACGATCTCGACTTGAGCCACCGCAATCATGATGCTCAAAACCTTTTCCCTTCGTGATTGAGACCAAGGCATCACAAACATGAAGGGTTAATTACACATGCACCAGATCTGGTGCATCAATTAACAGGCAAAGACCCAAAATCCCTGAACGGTTTCATGGGATTTGTTCTAAACCTTGTGAAGACAAAACCAATGTGTTACTAGACTGAAACAATATTTCAGACCCATTGGAACCATCAAAACACCTAACCGAGGTCATCTTGATCAAATGTTGACAAAAGTCAGCTCTTAACTTTGAAATTTTCATCTAACAACTCATAATCCATCCTAAATCCTCGGGACTCGGGACTCAAACCAAAGGTCCAACTAACCCAAAAATCACCTTCTTGACCTAAGGAACTGTCAACCCTATCCACTTTCCAATCATGTATGACCACCTTGGAAATCATGTCACCCACCTTTGTAGGCCACACACATCATACTGAAGCTATGGGAAGGGGCAAAACAGTCAAAATACGTAGAAATAAAAAACAACTATGTGGATTGTTACCTGCAATGGCGGACCCAAGATTTCTTCCAATGGGGTTCAAAGTATAAAGAAGCAAACACGCAAAATTTATAAGAAGAAAAACAAAGTGAGATGGGCAAGCAGAAGATTAATCTTAACGCGCTAAAACTTACCTTGTCATGCGTGTTGAGCATTTCTTCCTACTTTTACCTTGCTCCATCAAGCTTTCTTAAAATTTTCTTGTGCTTTTTTTTCTTGCAATGTTCTACTTTATTTGCACTTTTTAAAACTCTAAATTAGTAGCCATTCAATCGTATGTTACTTTGAAAATCGCCAAAATTTTCTAAAAGTGTTCGAGGATTGAGCTACTAATATTATAATGTATATTCAAAAGATAAATAAATGCATTGCCGATTTTTTAGTTCATTTAGTTCAATTCACTAGGTTAGTAAATGTAAAAAAAGACGAATGATGAATAAATCAATTAAGTTTAGTTAGTTTAGTTTAGTTTCCATAATAAAAAGTTTAATTTCCATCTCTCTAGAATAGAATTGGAAAAAAGGGGAAAAAAGGTACCATGAGATTAAAGAAAGAAAATTCACTTAAATTAATATTGCTAAAAGGATATTCACGATTATAAAATTTCTTCATTTGATTAAATTTCATTTATACTATTTTAAGAGAAATATTTTTTCTATATCAATTTCAAGTTTAATAATCATTCATCATGTTTTTAAAGAGTTTCTTCGAGTTAGTACATGAAAAAAAGTTATGTAGAAAAAAAAAAATCACAGAAAATAAGAAGAATAAAGGACAAAAATAAAAAGAATGTCTAATAAATTTGAACAAAAAGAAATTGAAGGGAAGAAATGACATAAAAGAGAAAAATAATGAAAGAGTAGAAGAACAAAGATCCAAGCCCAGAAGTTGAGCCCACTAAGGCCTTTGCTATGGGACTCCCCAAAGCATTAAAAGGGGAAAAAGGAATGTAGGGTGTGGGACTTGAACCCAGGACGCCAAGGCAGCGAATGAACCCCTTAGCTACTGAGCTAAACTTCTCATCATTTCTTAGGAGTTTATTTTAATATTTAGACTCATAAAATCATAATTTGACCTTACATATACAATGTAATTTTTCGATTAAGGGTGTTCGAGGGAACCCCTAAGCTCCACCTAGGTCCGTCCCCGGTTAAATTTTGCTATTAATACTCAAGGGTGTGACCTAGTTGTCAATGAAGTGGTTGATAACCATGAAGTCTCAGGTTTGAATCCCAGTGAAGGCATTAAAAACATTAGGTGATTTCTTCCCATCTGTCCTAACCTCTCATCTGTTCTAGCCTTGGTGAATAGAGTTACCTAGTACCGGATGCTTGTGGGAGGTGGCGGGTATCCCGTGGAATCAGTCAAGATGCACGCAGATGGTCCGTACACCATGTTATCAAAAATAAAATACACACAGAGACACCTATCAACTTGCATGTAAGCATAGCATAGTCGGTCTAAAATCCGAATAAATGAGCTGCTGATATGTTGATGTCAGCCTAAGATTGTTAAACTGTGATAAATCCTCTTAAAATAGCTGAATAATTATTTTAGAACTGAGGCATAGTTGAAATTTAGGTTTACTTTTTATATTTTGAGGTTTCCTTAAAAATGCAAATATAAATATTTTTTGGTACCTGGGCTGGTAGGTGGTGGGAGATAGAAAATACTAGGTGGAATAGTCAAGGTGCAGCTGGTCTTGACACCACCATTAAAAAAAAATGGATGTACAAATAAAATTTTCTGGTCAATAAGTGTCCTTATTTTGGGCTTCTTATTTGGATTTTTTGTTGGATATTTATGTTCTGGCAGTGAATAAGAAGATGTCTTGGAAGAGCAGCAGTGGGGATCAGAATGGTGGGCGATTGCTGCGTGACATTGAAGAAATTAGTAAAGCTCTTTATGTACATAAAACCCCTCAGAAGGCTTCAACTTTTCAAGCAGATCATGGGCATGATTCTGTTGGCGATACCCATGTCTCTAAATCCAGTTCAAATGTTGTAGCTGATGACATGCTGCGAAAACAGAAGAAATCCTCAATATGGAGTTGGAAGCCATTAAAGCTTCTAACTCATATCCGCCATAGACGGTTCAATTGTTGTTTCTTTCTTCATGTTCATGCCATTGAGGGCTTGCCTGTCAATTTCAAGGACCTTGCTTTGTGTGTAAATTGGAAACATAAGGGTGAAGTGATGAGAACTCGCCCTGCTCAGGTTTGTCAGGGAACAGCTGAGTTTGGAGAGACTTTGATGCATACCTGTTCTGTATATGGAAGTAGGACTGGACACCAGCATTCAGCAAAGTATGAGGCCAAACATTTCCTGCTTTATGTTTCTGCAACTGGGGCTCCATCCCTAGATATTGGCAAACATTGGGTTGATCTTATGAGGTTGCTTCCACTTACCATGGACGAGTTAGAAGGGGGAAGAAGGAATTCAGGGAAATGGACCACGAGCTTCAAGCTTTCAGGAAAGGCTAAAGGTGCAATGCTGAATGTTATTTTCGGGTTCTCTGTATCAGGGAGTAACTCGATTGAACCTAGCCCATTCGTGCAGGGCATCAAACCTGCTGCAATAGATCATTTCTCAGAATATGATGGGGCTAGTGCTAATAGAAGTTTTCCGAGGGTTGGAAGTGTTTCCCGCAAGCCTGTTGGTCTGACTCATTCTTCATCTAGGTCCCTAGATGCAAGAAGTTTTGAGGAGGTTTTATCAGACCAAAAACCAGAACTTTCTCGCTCTATTACCTCTCTGTATAAAAAACTTGAGGAGGGAAAGTTGAATAAATTGGATGACTTAGATTTCTTTTTTGAATATTTAGAGCCCTTAAAATCATATTCTGGTGCTTTGTCTCAGTTTTCTGTTGAAAATACCATGGATGATCAACATATTGAGTTTTCTATCACTGAGCTGGGCATAGAATCTAATAGGAAAGAGCAGTTGAAACCAGAAGTATGTTCTTATGAAAGATGTGATGATACTCAAACAGAAACTACCGATGTTGCTTACATTTTGGAGGAAAGTAGTGAGAAAAGTGAATACAAGCAAAAATGTCAAAGAAATGACGTCTATGAAGGAGAATATACAATGAAGAGCAGCAATTATGAGGAAACTGATGTGTGCAAGGATGAAATGTTTGAAGAGCTTGAGTCAATTTTCCTTGACCTGTTGACTGCTGAGTCTGCAGAGTTGAATTCACCAGCAGAAATGTATGATTCCATTGACCAAGAAACCTGCATGAATCTGAAGTCCAGCTACAAATCCAGTAGGCGGGTGAAATCACTTAGCCTAGATGATGTGACAGAGTCTGTCGCAAATGATTTTCTGGATATGTTAAACATTGAGCAGAAGTCAGCTGACTTGAGTTCTAATAGTTGTCTGGATTCGCCAAGAGAGTGCCTTTTGAGACAATTTGAGAAGGAAACCCTTTCTTCTGGAAACTCAATTTTTGATTTTGATGCAACAGATGATCAAATGAAGTTCAGTGGCATTGCTTCAAGTGTTCATGGAAGAGTTGCATGCTCTGATGACTTTGATTTGTCATCGGTTATTATGGATTTTGAGAAGGACCATAAGAGGGGTACCCAATCATTGAGGAGTAAAAGGAATGCGAAAATGATAGTGACGTTGGAAACTGAGGCTTTAATGCAAGATTGGGGTTTGAATGATAAAGCATTCCAGAATTCATCAGGCATCAGCTCTGGAGGGTTTGGAAGTCCAATCTATCTTTCCCCTAAAAGACCATTAGAATTACCTCCTCTTGGAGAGGGCTTAGGTTCTAAAATGTGCACGCATAATGGGGGCTTCCTATGTTCAATGCGTCCTCAACTTTTTAGGAATGCAAGGAATGGTGCAAGGTTGATCATGCAGTTTTCTTGTCCAGTTGTGCTCCCTGCTTCAATGGGTTGTAATGTTATGGAAATACTCAGCTGCTGGGCATCTGGTGGAATTTCCAAAATGTCTGCTCAGGCAGATAAGCTGATGCCTTTAGAAGATATCACTGGGAGGAATATACAAGAAATGGCCCCGGAAACCAGATCCCGACTTAAATTAGATGGGAGGTTTGTAATTGTAAGATCATGATATAAAAGTTATAAATATTCTATCATTTTCATTATTTGTATGTCATCCAAATGATGATATTTGTTTTGTTCTTGGGATTCTTTTGGCAGGTTCTCTTTTTGGTATGGGTTATTTGATATGAAGGACAGTGAAGATCTGCTGTTTCATCAGAGTTCTGGTCATCTCAATTCCACCACAATAATTGATGATGTAGCTTTAGATTTTGTGTTTATGGAGGATCTAGCTCTTGTGGCAATGGATGAGATAGAACCTCTTACACTGGAAGGGCTGAGAATCCAGTCAAATTTGTCAGATAATGAAGCACCTTCAATCATTAGACCTCAATTTAGTAATGTTTTTGGTTCTAATACAGCTAGCACATTCAAGTACTGGTGTGGCAAAGAAAGTGATGATGATGATGGTGATTTAGTTGAGCTGTCTGTTTCACCAGATGAATGGTTGAGGCTGGATGCTGGAGATTTCAGTAACATTCCTGAGACCAAGGAAAGAATTACCAAAATCTTAGCAGTCCATCATGCTAAAACCCTTGATTTAGATAGTTCAGGACTAGAAACAGGTCAAGAAAGGTCGGAATTGTTGTGTAGAGAATCTAGTCAACTTTGTAACAACTTGACTTTAAGCCTGAGGGTTCAACTCAGAGATCCTCTGCGTGACTATGAGATGGTCGGGATCTCCATGCTCATTCTGATTCAATTAGAGAGGTCTTATGCTCCTGTTGAGCGATATAAATGCAGCAGAGCATCAGAAAGAAACTCAAGCAGTGAAAATGATCCGAAGGAGCAATTCATTGAAGAAGAAATTATTGCTGGAGAAAGTGAGGGGGAAATCCATAGGCAGGCTGTTTCCCAATTTAGGATCACCGGAATTCATGTTGCAGGTTTTAATATTGGGCCTAATGATGACCAAATTGGGGGCACAAAAAGACAGCAACAAGCTGGGTCGCGGTGGTTGCTATCAAGTGGCATGGAGAGAAGAAGCAAAAATCTATTCTCCAAGTCAAACGCCATCGTAAGATCATCCTCGCAGATAAAGAGAAATATGCAGCCTCGAAATGTTTTGTGGAGCATCTCATCAGATTTTCATACCGGAGATTCCAAGTGCAAAGAGTTGGCAGCATCAGATGTTCATATACGAAATTCTGATATTATTTTTCCAACTGAAAGTTGTCCAAATGCCAGTCAGTTGGGAATCTAGTTATAACACCCTTTTTCTAGGCATCTATATTTTTCCATTTTGTAGATGAAAAGAAATTAATCGCTCAATCGTGTTTGTGTAAAGTAGCTGAAGAAAGTTTCACTGCATAGCATAATCTCCATTGTTAGCATTTCGTGATGTTTGGGGCTCTCAACAATAAGTTTTTGGGGCTCTCGTGTTGTTCTTCCTATATATGTTGTAGACTTTCTCGAAATGCTGGTGATTTCTAGATTCTTTATCTCATAAATTAAAATATAGCCTTAAGAATATGATACTTTCTAAGATTCTATTGCCTTGGTTGATACTGCACTTGCTTGGTAATGCATCAGCGTAGTAGTATTTCCTGCTATCTATTCCAATAAAACATTGATATTGTATATAGACTAGTTTGTTGCTCAATTCCCTGTTGATGTTATGACTGCTAAAGAGGGGAGAACAAATATTAGTTTTGATACTTGATTGTTAGTAGAAATGTACTAACAATAATTTGTTCACGAAATTCTACTGCAAAGTTCCAAGTGTCAATTGTCCAATAGTATGTTAGTAGCAATACTACACTCGCTGAGAAAAATTGGATTGTTCCTCTGCACTGAATCTTATTAAGCGTTTTGAGAGTTTCTTATATCTGTTCTCGGGAAATTTAAGCCTGTCAGTTTTGTTTCATCTGTTGGCGTGATCCGCCCTTTATATACGTAATAATAACGAAGATCGTATTGCATTTGCCTCCTGGACAAAACAGAGTTTAATCAACAATTTTTGTGGTTCTTCTCTAAAATTTTCAGGTGAAACAAGATAGAATCTGATGCTTATCTTTCCTTTCGCTATGTGTTTTTCTTCTTTTATAATCCCTTATCCAGAAAAAAAAGGCTGATTTTGTTTTTATTTTTATATTGGATGGCCTGTGTCTCGATTGATCACTGCATGCACAAAATGTTTCAAAACTGATCAGGAATACCATGTTAGTTGATAGTGCTGTAGGATATATAAATCATGTAGGAAGCAGGATAAGACTACATGCCAACTGAAGGGCACGAAATGTTCAAACGATTACTTTTAAGTTACAGATCGATGCCTCCGTCTGACCACCCCACAATGTTTGGTTATGAACTCGCCAAGCTGTCAGGATTCAATTTACTGGCAGTAGAACCCTGATTTAGCTAGCTACCGTGCAACAGTCATAGTAACTTTCAAACTCGAGCTCTGTTACAGGAATCAGAATGGGGATAGACCTTGATGGTTGTGGACACCCTCGTAGGTGGTTATCACATACCGAGAGTCCTCTTTGTCTCGTTCAACTCTCTTCTTCACTGGACAACCTTCTACGGAGCACCTATAATAATTCCTGTTGATATAGAACATAAGTCACCCGAGTTAGTTATCGTACCACTTTCCATAAGCTGCTATGCGATCGAATAAAGCAAAATAGCACATAACTTTTATGTTTGTCTCCGTGAAAAAAAATAATTAATTAATTGATCAAAGTTTGTGTATGTTCGTTTAGCCTACCACAATGGTCACTTAAGGGAAGTTTATTATTATTTTCTACTACCCTATCATTGAATGACTATATAAAGTATTAGTAGTTAAAATTAGCTTTCAAATTCATATCACCAACCCTAACTATTGCTTGGAACTGAGGACTACGTAGTAATTGCTTTGTTAGGACTTAGGATAGCTTAAAAAATACAACTTATATATGGCATAGTAAGATGCAAACAGATTTTCAGGTAACTGTTAGTGCAGATATAGGCTTATTTGATTCAGATAGCTTATTCCAGCAAACTAACCAATATTATAACAATAAGCTTCAAATCTATATGGCATAGTGTATGCTGAGCCCTTTAGATTTCCAAGCTAGAAGAGTGATATTTGTCATTAAGAATGAAAAGCGAAAGAAGAAGGAAAGAAGAAGGTAAGCTTTAACAAATTAAAGTACTCTTTGTCCTGTCACTTTGCTTGCCTGAAACAGAAAAGAATGAAGCTCTCATCTTACCTCGGGTTGGGACTATTTTTCACCATCTTCTTTCCATACTTTCTCCACTTATAGCCATCATCTAGTATTTCAATCTGTGATAGCGTTCTGAAAGCAACCTTGTCCTTTACTTCTTTCCTCTTGCTGCTGCTGCTTCCAATGTCTATTTTGTTGCCAAGCAACAAGATTTAGCACGAAAGATAATTGAATTTCATTGTGTTAATTTGAAACTATTTTCTAATGTATGCATGCTTTTTTCTTCTTCTCTTTTCTGATTGTGGGTAATTCTATTATTAGATGGCTCATGTTATTTATTGCCATATAGCATATATCTTAAGTTATACTTACGAAAAGTAGTGTTGATAAAATGCTTACTGTTGCTAGGTTCTTCATGGTAACTGCTGGTGTTAACCACTTGGTTTGCTGCATAATTTGAGTACTGGGGTATGAGTGTCGGATCTTGTTGAATGGGCCAATTATCTATTTCGAGAATATCAGAAAGCTCAAAGTTAATTAGGTGGTTTGAGAAATCATCACTGTCAGGTGAGTCCAATGATCTAAAACTCCCATCAAGCATGTTTGCACTGGGATTATTTGCAGCCATGGATGGTGATCGACTGAATTCTCATGGCGGACATTTAATATGTTAAGAGCATAAGCTCCTAGCTAGCTCGTTGTGTATCTTAATTTCCTAGTGAGCTTCCTACGAGGTCGGAAGAAGGTTCATGGACTATGCTTATAGGATTGATGGCTGAGTGAATGTCATTGTTGAGGGCCCTTATTTACTCAGTTTAGTGACTCCAAACTTATGCTTACGATGCTAACAAAGAGTGGACAGAGTAGAGTGGGGCATGGCAAAGAAGACTTTGTGCATAGACTTTTGCTTACTGTGTGTAATCTTCACATAATATCAATCTCGTGCTTAGACCAATTAAACCCTTCAAAACGGTGAGGGAATACCTAACAAGTCAATATGTGACAATGGTTGGTCTCGTAACCTTTTTTCCTTTATTTGATACCACTTTCACTTTATCGCTTCATATGCATTTTAGGATTTATAAGATTATTTCCCCATTAAACAGTTTCAAGTTTCAGCATATAGGTTTTTATACTATCAAGTGAAATTAATCTGCAGCACATGTAGCTAATTTATAAGAAACCTAATATATTAAACAAATGAAATAATGACCTACC
Organism: Capsicum baccatum var. pendulum; assembly: GCA_030864225.1. Lineage (NCBI taxonomy): Eukaryota > Viridiplantae > Streptophyta > Magnoliopsida > Solanales > Solanaceae > Capsicum > Capsicum baccatum. The sequence continues at coordinate 124,993,184 of CM061557.1, forward strand.
ATATAGCCGGTTAAATAACACATAGTAATATAAAAAGTCTACATATTATTAACTAATAAATCGTTGCATTCTATGGTGCAACTTTTCATCCGATTCTTTTAGTTTGCTTAGTGACGTTTATAAGCAAAACTAGTTCCACCCATGTTCGTATTAAGTCCGGGTTCAAATTTAGAATGCAAAAGTAAAAACATTAATTTATATTATATTTTTATCTTATAATTAATATTATTTAATGAAATATTAAACATGTCTTTTTGATAAGTATTCATAGTTATTTAAGTTCATGACCATATAATTGAATAATTTAAATTAGAATATTATTTTTGAGTAACAAAATATTGTCGGAGAATTAGATATTTTATAAAATAACATGATTTGAAGTATATAAATAATTACGATTCGCCAAAAATAATAATAAAAAATTATCTATACTTTTATGAATTTGTTAGCATAGATAAAATAAATTTATTTTGATGTTTATTAAATTTTAGTTTTGCTCATAATTTCATGTGGCAAAATTTTTTTAAAATTCTTTTTTTCTTATAGAATTACTTAATACAACAACTATTTATATGAATTCTAGTTTATATTAAAATAATTATAACATTAATTTAGAATCTTAACACAAATTAATTTAATAATAATCAATAAAAATATTAAATAGTAATTGGATAACAGCAATGCACTGTGTCATAATTTTTTAAATTTTACACACCCCGTAAAGAATAAATTTTTCTTCTCATTTTAATCATTAGTTTACTTTTTTCATGTCACTAAGAAAACAATAAATATAAATCCTTCTTTTAAAAAGAAATGACCTACTTTCCTTTTTAGTCCATTTTATAAAAAATGACCAATTTTTTTTTTTGGCAATACTTTAATTTTAACTTTCCACATGACATGTTTATGACCACAAGATTAAAGGACATTTTGGTAAATTTGACACTACTTTAATTTAAAGCTACAAGATTCAAAAGTCTTTTTTATTTTCTTAAATTTTGTGACAAGTCAAAGTAGGTCATTCTTTTTAAAACGGAGGGAGTATTTATTAAGTTCTCCTATTTAGTACTTATATTTTATTAAAAAAATAAATAAATAATATTTTAAAATAATTACAATGGTGTAGTCGAAAATCATTGCAAACTTTAATTTTGTGTTAAAGGTTATTTTGACATTACTTTTTTCGAGCTAAAGTGATTATTTTTAATAAATAAAAGAAGTTTTAATTAAAAGACAATCCAATGAATAAGAAGAAGAAACCAATTACAAAAGAGCAAGTGGAGATGGTCATAACAAATAATAAGGCGGGAATGGAAATATACAAGAAATAGATACCATCAATACAGTATAAATTTGATATGTGTAGCAACTTTTACATCATCAAAGAAGTGAAATATCTAAAAAGTTCTTACGAGAATTATTAAAATGTGTGATTCTCCATTATATATAAGTGCTAGTTTGACTGCACGTGCCTCACACGTATAACATTTGATTATTTAAAATTAAATGATTTTGTCTGTTGGAGAGATTTTTAATAAAGTATAAAAAGTTCAAAGATGCTTCACACTTTAATATAATAATGTAAGCATAAATATATATTTTAGTGTAAGCACATATATACGTACAATACCTCTTTTTCTTGCTGCCAGTGGATGAGAGAGACACATCAATTTGAAACATATTTGTGATAAAAAAATTTTTATATTTAAATTTTTTTCTTTATTTTTAAAGTCAAATTTTTACAAAATCATTGATTACATTCTTATTACGTACTTAAAACTTTTTAAAAATTTGACACTTCTTAAATTTTTCTTATTTTAACGCTTTTATATTTATTTCTAAATTTTTCATATCATCTTAAAATCAAATTTAGTTGACTTAAAATTCTTAAACTTATGAAAAAAGCATTAGTTGTTATTAATTCTGATGACTTCTAATAAGGAAAGGTTTTACCATAAATATATTTAACTAATTTTTAACTCTTAAATATTAGGAAAAATAGTGAAAAAAATGATTTTGTCTCAAAGACTTATAATGAATGACAAAGTTTAAATAATATTTTTAAGGCACTTCACACTTTTAATATAGGGAAAAAGGTCAAAAATACCCCTCTACTTTAAAAAAAATTGGCCAACTTTATCCTCCGTTATACTTTGGGGTCATATTTACCCTCGCTGTTAAGAAAGTTATCAAAAATACCCTTCTTTTTAACACTTTTTCATCATGGCAAAATCATAGTCATGTGGCATGATATTTGGAGTGAGGTGGATGCCACATGGCATGCCACCTCATCATCAAACATTTTTTAAAATTTTTTAAAAAGTTTTGTTAATTATTTAAGTTCATTAATCATCAACTTGATCAAGATTCTGCTTGCAACTGCAGTAGGTGCCCATTAACTTGCTGGATACTAGCATATTCTGCAGCGTAACTGAGAACGTAGGATCATTACACCTTAATAAGACAGCTTCATAAACACGGGCCGCAATATTATGGCGACATCTTCGAGATCCATAGGATTTCAGAGTGAAGGTGACAGCCAGAATCTTCCACAAGTTATATACCATGCGTGCCAATTAGAGTAGCTATTACTCTCTATTACCAGCTTCAAATATTATCAAATTCATCCGTATTTCATAATTTTAAATTTATAAATTGTGCATTTCATTTCAAGGAAAAGTATGTTTCATTTCTCACTTTCCGCCCAAGCCTCATGAACCTTTTTTTAAAATCTTTTTTCGCTTTGAAAGATGTTGAGATATGCTTAAATTGTTTTAGAAAACGATTTTTTTTTAATTAAGAAAATTAAATGATTTATAAAACTTAAATAAAAGATTAAATGAAAAAAAAATCTGATGCTGAGGTGGCATGCCACGTGGCATCCAACTCACTCCAAATGTCATGCTACGTGACTATGATCTTGCCATGATGAAAAAGTGTTAAAAGAAGGGATATTTTTAATAACTTTCTTAACAGCGGGGATAAATATGACCCTAAACTACGACTAGGGTACAGTTGGCCAATTTTTTAAAGTAGAGGGGTATTTTTGATTCTTTTCTCTTTAATATATTATAGATATAGATTATAGATATAAATATAAATATAGCTATAGATATAAATTATAGGTCATAGATATGGGTTAAAATCGTTTACACCCCCAAAATTTGCTGTAAAAATCAAACACCCCCTTCAACTTTGAACAATAATCATTCTCCCTCGTTTTTCTTATTTGATTTTTTAAAATACCTATTATATCCTTATATTTATATCAACATTTGTATCTATTTTTTTAAAAAAAACTTTTTATAAAAATATTTTTTTATTTTTTAATTTATATAACATATTTTTTATAAAAGTTAAAAATTATTTTTAAGATAAAAAAATTAAAATTGAGAAATATTAATTGAGTATATAATTTAGTGACAAACTATAATGAAATAAATAAGCATAATAGTAAAATTAATTTTATTTAAAATTAAAACTCTAATATATATTTATACGTGAAAATAATAGATAATTATAATTTTATAAATATATTTCAATGTAGGTATACAAATTCTCAAGCCCATCTTTTAACATTATTAGTAAATTCTTTTATAATTAATTACAAAATCTAAAGGTACTTTTTCAACAGTCTCTCTATCTCACATTTGAGGTAGTGATATGGACTGCGTACACTTACCCTCCCAGATCCCACTTGGTGAGAATATACTGGGTATATTGTTGTTGAAAGGTACTTTTTACATTCAAATTTTTTATATTATATGTATTAAGTATGTATGTGAGTATGTGATTGTGTATATAAATGCATATTTTGATTTTATCTTATTCTTTAATGTCTATATAGATAAATGAGTTTTGGTTGTTAATATGAATAATTTTTTAAATTATAATTTAAAATTCATCAACAATAATCATTTGATTTGTAACAAATATACATCTACAACAACATTATATCTAATGAAATTTTTTAAGTGAGGTCTGAGGAGGGTAGGGGTAGACAAACCTTACCACTACCTCGAAGAGGTAGAGACATTATTTTCTAAAGACCCCCGACTAATAATTATTTTGTATACCTACATTGAAATATATTTATAAAATTATAATAACCTATTATTTTCACGTATAAATATATATTAGAGTTTTGATTTTTAATAAAATTAATTTTTACTATTTGCTCATTTATAATATTATAGTTTGTCATTAAATTATATACTCAATTAATATTTTTCACTTTTATTTTCTTATCTTAAAAATAATTTTTAACTATTATAGAAAATATGTTATGTAGATTAAAAAATAAAATAGAAAAAATGTATTATATAGAGATATAAATATAAGGGTAAAATAGGTATTTTCAAAAATCAAATAGAAAAAAGGAGGGAGAATGATTATTGTTCAAAGTTGAGGAGGGTGTTTGTCTTTTACAGTAAAGTTTAGGAGTGTAAATAATTTTAATCCTTATAGATATAGATATAAATTATAGATTATAGATATGAATATAAATTATAGATAATATAGTTCTCATGCCGTACACGTGACCAATAGGAGCCCACTTGAGATCTACGCAAGTTCCAGGGAGTATCTTAACATGCTTAGGAGATATTTGTTGGATTCATATTGGTTGAGCAAGTTTCAGGGAGTATCTTAACATGCTTAGGAGACATTTGTTGGATTCATATGGGTTGACTTGGATTACAAATATATGAGATTTGAAATATTGACAGATGACATCAATGTTGAGTTAGATGGATAGTGTAAATTGCATCCTGATGGCTAAAGTTAAGAAATTACAAATGGCAAGGGAAAAAACATTATGTTGAGATCGAGTCTAACCAGTAATGATGGTATTACAGTCCAAAGTTAGGCTAAATTTGATTAGAAATAAACATTCTTGACAGTATACTCATTATATATGTGGCATTTCTTCACCAATATACCCTTCAAAATAATCACAAAACAAATTAAAAGAACCTTTAGTTTACTAGATGAATTAGGGTTCATAGTGACCAAAAAGGCTAACTTCTGCCGTGTAGGGATTGATGGTGGTGTTACAAAGTGTTCCTCTACTTAAGTGTTACTAAATCCTATTAGTTTAAGCATCATGTAATTTATCTGAGAGCTCCACATTTGTGAATTTAAATCAATGGTGTAAAGTAATGTTACACTATCAAGTGTAAACGTAATATATTCTATTATAAAAAAAACGATTTTTATCAATTGTAGCAAAGAAATTAAATTTCATAAAGAATCCATTTCGGTACTTACTCTCACTGATCAGAGTAGACCGATTACCCCCCAAATCGTTCAAGATAGTTACCATGGTAGAGTATTGATGGTTATAAATCAAAACTTCTCCCTATTGAGTTTCAACTATTGATAAGGTGATTTGAATTCAGAATCGTCTTTTAGATATACATATGATTTTAACACCAAGTCAATTCGATTTACATGTTGAAGGAGGGGAATATATATTACCACTTCTAACGTGGAAGGTGGAGGGATAAGGAAGGATCTTAAGTGTTTAATGGGTTAGGTATCAGAGAGAAGTAGTCTCTGAAAATTGACAACCATGTTCACTTTGTGATTTGGAGACTTTTACCAAGTCTTTTTAATTTTTTTTTTGGATTAATTACTACTAGTATTGATTAGAGAAATGGTAAAGGTTGGTCAAGGAGTCAATAAAATTGACATCAAAATCTTGGACAGGGGAGGGGTATTTTGGAAGTCCTTTCTTTTCTTTGTGTCCCCTTGAAGAAAGTTCAGACCTTGGAAGGATCTTTGGTTGCTTGTGAACAATCTTTCCTTTTCTACGTGGAATTATAGGGTGCAAAATAACATAGTACATTTTCCCATAAACTTGTGTCATTTTATTTTTACAATAATTTTTTCTATTTGTTTACACGTATTTAGGGTATTAAAAAAAGTTTTATTTGGTAATAAGTTCAATTAATGTTTGATATGGTTAAGAGATCAATTGATAGAGTTTACAAGAATAGTATTAATAAATAGGTGTATTAGTAATTTTATGATTAGTTATATTGAGATTATTTTTTATTTATGATCTAATTTGGTGTATTAAGGATAGTTCTGTCTTTAATCATGCTTATTCATGTATTAGTTAGCCTCTCGCACCATCCAACGCTAGCCTCTCGCACCTACGAACCGGGGCATCCATGCCCCTCCTCATCACGTGTCCGAACCATGTCAATCGGACCTCCCGCATCTTATACTCCACTGGGGTCACACCAACCTTCTCCCTGATAATCTCATTCCGAACTCTATCCCCTCTAGTCAGCCCACACATCCAACGCAACATCCGCATTTCTGCCTCCTTCATTTTTTGGATGTGGGAGTTCTTAACTGGCCAACACTCCGCTCCATACAACATGGTCGGACGAACTACCGCCCTGTAGAATTTGCCTTTAAGCTTGGGCGGCAACTTCTTATCACACAACACCCCCGACGCGAGCTTTCACTTCATCCATCCCGCCCCAATACAGTGCGAGACATCCTCGTCAATCTCGCCGTTACAGCTATACTTGTATTACGGTGAATAGTGAATGTGTATTTTTATGTTACTCTCAAGAAAAGTTAGGAATCCTAACTTTGAAATCAAGTTAATTTTTTTCTATAAATATATATTTTTTTCACTGTAATTCATCCCTCGATATAATATCTCATGTGAAATAAGAACTTTATTTTCTCGATCTATTATTCTTGTTCTTTGCTTTATCAGTTTGTAATATTTGATCAGTACGAGACTCTACCTTCTGAATTTGACTTATATTTTAAGTAAAATTTTTAGGATTACTCGAGTCTCCAATTTTTTAGATGAAATTTATTACTTCTTAAAAAAAAATCCATCGGTGAAAAGAAAAAAAACGTGCTGCCGGAGAAAGCAAGCTTGAACGAGAGAAATAGGTTGAACATAAGTCTCCAAAAGTTAAAATCATATTCAAGGTATGAAAGATAAATTTCCTATGCTACGTTAATTGAACAGAGCCATTGAAGTGACATTACCTTTTACTATGGACATCTTCATTATTACCTGGTATAAATTTACACTCATCATATAATTTAATAAATTGTATTGCGGTTATTTTCTTACAATGCATTAAAGCCCCATCGCATAGAGTAAAATATCGAGTTAGCGTCTTGATTCATCATGATAATAAGATATTGTGTTTAAGCCCTGTTAATTTATGGTCTAAGACGTCTTTATATGGATATGACGTTGGATTCATATTTCAGTGCACTATATTGATGATATAACGTTGACTAATGCAAAACAATGTGTTTTTAGTGAAAAGTCATGAAATATATTCCATTGTATAAGGTTCATTCACTAAAGTGTGATACTGGTATATGATAAGTCTGAAATTTTACAAAATAATTATTGTGATTATACAAATGAACATGGGCATGACAAAGCCTAAAACAATAATTGCTTTGAGGTGTAATATTTTCTGAAAAATAAGTTAGAGAAAAATTCTCTACATTATATGTATTTCTCCATTTTCTCCTGAAGCAGCAATATCGTAAAAGAGATTCTAAGTTATTATAAGTTAATTTGATATGCTTAAGATACGATTATATTTCTTTCACGCAAATGAGAATTTCGATTAGTTTAAGTACAAATCCATTTCATTTCATGAAGTGAATATGATACTCCCTCCGTCCCATTTTATGTGTCGCCATTTTCTTTTTCGCCCGTCCCAAAAAGAATGTCACCTTTCCTTATTTAGTAACTATTTAATGATATCATTCCCATTTTATCCTTAGTGGGTCTCACTTATTATGAAAAGTCAACAAAAAATTAAACATTAAAATAACTTTAAAAAGGGAAATTTTATAAATTTACAAAGTCATCACTTATTTCTTAAACTCCGTGCCCGGTCAAATGGCGACACATAAAATGAAAAGGAGATAGTAATATATAATAGGCATATAAAATGTATATGTGCACTTGATTGTGGAAATATCATGACCCACCTCCAAAAGAGATAGAATAACGGAGAAGAAATATTCTAAAATTTACTCCCGACGTAGTAAATATAAAATTCATGCAATAGTAAACCTTATGTTTGAAATTCAAGAGGGGGGAGGGGGGAAGAAGGAAGAGGGAAGAGGGAAGAGGGATGAATTGAAAACTTTTTCTGAGTCGACTGATCAGTCTTGACAATCAACTTACCTGCAGATTAGTATACTGAACAAAACAGATTAAACTTAAATGCGTAAAAACATAAATGAGTAAGTAAGAGATAAAGAGAATAACACAGAGATTTATCCTGGTTCGAAACACCGATGTGGTACCTACTTCCAGTCCCCTTGGGTTACAAGGGTTTCCTTAGAGATTTCAAAGTAGAGTTGGAGTACAAATGTAGTGAAAAAGTTCTGAATCTTATTTTGTTATTTAGATCTCGTGACACAAGCTCAATTGGTATGGCTAAGTTGACTCGACCTTTCTCTTTTGTAGCAATTATAAACTTAAAGGTACAAAGATTTATGGAGACTAAGATCGAGATATCCTGAGAATTTCCTGTGAAGTTACGTATGTCTTTGGTCTTCAACCTTCTCTTTTATAACCTTCAGCTGATTTGACTTCTTTAGTCTATAAGGCAAATCCAAGGGATTTCTTCTCAATCAAGGATTTCTTCTTTAGTCTATAAGGCAAATCCAAGGGATTTCTTCTCAATCAAGGATTTAAATTGATTCCTTATTTGAGAAATTACACCATATAGTACATCTATATCAGATATATCCGTGCATGTGATGCAACCTTCTTTTCTCGAATTTATACTCACAACCATACATATCCATATTAGATATGTCCATGTAGAGGGTGTGATCTTCCTTCCTTTTACAACTTCATGTGAGATGCTATTGCGATTTGATTATCAATCATATTCCTTATAATTTGGGATCTAATGAGATCTTTTACTAGTGGGATTTTAAATCCAGCACTGACTTCCTTGAAGGTAGGAATCACGCGAGATGCTCCTTTATATTTAGCTCCTGGAAATCTTCCTTATCTTGACAATATATTCAGTGTATACTGAATATATTTGCTTATTAGTTTGTCTTTATTAAAATATATTATTTAAATATGTGGCTAATAATCTCCCCCTTTTGATAATGACAAACAATAAACATCAGTTGACTTTCTTGTTCTTGTAGTCGGCTTGCTCCCCCTTTCTTCCTGAATTCTTTTCCTTTGTCATCATTGAGTTGACTTCTGAGCATCTACTAGCTCACCCTTCCTTGGAGACCTATCTGATGTTTCACTTTCTCCCTCTTTTGATAGAGTAAAAGAGAACAAAACACACAAAAAAGAGGCACGACAAAGCACAAGCAGGAAGAGGCACCACAACATATACACAGTCAATGTATCATGCAAAAAAAGAGAGTATGGCATGACAAGTTAAAATGTTTGTTACAACCCCAAATAAAAAAAGGTAGGATCCCCCTTTGAATAGCAGTCATCATCTTAACGTTTGGCTAGAAAATAGGTAAGAGTGCTGCGCATATTATAGCAGAATCACTCTTAGAACTTTTCAACATTTTTGGAGAAACTGGAGTAGGAATTCTGGACTGATATGGCAAGCTCGTTATTGGAGGAGTTGGTCTCGAACTTGATGGATTCCACACAAGCAAATAGTCTATTGAACAACTTAACACCCTCTTGCTTAATTCATTAATAGTTATCCGCACTTTGCTTGCATCAGTACTGGTTTCCTTACCCAACTACAACTGTCTTGTAGTTGACTCCTGAAAAAGCAACAAACCTTCCTCGATTGCCTTGAGTCAATCCTTGAGTTCTTCAATTTCCTTTATCATAAGAAGCACGGGATTAGACACAAATTTGTTTACCTTAGGGAGATCTGATCATGCTTTGGTAGAGTCTTTCTTGGACTATTCATTGTCTATCAAGACATATCCCATGTTGGCTAAAGTCTTGGAATGATAAGTTGCTAAGACTTCCACGACAAGGTACACAGAGAGATTAATGGAGTAATAAAGAAGAATTATAATGATCAACAGTTCATAGGGTAGGTGACATAGGCCTAGCCGTGTCAGGTATCTCAAGTCCAACCAGGACTGGAGAACACCCCCAATACCAAAACCATTGACCACCCTTCACCCCATGTTGAATGAATTCCGAACATATAACAAGATAAGATAATATTAATTTGAAGATATGATAACAAGTCTATAACTAAAACCGAAATCCACAACCAATTAACCATCAAATTCCAATGTCAATACCAATACCAATGCTAACACTAAAATAGACACCACTCATGCCCATAGTAGTCCAATAAAGCCTCTAAATCAAATTCAAAGAAAATTGATTGGGACATGCCCCCGATCATAGCCTAAACAAAAACCAAAAGAAACAATGCTATAAAGAAGTCCATAGCATGAAATGGGGTCTTTCAAAGTATGGAAACTCATTATTTTAGTCTGACTCAAAAGTTATCCCCGAATCTCTAAGTCACTGAGGAGGAGGATGGTAGTATGGCAGTTCCTGCATCGCGTGGGGTTACAGCACCCGACGATGGTTAGCGGGGTAAACGCTAGCATGTAACTCATGGATAAAGATAAAGTAATGCCATTAGTCCAAAACCAAATCAAACCAATACACATAAACCATATGCAAATACATATATACCATGCCATGATAAAGAACGGAGTTTAGCATGCATTTAAAACCTTAACCTGGATTATGTAGCTTTACCATCATAAGTCCACCCACAGGCTATTTGGGTCTAGTGTTACCCTCTGAACGAGCCCTAGTACGTGTAGCCGCACAAACCGAAGATACCATAGATGGCCGGAGATTCTCTTGTACCCTTCGCCCACCATGATACTTATGCATGTGTATAGAATTGGGGGTTTCCTTTGTACCCCATAAGCTCAAGGTCATCAAGACCACCCCTCATATCGGCAAATATGAGTTTTCAGTGTCCGTCCTTCGGACTTACACCTTCATGGCTAGTTATCACAACCTCTATTATTGCCCAATTAAAATATTTAACACATAACCAACCACCAATTCTAGGAGTCAATTATTAAGGCATTATTAAGTGGTATCGTTATACCGATCATAACTTGCAAGCAATATCATTAAGCCAAGACTTAGGGGATTTCCATATACCCGACAGACTCCATTGTTAAAATCACTTTGAGGATTCCCATGTATCCCACAAGCTATTCAAAATCATCATTAACCATTTTTCCATTTATGCAATGCATTAATTTAAGTAGTAAATCAACCAAACATGTTGGGGATTCGATTGTACCCCTCATTCAAATTCTCACCTTTCTCATAACTATAAATAATTTTACAATATAGGGTTGGGGTCATAACCACTTCAAAAGTCACAAGTTTAGAGAAAATTTCCATTCTCAGGTTCAACCACCATAAGCATGCACCCACATGTTTAAAATATAGAAAATCATAATTAAACCATGGGAAAACATATTTCAATAATAAGCATTCAAAACCGCAACCTTTATTTCAAAACCATAATAATACCATGAAAGCCATACATTAAAATATGTGTTTTTAATAAAATAACAATGAGGGAAGAGTAACATGCTTGAAATACGCAGAATATTTTGAAGAGATTGCACCCTTAAAACCCTAGATGATCAGTTTCTTTGAAACCCTAGACTTAGTTTGAATAGAGAATTTGAGAGAGAATTTTGGGAGTGTTTAATTAGGGATGATGTGATAATGAAGTCCTAAGGCATTTTTAAGTTGTGGTATTAAAGGGACGTAAAGTGGAAAATATCCAGAATTCCCTCAACTTAAATGCTGTAAAAAGCCGTCCTTGACTCGTCACCACATCATACGACTCATAACCTTGAGTTGTATCCTAGACAGTGAGTTGGACACCTATATACTGTCCACCTTACAACTCCATGATCCCTCTCATAACTTGACCCTATGATCTATAGGGTCTTGTCGTGACCAATATAATATTCAAAGGGGTCAGACACTGGAAAATATATAACTCAACCCTACTTCTCATAACATATCCTCACGGCTCTCAGTGATCCACTCATACTCAGAGCAGAGATAAGACACTATGTTTCTGATTTAGTTAAGGTTCATCCTAATGACTCGTCACCACCCTTAATGACTCATATTCCTCCAAGTCGTAACCAAGATAGAAACCCAAACACCCTTTCCTAGACACGTTACAACTAGGGACACCTGACCCATCAAGATACCATATGACTCGTATAGTTAAGTCGTAACCAAGACAGTAAGCTAGAAGCTCAAGAAATTTTAAAGGGCTAAAATATGAGGTGTTTTAGCAGGCTAGGAGTGGCATGAGCATCTACAACACTTTCCAGTATATACTCTCTGAACCATACATCCTAATTTAGTCTATACTTCTTTAACATGAAGTACAACACAAACACATCAGAATATATCACATTACTAAGAGATCCTTTTCAAGGAATAACTATGGTAGCATTGATATGAGACAAGATTTAGTACTTAAAGCGGAGAGACAGAGGACCAAAGTTGGATAATTTGACATCTGGGTCAAAGACGATCTTTTTAGCTTTCTCGAATCTAACTTCAAAATTTTTAGGCCATGCATCACTCATGAAGGGAATGAACCCAGAGAACTTAGTGTTAAATACCTTTTCAAATAACAAATCTTTTAGAATAATTCTTATTCCAAGCACAAGAGTATCTAATTCGCCACTATCTTGAGAGAGGCAAAGATTCATATAAAATTTGTGCACCATGCCACAAAGGCAAAATACTAGAGATAGGTCTTGAGATTTAAAGAAGGAACTTACATTGTAGTGAGATTTTTTTAACTAGGAGAGATGGACTATCTGATCAAGCAGAATTGAGCGGTTTCTGAAGGCGGCAAACTTCTCCCATTTTGAGCTAGTCTAAAATTTATGCATATCCTCTAGTGAAAGGGAATCCAAAGAGAAAGGATGAGATTTATCGATAGAAAATTTTGGGCTTAGGACTGAACATTTTTTAGGAGCAGTTGAATGCAAGGACCGCGAAGAGGATTCCTCAGAAGAATCAGAGATAAGGATAGGATCATGGTTGTCATAGTGGAAATCTTGAGGGTTTTCTGAGAGATTAGCCATTGATCTTGTTTTGTCCATTTAGGGTTGTTAAGTTTGGAGAGATTTTAAAAAGGCAGAGAAGGAGATGAGAGGGTAGGAAGATGAAAAAGGGTGAAGTGAATAAGGGGGAAGTTGAAGAGGGGTGAAGTGAATTGATGCGGCTTATAAAGTGAAACGACGATAGAATTTTGGGAATAAAAGAGTAAAGAGGTGGTAATTAAGGAAAAAGATAAAAAAGAGGTGTGAAAGGATGGGTAAAGGAGGGGATGATGCTAAGTCAGAGAGGGTAAAAATAATAAAATAGTAAAGAAGATTTCTTACCAAAATAAAAGACTGTACAATCAAATATCATTAATGCAGGTTATACTAAGACTTTTTTCTTAAGGAACAAAATCTTTCTTCTAATAGAGGTTTAGTAAAAATATCAGCCAATTAATTTTTTCAAATCAATAAATTTTAAAGAAAAATCTCTATTTTCTACATTATCTCGAATAAAATGATGCTTGATGTCAATATGCTTAGCTCTAGAATGATGTACAATATATTTTGATAAACTAATAACGCTGATGTTGTTACACATTATAGGCACAGACTCAAAAGACAAATTGAAATTAAGTAATTGATGTATAATACATAAATGAGTACCGTAACTTCCAATGGCTGTGTATTCAGCTTCAATAGTTGATAGAGCAACTAAGGTTTGTTTTTTTTCCTATGCCATGAAATTAGGGCATCACAAAAAATCAGGCATGTTTCACTAGTGCTCTTTCTTTCATTTTTATCACCTGCAAAATTAGCATCTAAATAGCCAACTAAATCAATATATGAGAAAAAAGGGTACCATAGTCCAATATCTTGTGCCCTAATGAGATATCAAAAGATTCTTTTGATGATAATCAAATGGGACTCTTTAGGAGCTAATTAAAAAGTTGCACACTTACACATGCTGCATAATATCTGGTTGACTTACGGTCAAGTATAGAAATAATCTAATCATCCCCTTATATGTCTTTTCATTAACATTTTTTCAAACGTGTCTAAATCAAGATTTATGGAGGGACTCATTGGAGTTTCGAAAGCCTTTCCTTTTTCCATGTCAAATTATTTTGATAACATCCTTTGTATATTTGACTTGAATGATAAATATACCTTTGGGATTTTTCTTGATTTGTAATCCCAAGAAGAATGTGAGTTCTCCCATGAGACTCATTTCAAATTCTTCTTTCATCAAATTTCCAAAATTCCCACACAAGAAAATGTTAGGACTACCAAAGATAATATCATCAACATAAATTTATACAATGAGTAGATTAAAATCTAGCTCTTGAGTAAAAAGTATAGTATCTATTTCACCTATTTAAAAATTATTGTTTAACATGAAATTACTCAACCTCTCATGCCAAGCCTTTGGGGCTTGCTTGAGACCGTAAAGTGCTTTTGATAGTTTGAAAACATGGTTTGGGTAAGATGGATTTTCAAAACTAGGAGGTTGTTTTACAAACACTTCCTCATAAATAAACCCATTTAGAAAAGCACTCTTAATATCCATTTGATATAATTTAAAACATTTGAAGGCAACAAAAGCTAATAAAATATGAATCGATTCTAACCTTTCCATAAGAGAAAAATTTTCATCGTAATTAAACCTTCTTACTGGGATTTGCCTCAATCTACAAGTCTTGCCTTATTTTGGATAACCTTTCGAATAACCTTACCTTCTCCATTTAATTTATTTCTATAGACTCATCTTGTTCCAACAACTGAACAATTTTTTGGTCTTAAAACTAGATCCTAAACTTGATTATGTTCAAGTTGATCTAATTCTTCCTTCATGGAATCAACTCAAAATTTATCTTTGAGGGCCTCATCAACCTTTTTGGGTTCAATTTGAGACACAAGAGCTATAAATGCTTGATTGTTTCATGACACTTGTCTGTATCTTATCATCTGGGTTTCTAATAATAAAGTCATTTGGAAAGCTTGTATTGTGTCTCCATTACCTTAGAACATTTTTTTTGTTGTTTTCGCAATAAGAGCTGACTCTAGATGAGCTATAGTCGACTCAGAGGTTGTTGGCTCAGGAGTTATGTCTGATCTGGCTCCTAGATGTAGATCATTTACCTACTTTTTATCAAGACTTAAGCTCCTAGAGAAAATACAATATACATAGATTCTTCGGCACACAGATTCCATTTATTATAAGCTCTATAAGCGGGGCTAGTAGGAGAGTACCCGAGAAAAGTACCTTTATCACTTCGTGGGTTAAAATTTCCTAAGTTATTTTTACCATTGTTATGGATAAAGCATTTGTATCCAAAGAGATAAAATTAACTGATGTTGGGCTTCTTTCCTCTCTACAACTCATAAGAAGTCTTTTTCAGGATTGGTCTGATGAGATATCTATTGAGGATATGACATGTTGTGCCCACTACCTTTGCCCAAAAATGATCTGATATATTTTATTCTAGAAGCATTATTTTTGATATCTCTTGAAGAGATCTGTTCTTTCATTCCACCACACCATTTTATTGAGAATATCGAACATATAAGAAGTTCTAAGAAATGCCATTTTGGGTATAGTATTCCTCGAATGCTTTACTTCTGAATTCTCCTTCATAATCGCTATGAACATAAGTGATAAAGTATCCTTTTTTTCTTTGCACTTTTTTTATAAAAAATCTCAAAATTAGTGAATGCTTCATGATTGTGAGCAAAAAACATTACCCAAGTAAAACAAGAATAATCATCAACAATGACAAAAATATATCCTTTTCTACCAATACTTACAGTCTTGGTGGGTCCAAACAAGTCTATATGGATTATTTGAAGGAGCTTGGTTATACTGACAATATCTTTGACTTTAAAGGATGTTAGAGTCTATTTATGAAGTTGACTAGTATCACAGATGTAATCCTTTTCAAACTTTAGTTTTGGCAAACCTTTCATCAATTCAAGTTTAGAGAATTTTTCGATAGCATGTATGCTGGCATGTCTGAGTCTTTTATGTTACAACAAAGTTTCATTGGTTTTCACCATAATACATATTATTTTGTCAAAATAAAGATTGCTTAAAACATAAATATTGTCAACACATTCATCGATAAGAGAAATATTTTTTTTCATGATTGATGGAGAAACTCTCATCTTTGAAGGATACTCCGATCCCTGTGTCACACAACTGACTGATACTCAATAGATTGCGTTTGAGTTCATCTATGTGATATACTTTAATGAGTTCATAAGACTATCTGGGCTTCACTGAGCCAACTCCAATAAAGTCACCTTTGGCATTATCCCCAAATCTGACTAATCCCCCTTCAATATTCTATAGAGAAAAAAGTTTTCTTTCTTTTTGGTCATATGTATAGAACATTTGCTGTTAATAACCCATATTCCTTTCCTGTAGATTTTGCGAATATATTTTTGTAAAATAGAAAAATTAATT
The DNA here is from genome assembly GCA_030864225.1 of Capsicum baccatum var. pendulum. NCBI lineage: Eukaryota > Viridiplantae > Streptophyta > Magnoliopsida > Solanales > Solanaceae > Capsicum > Capsicum baccatum. The sequence goes on from CM061557.1 coordinate 125,009,745, forward strand.
TTGTTTAGGTACCTAAGTGGTCTTGGGTCCTTGAGAGTTAGATATGCACCCTTTGGGTCTCTAAACCCACACTCCTTTAGACCTTTGTCTACAGTTGTGTGATTTGTGCCTATTTTTACCACAAGTATAGTATATTGGTCTTTAAAAACAAAAAGAAGTTTTAGTAGATTCAAATGAACTTGATGAAGAGCTTGATTTAGATTTAAGAGAATTTGATTTTATGGAACTGTGTCTCTGGTGATTTTCTAATGCTGTTTAACTAGATTTTTACATCATTAAGTTCCTCTTGAAGTAGGTCAGTTTTGATTTGACATGCTTCTAGTTCAATTTGCCAGTTTCTTCTTTTCTTTTCAAGCTTTCATTTTAACTAAGCTTGCCAATTTTTCTTTTCTTGAGCAAGTTTACTGTATTCATCAATAAGTTTTTAAAGCTCATCAATAATCATATCAAGATTTGTTTGAAAAAGGTTATAATTATGACAATTGAAGGGTCTTATCTCACTTGGGTCACCTTTTGCCATGAAGCACATGTTGGCTGTTTCTGTATCGTCTTCAGTTTCATTTTCATATCTCCATGCCCCAAAGTTTTTTTTTCTTGGATGATCTTCTCCTTAACTCTGGATAATTGTTTTAGTATGTCTAGTTTTACCACAATAGTAACAATGATCATCATTCCTTGGGAATTCATTATCCTTGTAGCCTTGTGGTCTCTGCTACCTTTATCTTAAGATTTGCCTTACTTCGCGATTTTTGAGAGCCATTCCCTCATTGTTGTCTTCATCTAGGGATTATTTTTCTCTAGTTGTCACAACATTGAAAGCCACTAGTTTCATCCTTTATTCTTTTTTGTACCTGTTTATATGATTTTTTTCATAGGTAATGAGGTTACCTCTCAATTCATCATAGGTCATATTGTGGAGATCCCCATATTCTAGAATGGAAGCTTTAGTTTCCCATGCTTTTGGGAGACTTCTTACATGCTTTTGGACTTCTAAACTATTTGGATTGATCATTCCTATGAACTTTAGTTCACATATAATTTTGCTAAATCATGCAAACATTGATTCCACGCTTTTATATTTTTCCATTTTGAAGAGCTCGCACTCATTGACCAGGGTGCTAATTCTTTTCTACTTTACTTTAGTGGTTCCTTCGTAGATTACTTCTAATTTGTCCTACATATCTTTGGCAGTTTTGTAGGTTGATATTAATATTCAGGTTTGCTTACTGCACAATAAAGTAGGCTTATAGCTCTCATGTTAGTTTCAATTATCTCTTATTGTTCCTTGGTGCCTTCAAAATTGTCAAAGTCGTCTAGATCAATGCTGCTTGATTCCCTGTCCTTCTGCTTGTCCTTATCCTTTTCCTTGACTCCTGGAATAGGCTGTGGTCCCTTCTTAATGGCAACCCAAGCTTGGAAGTCATTTGAGTAAAAAAAATTTTGAATCTATTCTTCAAGTAAGAATAGTCTTGTCCATTAAAGTATGGTGGTCTGGTTGATGAGTTACCATCTTGATGAAGTGCTCCTAGAATCTGGTAGTTTGCCATTAGGTCTTTGCTCATGCACGGTTAAGCAACTATTTGGTTAGACTTTCTCTAATACCAATTAAAATTCAAGGGGGTGGGGGGAGGGAATTGAAAACTTTTACTAAGTCGATGGATTAGTCTTGATAGACAACTCACCTGTAGATTAGTATACTAAAAAAATAGATTAAACTTAAATGCATAAACAAATAAATGAGTAAGTAAGAGAATAACACAGAGATATATCCTGGTTCAGAACACTGGTGTGGTGCCTGCTTCCAGTCCCCTTGGGTTACAAGGGTTTCCTTAGAAATTTCAAAGAAGAGTTAGAGTACAGATGTAGTTAAGAAGTTTTGAATCTTATTTTGTTATTCATATCTTCTGACACATCCTCAACTAGTATTACTAAGTTGACTCAACCTTTCTCTTTTGTAATTATTCTAAACTTAAAGGTACAAAGCTTTATGTAGACTAAGATTGAGACACACTTAGAATTTCCTGTGAAGTTGTGTGTGTGTTTGGTCTTCAACCTTTTCTTTTATAACCTTCAGGTGATTCGACTTCTTTGATCTATAAAGAAAACCTAAGGAGTTTCTTCTCAATTAAGGATTTGAATTGATTCCTATATTGAGGTATTACACCATATAGTATGTCCATCTCAGATACATCCATACATGCGATACAACCTTTCTTTATTGAACATACACTCACAACTATATATGTCCATATCAGGTATGTCCATGTAGAGGTTGTGATCTTCCTTCCTTTTGTAGCTCTGTGTGAGATGATATTGTGATTTGATTATAAATCATCTTCCTTATAATTTAGGATCCAATGAGATCTTTTACTGATGTAATTCAAAATCTAGTGTTGACTTCCTTGTAGGTAGGCATATGAGATGCTCCTCCATATTTAGCTCCTAAAGATATTCGTTGTCTTCAATATATCTTCAGTGTATCCTGCATATATTTGTGTATTAGTTTGTCATTATTAAAACACATTATGCAAATTTGGGGCTAACAATATTTACTAAAAAAATCATATATATCATGGTAACTTGGAGTTACTAATACAAATTGTTTTATCGATTGGCATGAATGATTTTGACATACTAAAGATGAGCATTTAAATATTCAACATATATAGAAGAATTAGAAGATTCTTTAATAACTCTTTCTGTTGTTTGTTCACATGATAAGTTGATTAGATCAGATAATATTGGAATTGAATATCCCTAAAATCCAAAATTATATATATTAAGATGCATCTATTACTTGATCACATATATGTTTATTGTCAGCCTGCAGTTTGACATTTGCAAAGTTGATTTCTAACAACCCTTGTGGTGATCTTTAGATTTTACAATATTTTGACCATTTTTTTTTTCTGAAGTTGTTTGATGTCATTTATTTTTTATGAAAATGGTTGGTCTGTCCTTGAAGTGTTAAAGAGTGATTTATGTGAGTTTGTGATTTTTAGTAGTCTTTAAAGTGGTATAGTTCACTTTGGTTAGCATTCTATGATCCAAACATTGGATGAGAGTTTTGTTAATTTCATTATATTCAAAATATCTATTTTGGATAGTAGCATGATTGGTTCGAGTTTTGAGAGTTTTAGTTTGATTTTGAGTCTTCAAATGAGAAGTTGGTTTTAATTTGCATAGAGCTGATTTTTGCTAAATTGTTGATAACGACCACTGTTGGAAATTCTAACTGCTCGATTGAGTTTAGAATGTCATTTTCAAGCTATTAGCACATTTGATTTGTGTTCTTGAAGTCCCGAATGAGTTATTGAACATTTTGGGTCTTTTAAGTTTGTTTAAGTAAAATTTGTTGACAAAAAAGTTCGTTATTTAAAGATCAAAAACCCATTTTGAGACTTCTGAATTTTTGAGCATGAATTATAGGATTGATATGAAAAATTTGGTGTAATTTTGATAAGTCGAGATTGATTTTTTATTGCGGAACATGAAATAATTCTTTCACGAGTAAAAATATGGGTAAACACACATGAAGTTGAGTTTCAACTGAATGAGTATATCTGTATCATTATTTAGGAATTACAAAAAATTAATCAGAGTATTTTGCTATTGTATGAGAAATTTAAGGCCTTTTAAGTGAGAAATAATATTTCATATGCTATATCTGGTGAATAAATACGCGGTACAGATTTTCTGAATAGTGTATTTAAATTTCAGACTATGTTTATTTGGTATTTTGAGCATATTGGGACTTCTATAGCTTAGAAGTAAGTTCTTCTCACGGTATTCTTCTCTGTTTTTTTGGCAAATAAATAATTTTATTTCACCAAAGATATTTACAAGTTCCAAACAGGGTCTGACCCCCTATTTCTCATACATGAAAATTCAAAGCTTACTAGTATCAAGACTATACCTTATAACTAGGGAATCCAAACTAGTTGTCGACTGACATAGCCATTACAATCAAAATACATTTAGAGAAAAATAAGCAAATAATGATTAACATCTTCATGGTGCTGCAACTTCTTGTTGTAGAGAAGGTTCCCATTTTCTGAATATTTGGCTTTGAATGTGAATATGGATGGCAATTTCCCTGCAGACTTGGTTCTCATTATAGCGACCTTTTTGGAATCTAATAAGGTTCCTATCTCTCCTTATTGAATTGATTACCATAGCAAAAACACAGCTAATAATGAAGCCTTTTGTTGATCTTCCTTTTGCTTGTTTTGCAACCCATTCTACTTCAGTTGTCTAGTATCCTACACTTCTCTGTATCCCCATCCAGTTCAGTAATCTTCCCTATAGTTTTATAATGACAGTACACTCCATGAAGAGGTGATCATAAGTATCATCAGGACTGTTATAGAATACACATGCAGCAGGAATCTGTATCCTCATTCTTACTAGTCTTTCCACTGTAGAGAGCCTGTGGAGTAGTGCTAGCCATAAGGAAAACTTATGCCCGTGATGTATACATGGATTCAAAATAATACCTTTTCATGGGACTTTTGGAAATTGAGGTTACATGGCATCATACAGTTTTTTAGTCAGAAACTTTGAACCTTTAACACATGATGTCAGCCTGTTATGCGAGTTTCTTTGTAATCCAGGGGCTCTCATAACATGATTTCTTGAGTCTATGACTTTTCTAACTGCCTAAGTAGAAACTTTTGGGCTTTCACAAGCCTCTAAAGGGTCATTTTTTATGTAGTAGATATGGACCCATCTAATCCATAGACAATCCTTTTTGTCAGCCAGTGCCCAAAGTTGTTTTGTAATAGTTGCTTTATTCCATATGTGTAAGTTTATGAGATTTTTTCCACCTGCAACCTTTGGGAGGCATATCTTATCCTAGGCCACAAGTGCTTTATTTGAGGTCAGGATAGTGCCAGTCCATAAGAAAACTCTGCATAGCCCATTAATCATCTTCCTAATTTTCTTTGGTAATAATAAGATTTGTGCCCAATAGGTTTTGATACCAAACACCACAACCTTTATCAGTTAGAGTCTGCCTGCATAAGATAGTAACTTTGCACGCCAACATGTCATTCTTTCCACAACTTTTTCTACCAGGGGCATTCATTATCAATAGTAAGATTTTTTGATGAAAGTGGTATCCCCCAAATATTTAAAAGGAAGTCCCTCCTCTCTATAGACCAGATAATTAATGATTTATTTCTTTACCTATTTGTACCTGGGAAATAGACTGAGTTTTTATCACTATTAGCCTGTAGACTCGATGCCTTTGAAAACTTATGGAATGCCTTCTGGGTGAGAGTGACTGAGGTTATTTTAGCTTTGCAGAATAAGAGCAAATCATCTGCAAAACAAATGTTCTTTACCTCAAGCGTTTTGGATCTAGGATGGTATTAGAAGCCCTTTTTCCTATCTAACCAGTTTAACTCCCTATTTAAGTAAACCATAGCTAGCACAAAAAGGTAAGGTGACATGGGGTCAGCTTGCCTTATACCTCTTTTCCCTTAGAAAGGTTTTGTGATTCCCCCATTTAGAACCAATGAATAGGAATAGAGCATATGCATTCCATGACCCAATTAATAAACTTCATAGGGAATCCTAGCTCAGTTAGCATACTCTTGAGGAAGCACCAGTCTATTGATTCATAAGCTTTCCTGATTTCCACTTTTAACGCACACCTAGGGGAAAGACCTTTCCTGGAGTAACACTTAAAGAGCTTATGGCTAAAAAGAATGATATCAATGATACTTCTACCTTCTATGAATGTTGATTATGATAGTCCTATAAGAGTTTCTATAACCTTCTTCATCCTATTGGTGAGAATATTGGTAATTAATTTATAAAAGGTTGTGCAGTACGATATAGGTATATAGTTTTTACCATGTAAGGGTTAGCACATTTGGGAATCAAGTTTACAACTGTACAACTAAAAGCCCTCAACATTTTTCCTGACTCAAAGAACTCTTTTACTGCCTTTAAAACATCATTCCTATCAGTGTTCCATTGACCAGTAAAGAACTCTACTAGATAGCCATCAACCCATGGGGCTTTGTCTATTGGCATACTCTTTAAAGAAAATAGGATTTCTTAGTAAGTAACCTCTTGTACTAGTTTAAGCTTCTGAGTGTAAGTAAGGAAAAAACCATTTTTAATCACCTCAGAGTTTAGATAGGGTATTTCAGCAGCAACAATGCCTATTAAGCTAGAACAAAAACCAACAAATTTATTTTCAATAAGTAATGGGTCAGTTATTTTGTTACTTTCTGAGTCATAGATGAAAGTAATGCTGCTTCTGCTAGCTTTGAGTTTGCATTAAGCATGAAAGTTCTTAGAGTTTGCATCACCATATTTTATCCACACTGCTTTGGATTTTTGTCTCAGAACTTTCTCCTCCACAAGATTCCAGTGATAGAAATCCTCAAGCAGTTATTTTTCTTTCTGTATCCACTTTTAATTCATAGGGTCTAAGGTCAGTCTGCTTTGTGTAATATCAAGATTTTCTCTGGTCAGCTAAATCTTTTGTGCATAAGATTTAAGATGATTATCAAACCCCTGTAAGTTAGTCTTTGGAGTCTTTAGCTTTTGATTACGTTTATACATACAAGTGCTAGAGAACTGCTTCCTCCAAGAACTTGCAACAATTTCGAGGAAATTCTGGTGCTCCATCATAATGGTATAGAGTTTGAAAGGTTTTGGCCTGGTCAGTAGTTAGACTGTATGATTGATAAGAATATGGGAGTGGTCAGAGATTCTTGGAGGAATAAAATCATCCTCCACATATCCATAGTTTTGCAACCAGGAGTAGTTCCCTATTGCCCAATCAATTTTGGAATACACTTTATGTTCTTGTTAATGTTTTTATAGAAAATATGGTAGCACCCTTTTGCTATAAGGGATGTTAGTTGGAGGTGGTCCACACATTTTCTGAAGTCTTTTATTTCCTTAAGTGACAACATATCCAATTTTGTCTTTAGTTGACATTACAACATTAAAATACCCAAGTAGTAGCCAAGTTTCTTGGATAGAATTCCCCATTAATTTGAGTTCACTCCAAAACTCCAACCTCTCTTGGATACTATTCTTGGCATAGACTATAGTGACATATAAAGCAATGTTCCAAGCTGTACCACTTAGTAATGAAAAAACTGCTCTTTCACTTGAATGATAGAAAGTAATGAAAAAACTGCTCTTTCACTTGAATGATAGAAACATTCACATAAGGCTGACATAGAACCTAGATTTTTCTATTTGAAGCTATTGAGTAGTTACAATAACTATTCCATCCTTTACCAATTTTATTCAAAATAGTGTAAGACTTTTGTTCTTTAACCTTGGTTTTAATACAAACGATGATCTCTATCTTGTGTTTCCCCAGAATGAGATTCAGCTCTTTATATTTTAGGAGCTGGTTTAGTCCCCTAACATTCTAAGTGGAAATAATCATATATTATGAGCTTCTCCAGGTAGCCATTGATGGCCCTTTTCAGTTAGAATTTGCAATAGAGGAGCAAATTTATTTCCTGTGTTAGTACTAGGCATTTCCTTGTCACCATTTTTGCTTACCACTACCTGTGATGAGATTGGTGGAATCCTTTCCTATTTTCTAGGAGGGCTAGGTTCAACAATTGTTTTTTTGAAGTTTTATTCTCCTTCCTATGCTGCCATTGCTGTTGTTGAGGTTTCTTTCTTCTTCTGTTCCTTTTCCTTTTTTTGGTGCTTCCTTAAAGGCCTCTTCCTCAGGTTCCCCAACATCTTTTTTAGAATAGCATCCCACAGTAGTGTAGCCAAATTTTAGACAGTAACCATAGTACTTTAGTCTCCATTCATACTACACTGGCTGTTGGAACATACCAATTGGAGTAATCATCTCTAAAAGCTCAAGCAAAGGCTGTGCTACATCAGTTTCTATCAACACCCTCGTATATGATATTCTTTCCATTGTGTTAGTAAATTGGTCGGTGTGTTTGGGTTTACCTATAGCACTTGCAACTTTTCTAAGTGCTTCATAAGACCAATATCCAATTGGTGGACCTGGGAAAGTGACCCATGGTGGGATGGTAGTGATATAATTTGGATTAAATTCCAAATTGATATCCCATATTTGAACAATAAAGGGTTTGTTATGGAAGGTGTATGAACCTCTTATTAGTACTCTATCACACTCCTCAGCTAAGGTAAATCTAAATATGAAATACCCATCATCATGACCTAACACTTGAGGTTTCTCAGTACATTTCCACGCATTCATTACGTACGCCTTAGTGGATTTCATATAAGGGGTATCTCCCATTTCATAACCAATCAGTGCATACTTTCAGTACTCAACCTGACTACGAATATCATTCTCAACAATACTAACAGAGATCTTACCTTGCTTCGTAGTTAGAGGAACATATGACAATGATTTTCCTTTGTATCCAGCTCTATTTTCTCCATACTCCGATGTCACCGTAGGGGTTTATTGGTTGAATTTTTTACTACAGAGAATTGAAGGCGTCGATTATCGATGGTCCAATTGAGTCTTTAATATTTTGCAGATACAACGATCTAGGTGAATAAAATGTTGTTGACTTGTCCTCAATGGATTGAAATTTTTAGGGAAGGAAGTTTCTAAAATTAATCGACGGTAAACTGTAGCTAATTCCATCGTGTGGTGTTACTATCTTCGCCGGAGAACCGGTAGAGATGTCCATACGGTCATAGTGTGTTGTTTCAGAAATGGTGCACATTGGTGGCCCTGCTAAAGTGTGCCCTCTTCTCTGTTTATCAAGAGGAAAATTCTCTAATTCTTAGGTTGGTATTCTTTTTCCTAATTTCCTCAACTAATTTTATTTCATTATCCGTAAATTTGTTGGATAAAAGTAGAGTTATTTTAATTCGGATTCGATTTTGAATGAAATTTCATATTTAGGTCCTTTTATTATGGGTAAATGGATTTTGATAAAATGTATTGATTCATTAATTGTTTCTTTGTCTTAAACCAATTTTGAATATGGATTTGGGATTTATTGGTAAAGCAAAAAAAAAAGTATTTTGATGATTTCAAACCGATATATGCTCAATTTTTGCTGGAATTTCAGATTTAGAATCCTCAAACTATGAATAAAGTAATTTTTTTAATTAAAATTCTAGTTTTACTGTTTTATATTCAGGATTGATTTTCAAGGTGATTTTTGACCCCAAACTAAAGTATATCGATGTGTATTATCAAATTCTTTTTGACTTGTAGATGTCACATTTGACTAGATCAGACATATTTGGTGATTATTTATGGGAGTAGAACTTTCATTGATTCGTTGGACTGTGTTTTGACTTGCACATCTTCTTTAAGGCGAGTTGAGATGTACCTTGCCTCTTTTCTGAGGTGTTTATGTACTTTTTGGTTATTTGCTTATATTTTATAAATTTCTTAAGGTTTGGGGATCTCGCTTAGATAAAATGGGCGAGCATCTCTGTAGGTACCAGAGTTTATTGATGGGCTGTAGTTATTTAATTATTTATTTTGCTTATTCTCGCTATATACCAATACAAATAAAGTAGATTTTAGATAGGAAATTTATAGATCTTGAGGACATTATAATTGGTACCTATTTAGGAACTTTAGTCATGTTTAGTGAATTTTTTTGTGATAATCGGAATTTAACAATTATTTAGAAAATAATGACGCTATTATTGTAATAGTGGATGTAATTATTGAGGTTTAGTATATCTTAAGTTTTAATGGATGATAGGATAGCAAAGTATTAAAGAAAGGAAATCTTGATTTAGTTATTAGATAAGTGGATGATGCTGTTAACTAGCATTGCTCTTCCTTTAGTAATTTAGTCTAATGATGTCTTCTTTATTAAAGATGATACTTAATTATATGAACAAACTAAGCTGTGGGTAAGTTTCACTATATTTTTGTATTGTTTCAATTGTTTAATATTTTTGTGTTACCTGGGTTTATGTGAATATTATTGACTTGAGTATTTATTACTATATTGTGATACTCGTGTAAGGGCTAGTATATTACTTATTTGTCATTATCTAAAATGAGGTCATGATGACAGTTATCACGACCTAGTCTTGATAAGTAAGTCAATCAACCCAATGGAACGAAACTCTCAACAAGTAAAAATAATAATAATAAGAGACTTCTAGAGCAAAGTCAGGCTAACTTAAAACATAAATAAAGCAGAAGTATGAAATAAATAACATAAAATCCCAAAAATCTGGTGTCATGAGTGTAGAGAATCTAATACATTATTCAAATATAGAAAAGGTACAATGTCTGTCTCCAAAAACAAGTGAATACATAATAAAATTTAGAGGAGGTCTCCTAGAGTAACCCGATACCTCAATCACAGTATCTAAGAAATACGATTAGCCACTGCGGGTCGTACTTGAACTAGGATCTATATGAAAAGGACATATTCAGGGTGAGGACGGTTCACTTGTACTCAGTAGGTATCATAGACTGACTGTGCCTAGCAGAAAATAATATAAATAAATAAAACTATGAGCACGTAACCTATAAATGAAAAAGTTCTCAAATGGTATCTAACACTGTTTTCATTAATAGTTCCAATACAAATTCTGAAATGAAACAACACAATATATATAAAAATATATGGAAGCTAAACATAAGTCAAGAAAAATTAAAAGAATCCTAAAAGATGCATATGCATAATGCAATGCAATGCAATGCAATGATGATAGGATAAATAGTAAAAGTCATCGCATGACTTTTTGTAAACGCCTACGAAGCTTTCAGCTCCTAAGATAGGATCCATATGGAGTTGTAACCTATATACGGTAACTCATATCTTGAATCTCAATCCTCCTCTCTGACTCGTGTTCACGGAGTGGGTTTTTATAAAAATATCTCATTTTTTAAAAAAAAACAGTGTTCCTCAATGATACCGGTATCTCATAAATGTATATGTATGGAATGAGAATGTAATGCTAACAATCAAATCAATATAAAGATATCTAATCCATTTAATACATATATAAGTGAGCCGAGAAATCAACTAAATATGTCCACAATTCATGATTATTAACTCTAATTAGGCACCATAAAAATAAATATGCATGTAAGACATTGTTAATATTATATCAACCCTAAGTCGAATATTTCTATCATGATAAAGACAACCCACGTTCAATAAAGCCTATAATAATAATTCAAGCCCCATACGGGTATTATATCTAGAACAAAATATTTAAAGGCACAGATAAAGCTAATGATGACAAATAAAGCTCCCACATGGGCAACACATAATATTAGATTTCACTGGTCAACAATGATAGAATATAAGTCTCCCCTCGAGCACACAACAGTAATAATAATCTAGAAATATAAACCTCATAGTTATTTCCCCAATCCATTGCATGCTTTACTTATTTATAAACTATCCAACTCAATTTGAAAGAAGTTACGCTATAACCTCTTTGGAATAATGAAATTTCAGCCTAAAGTGCTTCAACACTAAGCTTTTTCCTTTCGAAAAGCCTCAGAATTTATTGTAACATACACAAATAATATCTACACATCAAAAGAAAGCTAATGATACCCATATTGTGTATATTTGAGTTGGGTCCAAAATAAATTTGAAAAATGAGTTTAAAAATAAAAGGGGTAAACCAAAATTTTATTTTAGAAACACATTTCCCAAGAATAAAGGAATTTATAATTGAAAACCCACATGAAAATGGTTTAAAAGAGGATCAATCAAAGAAAAATCATTTCAAGTTTTACCAGTAAAATTCCCAAAATTCCATTTTGAATACATATTAAAGAGTGTCTTTGAAGATATAATCAAGGTAAAATAATGAAACCAAGGTTTGGAGCTTATCCAAGCTTAAATGGTGAAGAAATTCTCAATAAATCTCCCAAAACCAAAGCTCAAAGGTCCAAAAATAAATAAATGTGAAATGAGGTTTATATATAGGTTGGCCAATTTTACGGTTAAATGACTGCCAAAGCGGTCACCGCTTAAGCGATCAAATGCTGCTTAAGCAGTCACAGTTAAAGTGGCCCATGTGCATTTAAGTGGATTCTACCTTAGTAATCCACTGGCACTTAAGCACTTCTCCTTATAGACCATTTTTTCGCTTAATCGGCTACACCAACTGATGCCTTGAACTAGCAACTTAGCTAAAAGTCTATGTTTCCTATCGAACCCTCGAGATTTATTCAAAACTCCATGAATACAAATGAACTATGCTACTAGGTTATTTTTGATATTTCAAAATCATTGGCTATGTCTAATATTTGAAAAAAAAAACCATCTTTAACAAGTTAATCTCCGAGATCCTATGAGGCATATTTTACTAGTTTTTTTCAAATAGAGGGTCAAAATGTAAACTAAAGGCTATAAACCCAAACCAACCCTACTAATAAACCCAATTCGAATTTTCAAACCTAATTAAAATATCCAAATAACCATCCGACACTCAGAGCATTAAATGTTGACCAAAGTCAATTATGAAACTTTTAAAGCCTTTAGAAATCACAAACTCTCTCAAATCACTCCCAATCGCATCAAGAGCCTTGCCAATGACCCCCTCACACCAAAATAAATATGTAGCAACTACAGGAAAGCGTGTAATGGTCAAAACACATAAAAGTAAGATTTACACTTTTGGTCATTATAGTATCCACCATTTAAACTCTAGTGCATCATCGAACTAATAGGATGGAAATACCCGAATTAGTAAAGAACTGAGGGTAACTGCTATGCATGTCAGACTTGACCTCCCAAGTAGCCTTTAAATAGATAGTGTCTCCGCTGAAACATAACCACAAAAATATCTCTAGAATGTAACCGTCTAACAACTCTGGATAAAATGGATACTGACTCCTCTACAAAGGTCAATCTCTTATCCAATTGAACCAAGTATCGATGAATTACATTAGAATAATCCAGAATATAAAACCAAATAATGGATGCATGAGAAACTGGATGAACGACTGAAAAATCTGGGGGTAAGGCCAACTCATAAGCAACCTCCTTAAATGTTTAAAGATTCTGAAAAGGCCCGATATACTTAGGGCTATGCTTCTTTTTCTTTTCAAACCTCATCACACTCTTCATGGGCGACACACAAAGGAAACTCAATCACCAGTCCAAAACTTTAATGAACGAAGCCTACAGTTTGAAAAACTCTTTTGCCGACTCTAGGCTATCCAAAGCCTATCCTGAATTATCGAAACCCTATCTAAAAACTCGCGAAGCAAGTCACTATCACAGGCCTAACCTACGAAGTCTCAAACTAACCAATATGAGATTTCCAATACCTACATACTACGCCTTGAAAGGTGCCATCTCAATTCTCAAATCATAGCTATTATTATAAGCAAAGTCTGTTAAGGCAAAATTCTGCTCCCACTAACCTTTGAACTCCATAACATATGTTAGTTGCATATCCTCCAAAATCTAAATAGTCTATTCTTGATATATATTAGTATGGGAGTGTAAAGCTATGCTAGGGCCAACCCAAGTACCCAACTCCTCCTAAAATATATGTTAGAAGCTAAAAGTAATACTGAGCTTCTGGCTGAAACAATGGACATGGGTAACCCCTGAAGAGGAGCTATCTCCTAAACATAGATATGAGCTAACTCCTCGACACTAAAATAAACCTGAATAGGTATGTAATGGGTTAATGGTCAATCGATCCACTATGAGCCAAATACTGTCAGAATAACGAGATATATGAGGCTACCCACCCATAATGTATATATTAATACACTCTTATTTCTTTTCAAGAATAGGTAATCTCTGTAAAAACCCCTCCGGTCTCCGATGCTTGGCCTTCACTTGCTAATAACACAAGCAACTAACTACAAAGTCTGCCACATCCTTCTTCATACCACCCCACTATTAGTACTGCTTCAAATCTAAATATATCTTAGACACCCTGGATGGATATAATATCTAGAATAATATGCCTCTTCAAAAATTAATCTCACCCATCCACTAACTCTCAATACACAAATTGGGCCTCTAATCCTCGAAATACTATCAAAATCAAGAGATACTGCCTTAGCCTTGCTACTCAAAACCTTATCACAAATCACCCTCGAGATATTATCATCAAACTAGTGAGCTCAAATCGGCTCGATCAAAGAAGATCTAGAATCATTAAAGTCTAAAACATGTTTGGATGTTGAAATATCAAACCTACTCATCTAGTTAGCTAAAGACTAAACCTCCAAGGCTAAAGGCCACTACTAGGTCAAGAGATGAGCTAAACTCCCTATAATAGTCAATTCTGCTTCAAGGCATCCACAACCTAAATAGCCTTACCCGAATGATAAAGTATAGTGAGATCATAATTATTAAGCAACTCAAGCAAACATTATTGTCTCATATTGATATCCCACTATTTGAAAAAGTACTAAAGGCTACGATGATTTAAGAAAATATCATAAGGAACTCCATAGCATGTAATGACGCCATAATTTCAAAATAATTACCATAGGCGATAACACCAAATCATGGGTAGGGTAATTTATCTCATGAGACATCAACTGACGAGAGGCATAAACAATGAACTTACGCTTCTGCATCAACACCTCACTAAACCTAGAACAGAAGCATAAAAAAACATGGTAAATTGCACCCTTCTTTGGCAAGGTCAAAATAAGAGCCAAAGTCAACAACTCTTTGAGCTTTTGGAAGATCTTTTCACATGCATTCGACCATTAAAATACTATCTTTTTCTAAGATAGCTTTGTCAAAGAAGACACAGTAAATGAGAAAACCTCTACGAAACATTGATAGTAACCTGCCAACCCAATAAAACTCTATATCTCGGTAGGAGAAGTATGTCTAACCCAATCACCCATTGCAACTATCATGGTCGAATCAATCATAATACCTTTCTTGATCACCACATAAATAAATAAAGAGATAAAATGAACCAAAACTCACACTTGAAAAACTTGGCATTTAACTTCTCATCACACAACCTATGAAGTACAATCCGTAAATGCTTGACATAGTTACTCATGGAATAAACCAAGATGTCATCTATAAATACAATCATAGAGGAGTTGAGATATAATGAAAATACCTGATTCATCAACTCCATGAATGTTGCAAGAGCATTAATCACCCAAAAGACATAACCAAGAATTCATAATGACCATATCGAGTTTGAAAAACCATATTTGGTACATTTGACAATCTAATCTTCAACGGTGATACTTGGATCTCAAATCAATCTTGAAAAACACTGAAACACCCTGAAGCTGGTTAGAAAGACCATTAATACCAGGAAGAGGATAATTGTTTTTACTTGTTACTTTGTTGAACTACGTATAATCAATACACATTTGCATAAAAACCATTCTTTTTTGTTACGAACATAAAATGGAGCACCCTATGAAGATACACTAGGTCTAATAAATCCTTTACTCAATAAATTCTATAAGTGCTCCTTTAATTCCTTTACTAAGCTGGGGTTATTTCATAGAGAGTGATAGAAATGATCTTGGTTCCCGACTCCATATCAATAGAAAAATCAATATCATAATTCAGAGGCATACTAGTTAAATTCATAGGGAACATCTCCATGAACTCTATTTAAATAAGGCAGTGATAAAAAACTAGTATCATGAACATAAGCCAGATAAGGTAAACACCCTCTCTCTACCATACGGTGATGTCACAACCTAATTTTTTGGGTCATGATGTCATATACTATAACCCACCAGTAGGTAAGCTAACCTATAGTCTATAACCACTAGTAACGAACAATCCAAAAAATGTAAGGAAAATGAGGAATAAATATGATACAAGGGATAATAGATATGTAGTAGTACCAAAACCTAATAAAGTTAGCATAAGAGCTTTTAATACAATAAGAGTACAAGGTTCAATACTGAATAAATATACAATTACAATCTGTCTTTGAGTTATAATATAGTGATTATTCTAAACCATAAGAGGAAGAATAGTAGTACTTTGAGCCCCAGGAGCTAATCCCAATTCTTAGACCCATAGCTACTCCACAAGATTCACACAACCACGATAAGAACCCATACTATGATCTGCATCTTGTAGAAGTATGGTATGAATACCAACACATGGCACTAGTTGCAACTGCCAACTGAGCTCTAAAGATAATACAATTATAGATAAACACGCAAAGCAGGAATATAAACTACAGGCAACTATCCAAGAAGCTAACACAATAAAGATAGAGAGGTAATAAGTATAAACTATCCTATTCTAGTTGTATCTAGGAATGAATTTACTATACCTTATATCACTGGCCAATATACAAACAAAGGGTAGATGAAGGGTATATATTATAGTATACAAGGCCAAGAAATAAATATACAATATGATTAAACAAGGAAAGAGAGGGATATACTATAATATCATAGCTATATATATATGTGTGTGTGTATATATGTATGTAGGTATACAAGACTAACTCAAAAGGTAACATGTCATGATCCAATTTATGAGTCATGATGGCACCTACTTTATCCCGCCAGTAGGTAAGCTGAACCATAGCTCAGAGCCAGATACAATGGGCTAACTCAATGAAAAATTACCTAAAAGCCATACAATAATTAAAGATTTAAATAAAAATAATACAATCATAATAGTCTAATAAATAGATAGATAAATGATCAACAACCATCCCAAGACTCATTAAAATTGGTACAAGAGCTTCAACAAATGAACTATGAGTACTAAATAGTTAAATACAATCTATCTCAAAGATGAAAAACTAGACATAGATAAATAGAAGGAAAAAAGGTAACTCTAACTCTAAGAGCTCACCTAATCTTCAAAATTAACCTTGCATGAGTGTTGAATCATCAACGATAGCTAGTACTTAGATCTGTACCAAACAGGTACAAAAGTGTAGTATGAGTTCCAAAACCATGCGTACTCAATAGGCATAATTGATCAACTAAGCTAAATCATAATATAAATACAATAAGATACCAAATAAAGTAAATTACATCAAAGTAAAAAGGGCAAACATGGAAATTAGCTCCAACACTGCTGTACATAAATAATTAATTACATCTAAGATAATAGCATAAGGATCACTCTATTTTAATTATAAGATTGGCCCCCATAAGCCTGGAGGATGCAATAAAAAAACTAAGTAATCAAATAGCCGTAAATCACCAAATTATCATGCCATAACCAAGAATCCTTCTGAACTGTATTATCTCATACATAATTCCCAATGCTGGACTTAAATCGAAACTCAATAGTATTATCATCATTATCATTATTTGCTAGGATTGAACTGTAGCTCATGTTATCAAGGACATTATTAGTCGTTGGATTCAAACCAGTACTCATATTTATAAATTGTACCAACAAACCATATTAATAAGTCATATCGATAAACTAATCCAATAGACTATATAAATACTGCATCTATTAAGTCATGCCATTAACCATTACCATAGTCCATGTTAATAGCCATAATCGTATGTTATTTAAATAATCGCATCTATGCGCTATTAATAAAAGCTATAAGCATTAATCATATCTATAAGTCATTTTATGTGTATGATCTATTAATCATATCTATAAGGCACATCATACCTATAAGACTTGTCATATCTATGAGCCATTAATCATATCTATAAGACATGATGAGCCATTAATCATATCTATAAGCCATATCATATCCATGAGCCATTAATCATATCTATAAGTCATATCATTAATCACATCAATAACAATATCATTAAGTATGTTTATAGGCCATATCACTAATCATATCTAAATGACATATCAACAATCATATATGTATATAAACAACATCATTAGCAATATCTAGAGATCATAGAATTACTAATATCCGGAAGCCATATCAATATAAATACGTAAGCTATCTCATTGGTCATATCTACAAATTATATAATTAATCATACCCAAAAGCCATATCATTATTCATATTTATACATTATCTCATTTATACAACAACAACAACAACAACAAACCCAGTGTATTCCCACATAGTGAGGTCTAGGGAGGGTAAGATGTACGCAGTCCATACCTCTACCTCTAAAGAAGTAGAAAGGCTGTTTCCGATAGAACATCATCTCATTTATCATGTATATAATTAATATCATTAGCTATATCCAAAATTAGAATCAATCCTTCAATATCTAACATAGTCAATAAATATACTGACTCTTCTCATGTCCCAAACTAAACATTAATAAGGGTATAACATGCTAAAATAAATCTTAAAAGTTATCACAAGTCTTGTCCTAAGGTGGGTCAAAGAAGCCCACTTCTAATCCCTAAGATAAATTTAAGAAACTTCTAGCCATACTTGGCTAAGGTATCTAAGTTCATTTCTAGATGCTGAATAAGCCATAAATAGCCCTAAGATAGTAATCCTTCCAAAAAAATGATCAACTAGTCAATCCAACCTAAAATAATAACAACTAAGATAATTTTCCTTAACTCAAGCAACTAAGACCAACTCCACCCTAACATAAGTGACTAAGGGAATTTCACCTAGATTAAAAAAACCAAGGCATTTCTATTCTAAACATAAACCACGAAGCTAAATTCACCTAAGACATGAGTAACTAAACTAATTACACCAAATTTATGGTTTCAAGATAGCCTAAGTAGTTTAATTAATCCAAATGTTCTCATTCATACCTCCAACACCTAAATCTACCCCATATCTATCATAATATCATAATCATACTATGAGATGCTTCTGTCTATGAAGGAGGTAAACCTAGCCTACTTGGGCACAAAGAAAAGCCTAAAGAATCTGCAAAACCACTGATTTTCCTTTCTGAAAAGCCTTTGCAAGAATAATGATACTCATATTGTACTATTGTGCTTTGAGTCTAAAATTATGTAAAAAATCCTTATGGGGCCTATTCACAAAATCACGCTTTCAAAATCAACACAACATCCCTCTATGCTCAAGGAACCTTTACCATAAAATAGGTGAATTTTGAGATATAATGGTGCTAAAATCAAGTCACCAAACTTTTAGGGATTTTAGATAAGAATGGAGAATTAAATTTTGAAAATAATGGAGGCTTACTACAAATTCGATTAAGACTCATGTAAATAAACTCTATCCAAGCTCCAAAATCACTCATAAATGTATCCCCCAACCTTTCTCACTTTTTAGGATTTAAGATTCTATAGAATGGATGAAAATAGTGAAAAATTAAGAAAAATGGGTATTTATACCCTTCCCAGGTGCACGTGTGTCGCTTAAGAGAACATAAAGTTGCTTAAGAGATACTTGTTCTCTAGCATGCCTTTCGTTTATGAAATTAGGGAATCACTTATGCAATATCTGATTGCCTGAACAAATTTTATGTACGCGACATAAGTATTGCTTACATAATAGTGACCTCACTGTTAAGCCATTCGCTTAAGCAATAAAATATGTTACTTAAGAGATACTTGCTGGGGTTTGGCAAATCACTAAATGATCTAGGGTATTACTGAAGCAATGCACCAGCACCAGCCAGACTTGGAGGTATTCTAAATCTCCGCCAACCCCTCAAGATTTATTCAGAAAATTGTATGAACAAAAAGACTATGCTACCCTATTAAATTTGATGTTCTAGACTCAATGGCGCAGTCAAATTTTCATCTGAGGTCATTTCAACAAAAAGTGGGTCACACGCCCACTTGCCATTTTTCTTAACTTCCAACCAATAACCCAAAATAAGTTTGGGAGCCTCGAGACCCAAACCAAGAGTCCAAATAAACTAAAATCGATGTTTTAAAGCTGTTGGAATAGTCAAAATTTGCATACGGGATTGTTTAACTAATTTTTTTTCCAGGTAGCTAATTTGAACCAATAAAGGCTTCAAAATAGGGGATTGGCTCTTAGAACTAGATAAACTATCAGGAACTAAACTGTCAGTTACAGAAAGTTATAAATGACTTGGAGAAGTAATAGGTAAGCTCTAAATAATGAGAATAAGTAGAAAGTATAGAAAATGACATGGAGGGTCATTACAATATCCACTACTAAAAGAACTTTTGTTCGCAAAAGTAGAGGATTAGGATGTACTTGGAGACTTGATCAGGTGAGGATACTAGGTCTACATCTTGCTCTCAATCTCAAAATTAGCCTTCTCTACTGGGCAGTGCCTCCACTAAACTTTAACTACTGGAATCTCTCTAGTGCACAACCGCTTGACATCACTAGCCAAAATGAGCACAAGTTCCTCTACGAAGATCAAAATAGAGGATTATCTCTAAAAAATCAAACAAACTGGTCGATAACCTATCTGTCATTTCCTACAAGTCATAAATAACTTGTGGAAGCTATAGGGAACCTCTAAATGGTGAAAATGAAAAAATATAGAAAATGACCTAGAGGGTCATTACATAACAACCTCAGTTAGACAAACTAACCTCTCTATGAAAACCTAAGTAGGAAAGCTAATGTTATCATGATCTGGGCCTATAGTAAAATGTCTAGCCATGAATAGACTGCTCATTATATAAATTTCTATAAAAAGAAAAAGGATCAGAACCATACTTCTAACCTTAGTTCTAGTCTATAATTAGCTTGCCATAAACTAACCATAATAACAATAATAAAGTAATTGACTAGTTCGAACAAACAATACCTAATCGGGGCCCATACACCTGAAAGGTTCAATCAACTCTTAGTAAACAAAAATCATAGCCTACACCTATACAACCCCCTTAAGGCTGATAGGTATTCACGTCAAATAATATTTTGGTGATAAGTAATGCATATGCATGAATGAATATAATGTAAATCTATAATACTATAAATGATCCAAGTGCCATAATGTACCCACTGTACATAACACCTCTAGCTTAATGAATCATAAAAGCAGGACCTATGATGACCTCTCTTCTCTAGCATAATAACTCATAGATAAAAGGCCCCATATGTGATTTTAGAATATCCATATATAGTGATCTGGTCTCAATTCAGGATTTAACGTCATCATCATCATCAATATACTCCATCCAGTATAGAGGTATGTATATATAGTAAATGTACAGACTCAAACCATGTCTTAAAAGAATGCATGTTGTAAATCTGTTGATTGAAATCAACTCCAGGATTAAACCATCAACATATAGTATAAAAGGGTCAAAATCTCTCTTGATCGAAGTAAACAACAGTGGTAAAAAGGAGGATAAATCATGGACCAAAATTAACCTCGATCTAAATTCCAAAGCATCATTTTTAATTCCTAAAGCTCGTAAATTATTAAGTAAGGTGGTACGATTTTTTTATAAAAGAATCCTTGAAGAGTGAAAAGTTGAAATAAATTCCTTTTTAGAAAATAGTAGTAGAGTCATGATATTGGTTGGAATCATACCACTAAGTGAGCATGAATGCACCAAAATCTATGCATATCATCACCAGTAACTAAAAAATACAATCATGAGTTGCCAAGCCTCTATAGACTAAAGTCACATCCTTTATAAGGATATAATACTCACTTAAAGTCCAACTAGCATCATAACCATAACCTTGGATCCAACAATAAATAACTAACATAAATGTATACTATAATTTGGGGAAAACCATGATCTAATTCACTAATTCTAGTAATAAAACTTATACTAAAGGGTCCTTACCATCAACTATAATCAATATTCTAGAAACCTAGGGTGATAAGATCCTATAAACATAACAAGTATTTCATCTTAAGGGTTGATTCACCCTTCTGTCTCCAAATCCTAAATTAGGCTAAGTCATGGTGTTATACCTATAATCATATCCTAACATCCTTACCTAACATGCAATATATATCATACACTATCTTGTGAAGAAGATTAGACCAAAGCCTACCTTGATGATGAATCACAAATCCTTGAATGATCCATAAATTACCCGTCTTTGATCCACGATCCCAAAGTACCACAACTCTATAAAAATTGCAATCTCTTGTCATTAGGAGTAAAATGAGGCCCATATTTCTATATAATAGGTTAGGTCAGAATTTGTGTCAAAAAAAGGCCCGCAAACGAAATGCAAAATTGAATTCGTCATGAGATCCTTTAAAGAACAAAGAATGCATACTCTAAATATAAGAACAAAAAGTGTATAAATGTGGCCCAAATTATCCCCTAAGTTCTAGGTATTTAAATATCTAATTTTTAAAAATTTACAATGAAATAGGATTGAAATTTACAGGAAAAATAATGAAAAATGACCAAGGAGTGTTAGGCTAGCTTACCTTATCTTGAATGGATGTGTAACGAACCTCCCGATCCTTTGTGGAATTTTCTCATATTCTATATTTTAGCGTTCTCCATAGATGGTACATAATTTATGACTTATGGTGATGAGTAGTACCAATTCTTGAGGTGTTTGAAAGTTTTAAGTATTTTTAATAATTATTTAATTAATAAATTAATGCATTAAAATAGCAATTTATTTACTTATGTGGCCAACACAAAAATAGGTTTAAGTGGAAGATTTTATTATATTAGAGAATAATATCGGAGGTTTCCAACTAGGGCAGATGAACACAACAGTTAGCAACAAAGCAATTTTTCACCCGCAGCTTTAAATACTATCTCTCTCGGCTGAGTTTCAGGTAGAGTTGCTTTGTTAAAATTGATGTTGTACTTGTCTATCTATTGTTACTAGTTACGTGAGGGTGGGTGGAAAATAAATTAGGCAAGAAACTTTTTCTTTAGTGAGCTATTATTACCATGAGATTTTAAATTATCAAATGTATTAACATTAGATAGATCAAGTAATGGTGTGATTGGGCCCTAATGATAATGAGAATGGTAGCCTTAGTTCATGAAAAGTGGCGTACAAGTAGGTTAAATATTAGGCAGTAAACTTCATTTAAGTAATGATTGGATAATCATGTTGAAAAGAGGTTATATATGATGATTTTATTTATAATTGAAATACCTGCAGTATCTTAGTTTGAGCCATACCGTTAGATAGAAGGTTAGTTGAATGATATATGTTGTAGTGTTTGTAATGTTGTTAAAAGAATAAGCTTTTCTATACTAGTTGTTGCATGGTTTCCTGATTCTTATGCTATTTTTATTTTTTTTGATGATTTTTAATTCTTTTGTGATCTGGTTCTCCTCTTATGTTGTCATGTGAGAGTGTACACAAATAGTAGAAGCAAAAAGTGATGCTAATCTTATTTTAAGTCATTACCAGTTCCTAAAAAGATGCTATATGGTTTCGCTTTAGAAAACATGAGGATTCCATAGAATTTTATCATTTGATGCTTATTATTTTAATAAATTCAGGTTTTAAAGGCTAGAAATTTTAGAGCAAGAATATTTGGGGATCGAATGAGGACCTATTTAGTTGAAATATGACGCACTAATTCATACTCTTTTGAAAATTATATATATATTGAAACAGATTTCGAACATTCCAAAACTTTGAGAAAGGGCAGGACGCTTACGGACTAGCTACATTCAACTTCTTTGATTGAGGTAGGTTATGGTTTAATTGGAGTTTAGACTCGAATTAATTATATGTATGATCCTAAATTATAGACTTGTGGATTGGTATTCGGACATGCTTGAAATTGTTGATGTTTGGATTGTTAATACATGTATAAATGTTTATTAAAAAGTGACTTGATAGAATTGTCTAATGACTTTAAGTGTACTTGTAACCTTGGTACATTGTGGGGCTTGCTGTGAAGTTGTTTAAATTGATATTGATAATACTTGGTTATGTTTATGTTGTATCGGGTACTACGCCGATACATTTATATTTATGTTAGATCGGGTACCACTCTGGTACGTTTATATTTATGTTGGATCGGGTACCAAATTGGTACGTTTATATTTATGTTGGATCGAGTACCATGCCGGTATATTTATATTCATGTTGGATCGGGTACCACGCCGGTATGTTTATATTTATATTGGATCGGGTACCACGCCGGTACATTTATATTTATGTTGGATCGGGTACCACGCCGGTACATTTATATTTATGTTGGATCGGGTACCATGACGGTATGGTACATGAACATAGATTGTTCCCTTCAGTTCATGACTATTTGGGCAAAAATAAGTCCCATAACATGTGTGTACATATTTGTGTTATTTCTGTGGATGTTTACAGTAGGGTTGATACTCTTAATGGTTATGTTGCTTATTTGTGAGCACTATTTGACCTGTTGTTGCTGTATTGTTGATTCATTGAATATTTGTTGTGTGATATTGCTTGTCTACTTGTTATTTGATTTATGTTCTGTACATGCTATTAAATTGAGTTGGCCTATGATACCTACTAGTACATAGTGGTTTGTACTGATACTACCTTGTACTCTTTTTTTGTTGAGTACAGAAAGTGTTCTAGGCTCAGACATGACCTCACCTCTAGAGTTTGATAGCAGATCTTGATCCAAGGGTGAGCACTCCGTCTCCAAGCTGCCATGGGTCATCTTATTTGTTCTTGTCCATCTTTCAGGAAATGAAACATTCTTTATTTACTTTATTTTTGGATATCACTTTAGATATGATCTTTGTTAGTAGTTCTTGTACTACGACTTTCGGGTCTTGGGAATTTTAGTAAGTAGTTCGTTTGAATTTCCGTATTAATAATAATTAGTCCTGGATATTTTTTATTATGTTGAATTTTATAACAATGTCATCTAATATTGACTAAATGTTTGGGTATTGATTCGATTTAGATGGTTCTCCCACAAGAAGATTAGTGTGGGTGCCACAAATGGCCATTTGGGTTGTGACAGGATGATTCCCCACTCTTTCCTCTCTTTAAGATCTTAAAATGGTGGGAAAATAGTGAGAAAATGAATATAAAATTTAGGTAAAGAAGCGATTTAACAATCCCTAGGTACCGCTAAAGCGACCACTTGTCTGCTTATGCGGCTATCACATTTGCAACATAAGTCTACTAAAGCAGTCATGTACCAGGGATGCGGTCATTGCTAAAGTGGTCACCTGGCCAATAAAGCGATGCCCGTTTAACCATCCTTGATATCTAAAGGGGACCTTAGCCTAATGGCCAAGGGTACTAAAATAGCTCGAGGTCGCTAAATTGGTCAAACTAGATATCAGGCACAAGTTTTTGGCTAAGTCCAAAATAGACTTTGACCGAATGCTCGAAGTTTATTTGGTACCCTGTGCGCACAAACAAACTATGCTACCATACTAAATTTGATATTCTTGACTCAATGGAACCATTGAAACTTTTATCAAAGATTGTTTTGACTAATTATGGGGACTACACCTATAGATCCATTTTTCATACAATCCGTCTAATAGCAAAAAATATGTGCAAAATCTTTGGGACCTTGACCAAGGTTCCCCTTTGTTATCCTCCGAAGTCTATGATTTAATAATGATAAACTAACAAGTGGATCTTTGTAGGACATTGAAGACTACTGATAAAGGAAGCCTGCTCCAGGAATGGAAGGACATCAACTTATGATCCATGACATCAAAGGAAATAAATTAGAATAAGGACAAACGAAAAGAGAATCTCAGTCCCATAAGTCTCGACAAATCAAATCAATCCCAGAGAATCTCTAGCCCAAAATTCTTGACAAATCAAGTCAATAACAACTAAAGAAAAAAAAAGAAAATATCACAAGAACATTTGGAAAAGCATTAATCTATACAAGACCAAAAGGAAAAATAGATCACAGACATATCTAATATGGATGTGATCCAAAGCCATATATGAACATATCTGATATGGACATATCAAACAACTACATTCCTCAATCAAGGAATCAATTTAAATCCTCGATTGAGACGAAATATCTTGGGTTTCCTTATGAAGAGTAGCAGCCGAAGACTATAATAGATGAAGACCGAAGATAGACACGGGTTACGCAACTTCAAGGAGAAAATTCAAAGTGTCTCAATCTTAGTCTCACATGGATTTGTAACTTTTAGTTTAAAATTGTTATATAAAGTGTAGGATCGAGTCAACTTTGTAACATTAACTGAAGCTATGTAATAAGATCTGAAGAGCAAATAAGTCTTCAAAACTTGTTTTCTATGATTGTACTCGATACCAATATTGAACGATATAAGGAAACTTTGAAACCCAAGGGAACTTGAAGTAGGCACCACATTGGTGTTCCCAACCAGGAAAAATTTCTGTGTTATTACTTTACATTCTGTTATTTATTTGTTTAATTATTTTAAATCTAATCTGTTTTACGGAGTGTACTAATTTGTAGGTGAGTCGACTGTGAGGAGTTAGTAATCGACTCACAGAAAAATTTCAATTCACCCCTCTCTTGAACTTCAATTAGTGTCAGAGCAGGTCTCACTAATAGTGTTGCTTAACTGCAAGTGAGTTAAGATCAAATGACAAGTTATCAAATCTCGGGTGATTTTTTTGAGGATGGTCATTCCTCCTCAAGACCACCATACTTTAATGGACAATAGTACTCCTATTGGAAAAAAGGTTCAGAATCTTTGTCAATTCAAATGAATTCCAAGCATAGGTTGTTATCAAGAAGGATCCAAAGCCGATTCTAGGAATTAAAGAGAAGTCAAAGGACAAAGACAAAGAGTCTAGTAGTTCTGACATAAAAGATATTGAAAGCTTCGAGGTCACCAAAGAACAATAAGAGGTAATCCAAACTAATGCACATGCTATAAGTGTACTTTTGTGTGCAGTTAGCGGGGAAAAGTACGAAAAAATATCAACTTGTGAAATAGTAAAGGAAATATGGGACAAACTCGAGGTAACCTATGAAGGAACCACCAAAGTTAAGAAGTCAATTTGCTTCCCTAGTAAATGCATACGAGCTATTCTAAATTTCAGAGAATGAGGACATTGAAACCATGTTACCTGATTTAGTAAGATCATATGCAAACTGAAATCACTGGGAATGATCTATCCATAAATCCTGCAAGTCCAGAAGTTGGTTCGAAGTCTTCCAAAGATTTGGGAAACCAAGGTTTCTATTCTGGAAAATGGAGATCTTCACAACATAACATATGACGAACTACAAGGTAACCTTATTACATATGAAAAAAATTATATTAACAGGTACCACATGGAGAAGAAGAAGAAACCAGTAGCCTTTAATACTGCTCCAACCAAAGAAGTGGACATTTTTAAAGATTCTAATAGCAAATGAATGCCCCTCATTAATCGTGGAGTAAGGAAGATCATGATACAGAGACAAAAAAGATCCCAAGGAGTCAAAAATAATGAATCTACTAGAAACAATGATCGCTGCTATCACTGTAGAAGGCTTGGCCACTTTAAGCAAAACTGCCTTGAATTAAGAAGAAAATCATTTAGGAAGAATCAAAATTTTGGAGCCTGGAGTGATGAGGATGAAACCAAAGAGGAAATAAAAGTCCCCAATATATGCTTTATGGAAATAGGTGAATCTAGAGACGTACGATTACATGATTATCATAACTGGAATATTCTTGAATCCAACTTGGATATGATAACCGCCGAGATTCAAAAAGTCATAGATGAATATAATAAACTAGCTCAAGAGAAAAATGTTTTAGAGCATGATTTAAATGAAAAATCAAATAGTAACAAAAAAACTTGCAAATAAAAATTGAATCTTGTCAAATATAAATTGACCTACTTCATGAAGAGCTTGATGATGCAAAAATAAAACTTAACAGTTTTAAGACATCCCCAAGCCACAGTTTTATAAGATCAAATTATTTCAAAAACTACTCTAGTTCCTCATTTGGATCGTTTAAATCAGCTAAGACCTCGTTCTCCTCTCGAGGACCCATCTATTTATTTGTGGATAGAGAGGGAACAAATCCTACAGTTGTAGGCATAAGTCTAAAAGTGTATGGGTTTGGAAGCCCAAAAGAAAACACATCTAACCCACAAGGACCCAAGACTACTTAGGTACCTAAAAAGGATTAATCTTCTCATTTTGTAAGAATATTTCCGCGATAACCATAAAAACAAAAGATGGGCTCCCAATGGCGGATGTTAAAAATAAATGATCCGAAAGAAAGAAATATCCTCTTTTTTGAAGAATGCAAGTGAAGGATCAATAAAATTCAGTGACAACGCCCGAGGCAGTATCACCAGAGTCGACTGGTTTGGAATCTCCCTCAAACCAAAGAATTATTCATCAAACATGATAACATTGGTATATATCTCTTTGGTGAAGTCCAAAAAATAGGAAAGATAACATATAACATGTCACATTATTAATAGATGTTTGATCCATAACAATGCAGTGATGAATAATAGGTGAGTGATTTATAATATGAAGATGATGCTCGCACAATCTCTAAGCCTTCACAAGATGAGTTCACTTTACCCCCTTCAGAGTCAACTTCTACATCTGAAATAATGAGAGTCAAATGAAGATAGATATATATCTCAAGTATATTCCCTCCAAGAAGGTAATGACTTCAACAAAATCTTTATCCTTGTGAAAAGGGCAGAATCAATACGAATTATCATTATCAGTTGCTACCCTCAAATTTTTTTAAAACTGCTAAAGCACTCCACTGTCTCAAGCGAGCTCCAAAGGCTTGGCATGAGAAATTGAGTACTTCCCTAATTATTTTTTTAAAAAAGAGGAGTATTTTTGATATAATTCTAATTCCTTACAAATTTGTTTTGGGGCCTTCTTACTGTACATGTTTTAGTATTATTCCTAATAATTCTAACATTTTCGTGTGAGAATTTTTCTATTCTAATGAAAGTTTTTGCCACATGAGTGATGCTCCAAGTTCATAACTCAACAAGGAGCAAACATTAATTGACTCACCAATAACTGAAGCAATATACATAGCCTTTGGGAATCGCTGTACTTAAACTCAATGAATCATGCATTAACTACTTAATTTTATTTTGTCTTTTAAGTTTGTTCCCAAAATATGTGAAAATACTGGTGCTGTTAGTCTATCTAAATGCTCTGTGTATCTAGGGAACAACATGTATGCATTAAGCATCATTTTATTCATAATCATGGAGAAAGCGGGGATTTTTTTTGACTCCAAAAAAATGTTGGTAGATTTTCTTAAAACCATTGCTAAAAGAAAGATCTTATTTTTTCAGGAAAAGATTTGACATTAATGATTTATGAGTCATATTTACGGACACAAATCTTTTTACTTAGTCCAATTTATTTTTCCATTACTAGAAGAAAGATTTTATTTTCTCAAAAAAAGATTTGGCATTAATGATTTATGAGTCATTTTTTTGGACACAAATCTTTTTAATTAGTCCAATTTTACCTATTTTACCAAAAAGGAGTCTTTTTAAAAAGGAAGCCATTATTAACTTCACTATTTCCCATGCCTTCTATGCCATCCTTTTTACTTCCCCATGCATTGTCACCTCTATCAGTCTCCTTTCACTTTTCGCCCCTTCACTTTCCTCCTCTCTATCCCTTCTGAATAGTTGCCTCTTACCCTTTTGCTTCAAAGTTCTCTTAACTGGCTTTTCTCCTCCCTCTCTCAATCTTTAAATCTCATCTCCTACCCCTCCGAGACAAAGACTCATTCAATGTCCAACATATATAGAATCTCTTCTGATGATCCCGTTCTTCTCTCTGAGTCCTTTGACGAATCCTTATCTCAATCCACTCTCCTTAAGAGACGATGACCCCCTTCCAGCCCTGTCTCCTCCATAAAAGAATCTCGTCTAAATCCTTATAATTACCTACCCCCAAAAGAGATGCACTAATTTTGGACAAACTCTCATAAAGAAAATTTTACTTCTTCAAAAATTGCTCCATCATACCTGATCACATTATCAATCATAGTTTATTAAAACATGTATCTTACAATGTTAGTCATTTTTTAAAATTTCAAGATCCGTCCTTGATTTTTTGCCTCTGTGAACTTCTAGTTTATAAGAGGCTGTCCGCACATTTTATGATAATATCCAACTTTGCCCAGACAGTGCTGAATTCAAGAGTCTTGTTCTAGGCACAAGAATTGTCTTGAACAACTTCTATTTAAAAATATTTTTGATACTAAGTTTTTTGGTGTCGTCTCTTTTATGAACAATAACTAGTCCGAGGATTTTGAAGTGGGTTTTGAGGAAGCCTTGAAATTTCTGTCTGACCCTGACTCTGTGTCAACCAACTTTAGTCCCTTGCATTTATGTTTAAAATTTCGCATAATGGCCCATATTATTGCTACTACTCTGATTTAGCAAAAAGGATCCCTAAGAAACATCAGCTGTAGTGATATCTTTATGCTGTACTGTCTGGTCAAAATGATCAAAATCAATTGGGCAACTTGTATATGAGAGTACGTGCTTGAGAGTGCAAGGGAAGTCTATGCCTCTGTTGGGATGCTCATCACTCAGATCCTTCTTTTATACTCCATCGATCTCTCTACTTATCCTACTATAGAAGTTGCTGCAACTTATGATTCAAGAACGTTTAGCTGCATGGGATATGTCCTGATGGAAGATGAATGGAGCAAGAAAGAATCTGCCTGTGCTAAGGCTGTACCTCCAAAGGTAAGTTAATCTGTTTCTAACTCCTATACCTCTTTGTTGAAGGAACTCAAAGAACTAAAGAAATGGTTTAAATCCATTGAGGAAAGTGTAATGCAACTCTAGGAATCAACTATCAAACTCCTGGACCTTGGGAAAAGTATAAGCTCTGACATAAGTGTGGTCCAGCTGGAACTCAATGGGTTCAAATCAGAAGGGGTTAAGCTGTTCTCTCGAGTGATCTCTCATATATTCTATTTCAAATCCCAAGTCTCTTCCTCGAATAATGATCTGGTTGTCTCCATTCAAACTTTCTACTCCCCTTTTGTAAAGAATGTTGAAAAATTCTATGACAAGTTTTATCATAATATGCATAATACCTTAACATACTTCCTGGCGAAACGGGGAATTATGAACTTTTATTCAAAAGGGGGTTCCTGTCCCTTATGTCGATAGGTTGTAAGATAATCTTTATCACACTATCTGACACATTTTTTTGCTCTTCCTAGTTAATAGATTATGAATATCCATGTTTGCCAATTATAGCCTGTGTGCTGTTTTGTCTATGTGTTTTGATTTTCGCTGCTATTCTTTTTATTAAGCTAAAAGGAGGAGAAACTTAGGAACATTAGGAACATTAAGAAATCAGGAAACACCCATCAATAAGAAGGAACAAGAACAAGTCCACAGTCGACTTTCGACACACAAAAGGGCGACTGATGCCTAAGAAGCTCAGGACAATAGAAATGCTCACATGTCAAGGGGAGAAAGTTGACTTTCGGTACACAAAGGCTGATTGATACCTAAGAAACTTGGGATAGCAAAGATGCTTACAAGTCAGGGGGAGCAAGATGCCAGATAGAGAAGTCAACTGATGTTTAATCTTGTTTGTCATTATTAAAAAGGGGGGAGATTATTAGCCTCTGAAATCTATGTTTTAATAATGACAAACTAATAAGTGGATCTTTCCAGGACATTGAAGACTACTTATAAAGGAATCCGTCTCTAGGAATGGAAGGAGATTAACTAACGATCCACACATCATAGAAAATAAATCAGAATGAGGACAAATGGAAGGAGAATCTCATTCCCACAAGTCTCAACAAATCAAATCAATCATGGAGAATCTTTAGCCTAAAAGTATCGACAAATCAGATAAATAAAGACTAAAGAAAAGAAAGAAAATATAACAAGAAAATTTGAAAAAACATAAACCTATACAAGACCAAAAAGGAAAATACATCACAGACATATATGATATGAATGTGATCCAAAGTCGTATATGGACATATCTGATATGGACATATCAAATGACTACATTCCTCTATCAAGGAATCCATGTACTCTTTGATTGAGAAGAAATCTCTTGGGTTTCCTTATGTAGAGTAGAAATCAAAGACTATAAAAGATGAAGACCGAAGATAGACATGTCTTATGCAACTTCAAGGAGAAAATACAAAGTGTTTCATTCTTAGTCTCACAAGGCTATGTAACTTTTAGTTTACAATTGTTATATAAAGAATAGGATCAAGTCAACTTTGTATCATTAACTAAAGCTGTGTCATAAGATCTAAAGAGTAAAATAAGTCTTCAGAACTTGTTTCCTATCATTGTACTCTTGCCCGACATTGAATGGAGGAGAAAGTATCCCACTACTGTCAAAAGTCCCGATATAAAACCTAATACTTAGTATTTATATGATTTTTGGACTGGGGTTTTAAAATTTAAACTTGGAATAGCCGCGTCATGCTTGATGGGTTGGGAAATGGTTCATCGCTGAGGCGATGGTTCATCGCCTGGACCGTTGTTGAAGCTCCAGTGATACTGTGTTTTGTTTCTTGGCGACGGGATGGGTGATAGTTTATCGCAGGGTTGACGGTCCATCGCCTGGACCATCACAAAACTTCCAGTGACACTACATTCTGCTTCTTGGCGATGGGTTGGGCGATGGTTCATCGCAGGGTCGATGATCCATCGCCTGTACTATTTTAGGACTTCCAATGACATTGCCCTCTTCTTCTGGGCGACGATTAGGCCGACGGTCCATCGCATAGTCGATGGTCCATCGCCTAAGTCGTCGCTGGTCAGTTTTCTCTTATTTTGCCCAGTTATTCCAAGTTATTCTTCATGCTCAGTTTTTGTCCTGAAAACACTTAAGTCCAATGTTAAATACAATAATAGTTTCTTGAAAACACACAATTATCCTAAGAAAAAGGCCTAAATGTTCTGTCAAAAGCCAGAACATTAGTTGTACCCGGGTAAATAGAATATATAAAGCTGTGAGCCTCACCCAAAATCAGCTGAATCAAGTCACAAACCCTCGGAACACAAATGTAGACATCAAATATCCCCCTCAGGATCTATGGTACTCAACAACTGGTCATAGATGACACATAGTCTCATATCCTCAAACTGATGACTACGAATCTGCTCAAATATGGTAGACATTACCTCAATACTACAAGAATCCTCATAGGATCCAAAATATCCAATCGCACTATCAAGTTGGATAAGGACTGGACATCCCATGCCAATGAACTATGATTATTATGATAAAAGTCAAGCTACTCATACTTACCGCCTTCCGACTCAAGGGATCCGCTACCACATTAGCCTTGCTTGAATGGTAAATATAGAGATGTCATAATCCTTAAGCAACTCTATCCATCTCCGCTGACTAGAATTAAGCTCTCTTTAGATCATAAGATAATGAAGACTATGATGATCCATGTAGATCCCACAATTTATGCCATAAATATAATGCTTCCAAATCTTATGCATGAAAACTACCACTGCCAGTTCCAAATCATCAGTGGGGTAATTGTGATAGTACAACTTTAGCTGACTTAATGAGTAAGCAGAAAATTAACCGTCCGGTATAAAAACATAACCCAAACCAACATTGGAAATATCACAACTTACGGCGAATTCCTCACCCTCAATAGGAAGAGCCAATATAAGAGTTGAAGTGAGAAATTCCTTGAACTTCTGAAAGATCAAATCACACTTCTCGAACCATTAGATAGGAACCTTCTTTCGGGTCAATATGATCATCGATGCTGCAATAGTAGAACAACCCTCAATGACCTCTCTACACTAAATGACCAACCCAATGAAGCTACGAAACTCAGACAGAGATGTAGGCCTGGCCCAATCACGAATCACCTTTATTTTTGCTGGATCCACTATAATACCATCCTTGGACACCACATGTCCTAGGAATGTCATAGTCACGGTCCCAAACTCACACTTAGAGAATTTGGCAAAATGCCTACGATCTCTCAAACTTAGAAGAACAATCCTCAAATGTTGTATATGCTCCTCCTTACTCCTCAAATATACTAGAATATCATCAATGGACACAATAATAAAAGAATCCAAATAAGCCCTTAACATACGGTTCATAAAATCCATAAACATGGCTGGGGCATTAGTCAACCCAAAAGATATCACCAGGAACTCATATTTTTCATAAGGAGTCCTAAATCTATCTTTAAGATATCCTCAACCCAAATCCTCAACTGATGGTAATTGGAGCTCAGTTCAATCTTAGAGAACATCACTGCTCCCTGAAGCCGTTTAATTTAATCATTAATACAAGGCATATGATATCGATTCTTTATCATCACCTTATTAAGTTGCATGTAGTTAGTAAATATACACAAGGAACCATTATATTTCTTCATAAACAAGATAAGAGCGCCATAAGGGGACACACTCGCCTAATGAAACACTTACCCAAAAGATCCTGAAGCAAAAAATTCAACTTCTTAAGCTCATAGGAGTCATACGTTTTGGTGCAATAGAAATAGGTCGAGTACTGGGTTAAGATCAATAAAAATCTCAAAATCACACCAGGATGAAGAACAGGTAGATCGGTAGAAAAACTATTAAAAACTCATGAACTATAGAAACAGAGTCATGTGATGAACTTTCCACCCTAACATCACCAATATAAGTGAGATAAGACTCATAATCCCTTGATATAAGATTGTAGAATGAATATAAGAAATAATTCTTGCCAGCTTGCAACTAATAGATCTCTGCCACAAAACTAGGGGCATATCTGGCATGACTAAGGTAATGGTCTTGCCAAAACAATTATCACGACCTGATTTATAGTCAGGATAGCACCTACTCTATCCCACCTGTAGGTAAGCCAAACCGTAACCCAGAGCTAAATAAAATGGGTTAACTTGGTAGAAAGGGCACACAAGGCAAAAAATAACAAGTGCAACTTATAAAGAAAGCAGGGTATTAGGAAAAGATAAAAGATAGTCAATACATAGATACCATCCCATGGCCTGGTAGAGCCAGTACAAGGGCAACTATAAATACAACACAAGTATCTTAAATAGTTAATACAATCTGTGTTGAAACTAAAGACTAGACATAAGTAAGATAGAAAAAAATGGGTGGCTCTGACTCTAAGAGCTCACCCTATCTCCAAAAATTAACATAATATAAACATCGATTAACTACAACAACTAGTACTTAGATCTACACCAAAAGGTACAAAAGTATAGTATGAGTACCAAAACCATGGGTAATGAGTTGGAATCATTATCCGACTGAGCTAGTTCATGATATTAGTATGATTAAATGCAAGATTACATAACTATGTCATGATAAAGAGGCAAACCTAATAACCACTCCAACATTGCTATGCATAGATAATTAAGTTAATCGGAATAATAACATAACATAACATCAACACATTCAATCATAACTATAAAATTGACTCCCATAAGACAATTAGTACAGAAAAGTAAATATCCCATTGCCAGTCCCCATAAGCCTGGAAGGTACAAACAAAATAGCATAACCTGCCACCATTATTTATCAACTCTCATAATACAATTAGAATTCATTCATGTCATGCCACACCATATCCAACGTTCATTCATTATCCATCATTTATTGATTAATCAATAATTATCAAATATTCATCTATTATCAACTAATCATTATTTATTAACTAATCACTATTTATCAACTAATCATTACTTATTAACTAATCGATATTTAGAAACTAATCATAGTATCACAAGAATTCATTCATATCATGCCACATTATAACCATTTCCTCATTTTTTAGATCTAGCTAGAATCACTATTGTCAATCTCACACCCTGATTCACCATATTATAATAAGTATAACATCATTGCATAATGTGTATATACGAACTCGAGTGGATAAGTATAATCAATAATATCATCATAAATATCATCATCAATATCATTCCTCATATCATCTCCAACATCATCAATATCATTATCAATATCATAGCCATCCTTCAGATTTGCACTAGGTATAAATAATCGATATCCTCATCATTATTCGAACTTGAACTAGTATTTGTATAATCATAGAATAAGCAATATCCAAACTTGTACCAGTAACCATATAATTATTACCATGGACAATAGCATAATTATTTGAGTATTCAATAGCATAACCGATAACACAACTATTTAACAGGATCACTAGTCATACTAGAAGCATGATCTCTAGCATAATCAATAGCATAATTGCTGATATAGTAAATACGCATAATCCTTAAAATAATCAATAAGCATAGTCTTGGGTATAATCAATAGCATAATCGCCAATCTAATCAATAAGCATAGTCAATGGCATATCCAATAGCCCAATCAATAACCTAATGAATGGCTTAATCAATATCACAATCAAGGGATTATTCAATAGCATATTCAATAGCACATCCTTAGCTTAATTAAGAAGTTATTCATAGCATAAACAATAAGCGTTACTCCCAATGTCAACCCATCATAACCTTCAAGTACCAAGGCATCTCAATATCACCAAAATAAATATTTTTTATATGTACACAAACATATAAAAGGTCTTCAATAACTAATACAATTCTTTGCCTAAGGTGGGTCGAAGATACCACTTCTAAATCCCTAAAATCCTTTGCTAAGAAATGTCTACCCCTAACTAGGTTAAGGTATCTAAATCTGCTATTAGATATTGAATAAGCCATAACTAACTCTAGGATAGTGGTTTCTCCCAATTGAGAGCAACTAAGTCAATTCCACCTAAGGTAATGGCAACTAAGGTAAGTTTTACCCTACACTCAAGTGACTAAGGAAATCTCCTCATTGGTTGAGCAACTAAGGTGTTTCCATCCTACAAAAGATCCACAAGGTCAACATTACCTAAGGTATGACTAACTAGGCTAACTATGCCCCAAAATGGTATCCAAAGTAGCTTAAACGGTCCAACTAACCCAAGTATTGCAATTTATCACTCCAACACCTAAACCCTTCCCAAGTGTAACATAATATCATAAACATAATATGATTAAGCTCAATCTAACTAGGGGAAAGATCTGTCCTACCTAGATTCCAAAGAAAGCTCAAAAAATCTGCTAAATCACTGGCTTTCCCTTTCAAGAAGCTTCCGCAAGATGCCAAGTTATCAAAATAATATTCTTCTCACCAATATTAAAATAAGGATTCCCATATTGTACCATTGTGCATCCAAAATCTCACGTGGTTCCCATTTATGAAAATCACGTTTTTGAGGTCAATCCAACCTTTAATCATGCTCAATGAGTAATTACCTTAAAAACGGATGAATCCAAGATAATTTGGGGCTAAAATCAAGCCTTCAATGTTTAGGGATTTGTGAACAAGAAATGGGAAAATCTATCTTCAAAAGTGTGAAATTTTACCACAAATCGAAGGAGAATTACGAAAATAAGTGTTAGCCAAGCTCCTAAATCACCCACAAGCTTCAATTCCAAGGTTATCACTATTTAAGGTTTTAGCTCTTTTAGAAATAAATAAAGAATGACAAAAAAAGGACTAAAGAGGGACTATTTATACCCATCCCAGGCGCTCGAATGCTGCTATCATGATAATTTCTTTTAAGACAGTCACTTTTGTGACTCTGATATCACGATCTGGCAAAGGTAAATTACATTGCGCAATTGAAATTTATGGCCATTCACTATCATGATCTTCCAAGGCATAAATCGCATGTGGCGAGTGTGATTTATTGCTATTGCAATCACGATTACACCAGTATGCTTTATGTACCAAAGCTTTGCTAAGTCTGGAATAGACTTTGATCGGGTGGTCGAAATTTGTTCAGAACCCCATACATGCAAAAACACTCTGCTACCATACCTAATTCAATGATTTGGACTCAATGGAGTAGTCGTAATTTCCATCCAAGTTTTTTTGGATGAAAAGTAGGTCAACACATATATTTTATTTTCTTAAATTTCCCACCAATAGGTTGAAATGAGACCGAGTGTCTCGGGACCTAAACCATGAATTCCTTGTAGCCTAAAATCTATATTTTGGAGCTGCTGGAATAGTCTGAATTTGCATTCGAGGTTGATTGATGTTCTTATAAGTGGCTATCTGGAACCAGCGAAGACTTTAAAATAGGGAATTGGCTTTTAAAACTAAATGAAATACCTGGTAACTGAACTATCATTCCGAACAAGTCATAAATGACTTGTAGTAGCTATAGAAAAACTTTAACGACAAAAACAAGCGAAAATATGGAAAATGACCTTAAGGGTCATTACAATATCAACTACTAAAGGAACTTTTTTTGTGAAAGTTATGGATTAGGATGTACTTAAAGTATCAAAAGGAAAAGGATAGTTTTCACGACCCGAGCCTAGGCCCTAGCCGTGATGAGCATCCCGAACCATGAAGGCCCGGAACACCCATTCTCTATCTGGTTATCATGCACAACTTTCGTAATCATAATAGAATGCAGAATTTAAACTGAGTATGGAAAGCATGGTCAAGTTCTGCAACATTTCTGAATAATACTATCTGACATCAGTCTGCGAAATCTCTACTAAGAACATAAACATCTGTCTGAAAAGAAACTGGGATAAGGCCCCCAGCAAACCAAAAACATAATAAATAAGATAATGTCTGACATAATTAGGCCTTCCGAATGATTGAAGGCTCACCACTTTAAATCAAGTCTACAAATCCAAAAATGTCTACTGAGTAGCTGGACCCCTAGACTGTG
This sequence comes from Capsicum baccatum var. pendulum, assembly GCA_030864225.1. NCBI lineage: Eukaryota > Viridiplantae > Streptophyta > Magnoliopsida > Solanales > Solanaceae > Capsicum > Capsicum baccatum. The sequence continues at coordinate 125,048,152 of CM061557.1, forward strand.
CCTCAGAACCTGGAAGGAGGGGGGGGGGGTCAGCACAAAAGTACTGGCACGCGAAGCACTCCAAAAATAATATAATGGAACATATATATATATATATATATTAAGTGAAAGCAATTCTTTTCATCAAGACATCATGTATAAAACTGTTTCTGAAAAATACATGGGCACTTTCTGAAAACATGAAACCTGGCTGTTCATTTCAAATCAAGATCTGTGTTTTACTTCTGAGTTAGGTGGTATACCCCTACAAGTCTGATATTCCACGGGCTGTATGGAATCCTCTATTGACTCGGCGGGGAAGCCCCCAACCCAAGTGTGCCGCAGGGGTTGGAGTGTCTGAGTCTGATACGCCACAGGATATTTAAGTCAGCGCATAATAGTATACCCGGGTCGGCAAACCACGATTTTAAGCAATGAGTCGCTTGAACTCAAGCCCTCTTCGGGGGACCACCTAACATCTCTGTATGCCTGTTTTCAACCTTTTCTGTACATGTATCATTCTTAAATTTCTAAATCATGAAAGTCTAATAAAAATCTGATTTCTGAACTAGTCTGTGTCTGTTATGGCATTTGTCTGAGTTGGTATCGTTATACCATGACTTGTAAGTCCTATTTCTGAGCCATAATGCATTTAGCACGATCTTTCATAAAAATATAGTTTCAGACCACCGAAGCATGTAATTTGCATTAAAGATGTCATGTTCCGAAACTCAATTTAAATCCATGCAAAACTTTCATCAAACATATGGTGGTCATGTGCATTTTGGCAAAACCATGCATTCTTTCATTACATGCATATTCAACATTCACAACCCTCTCTTTCGTGTTCAAAATCATATTCCAAACATAGCAAGAGTCAAAGCACTTCATATCATGATTTCCTTTTCTTTTCGAGATGTATTTCAAAACAATTTATATTACGTAAATCATGAAAAAATTTACATTAAGAGAGGGGTTTCATAAAAGTCATGCTATCAATTCATATTTCAGGACAAACACATATATACGTATACGTAAAATTTTCAATCACTTTGGGGGAAAGCCAAAAGGCCAAAACAATATCATTAAAGCTTCTAAAACATGAGTATGTACATGAATTTGAAAACCCGATTCTTAAAACATGATTTCTATGCCCATGAGATTTTAGGAAAACCCCGCGTACCTTTTTCTCCCCGAATTTTGGGTGTCTATCGAAGCCTACGTCGAGAGGATTCCGAATCTGTAATTTGTTTCACGAAGAAGTTTCGGAATGATCGGACCTTCAAGCTTATTTTCTCAAACCCTAGTTGCTTCTCCTCTTAAGTTCTTGAAGGATTAGATTTTGGGATTTTATAGGAGGCTTCAATGTTGTTAATAGGTCCAAATCCGTTTAGGAGTGAGTAAAGATGATTTTGGGTTTTGTAAGGACTAAATTGCACTTAAAATAACTCAAAACGGAGTGTTTTCGTCACCTGAAACCATAAGTGTGCGCCGCCCTTTGCATTGCATAGATTAAGATAGGCGCCGCATTGTGTATCGCCTAGACTAAGGTAGGCGCCGCATTGTGTATCGCGCAACCAGTCCAGTGGCTATGTGCGATTGGTTAGGCGACACACTCTTCTTTGCAAAGCCATAACTTCTTGCTCGAGTGTCGGATTTTTGCAAAATTGGTATCGTTGGAAAGTTAACTTGAAGACCTATCATTTGACACCTAGTAGGTTCTCTAATTCTACATATATAGAGAGTTATGGTCGATGGAAGCTAACACAATTTACAACGTCCACTAAAACTTAAGTCTAAAGTTCAGAAATTACAGTCTAATACATGCATGACTTTTTACGGGGCGTTACATTATCCCCCCCTTGGGATCATTCGTCGCCGAATGATGACGCGGGAATAGTCACGCACGATTTCAAGTAGATTTATACATAGAAGGAAACATAAAGCAAGAATTGTACCTTCCAATTCGTTATTTGCTGGTTCAAATAGGCTTGGGTATCTCACTTTCATGTCATGCTCCGACTCCCAAGTTGCTTCTTCAACTTTCTGATTTCGCCATAACACTTTCACTGAGGCTATCTCTTTACTTCTCAATTTTCTCACTTGACGATCTAGGATTTCCCCGGGCTCTTCCTCGTAAGACAAGGAATCGCTCACCTTGATCTCATCAATGGGCACCACCAAAGAGTGATCTCCGATGCACTTCTTCAATATGGATATGTGGAATACTGGATGAACAGAACCCAAACTTGCAGGCAATTCTAATTCATACGCAACTCCACCTATTCTTCTTATAATCTGGTACGGGCCTGTATAGCGAGGACTTAGCTTACCCCTCTTCCCGAAACACATAACTCCCTTCATGGGAGAAACTTTGAGGAAAACCCAATCTCCAATCTCAAACTCTAACTCTCTTCTTCTGACGTCGGCATAGGATTTCTGACGACTCTGATCTGTCTTAAGTCGTTCCCTAATGAGTTTCACATCCTCCATTGCCTGATGAACAAGGTCAGAGCCATATATCTGCACCTCACCTACTTCATACCATCCTATTGGAGACCTGCATCTCCTACCATATAATGCCTCGAAAGGTGCCATCTTAATACTAGAGTAGAAGCTGTTGTTATAGGCAAACTCTATCAGTGGCAAGTGATCAACCCAACAACCTTTAAAGTCTATCACACAGGCCCTCAACATGTCCTCCAGGGTCTGGATGGTGCGTTCAGCTTGCCCATCAGTCTGAGGGTGGAATGCTGTACTTAAGTTCACCTGGGTACCTAAACCTTTCTGAAACGATCTCCAAAACTGAGAAGAAAACTGCGTACCTCGGTCGGATATAATGGAGACAGGCGCTCCATGCAAACGGATAATTTCCGCAATGAATAGCTTAGTATAATCTTCCCCCGAATAGTTAGTCCTGACAGGCAGAAAGTGAGCTGACTTGGTCAGCCTATCTACAATCACCCATATAGAGTCATACTGATTTCGGGACTTCGGAAGTCCTATAATAAAGTCCATATTGATCATTTCCCACTTCCACAAGGGCAACGCTATTTCTTGGGAAGTACCTCCTGGCCTCAAATGTTCTACTTTCACTTGTTGGCAATTCAAGCACTTAGAAACAAAGTTAGACACATCTCGCTTGATATTATTTCACCAAAATATAGATTTCAAATCATGGTACATCTTAGTAGAACCAGGATGAACAACATACCTCGAGGTGTGAGCTTCATCAAGAATTCTTTCTCGAAGCCCATCGACATTCGGAACACATAATCTACCCTGAAACCTCAGAATGCCATCATCACCAACTTCAAAAGACATCACCTTTTGTTGACCCATATCTTTCTTGATTTGCATCAAGATGGAATCTTCAACCTGCTTCTCCTTCACTTCAGCACAAAGGGATGACTTAGCTAACTTATGAACAACCACCCCTCCATCTTCAGAATCTAACAATCGCACTCCCATATTCGCAAGGCGGTGAATATCCTTCACCATCTCTTTCTTTTCTTCTTCTACATGAGAAAGGCTGCCCATAGACAACCTGCTGAGGACGTCGACTAAAATATTTTCCTTGCCCGGATGGTAATGCAGGCTCATATCATAGTCTTTCAGAAGTTCCAACCACCGCCTCTACCTGAGATTCAATTTTTTCTGCGAGAAAACATACTGCAGACTATTGTGATCAGTGAAGACATCAACATGAACACCGTACAAGTAGTGCCGCCAAATCTTAAGGGCAAACACCACAGCCGCTAACTCCAAATCATGAGTAGGGTAGTTCCGCTCGTGCACCTTCAACTGCCTAGATGCATAAGCTACCACCTTACCATGTTGCATCAAAACGCAGCCAAGTCCCACACGGTACGCATCACAGTAAACCACAAAACCGTCAACACCCTCGGGAAGAGTCAAAATGGGTGCAGTGGTCAGTCTGTCTTTCAACTTCTCAAAACTATTTTCACATAAATCATACCACACAAACTTTACCTTTTTCTGAGTCAGTTTAGTGAGTGGGGCCGCTATGGCTGAAAAACCCTCTACGAACCTTCTGTAATAACCTGCCAAACCTAAGAAGCTCCGAATATCGGTTGGAGTCGTGGGTTTGGGCCATTTCCTCATTACCTCAACTTTCTGGGGGTCCACTCTAATCCCATCACTGGACATAATATGCCCTAAGAAGGCAATAGCATCTAACCAGAACTCACACTTGGAAAATTTGGCATACAACCGATGATCCTTAAGGGTCTGAATAATGATTCGAAGGTGATCGGTATGATCCTCCTTAATCTTAGAATAAATTAGAATATCATCAATAAATACAATGACAAACGAGTCAAGAAACTGACGGAAAACTCTGTTCATAAGATCCATGAAGGCTGCAGGGGCATTAGTTAATCCGAAGGACATGACAAGAAACTCATAGTGACCATATCGGGTTCGGAAAGCTGTTTTGGGAATGTCTGACTCCCTAACTTTCAACTGATGATAGCCCGAACGAAGGTCTATTTTTGAATAACATCTAGCACCCTGAAGTTGGTAAAAAAGATCATCAATCCTAGGAAGAGGATATTTGTTTTTAATTGTGACCTTATTCAACTGACGGTAATCTATGCACATACGAAGGGAACCGTCTTTCTTACGCACAAAAAGTATAGGTGCACCCCAAGGAGATACATTGGGGCGTATAAATCCTTTATCTAGGAGGTCTGCTAGCTGCTCTTTCAACTCTTTTAGCTCTGCGGGAGCCATTCTATATGGCGGAATAGAAATGGGACGGGTATCTGGCAACACATCAATACCAAACTCTATCTCCCTATCAGGGGGTATCCCTGGGAGATCTTCGGGAAAGGCTTCTAGAAATTCATTCACCACAGGGACAGACTGAAAAGGAGGATTTTCAACTTTAGAGTCCTTGACTCGAAGAAGGTGATACAAGCAACCCTTAGAAATGAGTTTTCGGGCTCTGAGATAAGATATAAAGTGCCCTTTGGGTGCTAAAGAATGTCCCTCCCATTCTATCATTGGTTCATTCGGGAAAGAAAAGGTAACTCTACGGGTCCTACAATCCAATATGGCATAGCATGAATGGAGCCAATCCATCCCTAAGATAGCATCAAATACAACCATGTCCAACTCTATAAGGTCTGCCACCGTATCCCGACTACCAACAGTCACCACACAACCCCTAAATACCCTTCTAGCAACAACAAAATCCCCCACTGGGGTAGAAACAGAAAAGGGTTCAGAAATCACTCTGGGCTCAAACCCGAAACCAACAGCCACATAAGGAGTCACATAGGATAAGGTAGATCCGGGATCAAGTAACACATAGACATCACGGGAAAAGATTTGTAACGTACCGGTAACAACATCTGGGGAAGCTTCCACCTCCTGGCGGTTGGTCAAGGCATATAACCGGTTGCGACTGTTCCCGACAGCTGATGTGGCGCCCTTTTGAGACGGGGGTGGTGCTGTGGGATTGCCCTGAAACTTCACACCACCAGCACTCCTCCTAGCAGATGGACAGTCCCTCTGAAAGTGGTCTGACTGACCACATGAATAACATACAAGTGTGCCCAACTAACATTTCCCCGGATGATTCTTACCACAATTTTCACATCGCGAGTAAGTGCGATTCTGCTGAGCCATACTACCCTGCGGCTGAGTATCTGGTGCTCTAGATCCATAAGGAGTCTGAAAGGTTTGAGTCTGTCTGTCTGCAGGGGGTTTGGGCGCTGGGGCACTGGCTGCTGACTGTGTATTATTCCAAAACCTCGTCTTCTTTGACCACCTATTTCCCCAGTTACCACTCTGCGGCTGACTCTGGTGCCGATCCGCAGATTTGACTCTCTTGTCCTGTTTGTCCTTCTCTCTAGATTCAGCGATCTTTCTCTTCTTCTCTTCCACCTGCTGTATGTGGACTGTCAGTCTAGCAAAGTCTAACTCCCTATTTAACATTGCCCCCTGGCACTCAAGTACCAGGTTATCAGCAAGGCCGGATGCAAATTTCCTCATCCGGGCTCTCATATTGCTAATCAATTCTGGTGCATAGCGGGCTAGTTGATTAAACTTCAAAGTGTACTCCTATACACTCATACTGCCCTGCTTCAGATTCATGAACTCTTCTGCTTTGGCCTCCCTCAACTCCAGAGGAAAGAATCTGTCAAGGAAAGCTTCTACAAACTCACCCCAAACTGTAGGCTCAGCACTCTCACCTTTTGCATCTTCCCAGTCTGCATACCACTGATTTGCAACATCCTTAAGCTGATAAGTTGCCAATTCCACTCCTTCAATCTCATCAACATGCATTACCTTAAAGATCTTCTCCATCTCATCCACGAACTCCTGTGGATATTCCTCCACCTTTGTACCAGTGAACTTAGGTGGATTCATCTTCATGAAATGCCCGACTCTAGTAGCCTCAGACGTAACGGATGCAGACCCAACATCTTCCGATCGTTGAGCCTGGTTAGCTACCAGCTGTGTCAGCATATGGATAGACCATTTGAACTCTGCATTTGAGATATCTCTCTGAGCAGTTGGTGGACGGTTGACATTAGTCCGCAGAACCCGAGATGAACTGGCTGGAACTGGAGGGACTCCCGGAGTAGGGACAGGTTCTGGCGTGGAATCTCTATTATGGGTCCGCATCCCATGGGTGGGACGGACCACATCTGCCTGAGCACTCTAATCGATGTTGTGATGGGGAGGCATAGTCGTGTTTCACTATAATACAAGAGATCATCGATTAGGGGACAGTTTAGACTCTGAAGCACGAACTAAATCTCAAAGAAGGGAAACATTCCTAAACGCCTAGTAGCCTCCTGTTTATAAGTGTGGTGCGCTACACACCCATAAACAAAACTTTACTCGACGCGATTTCGCAGACACCCTGGGACCATGAACCGTGCTCTGATACCAAGTTTGTCACGACCCGAGCCTAGGCCCTAGCCGTGACGAGCATCCCGAACCATGAAGGCCCGGAACACCCATTCTCTATCTGGTTATCATGCACAACTTTCGTAATCATAATAGAATGCAGAATTTAAACTAAGTACGGAAAACATGGTCAAGTTCTGCAACATTTCTGAATAATACTATCTGACATCAGTCTGCGAAATCTCTACTAAGAACATAAACATCTGTCTGAAAAGAAACTGGGATAAGGCCCCCAGTAAACCAAAAACATAATAAATAAGATAATGTCTGACATAATTAGGCCTTCTGAATAATAAAAGGCTTGCCACTGTAAATCAAGTCTGCAAATCCAAAAATGTCTACTGAGTAGTTGGACCCCTAGACTGTGCCTCAGAACCTGGAAGGAGGGGGGGTCAGCACAAAAGTACTGGCACGCGAAGCACTCCAAAAATAGTATAATGGAACATACATACATATATATATATATATATATATATATTAAGTGAAAGTAATTCTTTTCATCAAGACATCATGTATAAAACTGTTTCTAAAAAATACATGGGCACTTTCTGAAAACATGAAACCTGGCTGTTCATTTCAAATCAAGATCTGTGTTTTACTTCTGAGTTAGTTGGTATTCCCCTACAAGTCTGATAGTCCACGGGCTGTATGGAATCCGCCATTTACTCGGCGGGGAAGCCCCCAACCCAAGTGTGCTGCAAGGGCTAGAGTGTCTGAGTCTGATACGCCACAGGACATTTAAGTCAGCGCATAATAGTATACCCTGGTCGGCAAACCACGATTTTAGGCAATGAGTCGCTTGAACTCAATCCCTCTTCGGGGGACCACCTAACATCTCTGTATGCCCGTTTTTAAACTTTTCTGTACATGTATCATTCTAAAATTTCTAAATCATAAAAGTCTAATAAAAATCTGATTTCTAAACTAGTCTGTGTCTGTTATGGCATTTGTCTGAGTTGGTATCGTCATACCAAGACTTGCAAGTCCTATTTCTGAGCCATAATGCATTTAGCACGATCTTTCATAAAAATATAGTTTCAGACCACCGAAGCATGTAATTTGCATTAAAGATGTCATGTTCCGAAACTCAAGTCAAATCCATGCAAAACTTTCATCAAACATATGGTGGTCATGTGCAATTTGGCAAAACCATGCATTATTTCATTACATGCATATTCAACATTCACAACCCTTTCTTTCGTGTTCAAATTCATATTCCAAACATAGCAAGAGTCAAAGCACTTCATATCATGATTTCCTTTTCTTTTCGAGATGTATTTCAAAACAATTTATATTACGTAAATCATGAAAAACTTTACATTAAGAGAGGGGTTTCATAAAAGTTATGCTCTCAATTCATATTTCAGGACAAACACATATATACGTATACGTAAAATTTTCAATCACTTTGGGGGAAAGCCAAAAGGCCAAAACAATATCATTAAAGCTTCTAAAACATGAGTATGTACATGAATTTGAAAACCCGATTCTTAAAACATGGTTTCTATGCCCATGAGATTTTAGGAAAACCCCGCGTACCTTTTTCTCCACGAATTTTAGGTGTCTATCGAAGCCTACGTCGAGAGGATTCCGAATCTGTAATTTGTTTCACAAAGAAGTTTCGGAATGATCGGACCTTCAAGCTTATTTTCTCAAACCCTAGTTGCTTCTCCTCTTAAGTTCTTGAAGGATTAGATTTTGGGATTTTATAGGAGGCTTCAATGTTGTTAATAGGTCCAAATCCGTTTAGGAGTGAGTAAAGATGATTTTGGGTTTTGTAAGGACTAAATTGCACTTAAAATAACTCAAAACGGAGTGTTTTCGTCACCTGAAACCATAAGTGTGCGCCGCCCTTTGCATTGCATAGATTAAGATAGGCGCCGCATTGTGTATCGCCTAGACTAAGGTAGGCGCCGCATTGTGTATCGCGCAACCAGTCCAGTGGCTATGTGCGATTGGTTAGGCGACACACTCTTCTTTGCAAAGCCATAACTTCTTGCTCGAGTGTCGGATTTTTGCAAAATTGGTATCGTTGGAAAGTTAACTTGAAGACCTATCATTTGACACCTAGTAGGTTCTCTAATTCTACATATACAGAGAGTTATGGTCGATGGAAGCTGACACAATTTACAACGTCCACTAAAACTTAACTCTAAAGTTCAGAAATTACAGTCTAATACATGCATGACTTTTTACGGGGCGTTACAATAATGCATCCGCATCTCGCTCTTGATCTCCCAAGTGGCCTTCTCTTCTGGATGGTGCCTTTATTAAACCTTAACTATAGGAACATTGCTAGTGCGCAATCGCTTAACATCACTAGCCAAAATGAGCACAGGCTCCTACACAAAGGTTAATCACTCATCCTACTGGATTGAGTCCCATATAAGAACATGAGATGGATCGGGAATTTATCATCAAAACATAAAAACATAGAAAATCAGATGGACAACAATAAAATCTAGAGGTAACGCTAACTCATAAGCCACCTCACCGACTGTGCAAAGAATCTCAAAAGGTCCAATATATCTAGGACTGATCTTGCCCTTCCTCTCGAACCTCATTATACCCTTTATAGGTGACACACAGAGGAATAGCCAATCAACAACTCTAAATCTCAAGGTGCATAGCCTACGGTATGTATAGGCCTTATGCCTACTCTGATCAACTTTCAACCTATCCCGAATCACCCTGACTCTGTCCAATGACTTTTAAAGCAAATCAGTTCTATGAGGTCAAATCTTAGAAGTTTCAAAGCATCTAATCAAGAAATGACATCTCTTAACATACAAGGCCTAAAAAGGCTCTATATCAATATTAGAATGATAACTATTATTATTTGCAAACTCTACTAAGGCTAAGTTCTCCTCCCACTGTCCTCTAAAGTCCATAACATAGGCTTAAGCATATACTTAAGCACCTAAATAGTTCACTCGGGCTGGCTGTCTTTTTGTGGATAGTAGGCTATACTAAGGTCCACCTAAGTACCCAACTCCTCCTTAAATGCTCTCCAAAAGCTATAAAAAACACAGAACCTCGATCCAAAATAATAGATATGGTCACACCATGTAAATAATCTAACTCCCAAACATAGATACGGCCTGACCTCTCGACACTGAAAGACATATAAAGAGGAATGAAATATGTCAACTTGGTCAACCAATCCAGGATGAACCAAATATCGCCAGAACTGCGGGATGTACAAGGTAGACTGCTAATAAAGTCCATGGTAATCCGCTCCCACTTTCTTTCAGGAAAGGTCAATCTCTGAATTAATCTACCTGGTCACTGATGCTCAACATTTACCCGCTGACAACTAAGGCAATAAGATACAAAGTTTACTATGTTTCTCTTTATGCTACTCCACCAATAATGCTGTGTCAAATCCCTATACATCATAGTTGTGACCGAATAGATAGAATATCTAGAGTTGTGAGCCTCATGCAAAATCAACTGAATCAAGAAATCAATCTTTGAAACACAAAGGCGGCTGTCAAATCTCAAAACACCCTTATAATCAATGGTGATTCTCTTGGATTCACCACTCAACACTTGATCATGAAGGAATAAAAACTTACAATCCTCAAACTGACAATCCTAAATATGATCAAATAGAAAATACCTCGCCTTAACTCTAGTGAGAATCCTACTAGGGTCTAAAATATCACGAAAAACCATCAAGTTTGCAAAGAACTAAATGTCCCATACTAATGTCCTCTGAGAAACTAAAATATAAGAAAAACTATCCATACTCACTACCTTTCGTCTCAACGCATCTACTACCATATTCTTCTTGATTGGATAATACAAAATAGAGATATCACAGTCCTTAAGCAGCTCTATCCATCTACACTTTCTAGAATTAAGCTCCCTCTAGGTCATAAGATACTAAAAACTGTGATGATTAATGAAAATCTCACAATACATACCATAGAGATAACACCTTTATATATTAAGTACGAAAAGTATTGCTGCCAACTCCAAAACATAAGTGGGTAGTTGCGCTCATGCACCTTAAGCTGCTCAAAGCATAAGTAATAACACGAACCTGGTGCACTAAATCACAACCCTCGCCAACACTAAAATCATCACAATACAAAGTGAATCCCTCACCCTCTACAAAAAAAGCTAGAATTGGAGCTGAAGTGAGAAAATCCTTAAGCTTTCCAAAGTTTGACTCACACTCCTTAGACCATTAGAAAGGAACCTTCTTTTTAGTCAATCTGGTCATAGATACTGAAATAATAACAAAACCCTTGATGAATCATCTATAGTAACTAGCTAAGCCAATAAAGTTATGAACCTTAGTCGGAGATATTGGTTAAATGTAATCATGAATAGGCTCAATCTTCATCGGTTCTACCATAATCCTATTATTAGACACCATATGACTAAAGAATGTCACTGACTCAAGCTAAAACTCACACTTAGGGAACTTGGAAAAAAGCACATGATCTATCAAAATCTAGAGAACAATCCTCAAATACTTTGCATGCTCCTCTCTACACATTGAATACAAAAGGAAGTCATCGATGAGCATAATCACAAAGGAATCCAAATATGGTTTGAACACTCGATTCTTTAAATTCATAAATGTGGCTAGGACATTAGTCAATCCAAATGACATCACCAAGAAATCCTAATGACCATGGGTCCTAAAGGTTATCTTAAGGATATCCTCAGCCCAAATCCTCAATCGATGGTAACTAGATATCAAATTAATGTTAGAAAACAACACTACGCCCTAAAGTTGGAAGAATAAATCATTAATGCAAGGCATAGGATAATGGTTCTTCACTGTTACCTTATTAAGCCACCTATAATCAATACACATATGCATGGAGCCATATTTTTTCTTCACAAATATTACAGGAGCTCCCTAAAGAGACATATTAGGTTTAATAAAACCCTTAGTAATAAGATCCTAAAGTTAATAATTTATCTTCTTAAGCTTGCCAGGAGCCATACGGTAGGGCCATAGAAATAGGATGTGTGCCTGGCTCAAGATAAATAAAAAAACCCAATCTTATAGGTAGAAGGTATACCAGGTAGATCGATAGGAAAAATAATAGGATACTCATGATCTATAGGAAAAGAGTCAAGAAATAGACTTTTCACACTAACAACACAAATATAAGCAAGATAAGACTTACAACACCTTAATATAAGTCTCCTAGAATACATATAGTAAATAATCCCCACTGGCTCGCAGCTAATAACTCCTTGCCACACGACTGGGGTATTGATCAATGCCCAAAATAGACCTCCAATTAAAGATAAAGTAATTATTGTCAAGTAAAGTAACCCAACTCAGGTTGGGGTAAAACCCATAGGGAATATATGGACTTGTCTCTTTAATTTCCTGGATTCAACAAAAAGTACTGAAAGTAAATAGAAGGTTTGTCATTGTAATCTAGAACAAGTAATAGAACTCAATTTTAATTGTAATCAGTCTGAAATAAACACTAGGACTATATTTCCCCTGACATCTCTACTCAGTAGGATTATTGTGCTTTGTTGAAGCAGCCAAATACGTTGCATGCAGAATCTGATAAGTTATGTACCATCAACTATTTTGTGAACTCATTGACAAATTTCACCATTTATATTTTGAGTCTTAAGATATCACATTACTAACTCTTATCTAAGATCCCAATTAACTATTATCTTTTGAGTTTCAAGTTATTAGATAAAAGATAACCATCTTAAGTAGATGATGCTGATTATCTAAGATAAAAAATTAATCTTTAAATTACAGTTGTGATTATCTTTTCCTAATCCCTACTTATTTTGTAAATTAAATAGTGATTAACATGACCAACCCTAGGGACTTGTCCTAATGGGCGTCCTAAGTTCATCCAAGATCGGAGACCACCCCTGTTACCCAACCCAGCCTCCAGGCACCTGCACTGAGTTGGCTTAATTTTGAGCATGTAACAAGGTAGTGTAACAGCTCACATAAAGACTCTAGGAATAAGTCCTAACTGTGACCGACCCAACTGAGTCCTACCATTCCATAACCATAATCCAACCATGCCAAACCATACCAAAAAAGGGCCATAAACCAGGCCATAACCAAGGATGTTCCAAAACATAATATAATTAATCCCAAAATGTAATAGGATGGAACAACCAACAATATCGCCTAATGATGTTATCCCTTCAGTTTATTCCAATACCAAGGCTGACACCTATATAATCCCGCCTATTCCAACCTATAGAAGTACCACAAGGCCTCTAACCAAAAGAGTAATGAAATCCAATTGGGAAATTCCTACAACCATAACCAAAACCAGTGTGAAAAATAAAATCAAAATGTCTAGAAATATCCATAACATGAAATGATGCCTTCCAAAAGGATGGAAGCTCACCACTTCAGTCGAAATTCTATCCCCGAGTCAATCACTATGTAAGAGAAGTAGAATGGCCATTTCCTACATAGCGTGGGTATACATCCACCAGTAGATGGGGTTAGCGAGTGACCGCTAGCATGATCTCATGGTAAGTATTAAATAATTTCATTTATAAAACCAAGTAAAACCATCAATATGCACACAACCATACGTACATATATATATATAAAACCATTCCCAGAAAAGGGACTGGGTTTAGCATGCCTTTAAAATCTTTACCTAAGCTATATATCTTTGTCATCCTAAACCACCCATGGGCTAAATGGGTTCAGATCCCCCAGTTGAAATGGCCTCAGTGCGTATAGCTGCATGACCAAGGAAGTATCCCATGAGATGACTAGTACATCCCCAAAATAAATTGTGACATCATGCACACGGTCACCAAGACCAACCTCATATCGATAAATATGAGTTTCCAGTTTGGTCCTCTCCAGGACCTCTACCTTCCATGACTTTGCTACACATCCTGCCATTATTGCCTAATTAAAACCAGTTTCCAACTAACCAAATTGTTATCCATTTTTTAACTAAGGCCATCGATATTTGTATCATCATACCAACCCTTACTTGCAAGTATTATCCATAGCCAACCATCTATAGGTTTAAGGGGACTTTCAAGTGCCCTTCTATTTACCATATTAAACCACTTAGGAGAATTTTGTGTTCCCCACAAGCATAACCAATTAGCCATTTTTCCTTTCTAAACTATTTAATCCATGAATATTTCCTTTACCAAGTTTAAAATATGCAAGCGTTCTATTAAAAGAAGTCAATGCAATGAACATATCTTTATAAGCTGTTTGTCAAACACATTGGGGGCCTAATATGACCAAAACTAATTCCAATTACCAATAAACCATTCCCATGCAATACAATTATCTAAAACCACCATTAATGCATATAAAAACACAATCAAAACCATGGGAAGCCATAACCAACCATTAAATATCAAAACCCCAAATTATTTTTGAAAACCAAAATTATACAATCTATAAAATCATGAAAACATTCATAAAACTATGCTTTTAGATAATACTAATAATGAGAGAAGAGAACATACCTTAACCAAGATGATGATGTAAATAAATCACCAAGATACGCCCCAAGTTGATCCCTTAGTCTATACCCTAGCTCCCCTTGCCTAAAAGCTCTTGAGAGAATTATAGAGTGTTTAGGAAGTATTTCTATGTGTTAATAAATAGAATAATAAGGTAAGTAACCTCTCAAGTAGGTTAGAAGTCATGGAAAACTATTAAGATAAGTGGTAAATGTCTAGAATACCCCCACTTAAGTTGCACCAAAATTTTATCGTAGGGATATGACAGACCCATACGAGTCGTACCCTCCAATATGATCGATATCTACCACTTATATCTTGAGCATCCACTCTTGGACCAAACACTGTCCAGTATATAACTCATCCAATCTAGTCGTAACCATAACATATAATCCATATCCATGACCTGTATCTTACACAAAATAAAATACCTGGAAAATTGAACACTGCCTACCATACGAGTCGTTGGTATGAGTTGTACCCTAGCTTACAAATCATGGTGAGCCACTCATACTCAGATCCAAACTAGGTAACCATCCAACCTAGGTAACCAAGTCCAAGATTATGTTAAGGAACCAAATGATCTATAACCTCCAATACGACTCATACGCCTAAGTCATACCCATTCCAGTAACCAAAATCCATCCTACCAACCAACACTGGTCAGTATGTGATTGGACCATACCATCCATACCCTAATATATGGCTCGTACCCATGAGTCATATTGGGTCGTAATATCAGAATTTTAGGAAATTTTCTCAGGTCTAAAAACTAGGGTGTTTTAGTCTGCCCCACTAAGAACATTCATCCCTGAATGATGGATAAGGTAGGGGTAACCACACGCAAGAGTCATTTGCATTATGTTATTAAATATATTCCCAATCTATAATAAAGTTCAAAAACTAATAGGAAATGACATAATTTTTTCCTTTAACAAACTCTAAAAGTAAAGATGTGATGAAGACACATACCTTCTATATGAATCCCAGAAATAGAAAACAAATGTAAATATTTGGACTTCATGTCCTCTTCTGCTTCCCATGTATCTTCTTCCACCTTATGGTTCCACCAAAGAACCTTATCCGAAGCCACATCCTTGGTTTACAACCGCCGAATGTGCCTATCCAAGATCTCAACTAGTACTTCTTCATAAGACAAGGAATCAATCAAACCCAATACTTCTAAAGGAACAACCAAAGAAGGATCACCAATGCACTTCCTCATCATGGAAACATGAAATGCTGGATGAACCAAGCTCAAACTAGAAGGCAACTCTAGCTCATAAGCAATATTACCAACTTTCTGCAAAATCTCATAAGGACCCACATATCTAGGACTAAGCTTCCCCTTCTTACCAAACTACACTACTCCTTTTATAGGAGATACCTCGTGGAAAACCTTATCCCCAACCTCAAACTCTAAGTCTCTTCTCATAATATCTGCATAGGACTTTTAGTGACTTTGGGCATCCTTAAGACTAACCGTATCACCTTTACCTTCTCTATAGCTTGGTAGACCAAATCGGGGCCAAATATCTCAACCTCACCAAGCTCGAACCAACTAATAGTAGATATACACCTCCTATATACAATGACTCAAATGGGGCCATACTAATACTAGAATGATCTCCATTGTTATAAGAAAAATCTACCAAAGGTAGATGCTCAACCCAGTTGCCACCATAATCTATACCATAATCTATTACATAAGCCCGAAGAATATCTGCCAATGTCTAAATAGTTCTCTTCGCTTGCCCATCTGTCTATGCATAGAAAGCATTACTCAGACTCTCCTTGGTCCCCAACTCTCTATGAAAACACCACCAGAAATAAGACATAAGTTGCATGCCATAATAAAAAATAATCAACATAGGCACCTCATGCAGCTTCACAATCTCTTGAAGATACATCTTTGCATAATCCTCTGTCAAAAAGGTTGTCCACACTGGTAAAAAGTGCATAGAATTAGTTATCCTATCACGATAACCTAAATCGAATCATAATGACTCCAAGACTAAGGGAGAACGGTAACGAAGTCTATATTGATCACTTCCTACTTCCATTTAGGATAATTAATTTCTTGATACAACCCTCCTGGCCTCATGTGCTCAACCTTAAGCTATTGACACACCATGCACTTGGCCATAAAATATTTAGTATCTACACCAAGAGACAATCAAAACACTTTTTACACCACTACACCACCATTCTTGGAGTCTAAGAGGCGAACTACAAGATTAGACAAACGGTGAATATCCTTCACCAATTCTAGCTTTCCTTATTAAATATGAGCTAATATCCCTAAGTATAAACTACTAAGAAAATCAACAACCACATTAGCCTTACCTAGGTGACAGTGAAGACTCATATCATAATCCTTGAGAAGCTCAAGCCATCTCCTATGATGACCCTTCTGGTTATTTTCCATATTTATGCTTTTCTTCACTATTTGAGCTTATCCATAGCTTACCCATGTCATTTATGACTTTGTGGGACTGATGGTTCGCTTACCCGGTACTTTGTTTGGTGTTTAGAGCTAATTCCTTATTTAGAAGTCTTCGCTGGTTCCAAATGGCCATCGAGGAAAAACTTTAGTAAAAAAATCTTAGATGCAAATTCTGACTACGCCAATAGATCCATAATATATATTTTAGTTAGGGTATACCTTTGGTTTGGGTACCAATGCACCCAATCTCATTTTGACCTATTGGTCAAAAAGTTAAAAATTGGAAAGAATAAGCGTGGGATCCACATTTGGTCTAAATGACCTCGGATGAAAAATCTGAATTTTCCATCACTTCCACAACATTGAATTTAGGTTATGGTGTCCCTTGGTTAAGTTCCCAAGGCATTTATACTTATTTCAACCAATTGGGCTGATTTTATGAAAAGTGATGAAACTATAAGGGTGGGCCCCATTTTTTTCTAAACGATCTCCTATTACAATTTTGATGATTCCAATGGATTTGAAATATGGTTTACACTCAAAATTCACTATTGGATCATGTTATTTGGATTCCATATGACTTCTGAGGGTGAAAAACTCATTTTTTAGTTTGTTGTCATCTGGTGCAACCGCAATCGCGGCCAAGATTTTGCGATCGCGAGAATGCGATCTCATCCCGTATGACCATGACAGTGGCACCTGAGAACTTGTAGGGTCTATATAAAGGTCCCAAGATGTATTTGGACCATTCCCCTTTACCATTTAGACCCAGAAACCCCAAAATAAGTGTAATAACTTAAAATTGGTTAGGGAAGGGGGGGGGGTGACTTGGGAGCCTAATTATCATCTTGTATCATGATTATATTCAAATTTAAGGTATGAATTCCTTGAATTCATGCTTGAATTTTGCTAGTTTGGACCCAAAACCCCTATTTAACTTAGGGCTTGATTTTAGCCTAAAGTATGTTTAATTTCCACCTATTTCTTGAGAGTTATGTTTCTTTTTTCATGTGAGAACATTGGGTTGGCCTCGGAAACTCATTTTCTATATGACCCAAAGCACAAAAGGGAAATATAGGTGTCATTATACTCATATTTATGAGTAGATTATGGTCTTGATAGTGTGATAACATTTTGAGAATTGTAAAGTGAAGACGAGCATGTGGTGCATGAAGTGAGGTTTTACGGTTTGGCCTTGGGGTAGGATTTTGTATACTTTATTTATAGATGATGTGTGATATATGTTTCATGTGAATATAGATGTTAGTCTTGATTATGCGTAGGATGACTTGACATTGATTTTGGATGTTTGGGGATTAGATAAGGGTTTTGGACCCGTAAGATGGCATGTTTATATCCCTTTTGTATCCTATTGCCTTTACTCTTTAGTTTAGATTATTTTTAACATGCATGTGGTATAATTCTATGTTTGGAATATGGTTTTAGCATTTGAAGCATGATTTGTATATTTAGCCTTATTTGGCTTGCGTGGTAGTCTTGAAATCGTAGTTGGGTAGAGTTGACTTGAGTACCCTTGTTTCCAGTTGAAGTTTCTATATTAGGCACAAATATGGCTTACTTGAAATCTATAATATGAACTAGATATCTTATCCTACTTTGGGGCATAATAAGCCTAATTATGGAAATTGTGGATAAGAAGTGGGATTGTTCAGTCCACTTAGGACTAAGCTTGTGTTAAGTCTTATGGACTTAGTTTCTGATGTTAGACGTAGATAAGGCTAGTAAACCTTATAATAAGGTTACTTTTTAACTTGGTAACTTGTATTGACGTTTCCAGGTTATGGTTTTTGAGTTATGGTTATGATACTCTTTGTGGAAGTGATAGTGGGCATTTAGAGATGATATTCCTTCTAGATACATTATGTGGCATATAGAGATGCTATTTTCTCTTAGACTTTATGATTGGCCTATAGAGTTGCTATTTCCTTTAGTAATGATTGTTGGACCTAATAGACGATGTTCCCCTTGGATATGTAAATTGTCATGATGTATGGCCTATTGATATAAGATATCCTAGAGATGATTACAAACTGATTGATATTATGCCTCCTATATACAAGATGCCTCCTATATGTAAGATGATTAGAGATATGTTATAGCTTATAAATATGGTTAATAATACAAGTTCAGAATATGAATATGGGCCGAAGGCCATGATAATGATGTTGAGATTATTTTGGATAAATTAATAGGCCAACGGTTGTGTTATGACATTAATTGAATATTCGAGAAGTGTTTGTCATTATAAGTGATGTGATTATAGTTTATGAATATGAATATGTATATGAATATGAATATGGGATGAAAGAAGATGTGGTATGATGCTTACTATTCCACTGATTGAATATTGGTGATGGCATGCATAGGTTAGGTACATTCTTGATTATTATATCGGTAATTTATGTGATTCTAGATAAAATATGATCTTATGACTGTTCTTCCTAATTAAGGCTTATGGTAAGTGGTAGCTAGATGTATTTTAGGTGGCTATAGCACTTGATGGCTAAGAAGATAATGTATTAGTTAATGAATCTTGCTTAGTTGAAATATAGTAGCTAATGATAGTTAGTTAATGAATGGTGTCAGTTAATAAAAGATGGTTAGGAAACAAGTAGTAATGTGTTGTCTAGTAATGATTAACGGATGTAGGATATTTAATTGATAATAATGAATGGAGGATGAATGATGGTTTTGGTCTAATGATGAACCTTGACTAGATGTTAGATGATGACTAGTAAATAAATAGTGGTTAGTTGTTATCCCGTGGATAAGGCTTATGTTAATAAAGGTTTAGGCTAATAACTAGAGGTTATATGATGACTGGCGAACTAGTGATTTTATAATAGTAAGTGTTGGCTAACTAATAATGAGTAGTTGGGAAGTATTGACTAGATAGATATTCTATGGTGATATGTCTATGATTATGAGTATTTTAGTGTATCTTATTCGGTAATAGTAATTGTGATTCTATTGATACCCAATAAGGGTTGAGGATACTATTGTGGTTCTATTAATACCCGGCAAGGCTGGAGGATACTATTGTGATGATATTGATACCCAATAAGGCCGGAGGATACCAGTATGATGATGTTGATACCCGAAAAGGCAGGAGGATCTATTGATGATATGTTGATACCCGGAAAGGTCGGAGGATATACTGATGATATATTGATACCCCGTAAGGCCGCAGGATACCATTGATGATATATTGATACCCGACAAGGTCGGAGGTTGATTACGATGATGATAGTCCTGATGAGGATAGTTATGATGAGATGTGATGTTGATTATGTACTTTGCATTCATTCTTGCATGTGCATCGCCTATCACCAGTATGCACCTAGGTCTATCAGCTAGTATGGGACAGTTGCATAGATATGGGTGAAGAATATGCCTTGTGTTGATTGTATGTTGATTGAACCTTCTGTGTCTTGGGCGGTGAGGGTACACATAGGCTCAGATAGGTATTTGGTTGTCCGAAGTAGCCGGTTATTCATCCTGTTATTGAAATTATTGTTATAATTATTATGATCATTATTATGGCTAACTTATGATATATTATTTATTGATCTGGCATCAGGATTTGAGGTAAATCTTCGGCCTCTCCTATCTTATGATTGCATTATTATACACGATTATTTCATGTCTAGCCATGTGAATTGGAAACCCCGCAAATGATAGTATTTAAATAACGATATAATGAGGTCTTAAATGAGAATATAATGATATAGATTACACATGAGATGACCTCATGTTTATGTGTATATATATCTATATATATATCTAGCTATATGAAGCTATTGTACTACCGTATATCCCTTCCTTCTTGTTGATTTTGTATAGTCATTACTTCGCCTTGTATAGTTCTATATATCTTTATTTCGCTCTTTATTCATACATTGACTCGGGATAGATGGTATAACATTGATATATATTGAATGTAGTTGGAATAGGATAGTTCACCATAATACTTCCTTAGTTTTACTATGTTAAACTCTTGGACATAAATAGTACAGTTGTCCCTTATTATTCTCACTGACATGTATATGATTTTTGGACTCTTGGGTCTAGTTTCCATTTTGTTTATATGCTGTGTATATCTGCATTATCTTTGGAGCTCAGTTGGTAGTAGCTTACTGTGTACCATTCGTTTGGTACTCATACTACACTTCTGTATCTTGTAGATCATAGTACGGGTTATCGTCATTGATGTGTGCATTATGCATAGCAGGCCTGGTTCAGAGACTTAGAGTGAGCTTCTGACGTTCGGATTATTTCTTATCTCTCTCTTATGTATTAGACTAGTCTCTAAGTCATATTCAGAGATAAGTTGTATTTGTGTATTTCTCTTGATATTTAACTTTTGTACTCTTTTTATTTTAGAAGCTCTTGTACTGATACCACTAGGTGTTGGGATTCTTCTATGTATTGATCTTTATTTCATATATTCTGCGTTCTTCTCCTTATATTATTGAGTAGTCCATTACTAGCCGTTTTAGACTACGGGTTGGCTTGCCTGCTGGTGGGTTATGGTAGGTGCCATCATGACCTAAGGAATCGGGTCGTGACATCTCCTCTACTTTAAGTTAAGCTCTTTCTGAGTGAACAGATACTGTAAATTATTATGATCAGAAAAGATATCTATGTGAACACCATACAAATAATGTTTCCTTATTTTTAAAGCAAACACAACCACCAATAGCTCCAATTCATGAGTAGGATAATTCCTCTCATGTACTTTCAAATTCTTGGAAGCATAGGAAATCACCTTCCCCTGCTGCATCCACACACAACCAAGCCCTACCCAAGATGCATCACAATAAACCATGAACCCACTTTGCCTTTCGGCAAAGTCAGAATTGGAGCCAAAGTTAACTTATCTTTCAACTTCTCGAAATTCCCTTGATAAGCATCTGACCAAGTAAACCTTCTTCTGAGTTAACTTAGTCAAAGAAGCAACTATCAATGAAAAAATTTCCACAAACACCCTATAGTACCCGACTAAACCCAAGAAACTCCAAATATCAGATGAAGTCGTAGGTCTAGGTCACCTCTTCGCCATAAAAACTTTTTGTAGATCCACCAAGATCCCTTCACTAGAATAATATGACCCAAGATAGTCACAACGTTCAACCAAAACTCACACTTGGAGAACTTGGCATGCAATTGCTTCTCCTTTAAGGTCTGCAACACCACATAGAGGTGATTACCACGATCCACCTCACTCTTTGCATAAACCAGAATGTCATCAATAAACACAATGACAAAGAGATCCAGTTACTAATGAAAAACTCTATTCATTAGATCCATAAATGCCACCAGAGCATTATCCAACCTAAATGACATCACCAAAAACTCAAAGTGCCCATACCGAGTAAGAAAAGCCATCTTAGGGATATACACCTCCCTAATATTTAGCTGATGGTTCCCTACCGAAGATCTATCTTACAAAAGAACTTGGCACCTTGCAACTGGTCAAACAAATTATCAATCCTTGTAAGAGGATACTTGTTCTTGACCGTCACCTTTTGATGTTGCCCATAGTCAATGCACATCCAAAGGGAACCATCCTTCTTGAGCACAAACAACACCGGTTCACCCAAAAGAGATACAATAAGATGAATAAACCCCTTACCCAGAAGATACAAAAGTTGATCCTTGAGTTCCCTTAACTCAGCTCGAGCCATTCTATATGGAGGAATGGAAATTGGACTAGATTTCGAAAGTAGATTAATATCAGAATCTATTTATTTATCTAGAGGAACACCAGGAAGATCATCCAGAAAGACCTCTGGAAAGTCATTAACCACAGAAACTGACTGAAAAGAAGGACCTTCTGAGTTAGAACCCTTAACCTAGACCATGTGATAAATACAACCTTTGGATAATAACCTCCGAGCTCTAAGATAAGCAATAAACCCCCAGAAGCTAAGGAAGAACCATTCCATTCTATAACCAGCTCACTAGGTAACCTAAAGATAACTCTATGGGTTTGACAATCCAAAGACGTGTAACAAGAGTGTAAATAGTCCATACCTAGAATAACATCAAAATCCACCATATCTAACTCAAACAGATCCACCAAGGTCTGTTTGCCACCAACAGATACCACATACCCCCTATAGATTCTCTTAGCAATAACCGAGTCACCCACTGGGGTAAAAACATAAAAAGTATCTGGAATAACTTTTCAATTGAAACCAAAAGATACAACCACATAAGGAGTCACATAGGAGAGAGTAGACCTTGGATCAACCAAATAATATATGTCATAAGAGAAAAGTTGTAACGTACCAGTAACAACATCAGGTGATGCCTCAGATACCTGTCGAGACGCCAAAGCATTCAACCTGTTCCGACCAACACAAGAACCAAGAGTAGTAATAGAAGAAGATACCACACCACCAGGTGTAGGGGTAGAAGATGAAGCCACAAGAATCTTATCCTCCCCCATAGAAAACTTATTGATCGGACAATCCCTGAGCCAATGGCCTGCCTAGCCACACTTGAAGAATTTGTCCTATCCTTCATCATAATAACCCCGATGAGATGACCAATGAACCAATAAGGAGGAAATAAAGAAACTAACTGACCTCCACTTGCCTGAATAAACCCCTTACTCCAGGAGGGAAAACCACTTATTACCCCCAAAAGCTCTCTAGAATCCACTATAATCAACCTTTTAATTATAGACTTGACTTAAACCTAACTCTAGGTTCCTCCTACTTGTAATAACTCTACTACAAGATGAACTTGACAACTCTACCAAGACTCCTCACCACTAATTAACTCTAATCAGTACCAAGATTAGGCAACTCTACCTAAGTATTCTCAAAACAAAAATAAAGAATTACTGTTATAGTATGAGTAACTCAATTACAAACCAATATCTAACTCAAGAACGTTTACACTATTAGCATACAAAGAGTAAGATCTTGAGCTAAAATTGAGTTTTTGCTTTTTTGTCTTTATACTCTTTTGAATTTGTAAAAGCCACTTGATGAAGAAGCATCCTTTTCCCTGTACCCTTGGATATCCAGGGACCTGGTCCCTTAAAGTCAACTGCTCATCATTGAAATAAGATACAACAATTTTTCCCCTTTTTGATGATGAAAAATCAATTATAGAGTTTTGAGCATCAATGCTTATGCTCATTCATCACATTTAATCAATGTGATTACCACTACTGAAGATGAATGTCCACCCTATCATGCAATACCAGGCTTCCACTACTTAAGGACCTGCACCCTTGTTGTCACTTGATACCAAGCTTAAATTACTCCCCCAATTATAATGCACCATTGGTCATTTAGTGCATTTGTATACTTCACCCTTTCACTATGCCTCCAAAGTCAAACACATCATCATACATATGCTGCACTTGTCACCTGTTCCCTAACATCATCAGTACATTCCTTAAACACACAAACCTGGTCCTTATCACATGAAGTTAGTATTCCCCCTTTTGGCATCATTAAAAAGGAATAATAGTAAACCAAGTATAGAATAAGCACAGGTTAGTCAACTCCTGGCCACTGGGGCAACACTAACATGATGAATTAGTTAATTCATAGCCACTAGGGAAACACTAACAAGAAGAACAACTTTAAAAAAACTAGAGCAAGATAAAGAGCAAACAAACAAGAACTCAATCATATTTCACAGTTTCGGTATCATTAAAATGCAATATTTACATTTCTTGTTACATAGAAAAAGCCATATAAGTTGGAGGAATTATAAAGGTAGGGGATTCAAAGAGAAGTTTTAGAGAGGTGAGGCAAGCTTAAGACAGTGTATTCAAGCTAAGAACCCCATTGTTAGAATTGTATCCTTCTTCTTGAGTTCATCATTCTCACTTCTACGTTCTGCAAAGATCCTTATACCCTCCTTTAGAAATGGCTGAAATTATACATGTAATCTCCCAATTTTTGTATCTTTAGCAATTGTCTTTTGTTTTTATTCTTTTAGAAGCCCTACTAAGTTCATCATAAATCATTCTCTTCTTCTTAGACCAAGTCCCTCATAAGTCTGGTGCTTTTTAGTAGGATTTCCAGATTTCACTTTGGAGACCCCTTTTTTCAGGCTGTCATTTTGTTTCTTAGGACTATCCAAACTTTCTTTTGGATTATGTGGCAATATAATAAGATTTTCTACAACCCAAGGATCACTAGTCATCACATTGTTAGAGGGGTAATGTATTTTTAGGGATACGTTTTCATCCAAAAGGTAAGTGAAAAAGGGTTTGGTTTTGAAAGTTTAGGTTAGCCGAGTTGGGCAGGGTTCATGAAGTTAATGCAAAGATGAGTTTGATTTAAATTTTGGAGAGGACAAATTTTCTGACAAGGAGAGAGAAGATGCGGTCTTTTCTATCAGAACAAAAAAGAAAAAAATGCATTTTCATGATACTAACTTGAGAGATGGGACTAGGTCCCTTTCTTTCTTTGCGTGAATTCTCAAGTTTGTGCCTACTTCATCTATATTCTTCCAAAGTTGTTCCCATGGGTATATACCTACAAAGATATGGTATTGAGTTAGGCTAACTAATACATACTTTACCAAGGATACCTGTCTACTAATCATAGCCATTTTTATCTAGAACTATTGATTCATATGGTAGGTAAAGTCATTTTGATTAATCCTAGCTTCAACCTATTCTTCACATAGTGTTACTTGTGAAGTACCTTAGTAAACATATCTACTATCTGATCCCCGGTCTTGTGAAACTTCATACATCTTTTCTCTTTCTCAATATTATGTCTCAGGCTTTGATGCCTCACATCAATATGCTTAGTCTCTTGTGCTGCACATGATTCTTGGCCATGTTTAGAGAACTTGTGGTGCACACATTAGAGGGATAACGTCTGAGACAATAACTAAATCTTACAATTGCTTCTTGATCCATAACAATTGAGCACAACAAGAGGATGCAACAACATATCCATCTTAAGCAGTAGATAAAGCAACTGAGTTTTCCTTCATATATCCCAAGGAAATTAAGGATGAGAGAAATGTGCCATTCCTAAAGTGCTTTTTCTATCTACCAAATATCCAGCATAGTCAGCATCAGCATAGCCCACAAAGTCAAAACTGTCTCCTGATGTATAGTGTAGGACAGGTCCCTTGTCATTTTCAGCTACCTAAGAATTCTTTTGCAACTTTCAAATGAGACTCTTTTGGACAAGCTTGAAATCTAGCACACATTTCTACACTAAATACAATTTCAGGCTTGCTTGCAGTAAGGTATAACAAGGATTCAATAATCCCTCTATACATTTTCTCATTTATTGAGGACCTAGTTCATCATTATCCATATTTGAGCTGGTTTCAATTAGAGTATCAATTGACTTCGCATCTCCCATGTTATATTTCTTAAGTAACTCTTTGATGTTCTTCTCTTGACAAATCATTGCCCCTCGAGAAGTTTATTTATTCTGAAGTCCTAGGAAGAAGCTCAACTCAGCCATCATACGTATTTCAAATTCACTCCCCATTAGCTAAGCAAACTCTTCACATAGGGATTCAAAAGTAGCTTCAAAGATGACATGACCCAAAATGAGGCCTTGTCATAATGGGCATCCTAAGTCCAACAAGAATTGGGGATCACCCCCGTTACCCAACCTAATCTCCAAACATGTTCCCTGAGTCAGATGAATTCCAAACATATAACAGATAGTGTTTATCAATTCCAGAAACTGGGATAGGTCCATGACCATGACCAACCCAAACAAGTCCAACCAACCAATATCCAACCAATAACCAAAACCAAACAAAAACAATGACCAAGTATGATTCCATAACATAATAGGATGGAACAATCATAAATATAGTCAAACGGTATCAACCTTAATATAAATGCCAATAGTAATGCTGACACCACTACCGACACAGCCTATACCAACCTATGGTAGTTCCACAAAGCCTCTCATCAAAAGTAAAAAATTATCCAGTTGGGACATGCCCCTAACTATACCCAAAACTAATATCCTTGAAATAACCAAAGTATGTAAAGACATCAAGGATATGAAATGGAGCCTTTCGGAGTATAGAAGCTCAATACATTAACCCAACAGTAGATCCTAAATCTGATCACTAAGTAGGAGGAGTAGAATAGCCGGTTCCTACATAGCTTGGGGATACAGCCATCCGAAGATGGGTTAGCGGGTGAACGCTAGCATGAACTCAGGATAAAGATAAAATAATTCCAACCTGTAAACCAAATAAAAAACCATATGCATATACAACCATACAGACATATATATAACCTTCTGGGAAAGAAAACCGAGTTTAGCATGACTTTAAAACCATTAACCTGGGTATGTATAGTTTAACCATCCTAGAACCACCCACGGGCTATATGGGTCCAGTGTAACCCCCTGACCATGCCCTAATACATGTAATTTCACAAATCAAAGATACCATAGGAGTAAGGGATTCTCGAGTACCCTTCACTCTCTATGATACATATGTACAAGTGTAGTTAGGGGATTCCCGTGTATCCCATAAGAATCATATATGGTCGCCATGACCCAACCTCATGTCGGCAAACATGAGTTTCTAGTGTCCGTTTATTGGACTCACACTTTTACGGTTAACTATCACACCTCGCCATTATTGCCTATTAAAACTATTACCATATAACCAAACCACCATTCTATTTATTATTAACCAATTCTATAAGTAGTAGTATAGTCATACCGACTATAGCTTGCAAACAATGTCCTTAGCCATCCTTTATAAGAAGAAGGGATTTCCGTGAACCCATAGATTACATTATTAAGTTGACTTGGGGGAATCCCATGTACCCCATAAGTGATCATTACTATATTTGCTGGGGGGATTCCCTTGTACCCCATAAGACTTTCAATTAAACCAACCATAACCACCATGAACTTACCATTTAACCATTCCAAACCTTTAAACCGTTTATACCATTTGGGATTCCACTACTAAGTTATACCATGCAATAGTTCTATTAAAAGTCCAACAATGTAGTAAAGCATTCTCATAGGCATTTTATCAAACACATTGGGGGTATAGTGTTTCCAAAACCAAAATCAAGTATCAATTAACCATTCCTATGAAACCAAATGTCCAAACCACCATTAAAACATGTAAATCCATAATTAAAACACGGGAAAACCATAACGAAACATTTATAACCAAAACCCCCAACATATATTTGAAAACCCAAAACCATAAAGCATTTAGTCCATGAAAACAGTTCATAAAACATGCCTTTAGTTGGATCTAACAATAAGGGAGGAGTACATGCCTTAGATTACGAAGATGACAGAGAGAAATCACCCTTGTAAGCCCAAAATTGATCCTATTGA
The DNA here is from genome assembly GCA_030864225.1 of Capsicum baccatum var. pendulum. NCBI lineage: Eukaryota > Viridiplantae > Streptophyta > Magnoliopsida > Solanales > Solanaceae > Capsicum > Capsicum baccatum. The sequence continues at coordinate 125,076,346 of CM061557.1, forward strand.
AGAAACCCTAGCCTTCCTTAACCTAAGAGCCTTTGAGAGAATTTGAGAGAGTTTCTAAGTGTTTAAGATTAGAATATTAGGGTAAATGATGTCTCAAGAGTGATATAAGTCATGGTACCTGAAGAGTTTTAAGAGGGGAAATGTACAAATTACCCTCAACTTAAACTTCTTGAAATTCCCACAGGTTGGTACGACTATCCCATACTAATCATACCATACCATATGAGTAGTACCCACAACTCGTACCTTAGGCCTCCCTTTGAAACCAACACTATCCATCATGCGCCCACCCAATCAAAATCGTACCCAACCATATGACCAGTACCCTTAACCCATACCGATAACAGAATCAAGAGGGGTTAAACACTACCCAACGTACGAGTTGAGCTATACGACTCGTACATTATCCTCATGACTCATGGTGAGCCACTCGTACTCATATCTAAGTTAAGTTTCTAAGTTTTAGATTAAGTAAAGAAAACCCAAGCTAACAACCTTTCACCAACCATACGACTTGTACCCACCTAGTTGTAACCATTACAGAAACTCAACCACCTAACACCACCCAACAGTGGACAACATACGACTAGGTCACCTAACCCGTACCCTTACCATACGACTAGTATGGTGAGTCGTATGATGTCCATAGGGTCCAAAAATGGAGAAATTTTCTAAGCATCAAAACCAAGGTGTTTAGTCTCCCCTGCTAGGATAATTTATCCTCGAATAATGAACAAGGTAGTATAAATACAAATTACACCCCAGTATAAGCATTCCAACCTTTAACTCAGTTAGGAAACAAAGATGGAATGAAATCAACCTTTTGTTAACTAAGTTAGAAAAAATGATGTGATCAAGAACACATACCTTCTGCACAAATATCCATAGTAAAAAATAAATGCGAATACTTGGTCCACAATCCACTAACCTGTTGATCTAAGATCTTAACTAGGATCTTTTCATAAGACAGAGAATCTCAGATGCCCAATCCTTCAAAAGAAACAACCGATGAAGGATCACCTACGCACTTTCTCAACATAGAGACATGGAATACCGGATGAATGAAGCTCAAACTAGAAGGCAACTCTAATTCATATGCAACATTACCAACTCTCCTAAAAACTATATAAGGACCAACATACCGGGGATTGAGATGCTCCTTTTCCTAAAATGAATTACTCCCTTCATGGAAGACACCTTTAGGAACACCCTATCCTAAACATCAAACTCCAAGTCCCTACGCCTTACAGTTGCATAGGACTTTTGGCGACTTTGGGTAGCCTTAAGCCTATCTTGAATCACCTTTACCTTCTCCATATCCTAATAAACCAAATCCAGGCCAAACATATCCACCCCACCAAGCTCGAACCACCCAATAGGATATCTATACCTTCTTCCATACAATGCCTCAAAAGGGGCCATCCAAATATTAAAATAATAGCTATTGATGTAAGCAAACACTACAAGAGGTAGATGCTCAACCCAATTACCATCATAATTAATCACACATATACGAAGCATATCTTCCAATGTCTTGATAGTCCACTCTACTTGCGCATCCGTCTATGAGTAAAAACTAGTACTCAGACTAACCTTAGTGCCTAACCCCTTCTAAAATGACTAGCAAGAGTGAGATGAAAACTACATTCCACGATTAGATATAATCAAAATAGGTACCCCATGCAGCTTCACAATCTTATAAAAATACAAACTCGCATAATCTTCAGTTGAAAAGTTAGTCCATACTGGCAAAAAGTGAGCTGACTTTGTCATCCTATCCACGATGACTCAAACCAAATCAAATTAGTTCTGAGACTGAGGAATACCAGTAATGAAATCCATGTTGATCACTTCCCATTTTTATTTAGGCAATTCAATTACCTAATACAGGCCTGCGAACCTCATGTGCTCAACTTTCATTTGTTGACACGCCAAACATTTGGCCACAAAATAAGCCATATCCTTCTTTATACCATTCCACCAATACATCTCCTTAATATCATGATATATTTTTGTCAAATCGAGATGTGCAGTGAAGTAAGATTCATGTGCCTCGGCAAATACCCTTTATGGAAAACCAATGATTTCAGGAACACATAACCTTCCTGGTACTGCAAAGTAACATCACTACTAATCTCAAATACCATTGCCTTTTTCCCACCAATATCACCCTTGAATTTTATCAAGACATAATCTAGAATTTTGTTCTCCTGATTTCCGCACCAAGAGATGATCGAACCACTTTTTGTACCAATACACCACATTTCTCGAAGTAAAAAAGATGAACTCTAAGATAAGCAAAAGTGAATATCCTTCACCAATTCCTACTTCTGCTTATCCTCATGAGCTAAAGTCCCCATAGAAAACTGCTAAGAGCATCGGCAACTACGTTAGCTTTACAATGGTGGTAGTGAAGACTCATATCAAAGTCTTGGAGAAGATCAAGCCATCTCCTCTGCCTGAGGCTAAGCTCTTTCTAAGTAAACACATACTATAGAATTTTATGGCCAGAAAAGATGTCTACGTACATACCATATAAATAGTGCCACTGAATTTTCAAAGAAACTACCACAGCTAATAATTCAAGATCATAAGTAGGATAATTCCTTTCATGCACCTTCAGCTGTCAAGAAGCATAGGCAATCACCCTTCTATGCTGTATCAAAACACAACCAAGTCCCACCCGGGATAAATCACAGTAAACCACAAACCTCTCATAGCCTTCAAGAAAGGTCAAAACCAAAGCCAAAGTTAGCATATCCTTCATCTTCTCAAAACTACCCTCACAAGCATCAGACTAAGAGAACTTTACGTTCTTCTGAGTCAACTTAGTCAATAGGGAAACTATAATCAAGAAACTCTCCACAAACCTCCTATAGTACCCGACCAAACCCAAGAAGCTTCGAATGTCGATTGGAGTCGTAGGTCTAAGACACTTCTTATCCACCGCAACTTATTTGTATCCTCCATGATACCTTACTAGAATTAATATGACCTAGAAAAGTAATGGGGTTCAATCAAAGTACATATTTTAAGAATTTGGCATACAACTGCTGCTCTTTCAAGGTATGTAACACCATATGGAGGTAATTAGCATGATCCACGCCAGTCTTATAGTACAATAGAATTTCATTAATAAACATAATGACAAAAACATCTAGAAACTGATGAAATACCCTATTCATCAAATCCATGAACACCACTGAGGTATTGGTCAAACCAAATGACATAACCAAGAACTCAAAGTGCCCATACCCAGTATGGAAAGCCATCTTAGGGATATCCACTCCCTAATCTTAAGCTAATGATACCCAAATCAAAGGCCTCTTTTGGAAAAGAATTTGGCACCCTGCAACTGATCAAACAAGTCATCTATCCTTGGAAAAGGATACTTGTTCTTAACCATCACCTTATTCAACTACCGATAGCCAATACACATCTGAACGGAATCATTTATTTTATGCACGAATAACACCGGTGCACCCCATGGGGACACACAAGGATGGATGAAAATTTTATCCAAAAGATCCTTAAGTTTCTTCTTGAGTTCTTTTAACTCAGCCAGAGCTATTCTATAAGGAGGAATAGATATTGGACAAGTGTCCAGAACCAAATCAATCCTAAACTCAGTCTTCCTATTCAAAGGAACACTAGGAAGATCATCCAAAAAGACCTTAGAAAGCTCATTCACCACCAGAACCGAATGCAAAGAAGGACCTTCTGAGTTAGAGTTTTTAACCTAAACCAAATAATAGATACACCTTTTAGAGATTAATATCCGACCTCTAAGATATGATATAAACCTCCCCTTAGGAGCTAGGGAACCACCCTCCTATTCAATAACCAGTTTACCAGGGATCTTAAAGGCAACCTTACGAGTCTAACACTCTAACGATGCGTAGCATGAAACTTACTAATCCATCCCTAGAATGATATAAAAATCCACCATATCTAATTCAAAAAAATCAATAAAAGACTCCTTACTACCAACAGATACCCCCTATAGACTCTTTAAGCAACGATAGAGTCACCTAATAGGGTAGAAATAGGAAAAGGATTCAAAATAACCTCGGGATTAAAACATAAATACACAGTCATAAATGGGGTCACACAAGATGTAGTGGACCTCAATTCAAGCAGCAATACACGTCATGTGAAAAAAGTGTAACTTACCAGTCACGACATCAGGGAATGCCTCAAACTCCTATCAGGACATAAGAGCATATAACCTATTCCGGCTTATGCCGGTACCAGAAGCAAAAATAGATACAGAAGCAACACCTTTTGATGTAGAAGTAGATGAAGAGGAAAATGAAACCTTATTTGCTCCCAAAAAAAACCTTACCAACTGGATAATTTCTAAGCATATAGCATGGCTGACCATATTTAAAGCACCTGTCCCTCTCCTCATCACAAAAACCCCAATGCATCTGACCACAGAACCTATAAAGAGGATATCATGAGGCTAACTGAGCCTCACTAGCCTGAGATTGGGCATCCTATGCCTTGAATTTATTGCCACCCTACTGAATCCTGTCACCCAACTACTTCGGGTAAGAAGCACTAGCTGTGAAGAAAGAACCAGAACTTCCCCACTTCTTTTTTGTCTATTTACCGCCATCCCGACCACTTTGCAATTGTCCATCCTACTTAGAGAACCTAAAATTCTTACCATGCCTTTCCCCTACCTCAGCCTTCTTTCTCTTTTCCTCCTCCACTTGTTGTATATTAACAACCAACCTAGAAATATCCATGTCCTTGATAAAAAATGCAATCTTTGTTTCAAGGATCAACTCCCGAGACAGTCCTAAAGTAAACTTTCTCATCTTGGCCCTCATATCAGACACCATTTTTGTAGCATGCCTGGACAACTAGTGAAATTTCAAGGCATATTCCTTGACCAACATATTCTTCTATTTTAAATTTACAAATTTCTCCACTTTTGCTTCCCTCAACTCTCGAGAAAAGAAGCCATCTAGAAAAGCATTAGATAAAGTCTCCCATAGAGATAGCTCATCAACCTCACCCCTTTCTTGATCCCATTCATCGTACCATTGGTATGCCATATCCTTTAGCTGATCAGCACCAAAATTCACCCCTTCCACATTCGTGGCCTGCATAATGTTGTAGATTTTTTCCATCTCATCCAGAAAACCCTAAGGATCCTCCTCCACCTTAACATAAGTTAAGGTTGGAGGACTCAACCTCATAAACTGGCCAACCTTTATGACCACAAAAGATGCAAGACTAGATGCACCCTACTCAGTTTGAGAAGCTAACAACTGAGCAACCATATAGATTTATTAACAAAACTTGACATTCATCACGTCTACTTATGGCGGTTGAGGGGGACTAGAAGGAACTGATGGAACTCTAGAAATATTATGTACTGGACCCTTAGACAGAGTGTGGATCCCATGAGCAGAGCGTGTCCTATCAACATTATCCCAGTTGGGACAGAGGAGTTTCCATGTGTATAAATCGTTGAGACATGATCTAAAAGGAGAAGAAATAAGAATTAGAGAAGATTCTAGGACTTAGACTCCAAGCTTAAAAATAAAACACAAAGAAGAGAAATAGTTTCTAAATACCTTATAGCCTCTCCCTTATAAATGTGACGCGTTACACACCCTTAAAAGAGACTCTAATCGACATGGCCTTGTGGACTCCCAACTGACCATGAACCTAATTCTATAATACCAACTTGACACGCCCCAAACTGGGGCCATGTCGTAATGGGAATCCCATGTCCAACCAGGATCGGGGCCATACCCGTTACCTAACCCAACCTCTAAACACGTACCATGAGTTGGATGAATTCCAAATATATAACAAGATAGCATTTATTACAATTCTAGAATCTGGGATAGGTCCATGACCGTGACCAACCCAAACAAGTCCAACCAACTAATATCGAACCAATAACAAAAACCAAACCAAAATAATAACAAAGTATGAGTCTTTAACATAATAGGATTGAACAACCATAAATATAGTCAAATGGTATCAACCCCAATACAAATGCCAATACTAAGGCTAAAACTACTACCAACACCCCCATACCAACCTACAATAGTTCCATAAATCCTCTAATCGAAAGTAAATCAATAATCAATTGGGCCATGCCCGCAAACAAAGCCAAAGCAATATCCATGAAATAACCAAAGTATGTAAAGACATCCATGATATGAAATAGAGCCTTTTTGTTGTATGGAAGCTCACCAGTTTAATCCAATAGCTGATCCCAAGTTCGATCACTAAGAAGGAGGAGTAGAATGGTCGATTCCTGCATCACGTGGGGATGCATCCTCCTGAAGATTGGTTAGCAGGTGAATTCTAGCATACACTCAGGATAAGGATAAAATAATACCAACCTTTAATACCAAATAAACAACCATATACATATATACAACCATACATATGTATATATAACTATGTTGAGAAAGAGAACCAGGTTTAGCATACCTGTACAACCATTAACCTGGGTATGTGTAGCTTAACCGTCCTAGAACCACCCACGGTCTATATGGTTCCAATGTACCCCACTAAATGGGTCACGATATGTGTAGTCGTATGAACTAAAGATACTATAGAAGAAGGGTATTCCCAAGTACCCTTTGCTCTCCATGATACATATGTACAAGTGTACTTAGGGGATTTTAGTGTACCCCGTAAGTATCATATATGGTCGCCATGACCAATCCTCATATCGGCAAAAATGAGTTTCTAGTATCTATCCATTGGACTAAAACCTTCATGGTTAGGTATCATACCCCACCATTATTGCCCAATTAAAACTATTACCACACAACTACACCACCATTCTATTTATTATTAACCAAGGCTATAAGCAGTAGTATCGTTATACTGACTATAGATTGCAAGTAATCTCCTTAGCTATTCTATTTAAGAAGAAAGGATTCCTATGTACCCATAGATTACATTATTATGTTGACTTAGGGGAATCCCATGTACCCCACAAGTGATCATTATTATCTTTTCTTGGGGGATTTCCTTGTACACTCCAAGGCTTTCAATTAGACAAACCATAACCACCAATACTTTACCATGTAAACATTCCTAACCATTAAAATATTTATACTATTTAGGGTTCCACTACTAAGTTATACTATGCTATAGTTCCATTAAAAGTCCAACAATGTAGTAAACACATCTTCATAGTCATTTTATCAAACATATTGAGGGAATAGTGTTTCCAAAACCAAAACCAAGTACAAATTAACCATTTCCATGTAACCAAATGTCCAAACCACCATTAAAAGATGTAAATCCATAATTAAAAAAGGAGAAAACCATAACCAAGCATTTATAACCTAAACCCCCAATATATATTTGAAATCCCAAAACTATAAAACATTTATTCCATAAAAACAATTCATAAACCATGCCTTTAGTTGGAATTAACAATAAGGGAGGAGTACATGCCTTAGATTATGAAGATAAGGGAGCAAAATCACCCTTGTAAGCCCCAAATTGATCCTATTGAAGAAACCTTGGCCTTTCTTGACCCAAGAGCCTTTGCGAGAATTTTGAGAGAGTTTTCAAGTGTTTAAGATTAGAATATTAGGGTAAATGATTCCCAAGAGGGTTATAAGTAATGGGTCCTTAAAAGGTTAAGAGGGGAAATGATCAGATTACCCCCAACTTAAACTGCTTAAAATCCCTGCAGTATGGTACAACTACCATATACTAATCGTACCCTACCATATAAGTGGTACCAACCAATCATACCCTAGGTCTCTTCTTGGACACCAACACTATCCAACATATGACCTCCCAACCTAAACCATACCCAACCATGCGATTAGTACCTTGAAATTGTACACCATGCAGAATTATGAGGGATTGAACACTATCAAACGTACGAGTTGGACTGTATGACTCATACCCTATCCTTATGACTCATGGTGAGCCACTAGTACTCAAATCCAAGTTAAGTTACTAAGTTTCAGAGTAAGTGAAAGAAAACCCAAACAACGACCCATCATTAACCATACAACTCATACCCACCTAGTCGTACCCATTCTAGAAACTCAACCACCCAACATTATCCAACATTAGAAAATATATGACTGGGTTACCTAACCTGTACCCTATCATACTTGTAGTAACTTAACTCATATGATTTCAAAAATCTAAAAATTGAGAAATTTTCTAAGGGTCAAAAACCTAGGGTGTTTTATCAGGTGGGTGCCAGCAATACTGTACCCTTGGAATTCTAGGGACTTGGTCCCTTAAAGTCAGTTGCTCATCATAAAAAAAATACAACAAAGTAGCAGACATCTACCTAAACTACTTCTCTAACTTATTTATTGCAATCATATGATACTCAACCTTCTGGTTCAAATCTGAGATATCATTCTTAATCTCCTGAAAGCATTTTTCTAGATTATCTCGACCCTTAACCAATTTGGATAACAATGCCTCCATTCTTGATTCAGTATCATGATGGCCCAGCAAGACATACCTGTCTCCCTTTTCCTTATAGTTGTCCTTTCTTGTCCAGTAACTATCATGCTTCTTACTGTGATTTCTGTATCTATATCCATAATAGCTATGACCTTACCTCTTGGATCAAAAACTTGCTAATTCTTGATTAAGATACTTAGCCTCCCCTTTCAAGTTAGACTAATATGCTCTAGAGGTTGCACCCTATGAACCTACTATGTTTACCTTCTTAGAACTCACTATTGCAAATTGCTTTGTTAGCAACCCAATATCAATTCTAAGCTGTATAAGCTCTTGCATCACAGAATCATCACTGACTTTATAGCTGCCAAAAGCCCCAATAGCATAAGTTCTAACATCCCTTTCTACCTCCGAGTATGCCTCTCTCAGTTAGTGATAGAGATCTGGTCTAGCATATCAGATGCTACTTCCCAACACAAACAAATGAAAGCTCCTTCAGTGATTGTATCTGCCATGGCTCTGGAATTGATGTTTAGGGATCTATACAATATTTCCAACAAGTTTTTCCCTGAAATTTAATGATTGTGTACCATGATCAACTTCTTATTAAACCAAAACCAAGTCTCGTACATCAACTCAAAGTCTAGCTATCTGAAGTTATATATCTCATCTTTTAAATGCAACATTCTTGATAAAGGGAAAAACAGTCTAAGAATTTCCTACACATCTCATACCAAGTGGTAATCGATCATCTAGGAAGTTCCCCCAACCATAAAGTATCTTCTCCAGTCAATAAAAGGGGGAACAACCTCAATTTGAGTGCCTTCTAGTCTACCCCAGGTATGGTGTAAGAAGTGAAAATCCTAATAAAATTATAAAGATGCATGTTTTCTTCATCCGTAGACAAACCCATAAACACACCTTTTATATTTAAGAGTTGGATCATGGAACTGGTTGTGTCAAACTTAACACTTTGTGGTAAAGCAAGTAGAATGATAGCTTCTACTTTTGTCTGCTCAATGTATCCTATATCCTTTTTATCATTGTATGGTTGAAAGTACTTGTATGATGGGATTACTTGAGTTCTAACACCTCAAACTCTATTTCGATTACCATTGAGTGTTTCTCCATGACCAACTACTGGTCTCTACCAAGATAGCTCTGTCTCTTGAGCTACACACTGGCCTTCAATATTTCTTCTCTGGTTAGTAGCTTCATCTGCTACCAACTGCTTCATTTACTGATCTATTATGTCCTAAACTCCTAGTAGAAGAGGAGGAGTCACAATATTAGTATCACCCCAAATCCCTTCAAGATGGCCTACATGTTCTTATTTTGTCATCGAACGATTAGGCTGTAAGATTCAATCTTGATTAGGATGTATTGGGAGTAAGGGATTACGTTGACTCCAATTTTTAGCCATACACTTGCAATACACCCAACTAAAAAAAACAAAAACCCAAAACTTTAGCAACTTTAATCATCAACTTAACACTATACTCCTCGATAATAGTACCAAAATTTTGATTAATACCCAAACTACACCTGTAGTTAAAGATAAAATAGTTACTGTCAAATGAAGTAACCTAACTCAAGTTGGGGTTAAACCCATAGGGAATATGTGGACTCATCTCTCTAATTTGCTGAAATCAACAAGAAGTACTAAAAGTGATTGTGGGATTTTTAATAGTAATCTTAAACAAGTAACAGAACTCAACTTCTGTACCGTCAACTATCTCGTGGAACCATTAAAAAATTTCACCATTTACCTTTTGAGTCTCAAGATGTCACATTGCTTACCCTTATCCTAGATCCCAATTAACTATTACCTTATGAGTCTAAAGTTATTAGATGACATATAATTGTCTTAAGTAGATAATGTTGATTAGATTAGATCGATAATTAATGTTTAAATTACTGCTGTAATTATCTTTTCCTATTCCCTACTCCTCTTGTGAAGTAAATAGTGATATACTAGGCAAGATCTTAATATTAGCAACCACTAAGAAAGCTATTAAATTGAAGGTAACCATAATACATGCAAGAATATAATTTTAGAACAACTTAGGACTTCCCCTACTTCGTCTATCTACTAGGGTTCCCATAACCCTAGCTAAGGGCTTTAGCCACTTATTATTATGAAACAATTAAAGGAATTCATAATTGAAGGCATTCAAACACTATACAATGACCAATAAATAAAACCTAAAGTCTTAAACCGAATAATCGATCAAAATCAAGAACAAAGTAATCTAAAGATCAAAATCGAATCCTGGAATCAAATATATATTTGTAAGCATATAGAGTGCATAAAATAACTAAAAAGTGTCAAAAGGTATTTATATAATACAAGGTAACCCTAGGAAACTATTCTCAAACAAATGAGGAAAACTAAAGTCGTTGGACACTTACTGGGCCACCTACGGGGGTAGGTGGCACCTATGGACCATAGGTGGTCCCATGTAGGTGTCCCTCTTCCTCCAAATTATCATGAACTCTATGGACTTGAATCCTCTGCAACCTAATCTTTCACCTCTAGACCATAAGTGCCCTCCGTAACTGAAAGGGTCTTCTTTTCTACACTTCTAAGTCTCTGGATCTCCAATTTTTGATACTTACTTTGGCACCTATGGACCATAGGTAGAACATACGGACATATGTCCCCACTTTAGTTTCCAAAAACTTTAACTTTCACTCTTTTCTCCTAGAATAGTCCCAAATCATGATTTCCTTTAAAACATATCACAAAACCCATCATATCTAACAAAACAACCTAAGTAACTTGCATATTTTCATCATTTTAAGTATCGAAAGTGCTATGAAACCATAGAACATCAAAACCATAATGTTAGAATGTTTGCATATCCTCAGGCAACAAAACAAAACAAAACAAAACAACAATGCTAAACTAGGAGAACTCTAAGCAATCGAAGGCAATCAATCAACACTTTAAAATCAAGAATATGACATTCAAAAATTCAAAACCAACTATGTGTATACATGGAGCACAACAATATGACAAAAGGGAATCAAGATATTTTATTACATTTGAAATAGACAACCATGCATAAATACAAGTTACACTACCCAAACAAGTAATTAGCTAGAAATACATCCCATGTGCCCTCATAACAAAGAAGACCCACTCACTCATATGAAATAATGCATGTCAATGTAGGGACAGTCAAGAGACACTCATAATCATAAGAGAAGTTCCACCAATGCACATCAAATACCATAGGCTTTTCCTTATTTTCTTTACCTTAATTTTTAGACAGTCAAGTTAGGATCCCTATAGGACTTTATTCGACTTGTAACATAGTCTTGGGGAATAGTATAGTACATATGGATATATTAACTAACTATACCTCCTTGGAACTACACTTACTTTGGGGTCCACTTATCAACCTATTGCCTTTTTATTCCACCCTTATTACTCTTTTTTAATTCTTTATTGCAGATTCAGGCCGGATGTGGTTTCTTTTATTCATTCTTTTTCTTCTTTTCCAATTTTTTTTCTTTTTTCTTTTCTACGACACCCTAACATACTTTATTTTCTCTCTTATTTTACCCTTCCTCACATCCACTTTCCATTATGTACCTCTATGATAACCGCCCTCAACTTAAGTAATTTGCCTGAGTTGAGGTACACATATCCCAGGAGGACCAAGGTCAACCTAGGTTTATTGTAATATGAATAGAAAGGTGAAATATATTATAAGAAAAATATGCCGTAAGGATTAAAAATCAGGGTCAAGGGATACTTATTTGCACATGGAAGGCCATTTAGGCTAAAAGTGGACTAATACCAGAAATGGCCTATGATCCTTTCCTAACTGACTATTCTACAACCTAGGCAAGACTAACCAGGCAAGTTCCAATATTAACACACATGGCATAGGGCCGCATCATAATCTACCACCTATTCAGTTTATGCCATTGATAGCTCAGATTATCATATCCCTAAATTAATGTAATAACAAGATCCATAATGGCCACACATATATACATTCACACCGTTCTAAAAATAAAATTTTGGAAGGGTATCATCTTTCTCATAAATCAACAACAAAAATATGCCAACTGGTTTAGATACTAAAAAAATCTTCTAATTACACAAAAACACAACACAATACAAAATATCAACCATGATCACTCTCACAAGAACTTGCTCTAACCAGGGCTGCTCTACATGCCTAGCACCTCAAGGTGTGGTCAAAGATACTGTGGCTTGGTAGGAGGCATAGAACTCCCGTACCAATGCCTGACTGTATGAACCCAAGGGTCTAGTCATCCATCCCAGCTGATACCTATCAAACACAACCTATAATAATGGCGATCTTGCCAACATAAACAACTTGATTTGTATCTTCTCATAAATAGCCCTCTTAGGTTGGCCCATCTCGATCTCAAAGTTATCTCTCTCATAAAGTAGCCATAACCCCTATACCCACCATCTCAAGTATACCTCATTAATAGGCTCTACTGAGATATAAAAAGGATCAAAAGTCTGGGCTATCTGGGCTTGAGGCTCCTGATGAGATATCTATGTTGTACCCTCCTCAAAATAAGGTATTGTAGAAGATTGATTGGTTACTAGTGCTATGGACTCATTTTAGGCCCCCTCCATAGACCTCTAGGATGTTCCTTAAACCACAAAGAAGCTTCTCCAGTCAATGAAATAGGAACAACCTCAATTGGAGTGCCTTTTGGTCTACCCCGGGTATGGTGTAAGAAGTGCAAATCATAATAAAATTAGAAAGATGCATATTTTCTTCATCTGTAGCCAAACACATAAACATACATTTTATATTTAGGATTTATATCATGGAATTAGTTTTGTTAAACTTAACGCTTTATGGGAAAGAAGGAGGACTGATAACTCTTATTTCTGCCATCTTAATGTATCCCCTATCCTTATCATTATCATATGGCTGAAACTACTAGTATACTGGGATCCCTTGAGCTGACCACCTCAAACTCTATCTTGATTATAGTTGGGTTTTTCTTGGAAATCAACTGATGGTCTATGCCTAGCTATCTCTGCCTCTCGAGCTATATGCCGGGCTTCAACAATCACTTTTTTATTAGAACCTACATATGCTAACAACTGCTCTATTTACTAATCTATAATATCCTAAACTCCTATTGGAGGAGGTGGAGGCACATCCTTAGGATCATCCCAAACCCCATCAATATGGATAAATATACTTGTTAGGTCATCGTACAATTATGATGTAAGATTCTCTCTGCATTAGGAGGTATTGGGAGTAAGGTATTGCCTTGACTCTTTGTGTTAGGAATACACCGGTGTACACCCAACTAAAAACAGAAAACAAAAACCTAAATCTTTAGCAACTTTAATCAACAACTCAACACCTTACTCCCAGGCAACAACACCAAAATTTTGATCAATGCCAAACATATATCTCCAATTAATGATAAAATAGTCACTATCAAGTAAAATAACCAAAATCAGGTTTGGTTTGAATCCATAGGGAATACATGGACTTGTCTCTCCAGTTTGATAGAATAAAAAGATGTACTGAAAGTAAATGGGGGGTTTGTAGTAGAAATCTCGAACAAGTAACATAACTCAACTTTTGTTGTAATTAGTTAGAAATGAAGACTAGGAATGTGTTCTCCCTGACTTCTCAACTCAGTAGGTTTATTGTGCTTTGTTGAATAAACCTAATATCTTGCATGCAAAATCTGATAAGTTATGTACCGTCAATTCTCTTGTGGACTCATTATTAGATTTTACCCTTTACCTTTTGAGTCTCAGGATGTCGCCATTACTAACCCTTATCCTAGATCCCAATTAACTATTACCTTTTGAGTCTTAAGTTATTATAAACATCTTAAGTAGTTAGACTAGATCGATAATTTATTTTCAAATTACTATTGTGATTATATTTTCCTAAACCCTACTCCTCTTGTGATGTAAGTAGTGATATACTACGCAGGATCTTAATGTTCGAAATCACTAAGAAAGCTATTAAACTAAAGGTAACCACAATGCATGAAACAATATAAGTTTAGAAATACATAAAACTTTCTCTACTTTGTCAATCTCCCAGGGTTCCTAGAACCCTAGCAATGTGATTTAGCCTCTCATTGTTGTAAAATGATCAAAGGAATTCATAATTGAAGACATTCAAATACTATCACAATAATCAATGTATAAAACCTAAAGTCTACAATAGAATTATCAACCACAATCAAGAAAAAAATAATCTAAAGATCAAAATTGAATCCTGTAATCAAATATAAGTTTGTAAGTATATAGAGTGCATAAAATAACTAAGAATATCAAAAGGGTATTTATAGTGTACAAGGAAACACTAGGAATCCATTCTCAAACAAAAAAGAAATACTGAGGTCAGTGGCAGCTATGAACCATAGATGGTCCCACTTAGGTGCCACCTTCCTCCAAAATATCCTAAACTCTCTAGAATTGACTTTTTTATAACCTAATCTCTCACCTACAGACCATAGGTGGAACCTACAGGCCGTAGGTGCCCTCCATAACTAACAAGGTCTTCATTTCTACACTTCTCAGTCTTTAGATCGCTAATTTCTGACACTTTTGTTTCTATGGACTATAGATAGCATATATAGTCCAACTTCAGTTTCCCAAAACTTCAAATTTCACTCTTTTCTTCCAAAACAATCCCAAAACCTGATTTGCTACAAAACATAACACATCAAATCTAACAAAACAACCTAAGTAACTTGCATATTTTTATTATTTTAAGCATCGAAAGTGCTATAAAACCCTGGAATATTAGGTATGCTTGGTATGGCTAAGGTAATGGCCTTAATAAACAATCCATGACTTCTTGATAGCGGGACAACCAGTCCATGCCCAAAATCATATCAAAATCCAACATATCCAATATAATAAGATCAACTGAGTATCAATATCTCTAACAGTCATAACATAGGATCTGAACACCCGATCCACTTCTAAAGAATCATCCACGGGAGTAGATACATGTAATGACACAAAAAATAAATCCCAAAATAACTCTAACAATGTAGCATAATAAATAGACACATAAGAATAAGTGGATCCTGGGTCAAATAAAGTAAAGTTCGCCCAATGGCATACCAGAAGCATACATGTGACATCAATATTCGACTACAGCCTTGAGTCTAGCAAGTTCAACATACAACTGACCACACATGTCATCTGTTTGGGCTCCCAAATGACCTCTTGTCCTACCTACTTGAGACCCACCTCTAGCACCCTAGGGACCACCCCTACAACTATGTAAACTATGTCTAGTTGGGGAATAAAATTCTATAATAGGGGGAACACTATGAGTTGAAGCAAAAATCACCCCATCACTAGGGCACTCTCACAAATTACGACCACGAGCTCTACAACTATAGCAGGTAACATAAGCTAAACCAGAACTAAAATATTTTGCCAATTCATAAGAGACACCACGCCTAGAATAACCAGAAAATAAATCCCTCAAAGACTACCACCACTATGACCAGGGCGATCATTGGCACTAGATTTCCTCCAATAGTAATCTAAAGTGCTTCTTAAATAGGTTTACTAGGCTAACTCTGAGGATGATACTATTGATGTGGAGGATATATACTCTGAAAATTGCTACCTCTAAAATGAGAAATACTACAACTCCTAATAAAACCACCCTTATACCTAATTCTCTTATCGCTGCCCCCTCAATCCTTATGATGTATCTCATCTATCACCTGAGTATGATCTAACACCTTAGCAAAATACCTACCTATAATAACTAAACTCTAAATAAATAGACGAATGGGAAGTCTTAACCCTCTAACAAAGCAACAAACCCTCTCATACTTAGTATCTAGAATAGAAGTAGCATGCCTATCAAACTAGTTAATATGTGCCTCATACTCCATAATAGTCATAGAGTCCTGCTCCAATCTAGAAAACTGATCTTTAAATAATCCCTAAGGCTATGAGGCATGTACTTTTCCAAGAACATCTTAGAGAATTAAGTCCATGTCAAAGGAGAAGTTCCAACTAGCTTGGAATCAAGATAACCTCCCCTCCAATGTTTAACAACTAAGTCTAACTAAAATAAAGTGTAATCCACACCATGAGTCAACAAGGCCTAAATTATGGAGCCTATCCTTCTAAGAAATTAGAAGTTTATATGCATCCTAGCTCGAAGCACCAGAAAAACCTAGGTGGAGCTAATCGTAAGAATTTACCAAACATCTTCTACTTCTCAATAGAAATGGTAGGTTGGGAAACTAATGTTTGATCAACCACCATTAGTGGAGAGACCACAACTCTAGGAGATGTGTTACAGGCTACTCCATCACCTCAATACTACTCTGATCTGTAAAATGTGCACCACCAGATCGTGAATTACCAACTAACCCCAAAAGCTAATACAAACAATATCTAAGTTCTAAAGAATAAATATACCCAGTGGAGCCTGGGATGGTCCCTGACCAACTGATGGTTGAGGCAGAAGAATCTTTGGCTCAGGAATAGGAATAGAATTTAGTGAATGCTCTTTATACTAGCCCCCATCTAGGGACATAGCTCATTGTTTTCCATGACCTTTGGGTCATTTATAAATAGGGGTAGAATCCCTAGGCTGAGTCTCAAGAGTCTCATCTGGTCTAGCAGTATCACATGTCCTAGCAATCTAGAAAAAGAGTGTAGTCAAAGGAATAGTCTACTAACCAACTCATACTCTTAGCATGAAATGAGTGAAATAAGTAAAGAACTCCTATGAATGTCCCAAATGCCCTCGAAGTAAAACACCCTGGTTTTTGAACCTTAAAAATTTCCTACAATTCTAGTCTCTAGACCTAGTACGACTCTTGGGTATGAGCCATATATTGGGGTACAAATGGTATTGTCCAGTAGTATGATGACTAGTGTTGGTTGGTGGGATGGATTTTCATTACTTAAATGGATATGACTTAGGGGTATGAGTCTTATTGGTGAGTAGGGATCATTTTGTTCTTTAACTTAATCTTATACTTTGTTACTTAGGTTGGATTTGAGAACGCGTGGCTCACCATGATCTGTAAGATAGGGTATGATTTGTACCTAGGACTCGAATAGTGGACAATGTCTAAATCTTCCTTGGGTTTATTCTGCAGAGATACAGATGAAGGGGATATATTGTATGCTTTGGATATGACTTGGTTTTAATGAGTTATATACTGGACAGTTCTTGATGAAAATGGTGAGGCTAATATACGAGTGGAGGGTACCAATCATATTGGAGGATACAACTCGTGAGGGTCAGTCGTACCCCTAGGATGGGATTTTATGCAACTTAAGTGGGGGTACTTTGGACTTTTTTACACTTATCCTAATAAAGTCCCATGACTTCTAACCTACTTGGGAGGTTATTGACCCTTTTATTCCATTCATTAACACTTATAAACTCTTTTAAACACTCTATAATTCTCTCAAAAGCTTTGGATAAGGAAAGATAGGGTTTCAACTAGAGGATTAATTTGGGGCTTGTCTTGGTGATTTCTTTCCATCATCATCTTGGTTTAAGGATGTTCCCTTCCCTTATTGTTAATTTGATCTAAAAGCATGGTTTTTCTAAATGTTTTCATGACTTCATTGATTGTATGATTTTGGTTTTCAAATATGAATTGGGTGGTTTTGTTAGTAAATTATTGGTTATGGTTTTCCAAGGTTTTAATTATGCTTTATGTGCATTAAGAGTGGTTTTGGATAATTGGATTGCATGGTAATTGTTTAATCGTAATTAGAATTGGTTTTGGTTATATTATGCCCCTAATATATTTGTCAAAATGCCTATAACAATGTTTCCATTGCATTGAGTACTTTTAATGGAACTCTTGTATGGCTTAAAACTTTGTAAGGAATTATGCCTGGTTTAAATAGCTTGTAAAAGTAAATGGCTAAATGGTTATGCTTGTGGGGTACATGGAATACCCCAAGTGGTTCAATATGGTAAATATAAGGGCATATAGAAGTCCTCTTAAACCTATATTTGGTTGGCTATGGATAGTAATTGCAAGTATAGTTGGTATGATAATACCACCATAAAATGGCCTTGTTTTATAAATGGTAAATGGGTTGGTTAGTTTCTTGGTAATAATTTTAATTAGGCTATAGTGATGGGATATGTAGCAAAGTAGTGGAAGGTGGAGATCCCATTGGGACCAAAACTGGAAACTTATATTTGCAGATGTGAGGTTGGTCTTGGTCACTGTATGCATGATGTCATAATATAATTTTGGGGATGTACTAGTCATTCCAGGTTTTTCTTCCCTACTCATATGGCTACACGCATTGGGGCCCTTTCAGTAGGGGAAGCTGAACCCATATAGCCTATGAGTTACTTAGGATGGCAAGGCTACATAACCTAGGTAAAGGTTTTAATGGCATGCTAAACTCGATCCCCTTTCTCGGCATGGTTATATATATATATGTATGGTTGTTTGCAAATAGATGGTCTTACTTGGTTTTATAAATGGAATTATTTTATCCTTATCCTAAGATTATGCTAGTATTCACCCACTAACCCATCTACTGTAGTGTATACCCACGTTATGTAGGAACTGACCGTTTTACTCTTCCTTCATAGTGATTGACTTGAGGATTAGCATTTGGACTGAAGTAGTGAGCTTTCATCCTTTTGGAAGGCTCCATCTCATGTTATGGATATTTCTACACACTTGATTTTATTTTGGATATCGATTTTGGCCTTTGTTGGGGGTCTGTCCTAATCAGATTTTATTACTCTTTTGGTTAGTGGCCTTGTGGTACTATTATGGGTTGGAATGAGAGAGATCAGTATTTTTCTTGACCTTAGCATTTGAATAATCTTATGGATGACATCATTGGACATAATTTCTCACTGTTTCATCGTATTTTATTTTGGGATCAATTATATTATGTTTTCGAATTTATTTGGTTATGGGCTTTAGTATTGGTTTTGTAGGGTTGGATTATTGGTATGGGATAGTTGGACTCGGTTGGGTTGGTCATAGTTGTGATCCTATCCTAGAGTCTTCATGTAAGCTGTTACACTATCTTGTAAATGCTCAAAATTCAGCCAACTCAGGGTAGAAGGCTGGAGGTTGGGTTGGGTTATAGGGGTGGTCTCTGGTCCAGGTAGGACTTAGGATGCTCATTATGAAAAGGCCCCTAGTCGGGGTGCTTAAAGTTGGTACCAGATCCTAAGTTCATGGTCAATTAGGAGTCTACAAAGTTGTTTCGAGTAGAGTCTCTTTTAGGGGTTTGTCGCGCACCACACTTTTAAGGGAGAGGCTATAAAACATTTAGGAATGTTTCACTTTCTTGGTATTTATTTTTTGAGCTTGGAGTATTAGTCATGGAATCTTCTATAATTCATATTTGTTCATCATTTAGATCATGCCTCATAGATCTGAAACACAAGGAAATTCTTCTATCCCATTTGGGGGAATACTGAAGGGGTGTATCCTACTTTTGGGGTTCATCTTTGATATCTTGGTCCTATACTTGATAGCTCAGGAGTTCACTAGTTACTACTATTCCTCTTCAAGGTGAGGTAAGTAATGTAGAATTCTACCAGTCTGTTCATATTACTACTCAGATAGTCACTGTTCAGGCTAAGCGGGGTGCGGATGGTGCTTTATCTACTGAGTCCACATGGGTTGGACAATTTATGAAGATGTGTCCTCCCACTTTCTAGAGTGAAGGTAGAGGAGGATCTATAGGGCTTCTTGGATGTAATGGAAAAAATATTTTGGTTGATGTAGGCTACTAATGTAGCGGGGGTAAAATTTGTAGCTTATTATCTTAATGATATTGCATATCAATAGTATGAAAAGTGGGACAGGGATAGGGGTGATATGGAAGAATCGATCTTGTGGGATACTTTTTCTATGGACTTCTTAGATCGGTTCTTTCCCCAAGAGTTGAGGAAAGAAAAGATGGAGGAGTTTTTGATACTCAAGTAAGCAAGGATATCTGTAAAGGAATATGCCTTGAAATTTCACTAATAGTAAAGGTATGCTCTTGATTTAGTAGCTGACATGTGTGCAAAAATGAGGAATTTTACTTCTGGGTTAAATCAGGATTTTATTTTGGAGAGCAAGACTGCCTTGTTGATTAAAGATATGGATATCTCTAGGTTGACTATTTATATGAAGTAAATGGATAATGAAAACAGGAAGCAGGTGGAGGCCAGAGATTGGCAGGGTAAGTAGAGTAGGTTTCTGACTAGGGAGGTGCTCAGTCTCAGGGTGGTCCGACTGGAATAAATGGAAAAAAAGAAATTGGGGAGATCTAGTTCCTTCTCTTCTAATAGTGCTCCTTACTATGCGGGAGCCAGGTATTATCAAGGCGATGACAATTTCCGGGTGCAGGATGCCTAATCTTAGGCAAATAGAGGTCAGTTAGTTTCTTTATGCCCTTCTATTAGTTTTGTGTTCGTCCTCATTGGGGTTATTGTGATGAAGAAAGGGGAAAATGCTTTAAGTATGGCCAGGCAGGCCATCTACTCAACGATTATCCAGTTAATAAGGTTGCTACGAGGGCGAATAAGATTCTTGTGGCTTCATCTTCTGCTCCTACACCTAGTTGTGTTGTATCTACTTCTATTACTGCTCCTGGTTCTAATGTTGGTCGAAACAAGTTGTATGCTTTGGCATTATGATAGGAATCTAAGGTATCACCTGGTGTCATTACTAGTATGTTATAACTTTTCTCTCATGACGTATATTATATTTTGATCCGGGGTGCACTTTCTCCTATATGACTCTTTATGTCTCTATATCTTTTGGTTTCGATCCGAAAGTTATTTTGGATCTTTTTTTCCTACCTTAATAGGTGACTAGGTTATTGTTAAGAGAGTCTATAAGCGGTGTGTGGTATCTATTGGTGGAATGAAGACCTTGGTGGATCTATTTGAGTTGGGTATGGTGGATTTAGATGTCATTCTAGGAATGGATTAGTTGCACTCTTGTTACACATCCTTGGATTATCAGACCCATCAAGTTATGTTTAGGTTTTCTGGTGAGTTGGTTATAGAATGGAAGGGTAGTTCTTTAGCTCCTGGGGGAGATTTATTTCCTTTCTTAGAGCTCAAAGGTTAATCTCTAAAGATTGTCTTTATTATATGGTCTTAGTTAAAGATTCTAACTTTGAAGGTCATTCTTTCTAGTTAGTTCCAGTGGTTAATGAGTTTCTAGAGATCTTTTCAAATGGTCATCCTGGTGTTCCTTTAGATACGAGAATTGAGTTGTA
Source organism: Capsicum baccatum var. pendulum (assembly GCA_030864225.1). Lineage (NCBI taxonomy): Eukaryota > Viridiplantae > Streptophyta > Magnoliopsida > Solanales > Solanaceae > Capsicum > Capsicum baccatum. The sequence continues at coordinate 125,098,025 of CM061557.1, forward strand.
ATTGATCTAGGTTCCGACACTTATCCAATTTCTATTCCTTCATATTGAATGGCTCTGGCTGAGTTGAGGTAACTCAAGGAGGAACTTAAGGATATTCTGGATAAGGGGTTTATTAATCCTAGTGTATCCCTGTGGGGTGCACCCGTGTTGTTTGTGTGCAAGAAGGATAGTTCCCTTCGGATGTGTATTGACTATAGGCAGTTGAACAAAGTGACGGTCGAGAACAATTATCCTCTTCCAAAGATAGCTGATCTGGTTGATTAGTTGTAAGGTGCCAAGTTTTTTTAAGTTATATCTTCGGTCTGGGTACTATCAGCTAAGGAATAGGGAGGTGGATATCCCTAAGATGACTTTTCATACTCGGTATGGGCACTTTGAGTTTTTGGTAAAGTCATTTGGGTTGACTAATGCTCCGACGACATTTATGGATCTTATGAATAGGGTTTTTCATTAGTATTTGTATTTCTTCATTGTTGTGTTTATTGATCACATTCTGATTTATTCAAAGAGTGAGGTGGATCATGCTAATCACCTTCGCATGGTGTTGCAAACCTTAAAGGAACAACAGTTGTATCCTAAGTTCTCTAAATGTGAATTTTTGTTGAATGCTATAACTTTCTTGGATCTTATTATTTCTAGTGAAGGGATCATGGTGGATTTGCAAAAGGTTGTTGTGGTGAAGAGGTGTCCTAGACCCATGACTCCATCTGATATTTGGAGCTTCTCGAGTTTAGTCGGGTATTATAGGCAGTTTGTGGAAAACTTTTCATTAATGACTGCTCCTTTGACTAAGTTGTCTCAGAAGAAGGTCAAGTTTACTTAGTCAGATGCCTGGAAAGGAGTTTTGAAAAGTTAAAGGATAAGTTAACTTCGAATCTAATTCTGACTTTACCGGAAGGCATTGATGGATTGGTGGTTTATTGTGATATATATCAGGTAGGGCTCAGTTGTGTGTTGATGCAGCATGGGAAGGTGATTGCCTATGCTTCCAGACAGTCGAAAGTGCATGTGAGGAATTACCCTACTATTTATTGAGAGTTGTTAGTGGTTGTATTTTCTTTGAAAATATGGCGACATTATTTGTATGGTGTGCACGTGGATATCTTTTCTGATCATAAGATTCTATAGTATGTATTTACTCAAAAGGAGCTTAATCTCAGGCAGATAAAATGGCTTAAACTTCTCAAGGATTATGATATGAGTCTTCACTATCACCCAGGTAAGGTAAATGTGGTTGCTGATGCTCTTAGCAGGTTATCCATGAGGATTTTTGCTCATATGGTGGAAGGAAATGGAGAATTTATGAAGGATATTCACCACTTTTCTAATCGTGGAGTTCATATCTTAGACTCTAAAGATGGAGGTGTAATAGTGCAAGAAGTGGTTATATTATCTCTTGGTGCAGAGGTTAAAGAGAAACAAGTGTTTCATCCTATCTTGATAAAAATCAAGAGTGATGTTGGGGGGGGGGGAGAAAGATAATGGTGTTTGAGATTAGTGGTGACAATACTTTACGGTAGCAGGGGAAGTTGTGTGTTCTTGGTGTGACGGATTGCGACAAAGAATTTTGGATGAGGTTCATAAATCACGCTATGTTGTTCATCCTAGCTTGACTAAGATGTATCATGATCTCAAGAAGATCTATTGGCGGAATGACATAAAAGGGGATGTGGCTGATTTTGTGGACAATTGCATAGTGTGTCAATAGGTTAAGGTTAAGCACATAAGGCCAGGAGGGTTGTATCAAGAAATTAAATTTGCCCAAATAGAAATAGGAAGTGACCAATGTGGACTTCATTACCAGTCTTCTCCCATCTCAGAATCAATATGATTTGGTTTGGGTCATCGTGGATAGGATGACTAAGTCTGCCAATTTTTTGCCAATGCAGACTACCTTCTCGGTGGAGGATTATGTGAAGCTATATCTTCAGGAGATTGTGAAGCTGCATGGGGTGCCTATTTCAATTATTTTTTATCATGGGATGTAGTTTACATCTCACTTCTGGCGATATTTTTAGAAAGGGTTGGGGACTAAGGTTAGTCTGAGTACTGCTTTCCACCTATAGATGGATGGGCAAGTGGAGAGAACTATTCAAACATTAAAGGATATGCTTCAGGCTTGTGTGATTAATTATGATGGCAATAAGGTGAGCATCTATCTTTGGGGGAGTTTTCCTAAAACAATAGCGATCATTCTAGTATTGGTATGGCCCCTTTTGAGGCATTGTATGGTAGGAGGTGTAGATCTCCTATTGGTTGGTTTGAGCTTGGTGAGGTGGACATGATTAGTCCCGACTTGGTTTACCAGGCCATGGAGAAGTTGAAGGTAATTCGGGAGAGGTTGAAGGCTGCCTAAAGTTGCCAAAAGTCCTTTGCAGATGTTAGGCGTAGAGACTTAGAGTTTGAGGTTGGGGATAAAGTTTTCCTCAAGGTATCTCCCATGAAGGAAGTAGTTCGGTTTGGTAAGAAGGGGAAGCTCAGTCGCCAGTATGTTGGTTCTTAAAAAGTTTTTTGAAGAATTGGTAATGTTGCTTATGAGCTGGAGTTGCCTTCTATCTTGATCTTGGTTTATCCGGTCTTCCATGTTTCTATGTGGAGAAAATGCATTGGTGATCCTTCTTTTATTGTTCCTTTGGAAGGATAGGGTATCACCGATTTTTTGTCTTATGAAGAAGTCCCAGTTAAAATCTTAGATAGGTAGGTTCATTGGTAGTAGACCAAGGATGTGGCTTTGGTTAAGTTACTTTGGCGAAACCATAAGTGGAAGATGCTACAAGGGAAGCGGGGGAGGACATAAAGTCCAAATATCCGCATTTGTTTTCAGCTCCTGGGATTTGTGTGGAAGGTATATGTCTTTAACATATCTTTATATTCCGAGTTTGTTAAAGAAAAGATTAATATCTTTGCCTCTTTGTTTTCAAACTTTGTTAAAGATCGAAAATATATTTGATAATAAAAGTGACTCGTGCATGTGGTTACCCCTACCTTATCCGTCATTAGGGGATGAATGTTCCCAGTCAGGAAGATGGAAACACCCTGGTTTCTGGACCTTAAATATTTTTTTTGAATTCTAGTCTCTGGACCTAATATGACTCATGGGTATGAGCCTTATGTTGGGGTACAAATGGTATGGTCCAGTCGTATGCTAACCAGTGTTGGTTGGTAAGATGGATTTGGTTATTGGAATGGATACGACTTAGGGATACGAGTTGTATTGGTGGGTACAGATCATTTGGTTCCTTAACTTAATCTTATACTTGGCTACTTAGGTTGGATCTGAGTACGAATGTCACACCATGAGTCGTAAGCCAGGGTACAAGTCGTACACATGACTCGATGGTGGACAGTGTCTAACTCTTCCTTGGGTTTAATCTGCCAGGTATACAAGTGAAGGGTACTAATCATATGCTTTGGATATGACTTGATTGGATGATTTGTATGCTGGACAGTGTTTGATCCAAAGGTTGTGGCTAGTATACGAGTGAAGGGTACCAATCGTATTGAAGGGTATGACTCATGAGGGTCAATCGTACCCCTGGGATGGGATTTTGTGCAAGTTAAGTGGTGGTATTTTGGATATTTTTCCACTTATCCTAATAAGGTCCCATGACTTCTAACCTACTTGGGAGGTTATTTAACCTATTATTCCATTTATTAACTCTTAGAAACTTTTCTAAACACTCTATAATTCTCTCAACAGCTTTTGGGCAAGGGAAGATAGGGTTTCAACTAGAGGATTAATTTGGGTCTTCTCTTGGTGATTTAATTCCATCACCATCTTGGTTTAATGCATGTTCTCTTCCCTCATTGTCAATTCTATCAAAAAGCATGGTTTGTATGAATGTTTTCATGACTTCATTGATTGTATGATTATTGTTTTCAAATATGAATTCGGGGTTTTGATATTAAATGGTTGGTTATGGTTTTCCATGGTTTTAATTATGCTTTATGTGCATTAATGGTGGTTTTGTCTAATTGGATTGCATGGTAATTGTTTAATGGCAGTTAAAATTGGTTTTGGTTATATTATACCCCCATTGTGTTGGACAAAATGCCTAGAATAATGTTTTCATTGCATTGAGTACTTTTAATGGAACTCTTTCTTGTTTTAAAACTTGGTAAAACAATTATGCATAGTTTAAATGGCTTGGAAATATATATGGATAAATGTTTATTCTTGTGGGGTACATGAAATCGCCTAAGTGGTTTAATATGATAAATGAAAGGGCACTTGGAAGTCCCCTTAAACCTATATGTGGTTGGCTATGGATAGTATTTAAGAGTATGGTCGGTATGAAAATACCACCACTAAATGGACTTGGTTGATAAATGGTAAATGGATTGGTTGGTTTCTTGGTAATGGTTTTAATTGGGCAAAAATGGTGGAATGTGTAGTAAAGCTATGGAAGGTGGAGGTCTCGGGGGGACCAAAAATGGAAACTCAAATTTGCCAATGTGAGGTTGGTCTTGGTGACAGTATGCATGATCTCACACTATATTTTGGGGGCTGACATCATCGAACATAATTTTTCATTGTTCCATCATTTTTTTTGGGATTAATTATATTATGTTTTTGACTTTTATTTGGTTATGGCCTGGTTTATGGCCTTGGGTATTGGTTTGGTAGGGTTGGATTGTTGGTATGGGATGGTTTGACTCGATTGGGTCGATCATGGTTGTGATCTTATTCCATAGTCTTCAAGTGAGTTGTTACACTATTTTGTTACATGGTTTAAATTCAGCCAATTTAGGGTAGGCGACTAGAGGTTGGGTTAGGCTACGCGGGTGGTCTCCAGTCCCGGCCGAACTTGGGACACCCATTATGACAAGGCCCCCGGTTGGGTCGCGTCATAAAGATATGAAACAGATGTCATCGTTCTGATCCATAGGACTCTTCTAGATACTTTCTCTTCTACCAACAATACCGGTGAAACCTAGGCACTGGTACTAATTTGTCACGACCCAATTTACAAGTCAAGATGGCAAATACTCTATCCCATTAGTAGGTAAGTCAAACCATAACTCGGACCTAAATACAATTGGTTAACTTGGTAGAAAGTACCCACAAGGTGAAAAAAAAACAAATGCAACTTGTAAATGAAATAGGGTATTAGAAATAAATAAAAGATAGTCAATGCATAGATACTATCCCACGACCTGGTATAGCCAGCACAAGAGAAAATATAAGTACAACCCAAATATCTAAAATAGTCAATACAATATGTCTTGAAACTAAAGACTAGACATAAGTAAGAAGAAAGTGGGTGACTCAGACTCCAAGAGCTCACCATACCTCCGAAAACCAACACAGCATGAACGCTGATCAAAGGCGGCAACTAGTACTCAGGTCTGCACCAAAAAGGTACAGAAGTGTAATATGAGGACCAAAACCACAGGTACTCAGTAGGCATCATCGACTGACTGAGCTAAACCATGATATAAGTATGATAAAATGCAAGATTACATAACTAAGTCATGAAAAATAGGTGAACCTAATAACCATTCCAACATCGATGAACATAGATAATTAAGTAAACTACAATAATAATATAACATAATATAACATAACATAACATAAAGCATCAACACATGCAATCATAACTACAAAATTTCTCCCCATAAGCCAATTAGTGTAGAAAAGTAAATAACCCATCACAAGTCCCCCTAACCCTAGAAGGACAAACAAGATAGTATAATCCACCATCGTCATTTATCAACTCTCATATACAACTAGAATTCATCCATGTCATGACACACCATATCCATCATTCATCCATTAGCCATCATTTATCAATTAATCACCAATTACAAACTATTCATTATTTATCAACTAATAACTATTTATCAGCTAATAATTATTTATCAACTAATCACCATTTATCAACTAATCATAGTATCACTATAATCCATTCATATCATGCCATATTATAATTATTTTCTTATTTTTAGACCTAGATAGAATCACTATTGTCAATCTCATACCCCGATTTCGCCATATCATAATAAGTATATCATTGTAGTATAATGCGTATATCTGGACTCGAGACGGTAAGTATGATCAACAATATCATCATTGATATTATTATCCAAATCATCCCCAACATCGTCAACATCGTCCTCAACATCATAGCCATCCTCCAAACTTGCACTGGGTATAAATAATCGATATCATCATCATTATCTGAACTTGAAACGGTATTTGTATAATTATAGCATAAGCAATATCCAGACTTAAACCAATAACCATATAGTTATTACCATTGCCAATAGCATAATCATTAGAGTCTTCAATAGTATAACTGCTAGCATAGCTATTTAGCATGATCACTAATCAAAATAGAACCAGGATCTCTAGCATAATCTCTTATATAGTAAATAAGCATGATCCTTAGCATAATCAATAGCATAATCACTAATATAATAAATAAGTAGTCTTAAGTATAATCCATAACATAATAAATAATATAATCAATAAGAATAGTCAATGGCATAGACAATGGCCCAATCGATAACCTAATCAATGACTTAATCATTATCATAATCAAGGTCTTATTTAATAGTATATTCAATAGCTTATACTTAGCTTAATCAATAAGTTATTTATAGCATAAAAAATAAGTGTTACTCCCAACATCAAACCATAATAACCATCAAGTACCAAGGCATCTCAATATCACAGAAATAAATATTTCCTAGATGTACAGAAGCATATAAATGGTCTTCAATAAATAACATAAGTCCTGGCCTACGGTTGGTCGAAGGGCCCACTTCTAAATTCCTGAAATCCTTTACCAAGCAATGTATACCCTAGACTAGGCTAAGGTATCTAAATCCACTATTAGATGTGGAATAAACCATAACTAGCCCTAGGATAGTAATTTCTCCCTATAGAGAGCAACTAAGTCAATTCCACCGAAGGTAATGGCAACTAAGGTAAGTTTCAGCCTACTCTCAAGTGACTAAGGCAATATCATCATTGGTTAAGAAACTAAGTTATTTTCATCCTACATAAGAGCTACAAGTTCAAATTTGCCTCAGGTATGACTAACTATGCCAAAAAGGGTATCCAAAGTAGCCTAAACGGTCCAACTAACTCAAGTGTTGCAATTTATCACACCAACACATAAAATCCATCTTAAATCTAACATAATATCATAAACAAACTATGATTTAGCTCAATATAAAAAGGAGTAAAACCTAGACTAACAGGTTGTCAAAAAAGCTCAAAAGATCTGCTAATTCACCATCTTTTCCTTCTGAGAAGATTCCATAAGATGTAGAGATATCAAAATTATATTCTACTCATAAATACGAGAATAATGATACCTATATTGCACCAACGTTATTTGGGTCCAAAAATAACACCAAAATCTCATGTAGGTCTCGTTTACAAAAATTTTATTTCCGAGATCAACCCAACCTTCCCTCATGCTTAAGGAGTGATTACCCTAAAAAATGGGTGAAATCCTAGCTAATTTGGGGCTAAAATCAAACCTCCAAAGTTTAGGTATGTTTGAACAAGAAATAGGAAAATCTCCTGTGAAAAGGGTGATATCTTACCACAAAGCAAAGGAGAATCACGAAAACAAGTGTTAGCCAAGCTCCCAAATCACCCACATGCTCCAATCCTAAACTTTCTTATCATTTAGGGTTTTAGCTCTTATAGAAATGGATGAAGAATGTCAAAAATGTCTAGAAATGGACTATGCTACCATACCAAATTTGACATTCCACACTCAATGGCACAGTCAAAATTTTTATCTGAGGTTGTTTTAATAAAAAATGGGTCCCACACCTAAATTGCATTTAATTAACTTTTTGGTGAATAGGTCAAATAAGTCAGGTGCCTCGGGACCCAAACTAAGAGTCATCTTAGCCTAAAATCAGTATTTCAAAGATAAATGAACAGTTAAAATTTGTATTCGAGGTCGTTTGATTAAAGTTTTTGCTCAGTGGCCATTTGTAAAAATCAAATGAATTGCTCGGTAACCGAATTGTCAGTCCTAGCAAGTCATAAATGACTTGTGGCAGCTATAGAAAGCTTTAATGGAAAAAAATAAGTAGAAATATGAAAAATAACCTGAAGGGTCATTACAACAATCCAAGACTATATGATAGGGGGATAACCAGTCCATTCCCAGAATCACATCAAAATCCACCAGGTCTAAAATAATAAGATCGACCTTAGTATCAAACTCTTGAATAGTCATAACATATGATCTATATTTTCAATCTACTGCAAAAGAATCACCCACAGTAGTAGCTACACATAACAACATAGATAAAGAATCCCCATATAACTCTAACTGTGGTGTATAATAAGCAAACACATAAGAATAAGTGGATCCTAGATCAAATAAAGACAAATCCAACTGATGGCACACCAATATCATACTTATAATAATATTATTTGAAGACTCAACCTCGGTTTAGTAGGTACGACATACAACTGACTACGCCTTCCACCTCGCTAGGATCCTAACCGATATCCTATTCTATCAGAGTGAGGACACCCACGATCACCCTGGGGATAACCTTGACAACCATGCATACCACCTCTAGATGGGGGATTTCCTTCCCTAATTGGAATACTCAAAGCAACAAGAACCATTTCACCATAATTAGGGCTCTATCTTCTGAGAAATAGCTAAAAGACCCACACCCATAACATGCCCCAGGCCATGCACCAAAACAAGAAAATCCAGCTAACCTAGAATAACCACTACGACTAGATAACCAGAAGACAAAATCCTCAAAGGTTGACCACTACTCTGGCTATGATGATAACTATAACTAGGCTGGCCTCCATCGATAATCTGAAGTGCGGGATGAACAAGCCTACTAGACTGACACTGATGGTGATAAGGCTGATATGGAAGGTACCTCTACTAAGAACTGTTGTCACTAAATTGTGATCCACTATGGCTCCCACTGAACTCCCTCGGTATCTTGGATTTTTATTGCTTTCTTTGGGCCCTATGATGCATCTCCCCCATTACCTGAGAATGATCAAAAACCTCAATAAAAAACCTACTAGGAATAACTAAACTCTGCATAGCCACTCAAAGGAGTCTTAATCCCCTAACAAAACACCAAACTTGCTCATACTCAGTCTGCAAGATAGATGTAGCATGCCTCAACAACTCATGAAATTGAGCCTCATACTCTATAACACTCATGATGCTTGTTCTATCCTCGAGAACTCTTCCCTTGAATGATAACTATGACTGTGAGGCATATACTTCCTCAAGAATACCTCAGACAACTAAGCCAACGTCAACAGGAGAGATCCAGTTAGCCTAGAATCAAGACAACCACTCCACTAGTGTTGAGCTATAAAATCCAACTAAAAAGTAGTGTAATCCACACAATGAGTCTTAACTAGGCCCAAATAATCCATAACTTATAAACATCCTCGTCTAATATGCCCAAAAACCTAAGTAGAGTCAATCACAAGAATCTACCAAATATCTTCTTCTCCTCAACAGACATAACAGGTTGGGAAACCATCAACTGAAAAACCACCAAAGTAGGAGAGACCTTAACTATAGGAACCACAACTATAGGATGCATTCCCGCCTCTATGCCACTCAGATCTGTAGAATATGCACTATTAGATAGTGTAACACACCCTAACCCTAAGCCCTGAACCAATGAATCCCTGAGTAATGAAGAAGAAATAAACTCTGATGGAGTTTAGAATGGTCTATGGCCCACCACTAGATGGGTTGGAGGAACCTCCATCTTAGGAGAAGAAACAAGGTCTGGTGAAGGCCCCCCATCCTGGTCCTGGCTAAGCCTATATTTGTAGGTTGTCCTCGATATCTAGGTTGTACATGAATTACAATAGGGTCCATAGTCACGGAGTTGAGGTCCTCATATCATATAGCGATAACATGTGTCCTATCTATCTGCAAAAGAGTAAAACCAAAGGAATCTTTAGAATCCAACTTATACTCTTAGCATGAAATAAGTGAAAGAAGTGAAAATCTCCTAAGAATGTCCTATAGCCTCCCAAAGATAAGAAATGAATGTCATCATTTCGATCAACAAGACTCAACTAGACCCTTGTTCTTGTACCAACAATACTGGTGAACCTAATGCTCTAATATAAATTTGTCATGACCCAATTTATGAGTCATGATGGCACCTACTTTATCTCACCAGTAGGTCAGCCAAACTATAACCCAAAGATAAAAACAATGGGATAATTTGGAGAAAAAAGGTAGAAAAACTAAAAAATTTTAAGTAAAGTCATACAAAAATAATTCAAGTAATAATAATAATCCAAATGATAGAAAAATAGAAATAACATCCCATAACCTAGTAGTTTCAGTACAAAAACCACTAACAAAAGAAATATGAGTATAGTAAAATAGTTAAATTTTCATAAATCTCAAATAATAAAAGACCAAGCAAAAGTAGTAAAAGGAGAAAATTTCAACTCCGACTTTGAGAGCCCACCCTATCTCTGCACTCTAGGCAACATGATCAAAGTATTAACAATAGAAATTAGAACTCAAATCTTCACAAAAAAAAGCACAGAAGTGTATTTTAAGTACCAAAGCGACATGTACTCAGTAGGTATCTGTAATACCCCGCACTTCTACCTAGCTTAAAATTATCTCAAGTATGTTAGAAACTTACTTTGAAAGATGAATCAACTTTTATATACATGGAATTTCTTATATTTTAACTTTTTATCATGTGGGAAATTAAATTATCTTTCCAACAATACCAATTTCGTCCAAATCCAACATTGGAAGAGAAAGTAATGGCCAAAAACTAGAAGGCAGTCAAAACCGCCCAGGTGCAATGGTGAGAGCCGAAGGACCGTCGAGCTAGCGACGAATCGTTGCCCAAACCATCATAGTGGAGGCAGTGAGACCACATTCTGCCTAAGGGCGATAGCTTAGGACAATGGACCATCAAGCTAGCGATGGACCATCGCCCAAGCCATTACAGCAAAGGCAGTGAACCCTTATTCTGCCCAGGTGCGACGGTCTGGACCGACGGACCATCGACTCAACGAAGGACCATCACACCCACCATTGCATAGTCTGTTCAATTATTTTAAGGTCATTTTTAAAAGGGAATTTGGTTCTTTTACCACCCATTTTAACCCCTAATAATATTAGACGAAGGATCATAAGTTCAGTATCCATTTACAACATCAAATTAGGGTTTTCCCTCTAAGATAATCCCCAATAAAAAGATCCAAATCATTCTTCAAGAAACTAAGAGATTCAAGTTCTTAAGTCTAAACACTTCAAGGGACTCACAACCCAGGTATGTCATGTGTTGATTCATGGGTCATTTTCACCCATGAATCTCAAGAATCTCTTTTCAAAATCCAAGATTCGTATATGTATGAATGTTCATGAATTAAATTGAATTGAAATCTATGTTCATGATGTTGTGGGGTTTTGATTTATGTTTTAAATTACATATTCCAATGATTGACCCTAGTATGTGATAATTTGCATAATAATCATGATAAACCCTTAAATTTACATATTGATTGATGTATCCATTATTATTAGATATGTTCTCATCTACACGTGGATTGATGTATTCTCACATTCATGTTATGTAATCAGATAGTATAGTTCATGCATGTGAACCCTTTTGCATTCAACCTACCTCACATGCATACCAGTATATTTAAATGTACTGACATATTTGTGCTATGGTGTTTTATACAAAAGGTTCAGAAGCACGACCTTCAGAGTATTAGTAGCTTCTAGTCTCAGCAGTCAGAGTTAGCAGTGAGTCCTCATCCTTCGAGGACATGGCCATTACTTTATTATCTCATTAATTAATTTATTTTAGTAGTTAGAGTTAGTTGGGGACATGTCCCATCAACTCCTTATTCAGACAATTAAGTCAGTTAGAGAGTTTTTAGACTAGCATGTTCAAACAGTTATTTCAGTTATTTTGTGTATTTCATACCCCACCCAGATATTATATTTTTAATAGATAGTACGTCTTAGTTTTGAACCTTACGTACTTACAGCCTTTATTTTTGCATTTATACAGTATATTATGCAGTGCTTAAGTACAGATATCAATCATGGGTTAGCTTATGGTCTTTTGGGGTCTTGAGCACCGCGTAGCATTCCAGGTATCAGATTTAGGGCGTTACAAACTTAGTATCAAAGCCTATGGTTCAATAGGGTCCTAGGAAGTCTAAAATCCACATCTAGTAGGGTCTTGTACATGAGTGTGTTGCACACCACATTTTTATGCAGGAGGCTATAAGATGTTTTAGGAATAGTTTCCGTTCTTTCAGTATTCATGTTTTGCTAGTGAGCATAATCTCAAGTCAATATCTCAGTCTAATCTATTTCTCCTTTTTTTCTACAGAGCATGCCTCTTAAAAGAAGAAACGGGAATCAGCCAACCCCTCAGCCCGAAGATCCTTTGGGCAAAATGTTTCTCATGAAGAGTTTAGAGTTGTATTCACTACTCTTGCTCAGTCATTTGCTGCTTAGAATGAATGACCAACTATTTATCTGGCCAACCCAGTGGCCAATTCAGCTGCAGCCAAGATTTGGGACTTTACCCGAATGAATCCTCCATCCTTTCTTGGGTCTAAGTTAGATAAGGACTCTCAGGGATTCATCAATTAGGTTCAGAAGGTTACAAACATCATGGGGGTTACTTAAAGTGAAAGCACTGAGCTAGATGCATATTAGTTGCAGGATGTTGCTCACACTTGGTTTAAATAGTGGAAGTCAGAAAGGCCAGATGATGTAGGGCCCATTGAGTGGGAGGAGTTTGTCACAACATTCTTAGATAGATTCTTTCCCCTAGAGTTGAGAGAAGATAAGGTGTTGGAATATATCAACCTCAGGCAGGGCAACCTGATGGTGAAAGAGTATTCTCTTAAGTTTACTCAATTAGCCAGATACGCTCTTCATGTGGTTGTAGATAGCAGGGCAGTGTAGTCAATGAGTACAGGTCTGTGATATTGAATAGTGACATAAACATAGCCAGGCTTATGACCCATGCTTAGAAGATAGAAAAGAAAAAGATTAAGATGAGGGAAAATATGAATAAGAAAGCAAGGACAGGTAGTTTCAACTTTGCTCAACCCAAATCAGAAGGAGGAAACTATTCTCAATTTTGTCCTAAGTCAGCAGTTCTAGCTCCTTGTTTAGCTAGTGCTCCGGCTTCTAAGTTTAGGGATGGCAATAAGAATAAGGCGCCAGGCTCTAAGTCTCAGGGCAGTGTTAGAAATACCCAAACTAATCCTATTTGTCAGACTTATGGTAAGAGCCACAAGGGTGCTTGCAGAGCTGATAGCGATGTCTATTTTGGATGTGGAAAGCCGGGCCACAGAGTTAGAGATTATCCCCAGTCAGGCTATTAGGGTCAGCAGAACTGTTCCTCAGCTTATTCCGATCGCCCAAATTAGCAGGGTGCCACTTCTAGCACTATTAGTGGACAACACCCAAATAGACTTTATGCTCTCTAGTCTAGGAAAAATCAGGAAAATTCTCCTGATGTGGTTACTGGTACGTTACAATATTTCATCTGCAAGTTTAAGCTTTGCTAGATCTAGGAGCTTATTTTACTTTTGTTACTCCCTATATAGCAGTTGATTTCGGAGTCAGTCCCAAAATTCTAGCAGAGTCATTCTCAGTCTCTACCCTAGTGGGTAAAACTAACATAGCCCGATGGGTATACAAGAACTGTCCGATTATGATATTTAAGAAATTGACTTCAGTAGACTTAGTCAAATTAGAGATGACTAATTTTGATGTCATTTTCGACATGGATTGGCTTCATTCCTGCTATGCCAAAGTCGACCGTAGAAATAGAATAGTCCAGTTCCAATTTCCGAATGAACCTGTCCTAGAGTAGAAAGGTAGTTCTTCAGCTTTCAGATGTCAGCTTATTTCTTACCTTCGGGCATGAAAAATGATATCTAAAGGATGTGTCTATCATTTTGTTTGAGTTAAGGACACTAGTTCTGAAACTCCCAGTCTCGAATCATTCCCAATCATGAATGAATATTTAGATATCTTTCCCGAAGATCTTTAAGGAATTCCTCCCAAAAGGGAAATAGACTTTGGTATTGATCTTCTTCCAGATACTCAGCCTATATCTATTTCGCCATATAGAATGGAACCAACAAAACTCAAAGAATTGAAAAAGCAGTTGAAGGATCTCTTAGATAAGGGGTTCATCAGGCCCAGCATGTCCCCGTAGGGCATACCTGTCTTATTCGTGTGTAAGAAAGGCGATTCTCTCAGAATGTGCATTGATTATCGTCGCTTAATAAAGTCACGATCAAGAACAAGTATCCTCTTCCCAGAATCGATGACTTGTTTGACCAACTCCAGGGTGCCAATTATTTTTCTAAGATAGACCTTAGATCAGGCTATCATCAGCTTAGAGTTAGAGAATGTGACATTCCAAAAATAGCTTTCTATACTCGGTATGGTCATGTCGAATTCTTAGTTATATTCTTTAGTCTTGCCAATGCACCAACAACTTTCATGGACTTGATGAACCGTGTGTTCAAGTAGTACTTGGACATGTTCGTTATAGTATTTATACATGATATTATGGTCTATTCCCACAGTGAGCGTGATCATGCAGACTATCTCAAAATCGTGCTTCAGACTCTAAGAGATCATCATTTGTTCGCCAAATTCAGTAAGTGAAAATTTTGGCTATGGTCAGTAGAATTCCTTGGTCATATAGTTTTCGATGATGTCATTAGAGTTGATCCTTAAAAGATCAAAGTGGTAAGAAACTGGCTCAGACCTACAGTGGTAAGAAACTGGCCCAGACCTATCTCTCTATTAGATATCAGGAGTTTCTTGGGTTTGGCTGGCTATTAAGAAGGTTTGTTGAGGGATTTTCTTCTATTGCATCCCCTATGTCCAGATTAACTCAGAAGAAAGTCAAGTTTTTATGGTCAGATCCTTGCGAGAAGAGTTTTCAAGATTTGAAAAATTGACTCACTTCAGCTCCAGTTTTGGCTCTTCCAGAGGGTTCATATGGGTTCGTAGTGTATTATGATGCATCCAGAGTAGTTTTGGGTTGTGTCCTCATACATCATGGTAAGTTCATAGCCTATTTCTCCAAAAAACTTAAACCCCATGAGAAGTATAATCCTTCTCATGATCTCGAGTTAGCAGTCGTATTATTTGCCTTGAAGATTTGGAGGCATTATCTATATAGAGTTTATGTAGATGTGTTCACAGATCATAAAAGCCTTCAGTATGTATTTTCTCAAAAAGATTTCAATCTTCTTCAGTGAAGGTGGTTAGATCTCTTGAAAGATTATGACATAAGTATTATTTATCATCCGGGCAAGGCCAACGTTGTTGTCAGCGATCTTAGCAGACTGTCTATGGGTAATTTTTCTTATGTTGATTTCTAGACTAGGCATTCGCTTACTCGATTCATAGAAGGGTGACATATGGGTTCAGAGTAGTTCAGAATCATCTCTAGTTTCCAAGGTAAAAGAAAAGTAAGATAGAGATCCCAGTCTAGGCAAGTTGAAAGAGTCAGTCAAGGATAAAAAAGTAGAGGTTTTCTCCTAAGGGGGATATTATGTATTGCGTTGTTAGTGCTGTCTGTGTGTTCCAGGTGTAGACAACTTGACGCAACGAATTCTTGCAGAAGCGCATGGTGCGAGCTACTCTATTATCCAGGGGCCACAAAGATGTACCGCAACTTGTGGGAAATCTATTGGTGGAGTGGTATGAAGAGAGATGTTGCAGAGTTTGTGGCTAAGTTCTTTACATATCAACAGGTAAAGATAGAGCATCAGAAGCCTAGTGGGTCTAAAAGGGTCCAAATCGATTGCACATGACCTTAGCATATCGTCTAAAGTATGAATGGTCCTTTCTGCTTGACCATCTATCTAAGGATGAAAGGCGGTACTTAGATGAACTTGGGTACCAAGACCCTTTTGGAAACCTTAAGTTCTCTAATGTCAACAGGTTAAGATAAAGCATCAGAAGCCTAATTAGTCCAATCGGTTGGTTTGAAGTTACTAAGGCCTCAGCCATAGGGCCTGACTTAGTATTCGATGCCTTAGAAAAAGTCCAGTTGATCAGATAAAGACTCCGGGCTGCTCAGAATTGACAGAAGTCTTATGTAGATATGCGCAGAAAGGATCTCTAGTTCGAGGTTGGTGAATATGTCTATCTAAAAATCTCTCCCATGAAGGGAGTGAAGAGATTCGGCAAGAAGGGAAAGCTCAGTGCCTGATATGTCGGTCCCTTCAAAATTCACAGTCATTTTGGCAAGGCAGCTTATGAGCTTGAATTGCCTTCAGATCTAGCCTCAGTTCATCTAGTCTTCTATGTCTCTTTGCTCAAGAAGTGCATTGGTGAACCAGCATTCGTAGTCCCTATTCATAGCATAGATATTAAGAACAACCTATCTTATGAAGAGATTCTACTCAAAATCCTAGGCTATCAGACACAGACTCAGGAACAAAGAAGTTCCTCTAGTCAAAGGTCTTTAGCGAAATCAGTCAATTGAGGGAGCTACTTGGGAATCAGAAGAAGACATGCAAACCAAGTATTCTCACCTCTTCTCCTCAAACTCAGATTTAGCTCAAGTTAATAGTTCTCCTTCAGCTTTTCAGTTTCATGTTCAAATTTTAGTTACAAGCTTGGTATCCATTTCATGTTCAGAATTCCTTTATAAACCTGGAATTAAATACCATTTCATATTCAGTCATGCATTCATGCACCAGTTTAGTTATATTATCATGCATCAGATATGCATTCTCATTGTGAGAAACTTAGTTCCTCAGAACACTCAGTCATGCATTCATGAATCAGTTACACATGCATCAAATATGCATATTCGGTATGTTATATTCTATTATCAGTCATGTCAGTCATGAGATCATATTCCAGTTGTTCATGTTTAGTATGTATGTCATTTTATATTCTCCCCTCTCACTCAGTCTTATTCGAGGACAAATATTCTCAAGGGGGAGATATTGTAATACCATGTACTTCTACCTAGGTTGAAATCATCCCAAGTATGTTATAAACTTACTTTGAAAGATAAATCCACTTTTATATCCTTGGAACTTCTTATATTCTCACTTTTTATCATGTGGAAAATTAAATTAGCTTTCCAACGATACCAATTTTATCCAAATCCAACATCAGAAATGAAAGTTATGGCCAAAAAATAGAAGACAGTCAAAATCACCCAGGTGCGACGGTGAGAGCCAACGGACCATCGAGCTAGCAACGGACCATTGCCTAAACCATCGCTATGGAGTCAGTGATACCGTATTCTTCCTAAAGGTTACAGACCATCAAGCTCGCGATGGACCGTTCCCAATCTATCGTAGCAGAGACAGTGAACCCCTATTCTTCCCAGGTGCGACGGTCACGACTAACGGACCGTCGACTCAGCGACGGACCATCGCACCCACCATCGTATAGTTTATTTAGTTATTTTAAAGTCATTTTCAAAAGGGTATTTGGGTCTTTTTCCACCCATTTTAACCCCTAATAATATCAGACCAAGGCTCATAAGTTCATTATCCATCTACAACATCAAATTAGGGTTTTCTCTCTAATATAATCCCCAAGAACAAGATCCAAATCATTCTTCAATAAACTAAGAGATTCAAGTTAGTCAAGTCCAAGGACTTCAAGGAACTCACAACCCAAGTATGTCATGTGTTGATTCATGGGTCCCTTTTACCCATGAAGCACAAGAATCTTTTTTCAAAATCTAAGATTCGTGTATGTATGAATGTTGATGATTTAAATTGAATTGAAATTCATGTTCATGATGTTGTGGGCTTTTAATTCATGTTTTAAATTACATATTCCAATGATTGACCCTAGTTTACGGTGATTTAAATAATAATCATGATAAACCCTTAAATTTACACGTTGATTGATGTATCAATGATTATTAGATGTGTTGATGATTATATAACCAAAGCATGCTCCCCATGTGTTCGATTAAATGCCTATGTGAAGGAAAAGTGCCATACTAGTATGATAATATGAAATCCCCAATTATGTACAAGTTTATGCATATCAAATGTTTGATGAAATGTCTTAGTCAGTGAATTATGGGTGCATGTGTAGCCCTTTCGGTGCTTTAGAACTTCTACTTCATGAAATCTCTAACTTATTGTATTATGGATTGTGATGTAGGTCATGTATTCAAGAAAGTCATGCTTTATCAGTTTCATGCCATCGAGTCCTTGGGGTACTTGTACCCGACAATTTAGCTATGTGCCTAGAGCCAGTGTCATGTTTTCAAGATAGTCTCAGTCGAGCCATGTCCATAGAACTCAGCCAATCATGTGACTCAGGAAATCTCAGTAATATAGTAATCTTAGTACTATTCCGTTAGTCAACGGAACTCAGTTAATTTAGTCTAGTTCAATTAATCATGTTCAGTATCTATTAAGATGGGATTAGGAATTAGCACCGAGTGAACCCAAGGATGGGAACACACACTGTCAGATGAGGGTGTGATACTTAAAGGTCATCCTTTTATTCCAAAACTATGTAGCCAGCATAGGTTAAGACATCAACACTGTTAGATGCGGGTTGATGAGGTGGATAAGCACTGTCAGATGAGGGGCCCACCATTCTATTTTGGGGACACTGTCAGATAAGGGTTACCCACAGCTTGTCCTTATCGGTGGCGCGATATTGTCACCCTTCCAATTAGGGTTACAGATTGGACCCCAATTCAGATATATGCATTATTTGGGGCATGTCGGTTAGATGACTACTTCCCACAGTTTCAGTTACAAAATCAGGACTGTCAGATATAGTCATTTAGTCTCAGTAATAGAACTCAAATATTTCTATAGAATTTAGGACTGTCATACACAGTCAACTCAGAATAGTATAAAACTCAGCTAGTTTCATCAGAACCTAGACTGCCAGATTCAGTCATTCATTATTAGTTATTTAAGTTATACAGTTATCAGTATCTCATGTTATCAGTACTCAGACTCAATAATTATGTTATCACGAACTCATTTATAGTTATTATGTAGTCATGCATGTATTCTCACATTCATGTTATGTAATCATTTAGTATAGATCATGCATATGAACCCTCACATGCATACCAGTACATTCAAACGTACTGACGTATTTGCGCTATGGTGTTTTATACCATAGGTTAAGAAGCATGAGCTCCAGAGCATCAGTAGCATTCCAGTCTCAGCAGTCAGAGTTAGCAGTGAGTCATCATCCTTCGAGGACATGACCATTACTTTATTATCTCATTAATTAATTTATTTCATTAGTTGGAGTTAGTTGAGGACATGTCCCATCAACTCCTTATTCAGATAGTTGAGTCTATTAGAGGCTTTTCAGACTAGTATGTTCAGATAGTTATTTTAGTTGTTTTGGGTATTTCATAGCCCACCCAGATGTTATATTTTAACAGATATTATATCTCAGTTTTGAACCTTATGGCCTTACAACCTTTATTTCTGCATTTATACAGTATATTATGCAGTGCTCAGGTACATATACTAGTCATGGGTTAGCTTGTGGTCATTCGGGGTCATGAGCACCGTATAGTATGGAACTTTTATCACCTCTATGTAGTATATACGAAAAGTAAGTAACCCAATATGAGCCCAATAAGCCAGTAGGGTGCAACTGAAGAGAAAAAATAACTAGAAATATACTAAATAACCACCGCTCAAACCCACAACCATGAATTCTTCCATACCATAAATTCCATAAAAAACCTCTCAATGCTAGACTTGAAATGGAACTCATGTAATCAATTGTCGGACTTGAACCAGAACTCATAGGTCATAAAATGCCGAACTTAAATCGGGACTAGCATTAACTCACAAATACTTGTCTAGCATAGGTATCATGTATCCAGCCTCTTCAAACTTTAAAATATGCCATTAAAAGATATAACAAGCCTAATAAGCCTATAAAGGGGCTAACGATAGTTTTGGCCTAAAGTGAGCTATCGTGGCCTAAAGTAAGCTAGAGAGGCCCACTTCTAATCCCCAAAATTCATTTTATGGGAAATTCTACCGCGAACTAGACTAAGGTATCTAATTCTACTACTAGATATTAAAAAGTCCACTTTTAGCCCTAAGAAATAAATTCTACCTGAAGGCTGAGTAACTAAGCTAATTGCACCTAATTTACGATTCCTTAATAGGCTAAATATTTCAAATAATACTAATTAGATCTCAAAGACCTAATTCCCAACCAATATCTAGCACATTAAAATAAATATACCATAAATTAGCCTAATCTATGTGAGAGGTAAACCTAGCTTACCTGGACGCCGAAGAAAGCCCAAACAAATTTGTTAAGTCGGTGAATTTCCCTTTCGAGGAGCCTCCATAAGATGCCATGCTAGCAAAATGATAATCTACTCTTCAGCATGATAACAATAGTACCCATATTCTATTTTTGTGATTCGGGTCCAAATTTACATAAAAATCCCATATGGAGCCTCTTATGGAATCATACCTTTGAAATTGACAACACACCCCTCTATGCTCAAGCAATAGTTATCCTCAAGAATAGGTAAATTCCGATCTCAAATGGTGCCGAAATCAACTCAACCATAATCTAGAGATTTTAAGAAATAAAAAGGACTTTAATCATGATATTAACTATAACCTACCAAGAATTCAAAGAAGAAACGAGTAATCCAAGCTCACAAACACCCTAAAATTACCTATTAAAGTTCCTCCCAAGTTTACACACTTTCTAGGGATTTTCACTCTTGAACTTGTGTAAAAATAGGAGAAAAATCAGGAAAATAGGGCATTTAATGGCTCCTAGATGTTGCTAAAATAGGCGTTGGGCCGCTTTAGCAATCTGCGCTAAAGTGCCCAAGTGCTGCTAAAGCGGAACTCACCTATATCTGGCATGATGCTAAAGAAGACAATTTGGGTCTAAAGTGGCTCATTAGGGATGGATAGGCTTCTAAAGTGCCTAAAAGGACACCAAAGAAGCCTCCGGTAAAGTGCTCAAAGGGCTGCTTTAGCGGGTGCACCAGCTGAAGACTTGGAATATTTCCAACTCTACCGACCCTCGAGATTCTTTTGGAATCTTGTACTCCAACAAATTTAATGTTCTAAACTCAATGATGTAGTCGAAATTCCCATATGAGGTCATTTTGATGAAAAGTGGGTCCCATACTCAAGTATCACTTTCCTTAATTTCCATCCAATAGCTCAAAATGAGTCTCAAATCCTTAGGACATGAATCAAAGTTCCATGTAGTCTAAAATCAATGTTCCAGAGATGTTGGAACTTTCATAATTGGAAAATGAGGCCGTTAAGCTAAATTTTTTGATTGGTAGGTAGTTCTTACTAATGAAACTTCATAATAGGGAATTGGCTCTAAAAAAATAGAACAAACAACCCATTAACTGAACTGTCAACTCTAGTAAGCCATAAATCACTTGGGCCAACTACAAGAAATCTTTAAATAATAAAAATACATGAAAATGCAGAAAATGACTTGGAGGGTCATTACAATCTTTCTAGAGCCAAAATCAAAACATAGCTGAAAACTAAAATCATAATGGAGGATAACCCACAGGCTGAAAGCATAAGCAATGAACCCCATATCCACTGGAGTATATGAATCATAAAAGTATACCTAAGAACTCACCAATGCTGCAAACAGTACAAGTGATAACCAGAACTTTAGCAACTCATAGAAATGCAACCTTAGCCAAAATAGGCCGATCCAATGCTGCATATCCTTAGTGAATACCCCTAGGAACATAACACTAAGATGGAGCACTTCATCAAGCTTTATTAGGTCAGTCAAATACTGAAATAACCATTCCATGGATCCACCCATGAAAGCAACCTTAACTTAATTAAGCCATGAATCATATCATAGAAGAGTAGAGTACTAATCTCAATATCAATGCTAAGGTCAAGACCACTACTGGAGAATGAACCAAGCCACTCAAAATAATTAATTTTCAATTTGCCTAGTTAAGAAGCGGTCATAGAAAAAGATCACCTACCTCCACATCCTTTTAATCTAGTAGAACCAGAGCCACATCATAGAAAGAATGATATATCCAACTCCATACCAATATAAAAATAAAACAATCATAGGAGGCAAACCTAAAAAACCTATAGGAAAAGTCCAAGACCTCTCCATCAAAATCAATATTAGTATTGAGCGATGAACTAGTCAAATTGTAAGAACAGATCACAATTGCTCAACCTAAAAAATAGACTATAGAGAAGGATGGCCAATACAGAAATCTCGGTAGACTCAAAAGTAATCCCCATAATCTTGAACTCCAGAATGGGAAATAAAACTGATTTGCCAACTGTAGAACCACCACATAAGTCCAACCTACCTTTCTTTTCATAGGATACTAAATGGCTGACCTAATATCGCCAATAGAAGAGAAAAATAACCACCCTCACCTCGCTACCTGAATGAAATCATTCAACTTAGCTAGCCGTCCAGGCCAACAAACAAGAATCTCAAGGAAGAAAATTCTAAGTAGATAATGCTAGTCTAGTCGTCAATGAAGTAAGAGTCAAACAATGTCAAATAATGAAAATAATAACAAAAATAATATGAACACTAGTAAAAAAAAGTAGGTTGTAGCAAAAATGAAAATTAATAACAAGTACCACTCTAGGGCAATAAGAAGGCTAATATGCTAAAATAAATGGGACTCGAACCCAAATGCTACCCCTTATAGAAATATCAATACTGATTCACTCTATCTACTACTAAAAGAAATCATCTATGGGGGTAGTCACATAATCATGAACTCTACACCAAGGCACACTACAATCAATACAAAACTTATAAGCTACATAATCATCGATGGATATAAACCCCAATACACTTAAATAAAAATGTAAAAGGCAGGAAATAAAAAGTGCACCTATCAAGGTGCAGTGCGATATTACATGCCTGACCTATCCAAAGAAGTATGAATCTGAGCGATTCCAATCTTGGACTAAGTATCTAAATCACCAACCGAGGTACTAAGTGCACTTCCTCTAACTAAAGGTTCCATAACACTATAAGATTTATCTGGATGAACTAAATGACTAATAATCCCATATTAGGGACACTATCTGGACCAGTGAATAAGCTTTTTACAGTCGTAGCAAAATCTTAAAGCCCTAACCTAGTGAGAAACATGAGTTGACCTCAATTGGATGACTAACCAACACTGGGGACATTCTCGACTAAGATGACCATCCTCTCCAAAATCACAACATACCTCAGGAATCCTAAGCTGGCAGGAAACTTATGCTAACTCTATCTGAACAACCAATGACCAATCTCTCCACAACCACGACAAGCTCCTAGAATACTTTGAGGTACTACACTCATTAATCCAAAATGGCCCACATGTCCTAAAGATTCATGCCAAATACTTTATAAGGCCGGCGAGAACTCTTCCTGTTGTGACCACCAAAAATAATCTGAGAGCACCTATAGATTGAGATGATACTTGCATGGAACTGGCAAGCGACAAGTAAAGTTGGTCTTTACTGAGAGGATCCTCACTCCTGGATAAAATATCAATAGCACTATATTGATGACATGGCATCTTGCCACCATCTATGTAAGTCTTAATACATGCTCTCCATGTGTCTCTTATGTGATAAAAACTTGAGAGGATAAAGATCCAACTATAATAAATACTATGATGCCAAACATAGTGGCAAGGCTAATCCTTTAATAAATCCTTGAACCATCTCATTATTTGAAGAATATAGCAAAGGAGTATGTCTAGACCACTACTTTAAAACTAATAAAAACCAAGTTAAACACCAAGAAACCCAACTATAGCCTGAGAATTGCTCGATGGACCAAACCTCGTATCTAGCTGTGAGGTATCTATAAGATGAATCAGAATCCCTAATGCCAAATCTCGATAGGTTGAATTGATCACAAACTCTACCAGAGCCTAGACTGGCCCTAAATCTTTGACTGATGCAAAAGACCATTGATATAAATCTTTGTCTCCCTAGTCTGATGGTGCATTAAAAATCTAGAAACACATGTGATAGCCTCATTTATATCTATTGATAACCTCATAAAATCCATCTGGAATTGAATAAAGTCAAAGAATGCACTAGAGGATCAAAGATATACGGACATACAACAAAGAGTGAAGAAAAGAATTTCCTAAATGTCCTATAGCATCCTAAAAATAGGCTACGGACGTCTCATACCTATCTATAGAACTCTATAAGAACCTTAGCTCTTTTATCAACACATCGATAAGCCCAGGCTCTAATACAAATTTTTCATGACCTAATTTCTCAGGTCATGATGACACCTACTATAATCCACCAGTAGGTAAGCCGACCCATAGTTTGAACCACCATTAATGGACTATCTAAATAAATGCAAGGAAAATATATAATAAACATGAGACAAGGTCTGCTAGGTATATAACAATTCAAAAACCTGGTGAAGTTAGTACAAGAGCTTCTAATAGAATAAGAGTACAATGTTCACTATTGGCTAATTATACAATGACAATCTATCTCTGCATACAATGTAGAGATCAGACTAAACTACAAAAAGGAGAATAGTAGCAATTTGAATTCTAGGAGCTCACCCTAATTCTTTGATCCATTGCTACTCTGCACGATACACACGACCACGATGAGAACCCGTACTATGATATGTAGGTTGCAGAAACATATTATGAGTACCAATATGTGGTACTCATTAGAAATCTTCCGATTAAGCTCCAATGATAATGCAAATATAAATAAAATACAAAGAAGAAATACAAACTACATGCAACTACTTAAGAAGCTAAAATAATAAAGCTAGAGAGGCAATAAGGATAAACTATCCTATTTTATCCGTATTTAGGAAGTAAAGTAATATACCATATATCACTAGCTAATATACAAATAAAGAGTAGATGAAGGGTATATATAATATTATACAAGGCCAAAGAATGCATACACAAGATTAACACTAGGAGAAAACTGTTGTAACAGCCATTAAGACTTGCTAGATCCCATAAGCCATAGATGTATTGATATAATTCTTTATAGGTTGAATTATCAATGTTTATTGTTGTGTGCTATCTTATCTGAATGTTTAGGTTTCCCAGTTAGTCTCTTGACAATATTTTCTCAAAATGAGTTCCAACCATCATATTAAAAATACAATAAACCTGTCTTCTCAAGCAACCCAGATTGCTAATATTGAAAATGATCTTCAAAACTGGAGTATTCTAGAAGAACCTTTTAAAACAATTTACCAAATTGGTAAATTTAGTTTTCTCAAAAAGCATAACATCAAGACCTCTGAGTCTACTGTCGCCATTAATAATTCTTTGGAAATTATTCAACTATTAAATGAGCTTGACATAAACCGATTTAAAAATCAGTTTAATTACCTTCATGTTGGACTTGTTCAAGTGGCCATTAAGCCACTCTTTATACAAGGTCTTGATATTCCTGTCTGTGCCATCTTAAGAGATGCTCGTCTACTAAATTTCGACAATTCTCTCTTAGGCATAATTCAAAGTAATCTAGCCGATGGCCCAGTTTACTTTAATTGCTACCCAAATTTCTGTGGATATTAATGATCCTAACATCATGGATGTTTTGACACTTAATGTTAAAACAAAAAACATGAATAGAAAGGACAATACTAGAGAAATAGAAATAATATACAGAGTATATTATAGGCTCATGGGTACAACTCTGGCTCCAAAGGCTAGATTCACGAGCCCTAGAGGCGTCACTACTCTCATAGAAGCTAATAAAGACAGAAGTAATGTCTTTGTTCCCAAGGCTCTGGTCTGGGACGATATTATTCATAACAATGAATGGCACTTCGATGCTATCACCCAACCCCTCCGTACCTACCCAGAAAAATCAAAAATCGAAAGGGTTATTCAGCACCCTGACGGTTCTATCGATTTAAAATTCTTAGGCTTTGAAGCCTCTAGAAATTCTTTATCTAGAAGATCTGTCTCCCACAGAGATTCTACCTCAAAAAACCTGGAGGGAAGTGAAGAAAATGATAATGACAAGGGTAAGATTAGAGGAGTTGACTTCTCTGGTCCTGTCCCCAAGGTATATTATCAACAACACACAAGGGTCCAAGAATCCCTTGAACCTGAAAATCCCTATGATCCAGGTAGCCCTACAGCCTCGGATATGGAACCTCCCCCTACCATATCTCGTCAAAAAATTAGGACTGACCCTGGTTTAATAGTCATCAAATCCGATGATGAATACACTCCTGATCTCAAAGCTCTTGAAGTCCTCAGGTATCTTTCTAAGGACGTAATAAAAAGAAAATGGTACACTAGTACTTATTCTAAAGAGTAGCAAAAGGAGTTTGGTCGGCTATGGATATCAGACATGAAAAGACTCCGATACGATATCGAATTCTTTAAATGGTATGAATTCACTGGAAGAATGGAAAACCAAAATGAATCCCTTCACGTTATCATTAATAAATGGTATACGCAGAGTAACAAGGTTGTTGAATCTGTTACTCCTCCTCTTGAAGGGATAAAAATTCCTCATTCCAATAAAGTCCTCAATGCTTCCCCCTTCAAGAAGAAGCATGATAGACCCCTATCGACCCCTATCAACAGAGACCTAGATAGGATAGTTGAACAAAACAACTATACTAATCAGGTTCTTCACACTATCTCCCAGCAAATAGGATATACTAAGAGATCAATGCTTCCTTTCACTTCTCCCACTCCTGAAAAAAGGTGCTCCAAGCCCTATTACCAACCCTATCTTTAAAATCCCTGAGTTCCAAAAAGAGAAATTCCCTAATCTTAGTGATGATTTTAAGGTCTCAGGAAAAATCTTAGAACAAATCAATGAAAAACTTTCCAAGTTTAAAATCTCTGAGAAGGGAGAGTCCAGAAACCAAAAGAACTCTCTTTCTAAGCTCACCAGTGATTGTTTTTCTACCAGGAAAAATTATTACAAATGACCTTCCCCTCCAGACGTTCAGTTTGAAGAAAATCCATACCTTTCTACTTCCAACCATGATGGTAGAGGAATAACCGAATGGAATGTTGACGGTCTGGCTGAACACCAGATCTACAACAAACTCCAAGAAATGGGCGTTGCCATCACAGCTTACAAAATTAGAGGAGCCTCTGATAAAGAAGCAACCACCATGATTGTAGCAGGATTCACTGGTATGATAAAACATTGGTGGGACAACTATTTCATAGATGACATTAAAAATTTTATCTATGAAACCACGGCTATGGAGACGGTTGTCAAAAGTGAAAACGAACAAGAAAACCTTGAGCAAGTCGCAAAAGAGGATGCTTGTGCCACTCTCCTATACCACATAGCAAGACATTTTATAGGAGAACCCAAATTATTTTAGGATAGGACTTTAGAAATCCTTAACAATCTTACCTGCAAATATCTAACGAACTTTAGGTGGTACAAGGACACCTTTTTAGTAAAAGTCATGGTGCGACCTGACTGTAACAATGACTTCTGGAAGGAACGCTTCATTAGTGGTCTCCCTGCTCTATTCGCAGATAAAGTTAGGACTAAAATTAAAGATATATTTGAGGGAAAAATCTCTTATGGAAACTTAACCTATGGAGATTTAATAAGTTTTATTACCACCGTAGGCATAGACCTCTGCACCGACCTTAAGCTTAAGAAGCAACTTAAGAATGATAGTACTTCCAAATATGGGCTAGGAACCTTCTGCCAAGACTACGGTTTCACCAATCTGTCTTCTTCTTCCAGCAAAAAACATAGGAAGAAATCTTTTAAGTCTCCCAAAAGGGCCAAACCTAGAAAAGAATCCTTCAAGAAGGAATCCTACAAGTCTAGCAGAAAAACTAGACGAAAATCCTCTAAGAACAGAGATACTTGTTGGACTTGCGGCAAAACAGGCCATAGAGCTAAAGATTGTAAGTCTGACAAGAAGAAAAAAATCAACCAATTAGATCTCTCTGAAGAAGCCAAAGAGAAATTGTTCTCTATAATGGAAGACTCTTCAAACTCTTCTGACTCTTTCTGCTCTTCTAGTGACAACTATAGCGACGAAGAATTCATCAACGCTGCATATGAGTCCGATCAATCCCAGTCAGGCCAAGAATATGCTTGTAACGGCACCTTCTATACCTGCACAAAAAGGACTGTTAATGTCATTTCAGGAAATCCTAAAGAAATCCTGTTCGACATCATAGAACACATCCAGGATGATGAGGCTAGAAATAAATATCTTCTAGAACTCAAACGATTAATGCTTTCTCACGAAGAAAAGCCCCCCAAACCCATTATTCAACCTTTTAGCATGAAACAGGTTATGTCTCAATTCTATAAACCTGCAGAACCATCTATAGCTGATCTCAAAGGTGAAATTTCCACCCTCAAAGGAGAAATACGAGACTTAAAATTCAGACTTGATCGTGTGGAACTTAACATTCTTACAGAACAAGTCCTCAAAAATGTATCTCCTCCGGAAAATGTCTCCCCACCTGAGTCTCCAAAAAAATCCCCAGTCATTTATGATCACCTAAAGGATCCCAATTCTTTCCCCGGCTCTAATTCTCCCTCTACCTCCAATGCTGCTATCACGGCCATAAAAGCTTATAGCGAACACATCGCCGTAAAAATTGTCATTAACAAAGACTTTGTTTTAAACAGAGTAGCACTCTTTGATACCGGCGCAGATAGAAACTGTATCATCAAAGGCCTAGTGCCCACCAAATACCTTCAAAAGAATACCTCTCGTCTTTACTCTGCCACGGGAGAAAAGATGAAAATCCATTATCAGCTTGCTAAAGCTCATGTCTGTAACAATGGCATTTGTCTTGTTAATGATTTTGTTATCACTGAAGATATCATCCTAGGAATACCTTTCGTCAATCAAATTCGACCCTACTCCAGTGATTACGATGGGATTCGGATAACTCTTTTAAATCAAAACCTGTTCTTCCCCTTATTAAGGCCTCTCTCACAAGAAGAAGGTGACCTTATTAAAGAAAGAACTGTTTTCAAAATCAACAGACTTTATTCACATATTAGTTTTCTTAAACAAGAAGTTCAAATCAAAAAAATTGAACAAACCTTAAAAACCCCGGAGATGGTTAGTAAAATTTCTAATCTCCAGGAGAAATTCGAAAAAGAAATTTGCTCTGAATTTCCTAATGCTTTTTGGGAAAGAAAAAGACATCTTGTAGAACTTCCTTACATTACTGGTTTTAACGAACATGCCATTCCTAATAAGGCTAGGCCCATTCAAATGAACCAGGAAATAATGGAAATCTGCAAAAGGGAAATCGACCATCTTCTAAAAAATGGAATTATCAGGACCTCAAATTCTCCATGGAGTTGCTCTGCCTTTTATGTCAATAACAGTGCAGAAAAGGAGCGAGGAACTCCCAGACTTGTAATAAATTACAAGCCTTTGAATGTGGTTCTGAAATGGATCAGACACCCGATTCCTAACAAAAGGGATCTTCTAAAAAGGACTTTCAAGGCCAACCTTTACAGTAAGTTTGATATGAAGTTAGGATTCTGGCAAATTCAAATTGCTGAAAAAGATAAATATAAGACGGCCTTCAACGTCCCTTTTGGACACTATGAATGGAATGTCTTACCTTTTGGTCTTAAAAATGCTCCTTCAGAGTTTCAAAACATCATGAATAATATTTTCAATCCTTATACCTATATGTCGATTGTTTATATTGATGATGTGCTTATTTTCTCCGAAAATATTGATTCACATTTTAAACATCTAGATACTTTCTTTAATCCCAGTAAGCAGCAAACAGGAACAACTCAGGATGGCTAAACCATTCGATCCTCCATCAGCTTCAGCAAACCCATTAAGACCATCAGTCCCTCAGAGGCCTGGACCTAAAGCGGAACTACAATCTCCGCTCCAAAACAAATATTTAGCTTTGGTAGAATTTCTAAAGCTCCCACCACCAATGCCAACTAAATTGGTAGATCTAAAAACAAACAAACCCTTTGATAAAGGGCAATCAGCAAGTTCGTCTGTTCAAACAAAACAGAGTTATGCTATGAAGGCTCCAGAGACCTTTGCACAAGCAGTCGACCCTTCAGCGGTCAAAACAACACAACCTTCTCCTATCAGGGAAGAATTTAAATTCATTACCACTCAGGTAATGCCCATTATTGCGCTAGACAAAGAATACGAAGGATATCCAATTGATCGGCTAATCAAGCCAGTTTACAATGACAAAAATTTTGTGGATACAGAAAATCCACTTAAAACCAGAAGATATTACGAAGCCATCCTCGTAGATACAGATTCTATTGAGGTAGAACATTTGATGAATGAAAGAAACCCAGAATATATTGATTATTCAAGGTTTACTATCAAAAGGGTACTAACCCCTTTCAATTGGTTCGCCGATCACTTGCATACTCCTATTGCATTATCTATGCCGCATAGGCCACAAACTTATAATTGGTACGACTATAAGTCGGCATGGTTCAATTTCATATATGTCAGGCCAGTCTATACCTGGTTTATTAAATATTGTCCAGCTATGGTAGACGTTGTTATACCCAAATGGTTCTACGAATGGTGGATATATTTTGGAGGAATCAAAGAAATCCTCCCCCAACAATTTCTTAATCGGTTCCCCGATTTCTGTGCAAAGAAAGAATGTGTAACTCTCCCCGAGCATATACAAATGTGCAAGTTCTTCGTTAAGAAGAAAATTTCTTATATTATCTCCTGGAATTTTGCTAAAGGAGAACAAGATCGAATTAGATATTTATCTAAAGAGATAAAAGTCAAAGGTTGGACTCCTAAGCCAACAGCACCAAAAACTCCTGACAAAGGAAAATCTACTGCATTCTCAATTAGTGCTTCACAAAATAAGAAGGCGCTCAAAGAAAAATTAAAAAAGGCTTTACAGGACATGGAAATCCAAGAGACCAACGAAGAAGAAATATTGCAACTTCTAGAAGAAGCCTCCTCTACAGGAAGTAGTGACAACAATGGGGATATGCTAAATCCCAAGGGAATAGCCATGGCCTATCTGGACCCCTATTAAGAATAGGGAAACGACCCTTCAAAAGATAGAGGTTCAAAGAGCCAAAATTATTTTTTGAAGAGGCATTCTACTATTCCTAATTGGAATCCGTAGGACTAGATGAAAGCAATCAATTAGCTTTTCAAAAAGGCTAAAGGAATCTGCTTTTCAAAAGAAAAAGCCTATTACTGCAATCATTCAGCTTTTCAAAAAAGCTAAAGGAATCTGCTTTTCAAAAGGAAAAGACATCTATAGCATTCAAGACTGTTAGCTAAATCATAGCCTTACAAGTGTACACTCTAGATGTATTACTTTTATTATCTCTTGTCTATATAAGACTTGTAAGAACACTAGAGAAGGCATCAGCATTCTCTAATAATTGACATCAACCAATTTCTAGAGGGATAAGTTCAACATTAAAAATCACTTAGCAAAATGGTAATTCAAGCTAATACTATAAAGAAATAGCCTACCTAAATGTTGAGGAATATAAAACAACAAATCATTCAACACAACTATTATTCTAAGGTACATTCTAGAACTATGTGAATTACTGAGCTTAGAATATTGAAGGAGTTGGTCCTTGAAAATAATATCAATTATCATTCTCCAATGGTCCTTGCAATTGTGTTACTAATTCTAGATTAATAAAAACAAAAGAAGCTACTTGCCTATCTCCGAAGAGGGATTTGCAGTCCTCCCATTTTGATGATGCAGTAATTTCCTACAACCACAGCAAACAAATAGATTATGGTTTAAAGGAAATATCATGGGATCCCATCCATTGCAATTTGAGAGATTGTAAACTATTTAGTATACCTTTGAAGCATGTAGGATTTCATAGAACTCATCTGCTATACATTTACGCTTTTTAGCTTCTTTTTCTTCTTTCTCTCTGGCCCTTTCCAGTAACTTCTCAAAGACAAACTATGCAGATAAAATATGCACATTCAATACTCAATGACCCGGCAAGCCCAAATACGTAGAACATAAAGTTTAGAAAGGAAGTATGGAATAAGATTCAGTATAATCCATGTATGTCCTCTTATTCCTTCGTTTGGAAGGCAAGGGGGATATAATGTAGGAGTATTATTACCATTTTTTAGAGTAACTCCTCATATTATAATCTTTGATAAAATGCTTTAAAAAGGTTTTGAGCTATTGAAAGTAAACTAAAAGACTTAAGAGACCCAACCGTCTAAGCATAATTCTTCGACAAGATACCCCTTGCAATTCCATCTTTCCACATACCTAGATTATACGCCATGACCATAAATAACCTCCAAAATCCAAATGATATATGAAGAATATCCTCATTATAAAAATAGCAAATGATCGTTGATATCATCTAGTTATGCTGTTTTACCAGTTTTATAGGGTAAAACTCTTTTCCACTAACCGTAAAAACAGAAAACTACAAGGCAAACTGCTTTGAATTAAGCAACTTAAGATATGTGCGGTAGGTGTAATATTAAACACCACCGTCCAGGAAATAAAAATTAAGGAAAGTGGTACCAAAACTGAAGAATTGGAAGCAAAGATAACACCAAATATTTGATCAATATGGTCCTCGTCTTTATTCTTGAAGCTTTCAGGCTTACTTTCTAACCGACACACTACTCTTCTATTAACTCCATTACTAGAAGATCCAAATTTAATGTGGGATAGGTTATGGTTGATACTAAAAGAAAATGCCACTAACCACAGTTGACTACCTATGAGTTGCCAATTTAGCAATCACAAACTGGCCGATTTCCAGTGAAAAATAACATGGAAGTACTACTAATTCTTTTGCACTCAATCCACTCATATTATGCAGGACCTGTCCCAAAGACAAAAAGGGACAAACACATAGAAATCCATTTAGTGAATGGGGTACTTCAATTTTCACAACATTCAATTCAACATGGGCCGATGTGAAATAGTATACAGTGCTTAGCCATAATTAGACCTTTAAGTAGGTATCTGACATTGGTGGAGAGCTAATATACTTGGCGATTGCAACCTTAAAATCATCAAGCGTCCAGGCTGATGTCAATCCAATCTAAAAGTAGAGATGGCTCAACCAAAATATTAGGTACTAACCAAAGCACAACAAAGGTTAAAATGAAGAGTGGTGATTACCTCGGCCATCCTAACTGCATCTTTAATTTGTGACTTGTCATCAAGATACTAAAGCAACATACAAGTAACACAAATTCAAAATGCTTATCAGTAACAAAAATAGGATACCAAATGGAGCCTTGTCCATGTATTTGAGTTACCATAAAGTCTATAAATTACAAGTAGGGTGATGGGGATGAAATTTCTTTCATGAATACCAACATTTTTCTACTTGTTCAAAGTCATCTACAATATCATAAGACACTTGACACATAAACTTAATTGCACTGATCAGGTTAAATTGAAGGAAAAATCAAGCACCCCTATTTGGATAATAGAAAAAAAGTGAATAAATAAAAATGGATAGCATCTCTATTAACAACGCTTTCGTTATATTTACTTAATAAGAATCATTTATGCACACAAACAGTAATACAAACTTTAAAGATAAAAGTTGACATCTTTATCTTACAAGGGAAAAAGAAAAGATTTTCAGCATCTGAGTTTATGTATAACTCTCACCAACCCATAGCAAGAGCCTAACTCAAGAATATATTACCAAATTCAATCATTGAATAAGAGTACGAATAGGATCATTACCATGCTAGGATACCAGGTAAACTTCCCCTTTCATCAAGCAAGGAGATAAATGCTAATAACATTTGATCATTCAACTTCAATTCTTTTCAGAGGGCAAAGGATGAAACAATATATTGTTTGGCTAGTCGCAAGTGTGTATTACAGCTAAAAAAGTCATAGTGAGGGAGATGGAACTTTATTTGGAGAAACAGAGATGCTCTCAGGAACTTTTTCCAAGGCTAATCTTTTCTAAGCCTTTACTTTTATTACATCTCAACTACCTCTTCAGAGGTGAATTATGGCGCTATGTTTATTTAGTCCAATTTATATGGTTGACAACACAATATCTTTTGAATTGGGTTTTAAGTTGTACGATATCATTTGAAGTGAAATCAAAACTGGGGTGTGGTACAAATGGAGTAAACATGGTGGAAACTTGACTAGACAAACTACTTTCAAGTCTCATTTTTTTGCACTTATTGGATTTATGAACCTGTTCAGACCTCAAACCATTAAGTGTATTTGTTTTTATTAGGATTTTAGCTCTAAATAGGTCTGAGTAGGTTTTAATCATTCAGATGTGGAACCAAGTCTAAATATCATTTACAGAAATACTTTTGTAGGATAAAATTCACCACCACTCTATCCACAGTTACCTGTCACCACCATCAACCACTTCCACCATCACAACCAACATCACTACCAACCACACTGCCAGCCGCTACCACACCTACCACTTTCATTATTCTAATTATATCCACCGCCAACTAGGGGTGTTCACGGTTTGGTTTTTAACCAAACTGAACCACGATCCAAACCAAATCGATTAAAAAAACCTATATTTCGTTAGGTTTGGTTTGGATTTGAATTTTAAAAAATTAATACTAATTTGGTTTGGTTTGGTTTTACTCTAAAATACCGACAAAATAACCAAACCAAACCTATATACATATATATTATAAATATTTATATGTTTTTTAATAAATGTAATCTAAATATTTGTTACATTTTATATTTTAATCATGATTTAACTTTAGTCGTAACATATTCAGTCATATGTCTTCATCTAGTTGACAATACATTATGAGATTCTAAATGAATTTGATATTTTAAATGACAAATGATACTAATTGTGAAAATAATATCTTGTTATATATTGAAATTTACAGCTAAAATTCATTAGACGATACACAATCACTAATTTTAACTTTCTTTTGAACCTTGTTGAGCAAGAATTTTATGTGTTCACCTTTTGGGAGTTTATCATATCATTCTATTAAATATAGTTTTAAATATTTTTTTAAAAGCGTTCATACGGTGTTATCATGGCTTTCCCGAAGTATAAGACTCAGTTGACATCATAGTTTCAAGATTGAGATACAACACTCGGTTGACATCTCATATGTTAGATTGGATTTGTTTTTTAAAATTTTCAACTTTTATCATTAACTAAAGTTGTAAACCAAAAAACCCGAATCAAACCAAACTAAACCGACAAGAACCAAAACGATGGTTATTTTTTTGTTTGGTTTGGTTTGGTTTTAGATATTTAAAAATCGATTAAGTTGGTTTGGTTATGGTTTTTACCAATAACCGACCCATATCGACCCAAGAACACCCCTACCTCCAAGGCCGCCACCATCAACTGCTACCGGTCGATCCCTACTACCAACAAACTCATCTATCAAAACTAGCACTACCACTAATAACCACCAACACATCATCAACTTCCACATATCGCTAATAACAACTAACACATCATCAACTTCCATATATTCTTCGGACACCATCACCACCACTGTCACCGGCGTCACCACCTCTACCACCACCATCCGCTACACTCGCTACAGTATCTGTACTAATAACCATTCCAGCATCACAGCTAATAGTGTCTCCAACGACCACCAACACATCATCAACCAGCAAATAAAAGAAATGTTTTCAATTGGAGATTCAAAAAGATTTCAAAAAAAAAAACTTTCTATTTAACAAGTATCAGAGGGGGGAAAGAATAAGACTAAAACCAGTAAGTATACGAGAAGTATGAACACTATAGTCAATGAACAAAATATGAATTGTAGTTTGGCCATTTAGTATCCATCACACTAACAGAGAATCAGGACTTGCAAGAAGGTTGAAAGGTTTACCTATCGAGTCTTTCAAGATTGTGATTTGACCCTCTTTTATGAGAAAGTCTTCGTCGAGGGTATCTACCTTCCTTTTCAACATGTTGATCTCATAATTCAACAACATGGTCATCTCACTGTAGCTTTTAACTTCCTCCCATATGAAATCCCTCTCCTGAAACACTTTTGGTAGTATCACCTTCACAACGCCAAGTTCCTTCATGCATTCCTGCAAATCATTAGTGAGCTGGTTGATATTTTCATCCTTTTTTGGCACCTTCCAGAATCAACTGTAAACCATGAAAAACAAGAAAGACACAAATATCACCAATAACATTTCATCGAAAATTCAAAACAAACTCATAGCCTAGAAGTTCAACCAAATAATGAATCCTTTATAACTGTTAAAATTCACAGTAGATAACTTGTGAGCTTGTCAAAGAATTAAGTCAGATGAACGATCAAACTTACCGAAACCCCTTCGGGTAAATTTACCACATCAGAGCACAATTAGATCAATGGGTTTAAGGATATCACAAAGTTTATCATGTTCTTGGTTGGTTCAACTGATTACAAATTAAGGCGATCAGACATTTCATAGAAGACTACCACATGCCAGCAACTCATGTATACAAGTTCATAAAGAAAACTGTGAACTTTAGATGGAACAAAGATGAACCTAAAATCAAATAGAAGTACAAAGCTAATGCAGAGAGAGTAACATGCGAACAGGCTATCATATATGAAGATGAGGTATCCAAAGTTGAAAAATAAAAACTATTCCATTGCAACGAGATCTTAACATTGCCTTCTTACCTGAAGATCGAGACATTTCAACTTGGGTATGGCATAAGAAAGAGCATCCAACGCATTTTGCACTTTACAGTAGAGAATGTCGTTACCTCGAACTGTTGCGGCTAGATCAGCCTAAAGTTGCTTTATGTCCATCTCTTCGGAATAGAGCTTCTCCCTTAGCACAGTTATCAGCAAAGTCTCTAATTTAAGCTCTTTAACCTTTTCCTAGTAGTTTTCCCATACATAATCTCTATTGTCTTGATCTACACGATATTCCATTTGTAACTGAGTGAGCTACTGCCTTAGATTTTGATTCTCCTCTGACACTTGCTCTATTCTCTTAGACAAATCTTCAAGGTGTTTCTCCGAAAATGACATCTTGATTCTATTATCTACTTCCTTCTCATTAAATGAAGAGACTTCCCTTTGTAGAGAGACATTCTGCTCTAAAAGCTCCCTCTCCCTTTCACGGAGTCTATGTTGTTCAATTTGGTATTTCTCAAGTTTTAGAAACCAATCACTGGATTTTCTTTCCAACTCCTTTTCTATTATTGATTGTAACTCATTCTTTTCTTTCTCCAATCTTCGTGTCTGTGAATCTAGTTCTGCCTGTAATATGCTGGCTTCTTCCTTAGCAGAAGCCCTTTCAACAACTTGATTCCGTAGCATGCTTAAAACTTCAGAATCCATTTGTACCTTCTCTTTTGTCAATCTTCTCATAGTCCGAATCAACACTAGAACGCTAAGGTCTCTGCCATGAAGAAACATTTGTCATTACTTTGGAAAAGTAAATGCAAATTAAAACATCAGTTTAAGTGTGAAAAAGGAAGCTACAACAAAATGATATGCATACCGGCTTGAATAATGACCAGATTTCTTAGGATGAACTTTCTTACTGTGACCATGGGGAGATTTTCTCAGATTTGTGAAATTCTTTTTTCCTGACCCACTGTCATAGAAGGATCCAGATGACAATGAAACATTCCTTCAAGAAGAAACTTCCTTGGACTTTAATGGTGGTGAAGGGGTCTTGTTTGCATCATTAGTTGGTGATCGAAAAAAGAAGAAGTTGTTCTTCATCATCTCTATGTATGGAGACTGTACATGAATCAAACTAGTGTCCATGAGATTTCAAAGGACAAAGCAAAACACTCATAAACAGCCACTCAAAAATCATTATCCATTCATGAAAATACTGCAAGCTAACTAAACACTTATGAGACAAAGCAAAACATCTCTATTTCTACATGCTTCTTCTTCAACAACAACATACGTAAGCCCTACCTTGGCAAGTAGAAAATTTGTTTCCCAACATTGCTCTGATCCTATAAGCCATAGATGTATTGATGTAATTCTTTATAGGTTGAATTATCAATGTTTATTGTTGTGTGCTATCTTATCTGAATGTTTAGGTTTCCCAGTTAGTCTCTAGACAATATTTTCTCAAAATGAGTTCCAACCATCATATTAAAAATACTATAAACCTGTCTTCTCAAGCAACCCAGATTGCTAATATTGAAAATGATCTTCAAAACTGGAGTATTCTAGAAGAACCTTTTAAAACAATTTACCAAATTGGTAAATTTAGTTTTCTCAAAAAGCATAACATCAAGACCTCTGAGTCTACTGTCGCCATTAATAATTCTTTGGAAATTATTCAACTATTAAATGAGCTTGACATAAACCGATTTAAAAATCAGTTTAATTACCTTCATGTTGGGCTTGTTCAAGTGGCCATTAAGCCACTCTTTAGACAAGGTCTTGATATTTCTGTCTGTGCCATCTTAAGAGATACTCGTCTACTAAATTTTGACGATTCTCTCTTAGGCGTAATTCAAAGTAATCTAGCCGACGGCCCGGTTTACTTTAATTTCTACCCAAATTTCTCTGTGGATATTAATGATCCTAACATCATGGATGTTTTGACACTTAATGTTAAAACAAAAAACATGAATAGTAAGGACAATACTAGAGAAATAGAAATAATATACAGTGTATAATATAGGCTCATGGGTACATCTCTGGCTCCAAAGGCTAGATTCACAAGCCCTAGAGGCGTCACTACTCTCATAGAAGCTAATAAAGACAGAAGTAATGTCTTTGTTCCCAAGGCTCTAGTCTGGGACGATATTATTCATAACAATGAATGGCACTTCGATGCTATCACCCAACCCCTCCGTACCTACCCAGAATAATCACAAATCAAAAGGGTTATTCAGCACCCTGACGGTTCTATCGATTTAAAATTCTTAGGCTTTGAAGCCTCTAGAAATTCTTTATCTAGAAGATCTGTCTCCCACAGAGATTCTACCTCAAAAACCCGGAGGGAAGTGAAGAAAATGATAATGACAAGGAAAAGATTAGAGGAGTTGACTTCTCTGGTCCTGTCCCCAAGGTATATTATCAACAACACACAAGGGTCCAAGAATCCCTTGAACCTGAAAATCCCTATGATCCAGGTAGCCCTACAGCCTCGGATATGGAACCTCCCCCTACCATATCTCGTCAAAAAATTAGGACTGACCCTGGTTTAAAAGTCATCAAATTCGATGACGAATACACTCCTGATCTCAAAGCTCTTGAAGTCCTCAGGTATCTTCCTAAGGACGCAATAAAAAGAAAATGGTACACTAGTACTTATTCTAAAGAGCAGCAAAAGGAGTTTGGTCGGCTATGGATAGAAGACATGAAAAGACTCCAATGCGATATCGAATTCTTTAAATGGTTTGAATTCACTGGAAGAATGGAAAACTAAAATGAATCCCTTCACGTTATCATTAATAAATGGTATACACAGAGTAACAAGGTCGTTGAATCCGTTACTCCTCCTCTTGAAGGGATAAAAATTCCTCATTCCAATGAAGTCCTCAATGCTTCCCCCTTCAAGAAGAAGCATGATAGACCCCTATCGACCCCTATCAACAGAGACCTAGATAGGATAGTTGAACAAAACAACTATACTAATCAGGTTCTTCACACTATCTCCCAGCAAATAGGAGATACTAAGAGCTCAATGCTTCCTTTAAGTTTTCCCACTCCTGAAAAAGGTGCTCCAAGCCCTATTACCAACTCTATCTTTAAAATCCCTGAGTTCCAAAAAGAGAAATTCCCTAATCTCAGCGATGATTTTAAGGTCTCAGGAAAAATCTTAGAACAAATCAATGAAAAACTTTCCAAGTTTAAAATCTCTGAGAAGGGAGAGTCCAGAAACCAAAAGAACTCTCTTTCTAAGCTCACCAGTGATCGTTTTTCTACCAGGAAAAATTATTACAAACGACCTTCCCCTCCAGACGTTCAGTTTGAAGAAAATCCTTACCTCTCTACTTCCAACCATGATGTTAGAGGAATAACCGAATGGAATGTTGACGGTCTGGCTAAACACCAGATCTACAACAAACTCCATGAAATGGGCGTTGCCATCACAGCTTACAAAATTAGAGGAGCCTCTGATAAAGAAGCAGCCACCATGATTGTAGCACGATTCACTGGTATGATAAAATATTGGTGGGACAACTATTTCACAGATGACATTAAAAATCTTATCTATGAATCCACGGCTATGGAGACGGTTGTCAAAAGTGAAAACGGACAAGAAAACCTTGAACAAGTCGCAAAAGAGGATGCTTGTGCCACTCTCCTATACCACATAGCAAGACATTTGATAGGAGAACACAAATTATTTCAGGATAGGACTTTAGAAATCCTTAAAAATCTTACCTGCAAAGATCTAGCGGACTTTAGGTGGTACAAGGACACTTTTTTAGTAAAAGTCATGGTCCGACCTGACTGTAATAATGACTTCTGGAAGGAACGCTTCATTAGTGGTCTCCCTCCTCTATTCGCAGATAAAGTTAGGACTAAAATTAAAGATAGATTTGAGGGAAAATCCCTTACGGAATCTTAACCTATGGAGATTTAATAAGTTTTATTACCACCGTAGGCATAGACCTCTGCATCGACCTTAAGCTTAAGTAGCAACTTAAGAATGATAGTACTTCCAAATATGGGCTAGGGACCTTCTGCCAAGACTATGGTTTCACCAATCTGTCTTCTTCTTCCAGCAAAAAACATAGGAAGAAATCTTTTAAGTCTCCCAAAAGGGCCAAACCTAGAAAAGAATCCTTCAAGAAGGAATCCTACAAGTCTAGCAGAAAAACTAGATGAAAATCCTCTAAGAATAGAGATACTTGTTGGACTTGCGGCAAAACGGGCCATACAGCTAAAGACTGTAAGTCTGACAAGAAGAAAAAAATCAACCAATTAGATCTCTCTGAAGAAGCCAAAGAGAAATTGTTCTCTATAATGGAAGACTCTTCAAACTCTTCTGACTCTTTCAGCTCTTCTAGTGACGACTATCGACGAAGAATTCATCAACGCTGCATATGAGTCCGATCAATCCCAGTCAGGCCAAGAATATGCTTGTAACGGCACTTTCTGTACCTGCACAAAAAGAACTGTTAATGTCATTTCAAGAAATCCTAAAGAAATCCTGTTCGACATCATAGAACACATCCAGGATGATGAGGCTAGAATTACATATCTTCTAGAACTCAAATGATTAATGCTTTCTCATGAAGAAAAGCCCCCCAAACCTATTATTCAACCTTTTAGCATGAAACAGGTTATGTCTCGATTCGATAAACCTGCAGAACCATTTATAGCTGATCTCAAAGGTGAAATTTCCACCCTCAAAGGAGAAATACGAGACTTAAAAGTCAGACTTGATCGTGTGAAACTTAACATTCTTACAGAACAAGTCCTTAAAAATGTATCTCTTTCGGAAAATGTCTCCCCACCTGAGTCTCCAAAAAACTCCCCAGTCATCCATAATGATCACCTAAAGGAGCCCAATTCTTTCCCCGGCTCTGATTCTCCCTCTACCTCCAACACTGCTATCACGGCCATAAAAGCTTATAGAGAACACATCGTCGTAAAAATTGTCATTAATAAAGACTTTGTTTTAAACAGAGTAGCACTCTTTGATACCGGCGCAGATAGCAACTGTGTCGTCAAAGGCCTAGTGCCCACCAAATACCTTCAAAAGAGTACCTCTCGTCTTTACTCTGCCACGGGAGAAAAGATGAAAATCTATTTTTAGCTTTCTAAAGCTCATGTTTGTAACAATGGCATTTGTCTTGTTAACGATTTTGCTATCACTGAAGATATCACTGAAGATATCATCCTAGGAATACCTTTCGTCAATCAAATTTGACCCTACTCCAGTGATTACGATGGGATTCGGACAACTCTTTTTAATCAAAACCTATTCTTCCCCTTATTAAGGCCCCTCTCACAAGAAGAAGGTAACCTTATTAAAGAAAGAACTGTTTTCAAAATCAACAGACTTTCTTCACATATTAGTTTTCTTAAACAAGAAGTTCAAATCAAAAAAATTGAACAAACCTTAAAAA
Organism: Capsicum baccatum var. pendulum; assembly: GCA_030864225.1. Lineage (NCBI taxonomy): Eukaryota > Viridiplantae > Streptophyta > Magnoliopsida > Solanales > Solanaceae > Capsicum > Capsicum baccatum. The sequence continues at coordinate 125,140,056 of CM061557.1, forward strand.
CCCCCGAGATGGTTAGTAAAATTTCTAATCTCCAGGAGAAATTCAAAAAAGAAATTTGCTCTGAATTTCCTAATGCTTTTTGGGAAAGAAAAAGACATCTTGTAGAACTTCCTTACATTACTGGTTTTAACGAACATGCCATTCCTACTAAGGCTAGGCCCATTCAAATGAACCAGGAAATAATGGAAATCTGCAAAAGGAAAATTGACCATCTTCTAAAAAATGAAATTATCAGGACCTCAAATTCTCCATGGAGTTGATCTGCCTTTTATGTCAATAATAGTGCAGAAAAGGAGCGAGGAACTCCCAGACTTGTAATAAATTACAAGCCTTTAAATGTGGTTCTGAAATGAATCAGACACCCGATTCCTAACAAAAGGGATCTTCTAAAAAGGACTTTCAAGGCCAACCTTTACAGTAAGTTTGATATGAAGTCAGGATTCTGGCAAATTCAAATTGCTGAGAAAGATAATTATAAGATGGCCTTCAACATCCCTTTTGGACACTATGAATGGAATGTCTTACCTTTTGGTCTTAAAAACGCTCCTTCAGAGTTTCAGAACATCATGAATAATATTTTCAATCCTTATACCTATATGTCGATTGTTTATATTGATGATGTGCTTATTTTCTTCGAAAATATTGATTCACATTTTAAACATCTAGATACTTTCTTTAAGATTGTTAAATTTAATGGTTTAGATGTTAAATTTAATGGTTTAGTCGTTAGTGCTAAAAAAATGACGCTCTTTCAGACTTCCATAAGATTCTTAGGGCATGATCTCTATCAAGGTAGTTATAAGCCCATTTGTAAAGCCATAGAGTTCTCATCCAAATTTCCTAACGAAATTAGGGATAAAACCCAGCTCCAAAGGTTTTTAGGAAGCCTTAATTATGTAGCAAATTTCATCCCCAACATTAGGAAGGTTTGCGAACCCCTGTACAAAAGACTTAGAAAGACACTTGTTCCTTCGAGTTCTAACCAAACTAATGTTGTCCTTAAGATTAAGGAATTAGTCCAGAACCTTCCATGCTTAGGAATTACTAACCCCGAATCCCGTTTGATTGTTGAAACAGATGCTTCTGATATCGGGTATGGAGGAATCCTAAAACAAAAGATTGATGATAAATCTTCAGAATAATTAGTTAGATTTACATCTGGAATATGGAATCCAGCTCAAAAAAACTATAGCACTGTTAAAAAAGAAGTTTTATCTATAGTGCTATGTATCACTAAATTCCAAGATGATCTTGTCAACAAAGAATTTTTACTAAGAGTAGATTGCAAATCTGCTAAAGAAATTTTGCAAAAGGATGTTTAAAATCTAGTTTCAAAACAAATATTTGCTAGATGGTAAGCTCTCCTATCTAGCTTTGATTTTCAAATTGAATTTATCAAAGGAGAAAATAATTTCCTTCCCAATTTTCTAACAAGAGAATTCTTACAGGGCCATTATGAGACCCACCACACTGGGAAAAATCCCAGTAAGCAGCAAACAGGAACAACTCAGGATGGCTAAACTATTCGATCCTCCATCAGCTTCAGCAAACCCATTAAGACCATCAGTCCCTCAGAGGCCTGCCCCTAAAGTGGAACTACAATCTCCGCTCCAAAACAAATATTCAGCTTTGGCAGAATTTCCAAAGCTCTCACCACCAATGCCAACTAAATTGGTAGATCTAAAAACAAACAAACCCTTTGATAAAGGGCAATCAGCAAGTTTGTCTATTCAAACAAAACAGAGTTATGCTATGAAGGCTCCAGAGACCTTTGCACAAGAATTCAACCCTTCAGCGATCAAAACAACACAACCTCCTCCTATCAGGGAAGAATTTAAATTCATTACCACTCAGGTAATACTCATTATTGCGCTAGACAAAGAATACAAAGGATATCTAATTGATCAGCTAATCAAGCCGATTTACAATGACAAAAATTTTGTGGATACAAAAAATCCACTTAAAACCAAAAGATATTACGAAGCCATCCTCGTAGATACAGATTCTATTGAGGTAGAACATTCGATGAATGAAAGAAACCCAGAATATATTGATTATTCAAGGTTTACTATCAAAAGGGTACTAACCCCTTTCAATTGGTTCGCCAATCACTTGCATACTCCTATTGCATTATCTATGCCGCATAGGCCACAAACTTATAATTGGTACGACTATAAGTCGGCATGGTTCAATTTCTTATATGTCAGGCCAGGCCACACCTGGTTTATTAAATATTGTCCAGCTATGGTAGACGCCGTTATACCCATATGGTTCTATGAATGGTGGATATATTTTGGAGGAATCAAAGAAATCCTCCCCCAACAATTTCTTAATCGGTTCCCCGATTTTTGTGCAAAGGAAGGATGTGTAACTCTCCCCGAGCATATACAAATGTGCAAGTTCTTCGTTAAGAAGAGAATTTCTTATATTATCTCCTGGAATTTTGCTAAAAAGGAGAACAAGATCGAATTAGATATTTATCTAAAGAGATAAAAGTCAAAGGTTGGACTCCCAAGCCAACAGCACCAAAAACTCCTGACAAAGGAAAATCTACTACATCCTCAATCAGTGCTTCACAAAATAAGAAGGTGCTCAAAGAAAAATTAAAAAAGGCTTTACATGACATGGAAAGCCAAGAGACCAACGAAGAAGAAATATTGCAACTTCTAGAAGAAGCCTCCTCTACAGGAAGTAGTGACAAAAATGGGGATATGCTAAATCCCAAGGGAATAGCCATGGCCTATCTGGACCCCTATTAAGAATAGGGAAACGACCCTTCAAAAGATAGAGGTTTAAAGAGCCGAAATTATTTTTTGAAGAGGCATTCTACTATTTCTAATTGGAATTTGTAGGACCAGATGAAAGAAATCAATCAGTTTTTCAAAAAGGCTAAAGGAATCTGCTTTTCAAAAGAAAAAGCCTATTACTGCAATCAGTCAGCTTTTCAAAAAAGCTAAAGGAATTTGCTTTTCAAAAGGAAAAGACATCTATAGCATTCAAGACTGTCTGCTAAATCATAGCCTTACAAGTGTACACTATAGATGTATTACTTTTATTATCTCTTGTCTATATAAGACTTGTAAGAACACTAGAGAAGGCATCAGAAAATTTCCCAAAAAGAAATACTTCCGACTGCCAAAACTCTTCTCTTGTAATCTCTTGTAATGTTTTCATTGAAGTTTGAATAAAGTTTTGTAAGTTGTTTTAACTCTTTTCTCTCTAATTGTTTCTATATTTCTCAATAATCACTAAGATCCTTTTAAACTGGTATCAGGGAAGAATTTAAATTCATTACCACTCAGGTAATGCCCATTATTGCGCTAGACAAACAATACGAAGGATATCCAATTGATCAGCTAATCAAGCCAGTTTACAATGACAAAAATTTTGTGGATATAGAAAATCCACTTAAAACCAAAAGATATTACGAAGCCATCCTCGTAGATACAGATTCTATTGAGGTAGAATATTCGATGAATGAAAGAAACCCAGAATATATTGATTATTCAAGGTTTACTATCAAAAGGGTACTAACCCCTTTCAATTGGTTCGCCGATCACTTGCATACTCCTATTGCATTATCTATGCCGCATAAGCTGTTAAAACCAGTAATGTAAGGAAGTTCTACAAGATGTCTTTTTCTTTCCCAAAAAGCATTAGGAAATTCAGAGCAAATTTCTTTTTCGAATTTCTCCTGGAGATTAGAAATTTTACTAACCATCTCCGGGGGTTCAATTTTTTTGATTTGAACTTCTTGTTTAAGAAAACTAATATGTGAAGAAAGTTTGTTGATTTTGAAAACAGTTCTTTCTTTAATAAGGTTACCTTCTTCTTGTAAGAGGGTCCTTAATAAGGGGAAGAACAGGTTTTGATTTAAAAGAGTTGTTCGAATCCCATCATAATCACTGGAGTAGGGTCGAATTTGATTGACGAAAGGTATTCCTAGGATGATATCTTCAGTGATATCTTCAATGATAACAAAATCGTTAACAAGACAAATGTCATTGTTACAGACATGAGCTTTAGAAAGCTGATAATGGATTTTCATCTTTTCTCCCATGGCAGAGTAAAGACGAGAGGTACTCTTTTGAAGGTATTTGGTGGGCACTAGGCCTTTGAAGATACAGTTGATATCTGCGCCGGTATCAAAGAGTGATACTCTGTTTAAAACAAAGTCTTTGTTAATGACAATTTTTACGGCGATGTGTTCGCTATACTCCTATTGCATACCAGTCATGGGTTAGTTTGTGGTCCTTCGGGGTCATAAGCACCGTGTGGCATTTGGGGTGCAGACTCGGGGCGTTACAGGTACGTACAACCTTTGATAAAAAGTGATGAAACATGCTTCTAACTAGGTCATAAAAGGCCTCAGGGAGTACCTTTAACCCTTGATTTACTTTATTTATTGGTTTAACCTTTGGTTTACTTTATTTATTTCTTTGGGGACAAAGAATGATTTTATGTGTGGGGTGAAATATCTTTCAATATTTGTTTAGGGTGAAGTATGTTACAGGATTTTCTATTATTTCTTTTTGCTTGCTTAAAAACAAAAAAGATTTGAAAATGTTTAAAAATACAAAAAGACTTTTATTTTGTTCTTTAGATTAGATTAGTTTTTATTGGTTTTTAGCTTTTTAGTCTTTGTTAGAGCATACTTCGTCCACTCCATAATTTTTTTTGATTCTTTAATTTCAATGGGGGGGGGGGGGGGGGGGGGTTGTCTCTTTGAACCAAGTATCTTTTATTTTATTTTTAAAAGTAAATTTTAATTTTAATTTTATTGGAGAAAAAAAAACATGTTTTTTTACTTGTGTCTTACCAACAATTTATGCCTGAGCTTGAGTACTACTTTTTCGCGAGTGCTTAAGTCTAACTAAAATAACAGATTTTTTGACATCTAGGCCCATGATTATGGCTCTATGTATGGTTTTTATTATTTTATAGTTCATCATGACCATATTTGTCTTAAAAATGGAATTGATCCATTTGATTGATATTTGTGCCATGTGTGTTGCAGTTTTACATACATTCTGTGTTTTGCATCTTAGTCTAGAATTTGGCCTGCATGTTATTGAAGCGAAATATAGAGTGTTCCTCTATTTGTGAATACCTAATTTTTGTCCACAACTAAAGTTTGATGTTTTGTAATGCTTAAACATTTCTTATAGGCTTAATTTGGTCATTTTAATTTTCATATCATTTTTGTAAGTCTTACTTTGAAAAGTTCAAAAATTACAGGAATAAAGGCACAATTTAAGATAAGTTCTAGTATATATATATATATATATATATATATATATATATATATATATATATATATATATATATATATATATATATATATATATATATATATATATATATATATATATATATATATATATATATATATATATATATATATATATATATATATATATATATATATATATATATATATATATATATATATATATATATTGAGCCCAATAATATTAATTTAATTTTAAAAGTATGATTAAATATAACTTCAATTTAAAAATATTTTGTTAACCTGTTTTTAAATACTATGTGGAACAATTAATGTTTGATCAAACTTTTTAAAAGCGCTTCTAAGTTTTTTTTTCAAAAGTATTTTTTGAATTGTTTTTAAGAAGAGGCAATTTTATTTAGCTTATGGAAAATAATTTCTACTACTTTCTAGAATTACAAATTTTATTTCAAATGTTTGACCAAATATGCTATATATCTTAAACCATAAATAATCATGTTACAAAAGTTTAAGTCATACAAAAAACAAAAACAAAAACTAAAAATTGCTACATACACAAGTATAATGCATTTTTAAACGCTGCAACTAAGGATCCAGAGCTGTGACTTTGGGTTGAGGTTATGTTTAATACACTCAGTGAGTGGTGGAGTTTGGATTTTCACTTAGGGGTTCAGAAAAAAAACATATGAACAAATCAAAAGGGTTTCAACATCTAATCTGTACACATAAAGAATAATTTTGACCGTATATAAATAGTATAATTTTCTGCCAAAGAGGGTTCAGATGAAACTCCTCTCCGAAGGATAGCTCTGCCCCTAAATACACTGTTATTTTCTTAAAACTTGTTTGGATGGTTGTTTCTTTACTTATTATATTGTAATTGTTCTGATTATTTATTAAATTTTATTAATTTGATCTATCATTAGGTAACGACGAAAAACATATAACGATCGATTTGATGCTCGTATCATTTCTATCTTTTTCTTGTTCTTTTATCTTTACTTATTAATAATGTTGTTTTATCTTTTATTCTATTATTTTTTGTAGTAGCTCTACTGTGTACCCTATTTTTTTTGTTACCGGTTTATTCTTCAGAATGTTGATAAAAATATTTGTAAAGATGAACAATAATATTATCTATCCAAATATTATATTCTTTTAAATAAAAAACTTAATATAATAAATCAGAAATACGTAACAAACTAATCATCCAAACATAGAGTTAAAATAGTTTCATAGTGGGTCTTACTGAAAATGATGATAAGATAAGTGTAGGGGCAATTTAGACAAGGAGCATAAATATATGTATGATAGCTACAGTGATATTCCTTTTTCAGTCACTTGAAATGCTTTCATTTTAAAATATTTAGACAAGTATCTTTATTAGCCATACTCCAAGAGATAGGACAAACATGGAAAATGAGCGAAAGCCTCTATCACGATCCGAATCAGGGTCTGGCTGTGACGAACATTCCAAACCAATCAAGACCTGGGATGACACCTTACCTTATCTCAAGAGAACATTAGTAATAATAGACAACGGAAGCCAACAAGGATAAAAGAGAGACATGAATCCAAAAAAAGTTTAAGACTCAAAACCAAATCCACAATGATATTCAACACTATACACAAAAGCCTTTACTCGAAAGAATATCAACTAAGTCAGGATATACCCTAACTATAACAAAAGAAAACCAAAAGCACTAGGATAATAAATGAAAACCAAAAGAGAGTCTAGGACTTCAGAAAGAGCGAGGGCTCACCACTTCACAACTAATCGACCGGAACATCAAACCTCCTAACGCTGCATAGGGTGAAAAGAAAAGCCCTCGGAACCTACATCATGAAATTATGTAGCATGTGGAGAGGGTCATTACATCGAGTACTGGTATGCAACCCAAAAAAAGTGATAAAATAAGTATATATTTTCCAAAACAAGCTATAAACCGCATGCACATCAATTACATAGATATAATAGGATGTCGAGGTAGGGTTAGGGGACAAGTTACATGAACATTTAAAATTTAAGTCTGAACTATAGAACTTTCAACATCATTTGCTTACCCATATGTATTATGAGTCATCTAGTACCCATAGGCTATATGGGTCCGCTACTCCTCAATCGGTTGAGCTCCAGTCCTTGTTGATAGCACATACTGAGGTTAGGCTAAAGCTATAATTAGAATAAATTCACCATATATGTTATCCTCATGTTAAGATATAATATGGTCATCCAAGTAAGGTACGACATCCCTATGCAAACAAAAATAGGTTTCAGGCGTTGGTCACAAATACTTACTCTTTCACGGTAAGCTATATAATTTCCTTTAGATCCCAATTGAAATAGTTTGCACATAACATTTATCATGAAGTTTTTTAGTAGATATATTCATATTGGTATCATTATATCAAGACTTATAAGCCATTCATATCATGCCAAGAAAATATTATCATAAAACATTAACAACTCCTTAACCCCATCATTCAGAATCATGCTCATAGTCATCATTAAATGACATAAAAACCCTCAAGCGGTCATAAAATTCAACACTTTCAATCTTTCAAAAAGATGGGGTTTCATCTTTCTTCATTATCTCAACTCAAATCTATTCAAAAGATTTGAATATCATGATCTCAATTATACTTAACTTTTAATGTTTCAATACATATATAATGCAATGCACCCAGGTTTAAAGCCAAATTTAAATATGTGGGTTGAAGTACATTTTATTAAAATCAAAAACTTCTATAACCATTGTGGAAGCCATGCTATCAATTCCACTGTTTCAACCATAATTAAACTATTAAACAAGGGAAAAATAATGCAAGAGGTCAACATCTCAAAATCCTCAACCCTAGTTAAATCAATCATTGAAAATACTTAAATAATCATTGAATTAATGCAATAATATAATATTTAAATTAGGGAGTATTCAACATGCCTGAAAATTGAAAGAATTTGAAGAGAATGTGGAGTTTAGAGCCCAAAGTAGTGAATTCTTGAGAAAATCTTGAGTTTCTTGAATTGGGAAATTTGGCAGGTGAAAGGCAATGTTAAGAATTGATAATTGATGGTTATGGGGAATTTGGCAGGTGAAAGGCAATGTTAAGAATTAATAATTGTGTCTATGATAAGGACATCCCACGCCCAAAGGACCTAGTGATGCTACTTTTTAGTTTGCCTTTAATTTTCAATGGATTTTTGGTATTTTACCTCCTAAATAATTTCATAACAATGCTAAATCCATTTCCTCACCCTCAAAAGTCAAAGTATATGTTCCCTTTCCTCCCAACCCTTTTAGAACACAAAAATTCCTCCTCCAAAACTCAAGATTTCAAAGCTCCAATTCAAGTCCCTTTCAAGAAAATTCATCAAGTGCATGTATGTGGAGTTTGAAGATGGATATTATTTTTTCCTTGTGCCCAAAGGTTTGATTTTTTATATAATTTAAAGAACTGATTTACTAGAGTTCATACCCAATTTTCTTATGTTTAAGACTATGCTGATTCCTCATGAGTTAAGCCTCATTTAGTTCAATATTTCATGTTTTCTTATGTTTTATTCTATGAAAGTGACCTTATGCTTTGATTTTGGTATTTTGGCATGAAATTTCTATGAGTTAGTAAATGGTTATAAGTTAAGCATTTTGCACTAAGTTTACAAGAAGTTCAAGCTTGGTAGTTCAAGTTAAAAAAGTATTGCAACGTGGTGGAAGCTTCCATTTTGATTTTATGATTTTAGACAAGATATGAAATTCACATAAGAATCCAAGATTTTGAGATAGAAACAAAAGCATGTTGTGTTTTGTGTTTTCAGACTTATCAGCTCATATGCTTACTTTTCAAGTGAACTTTATATATATTAAGAGCAATGGTATATTTTAGGAGTAGTACCTAGCACCGAGGATCAAAGGTTTAGCATACCCTAGTTCCCTAAATTATGTGTCACCAGAGGCTATTACTTAGCTTTTCCTAATGGGCAAGCAGCTTCTTCTAATAGACATGTTCAGATATTTTTTAGTGTGTCCAAATAGACATATTTAAGTGATCATCCTAGTTATCCTTTATATATTATCAAGGTATATTGAGCCTTTTTTATGAGGGTTTCTGTATTGGACTCCTTGATGTTCACATGGTTTATTTCAGCTTAGAGAATCTCTCATAAAAAGATAAAATTTCAAAAGCTATAATGAATCTTACAGTTTATCAGATTATGCTTTACTATTTATGCTTATGTTAGTTTAGCTTTTAGTTTAATTTATGACCAAGGTGAGTCTGTTTACCCTTAGCATGCATGTTTTCAAGCTTATGATATATATAAATTTTTACATATTGCATTCAACCTCATATAATCATTAAATTCTAGAAGTACTAACCATATATATGTCTGTTTGACTACATTATTTCATAATGTAGGTTCTTGTGTTCGTCCTCAACAGTACGATTAGCCGTGATGACCACATCCAGCATCCAACCAGTTGGTGAGTCCTCATAATTCGAGGTCCAAGTTTATGTTTTTTTCCAGATGCTTATCATTACTAGTCCAACCATTATGATTTTAGTTAGGGTCAGTTGGGGCCTATCCTAGTGTCTCTTTAGTCTTAGTTATAGGCTTTTCAAGACTAGTCAGACGATTTGTTTTTTTTTTTTCAAATTCTCATTAGTCTTAAATGATGTTAAGCTATAGTGTTTTGTTAAGATTTTTCATCTATTTGAACCTATTTTATAATTTTCTTTAGTTTCTACTTATGTTTTAAGTTTATCTTTTTCATAGTTCAATGTTGAGTAGATATCATTGGTTAGCTTTGGGGTTACTTATTATCCTAGGCATCGTGTGACATACAGGGGTAGCCTCAAGTTTTTACAAACTTGGTATTAGATCTTAAGGTTTTGAAAAGTCCTTGGGAATCTGACGAAACACATTACATAGAGTCTTGATCATGGGTGTAAAGAGTACCACACTTATTAGCGAGAGGCTATGGGGTGTATTAGGAACTATCATTTCTTTTAAAATATCTATTGTGCATTGTAGTTATCTCTATATTCTCTAATTCGTGCTTTCAAATAACAAAGAATGCCCCCTCGCAAAGTTTATGCACAAAAATGGGGACCACCTAACCCCACTACCATAGGACTAAAATTAAAGATAGATTTGAGGGAAAAATCCCTTACGGAATCTTAACCTATGGAGATTTAATAAGTTTTATTACCACCGTAGGCATAGACCTCTGCACCGACCTTAAGCTTAAGAAGCAACTTAAGAATGATAGTACTTCCAAATATGGGCTAGGGACCTTCTGCCAAGACTACGGTTTCACCAATCTGTCTTCTTCTTCCAGCAAAAAACATAGGAAGAAATCTTTTAAGTCTTCCAAAAGGGCCAAACCTAGAAAAGAATCCTTCAAAAAGGAATCCTACAAGTCTAGCAGAAAAACTAGACGAAAATCCTCTAAGAACAGAGATACTTGTTGGACTTGCGGCAAAACAGGACATAGAGCTAAAGACTGTAAGTCAGACAAGAAGAAAAAAATCAACCAATTAGATCTCTCTGAAGAAGCCAAAGAGAAATTGTTCTCTATAATGGAAGACTCTTCAAACTCTTCTGACTCTTTCAGCTCTTCTAGCGATGAAGAATTCATCAACGCCGCATATAAGTCCGATCAATCCCAGTCAGGCCAAGAATGTGCTTGTAACGACACTTTCTGTACCTGCACAAAAAGGACTGTTAATGTCATTTCAGGAAATCCTAAAGAAATCTTGTTCGACATCATAGAACATATCCAGGATGATGAGTCTAGAAATAAATATCTTCTAGAACTCAAACGATTAATGCTTTCTCACGAAGAAAAGCCCCCCAAACCCATTATTCAACCTTTTAGCATGAAACAGGTTATGTCTCGATTCGATAAACCTGCAAAACCATCTATAGCTGATCTCAAAGGTCAAATTTCCACCCTCAAAGGAGAAATACAAGACTTAAAAGTCAGACTTGATCGCGTGGAACTTAACATTCTTACAGAACAAGTCCTCAAAAATGTATCTCCTCCGGAAAATGTCTCCCCACCTGAGTCTCCAAAAAACTCCCCAGTCATTCATAATGATCACCTAAAGGAGCCCAATTCTTTCCCCGGCTCTGATTCTCCCTCTACCTCTAACGCTGCTATCACGGCCATAAAAGCTTATAGCGAACACATCGCCGTAAAAATTGTCATAAACAAAGACTTTATTTTAAATAGAGTAGCACTGTTTGATACCGGCGCAGATAGCAACTGTATCTTCAAAGGCCTAGTGCCCACCAAATACCTTCAAAAGAGTACCTCTCGTCTTTACTCTACCACGGGAGAAAAGATGAAAATCCATTATCAGTTTTCTAAAGCTCATGTCTGTAACAATGGTATTTGTCTTGTTAACGATTTTGTTATCACTGAAGATATCATCCTAGGAATACCTTTCGTCAATCAAATTCGACCCTACTCCAGTGATTACGATGGGATTCAAACAACTCTTTTAAATCAAAACCTGTTCTTCCCCTTATTAAGGCCCCTCTCACAAGAAGAAGGTAACCTTATTAAAGAAAGAACTATTTTCAAAATCAACAGACTTTCTTCACATATTAGTTTTCTTAAACAAGAAGTTCAAATCAAAAAAATTGAACAAACCTTAAAAACCCCCGGAGATGGTTGGTAAAATTTCTAATCTCCAGGAGAAATTCGAAAAAGAAATTTGCTTTGAATTTTCTAATGCTTTTTGGGAAAGAAAAAGACATCTTGTAGAACTTCCTTACATTACTGGTTTTAACGAACATGCCATTCCTACTAAGGCTAGGCCCATTCAAATGAACCAGGAAATAATGGAAATCTGCAAAAGGGAAATCGACCATCTTCTAAAAATTGGAATTATCAGGACCTCAAATTCTCCATGGAGTTGCTCTGCCTTTTATGTCAATAACAATGCAGAAAAGGAGCGAGGAACTCCCAGACTTGTAATAAATTACAAGCCTTTGAATGAAGTTCTGAAATGGATCAGACACCCGATTCCTAACAAAAGGGATCTTCTAAAAAGGACTTTCAAGGCCAACCTTTACAGTAAGTTTGATATGAAGTTAGGATTCTGGCAAATTCAAATTGCTGAAAAAGATAAATATAAGACGGCCTTCAATGTCCCTTTTGGACACTATGAATGGAATGTCTTACCTTTTGGTCTTAAAAACGCTCCTTCAGATTTTCAAAACATCATGAATAATATTTTCAACCCTTATACCTATATGTCGATTGTTTATATTGATGATGTACTTATTTTCTCCGAAAATATTGATTCACACTTTAGACATCCAGATACTTTCTTTAAGATTGTTAAATTTACTGGTTTAGTCGTTAGTGCTAAAAAAATGAAGCTCTTTTAGACTTCCATAAGATTCTTAGGGCATGATCTCTATCAAGGTAGTTATAAGCCCATTTGTAGAGCCATAGAGTTCTCATCCAAATTTCCTAATGCAATTAGGGATAAAACCCAGCTCCAAAGGTTTTTAGGAAGCCTTAATTATGTAGCAGATTTCATTCCCAACATTAGGCAGGTTTGCGAACCTCTGTACAAAAGACTTAGAAAGACACCTGTTCCTTGGAGTTCTGACCAAACTAATGTTGTCCTTAAGATTAAGGAATTAGTCCAGAACCTTCCATGCTTAGGAATTCCTAACCCCGAAGCCCGCATGATTGTTGAAGCAGATGCTTCTGATATCGGGTATGGAGGAATCCTAAAACAAAAGATTGATGATAAATCTTCAGAACAATTAGTTAGATTTACATCTGGAATATGGAATCCAGCTCAAAAAAACTATAGCACTGTTAAAAAAGAAGTTTTATCCATAGTGCTATGTATCACCAAATTCCAAGATGATCTTGTCAACAAAGAATTTTTACTAAGAGTAGATTGCAAATCTGCTAAAGAAATTTTGCAAAAGGATGTTAAAAATGTAGTTTCAAAATAAATATTTGCTAGATGGCAAGCTCTCCTATCTAGCTTTGATTTTCAAATTGAATTTATCAAAGGAGAAAATAATTCCCTTCCCGATTTTCGAACAAGAGAATTCTTACAGGGCCATTATGAGACCCACCACACTGGGAAAAATCCCAGTAAGTAGAAAACAGGAACAACTCAGGATGGCTAAACTATTCGATCCTCCATCAGCTTCAGCAAACCCATTAAGACCATCAATCCCTCAGGAAAAATATTAGAACAAATCAATGAAAAACTTTCCAAGTTTAAAATCTCTGAGAAGGGAGAGTCCAGCAACTAAAAGAACTCTCTTTCTAAGCTCACCAGTGATCATTTTTGTACCAGGAAAAATTATTATAAATGACCTTCCCCTTCAGATGTTCAGTTTGAAGAAAATCGTTACCTCTCTACTTCCAACCATGATGGTAGAGGAATAACCGAATGGAATGTTGACGGTCTAGCTGAACACCAGATCTACAACAAACTCCATGAAATGGGCATTGCCATCACTGCTTACAAAATTAGAGGAGCCTCTGATAAAGAAGCAGCCACCATGATTGTAGCAGGATTCACTGGTATGATAAAACATTGGTGGGACAACTATTTCACAGATGACATTAAAAATCTTATTTATGAAGCCACGACTATGGAGACGGTTGTCAAAAGTGAAAACGGACAAGAAAACCTTGAGCAAGTCACAAATGAGGATGCTTGTGCCACTCTCTTATACCACATAACCATACATTTTATAGTGAAACCCAAATTATTTCAGGATAGGAGTTTAGAAATCCTTAACAATCTTACCTGCAAAGATCTAGCGGACTTTAGGTGGTACAAGGACACCTTTTTAGTAAAAGTCATGGTCCGACCTGACTGTAACAATGACTTCTGGAAGGAACGCTTCATTAGTGATGATTCTATAACATCAAGACCTCTGAGTCTACTGTCGCCATTAATAATTCTATGGAAATTATTCAACTGTTAAATGAGCTTGACATAAATCGATTTAAAAATCAGTTTAATTACCTTCATGTTGGGCTTGTTAAAGTGGCCATTAAGCCACTCTTTAGAGAAGGTCTTGATATTCCTATCTGTGCCATCTTAAGAGATGCTCGTCTACTAAATTTCGACGATTCTCTCTTAGGCGTAATTCAAAGTAATCTAGCCGGCGGCCCGGTTTACTTTAATTGCTACCCAAATTTCTCTGTGGATATTAATGATCCTAACATCATGGATGTTTTGACACTTAATGTTAAAACAAAAAACATGAATAGTAAGGACAATACTAGAGAAATAGCAATAATATACAGAGTATATTATAGGCTCATGGGTACAACTTTGGCTCCAAAGGCTAGATTCACGAGCCCTAGAGGCGTCACTACTCTCATGGAAGCTAATAAAGAGAGAAGTAATGTCTTTGTTCCCAAGTCTCTAGTCTGGGACGATATTATTCATAACAATGAATGGCACTTCGATGCTATCACCCAACCCCTCCGTACCTACCCAGAAAAATCGCTAATTGAAAGGGTTATGCAGCACCCTGACGATTCTATCGATTTAAAATTCTTAGGCTTTGAAGCCTCTAGAAATTCTTCATTTAGAAGATCTGTCTCCCACAGAGCTTCTACCTCAAAAAACCCGAAGGGAGGTGAAGAAAATAATAATGACAAGGGAAAGATTAGAGGAGTTGACTTCTCTGGTCCTGTCCCTAAGGTATATTATCAACAACACACTAGGGTCCAAGAATCCCTTGAACCCAAAAATCCCTATGATCCAGGTAGCCCTACAGCCTCAGATATGGAACCCCCCTACCATATCTCGTCAAAAAATTAGGACTGACCCCTGTTTAATAGTCATTAAATCCGATAATGAATACACTCCTGATCTCAAAGCTCTTGAAGTCCTCTGGTATCTTCCTAAGGACGCAATAAAAAGAAAATGGTACACTAGTACTTATTCTAAAGAGCATCCAAAGGAGTTTGGTCGGCTATGGATAGCAGACATGAAAATACTCCGATGCGATATCGAATTCTTTAAATGGTTTGAATTCACTGGAAGAATGGAAAACCAAAATGAATCCCTTCACGTTATCATTAATAAATGGTATACACAGAGTAACAAGGTCGTTGAATCCATTACTCCTCCTCTTTAAGGGATAAAAATTACTCATTCCAATGAAGTCCTTAATGCTTCCCCCTTTAAGAAGAAGCATGATAGACCCCTATCGACCCCTATCAACAGAGACCTAGATAGGATAGTTGAACAAAACAACTATACTAATCAGGTTCTTCACACTATCTCCCAGCAAATAGGAGATACTAAGAGCTCAATGCTTCCTTTTAGTTCTCCCACTCTTGAAAAAGGTGCTTCAAGCCCTATTACCAACCCTATCTTTAAAATCCCTGAGTTCCAAAAAGAGAAATTCCCTAATCTCAGCGATGATTTTAAGGTCTCAGGAAAAATCTTAGAACAAATCAATGAAAAAGTTTCCAAGTTTAAAATCTCTGAGAAGGGAGAGTCCAGCAACCGAAAGAACTCTCTTTCTAAGCTGACCAGTGATCGTTTTTCTACCAGGAAAAATTATTACAAATGACCCTCCCCTCCAAACGTTCAGTTTGAAGAAAATCCTTACCTCTCTACTTCCAACCATGATGGTAGTGGAATAACCAAATGGAATGTTGACGGTCTGGCTGAACACCAGATCTACAACAAACTCCATGAAATGCGAGTTTCCATCACAGCTTACAAAATTAGAGGAGCCTCTGATAAAGAAGCAGCCACCATGATTGTAGCAGGATTCACTGGTATGATAAAATATTGGTGAGACAACTATTTCACAGATGACATTAAAAATCTTATCTATGAAGCCACGGCTATGGAGACGGTTGTCAAAAGTGAAAACGGACAAGAAAACCTTGAGCAAGTCGCAAAAGAGGATGCTTGTGCCACTCTCCTATACCACATAGCAAGACATTTTATAGTGAAACCCAAATTATTTCAGGATAGGAGTTTAGAAATCCTTAACAATCTTACATGCAAAGATCTAGCGGACTTTAGGTGGTACAAGGACACTTTTTTTGTAAAAGTCATGGTCCGACCTGACTGTAACAATGACTTCTGGAAGGAACGCTTCATTAGTGATGATTCTATACTATGTTACCATAAAATTATTGTTATTATTTAATCCTCCATGTTTTAATAGTATTATTTATTGAATAGAACCATGATTTAATGCTATTATGATGAATTCATGCTATTCCTATAAATTTTATAACCTTCTTATGATTGTTTTAAACCATGAACTACAAGTGTTTGATAAAATGTCTACAAGAGTGATTTATCTAATAAGAGCCTTCATGTTTTGGTGTTCAAGATTTAGTGTCTTTTCAGTATCATTATTTTAAGTCCAGGGGTATATAATACCCGAAATCCATAGCTGTTTATTTAAGTCTAGTCTCAGTACATTACAAAATAACTTCAAATTATACTATGAGCATTTTCAGAATAGTCACATATCAGTTAGTTAAACTCAGAACAATTTAGTATCTCACTGTCTTTCAGTTAGGAGTAGGATTTAGCACCGAGTGATTGTAGGGATGGAGTCTTCCTCATAAGATAGGTAGAGTTGTTAGTAGTAGTCCTTATACTCCAGAACTACGTAGATAGCATAGGATATAAGTAATCACCTATCATATTTGGATTGACTATCTTGCAGGGGTCACCAGTCAGTTCAGGCTTGACATCCTTAGTCCTTTTGACATTATATTAGTTTAGTGGATCCATATAGCCATTTTTATTACCCGTGGCATGATATTAACACCCTTCCAGCTGGGGTTACAGGTTGGACCTTGATTAGCTTAAATTAGGAAATGTCGGTTAGATGATACCTCCTACAGTCTTAGATATAGTCTCAATTATAGTCCCAGCTCAGTTATTCAGGCTTAGTGTTTTTTGACCAAAGCATACAAATTTCTTTTATTTTAGTATTTTAGTTTACAGATTTTACTCAGTTATGTTATTTTCTTGGTCATGCATCCTCAGTATTGAAATATTTCTATGCATTATCAGTATCTACAGATTTCATACTCTCTACTCAGTACACATACTTTACATGGATATCTAGTTAATTATTAGATCTGTTCATGAAACCATGTATATAAGCCTACTTCATTTAGCATACCAGTACATTCAAAGTACTGAGTGCATACCTTTGTTTTTTTCTATGATGTATCATCTCATAAGTACCGATACTCAGTTCTCGGATCTCACTTAGTCCCTCAGAACATCAATAGTACAGTAGAAGTGGTGAGTCCTTATCATCCGAGGATATATTATATTACTTTATGTCTTTATCTCAGTAGTTATTAAATTTAGTTAGGGCATGTCCAATCAACTCGCAGTATCCAATTTAGACATTTTTCAAATACTACAGTTAACTATTCAGACTATTTATATTTTAGTATTTTTATTAGATTCATAATTCAGTAGTTATTTCATTATTAAAACCTTATGGTATTACAGTTATTCTTCCACATTCATGATTATTTTGTTCAGTGCTCACAGCAGGTACTAGATCTTGGGTTAGCTTATGGTTTTTTGAGACCATAAGCATCGTGTAACGACTATGGAGTAGTCTCGAGTCATTACAAACTTAGTATCAAAGCCTAAACTTTTAAAGTATCCTAGAAAGTATGAAAGTTATATCGAGTAGAGTTTTGTGCATGGGTATGTAGCGAGCCAAACTTATGGATGAGAGGCTACAAGGCATTTAGAAAAAGTTTCCCTTCTTTCAGTATATATGTCGTGCGAGTGAGCATGAGCTCAAGTTAAACTTTCTATCTAATCATTTATTCCTTCTGTTTATAGAACATGCCTCCCATGAAGAACGAAAGAAGAACAGGAACTCAGCCAGCCCCTCAGCCCATCTAGGCTGATCTTCTGGAGGAGCGCATATCTCACGCAAAATTTAGGGTTGCGTTCACTACTCTAGTGAACTCCGTAACAGCATAAAATGAATGGCCAGCTGCTGTTCCAGCCAACCCAGTGGCCAATACTACTGCAACCAAAATTTGCGATTTCACCTGAATAAATCCTCTTTCCTTCACGGGGTCCAAGTCTAAAGAGGATCTACAAGAATTCATAGATATAGTTCAAAAGGTAATAGATGCTATGGGGGTGACATCTAGTCAGAGTGCCGAGTTGGATTTGTATCAATTACAGGATGTATCCCATACTTGGTTTAATAAGCGGAAAATTAATAGAGGTGTTAGTGCAGGGCCTACAGAATGGGAAGAGTTTTCCACGACTTTGTTGGACAGATTCTTTCTATCAGAGTTAAAGGAGGCCAACGTGTTAGAATTTATTAATTTGAGGCAAGGCAGAATGAGTGTAAGGGAGTATTCTATAAAGTTCACTCAGTTAGCTAAATATGATCCTTATATGGTAGCTGACAGTAGGGCCAAGATGAGTAAGTTTGTGTCTAGCATATTTGATAGTGTGGTCAAGGAGTGTAGGACTGCAATACTAATTAGTGAGATGGACTATTCTAGGATGATGGTTCATGCTCAATAGATAGAGGAGTAAAAGATTAAGGAAAGAAGAGAGAGGACACAAAAAGTCTAAGATGGGTAGTTTTAATTTCAATCAGCTAAAGTTAAAAGGTGGTAACTATCTTTAATTTTATCAAAGGTCTTCAGCCCCAGTACCTTCTTCATCCAGTGCCCTAGTACCCAAATTTAGAAACAACAACAGGGATAGGGCACCAGGCTTTAAGTTCAAGGTCAGTGTTAGCAGTGCCCGTACGACTTCTCTATGTCATAAATATGGCAGACACCATCAGGTCGAGTACAGAGGGGGTAGCAATGTGTACTTTGGGTGTGGAAAGCTAGGCCATCAGATTTGAGAGTATCGGGTAGTTTCTCAGAAAGGTAGGGATGCACGCCAACTGGTCCAGTCCCATCAGTCGTCAGTTCTATCTAGCTGCGTAACTCAGCAGGGTGCCACTTCCAGTGCTACTAGTAGTCAGTGTTCGAATATATTCTATGCTCTTCATCCTGCCAAGATTAGGAAAATTCTCCTAACATAGTTACTGGTATATTTTAGGTCTTTCACTTACATGTTTATGCTTTACTAGACCCTAGAGCTTCTCTTTCTTTTGTAACTCCATATATAGCTGTCAATTTTGGAGTCAGTCTCAAAAATCTAGAAGAGCCCTTTTCTGTGTCTACCTAGTGGGCGTTTCTATTATAGCCAGATAAGTATACAGGAATTTTCCGTTCATGATATATTAAAAAATTACTTCAGTTGATCTCATGGAGCAAGAGATGACAGATTTTGATGCCATTCTCAGCATGGATTGGCTCCACTCATGCTATGGCTCAGTTGATTGTAGAAATAGAATAGTTCATTTTCTGTTTCCAAATGAACCAGTCCTTGAATGGAGGGGTAGTACAGCAATTCTTAGGGGTCAGTTGATTTCTTACCTTAGAGTAAAAAAGATGATATTGAAGGGGTGTGTCTACCATCTTGTACGAGTCAAAGACTCTAACTCAGAAAATCCTAATCTTGAGGTAGTCCTAGTAGTAAATAAATTCTTAGATATATTTCCTGAAGATCTTCCCAAAGTTCCTCTCAAAAGGGAAATCGACTTTGAATAGACCTTCTCCCAGATACTCAACCTATATCTATTCTACCATACAGAATGGCTTCAGCTAAACTCAAAGAACTGAAAGAATAGTTGAAGGATCTCTTAGATAAGGGATTCATAAAACCCAGCATCTCCCTATGGGCGCATCTATTCTATTTATGCCTAAGAAAGATGGTTCTTTCAGAATGTGCATAGACTACCATCAGTTGAACAAGGTCACAGTCAAGAATAAATATCCACTTCCTAGAATCAATGACTTGTTCGACCAACTTTAGGGTGCCAGTTAATTTTCCAAAATAGACCTCATACCAGGCTATCAAAAACTTAGATTCATAGAACATGACATTCCAAAAACAACTTTCCAAACTTAGTATGGTCACTTTGAATTTCTAGTCATGTCCTTTGGGAACCAATACCCCAGTAGCCTTCATAGACTTGATGAACCGAGTGTTTAAGTAGTACTTGGACATGTTCTTCATAGTCTTCATTGATGACATTCTTGTCTATTCGTGTAGTAAAAGCGATCATGCAGACCTTCTCAACATAGTGCTTCAGACTTTTAGAGCTCATCAATTGTTCGCTAAATTCAATAAGTGTAAATTCTGGCTAAGATCAAGAGAATTCCTTGGTCATATTATTTCTAGTGATGGCATTAGAGTTGATCCTCAAAAGACTAAAGCAGTGAGAAACTGGCCTAAACCTATCTTTCCATCAGATATTAGGAGTTTCTTAGGTTTAGTTGGATATTACCATCGATTTGTTGAAGGGTTTTATTTTATTGCATCCCTTATGTCCAGATTAACTCAGAGAAAGTTAAGTTTCAGTGGTCAGATTCATGCGAGAAGAGTTTTCAAGATTTGAAGACTCGACTTACCTCAGCCCCAATCTTAGCTCTACCAGATGGTTCAGGTGGTTTTGTTGTGTATTATGATACATCAAGAGTAGGTTTGGGTTGTGTCCTCATATAGAAAGGTAAGGTCATAGCCTACGTCTCTAAAAAGCTTAAAACCTATGATAAGAATTATCCGACTTATGATCTTGAGCTAGCAGTTGTAGAGGTTGCCTTAATAATTTGGAGGCATTACTTGTATAGGGTACATGTCGATGTGTTCACAGATCACAAAATCCTTCAATATTTGTTCTCTCAGAAAGATTTAAATCTATGTCAGAAAAGGTGGTTAGAGTTATTAAAAGATTATGACATGAGTGTTCTGTATCATCTGAGCAAGGCCAATGTAGTGGATGATGCCCTCAGTAGAATGTTTATAGGTAGTGTAGCTCATGTTGAGGATGGTAAGAAGAAGTTAACTTAGGAAGTTCATCAATTTGCCTGACTAGGTATCCATTTACTCGATTCAGCAAAAGGTAGTAAATGGGTGCAGAGTAGCTCAGAGTCATCTCTAGTCTCTAAGGTGAAGGAAAAGAAAGAGAGAGATCCCAGTCTAGTTAAGTTAAAAGAATCAGCCAGAGAATAAAAGGTGGAGGTTTTCTCCCAAGGGGGAGATGGTGTTTTGCGTTGTTAGGGTAGATTGTGTGTACCTGGTGTAGATGATTTGAGGAAATGAATTCCTATAGAAGCAAGTGGGGTGCATTACTCTATTCATTTAGGGGACACTAAGATGTACCATGATTTGCTGGAGATCTATTAGTAGGGTAGGTTGAAGAAAGATATTGCAAATTTTGTAGCTAAGTGCTCTACATGTCAGAAAGTTAAGGTTGAGCACCAGAAGACTAGTGGGTCCATGTAGGAGTTCAGTATTCCCATGTGGAAATGAGAGGAAATGAACATGGACTTCGTAACAGGCTTGCCTCGTACCCATCATCAGTATAACTCTTTTTGGGTTATTGTAGATAGGATGACCAAATTAGCTCATTTCTTGCCAATCCATACCTCTTATTTAGCCAAGGACTATGCCAATCTCTATCTCAGAGAGTTGGTTATGTTACACTATGTTCCCTTATCGATTATCTCAGGTAGAGGTACTTAGTTTACCTCTCACTTCCGGAAAGCACTACAAAAGGGTCTTGGTAACCAAGTCCACCTCAATACAGCTTTCTATCCTCAGACAGATGATCAAGTAGAAAGGACCATTCAGACTCTTAAGGATATGCTGAGAGCATGCGTTGTTGATTTCAAGGGAAGTTGGGATAACCATTTTCCATTGATTTAATTTGCATACAATAAAAGCTATCATTCAAGTATCTGTATGGCTCCATTTGAAGCTCTCTATGGTAGGATATATAGATCTTTAATTGGTTGGTTTGAAGTAGGTAAGGCTGCAGTAGTAGGGCCTGACTTAGTGTTTGATGCATTAGAAAATGTTCAGTTGATCAGAGAAAGGCTTAGGGTTTCCCAGAGGCAATAGAAATTATATGCCACTGTGAGGAGAAAGGATTTTGAGTTTGAGGTCAGTGACTTCATGTACTTGAAAATCTCTCCATTGAAGGGAGTGAAGAGATTCGGAAAAAAAGGGAAACTCAGTCCCCAATATATTGGTGCCTTCAAAATTCTCAGTCATTTTTGAATGGTATCTTACGAGCATGAGTTGCCTTCAGGTTTATCCTCAGTACGCCCATTGTTCCATGTCTCATTATTGAAAAAGGGCATTGGTGATCTAGTTGTAGGTGTTCCCTTAGAAAGTGTACATATTCAGAATAATCTTTCCTTTGAGAAAGTTCCAGTCGAAATTCTTGATCATCAAGTTCATAGACTAAGGAACAAAGAAGTTCCACTAGTCAAAGTTCTTTGGCAGAATCAGTCCGTTGAGGGAGCTACTTGGGAAGCAGAGGCAGATATGTGGACCATGTACCCTCATCTCTTCTCTGTGAATCCAGACTCAGTATAAGGTACCAATCTACTTAAGATTTTCTTTTCTTTGTCATGATCAGTTTCAGCTACACATCATGTTCATGTCAGTTGGGCATTTATGAATCAGTTCAGGCATGCATTCTATTCGTCAGACATGCATATTCAGTGTGTAAGCTCAGTCCATCAATTTCCTCAGCTTAATCAATTTCATTCAGGGATGAATGATCCCAAGGGGGAGATATTGTAACACCTCGTATTTCCCTAGCATAATCTAAGTCCCAATACATGAGTATTCTCATATAAAATTATTGAAACACTCATTATTTTTTAGTTTATACCCTACCATTGCCTAGGAAATTCAGATAGCTTTCCAATGATATAAATTTGCCTAAATCTGATAACCGAGTAAGAAGTTATGGCGATTTTAAGTTTTAGTCATTAAACACCATTATTTTAACCCTTAGTGCATCGTGTAGACAGTCCCAATGACAATTGTCAATTTATAGTATGACTCCGCGATTATAGCGTGTCGTGGAGCAGGCCAATTTCCCGTTTGTCAATTTCCAGTGGGCCTTCACGATCATGGCGCATCGTGGAGGTGCCAAATTAGCATCCGCAGGCTTACTGCGATGGTATAGCATCGCGATGGTTGTCCAGGTCCTAATTGTCCATTTCCAGTGGCTTGACACAATAGTGTCATATCACGCCAAGGACAAAAATTGAGGTTGGTCAGTTTTCAACTTTCGTTTTTAAATTTATTCAGGGGTATTTTGGTCTTTTTCTATGACCCTAATTAACCTAAAACATAAAATTTAACCACTAAACACCCTAAGTAGTCATCATTATTTCAATTTCTCTCACAATAAAAAATCCTTCTTTCAAGAACAAGAAACCCTAACTCTCAAGAATCAAGGTCAAATCTCAAGAACTCTCCATCAATCCTTTCAAATTCGTCATCCCAGTTATGTTAGACATTCATCCATGGATCCCAAACAACCCTTTTAAATTATAAAATTGTGATCTTTTCAAGTTATTATGTTTTAAATTATGATTTCATCCAAGAATCTCCATGAACTATGATTCTATACCATGTTACCATGAAATTATTGTTATTATTTAATCCTCTATGTTTTAATAGTATTATTTATTGAATTAAACCATGATTTAATGCTATTATGATGAATTCATGCTATTGCTACAAATTTCATGACATTCCTATGATTGTTTTAAACCATGAACTACAAGTGTTTGATAAAATCCCTACAAGAGTGATTTATCTAATATGAGCCTTCATGTTTTAGTCTTTAAGCTTTAGTGTCTTTTCAGTATTGTTGTTTTGAGTCCTGGGGGTATAGAATACCCGAAATACATATATGTTTATTTAAGTCTAGCTTCAGTACATTACAGAATAACTTCAGATTATACTATGAGCATTTTCAGAATAGTCATATATCAGTCAGTTAAACTCAAAACAGTCTAGTATCTTAGTGTCTTTTAGTTGGGAGTAGAATTTAGCACTGAGCGAGTGTAGAGATGGAGGCTTCCCCGTTAGATAGGCAGAGTCGTTAGTTGTAGTCCCTATACTCTTGAACTACATAGCCAGTGTAGGATATGAGTAGTCACCCATCAGATTAGGCTTTACTATCTCGCAGTGGTCACTTGTCAGTTCAGGCTTGATACCCTTAGTCCTTTAGACATTATATCAGTTTAGTGGATCGACATAACCATTGTTAGTACCCATGGCACGGTATTAATACCATTTTAACTAGGGTTATAGGTTGTACCCTAATTACCTCAAATTAGGAAATGTCGGTTAGATGATACCTCCCACAGTCTTAGATATAGTGTCAGTTATAGTCCCAGCTTAGTTTTCAGTCTTATTATTATTTGACCAAAGCATATAGATTTCAATTATTTTGGTATTTTAGTTTACAAATTTTACTCAGTTATGTTATATGCTTGGTCATGCATCCTTATTTTATAGATTTCCATGCATTATCAGTATCTACAGATTCCATGCTCTCTACTAGTACATATTCTTTACATGCATATCTAATTAATTATTAGTTCTATTCATAAAACCATGCATATCATCCTACCACATTTAGCATACCAGTACATTCAAAGTACTAATTACATACCTTTCTTTTGTGCTATGATGTATCATATTATAGGTGCTGACATTTATTTCTTGGATCGCACTTAGTCCCTTAGATCATCAGCAGTAGAGTAGCAGTGGTAAGTCCTCATCATCCAAAGATGGATTATATTACTTCTTGTCTTTATCTCCGTAGTTAGTAGAGTTAGTTGGGGCCTATCCCATCAACTCACAGTATCCAGTATAGAGGCTTTTCAGAAACTACAGTTAGTTATTCAGACTATTCAGCTTTTAGTTATTTTATCAAATTTATAATTCAGTAGTTACCGGCTCATGGGTTAGCTTGTGGTCCCTCAAGATCATAAGTACCGTGTAACGACTAGGGGTAGTCTCAGGTCATTATATTTGGACTCCCCGAGCTGATGATAATCTTGCCCATATTCCTAGGGAGACATCTATAGTGGAAAGTTTTGCCAGTCCATTCATCTACTTACCCAACTAGTGGTATCTCAGTCTTCTTAATTTGATCATATTGATTTTATTTCTCTTTCTTCTGAGGTTACTTAGGTTTTCCAATTCATGAGGTTGAATTACCCAACCTTTATAGGTTCTAACGTAAAGGAGGATCCTCAAGGGTTTGTAGATGAGATAAAAAAGATATTTTGAGTTATGCATGCTACTAACTCACGCGGTGTAAAGTTTGCTTCATAACAGTTGAAAGATGTGGCTTATTAGTAGTATGAGGAGTGTGAATGACTAAAAGGTAATGATGTTGAGCTAGTGGTGTGGGATGAGTTTTCAGGTGCTTTCCTTGATCATTTCTTGCCCAGGAGCTGAAAGAAGCTAAGGCATAGGAATTTTTACATATGAAGGAAGGTAAGATAAGTATGAAAGAATATGCATTGAAATTTTAGCAGTTGCCTCGTTATGATCCAGAGTTGGTGTCTACTATTATATCCAAGATGAGGAAATTTGCTTTTGGTTTGTTCTATTTCTTGGTATTGAAGTGTAAGACTTGAATATTGAATAATGATAAGGATATCTCCAAACTTATGGTTTATGTACAATAGGTAGAGGATGAAAAGAAAAGGAAGGCAGAGATGGGATAGATGAGGAATAAGAAGTTCAGGTACTTATAGTAGGGTGTAAATCAGTAGAACAGTGGGAAAGATTATAGATAGTAGACCAAGAAAAAGACTTAGGAAAATTCTATTTCATATTCATCAGCAATTACTCCTTATCCTAAGTCATCTGGTGATCACTGTTTCTTGATTATCAGTGGTCTTAAGTCATAGGGTGCCTAATCTCAGGCTAGTGGAGTTCAGTTGGCCCCAGTTTATCCTCCTTGTAGATTTTATAGACAACTTTTCTGTGGTTATTATGATGAGGGGGGAACTTATGCTTCAACTATGGTCAGCCCAAACATATGTAGAGGAACTTTATTATAGCTAAAGTTTCCCCTAGAGCTAATAATGTCTCGGTCGCTACTTTTTTGGCTACTACACCAAAGTGTGCCACTTCAGATACCGACACCAGACAGAATTGTCTCTATTCATTTGCTACTCGTTAGGAGTCTGAGGCATCTCCTGATGTTGTTAGTGGTACATTAAATCTCTTATCTCGTGATGTTTACTATTTTTTTAATTCTGGTTCTAGCCTATCCTATGTGACCTCTATGTGGCTGCGCATTTTGGTTTTAGTCCTGAAAATATTTTTGACCTCTTCTTTGTTCTACTACCATCGGGGATTCTATAGTTTCTAGAAAAATCTATACGGGTTGTGTGGTTTCCATTTTTCATAGGGAGATGTTCGTGGGTCTGATAGAGCATGGGGGATTTTGATGTAATCTTAGGGATGGATTGGATTCATTTATGCTATGCGTCTCTAGATTGTAGGACCCAAAAGGTCTGTTTTAAATTTCCTAATAAACCGATAATTGAATAGGAAGGAACTTCCTTAGTACCTAAAGAGAGGTTTATTTCTTAGAGCTTAAAAGTTGATTTCCAAAGGGTATCTATATTATTTAGTTTGGGTTAAGGATTCTAGTTTTAAGGGTCCTTCTTTTCAATATATCCTTGTGTTTAATGGGTTTTCTAAAGTATATCCCAATGATCTTATTAGAATTTCTCCTAATAGGGAAATAGACTTTGGGATTGATCTTCTACACGATACCATTCCAAATTTTATTCCTCTTTATAGGATGACTTCAGTTGAGTTAAAGGAGCCAAATTCTTAACAAGGGTTTCACCATACTAGTGTTTCTTCATGGGGTGCTCTGGTGCTTTTCATACAGAAGAAAGATTGGTCTCTTCAGATGTGTATCGACTATCAATAGTTAAATAAAGTGGCAATGACGAATAAGTACCCTTTTCTTAGGATTGATGATCCTTTTGACCAGATTTAGGGTGCTAGGTGTTTCTCTAATATTGATCTTCATTTGACCTATCATCAATTTAAAATTAGGGATGTTGATATTTCTAAGCCTACTTTTCAAACCCAGTATGGCCAAAATGAGTTTTTGGTTATGTCATTTAGGTTGACCAATACTCGACTGCTTTTATGGATCTTATGAACCGGGTTTTCATGCAGTTTCTAGACTTATTTGTGATAGACTATATTGATGACTTATTGGTGTACTATAATAGTGAAGAGGATCATGTCAATCACTTATGAATAATATTGCAGACTTTTAAAGATCAGAAGTTTTATGTAAAATTTTCTAAGTGTGAGTTTTGGCTAAATGTTGTAACTTTTCTTGGGCATGTTATTTCTAGTGAGAGGATCAAGGTGGATCCATAGAAGGTTGAGGCGGTTAAGAGATGGCCGACCCACGACTCTAACTGACATAAGGAGCTTCTTGGGCTTGGACGAGTACTATAGGAGGTTTGTCGAGAGTTTGTATTCTATTGCTGCTCCGTTGACAATGTTGACTTGGAAAAAGGTTTAGTTTTTATGGTCCGATGCTTGTGAAGGTAGTTTGGAGTAGTTGAAAGATAAGTTAATTTTTTTGCCAATTTTGACCCTGCTCGAGGGTACTAAGGGGTTTGTTGAGTATTATGGTGCATCCCATATGGGAGTGGGTTGTGTCTTGATGCATCATGGTAAGGTTGTGGCTTATGATTCTAGGCAACTTTAGGTTTATGAGAGGACTGTCTGACTTACGACTTAGAGTTGGCGGATGTAGTTTTCACTTTGAAGATTTGGCACCATTATTTGTATGGGTGCATGTGAATATCTATTTAGATCATAAGAGTTTGCAGTATTTGTTCATGTAGAAGGAAGTGAATCTCAGGCAAAGCCTATGGCTTAAATTGCTTAAGGATTATGACATGCGTCTTCACTATCATCAAAGTAAAGCTAATGTTATTGTTGATGCTCTTAGCATATTGTCTATGGGAAGATTACATCATATAGATGAGAATAAAAGAGGGTTGGTGAAGGATATTCACAGGTTGGATAATTTAGGAGTTCATCTCTTAGACTTTAAGGATAGGGAAGTGATTGTTCGAGAAGTAGTTAAATCATTTCTTCGTGCTGAGGTGAAGGAGAAGCAATCTTTGGATCCCATACTTATACAAATTAAGGATGATGTGGGTTAGCAAAACATTATGGCTTTCAAGATTAGGAGAGATGGCACCATGAGGTATCAAGGGGGATTGTGCATTCCTGATGTTGATGGGCTGTGGGAAAGGATTTTGACTAAGGCTCATGAGTCACGATATACAACTCATCCAGGTTCAACTAAGATATATCATGACTTGAAGAAAATCCACTGGTGGAACAATATGAAGAGAGATATGGAAAATTTTGTTGCTAAATGTATGGTTTGTAAGCAATTTAAGGTTGAGAATTTGACGCTCGATTTCATATCTCAAGAGATAGAGTTGACCTTATTGATGTGGGAGATGATAAATATTGATTTCATTATGGGTCTTCTGTGGTCTCACAATCAATATGATGCTATTTGGGTCATTATGGATAGAATGACTAAGTCTGCTCACTTTTTTCTTGTGAGGACTAACTACTCAGGAGAAGATTATGCTAAGTTGTTCATTCAGGAGATTGTGAATTTGTAGGGTTTGCCAATGTCCATTATCTCAGACCGAGATACACAATTTTCTTCTTACTTCTGGAATTCATTTTAGAAAGGTTTGGGTACTCAGGTGAACCTTAACACAATTTCCACCCTCAAATGGATGGACCAAAAGCATAAGCTATTCAAAAATCACAAGATATGCCATGGGCCTATGTGATTGATTTTGGGGGAAGATGGGTTGATCATTTTCCTCTTATTGAGTTTGCATACAATACTAGTGTAACACCTCAAAAATAGGTCTTGAGATGTCACACGGTGCTTAGTACCATAAGTGATCCCAAGCTAACACTTCTACTGATATCTCAGAAGAAACTGAATAAAATACATAAATCTGATCAAAATAAGCGAAAGATAACTCTTTTCTGAATCTAGTCAATGCAGAACTAAATCTAAGTGATTACAATTCGGCTTTAACAAAATAATACTGGAATCAATACATTAACTCTACTGATTGTCTATGAAGCCTCTACTAGTATTAACTATAGGTAGCCAGGACATGGCCCCCAACTATCCCAAATCAATACGACTGAATAAAGAAAAATAAAATACTGCTCAAACTATATGACTGACTCAAGCCCTTGAATCAAGAGGACTCATCACTTGTTGACTGGAAACTATAAACTGTCTGAATATGGTATGCGTGCTACAACTGAACTGATACCTACATTATGAGACAATGTAGCACATAGACATATATGTGGATCAATACTCTGAGGATGTACTGAGTATATGGGGGTGAATGCATAAGTAAAACATCATCTCATCATCATAATTTATAAAATCTTGCATGCTAAATGTAAATGACTCACATAAGCTGGAATATCTAAAATACTGAAGATCATAAATCATGAACAATAAAGCATATAGAATAAGACTTATTAGCCATTACACTTAATTCTGAAATCTATATTCTATTTTTATTCGCAAATCATACAAGCTAAGTGAAATCTGTAAGTCTGTATCTGAAGGCTTATGTAAATCAATATTTTAAACTCAAGAACTTTAAAGCTATAGAGAAAATAATTTATCGTAAGGGTTTAGAAATCTAAAAACTTATTTTGCATGGGATATTCTTCTAACCGACATAAACCATGCGAGTATTCATAGAGTCTAATGTTCTTGACCCCCTAAGAAGGAATCCTTACATTGGGGAGAGGAGTCATACTCTTGCCAGGGAGTATAACCTATCTAAGTGACCACATATCTATCATCCACGTAGAAGTGGGAACAATTTAAATCCTATGTTGGCACGTAGTTTTGGGGTATGAAACTGTAGTAACGTACCCAACTCGGTGCTAAATACTACTCCTACTAAATTTTGATGCTCATTCTGATGGAAATCCACTTTAAAATAGTATAATTGTTTAAAATGAAAACCAACAGTATATCTGTAAAGCTAAATCTATAAAGTGAATTTCATAGCTATTCTGCGACTAAAAGGTCAAATCTTTATTAATAATATAAAAAGAAATAAAGTCATAGGGTGTTTATAGCATAACAAATCTTGAAATAACAATCTTTATTTAGGGCTTAATGACCCTTGCATCAAACTCATGTTAAAACATCATAATGTTCATGCTTGGTAATGTAAACATTGATAAATCAACATAAAATCTGGAAATTTCTATAATATGTATGAAAATATGAATCTAGACATGCAATTCAACTTTTAAATTCCTTGAAATCTCATAATCTCATAAATAGCAATATTAAGTGTAAACCCTAATTTTAATTTCATGGAAAATCACATCAAATTTAGTAAATTTATAATTAAAATAAGTTTTGGGCACAAGGATGAAATAATTATCCTTGTTGAAAAATTCCACATACCTTGGTAGATGATTATACGGAGAAACTAGAATTATTGATTCTTATTTGAGTTCTTGAAGATGGATTCTTGATTATTTTGCCTTGGGAATCCTCAATTTGGAGCTTTCTTGGAGAATCTATGGAGGATTTTTGATTTCTTAGAGAAGAAGCTTTGGTGCTTTAGGGTTTTGCTTTGAGAGAGAATGGATAAAATTAGGCTTAAAGTGCTTAGAATAGGATTAATCCTTATGTTTGGATAGATTAGGGGCTTGGTAATTGAACAAAATACCCTCTTTAAACTTCTAAATGGAAATGGAAAACACAATATTTTTTTCAAATAAGGTGGACACCGCGATGCGCCACTATCGCGGTGGCTTACTGGAAAGTGAACAAGTGGGAACTAGGCAAACTCCATGACGCAGAGCCTCTTTGGACAGCCATTTTAGCCACTGGCGCGATGTGCCAGTATCACGTTGGGCTATTGGATTTTGATGATTGGGTATTTAGACCTCTCTATGATGCGCCAATATCACGGAGGTACATTGGAATTGACAATTATGAAATTGTCCTTCACCTCAACACGGTGGTAACTTAGGTGGGACACTGTTAACTTAAAAAAACTCTAACTCCTCAACTGAGGACTGGATTTGGGAGAATTTGGTATTGATGGAATGCTCATTCAATTCCCACACTATAAAAAGTCTAAATCTGGAAAATACCGTTTGAAGTAAAAAGGTATTCATCTTTAAAGCAAATTTTTGACATTCTAGGATGGTTTTAAGCTAGGAAAAGTGCGGGGTGTTACAAATAGTTCTCATTCAAGCATTCAGATGGTTTCTTTTGAGGTTCTATATGGTAGGAGGTGTAAGTATCCTATTAGGTTATTTGAGGTTGGTGAGACTAGGTTGTTTGGTCCTGACTTGATTCACCAAGCCATAAAGACGGCAAAGGTGATTAAAGAAAAACTTAAGACTACCCAAAGTTAACAAAAGTCTTATATAGATGTTAGGTGAAAGGAGTTGGAGTTCGAGCTTAGTGATTGGGTGTTCTTGAAAGTTTCTCCTATGAAAAGAGTCATGAGGTTTGGAAAAAATGAAAAGCTTAGTCCTTGTTATATTGGTCCATACTAGATTTTGTAGAGAGTTAGTAATGTTTCTTATGAGTTGGATTTGCCCACGAGCATGGGTTATATTCACCCTATTTTCCTTGGGTCGATGTTGAAAAAGTGTGTAAGTGATCCTTCTTTGATTGTTCCTTTGAAGAATGTTGGTATTTCAAATTCCTTATTGTATAAGAAAGTCCTGCTGAAGAAATGATAGGCAAGTTTGTAGGTTGAGGACTAAGGATAAAGATTTGGTAAAGGTGTTTTGGAGAAATCAAAAGGTGCAAGGAGCTACATGGGAAGCTAAAGATGATATGAAGGTTAAATACCCATTCTTGTTCCCCAAATTGGATGAAGATGCTTAATGTATGGGGTTCTTTCATCCTTATTGCTTTTTGAATTTTCTATTATTTTCTGGTTGTATTCTATCTTGTATCATGCTAAGGGTACCCCTCACTTTTAATTTGGGGATGAATGATCCTAAGAAGGGGGGAGGGTAATGTAAAATCTAATGTTTTGGACTTTGAAAATTCCAGAGTATTAGCAACACTGTCAGTACTACAACTCAGATGATGAGTCCTTAACACTTGTCATGAGTCATTAAGAGAGACTCGTGGTCTCACCAATAAGATTTCTCGAGGTTTCTACCTTGACCATGAGTCAACGTCATGAGCCGTGACATTTGAGAACGTGTCATAATGTATGACTCTTGGTCTTAATAATAAGGTCCTAGGATTTTAAGGCTCAAGTCTCGAGTCTGGGTAATGACTCGTGGTCAGAACTCATGAGTTGTTGTCTGACGCATGACGACTGGCCCTTGTTTTTCCTGTATATTTTTATTAAGGGTTGTTTAATCTTTTTCTATCTTTTACACTTATCCACAACTTTAAAACATCCAAGGGACCCTAATAAACACAAACACCCAAATGAAACTCACTTCTCTCATCTAAACCTCCCTAAAGTAAGAGAAAGCTAGGGTTTTCAAGGGATTAAGCATCTAGGCTTCAATTCGTGGTTTCTCTCAAAATTGTTTGGTGTTTTAGGCATGTCTCTCTTACCTAACTTGTATTTTTACATCATAATATTATTTGGTTTAAAAATAATGTGATGTCATTGTTGAGTTTGAAATTGGGTTGAGGGTTTTGGAATGGTTATTATATGGATTGTTTTCCCATGGGTTTGAACTTGCTATTCATGCTATAATTGAGGATCTTGGGGCTGAATGGGTGCACAGTAAAAATAATTGTAATGGGGAACATGGGTTTCCCCAAATTGATTGATTTTTTATTAAAATTTGTATCATCCTCAACCCACCTTCATAACTTTGGTTTTAAAATATGAAATTTGCATGATTTAACTTACTCTTTGAACCTTGCATTATATAAAAGGTTAATGGAACATAAGAATGGTTTTGAGAGGTCTTGGTGGCCATGGTTTTAGATCTTTATGAGGAACGTAGGAGTAAATTAGTTAATTGGATTGTAACAGCATAATCGGATTAGCTTGCAAGCATAATTTGTGTGACGATACCAAATGATAAATAACATAATAAATGATTCATGTCTTAATGGTTGGGATTATGTGTAAACATTTTAAGTTGGGACTAAGTATGGTTCTATAACTTGCCATGAAAATGGAGGCCCCGGGGGGTACCAATATAAGAAACCACGTTTGCTGGGGTGGGGGTCTTTATGAATGTATGTATATTTCACACATATTTTTGGAAAAGTTGGAGCCTCAATGTCTCTGTCCTTTCTTCATATTTCCTCGATTCGTGTGGCTAACACGCACTGGGGTCCTTTAAGTAGGAGGAGATGAACCCTTATATCTCATGGGTGCCCTTAAGATAGATATTCTGATCTACCTTGCCACTAACACAAATTCAATATTTTAGACCTAATGAATCTGTTCAAATCACTATTTGACACCCAGAACATCACATATTTACAGAAGTCAACTGTGAAACTTTTATACCCTCTAAAAGTCACAAACTCTCTCAGATCACTCCCAATCGTATTAAAAGACATTCCAACCATCCCCACCCCAAAATCTATATGTAGAAACTAAAAGAAAGGGCAAAATATTCAAATTACATAAAAGAAAAATTTCACACTTTAGATCATTACATTATTTATGTATTATTTGCCTTATAAAAATTATGATGCTCGTGTAGGTTCTTTTCTTGATATTTTTTGTCTTATTTACACTTTAATTACTTTAATTATTATTGTGATGCCCGTGTAAGGCTTGAGTTGGTATTAAAGGATTTACTTGAGTATTACTTGCCTTTGTTATTTTCATGATGCCTGAGAGAAGGATTGGATTTTATTAATGTCTTAGACGAATTTTTGTTTCAACAGTTCCATGTGATGGCTTATATCATTAATTATTTACATAATAAGTTGATTTAGAAGTTTTTTATACATGTATTGAATTGATTAATTATTATCTTCATACCAAATGGTTGTGAGTATTGCATCTTCTTTTCATCCATACATATTTATAAGATTGATACCATTGAGAAACACAAATGTTTGAAAGAAAAAAAAATCTTTACAAAAATCTTGACTGAGGAATATGTCGGTAAGGTGATTGAGATATGAGATTGACATTCTGAAAGTATATGGGTTGTGAACCCCCATCAGTCCTGTCTTAGAAGCTTTAGCTCGAAAGGTGTGTATGACGCCATACAAAGACCGCTATGAAATGTCTTATATTATTATTATCCCATCATAATCACTTTATTATAGAGCATCACTTGCATTGGATTTTATTCTTTTGTATGATTGATGTTACGTTTGATTCTTTTCTTGTATTATATTACTAAAATTAAACTTTATTTGTGATATTGTGTATTTTCTATGTATTTTTAATATATTAAATCATATCCTAATATCTCTTGGATGATTCTAAGGTTGAGAGATTATGAGACTCAGGGTATGAATATGGCTTGATGAGTGGGCCTATTGTATTGCACCTATTGGTCGCTTGATATACACAAAAAATATAATGTCTCACCATTGTATCCTAGATTATTGATTGAGCGTGATGATTGAGCATAGTATATATTGTATTGATGAGTATCCTTTTTAAAATAACTTCCTTTTTTGTTGATCATAAAAGGACTAATGTTGACTCACCTAGACTAATTTGCCTACCCTATTTATTGATACTCCTAGAATTGTTATGTTGGGTTACCTATTTAGGATGAGCTAGTTTATTTATAAAATATACGTTTTGTTGGGATAATTTCATTAATTTGTGTGGTGGTATTCACCATCGCTTTGGATTTAGATCGATTATCGATGATTCATGTTGAGTAGATGTGTTTTGTACTCATCCTTGCCTTTTCTTTCCTTTTTTTCTACATCCTATGTAGGTATTGATTTGAGTAGTAGAGCGTAGATCATATTCCTTAAGTGTTGGCATTGTGGAAACTGAGTTAGTGGCTAACAGATCTCGAAGCTCACTTGGATCTCAGTTCTTTTATCTTGTGCTTTATTAATATTTAAGATATTTTAGTTTATTTGATATTACTCTCTATTAGAGGTTTGTAGTATTGGAAACAAAACCTGAAAATATCTTAAGATTGTATTTTTCTTTCTACATCATTTAGGCTTATTCTTTTTCTATCACTTTAATTTACTTTGATTATTATATTTGGGTTAGGATAGGCTTAACTATACTTTAGGGTGTCATAGGTTCCATTACATACTTTATTGTAATGACCTTCTAGGTCATTTCCTACATTTCTTCTCATTTTTGCAATTTAGAGCTTTCTTATAGCAGCCCTAAATCATTTATGACTTTTTGGAGCTGACATTATCGGATAATTTATTTGATTTTTAGAACCAATTCCCTATTTTAAATTCTTCGTTGGTAAGAATTGGATACCAAGAAGAAACTTTAGTTAAACACACTCATATGCAAATTCTAACAGTCCCAACAACCTCAAAATGTTAAGTTTAGACTAGTTGGACCCTTGCTTTTGGTCCCAAGGCTTCTGAACTTATTTTGGGCTTTTATATGGAAATTAAAAAAACACTTTGGTGTGGGACCTACCTTTTGCCAAAACAACCTTGTATGAAAATTTTGATTGTTCCATTGAGTTTGAAACATCAAATTCGATAGGGTACCCTAGTTCATTTGAGTATATGGAATTTTGAACAAATCCTGAGGGATCGGTGGAGACTTGAAAAAGATTCCAAGTCTCTAGCTGGTGCATCCTCAAAAGCGGCTATAGCAGTCAAGTTCATTAGTCTCAACAGTGTAAGAATGAGGTGTCTAATAGAGTCTCCGAATTAGTCCATAGACTTTTGTATCTATCTTCAAGAGTCTATAAGGTGCCTTATGAAACTTTTTTTATTTCATTCTATATCGTATGGATCTTTCATACCTTATATTTTAAATCATATTTCACTCTTTCTGTGCAGATGGTGGGGACTAGATCTAGTGAGATAGAGATTTAGATCCATTATCTAAGGAAAGAGCCCAGTACAAGGAGTGAGCTACGAGTCATGTAGGGCTCAATGTAGAGGATGAGTATGAGGATCTACCCCATCCAGATATAGCACTATGGGTCTCTCCGATGATCCTTAAGATGAGAAAGTTGGAGATATAGATCCAACTTTGGTTTCGTCGAGTTCTTTTACCCTAATCTTGGAGGGGTTACTGGTTCACTTATTGACCCGATTGGAGGGTACTTGTCACACCTCAAATCTTATTGGCGCGGACTGGCACTCATAACCGAGGAGGCCCGGGAGAACTAGCTTATAACCTTATACTTCCCATGCATACCTCTATGACAACCCGAAATTCAGACAGCATCATGTCACGTATAAAAGGAAATAATCACCTGTATAAGCTCGAGCACACATATATATGTATATACAATACTTGGCCATTGGAGCCATCACGTCTATTAACAAAATACCACCTTGACTGTACATTAGGTCTACAAAGACTCTAGATAATACACAGAGTTTAACTAAGGTCGGGACACACCCCGCCATATAACTAACTTTTATACAATACCAAAAGTGACTGGATATGACACGGAAAGCCCCGAAGCAAACTAGAGCTCTCCAAAAATAGCTGGATATCCTGGCTCCTACTTATGCGGTGTATGAGAAGAGGTACCTGTGCCTGCGGCATGAAATTCAGGTCCCCCGTGGGGGACGTCAGTACAAAATATGTACTGAGTTTGTAAAGTTGTAGATAATCACATATGATATAGGAGCTCAATAAAAATCAGAAACAAGTGAATAAATCATAATAGGAGTAGACCACACTTACTAGAACTTGTGACAACCCTTCGTTATTATAATATTTGTAATCATTACAGTACTGTACTATGACCATTAGGCTTCCTCCAGTACATATAAACTGGGATGGACCCATGATAGGCTTATGCCCCTGGGATACCACCCGATAAGAGAGAACTTCCATCACTTAGTTCAATTAATCTTTGAGATTGTTATTTCAGTCGCCACCGCATTTTTGATACTTTGAAACAATGATACATCAATAAGAGACATATAAATAGCTCATCAATGCAATAACAATGAAGTAAGAACTCATTGGCACATCAATGAAGTGTTTTGGAGTCATCAATGCCATTACAATGAAGTAGGAACTTATTGGTCTATCAATGAAACCTTTTGGAGTCATTAATAGCACATGGATCTTGTTTGAGTAACCGGATACCTTCTGACATTCATTAGTGCAATAAACATGTAAGATTTGGAAAACAAGTAAGTATTGGAATGTCTTGACATCTTGTAGGGTGGAAACAAGTTCATTGGTAATGTAGGACATCATACAAAACCATTATGCATCACATGTTACTGAATAACTTTGGAATCTTTCTTAATAGAACAATTGTTCACTTTCATGCCAAAGATATGGTATAGAGTATGCTTTACATACCTGACTGTCAACCTTCAATACTAGTCCCAAATGAACTTTCCATCTTTTCGAATTACTTATCTACAATGAACAAATATAGCAATCTAGTATGAGAGACCAAATGTCACAATTCAATTATTTGAATTCACCAAACTAGTGGTTAAGTAGTAAGCCTTAATTACACCATAAAGGGTGTCACTTTAACCCTCTTATACTCCAATTACATTCACATGTCATGCATATTCATACAACATCCTCCAATATCAAGTTTGGATTCATTTATCCTTCCAACCAATCCACTAAACCAAATTGAGCCATAGACATAACCAATCATCAATTCAATAGTATATCACCATATCCACCTTTCATAACTCAATTACCATATCCACCTTCCACAATTCAATACAACCAAATCATGCAAAATAGTCCATAACCCTATTTTCATCACTTTTCAATAACAACCAATACATATAATCCTCTATCACACATATACATATGGAAAAGAACAAAGGAAAACAATATTCATACCTTAGAATTCACCTCTTGATTATGCAATCCTATTTGCACAAATAATAGGTGCCGTTCTAAGCTCTCGAGATGACAAACGTAGTTATCGGATTACTTTGGAATTTCTACGGTTGAATCAAAAGTAATTTAAAGGTCAAATTTGGCTAGGGTTTGTTCTTTCTCAATGATTGATTATGAAAATGAGTTCTTGAACTCATATACATGTATATATACACATATTCCCTTCCATAATGTAATAGGAAATGACCAAAATGCTTTTAGAATTTAAATAATGTCAAATCTGTCCTTTGGTGGACTGTTTTGATAAGCTAAAGTAGATCGACCATAACTCTTTGATACGATATTGGATTTAGGTGAAATTGGTATCATTGGAAGGATAACTCAAATGGCTTTCATTTCATATAAAGTAGGCCACCCAGTTCGTCCTGTACAAGGAGTTATGGTCGTTTGAAGTTGACCCTAAAAATCTATTTTGATAGGCTGAAGTAAAACGAGTATAACTCCTTACTCAGACGTTGTATTTGGATGAAACCAATTGCATTGGAAATAAGACTCAAAGATCTTGCTTTTCATAGGTCACAGCTCTCCCAGTTCATTATATTAAGGGAGTTATGATTATTCGAAGTTGACCCAAAAATTCAGCTGGCCTCAGTAGTTTGTGTGCAGGAAATTTTCCTGTACATTTACTATTCCCAAATATCCCGGCCACCATTTTATAGTTTTGAACGTGCCCGATTATATCCAAAACCTATCCATTTTTGGAAATCTTTATATCGTTGAAAAACTTATTCAATAACCTTCGCATGGAACCATCGACAGGCAAATTCCGGTATAAATAAAATAAAAAAAATTAATTCCATATAAATAAGATCAATACACGTACTTGAATACGCCAATACACGAACTTGAATACGGGGTGTTACAGTACTCCTTTGAGTGCACCTGGTGTTCCTTTAGCTCTAAGTATTGTACCCCCATCTGTGCCAAAGTCTACTTATGGTGTTCCTCTAGTTCTGAGTATGGATCCTCTTATTTTAACAATATCTACTTATGGTACTCCATAGACCTCGAATGCAGTTCCTCCTTCAGTGTCATTATCTGAGTATGATATTCCCACGTCAGGAGTTTAGTATTTTTCTATGATGCCTCCTTAGATAGGCTTTGAGCCAGTCAAATTTACTATGCCTCATATTATTGCGAGTGCAGGTATGTATTTTAAGGATCAAAAGAGGTCTGAGAGATTTACTCATTTGGGTCCTCCTAGGTTTAGTAGTGTTGTAAGAAAGGATGCGTATGAGTTCTTGATGGATTATTGTGAGAAGTTGCATAACCTTAGATCGCTTGAGTCACATATGGTTGCTTTTAATACTTATCAGTTGATATGCAACCAGAGATTGATAGAGATCACTTATTACATGTTGACCTCTTAGTTTGCCAGATGACCTAGGATTAGTTTACAAAGGCCTTTTTAGATAGATTTGTGTCTTTCAGTTTGAGGGATCATATGAGAGATGAGTTTGATCTCATAGAGCATGTATCCATGACTATTGTAGAGTATGAGGCACGTATCTATGCCTTGTCTAGATATTCTTATGCCTGTATTCCCACTTATTCTGAGAAGATTTGAAAGTTCACAAAAGGGATTGATGTTTCTCTTCAGCTTGCTACAACTCAGATGGTAGTGTATGGATCATCATTTTAGAGTATTATGGATCATACTAAGATGATTGAGGCTATTTCATGAGCATGTCAGGGAGGCGCTAATGAGGTACACTATTTGGTTGAGTTCAGAGATCTCATCTCTTAAGGTAAAGATTCTAGAGGCTTCCACGGGCACCATAAAAGACCAGTTCTGGCAACCTTGCAAAGTTCAGGTAGTGGGACTTCTATTTTGGTAGCTTTATGTAATTACCCTAGTTCAGTCAAACCTCCTTCCATTGAGCCAAGCTGTAGGATTTGCTATGTGTATGATAAGATTGACCATTTGACCAGGGACTTAACCCGCCGTGTCTTTAAAGTTACTCCTGTATCGGTTGTGAGAGGTAAAGGTTCTACTAAGGGTGCTAGAGACAGAGGCAGTGGTGCCCGTAGTGGTGATCTAGGGACTACCCAGTTA
Organism: Capsicum baccatum var. pendulum; assembly: GCA_030864225.1. Taxonomy (NCBI): domain Eukaryota; kingdom Viridiplantae; phylum Streptophyta; class Magnoliopsida; order Solanales; family Solanaceae; genus Capsicum; species Capsicum baccatum. Next base: position 125,180,413 of record CM061557.1, read on the forward strand.
GGTGGTGGACGTGGTCAGTGCTATGCTATACTGTCAGGCCAAAGATAAAGGCTTCTAATGCCATCATCACAAGTATTGTCCTTATTTCCTTAAGATTTACATCTATTTTATTTGATCCAAGGTTGACTTTTTTCTATGTGATTGAATATTTTGATTCGTGCTTTGATTCTTTTCGTGAGCCCCTTAATAGGTCTAATTGTGTATCTAACCCTATAGGGAACTCTTTAGTGGTTGATCGGGTGTACCAATCTTGTGTTGTGACTTTTGTTGGGCGTGAGATTTAGGTAGATTTGATTGTCTTAGATATGGTTTACTTCAACATCATCTTTGGTATGGATTAGTTGGCTTTTTACCATGTTGCCCTAGATTTCTATGCTTAGTCGATAACCTTAGCTTTTTTGGGTATGCCGAGGATAGCTTGAATGGGTGTGCTTCATAGAAAGAGAGTTATATCTTTTCACCAGGCTCGTCGATTGGTTGAGAGGGTGTGTTTGTCTTATTTGGCTAATATTCATGATACTAGTGTTGCATTACCTCTTTCTTTGGATTCTTTTCATATTGTCTTTGAGTTCATAGATATTTTCCCTATGGATTTTCCTAGTAAGCCTTCAAATCATGATATTGACTTTTCCATTGATTTTGAGTCGAGTACCAAACCTATTTCTATTTCACTTTATAGGACGGCCCCAGCATAGTTAAAGGAATTGAAAGATCAGTTGCAGGAGTTATTGGATATGGTATTTATCCAACCTAGTGTATAACCTTAGCGTGCACTTGTGTTATTTGTGAAGAAGAAGAAGGATTGGTCTACACGTATGTGTATTGACTATCGATAGTTGAACAAAGTGACGGTTAAGAATAAATATCACATTCCTCATATTGACGGTTTATTTGACCAACTTTAGGGTGCTTCAGTATTTTCAAAGATTGATTTGAGGTTCGGGTATCACTTTTTGGGGATTTGAGCTTTGGATATTCTGAAGATAGATTTTAAGATTCTTAACGGTCATTATGAGTTCTTGGTCATGTCCTTTGGGTTAACCAATGCCCCAACCACATTCATGGAGTTGATAAACTGAGTAGGTCAATCATATCTCAACCCCTTTGTTATTATATTTTTAGATTATATCTTAGTTTATTCCAAAAGTGAGGCTGATCTTGAGAAGCATTACTGATCGTGCTCTAGAGATTGAATGATGAGAAGTTATATGCTAAGTTCTCTAAGCGTGATTTTTATTTGAAGCCTGTCTCTTTCTTTGGTCATGTGGTAACCAAGGATGGTATTATGGTCGATCCAGCGAAGATTCCAGTGGTTCTTGATTGGGCTAGGCCTATATCCCCTATTGAGATTTGGAGTTTTCTTAGTTTAGAGGGCTAGTATCCGCATTTTATTGAGGGTTTTTCATCTATTGTAGGTTTGTTGAACAAGTTGACTCAGAAGAAGATTTCCTTTTAGTGGTCCAATTCTTATGAAGCGAGATTCGAAAAACTCAAGGATTTGTTGACTTCAGCTCCTATCTTGACCTTCCCCAATGAGGGCATGGGTCTTACCATATTTTGTGATACTTCAGGTGCTTGCTGAGGTGCTTTGTTGATGCAGAAGGGTAAGGTGATTTCTTATGCTTCTCGTTTGTTGAATACCTATGAGAGAAATTACCCTGCCCATGATTTGGAGTTATGCGGGGTTGTTTTTTCTTTTGAGGCACTCTTATATGGTTTCCATTTTGAGAGCTTCTTTGATTATCGTAGCCTTTAGAATTTCTTCACCTAGCGAGAACTTAATATGTGGCAGAACCATTGGCTTGAGTTTCTTAAGTATTATGACTTGACTATTCTCTATCTACTGGGCAAGGAAAATGTGGTTATGGATGCCTTATGCTGAAAGTCCACTAGCATTGGTAGCTTGGCGCATCTTTTGACTTAGGATATACCTTTAGCCTTGGAGGTTCAGTCTTTGTCTAACCATATTATTTGGCTTGATATTTCTATACCTGGGTGTGTTTTGGCTTTTGTAGAGTCTATTATTCTTTGATGGAGTAAATTTGAGATCATCAGTTTGATGATGTTGGCTCGAGAGTGATTCGGGATCAGGTATTGAGTGGTGGTGCTAAGGAAGCCCCTCTTGATCCAAATGGTGTCTTAAATATTTGTGGTTGATTTTGTGTACCGATAGTGGGTGATTGGATTATATTGATTTTGGAGGAGGCTCACTATTCCTGGTATTCAATTCATCTGAGAGTGATTAAGATGTATCGTGATTTGAAACAACATTACTGGTGGGATGGTATGAGGAAGGATGTAGTAGATTTTGTAGCTAGTTTTCTATGTTGCCAATAGGTGAAGCCCAAGCATTCGAGAACTGGTGGTTTGCTTCAGGGGTAATCTATTCTCGATTGGAAATGAGAGCGGATCACTATGAACTTCATGATTAGGTTGCTCGTACTTCTCATAGTTCTGATAGCTTCTGGGTTATCTTGGATCGATTGACCAAATCTGTTTATTTCATTTTGATTCAAGTTTTTTTCTATGTTGAGAGATTATCCCGTATCTATATTTGTGAGATATTTCGTCTTTATGGTATGCTAGTTCTATCATCTCAAATCGAGGTTCAGTATTCACATACCATTTCTAGAAAACCTTTCAGCAGGAGTTGGGTACTCGGGTTAATCTTAGCATAACTATTCACCCTTAGACCGATGGTCAGTCAGAGCAGAGTGTTTTGACTTTGGAGGATATGCTCCACGCTTGATGATAGACTCTGGAGGTGTAACAACCCAATCTTCTGAACCGGAATGCTACACGGTGCTCATGACCCCGAAGGACCACAAGCAAACCCATGACTGATATCTGTACCTATATACTGCATAAAAGACTGAAAAATATGGAAACATAAACTAAAATGCCATAAGGTTCAAACTGGATAAACATCTGATAAGAACAATGTCTGAAAGCGATATAACAATACCAAAACAAATTTGAAATAACTATCTGACATGCTATAATCTGACAACCTCTAAACTGTCTGAATAAGGAGTTGATGGGACATATCCCCAACTAACTTCGACTACTGAAATAATTTGAAAACTGATATAATAATGTAATCATCATGTCCTCGAAGGATGAGGACTCACTGCTAACTCTGGTCGTTGAACTGGGATGCTACTGGTTCTCTGGAGCTCGTGCTTCTAAACCTATGGTATGAAACACCATAGTGCAAATGCATCAGTACTTTGAATGTACTGGTATGCAAGTGTGGTAGGCTGAATACAACTAGTTTATATGCATGAACAATACTAACTGGCTGACTAACATGAACGTGAGAATAAATGCATGACTACGTAACTATAACTGACATCGTGATAGGTCTAAATACTGAGTTTACTTATATAGATGTCTGAGTCACTGATGAATGAGAAAGATTGATAATGTATTACTGAATACTGAGGGACTGATACTATGTTATGAATACATGAATAACTGTGTCTGATAGTTCTGATTATGAAAACTGGTCTGGTTGACTGTATCTAATAGTCCTAAAGGTGAATACTGATAACATAAGTTCTGATAACTGATATGATTGATAACATGAGTTTTGAGAATTAATATAACTGATAACATGAGTGACTGTATCTGACAGTCCTGAATCTTATGGAACTAGCTGGGTTTTGTACTGTATCTAAATTGACTGTATCTGACAGTCCTAAAATCTGAAGAAATATCTGAGTTCTTTTACTAAGACTAAGACTGTAACTAGGACTGTGGGAAGTAGTCATCTAATCGATATGCCCCAATTATGCTATAACAACTGAGTTGGGGTCCAATCTATGCCCTGATTGGAAGGATGTCAATACCGCGCCACTGGTAAGGACAACATGTGAGTAACCCTCATATAACAGGTAATTCTAATGAGAATGGTGGGAACCCTCATATAACAGGTTAAGCCACCTCATCTACCCTCATATAATAGTCTATGATGTCTCAACCTATGCTGGCTACATAGTTCTGGAATACAAGGTTATGAGTTCCCATTCTTAGGTTCACTCGGTGCTAATTCCTACTCCCATCTGAATAGACACTAAACTGATTAATTGAGCTGAACTGATTAAATAAACTAAACTGATTAGCTGTGAAGAACTAATTAGCTAAATTGAACCGATACTAGTGGTATTGTTTAGCGGAGCTAAACTGAATTTACTGAGTTCTGTTGACTGACGGAATGTACTGAGTTCTGAGGACTGACTGAGAGTACTGAGGTTACTGAGACTTACTAGGTATACTGAGATTACTGAGATTACTGAGTACTGAGATCACTGAGATTACTGAGATTTCTGAGATTTTTTAAGTCACATGACTGATTGAGTTCTATGGATCATAGCTTGACTGAGAGTATCGTGAAAACATGACATAGCTCTAGGAACACGGCTAAATGATCAGGTACAAGTACCCCTAGGACTCGATGAGAAAAAACCAACATAGCATGGCTTACTTGAACACATGATCAACAACAGAATTCATTATTCATATATTGAAGCACTTCATCAAACATGTTATATACATAAGCTTGTACATACATGGGGATTTCATGATATCATACTAGTTGGGCATTGTTCCTTCATCTAGGCATTAATCAAACACATGTTAGGCATAGCACATATAGACAACATTATACAACAATTAATCATCATGATTCATTTCTAATTTCATTATCTAGGGTTTATTCATAGGTTCACATGAATATACATCTATACAAATCAATTCCACATAAATTGATCATCCAACATGAATTTGAATTCAATTGATCATTCTCAACATAAACAAAACAAACCCAACATGAAATTCATAAAGAAATCCATAGACTTAAACTTAGAAAAGAGATTCTTGGGCTTCATGAACGAAAGGAGTCCACTCACCACTGAGAATGAAATACACACGCTCACACATTAGCGCCATGTCATTTCCACGTCAGCGCCATACAAGAAAAGTGTTTTTAAAAAGTAACTATTTCATATACAATTTAATACAAATATACATATATATAGTTTATATATAAATATTTTTAAAAAAGGTTTTATTCTTCAACACCCCCCCCCCAATCTGCAATCCACTCACCCCTAAGGTATTTTCTTCTTCAAACCCCCCATGCCCTCATCTTCAACCACCCCACCCCACTCCCAACATGTTTTATTCTTCAACCTCTCCCGTCCCTACTCTCTTTCCCTCATCATCAACCGTACCCCCACCCTCAATTTAAAAAAATTCCCTAATTAAAAAAAACCTCTGATTTTATTCTATTTTCTTTCTTCTACATTAATTTTATTTTCGTCAAACACACACCATTTTTTTCATCTACACCATTTTCTTCAATGAGGTGGAGAATAGATGAGGCACCAATTCAATTGGCGTTTTGATACTCAAAATCAAAGGGCAGTTCAGAATTAACAGTAAAGCTTGATCTTTTTCATTTTGATGTTTTTCTACTTTTTGCTTATTTTTCCTAGGTTTCTAGGTTTGTAAGGTATTGGAAGTAGGATAAAATGGATGGTCGAAGATACCATCTTCTTTGTTAAGAATGGAACAGAAAATGGGACATGTTTGTTAAGAATAAGTATGGTCGACTATTGGGGATTTTGGAGAAGAGAGTACCATGTGCTTCACTGGTTGTACCTCGCCATGGAAGGAGCTTCATAATTCTCCTACTGGAAAAATTGGATCCTTTTTAAAAAATAAATTCAAGCATTTTTTTTTCACGTCAGCCGTAAGGGCTAAAATTAATTCACTTAAAAGTTGTTAAGGGGGGGTATATAATTTCCCGATTAGTCTAGGGTCTAAGTAAGTTTTGCTGACAAGTTGAGGGGGGATTTTATGTATTTTCTCATTATTTATCTTATGTGTATCTAGATATCCCCCTTGGGTTTATGTGTGACTAGGGATTTAAGTATGTGTGGTTTGTTATTGCTAGCCTCTATTTAGTAGTTCATGTTGATGGGTTTTATCATTGCTATGCTAACTTTGTTGTGATTTGTGGGTGAAAGTACCAAATACCTACATGGGTTTGATGGGTGAAAACTCCAAGATCTGGAAAGCTAAAAGCCATATTCGAAAGAAGGGTTATGGGGTGAACTTTAGGAATCCACATCATCCTTGAAAGAGGGATATGGAAACTAAAGAGATGGTAGAAAATTATGTGTGTAGTTTGCTAATTTATCACTATCCTAGACATAAGGGTTGTTGTAAAGTTAACTACACCTTGGGTATATCCTAGAAATAGGGATACCTAGATTGGAGTTTGGTTACAAATTGTTGAACACACCTATTAGGTATTCGGAAGAATCAATAGGTGAAAGTTTGGGGTTTTATTGAAAGACTAGCATCAAAACCTATAACTAAACCTACCGGCACTTGATCTTCTAATGTTGAAGTTAATCATTAGCATCCACATGTCACTTCCCTTAGTATTACGTAATCCCAAGATCCGTCCTTAATTGTTTGAAAACTCTAATTATTCATAGCCCCGAATTTACACTAGAAAAAAAATAAAAAAGAAAAATTAGTGTAGACTCCTATTTCCCCCATCTTTATCTTTTTGTACTATTTGTTTGAATTTAACTTGTATCTATTATTTTTGAATTAACTTGATTGCCACTTACATTGCTCCTCGTGGACTCTACCCCAACTCTAAAGTTGGGTAAATATATTGACAACGACCACCTTTCACTTATATTGACGTGTAAGTTGAGCATTATCACATATCTCTTCGTTAAAAAAGTGCATTGGTGATCCAGCATCTATAATTCCTTTAGAAAAGGTTGACGTGGAATCCTCTCTTATGAAGAAGTCCCTATTGAGATCCTTAATCATTAGGTTCATAGGTTGCGGAATAAAATATCGCTTTAGTAAAGGTTCTGTGAAGGAATCAGTTAGTTGAGGGTGCTACTTGGGAAGCAGAGGCAGATATGCAAGCCAAGTACCCTTATCTTTTCTATTCAAACCCAGTTTTAGCTTGGGGTAAGAGTTTTCTTCATTAAATATACAAATCTTTTATTTCTTTCTCAGTCCATGAATCTAAATCCTCATGTCATAGCATGAATTCATGAGTTCAGTTCAGTCCATGCATCATATCTCAGATTCATATATTAGCTCATGTTTCAGCTCATAAGTATTGGGGCAAAATTTTAGTCTCCCCCCTTATTTTTTATCTTAGTCAGTTTAATTCAAAGAAAAATGATCACAAGGGGGAGATATTATAATATCCCCAAGTTTTCAAGCTCTAGAATCCTTAAAAGATAGGCTATTGATTTAGTTTTCCAATGCTACAATCTCGCCTTCATCCGATATCCTAGCTAAAACTTATGCAAATTTTTCCTTAAGTATCAGTCAGCTGCCAGTGGCTACAACTTACATGATGAACCGTTACCAAATTTAACGAGTAATTACAAGGAGTCATCTTCACAATAGTAAGTATCCTCAGTTTTAGCCCAGTGATAATGACCCTAACCTACTACTCGTCACAAGTGGCAACGAGTCATTAGGAGGGACTCATTATTACAACAATGTATATCCAAAAACCCAATCATAGACTACGAATTTACCTAATAAATCATAACCAATAGTGAAAAGTTGTTAGGATGGAAGTCTTAATCATAACATAAAGGACCCAAAACCTCATGATTTCAATTTTAACTCAGACCACGAGTCATGATTAGTCGTAATGAGTCATAAAAACTGAAAATGAAATTTCCTGCACTATTTCTCAAGGACTTTTAAGTCTTTTCCCACTCTTTTAAAATACAAACCCATGTCATTTGGGCTACCAAAATGGTGGTATAAAAGACTCAAAATCCTAAAATTCATGATTAAGTTGTAATTCCACATAGAGAAACCAAAAGGGGAAATTTTTCTCTTCTCTCCAAGGCATTTAGGGTTCTTTATGTTCAAGCTCAATTCCAAGAAATTCTCCAAGCAATTTTCCTTCAGGTATGTGGGATTTCATCAATGGGTCCATTCCACCTGTTGAGTACCAAAAAACCCTTATGCTCTAAGTAAATCCCTTTTTCCCTTGTATTGGGTTCTAGGTCAATATGAGTTTTATCAACTCTCTCTGTTTGTTTTGTTTATGAGCCATGATAATATGTTTCCCTTATAAATTGTGTCTCCATATGTTTGATAATTATAAGTGCCATCATGATCAATTATTGAAATATTGAGTATTATTCATGACTTTCCCTACCATGACCAGTCTTAAATATTATCATGATCTAGCGTATTAGTTAAAGTTGGTGGGTTATGAACACCCGATACCTAGAAAATCATGCATATGTCATCTTACATATTATTGAGATATTCATATTGTATATGTATTGTTATTTTTAGAATAGCATAACTTTAGCATATCATTTATCAATTCATGTTTCAGTTTATATTTTAGTGTCTTTCAGTTGGGACTAATACATAGCACCGAGTAAACACAAGGATGATGGCACCCTCATTAGTTAGGCATACATTAATAGCAGTCCCTAAGTTCCAGAACTATGGCACCACTGTAGGTCATAAGGGGCCTCCCTTCAGTAGATACATGATAACCTAGTCCTTTAGGACATTAGTTCAGTGGATCCTTGTCAAGCAGTATTGGTACCCTTGGCAAGGTACTAGTACCCTTCAAACTAGAGTTACATGTTGGACCCTGGTTTTGTTAGATTGGGGTATGTCAGTTATAGTTAGCTCCCACAGTCTTATGTTCAGTTTTAGTTTGCGTATCTAGTTTATGTTTCAGTCAAGATATGCATGACCTTGTATTCAGTCATTCATTTTATTAAGTATATTCTTATACTTGGTCTTGCATTTTGTTTACTAGTCCATGTATTTGTGTTTCGTTCTTACATGTTTGTTTAGTTTCCCATCACGCATACTTAGTACATTCAAAGTCTTATTGCATACTCTATTTTTGCTATATTGTCTCATAATATAGGTTTGTACACCCAGTACTCGGACCGTGCGTAGTTTACCTTAGTATCACTCAACTGGAGTCATGGTGAGTCCTCATTAATTCGTGACTAGTTATCAGTTATTTATCTTCAGTATTTCAGTTCCTGGAGTTAGTTGGGGGTTTGTCCCAACAACTCATTCTAATTAGAGATTTTCAGATAGTCAGACAGATGTTTAGATTTTTCAGTCTCATTGTATATCTTAGACTAACATTTATCTATTAATTTTCATTATCAATTTATTTCAGTTAGCTTCCACCCAATGTTTGTTACTTCTCTCTTAGTATTTGTAGTTTATAACAGACCATGGGTTATCTCTAGGTCACTTGAGACTCTAAGCACCGTGTTATGACTAAGGGGTAGTCTCGGCTCGTGTCAACTTTGCCCCCATATTTATCAACAGTTCATCCAATTTTGCATGTTTCCTTGATTAGAAATAACACTTCGGATAATTCTCATGTCATTCGATGCGATTCTGTTCAGTTATACGAGAGGGTTTTTTTGTTAAGGAGCACATCTACATTTTAGACAAGGATGTTAGATGTTTGTGCTCTACTCCAGTGGTTAAGGTCCAGTGGAGTCACTGACCTATAGATGAGGCTGCTTGGGAGGTTAAATCGGATACATGTAGAAGTTATCCCCAACTTTTTGTGGTCTCGAGTATTTATCTTGCCTTTAGTTCAAAGATGAACTAGATTTTTAGTGGTGGATGATGTAATGACTTGATTTTTGGTGATTTGTGTAAAATATTAATTTCAATATTATTTGACCATTTTATCCCTCCTTGTGGTTGCATTGTGGTAATTCTAGGGTGTTAGGATGATTGGCATGGTTCCCAATGCATTTCGATGTGTTTTATGTGAGATTGTGGTTTTTGATGGTCTTAAAGGATTATTAGTTGACTTTGATTGACATCTATAATATGTGCATTAGATTGCAAAACGGTCTGTGGCAGTAGAGTCAGAATGTCGATTTTAGGTTGGTAACCTGGTTGGCGTGGTTTTATGTCCTTTATATCTAATTTTGACCCTTGGTTTAGATACTTCTGAAATTGGATTTTGGGGGTCAATTTTTTGAAAATGACATTTTTTTGAAAATCTAATATCACTAATGAGTCCATAGTGTCGGATTTCATGGGGTAGCATAGTTCATTTGCTTACTTGGTTTTCCGAATGAATCCCAAGGGGTCCGCAAAGACTGAAAATTCTCCAAGTCTCCAGCTGGTGCACTCACGTAAGCGACATGTCCTGACAACTAAAATGTCGCCTAGGCGATATTAGGCTCGCTTAAGCAATGACCTGGTCGCTTAAGCGCTACTTACACGCCAGACGCCTATTGCTAAAGATATATATATATATATATATATATATAAAAAAAAAATGCTGGGGATAGAGAACAATGCTTAAAATGAACATTTAAAATCTTAAACTGGATTGTGTAGCTTGACCATCATAAAATCCACCCACAGGCTATATGGGTCAGTTTTCACCCCCTAGACAGGCCCCAGTACATGTTAGGTGCTCAAACCGGAAATATCATAGAAGGTCGGGGGTTCTCTTGTACCGTTTTCCCTCCATGATACATATGTATATATATACACTTAGGGGATTCGCTCGTACCCTACAAGAACAAGGTCATTAAGACCAACCCTCACGTCGGCAAACATGAGTTTCCAGTATCATTCCTTCGGACTCGCACCTTCATGGCTAGCTAACAAAAACTCCATTAATGCCCAATTTAAACATTTAACAAATAACTCATTCACCAATTTCAGGAGTCGATTGATAAGGCATTATTCAGTGGTATTGTCATACAAATTATAGATTACAAGAAATGTCATTACGCGAACACTCAGGGATTCATTCGTACCTCGCAGACTCCATAATTAAAATCACTTGTTGGATTCCTTTGAAACCCACAAGGTTTTCATAAATCATTCACTTGTGGGATTCCATCGTACCTCACAAGGTTTTCAAAATAATCCTTAACCGTTTAACCATTTAGGCCATGCATTAGTTTTAAGGAAGTATACCAAACCAATCATTTTCATACCAATGCATTAATACAAGTGAGCAAACCAAACTTGGTGACAAAATCATATTCTTTGATAATTTCACAAACAGGTTGAGGGCATATTATTTCCAAACCATATACCAAAGCAAAAATCATCAAATTAGGGATTAACCATGACCGCTCCATTCAATTACCATTCTCATGCATTCGAAAATGTTCCAAAATCATAAATAAAGCATAATTATGACAAAATAAACCATGGGAAAGCATTTGAACCAAACACATGCACAACCCTCAACCCATAGTTCAAAACCCATAATTTAAACCATGAAAAATAACCAATTTCATGCCATTAAGAAAATATAAGTTCAAGGGAAAGAGACGCACGCCTTAATTACCAAGAAATTTGAAGAAAATAACTCCCTTGGGATACTAGATGATCATTTCCTTAAGCCCTAGCCATGAGTTGAAAAGGGGATTTTGAGAGAATGAGCGAGAGTGAAAATAATGACCTTAGTATCATGAAAACTGATGAGAATTGTCTTATATAGTGCTTAAGCGTCGTTTAAGTGAAAATACCCCATTGCTCCTCATCCCATTTAAAATAAACAAAACTGCCAAAGGAAATACACAGGACCATGGCACGAATCTTATTGCAAAGGTCCAGCCTCCGTGCCACGTAGGTTAGTAGTCTCCATGATAACCTTTGTGGTACCCCAATATCATAGAGGCTTGCTGCCTCCGGGGTCTGAAGTAACCCCAAAACCCGTCCAAAAATTCTGAAACTCTTCTAAGTTACCCTTTTAACATCCCCAAACAAAATTTGGGTCAAAAATTGATATTCCAAGCCCGAAAGGCCAAAATAAATTGCTCAAAATTTGAGGGTGTTACGTTATACACCCTTAGGATCATTTATCCTCGAATGATGAGTTAGGATAAATTTCGTACAAGATCAACCGTAACACATCAGAATCAAAGGATGAACCCAAATAATAACAAGAAAGAACACAATTCATACCTCAAGCTTCTTCACCCATCACATGGAATAGAAATGGATACTTAGCCTTCATATCCTTTTCCGCTTCCCAAGTGGCTTTTTCCACTTTATGGTTTCACTAAAGGACCTTTACCAATAAAACATCTTTGCTCCACAACCTATAAACTTGTATATCCAAGATCTCTACTGGGACCTCTTCGTAATACAAGGAATCCTAGACACCATCATCCTCAATTGGCACCACCAAGGAAGGATCCCCCATGCATTTTCTTAACATGGACATGTGAAACACCGGGTGAAAAGAACTCAAACTTGTGGACAATTCTAACTCAGATGCAATACTTCCTTCTCTCTTCAAAATTAAATAAGGACCAATGTAACGGGGACTGAGCTTTCCCTTCTTCCTAAAATGCATCACTCCCTTCATGGGAGACACCTTTAAAAATACCCAATCGCCCACATCATACTCTAATTCTCTTTGCCTCTTGTCTGCATAGTAATTTTGGTAACTTTAGGTAGTCCTAAGCCTATCCCAAATCACCTTCACCGTCTTCATTGTTTGATGAACTAAATCAGTACCAAATAACCTTGCCTCACCAACTTCAAACCATACGATAGGAGGTCTACACCTCCTACCATACAAAGCCTCAAATAGATCCATACCAATGCTAGAGTGATAACTATTATTGTACGTAAACTCTACAAGAGGCAAATGGTCAATCCAATTACCACCAAAATTAATGACATAAGCTCGAAGAATATACTTTAACGTCTGAATGGTCCTTTTCACTTGTCCATCCATCTGCAGGTGGAAAGCAGTACTAAGGGTCACCTTAGTCCCCAAACCTCGCTGAAATGACTGACAAAAATGAGATAAGAACTGAGTATCACGATAAAAAATAATGGAAACTGAAGCGCCATGCAACTTCACAACCTCTTAAATTAACAACCTTGCATAATCCTCCGAAGAATAATTAGTCCACACAGGCAAAAAGTGAGCAGACTTAGTCATCTTATCCAAGATGACCCAAATAGACTCAAACTAGTTTTGAGACTGCGAAATCTATATTTATCACTTCCCATTTCCATATAAGCAACTCAATTTCTTGAGATAACCCACTAGGCCTCAAGTGCTCCACTTTCACTTGTTGACACACCATGCATTTAGACACAAAATTAACTGCATCCTTCTTCATGTTATTCCACCAATAAATCTCCTTAAGATCATTAAACATCTTTGTCTAACCAAGTTAAACCATATAAGGTGACTCATGAGCTTCGGCAAAAATTCTACCTCATAGCCCATTCATATCCGAAACACACAACTTACCTTGGTACCTTAAGATACCATCACAACCAACCTAAAAATCCATAACCTTGTACCTACCCACATAATCCTTGATTTACATCAGGATAGGATCTAACACCTGCTTCTTTTTTACCTCAGTGGCAAGAGATGACCTTGCCATCTCTTGCATAAACACACCAACATCCTCAGAATTTAATAGACGAACTCCAAGATTAACTAAATAATGAATATCTTTCACTAAAACCCGCTTCTCCACTACCACATGAGACAAGATCCCCATAGATAACCTGCTAAGAGCATCAGCAACCAAGTTAGCTTTACCTGGGACTCATGTCGTGATCCTTTAGCAACTCAAGCCATACCCTTTGCCTAAGATTCAACTCTTTTAGGGTGAACACATACTGCAGGATCTTGTGATCTGAAAAGATGTCAACATAAACTCCATATATATAGTGACACAAAATCTTCAATGCGAACACCATAGCCAGCAATGCCAAATAATGAGTTGGACAATTTCTCTCATGAATTTTCAACTGCCTAGAAGCATACGCTATAATCTTACCATGCTGCATCAACACACGACCAAGTTCCACATGGGATGCATCACAATAAACCATGAAGTCATCACTACCCTCAGGTAGGGTCAAAATCGGAGTAGAAGTCAATTTATCTTTCAGTTTCTCAAAATTCCCCTTATAAGCATCGAACCATAAAAACTTTACCTTTTTCTAAGTCAACTTAGTCAAAGGTGCAAAACTTGATGAAAAGCTCTCCATAATCCCCAATAATAACCGGCAAAATCCAAGAAGCTCCAAACATCATTGGAATCATGGTTCTAGGCAACTTCCTAACCACTGCAACCTTCTGTGGATCCTACATGATCCCTTCACTAGAAATGACATGACCTAGAAAAGTAACAACATTCAACCAAAGCTCACACTTAGAAAACTTACCACACAATTGTTGATTCTTTAGGGTCTGCAATATAACACAGAGGCGATTGGTATGATCCATCTCACTCTTTGAATTTACCAAGATATTATTTATAAACAGAATCATAAACAAATCCAACTGATGAAATACCCATTTCATGATATCCATAAATGTCGTTGAGGCATTGGTCAACCCAAAATACATGACCTAGAACTCAAAGTGTCCATATCGAGTAGGAAAGGCAGTCTTAAGGATATCCTCCTACCAAATCCTTAACTAATGATAGCCCAAACGAAGATCAATTTTGGAGAAATACTTAGCACCTTGAAGCTGGTCAAACAAATCATCAATCCTAGTAAGAGGGTACTTATTCTTCATCATAACCTTATTCAACTAACGATAATCAATACACATCCGAATAGAACCATTCTTCTTTCGCATAAACAAAATAGAAGCATCCCACGGAGACACACTAGGGAGGATAAAACTCTTCTAAAAAAGATCCTCCAACTACTTCTTAAGATCTTTCAACTAGTCGGAACAATTTAATAAGGAGGGATAGAGACAGGTCGAGTGTCCAGAATAAAATTAATCTTAAAATAAATTTACCTATCGGGAGATACACCAGCAAGATCATCAGGGAAAACCTCAAGAAACTCTCTAACAACATAAACTGATAGTAAAGAAAAATCCTCTAAGTTAGAATCATTAACTCTAAAAAATAATAACGACACCCCTTGGAAATCAATTTTTGAGCTCAAAGATATGATATGAACCTCACCTTAGGCACAAAGAAACTCCCTTCCCACTCAATAATTGGCTCATTAGGGAATTTAAAGATAACTTTATATGTCTGATAATCTAAAGAGACATACCATGAGTGAAACCAATCCATCCCCAAAATGACATCAAAATCTAGTTTATCTAATTCAAATAGATTTACCAAAGATTCCCTGCCACCAATAGATACCACACAACCCCCATAGGCCCTCCTAGTAACCACAGAGTAACCAACTGGGGAAGAAATAGAAAAGGGTTCCACAATACACTC
Source organism: Capsicum baccatum var. pendulum (assembly GCA_030864225.1). Lineage (NCBI taxonomy): Eukaryota > Viridiplantae > Streptophyta > Magnoliopsida > Solanales > Solanaceae > Capsicum > Capsicum baccatum. The sequence continues at coordinate 125,195,697 of CM061557.1, forward strand.
AGGACCAAAACCAAAATGCACAGCCATAAATGCGTTCACATAAGAAAGGATAGATCTCGGATCAAGTATATAGTATATATCGTGAGACAAAAGTCTTAACATACCAGTGATCACATCAGGAGATGCCTAAGACTCCCAATAAATAGTAAGAGCATAAAAGCAATTCAGACCAATGCCAAAGCTAGAAGTGGCACCTTTTGGTGAGAGAACTGATGAAGTAGCAATAGGAACCTTATTTTCCCCATAAACAACCTTTGAAGGACAATTCCATGGAAAATGACCAATCTGACCACAACTAAAACACCGATTCTTTCCCTCATCATAGAAACCACGATGCATCCGACCATAAAATCTACAATATAGATATGATGGAGCTGACTGGGCACCACTGGCCTGAGATTAGGCACCTTATGCCCTATAACCAGCACCACTCTAAAAATGATGATCCTTGAATGGCTTGGGATAAGTTACACTAGCCATTAAATAAGATCTAGAGTTTCCCCAATTCTTCTTCAACCTCTTCTTACCATCTCTACCACTATGCTGCTGACCTCCTCTTTAATATGAATAACAAAACTTTCTACTCTACCTCTCTTCCATATCTACTTGACTTTTGGTTTCCTCTTCAACCTGCTGCATATATACTACAAGTCGAGAGATGTCCTTACCCTTGTTCAACAAGGCAAACTTGCTCTCTCAATTAACTCAAGAGACAAACTAGAAGAAACCTTCCTCATTCTATCCCTCACACTAGACACTAGCTCAGGAGCATACTGATAACGCTAAAACTACAGCTCTCGTAAGAGTGTAAGTGGTCATTGTCAAATATAGAACCCAACTGGGTTGGGTATCGATCCCACAGGGAATAGCCGGTTAATAAGTAAGCAAAGATTATTAGACTTTTGGTGCAAGTCTCGTAAAAGGGGGGATTTTGTAGCGTGCAAATAATGTAAACAAAATAGTAAAGTAAAAACGGAAATAGCAAAGTAAACAGAAAGAGTGTTTAGTAAGATGTTTAAGCAATGAGAATTGAGAGTTGGGGTTATATCCACCTTATGAGTTATACGTATCTATTGACTATGAGTTATGCGGAATTCAGACATGCATGCGTTTATAGAGAATCGTATTCTATGGTAAATCCAGGCGTCTTTCGACCATCAAGGATTATTTCACTTTAACTCTTTCGAGCTTAAAGCGTATCTAATGGTACAGATTCTCCAAGAGGTTAATCCAGTTACGGCACTAACTTTTTAACAGGGGTTGGTGCCCTATTACCTTGACATTATCTCTTTTCCAGACATGTAACTTTTCTTTCGAACAAGTTAATGCTATACTGGCGTATTCTATATGCTTGCAACCACAAGAATTTAGATTAAGATGAAGAGAATAATGATATAAGCAGCATACATGTCAAGAATTCACAAACTCATAGCAATAGATAGTGTCTCATAAGGCTTCCATAACCCCAACAGAGAAGTTTAGCTACTCATGAGTGCAACGGAGATCACAATAAACATCATCATGATCTCACGTTGGTCACAAGGGCCGTGCGTTCTCTGTCAGAAAGTGTAACGTGAATTAGGATCAAACATTGAATGAAAAAGACTTGAATTAATTAATGAATGAATAAGAATTTATTAGAATGTGAAGGAATAGAAGGGGGAATAAGAAGAGAATGCTGAAAAGTTTCAGCAAAATAGGGTTTATATAACATCCATATCCTAGTCCTATTGAAATAGGGTTTTTATCCTTGTCCTAGTCCTACTGGGTTACTGCATACTTGTCCTAATCCTACTAAGTTACTGCTAATATCCAAGTCTTTGTAAATGTTGTTTCTGCCCGGAACAATTTATCCATGCATCACTTTCAGTCCATAGGTGTCCAAACGTTGTTTTCCTTCTTTCATGAAGCTTCCTTTGGCGTCAAGTTATCCATAAAATGCTGAAATCTTCATCATTTATGCCTAAAAACTTGCTAATCATGTTTGTTAGCTCACTTACAGGAAAAAGGACTAAAAGTGCATGAATTATGTATTTTGTCCTCAAAACTTAGCTAAAATATGGGTAGATTATAGCACTTTAGGTGTGTACATACGCCTATCATTAACACCCCACACTTAAAGCTTTGTTCGCCCTCGAACAAAATATCATGTACTTCTAAACATCTACTTAGGGTTTCATAGTAACAACACAAAATATTTATCCAGACAGGCATAGCAATTATTAACAAAGAGTAGTTTTCTAATCACTACTAGAAACAATTCAACCTCTAATATAGACTCGTGATGGTGGTTAATTTGTATTCAAGAAGTTAAGGAACAAAGAATCATACACAACTACCCAAAACTCATCAACCATGTGTGTCTCACAATTATCACCCATAATCACTCACAAGTATTGTATATATTTCGAACATGGGTATAAGATTATCCTTGCTCTCACTCTCGCAAAGAATTCATATGTTGCAACTGATGACCATAGGCTTGCCCTTAGTGTAATGCTCCACTAAATATCAGAATGCTAAGCTTAGGATCAAATAGGTCTTTTACAGGTTGTAATGTTGGCTAAGGGACGGGTAGGACTATTTTGGCCAAAAATAGTGACTATGTTCCTAAGCGCTTTAATACATCACATTATGCCATTAACACTTTCTTTCAAACAACCTTTCTACTTTCTCTACCACCCCTTCTCACCTCTTTTGTTATTCAATTTTGAACAGAATTAAATTTTTATTTTCATTTTCATTTTTCTCTTTTTTTTTATAACACGCATCTATGATAACCATTCTTTTTCATAACGATTTCAAGTACGAATTCACTTTAAGGCACTACTCTCACCCAATTTCCTCTTATTTTGTCACATGACTTTACAATTTAAAGCACTTAGGAATTTGGAACAAATTATGGTCTTGAAAAAAATGGATTAGGCTTATATATGAGGTTGTCAAAGAAAATAGGATAAAGGCTCAAAGGGGGTTATCTAGGATGATGTCCATGGGTAGATAAAATGAAGATAAACAATCACAGGTTGCCAAAGAAATGCCTAAATCATCTCCTAACTCATACTCTTTATTTCGCTCTACATACATACCAGGCAAGTTCTAGCATCAGCCACAAACATAGAATATACTATCATCTTACACACACAAGGCACATGGTTGAATTTATTGGCAGCAGTATAGACTCTTGACCCAACGTATGAAGGAATTAAACCATACAATTATCACACAGTGAGTCACACTTAGAGCCTAAACGTCTCAATAGTAATGATTTCATCACAGACTCTTGTCATAATACCATGACAACCTATCAGAACAATTTTATGCAAAGTTTGTAACAAAAAAAAAATCCTAAAAAAAATTAAAACAAATAAACATAAATAAGCAAAACACACATAAATAAGCAAATGCAAATAAAGAAGTATAGCATACAAATACCAGCACCCCACACTTAGACGGGACACACTGACCTCAGTGGAAAATAAATAAGAAGAACCTGTTTAGTCGGACTCCTCCTCTATGTCTGGGGTCATACCCCCTGCGTCGGAATCATCATCAGAGTCGTCATCCTCAGAAGTTCCTCATAAGTACCCCACTTGATTCCAAGAGTGCGTCGAGGTATTTGTAGCACGGAGGATTCAACTTGCTCTTTTCTTCCTCTTTTCTTACCTTTCTGTGTGGTGGGCGCTTTTTCTTTTCCTTGTCGTCCTTTTTGTGCCATTCTACCTGAGATCTCAATAAAGTCATGTTAGCTTCATCTCGGAAGATTCAATCGACAAACAGACAATAGTGGCACCACCCCACACTTAATTTGTTGACACAAACTAATTAAGTGAATGATGTCGATTACTCAGACTTCATCGACATACATTTAGGTGATATGTTCCAACAATATGTTCAGCACAGTCATACTTTCATGTCCTCTTAACTTTATGCAATCTTGACAATGCTTTCGTGTTTGGACTAATGCATCTTTTAAACAAAACTACTACATAGATATCGTATCAATTTATGGCATAGAAATAATCACAACATCGTATGTTTGTAGTCACCCATGATTTTCATCTCAATGAACAAGTCATTTCAACATGTAAGCTTTCAAGTTACAAGATTATGCAATTATCTTGACCATGTCGATTTCGCAAAAGTATGACAGTGTATCAAAATCAAATACAAGTTGGAAACAAGTCAAGAGCATCCATACATATTCTTTCACTCACTTAGTTGTATCAACCACATTCAAATCACCAACACTACTTCACGATCTAACAACTTATTATAGGCGTAGTATTGTAATACTTATGTAATATAAAAGAAGAGCAAAGAAGTACTTACTTGGTTGATGGCCTCGGAAGATGTTCTTGCAAAGTTAAAAGAGCAAAAATAAAAGTTTTGAGAGTTTTGGGAGGCAAAGGCGGCGCCTATGCTATGGCATTGTAGATTTAGAGAGCAAAGGCAATGGCATAGGCGGCGCCTTTAGCTTTGCCTAGTTGAGCAGAAGGCCATAGCATAGGCCATGCCTAATGCTTTGCCTAGTTGAGCAGAAGGCTTTTGCATAGGCGCGCCCTATGCTATGGCATTGTTGAGCATAGGCGGCGCCTATGCCATGGCATATGAGATTCAGAGACAAAATGCTTTTGCATAGGCGGCGCCTATGCTATGGCACTCTAGAATCCGAGAGCTTAGGCCATAGTATAGGCCTTGCCTTGTTCGTGGCCTAGATTTGCATAGGCCTTGCCTTGTTCTTAGCCTATATTTTCATAAGCAATGCCTAACCCATTGCCTTTTTCTTCTTCATTCCTATCTTACCACCTTCACCATGCAATACTTCCAAATCGAAATTTGAAACCAATCTCCTCTTTTACACCTCTTGCACCTACATTTACTCAAAAACAACAAAAACGATTAGAACGATGGGTTGCCTCCCATCAAGCGCCTTAGTTTTGGTCGTGGCTCGACAAAATCCTAGGAAATCAAAAACAACAAAAACAATTAAAAATGATGGGTTGCCTCCCACCAAGCGCTTGATTTATTGTCGCGGCACGACATAGCTATCTCGATTACTCAGACTTCATCGAGATAGATGATGCATCGTTTTCTGAATGGATTCAGATGACACTGATACTTACTTGTAGGCATGTAATCTTCTTCGCGATGCCTCTTGTGCATACATATCCCAGGAGGTATACCAATTATATCATCAATAGTCCAACCCATATCTCTCTTGTACCTCTTCAGAGCAGAGATGAGAGCCTCTAAATGCTATTCACTTAAATTAGCCGCAACACTCACCGAAAGTGTATTTCCACTTCCCAAGGACGCATCCCTTAGGTAACTGGGGAGCTCTTTCGATTCTAGCACTGGTGGCTCTTCAATGGAAGTCTTCGCTGTTGGTGAAGGTTGATTCGTAAGATCAAGGTCCAACTTCTTAGGAGCATGAAAATATGACTTTATTCCTGTTAGAGCACAAGCGGTTTCTTCATGTTCTTCAGCCTCCTCATGCTCAAAATTCAACAGCACATCAGATAGTGACTCGACAGTAAGCGGCTTCTCTACAGATAATTCTTTCTCATCCTCATAATAAGTATCATCTACAGAGAACACATTCTTATCGCTGGGCTGCTTCATTGCTTTGCATACATCAAAATGGACCACTTCGTCATTCAACCGAAATAACAGCTCATTAGCTCTCATGTCAATAAGCACACTTCCTATTGCAAGGAAAGGACGTCCCAAGATTATGGGAACTTCAGAATCCACCTCGCAATCCAAAATCACAAAGTCTGCAGGAAAAATGAAGGTAGACACCTTCACCAACACATCATTCAAGATACCCACAGGTCATTTTACCGACCTATCTGCTATCACGAGCCGTATATTGGTTGGTGTAGGGTCGCCCAACCCCAATTTTCCGTAGACGGATAGTGGCATCAAATTGATGCTAGCTCCCAAATCGCACAGTGCCTTAGCAAAATTCATAGATCCAACCGTGCAAGGAATAGTGAAAGCACCAGGGTCTGCCTTCTTCTGCACAAAGGACCTTGTGGCAATTGCACTGCAATGATGAATATTATTTGCCGGCTCATAACTTACTGCCCGCTTCTTTGTTAAAAGATTCTTCATAAATTTAGCGTATCCGGGCATTTGCTCTAGCGCTTCCACCAAAGGAACATTAATGGTCAGCTGCTTCAACATCGTCATGAATTTGCTGAACCTAGTGTCATCATCCTTCTCCTTCAGCCAATGCGAAAAAGGTGGTGGTGGAAGGGGAATTATTTTCTCCACCACTTTCTTTTTATCTTGCTTTTGATTATCACCCTTTTCAAGAGTGTCGTCAGCCTTTTTCTTCAGTCTCTGAGGAAAAGGTGGTGGTAGAAGGGGAATAGTTTTCTCCACCACGTTTTTTTATCTTGCTTCCAACTATCAATCTTTTCAGGCTGCAAACGTCTAGGGGTAACGTCATGAACACACTCTTCAGTTTCTTCGGCCTCTTCACATTCTACATCAATAACATTATCCGTTATATCATCAACCACCTGCTTGCCTTTAGACGGATTGTCTAACACCTTACCGCTCCTGGTAGTAATAGCCATGCATGTTTCATCATTTCTTGGATTTTGCACAGTGTTGCTGGGTAGCGTTCCAGCCTTTCTTTGGTTGAATGCCACAGATAATTGACTCAATTGTTGCTCTAGCTGTTTTATTGAAGTGGAATGTGAGTCAACTAATTGCTTCATTGAGGATAAATCATTGATTACCTCCGTTACTCCCATGCTGGTTGCCTCTACTCCTTTTAATAGCTTAGCCATCATATCTTCCATGGACATATTTTCGGACCCAGATGCAGCGGCGTCACGTCTTCCTGGAGGGAGATACAACCCACTCCTGTCAGTCTTGTTCTTCCAACTACCTTGATCACGGTCCTTATATCCTGAATTATCATAATAGTTTTGACCTTGGTTTCCTTGGGCATAGCCTCAGAAACCCCCCTGATTGTTCAAGTAGTTGGCTTCTTCCTCAGAATCGGATTCCTCTCTTCATTTTGGCGCAACTGCTTTGACTTTTTCGGTCTTCCATAATAGTAGATGCTTTTTAAGAAGATCCACTTGTGTTTTCATGTGCGCCAAATCTTGATCACGTTCTTCTTCTCTTCTCCTTTGTTCTGCAGTCATGCCTATAGAAAAAGTGGGGCTTGCTACCTCAGAATCTCTAGTATGCCACGCCCTACTTTGCTTCATCATCCGGTCTAGCATATCACTTGCCTGAACAAAGGTGAGGCCCATAAATGATCCCCCAGCCGCATTATCCACCACAGGTTTAGTTACTGAATTCAAGGATCTATATAGTATCTCCATCAACTGAACATTGGTCATGTGATGGTTTGGGCACCTCATAAGCTTCTTCTTGAATCTCTCCCATGTTTCGTGGAGGGCTTTATTTGGAAGCTGACGAAAATTGTTGATTTCATCTCTCAATTGTGCTCTCTTGGATGGCGGAAAGAATCTTTCTAGGAAAGCGTCTTTCAATTGCCTCCAATTAGTGATAGAATCAGGAGTCAGCCCGTTCAACCATAGAGTTGCCTCTCCAGATAGAGACAATGGAAATAGGCGCAACCGAATTGCATTCTGTCCAACGCCAGGATTGTCGAATGACTTGCATGTAGAAATAAAGTTGATCAGATGCATATTCGGATCATCGCCTGCTAATCCACCGAATAATCCCTTGAGTTGCAATAACTGAATCATGGTGCTCGTGATGTTGAACTTGGCTCCGGGTGCCAATAGCGGAAGAATAATAGCTCCTGTGGCACCAGCTCCATCAAGATCATCATCATCATCAAAAGGAATCTGCTCAGCTCGGCGTGCAGGCCTAAATTTTGCTTGACAATCTCTTCTGTTTGCCGGTGTCACCACCTCAGCATCACGCCTAGGGTTTAGTAACTCATCATCACCCAAGTCCTCATCATCAGGATTTCCTGCTCGCCCAGGGTTATCGATATTCTGTTGATGTACTTGAGTGGTGGGCAAAGCAGCTAGTCTAGCCTGCTTCTGTTGAGCAGCCCGTTGCGCCTCCATTCTGCAAATACGATGTGGTTCAGGATTGATAGGTAATAATGGTTGTCCTGAACTTCGAGTATGGGGCATGTACTGAACAAAACCTGCAGAAAACAAAAACAACAACTAAAAGTAAAGTACGAGAATCTTTGACCAAAGGGTCTAGTAATTATCACAAACTTAGTTGAACACCGTATTACCCGGCAACGGCGCCAAAATTTGATAACGCTCAAACTACAACTCTCGTAAGAGTGTAAGCGGTCGTTGTCAAATATAGAACCCAACTGGGTTGGGTATCGATCCCACAGGGAATAGCCGGTTAATAAGTAAGCAAAGATTATTAGACTTTTGGTGCAAGTCTCGTAAAAGGGGGGATTTTGTAGCGTGCAAATAATGTAAACAAAATAGTAAAGTAAAAACAGAAATAGCAAAGTAAACAGAAAGAGTGTTTAGTAAGATGTTTAAGCAATGAGAATTGAGAGTTGGGGTTATGTCCACCTTATGAGTTATACGTATCTATTGACTATGAGTTATGCGGAATTCAGACATGCATGCGCTTATAGAGAATCGTATTCTATGGTAAATCCAGGCATCTTTCGACCATCAAGGTTTATTTCACTTTAACTCTTTCGAGCTTAAAGCGTATCTAATGGTACAGATTCTCCAAGAGGTTAATCCAGTTACGGCACTAACTTTTTAACAGGGGTTGGTGCCCTATTACCTTGACATTATCTCTTTTCCAGACATGTAACTTTTCGTCCGAACAAGTTAATGCTATACTGGCGTATTCTATATGTTTGCAACCACAAGAATTTAGATTAAGATGAAGAGAATAATGATATAAGCAGCATACGTGTCAAGAATTCACAAACTCATAGCAATAGATAGTGTCTCATAAGGCTTCCATAACCCCAACAGAGAAGTTTAGCTACTCATGAGTGCAACGGAGATCACAATAAACATCATCATGATCTCACGTTGGTCACAAGGGCCGTGCGTTCTCTGTCAGAAAGTGTAACGTGAATTAGGATCAAACGTTGAATGAAAAAGACTTGAATTAATTAATGAGTGAATAAGAATTTATTAGAATGTGAAGGAATAGAAGGGGGAATAAGAAGAGAATGTTGAAAAGTTTCAGCAAAATAGGGTTTATATAACATCCATATCCTAGTCCTATTGAAATAGGGTTTTTATCCTTGTCCTAGTCCTACTGGGTTACTGCATACTTGTCCTAATCCTACTAAGTTACTGCTGATCCCCAAGTCTTTGTAAATGTTGTTTTTGCCCGGAACAAGTTATTCATGCATCACTTTCAGTCCATAGGTGTCCAAACGCTGTTTTCCTTCTTTCGTGAAGCTTCCTTTGGCGTCAAGTTATCCATAAAATGCTGAAATCTTCATCATTTATGCCTGAAAACTTGCTAATCATGTTTGTTAGCTCACTTACAGGAAAAAGGACTAAAAGTGCATGAATTATGTATTCTGTCCTCAAAACTTAGCTAAAATATGGGTAGATTATAGCACTTTAGGCGCGTAAATACGCCTATCATCACATACCAAAACAAATGGTGGAATTTCAAGGCATACACCATCACTGACATCTTACCTTGATTCAAATTCACAAACTCCACTGTTTTTGCCTTTCTCAGCTCCTGAGGAAAGAAACGATCAATAAAGGTACTAGAGAAGTTATCCCACAAAATAGACTCAGCATCATGACCCCTAAGCCACTCCCACTCTTCATACTATTGGTACGCTACCTACTTTAATTGATAAGCAGTAAATTCCACACCCTCCACCTCAGTAGCATACATGAACCAAGAGATCTTCTCCATCTAATCCATAAAACTTTAAAGATCCTCCTCAACCTTAGTACCATAGAAAGTCGAAGAGATCAACCTTACAAACTGGACAACTCTAGTGTCCTCACAAAAACTTATAATAATACCATCATAGCTCGTCTTACATGACTGAGATGTCACCAACTAGGTCAACAGGTAAATGGACTAGCAAAACTCAGCAATAGTAGTATCTACTTGAGGTGTCTGAGTCTGAGTGCCAGGTGGAACTCCATGAGAACAGTCAGAAGTAGGGACCCTAGTTTGGGTTTATACCTTAGAATGAAGTAGCGATCCTAGATCAGAACTCTACGAGCTCCGTCCATATTGTCCTCAGTTAGAACAGAAGAGTTTTTAGGGACATCAGATTGTCTAGGAGGCATGATCTGAAAGGTTAACAAATGGGAACTAGAGAGATTCAAGAGCTCCATCCATATTGTCCTCAGTTGAGGGCATATTATTTCAAAACCCTATACCAAAGAAAAAATCATCAAATTGGGGATTAACCTGACCCCTCCCTTTAATTACCATTCGCATGCATTCCATAATGTTCTAAAATCATAAATAGAGAATACTTATCATATAGTAAACCATAGAAAAGTATTTAAATCAAACACATGCACAACCCTCAACCCATAGCTCAAAATCCATTATTAAAACCATGAATAATAACCACTTTCATGCCATTAAGAAAATATAAGTTCAAGGGAAAGAGTTACTGTAATACCCCATATATTTCCAAGCTAGGAAATAAATCAGTTTTCCTACGTATGAAACCTCATATCCTGTGATTCATATTTGAGTACATAATTTACAATGAGTATCCTAGCGATAATATAGCTTATGATGTGATAAGCATACTCATGTGAGTCACTCAGAGTAAGGCAAGCTAATAGTTTTGAATCCATCAAGTTTTAGTGTGTGATTCCACAAGAGTGACATTTGAACGAGGATAACTTGATGTATATGTGATATTTTGGCAGATTTAGACCCACCAAATTCTAGAGAATTGAATTAACTTTCCAACGATTCTAATTTTATAAAAATCTGACACCCGAGCAAGAAGTTATGGCCTTGCAAATAGGAGTGCGACACATAAGCAATCACACATGGCTACTAGAACAAGTGTGCGACAAGTTGTGTGGCGCACACCCTGAAGTGTGCGATATCATGTGCGATGCACACCTTAGCTTATGTGATAGGATGTGTAGTGCACACCTTAGCATGTGCGATGAGGTATGCGACACATACTTATGATTTCAGCCATGAAAAACACTTAGTTTTTGAGTTACTTTGAGGCTAATTAAGTCTTTTAACACTCCTTACATGTCCCAATACTTAAACTCATGAAATTTATAGCTTATAATCACATTACAATCCTATTAACATCTTAAGTTCATTATCCAAGAGCACAAGAAGGAGAAAAACTACTAGGGTTGCATAATCAAGCTTGAAGGTCCAATCTTTCAACAATTTCATCGCCATTAAGGTATGCGTAGTGTTCATCCATGGATTCCTTTCATTCGTGGAGTTCAAGAATTAATCTTTGATAACAAAAATTATGAATGTTTTGTGGTGATATGATTGTATTCATGTTGTTGTTTGTGGTTTGTGTTATAGAGTAGGAATTTGATGAACTTTCAGGAAGATTGTGATCATATAGTTGGAACCCATGAATTTAGGTGGATTAAAATGGTGTAAGTTTGTGAATACACCAATGCCTTAAAGAGTGTATGTAAGGTGTTTGATAAAATACCTAAGAGACTAGAAATCATGCATAATAGCTAAATTATGACTAAGTGAAGGATTCATGATAGGCCTCTATGATTCAATGTCATCCATGTTGATAATATGTATTATGAACACTGTTGGATTACTCATGAACTAGTCTTATGGAATTATGCTATGCTTACTTGCAAAACCCACTCATGTATAAGATGTAGAATACCCATGTACTTCATGAAATTCCCCAAGTTATGATATTATGGATTCTGGTTGTAATATATAATGAGCATGATATTGAAAGCTATGCAAGTATATACATGTTGTATAAAATTCCCTTCCATGAAATAGATTGTTGAGAACCATGCTTAGTATGAAATCCCTTACTTATGATATTATGAATTGTGAACTCCAATTTTGTGAACAAGTCATGTCATGTGTGTCAGTTCCCCTCTATCGAGTCCTGGGGGTACTTGTACCCAAAAAATATAGTTGTGTGCCTAGAGCCATGTCATGTTTTTATGATACTCTTAGTCAAGCCATAATCTATAGAAATCAGTCAGTCATGTGACTTAGGAAAACTCAGTAATCTCAATAGTTCAGTATTCTCAATAATCTCAATGCTCAGTAACCTCAGTAATCACAATAAATCTCAGTAACTTCAGTACTCTTAATCAGTCCTCAGAACTCATTATATTCTGTCCATCATCAGAATCTAGTAAACTCAATTTTAGCTCCTCTAAAAAATACCACTAGTATCAGTTTAGTTAATCAGTATTAGTTCAGCAAATCAGTTCAATTAAGTTATTTAGTTCAGCCCAGTTATTCAGTTCAGTGTCTTTCAGATGGGAGTAGGATTCAGCACCGAGCGAACCTAGGGATGGGGGCTCACCTGCTAAAAGAGGACTGAGATCCCTAGAAGCAATCCCTAAGTTCCAACACTATGTTGCCAGCGTAGGTACGAGATGTCACCCGTTAGATAGGACTGACATAGTCAGGGGTCACCCATTAGCACATTTATATGTATAGGACTGATCCTAAGAGTCACCAGCTATATTAGGACTGACTCCCCAGCAGATGTCTTTACTGGTGGCGCGGTACTGATACCCTTCCAGTCAGGGCAAAGATTGGACCCTAGTCATCTTAGCTTGGGGCATGTTGGTTAGATGAACACATCCCACAGTTTCAGTTACAGAATCAGGGCTTTTAGACACAGTCAACTCAGCTTAGTAGTACAGATTCAGTACTGTTAGATACAGTCAATGCTTATCATTGTAAATAGGCTTCAAGATCACCCATTAGCTAGGACTGATCTCAACTATGATTAATTAGTATTAGAATCATTAGATTTAAAGATCACCCGCTAGATAGGACTGATCTTAGACTAAGTCAAATCATCCTTATTATCAGTATACTCATGATCACCCGCTAAATAAGATTGATCTCAGATTTAATTACTCTAAGTAGAACGAAACTCAGATAGTTCCATCAGAACTTAAACTGTCAGATACAGTCGCTCAGTATCAGTTATATAGATTAGTCCTATCATTACAGTTATATCAGATATATCAGTTGCCATAGCTCATGTTACCAGTATTCAGTTTCAGGACTGTTAAACACAATTATTCAAACCAGTTCTTCATAATTTGAACTATCAAAAATAGTCAATAGTCTATTCAGTACCTTAGTAACAGTAAGTCATGTCGTCAGCATTCAGACTCAGTAGTCAGCATCATCACGAGTTCAGTTATAGTTATTTATGCGTGTATGTATTCTTACGTTCATATTAGTTAGCATTGTTCATGCATATAACCCTTTGCATTTAGCCTACCTCACTCGTATACTCAGTACATTCAGACGTACTGACGCATTTTTGCTATGGTGCTTTCTCTTATGTTACACCATAGGTTCAGAGGAACAAGCTCCAGATCAGCAGTAGCATTCCAGTGTTCAGAGTTTGCAGTGAGTCTTTCTCATTCGAGGACGATATGATTATTGCTACATTTACTATTCAGTTGCTAAATGTAGTTAGTTGGAGATATGTTCCTTCAACTCCTTATTTAGTTCAGTTAGAGGCTTTCAGACTAGATGTCAGATTAGATATTCAGATCTTATTATTTTCAATATTTATGACTTTTTTTGGTATTGTTATACATTTTTCAGACATTTTGTTATCAGATGTTTATTCAGTTCGAACCTTATGGCCTTTCATGTTTATGTTTCCGCATTTTATGTATATTATGTAGTATAAAGGTACAGATATCAGTCATGGGTTATCTTGTGGTCCTTCGGGGTCATGAGCACCGTATAGCATTCTGGTTCAGAAAAATTAGGGTGTTACAGATACATGCCTTAATTGTTAAGAAATTTGAAGAAAATAATTCCCTTGGGACCCAAGATGATCACTTTCTTAAAACCTATCCTTGAGTTTAAAAGGGGATTTTGAGAGAGCATGATCGAGAGTGAAAATAATGACCTTAGTATTGTGAAAACTAATGAGATTTGAATTATACAGTGCTTAAAGGTAATTATAAGTTAAAAGACCCCATTGTCCTTCATCCCATTTAAAATAAACAAAATTATCGTAGAAAATACATAGGTCTATAGCACGAACCTTATTGTAGAGGTCCAGTATCCGTGTCATGGACCCTATCATGGAACACAGCCTCTGTGTCATGGAGGTTAGTCTCCATGACAACCTCTATGGATTGCCAATATCGTGGAGGCTTGCTATCTTCGGGTTTTGAAATCACCCCAAACCCCATCTAAAAATTCTCAAACTTTTTCGCATTAACCTTTTAACATCCTTAAAAACAATTTAGGTCAAAAATTAATATTCCAAGCAAAGGAAGGCCAAAATAAATTGCTTTAAATTTTAGTGTGTTACAATAGCCAACATAATTCTGTCTTGAAACTAATGACTAGACATGAAATATAGAAGGATATAGTTGACTTCAACTCCAAGAGCTCACCCTATCTTGAATATCAACACTACACGAACATCGATCAATGGCCTTACCTAGTACTCAAATATGAACCAAAAGGGTACAAAAATATAGTATAAGTTCGAAAACCATAGGTACTGATAGACATCATCTATCAACTAAGCTAAATAGTAATGTAAGAATGATAAAATGCAAGATAACATAACTAGTCAAGGTAGAAACAAACATGAATATCTCGAACATCGATGTACATAATTAGGCAAATAAACTAAAATAATAGCATAACATATCATGGAGCATCACACACACAATCATAACTACAAAATTGGCTCCCATATGCCAATTAGTGCGAAAAATAAATAATCCAATGCCAACCCCATAAGCCTGGTGGATACAAACAAGAAAACATAATTAGAAACCGTTATTTACTAATTTTAAATATTCCTCTATAATCCACTCACATCAAGACACATTATAGCCATTTCCCCCCTTTCAAGCATAACCATATTGCTATTTTCAATCTCACACCCCAATAGCGTCATATCATAGTAAGTATATCATCATAGAATAATATGCATATCCGAACTTGAACCAATAAATAAAATCAATATCTGGACTTGAAATGGTAAATCTAATCAATAGTCGAACTCAAAATAATAAATATAATTAATAACCGGACTTGATCAGGTAAATATAATCAATAGCCGAACACAAATTTGTAAATATAATCAATACCTGAACTCGAATCAGTAAATATATCATCAATGTCATAATCTTCCTCTGGACTAAAATCGAGTAAATATTATCAATATCATAGCCATCCTTTGAACTCGAACTGGTAAAATAAATATATCAATATAATCAATAGTATCATCTATAGCTTAAGTATTAGCATAATAAATAAGATTCAACCCTCACATCAACCAACATAACCATCAAGTGTCCAAGTTTCTCAATATTTACTCAATAAGCATTTCTAAGAGTCTAACAAGCCTATAGAGGTCTACAAAGGTGGGCCAAGGGCTCACTTTTAATCCCCAAAGTTCTATTTTAGGCAAATTCTACCCGAACTAGGCTTAAGGTATCTAATTTCACTTTTAGATGTTAAAAAGGCCTCAATATTCTAAGATAGGAAACACCTAAAATATGAGCAACTATGTCAATAATGCCTAATTTATAGTTTTCGAATAGCCTAAACAATCCAACTAACCCAAGCATTTCAATTCAGCATATCAATACCTAAAACCCATCCTGAATCTAACAAAATATCATAAAATTCTATGAAATATCTCAATCTAACTAGGGGTAAAACCTAGCCTACCTGGACGCCAAAGAAAGTTCAAAGATCTACTAAATCAATGTTTTTCCCTTTTGAGAACCTTCTGCAAGATGACAAGATCTCAAAATCACATTCTACTCATCAATACGAGAGTAATGATACCCATATTGCACTATTATTCTTTGGGTCCAAAAATCATCCAAAATCCTATGTGGGTCCCATTTATGGAAATCATGTTTCCAAAATGAACCTAACATTCCTTTAGGCTCAAGAAGTCATTACCCTAAAAATGGGGGAAATCTGAGCTAATTTGGGGTTAAAATAAAACCACCAATATTTTGGTATTTTGTGAACAAGAAATAAAAAATCTACCATGAAATTAGAGGAATATTAACTCAAATTCCAAGGAAAATAACATAATCAATTAATATCTAAGCTCCCAAACAACCCACAAGATTTAATTTTAAGCTACCTCACTATTCAGGGTTTATAGCTCTCAAGGAATGGATGAAAAATAGGCAAATTGTGCAAAGATGGTCTATTTATACCCATACCAGGTACTTGTCTCCGCTATCATGACTCGATCTTTGCGATCGAGGAATATTGGGGCTATCTAAGTAAATAACAATCGCAATACTTAGCCCCACAATCGTGGGTCTACTACGTTGGTCAAGGGAGTCTCAATCACGACCCAAAACATCGTTATTGTGATGCACCAGATACAACTGAGACTTGGGAAATTTTCAAGTCTCCTTCAACCCCCAAGATTCATCCAAAAGGCCATATGCAAAAGAACTATTTAACTAAAACAGATTCAATATTCCAAAATCAATGAAAAGTTCAAAATTTCCATCTGAGGTCATTTCGATAAAATATGGGTCCCACTCCTCATTTTTAATTTCTTAACTTTCCAGCCAATAGGTTCAAATGAGCCTGAGTTCCTTGGGACCTTGTAATACCCCACATTTCCTTAGTGTAATTTAAGTCCAAATGCATGAGTATTCATATATAAAATTTTTAAAATACTCATTATTTGCTAGTTTAGAGCCTGCTATTACGTAGAAAATTGAATTAGCTTTCCAATGATATAAAATTTGCCCAAATCTAATAATCAGGTAAGAAGTTATGGCGATTTTAAGTTTTAGTCTTTAAATAACATCATTTTAACCCTTAGCGCATTGCGGAGCCAACATAAATGACGATTGTCAATTTACAGTGAAGCTCCGTGAAACCATCACGTCATGCCGTCAACCAAAATCCCAATTGTCTTTTTTCAGTATCCTGTCGCGATAATGGCGCATCGCGCCAAGGGTGAATTTTAAAATCAAAAGGGCACCATGATTCCTCTGCATCACGCCAATACCTCAGTTTTCTGTTGTCCGATTCTAGTGACACGATGAGATAGCACCGTGTTATGCTAAGGCCAAAAGTAGGGTATTTTTCTAGTCTTGCAATTTAAAATTTCAGGGGTCGTTTGGTCTTTTCCCATGACCTTAAATCCACCTAAACATGAGATTTGACCCTAAGAGAGCATTATTTGTTCACTTTGTCATTATTCTCTCAAATTAAAATCAACTCTGTTCAAGAACAAGAAACCCTAGCTCTCAAGAATCAAGGCCAAATCTTAAGAACTCACCATCAATCCTTCCAAATTCATTATCCCAGATATGTTAGATGTTCATCCATGGATCCCTTTTATTCATGGAGTTCAAGTATCCTATTTAAATTATAAGATTTTGCTCTTTTCAAGTTAATTGATTTTAAATTGTGATTTCACCCATAAATCTCCATGTACTATTGATTTTATACCATGATTCAATGAAATTATTATTGTTATTCAATTCTCCATGTTTTAATATTATTATTTACTGAATTAAACCATGATTTAATACTATTATATCGAATTCATGCTATTTCTATAGGTTTCATGACATTCCTATGATTGTAGTAAACCATGAACTACAAGTGTTTCATAAAATTCCTACAAAAGTGATTGATTTAATAAAAGCCTTCATGCTTTGTCCCCCAAGCTTTAGTGTTATTTTACCATTGTTGTCTTGAGTCCTGGGGGTATTGAATACCCGAAAACTATAGTTGTTTATTTAATCTAGTTGAATACCCTAAAACTATAGCTGTTTATTTAATTTAGTCTCAACACATTACAGAATAGTCTTCAAAATATACTATAAGCATTATCAGAATAGTCAGTTATCGGTCAGTTAAACTCAGAACAGTCTAGTATTTCATTGTCTTTCAGTTGGGAGTAGGATTTAACACCGACCGAGTGTAGGGATGGCGGCTTTCCCATCAGATAAGAAGAGTCATTAGTAGAAGCCCCTATACTCCAAAACTACGTAGCCACCGTAGGATATAAGAAGTCACCCTTCAGATTAGGCTTGACTATCTCGCAGGGCTCACCCATCAGTTCAGGATTGACACCTTTAGTCCTTTGGACATTATATCAGTTTAGTGGATCCACACAGCCAGCGTTAATACTTGTGGCACGGTATTAATACCCTTCCAACTAGGATTACAGGTTGGACGTCGATTAGCTTAAATTGGAGAATGTCGGTTAGATGATACCTCCCACAGTCTCAGATACAGTTTCAGTTACAGTCCCAGTTCAGTTATTCAGTCTTAGTGTTGTTTGACCAAAGCATACAAATTTTAGTTATTTCAGTATTTCAGTTTATAGATTTTACTCAGTTCATGTTATATGCTTGGTCATGCACCCTCAGTATTTACAAATTTTCACGTATTTTTAGTATATACAGATTTTCAATCATACTTAGTATTTACAGATTTCCATATATTCCAGTACCTACAGATTTTATGCTCTCCATTTAGTACTCCATGCTTTATATGAATATTCAGTTAAATATTAGTTCGGTTCATGAAACCATACATATCAGCCTACCTCATTTATCATACTAGTACATTCAAAGTATTGAACGCATACCTTTTCTTTTGCGCTATGATGTATTATATCATAGGTTCTGACGCTCAGTTCCTGACTCGTGATTAGACTTATCAGATCCTCAGTAGTAGAAGTGGTGAGTCCTCATACATCGAGGACAGACTTACTTTATTTCATGTCCCAGTTTAGTAGTTAGTGGGAATTAGTTGGAGCCTGTCCTATCAACTCCTAGTCATTCAGTTTTAGAGGCTTATCAAACATTAGAGTCAGTTATTCAGTATTCACTACAAGAAAATATATAATTGGCAACAATATTTTTTACAACAAAAATAATATTGTTGGCAAATATCAAGAAACGACAACAACCTCATAGGGTACAACATAAAACCTTTAGCCATAAGTTTTTTCTTGTTGGCAAATATTCTAATCTTGTTGCCATAGATTATGGGAAAAATAATTAATTTAAATTATAAATAATTTGGCAACAATATACTTTTGTTGTTGCCAAAAATATTTACATTGTTGGTAAAACTTAAATTTTGTCAACAAAATCATTTGTTTTATTGTATAAAATTAATTATCAATTATTTTCCATATTTTAGCTAGTAATAACGTGGCAATGTTTCCCTCCAACTCCCAATTTTTCGTCAAAATCACTTTTATCCTAAAACCCTTTAGCGGTTTAGCGGCTCCTCATCACACTTCAGGTTCAAGCAAAGCTTTCAAGAGTTATTGAGTTTCCAGAGCTTTCTCAACCCAGACCTAGGCTTGGAAGGTAATTAGTTTCTTCCCTTTAATTTCAGTAGTTTTAAGTTTAGGATTTTAATTTCTCATGTAAGCATACACATAGTTTGTTAGATTTGCAATTATTTTTGGTACAAATGGAATAGTTTGTTATATTTACAATTATTTTGGGTACAAATGGATTCTTCAGTTGTGCAATTAACTTCATTAGTTAACTATCAAATCTGAGGATCCCTATTTAGTTAAGAGACTAGAGATTTTCTATTTCGTCAAAGTAAAATTAGGCCTTGAACTTTAAGTTGGTGTTTGGCCACGAAAATTATAATTTATTTGGAGTTGGAGTTGTGTTTGCCCATGAATATAAATTGGGGTTGTTTTTGAGTAGTTAGTTATAACACACTTATATGTGGTTTATGTAAGCATTCGAAGGTTGATGTAGCGGAGTCTTACTTGCATAAAATGGTGAAGTATGGGTTAGACCCTGATGCGTTCATGTTAACACAATTATTGGCGTGTGTTGGAAGTTGGGTATGGTGCAGAAAGCGGATGTAATCCTTAATAATGCAGTTTTTAAAGGTTCTGTTCCTGATGAGTTTACTTTTTGCTTGCTTATTTATGGATTATGTGAGGATGGTGACATCGACAGAGCCAAGAATTTGTTTCAGGAAGATAACAAGTGGGAAAGCCTTAACTTAAATGTGTTAAATTTGGATACCAAGATGACTAAAAATATGAGCAAGAATTACATTATAGATAGCATTTACAATGCAAATTCAGTTTATCTTAAACCCAATTTTAACAGCTTGGGAAATTCTTCCTTAAACAACCTCAACACTAGCATCTATACCAAGGAACCTGTCAATAATAACAATAACAACAGTGAGAGCACCAATGGAAATAACTCCACTGACAAAAGGTTTAAGACTCTGCCTATTGCTAAGACACTACTGAAGAATGAGGTTCTTGGTGGATATATATTTGTTTTGTAAAAATGACTTTCACTTGTATTCACTTTTTCAAATCCAACTCAAAGTTGTATTTGAGATTCTTATGGCCAAATGCCATACTTCTACTGTTTACCTCTTTCTAATGATTGAATGTTGTCACAACTAACAACAGTTTAACAAAATCCTTTAGTCTTTTTTAATGTTCAGCTCATTACAAATTGTAATGTAATTCTACAGTAATATAACTTGTTACATTTCTTAATCATTATTTATAGCTATTATTTGTGTAGTATAAGTTCTATTCTGCTAGTTAATACAATTTTACTGTATACATTATAGTTCTTGTAATAATCTGTTATGCACTACAGTCCATACTAGTTACCCACTCGTATGTTTCAATACTAACTCATAATATGTTCCAACACACACTCTTATTGCCATTTCTTGTGATGTAATGCCATTATATGTAAGTATGTTGTAGTAATGTTGCCTTATATAGTTGTCCAATGCCTATTTCCACCACGTTAACAGTACTGCATGTGTCTTTGTTACATTATACTACAACTATATGCATTATTTTGCAACTATACCATTGTATTCTGTCGCCTATGTCTACTGCTATCAGTGCCCTTTGTTGGTTATTGTTAAGGTGTCATTTTCCTCGGATTGTGTTGTTATCATGCTATCATTCATTCTATTCTTTCATAAGCACCAATCAACAATTTGAAATGCTCCTGCAGTATGTGCAATATTATCTATATTAAACTTGTTGTATCGCGCACATTACAATGAAACAACACTGTACTACACACATTACTCATCATCTTTCGTACTATATTGCCTCATATATTTCAACCCTGCTTGTATACCAAACATAAGTCTAATTGTTCACACCCACCTACACTAACAGTTGTAGCCCATAAATGTGTTGTTGTCTTAAAGCATACTGTAGTACTGTACTACATTTTACTCTCTCACAGTGGACCAACATTAATTTCACAACGTGGTGCTATTTAGTTAAATTGTATAAGCCTGGTAACAATACAATCTGTAGGTTTCTTGTTTTTTGTATTTTTATATTAGAGTGTCTTGTATTGATTTTAAAACCTGCAATTTGTTTAGTACATCAATAAGTTTCACTTGTCCTTGCAAACACTGCCTCTCTACACTTTCCTAAATATTTCCTATTTTCTTATAGTAATTATTGTATATCGTATTGTGTGCACCTGTTACATTATATGCTACCACATGTGTAATTACATAGGCACATCATGCTTGTGTTGTTTTGTGCTATAGAACATACAAAACAGGTAGGGTTCTATTGGCTAAAGGCAATATCATTATGTGTACACTAGTGTTGCATTTGTATCATTTATATTGTCTAGTAAGAACAAGACTACACACAATTTTACCAAATTGGATTGTTTATGAAGAATACAGTGGCGTTCAAAAGGGTTATTTGGTGTGTGTTCATCAAAAGGGGTTAAAAATGAACATCACTGTGGTGAAGTTTATGTGGTGCCCCTTCTTCAAAAAGTTTAAAAATGAACGTCACTATGGTTCAATGTTAACATCCTTAATTGGCAAATTTATGAAATGGGGATTAATTAATTGTCGTCACTGGAAATATACTTGTTCTGCAAGCTTAATTCTTCTGTGTCTATAGTTCAAAAAAAGGATTCTCCGATGTCTATTGAATTTAAGATTTTATTTATTTAATTTTGTTAGATTTTTCTTGTTTTAAAGAGTCACTAATCTTGCCTTCCATTCACCTTGGTTGTTCTTTCTAATATTATTATGAAGTTCGAGAAGCGGAGTTTGAGTTAGACGAATCCTTTGGCGTTAGAGCTCCTGTTTGTTGCTACAACATACAAGGTAATAATAACACTTCCTCTTTCTCGTATTTCTTATTCAAGTTGTTACCTGATATTTGATATGTAGGAAGTTCCGAATTAAATACAGTGATAGTATATTATTAGAATTGTTTTCTTAATTGTTTCTGGTTTACAAATTTGGAAAGAGAGATTGGGATTGATATTGCTAGTTGCTTTCTCTTTTAACATGCATTATTCTCTTATACTCTAATGTATTAGAGGTTGTATATGAATGATTTCAGGAGAGGTAAAGGTAGACAAAAGAAGTATTATCTTGCAAACACTTTATGGTCTTTATTTTTTTATATATATAATTTAAAGTCTTTCTTTAACATTTTCTTTCTTTATTTTTTTCATTAAGAAAAATTTATATAATTTCATGTTTATTAATATGGAGCTCTCTGTAGGTAAGTATATAATGAAAAAAAGTTGGATGCATATTGGAAATAGGACGTTACCACAATACTTAAATGGTGTGGAACAATTTCTAAACTTTGCATTTTCTAATCTTGAGGTTGGTGTAAGAATTCAATGTCTGTGCACGAAATGTAATAATGTTCTTTGGAACGAGACGAAGTGAGAACAGACTTACATAGATGGGGGATAATCCAAACTTATAAAA
This sequence comes from Capsicum baccatum var. pendulum, assembly GCA_030864225.1. Lineage (NCBI taxonomy): Eukaryota > Viridiplantae > Streptophyta > Magnoliopsida > Solanales > Solanaceae > Capsicum > Capsicum baccatum. The sequence goes on from CM061557.1 coordinate 125,218,635, forward strand.
GGTGGATTAATCATGATGAGCCAGATTTATCTTCAGATGATGAAACAAATATTAGTGAAGATTCAAATTTAGAACCTGATAATGCTCCCATTTTTGAAATGTTGCATGATATGTATCATGGTGTTCCCAATAGTAATCATGAATTTAATTAGACAACTGATTCAGATCCTGAAGAGCATAATACAGAAGCTGAGAGTTTCTTTAGGTTATTAGAGGATGCACAAAAATAGTTGATCCAAATTGTGAAAATTTCTCCAAACTCTCTTTTATAGTGCAGCTTTTTCAAATGAAGTGTATGCATGGATGGAGTAATACCTCATTTGATTCTTTGTTGAAATTACTGAGTGATTCTTTACCCAAAGAGAATGTGCTTCCGAATTTTATTTATGAAGCTCAAAAGATAATAAAAGATTTGGGTTTAGATTATGTGAAGATAGATGCATGTGTTAATAATTGCATCTTATATAGAAAGGAATATGTTGATCTTACACAATGTCCTAAATCTGGTGAAAAAAATGGACAATAAGAAAAGGAGATGTTAATGATGAGGTTGCTTTAGATAATTTGAATAAGAAAAAAAGGGGTATTCCTAGAAAGATTCTTAGATACTTTCCTATAATACCTAGATTACAACGACTATTTATGATGAAAGGAATCACAGAAGAAATAAGTTGGCATAAAAATAAATGAATTGATGAAGTGTTAAGACATCCACATGACTCGTTGGCATGGAAAATTTTTGATAAAAAACATCCAAATTTTGCTTCAGATCCTCATAGTGTAAGACTTGGACTTGCTTCAGATGGATTTAATCCTTTTGGTTCAATGAGTAGTTCATATAGCATGTTGCCTATCATCTTGATTCCATATAATCTTCCCTCATGGCTATGCCTGAAACAATCTAGTCTATTATTGTCCTTACTTATTCCTGGACCAAAAAGTCTCGGTATGGATATTGACGTGTATCTCTAACCCTTGATTGATGATTTGAATATCTTATGGGTGAATGGGATTGAGACTTATGATGCTTTTGTGAAACAAAATTTTCAATTACGTGCTTCTTTATTGTGGACAATCGATGATTTTCCTGCTTATGGTATTCTGTCTGGTTGGAGCACCAAAGGTAAACTAGCTTGTCCAGTTTTTTATGTAGATACTTGTTCAGTTTACTTGAAACACGGTCGAAAGCAATGCTACATGGGTCATCGAAGGTTCTTGGAGATAAATCATCCTTATCGATGGAATAAAATTTATTTTGACAATATAAAGCAAGAAAGACTTACACCACATGCTTTGAGTGGTGAAGATGTGCTTGTGCAACTTAATACTTTTTTACAAAGGTCAGTCTATGGCAGCATAAGAAAAAGAAAATGAGATACTGAAAGATGTGATAATTGGAAAAAGAAAAGTGTATTCTTTGAACTCTCATATTTTCCTTCAAATCTGTTGAGAAATAATTTGGAAAGAATATTAGTGAAAGTATATTTGGAATGTTGTTGGACATTGAAGGAAAAAATAAGGACACATTGAAATTTCGACTGGACTTACAAGAGATGAAAATTAAAAATTCCCTTCATCCCATAAAAAGTGGGGATAAATACATACTTCCTTCTGCAAGTTATACAATGTCTGAAGCTGAAAGAATTCAATTTTGTCAACTCATCAAAGAAGTTAAGTTTCCTGATGCGTATGCTTCAAACATTATTCGTTGCATCAAGGAAGCTAAAATTCATGGACTTAAAATTCATGATCATTATGTTCTTTTTCAGCGGCTTTTACCACTTATCATCAAAGAAATCTTGCCAAAAGATGCACATGAACCATTAATCGAATTATCACTATTTTTTAGTGATTTATGTGCTAAAGAATTGCGTGTGGAGAGTTTGGATCAGCTAGATAAAAGCATACGAATTACATTATGTAAATTAGAGCACGTGTTCTTACCATCGTTCTTTGATGTCATGGTTCATTTGGCAAACGAGGCGAAGTTGGGTGGTCCTGTGCAATTTCGATGGATGTACTTCATTGAAAGATTGGCTTATTACTTTTTAAACTATTTTTTTAATTGAAATATGTTAAAATATTAATATATATACTTCATAGATTTTTGCGAACCTTGAAAGGTTATGTACGCAACAAATCTCGTGCAGAAGGATCAATTGCTGAAGGTTATCTTGCAGTGGAGTGCGTGACATTCTTCTCTAGATATTTGACTGATATGGAAACGATGCAAAGTCGTTAAGATAGAAATTCTGATTCTTTTAGCATAAATCAAAATAGCTTGTCCATATTTAATTATTACAGTAAACCAGTAAACCACTATTAGGGGGTTCTTGGACAAAGTTGAGTACTCTTGAAATCAATCAAGCCCACTTTTACATTCTCCAAAATTGTGAGGAAGTCAAACCTTGGATTAGTCATAATGGATATATCTTGAATGGTTCTCGATTTCAAACAGTGGCATCTGTGCTAGGTTTGAAAACTCAAAATAGTGGTGTGATGGTGAAGAGTGATGGACATATAGGAAATATTGATTATTTTGGAAAGATAAAAAGAATTTTAGAGATTCAATATATGAATAATAAATCAGTAATATTATTTCAATGTGATTGGTTTGAAGTTCCTTCTCAAGGTTGTAGCCAAAGTAGAGGTTACAAAAAAGATAAATATGGATTCGTATCTGTAGATATAATGCGACTTCATTACACAAGTGATCCATTCATTCTAGGTTCGCAGACTCAGTCAGTGTACTATGTTAAACATGGCCAAAGTGAGAAATGGCATGCAGTGATAAGAGCAAGACCATGAAATTTGTATGATGTTCCCGAACAAGAAGATGAAATGAAACTGTTTCAACTGATTGACTTAGTTGAAAGAAAAGCAAATCCATAAGTGGAGTTGGACAATGATAACATTAGAATACAAAGAGAAGATATTGATGGAGTGAGTGTTGAAGCACCTTCTCTCAATAGTGAGAAAGAAGTAGACTTAGTACGTAGTACGTGTAGTAGGTGTAAATGAGTCTGATCACGAAGACCTGGATAACTTTAGTGACTCTGCTGCAGATGAAGAAACTACTGAACATGATGAAGTCAAGGATGATGATTTGATGTGATTTTCAAGTCAATATCGAGATAACTTTTTCTTTATTGAATCTTTTTTTAATTTGAGAACTTGATATTATATAATATATAATATACAGCCCTTGGTTTTGCTTTGTCTTTTTTAAAATGAGTGTCCAGGTACTAGGTATCCTACACAATCAAAATAAGGTTTTGCAAAATAAAAGCCTTTTTGAGTTTTGTCTTCTTTCCAGGTTCCATGCTCCCTTTTGCAAGATGCTAAGTCAATATTAATGGCACATCATAGAGCGGATGGCCTTTACTGTTTCTTTCCATTATTCTTTGAGCAATAGAAACTTAGTAAGAGAGAGAAAACTAAATAAAGCATGTGGCAATAGCTTAGTATATTGAAACATTTTAACTCCCTATCTTTTCCAAATTACACCAAATGGCAAGATTCCATGAACTCTTGAACTCAAGTTGTGGCTACGTACAGAAACAACATTGAAGCACCTCTGGTCTCCCGCTCTTTAATCTTTGTATGTTCCTCTCCCTCTATAATGTCCAGTTCAATACCTTTATGTGTTGCTACTTCTGGTTTCCGTGTTCCAAGTGACTTAAGCTTCACATAAGCAGCACCAGTTGAGAGGAAAAAAGGGCATCCTGGTGCAGTAAGTTCGTGCAATGTGTGGAGTCCTGTAAAGGGTGGGACCAGTTGAGATTACATGCTAAGTTTTCAATCATATACATTTGGATAATGTGATGATAATCCCTTGCATATTAACTTATATTTTGTCATCTTCTATCAACATCTTTATGTAGTTTGTACTTGCTCCTATCTGTATGACCGTGAAGCAATTATCTGGTGGCAGAAGGAAATCATTGAAAGTAACTCCCAAATTTCCTAGGAAACTACATAAAGCACCTATCTTCTTTTGTTCTTTTTTTCTGTTCCTTTTCTTTACTTTTTGATATTTTAATGTATAGGTCATCAGATATGAGTTAAAATATGAATGAATCATTTTTCGTTTCACTTCATCCAAAAAAATCATTTTTCATTTCAGTAAACTATGACACTAGTAGATTTCCCAAGTCATCTGAGCTTCTTTTGTTGTAACAGGACATTGGCTTTAGCATGGAGTATATAAATCCCTCCGGACAGGAGATGGTATGAAAGTGTATCACCTTGACTTTTTTTCACGTTTTCTCAAAGAGTTCATCTGCTGCAATTCTTGGTTTACTAAGCTAGTGCCACATGCTTTATTTAGTCTTCTCTCCAGTATCTTCATCTATGAGCTAGTAATCCCAGGAGTGTCCATAGGGATGACTGTAAGTAGCTTTGGTTGTCACCATTACTCTTTTCCAATGTACAACAACATTATTATTATTAACATTCCCAAATGATCTTTCCAATTTGAAACGTGACAAAGCCACTACTAGTGGTCTTGGTGCAGCAAGCATTATGCTTTATCTCAACTTGGGGAATGCCCCTATTACTGCTTCCTACAGAAATGTATGGACACAATACGTTGATGCCCACTACGGTTTTCACAGGGATGAATGTTTTTTCTCTGGATAATTGCAACTTGATAATTTTATTGAATCTCTTTGTCCATAGAAGTTTTATTTTCCATCACCTTCTTGATTTCTACTTTTGATTAGTCTTTATTTGTTAAAATTTTTAATATATTGCAGTCAATCATGATGACAAATGTGGATATTTCTAATAATGGTGAAACTACCGATGTATCTGCAATCCCGCCTCCAGGTAAATTGATTTATTTATTAAATCATGTCTCTCCAAATCTGTAGTTGTGTTTTATTTATTTATATCTAAATAATTTTATGTACTATTATATAAAAAAAGAGAAAGGGAAGAGGAAAGACAACAAGGCTTTCAACCCAAAAGAAACGCAAGGAAAATGACATTGGAAAGTTGAAGGTGATTAACCTACTAGATCGAACAGTAGTAGTAGGTGCAGGAGCTAAATATTTTATTACCGAGCTCTTAGTGAAAGTTCATCATAATTTTAAACTTGATGTCTAGAATTGGAACGGAGTTCCTGATCTGGCGAAAGATAGGATTGTTGCTTATATGCTGGCAATTTACTACTCCTATTTGTCTAATTAACTAAAATTAGATTTTGGCTTGTGCTGCATATCTAAGATGAAGGTTCAAGAAAGCCATGATGCAAAGACTTTCACCAATTGAAAAATCTCCAATATTATGAGAAAATTGGTAATGTGAATTTGTTTTTATTGGTTTTGTTGATTAGTTTCAAAGCCCGGAAATTGTTACTTCTAAACTAGATTAAGAGTTGATTCCTTTTGTTGGATATTTACTTAACATATATTCTACATGAATAATAGTGTACTTGTGAAGGTAGGGGTGTGTGTGGGTGGGGTGGGAGGGTTGGTTTTCTATCTAGACAAAGCAACATTACAAAAGGTGTGGTTCAGGAAATGCCTTTAAGGTTTACAATATTCTCCATAGTTGTTGAGTATATTTGCAATGTAAAAACTGATGGTAACCTGTCTTTGATGTTTCCCCACATAAAAAGCACCTAGAGCATAAGATCATCCCTCTTTTCATCAGATTGTCCTAAGTTTGTAGTCTTAATGTTTGATTCTATTTTGAGTGTAGGACACTTTTCATCTTCTGGATACAGAACACAATCGAGATACTATTCTTATAACAACCAAAAATTTATATCGATATCACCATAGCAGACTTCATGATTATTTCAAGAATTTGCTACAAAAGAAGAAAGTTTGCAAAATATACCTTCAGATGTTAATGAAGTTGAATGGAAATTCTTGGTAGATTATTTCAGCTCTGATGGTTTTAAGGTAAAATTATAAATGATTTAACTTTTTATTTGATTTCTTATACTTAGATGAAAATTAATATTTTTATGCAAATGCAATGCAGAGAATGAGTGAAAGAAATAAAAGTAACAAGGCAAAACAAGAAGTGAATCATATTTGCGCCAGAAAATCCTTCCAAGCAGTGTCTTATGAAGCGGTGATATCTTTATTTATTTTTATCGATTATGATTATATTTTCTTCAATAACATAATTATATTATTTTGATATAGGGACACAAACACCGGAAAAGATCCAAATTATCAAAAACTTTGGGAAATGACTATATGAAGCCAAATGGACAGTGGGTTACTAATGCTTCAGCTTAAGTGAATGTACACAAACCCTTCTTATTGATATTTATAGAACTAATTTTTTTAATAAATATTGAAAATCAAAGTTGGTTTAACTTTTTTTTGTAGGATAAAGTGAAAGATGTTATTGCTGAAAAAGATCAAGAAATCGAAGAGGACACCGATATGGATCCTATTATCAATGCTGCATTTGTGGAAGTTGTGGGAGAAAAATCAAAGTACATTCTTGGTCAAGGATCATGAATTAGGATCATGAATTAAGTCAGCAAGTAGGATATCGAGAAATGAAATTCAAGAGCTAACTTAAAGCACGCCAAAAGGAAGCGAAAGATGAACGTCGTAAACGAGAGAGTGTAGAAAGCAAGCTAATGGAAGTTAAAAATCAGCTTGAAGAGGAACGAAGAAAACGAGAAGTAATGGAAGTGCGTTTAATGCATGACCAAAAAATGTTAAAAGAGAGCGTAATGGCACTAGTTTCTCATATGCAAATTTCCAAGGTATTTGTTTGGTATACGGCGCTACACTAGTAAATGTTGCATTATTACTTTTATTTTTTCCACTCTCATTCCATCTCTGCCTCTTTTTCGTTCTATTATCCTTTTGTACAACAAACTAAGTTAATTATATGTACTATATTTAACAGAATGGACTTTTGCTTTTGGCTACGATTTTCAATATGATTACAAATTCAACTACTTCATATGAGACAAGTCCTGCAAGGCTTAGGGATGACAACCGGGTAAGTAAACTTCATAGATCCTCAAGTTATCTTGAAGTATAGCTTGTGGGTATTTTTTTAACTGTGCAACATGGTTGAATGCTCCTGGAGTTTCTTGGTTTCTCTTTAGTTGTGCTTTTAGTGAAAAGTTTGTGTCATTGTGTTGGTCAAGGCTGAAGAAGACTTATTTTGTACCAAGTATGGTGTTTTCGTAAAGTATAGCATGTGGGTATTTTTTAACTGTGCAGTGTGATTGAAATGCTATCAGGGGTTTGGTTTTTCCCCATCTTTTTTGTTCTTATGGTGGTAAGTTTTGGGCTTTGTGGTAGTGAAGGTTGTTTAACTTGACATATTTCTTTGACACTAGTAAGCTATATTTAAGCTCTTGCCATTCCATGTATTGTTTGAAAGTTTAGCTCCGTCCGAATGTGAAGGATCTCTCATGTTTTTGGGTGTTACCTTGGCTACTTTCCTTGGTATAACACCTGGTAACTACTCGAATCTGCATATTGGAATTCTTATCCAATTTTTTGCGGTGTTACTGCCACTGGGATTGCTCAGTTATGTGCCTTTGGCTCAACCTGCAGCTGAAAAGGGAAGGAAGAGAGGTCAAAGTAAAAGGACGAGAAAATATAGGAGGGTGTTCACAGAGGCGTTCCTTCAGTTCTTGTGATTCAGTTATTTTAGAAGCCCCCTTTGTTTACTTCTTGTAATAAGGATCTGATTGCTTGTTATCAACCTGCTGATCTTGTGCTTATTTTTCTTTATTATTCTCAGTAATACCCTGCATCTGATCTTTATTAAGCACAATGAAATATATTTTTGGTACGTATTTATTTATGACGTATGGTTATGTGTTGGCGAACAGTTGATGAAAGATTTACAAGAAAAGAAAAAACAAAAATCAGAGATGCAAAAAGAACTGGATCACTTAAAAGACAACTTGACTTTTGAGAAGCAAAATTAAGAAGTGGCTGATTGTGATTGTGATATATTCAGATCTTTATGCAATGAAAAAGATGCAGAGCTTCTGGTATTTGTTGAATGTTATTAAATTTTATTTATTAAAGTGAAAATCATTTCATTTTATTGATTCATTCTTGACAGGCTGCTTTAGGAGAGAAGCAAAACTTAGAATTGCGATTTTCAAAGTTGCTGGGTCCTCAAGGTTTGAAAAAAAAAATCCAAAAGAGTTGGTTGAAGCAAATAATCAGGTAGAGCTATGAATTTGACCTCTGTCCAAATTTGTCTGTAATCCGTAAAATACAAACTCACGAATCTTTCACTAGCAGGTCTTAGAAAAGTTTCAAGAAGAGTTGAAAGCTCGATCTATATTGCGTATTGTAGACGAGACAAAGAAGAGACTTTTGAGTGAAAAAACATCGCTTGAGGAAAAAATTTAAAAGCTAGAGAAGAAGATGAAGATTTAAATCAAGTAACAACACAAGTGCTATCGGAGAAGATTTTTTTTTTAATTACTTAGTATAGGATCATAATGATCAATTTATATTTTTTTTACAAGTTAAGACACGTAGTACTTAATTTTTTGTAAGTAGAAAATATCTAGTTCATCAATCTTATATATTTTTTGACCTTTGCAAATTATATAATTTTTAGTATTTTTATAAAATTAGATTTATAATGTGTTTTGTGTATGTAGCAACTACTCACAAATTGTTGCTAAAAGTTTATAGAAAATATTTAATTTATTACAATAAAAATTATTGTTCCTAAAAAGCTTTCTACCCGCCAACTAACTAATTTTTTGTCAAGTTTTTGCAACAATTAATAATGTTGGTAAAAAAATTAATTTATCGCAACATTAAATTTTGTTGCAAAATTTTTTATAAGCCTTAATCATACGAATGTAAGACAATAACTTTTTTGGTTGCATTAAGTTATTTTTGGCAATAATATATTTTGTTGTTGCAAAAACTTTTTCCATTGACGTTTATTGCAACGACATGCAACAACTTTTTTATTGTTGCCAAAAGTACTTTTGGCAACAACATACCATATATGGCAACAAAAAATTTGTTGGGAAATGCCTTCTTTCTTGTAGTGATTCAGACATTTCAGTTAGTTATTCAGTTTATCAGTATTTTATCAGCTCAGTCAGTTATTAAAACCTTAGGGTATATCAGTTCTTCCGCAATTATGATATTATTATTCAGTGACATTTCAGTTAGTTATCCAGTTTATCAGTATTTTATCAGATTTAATCAGTTATTAAAATCTTAGGGCATAAAAGTTGTTTTCCGCAATTATGATATTATTATTCAGTGCTCACAACAGGTACCAGCTCATGAATTAGCTTGTGGTCCCTCAGGACTGTAAGCATCGTGTAACGCCCAGGGTGTACTTTCAGGGCGTTACAAACTTGGTATCAGAGCCAGGTTTTAAAGTGTCCTAGGAAGTCTGAAAGCCACGTCATGTAGAGTCTTGTGAATGGGTGTGTAGCGCGCCATACTTATGGACAAGAGGCTACAAGGCATTTAGGAGAAAGTTTCCCTTCTTTCAGTATTCATGTCGTGCGAGTGAGCATGAGCTCAAATTAAACTTCTTGTCTAATCTATTTCTTCATTCCGTTTAAAGAACATGCCTCCCAAGAAGAACGGAAGAAGAAAAGAAAACCAGCCAGCCTCTCAGCCCGCCCGTCCAGGCAGATCCTTTGGATGAGCATGTCTCTCATGCAAAATTCAGAGCTGCATTCACTACTCTAGCGAACTCTGTAGTGGCACAAAATGAATGGCTAGCTGTTGTTCTGGCCAACCTAGTGGCCAATACTGCTGCAACCAGAATTTGAGATTTTACCCGGATGAATTCTCCTTCTTTCATGGGATCCAATTCTAAAGAGGATCCAAAGGAATTCTTTGATATGGTTCAGAAGGTCACGGATACTGTGGGGGTGACATTTAGTCAGAGTGCTAAGTTGGTTGTATGCCAATTGAAGGATGTAGCCTCTACTTGGTTTAAGCAGTGGAAGGTTGATAGTGGTGTAGATGCAGAGCCTATATAATGGGAAGAGTTTACCACATATTTCTTAGATAGATTCTTCCCATTAGAGTTGAGAAAGGCCAAGGTGTTAGAGTTTATTAACTTGAGGCAGGGTAACATGAATGTGAGGGAGTAATCCCTTAAGTTTACTCAGTTATCTAGATATGCTCTTCATATGGTAGCTGATAACAGGTCTAAGATGAGTAAGTTTGTTTCTGGCGTATCTGATAGTGTGGTCAAGAAGTGCAGGACCACAATACTGATTAGCGAGATAGACCTATCTAGGCTGATGGTCCATGCTCAATAGATAGAGGAGGAGAAGATTAAGGAGAGAGAGAGAGAGGAAATAAGAGAGATAGAATGGGTAGTTTTAACATCAGTTAGCCAAAGTCAGAGGGTGGTAATGGTCCTCAGTTCCATCACAAGTCTTCAGCCCAAGCACCCTTTTCTACCAGTTTTCCTATACCCAAATTTAGAAATGACAATAGGGATTGAGAGCACCAGGCTCTAAGTCCCAGGTCAGTGTTAGCAGTGCTCGTACAAATCCTCTATGTCAGAAATGTGGCAGACACCATCAGGGTGAATGTAGAGTAGGTAGTGATATGTATTTTGGGTGTGGCAAACCAAGCCATCAGATTTGAGAGTATCAGGTAGTTTCTCAGAAAGGTAGGGATAAGCGCCAACAGGGCTAATCCCATCAGTCGTCGTTCCATCCAGCCGCCCAACTCAGCAGGGTGACACTTCCAGTGCTACTAGTGGTCAGCGTCCGAACAGATTATATGTTCTTTAGTCCCACCAAGATTAGAAAAATTCTCTTGACATAGTTACTGGTACGTTGCAGGTCTTTCACTTACATATTTATGCCTTACTAGACCCTGGAGCTTCTCTTTCTTTTGTAACTCCATATATAACTATTAATTTTGGAGTCAGTCCCAAAACTCTAGCAAAGCCCTTTTCAGTGTCTACCCCAGTAGGTGCTTCCATTGTAGCCAGATAAGTATACAGGAACTCTTTGATTCACAATATCTCAGAAAGTTACTTCAGTTGATCTCGTGGAGTTAGAGATGATGGATTTTGACGTTATTCTCGGCATGGATTGGATCCACTCATGCTATGCCTCAGTTGATTGTAGAAATAGAATAGTTCATTTTCAGTTTCCAAATAACCAGTCCTTGAATGAAGGGGTAGAACCACAACTCTTAGGGTTCGGTTGATTTGTACCTTAGAGTGAGAAACATGATATCGAAGAGGTGTATTTACCATCTTGTGTGAGGCAAAGACTCTAACTCAAAAACTTCAACTCTTGAATCAGTTCCATTAGTAAATGAATTCTCAGATATATTTCCTGAAGATCTTCCTAGAGTTCTTCTTGAAAAGGAAATCGACTTCGAAATATACCTTCTTCCAGATACTCAGCCTATATCTATTCCGCCATACAGAATGGCTCCAGATGAACTCAAGAAGTTAAAAGAATAGTTAAAGGATCTTCTAGATAAGGGATACATTAGACCTAGTGTCTCTCCATGGGGCGCACCTATTCTATTCGAGAGTAAGAAAGATAGTTCTCTCAGAATGTGCATAGCCTACCATCAGTTTAACGAAGTCACATTCAAGATAAGTATCCACTTCCTAAAATCAATGAATTGTTTGATCAACTTCAGGGTGGCAACTATTTTTCAAAGATAGACCTCAGATCAAGCTATCATCAGCTTAGAGTCAAAGAATGTGACATTTCAAAAACAGTTTTCTGAACTCGGTATGGTAACTTTGAATTTCTAGTTATGCCCTTTGGTCTTATGAATGCCCCAGCAGCCTCAATGGGCATGATGAACTGAGTGTTTAAGCAGTACTTGGAAATGTTCCTCATAATCTTTATTGATGACCATTCTTGTTTACTTTCGTAGCAAAACTGATTATGCAGACCATCTCAGGATAGTGTTACAAACTTTTAGAGCTCACCGGTTATTCGCTAAATTCAGTAAGTGTGAATTCTGGATAAGATCAGTAGCTTTTCGTGGACATATTATTTTTGGTGATGGCATTAGAGTTTATCTTCAAAAGACTGCGGTGGTGAGAAACTGGCCTATACCCATCTCTCCATCAGACATCAGGAGTTTCTTGGGTTTAGTTGGCTATTACCATTGTTTTATTGAGTGATTTTCTTCTATTGCATCCCCTATATCCAGATTGACTCAGAAGAAAGTTAAGTTTCAGTGGTCAGATTCATGTGAGAAGAGTTTTCAAGAATTGAAGACTCGACTCACCTCAACCCCAGTTCTTACCTTGCCAGATGATTCAGATGGGTTTGTTGTGTACTATGATGCATCCAGAGTAGGTTTGGATTGTGTCCTCATGCAGAGAGGTAAGGTTATAGCCAATGCCTCCAGAAAATTTAAACCCCATGAGAAGAATTATTTGACTCATGATCTTGAGTTAGCAGTAGTAGTATTCCCCTAAAAGATTTGGAGGCATTACTTGTATGGGGTGCGCATTGATGTGTCCACTAACCATAAGAGTCTACAGTACACGTTCTCTCAGAAAGATTTAAATCTGCATCAGAGAAGGTGGTTAGAATTATTGAAGGATTATGACATGAGTGTTCTATATCATCCAGGAAAGGCCAATATCGTGGTTGATTCTCTCAGTAGAATGTCTATGTGTAGTGTTGCTCATGTTAAGGATGGTAATAAGAAGTTAGCTCAGAAAGTTTATCAGCTTGCCCGACTAGGTGTTTGCTTACTCGATTCAGTAGAAAGTAGTATATGGGTACAGAGTAGCTTAGAATCATCTCTAGTTTCTGAGGTAAAGGAAAGGCAGGATAGAGATTCCAGTCTAGTTAAGTTGAAAGAATTAGTCAGATACCAGAAAGTGAAGGTTTTCTCCCAAAGGAGAGATGATGTGTTGCGCTATCAGGGTAGATTGTGTGTGCCTAGTGTAGATGACTTGAGGTAATGAATTCTTACAGAAGCAAATGGTGCATGTTACTCTATTTATCTAAGGGCCACTAAGATGTACCATGATTTATGGTAGATCTATTAGTGGAGTGGGATGAAGAGGGATATTACAGAGTTTATGGCTAAGTGCTCTACGTGCCTGCAAGTTAATATTGAGCACCAGAAGCCTAGTGGGTCCATACAGGAGTTCAATATTCCTATGTGGAAATGGGAAGATGTGAACATGGACTTTGTGATAGATTTGCCTCGTACTCATCATCAACATGATTCTATTTGGGTTATCATAGACCGGATGACTAAATCAACTCATTTCTTGCCATTCCATACCTCTTATTCAGCCGAAGACTATGCCAAACTCTATCTCAGAGAGTTGGTCAGGTTGCACGATTTTCCCTTATCTATCATCTCAGATAGAGGTACCCAATTTACCTCTCACTTCTAGAAAGTATTCCAAAAGGGTCTTTCTACCTAAGTCCTTCTCAGTACAGCTTTCCACCCTCAGACAGATGGTCAAGAAGAATGGATAATTCAGACTCTAGAAGATTACTGAGAGCATGCGTAGTTAATTTTAAAGGTAGTTGGGATGACCACTTGATTTTGATTGAATTCACATATAATAACAGCTATCATTCCAGTATCCATATAGATCCATTTGAGGCTCTCTATGGTAGGAGATGTAGATCTCAAATTAGTTGGTTTGAAGTAGGTGAGGCCGCAGTAGTAGGGCCTGACTTGGTATTTGATGCGTTAGATAAGGTTCAGTTGATCATTGAAAGGCTTAGGGCAGCCCAGAGCAGACCAAAATCGTATGTAAATGTGAGAAAAAAGGATCTCGAGTTTGAGGTTGGTGATTTTGTGTACTTTAAAATCTCTCCCATGAAGGAAGTGAAGAGATTTAGCAAGAAAGGGAAACTCAATACCCAATATGTCGGCCCCTTCAGAATTCTCAGTCATTTAGTAAAGGTAGCTTAAGAGCTTGAGTTACCTTTAGATTTAGCCTCAGTACACCCAGTGTTCTGTGTCTTATTGTTGAAAAAGTGTATTGGTGATCCAGTTGTAGTTGTTCCCTTAGAAAGTGTAGATATTCAGAACAGTCTTATCTTTGAGGAAGTTCCAGTCAAAATTCTTGATCATCAAGTTCATAGACTAAGGAACAAAGAAGTTCCGTTGGTCAAAGTTCTTTGGCAGAATCAGTCTATTGAGGGAGCCATATGGGAAGCAGAAGTAGATAAGCAGACCAAGTATACTCATGTTTTCTCCGAAAATCTAGATTCAGTATAAGGTACTAATCTTCTTAAGATTTCTCTCTATCATGCTCAGTTTCATTTGCACATTATGTTCATGTCAGTCGTGCATTCATGAGTTAGTTTAGTCATGCATTCCATACATCAGATATGCATGTTGAGTGTGTAAGCTCAGTCCATCAATTTTCCCTCAGCTTAACCAGTCCCGTTCGAGGATGAATGATCCCAAGGGGGAGATATTATAATACCCCGTATTTCCTTAGTGTAATCTAAGTCCCAATGCATGAGTATTCATATATAAAATTTTCAAAATACTCATTATTTGCTAGTTTAGAGCCTACAATTGCATAGAAATTTGAATTAGCTTTCAAACGATCTTAAATTTGCCCAAATCCGATAACAGGTAAGAAGTTATGGCGATTTTAAGTTTCAGTCGTTAAACACCGTCATTTTAACCCTTATCGCATTGCGAAGCCAGTATAAATGACGATTGTCAATTTCCAGTAAAGCTCCACGAAACCACCACGTCGTATTGTCAGCGAAAATCCTAATTTTCCTTTTCCAGTGTCCTATCATGATAATGGCGCGTCACGCCAAGGGTGAATTTCAAAATAAAAAGGGCACCACTATTCCTCCATGTCGCGCCAAGCCCTCAGTTCTAAGTTGTTTGATTCCAGTGACATGGCGCGTTAGCACCGCATCACTCCTAGGCCAAAATTTGGGTTTTTTTTCTGGTTTTGCGATTTGAAATTTCAGGGGCCGTTTGGTCTTTTCCCATGACCTCAAATCCACCTAAACATGGGATTTAACCCTAAAAGAGCATTATTTACTCACTTTGTCATTATTCTTTCAAATTAAAATCAACTCTCTTCAAGAACAAGAAACCCTAACTCTCAAGAATCCAAGCCAAATCTCAAGAACTCATCATCAATCCTTCCAAATTCATTATCCCAGGTATGTTAGATGTTCATCCATGGATCCCTTTCATCCATGGAGTCCAAGTATCCTATTTAAATTATAATATTTTGATCTCTGCAAGCTAATTGATTTTAAATTGTGATTTCACCCATGAATCTCCATGTACTATTGATTTTTTACCATGATTCAATTAAATTATTATTGTTATTCAGTCCTACATGTTTTAATATTATTATTTATTGAATTAAATCATGATTTAATACTATTATGTTGAATTCATGCTATTTCTATAAGTTCCATGACAAAACTATGATTGTTTTAAACCATGAACTATAAGTGTTTGATAAAATTCCTACAAGTGTAATTGATTTAATAAAAGCCTTCATGCTTTATCCCCCAAGCTTTAGTGTCATTTGACCATTGTTGTCTTGAGTCCTGGGGGTATTGAATACCCGAAAACCATAGTTGTTTATTTAGTCTAGTCTTATCACATTACATAATAATCTTTAGAATATACTATGAGCATTATCAGAATAGTCAGTTATCAGCCAGTTAAACTTAGAATAGTATAGTATTTCAGTGTCTTTCAGTTGGGAGTAGGATTTAATACCGAGCGAGTGAAGGGATGACAGCTTCCCCATCAGATAGGCAAAGTCGTAAGTAGCAGTCCCTATACTCCAGAACTACATAACCAACGTAGGATATGAGAAGTCACCCGTTAGATTAGGATTAACTATCTCGCAGGGGTCACCCGTCAGTTCAGGCTTGACACCCTTAGTTCTTTGGACATTATATCAGTTTAGTGGATCCACATAGCCAGCGTTAGTACCTGTGGCATGGTATTAACACCCTTCCAACTGGGGTTACAGGTTGAACCCCAATTAGCTCAAATTAGGGAATGTCGGTTAGATGATACCTCCCACAGTCTCAGATGCAGTCTCAGTTAGAGCCCCAGTTCAGTTATTCAGTCTTATTGTTGTTTGACCAATGCATACATATTTCAGTTATTTCAGTATTTCAGTTTACAGATTTTACTCAGTTCATGGTATATGCTTGGTCATGCATTCTCAATAGCTACAGATTTGCATGTATCTTCAGTATTTACATATTTTCATGCATACTCAGTATTTAGAGATTTCCACATGTTCCGAGTACCTAATATTTCATGCTCTCTATTCAGTACTCTATGCTTTACATGCATATTTTGTTAAATATTAATTTTGTTCATGAAATCATGCATATCAGCCTACCTCATTTAGCATACCAGTACATTCAAAGTACTAATCGTATACCTTTTCTTTTGTGCTATGATGTATTATATCATAGGTTCTGACGCTCAGTTCCCGGCTCTTGATTAGACTTATCAGATCCTCAGCAGTAGCAGTGGTGAGTCCTCATACATCGAGAACAGGCTTACTTTATTTGATGTCTCAGTTTAGTAGTTAGTTGGGGCATGTCCCATTAACTCACAGTCATTCAGTTTAGAGGCTTATTAGACATTAGAGTCAGTTATTCAGTATTCAAACATTTCAGTTGGTTATCCAGTTTATCAGTATTTTATCAGATTCAGTAAGTTATTTCTATCAGATTCAGTCAGTTACAGACCTGAACCAACGGTCCACCTAGCCTAAAATTGATATTTTAGAGATTTTGGAATAATCAAAATTTGTGATCAAGGTCATTTAGCTAAAGTATTTTGCCTAGTGGCCATTTGGAACCAATGAAGTCTTCAAAATGGGGGATTAGCTCTAAAATCCAAACAAACTGCACAGCAACCTTGTTGTTTATTCCAACAAGTCATTAATGACTTGGTGAAGCTATAGAAAAGCTCTAATGGCAAAAAAAACAAGAAAAGTGGAAAATGACATAAAGGGTCATAATAATATCCACTACTAAAGGAACTTTCATTCGCAAAAGTTAAGGATTAGGATATACCTGAAGTCTAAAACAAGTGAGCATATTGGGTCTGCATGTTGCTTTCGATCTCCAACGTAGCCTCCTCTACTAGGCGGTGCCTCCACTGAACCTTAACTATAGGAATATCTTTTGTGTACAACCGTCTGACATTACTAGATAAAATGAGCTCAGTCTCCTCCCTAAATGTTAACCGCTCATCTAACTGGACTGAGTCCCATCTAAGCACATAAGATGGATTAGGAATGTATCACCGTAGCATAGCAACATGAAAAACTAGATGGATCATAGCAAAATCTGGAGGTAAAGCTAACTCATACACCACCTCACCAACTGTGCAAAGAATCTCAAAAGGTCTAATATATCTAGGACTAGGCTTGGCCGTTCTCCCAAACCTTATTGCACCCTTTTATGAGTGATACACCGAGGAATACTCGATCACTAAATCCAAATCTCAAGGCAAGAAGCCTACGGTCAGAATAGTCTTATTGCCTACTCTAAGCCACTCTCAACATATCTTAAATCACCATGATATACCCAACAACTCCTAAAGAAAATCAGTACCACATGGTCGAATCTTAGAAGTCCCAAACCACCCAATTGGAGAACAAAATCTTCTACCATACAAAGCCTCAAATGGTGTCATCTCAATACTTAAATGATTACTATTGTTATATGAAAACTTTTGCAAGGATAAGTGCTCCTCCTATTGTCCTTCAAATTCTATAACACAGTTGTAGAGCATATCCTTAAGCACCTGTATAGTTCGCTCAAACTGGCCATCTATTTGTAGATGGAAGGTTGTACTCAGATCCACCTATGTGCCCAACTACTTTTAAAAATCTCTCTAAAATCTAGAAGCGAACACAAAAACCCGGTCTAAAATGAAAGATATAGACACACCAGGAAAATAAACTATCTTATACATATAGATGCGAGCTAACCTCTCAACACTGAACGACATCTGAATCGAAATGAAATGCCTAAGTTGTTCAAATGATCCATGATGATCCAAATACCATCGAAACCACAAGAAGTATAAGGTAAGTTACTAACAAAGTCTATGGTAATCCACTCCCACTTGTACTTGGGAATGGGCAATCTTTGAATCAAACCACGTAGATGTTGATTCTCGACCTTTACCTTCTAACAACAAAGGCAATGAGATACAAGGTCTTCCATATCTCTCTTTATGTCACTCCACCAATAATGTTATCTTAAATCTCTATACATCTTAGATTTTTCTGGATAAATAAAATATCTAGAGCTATGAGACTTATGCAGAATCAACTAAATTAAGTCATCAATCCTTGAAACACAAAGTGTGGCCATCAAATTGAAAAACACCCTTGGAATCTATGGTTTTCCTCTCTAACTCACCACTCAAAACCTGATCACAAAGGAAAAAATCTTACTATCCTCAAACCGATAATCCTAAATTTTCTCAAAAAAGGATGACCTTGCCTCAACACTAGCAAGAATCCTCCTAGGGTCTGAAATGTCAAGGTGAACTATCAAGTTGTCTAAGGACTAAATATCCCATGCCAACGGCCTCTGATAAACTGAAATACAAGCCAAACTGCCTATACTCACTATCTTCCGACTCAAGGTATTTTCTACCACATTTGCCTTGCCTAAATGATACAACATCGAAATATCATAATCCTTAAGCAACTCCATCCATCTATGCTGTCTAGCATCAAGCTTTCTCTGGGTCATAAGATACTAAAGACTGCAATGATTGGTGAAAATCTTACAATGTACACCTAAAGATAATACCTCCAAATCTTATACGTAAAAAATACATCCACTAACTCTAAATTATGAGTTGGGTAGTTATAATCATGCACCTTAAGATATCTTAAAGCATCAGAAATAACACGACTCTACTTCATCTATACACAACCTAGGACAACAGTGGAATTATCACAAAACACGGTAAATCCTTTATCCTTAATAGGAAGAGATAAAACAAGACCTGAAGTAAGAAAATCCTTGAGCTTTCAATAGCACAACTCACACCCTTCAGATTTTCTCTCTAGCTAAACCCTAACGCTAAGCCTAACTTTTTATTAATTATCGATCACCATAGCCCCCACCTTCGATGGGGTTGACCCATGAAAAATAATTAAAAGATAAAAGACATTGATGACAGTAGTGATGCCCAAGGATCCTCACCTAAAAAGAAGAATTATGCTAACATATTGAAACCTAAGAATTTTAGTAGTAACCTTGTAAGGGTTCCACCCAAACCCGTGGTAATATTGCACGGTGAACCTAGCATAACATGGAAGTCATCCAAAATAAGAAGCTTAACCATTCAAGGAAATTTGAAATATGCTATTATAGGTAAATTTTCTTATGGAAAACCAAACATAATGGAGTTGAGAAGAACTATTCTAAGTAAGAGTGGCATTAAGGGTGAATGCGCTATTGGAGTCTTGGACACTACACATATACTTATTTGATTGGAAGTATTGGAGGATTATATCAATATTATGTCAACTACTTCATATTACATAAAATCTAAGGATATTTTTTGGTAGATGAGAACATTAAAGTGGGATTCATGGTTTGAACCAGATGTAGAAACAACTATTGGGTAGCATGGATATCAAAGCCAGATCTTCAACCTAATATTTTGCAAAGGACACAATTTTCTTAATAGCTTCAACAGTAGGAAAGCATTAACAGTATGTATAGATACTAGGAATCAAATAAGATCTAGTTGTACAAGGGTTAAAGTGGGGGTAGACTTGGTTTCCAAGATGCCATAAAGGGTGAGAATAAATAAAAAAGATGATGTGATAGGAGAAATTAAATTCAATTGGGTACAAATTCAATATAATTACATGCCAAAGTATTGTAAGGAATGTTTCTTGCAAGGACATGATGAAAGTACCTGCTAGAACATTTACCTTGAATTACATGAGAGAAAGCTGGAGGACAATGAAGAAGTGTCTGATAAACAATCACAAGAAAGAGGTAAAGAGAATGAAGAAGAATCATTTAAAAATAATCAAAGGGGAGGAAAAATAACAAGCAACAGTGGCTAACCAAAAGAAATAACTACAAAAGAGAAAAGTATGGGCATATTTTAGGGAGATAGAAAAATAAAAGAAAAAAGAAATTCTAATGTCAAATACCTTTGATTTATTTACTGAGGAGGAGGTAATAGATATAGAGCAAAGGGAGA
Organism: Capsicum baccatum var. pendulum; assembly: GCA_030864225.1. Lineage (NCBI taxonomy): Eukaryota > Viridiplantae > Streptophyta > Magnoliopsida > Solanales > Solanaceae > Capsicum > Capsicum baccatum. The sequence goes on from CM061557.1 coordinate 125,238,818, forward strand.
AATAAAAGATTGATAAGAATAAGTACCAGTAGCAAATCAAGTAGAATAATAAAGATTGGGTTGCGAGTAAATTCAGGAAAGTATCAGAAGACAAAAAAGAAGATGGTAAGAAAAGAGAAAAAATTATCAATAAAGAACAAGCAAAGAAGATTAAAAACTTGGCTACTGATTTATCTCTTATAGGAAGCATAATAGGGCAAAGATCCATACAGAAAAAAGAGAGATCAAAGGAGCTAGTTATTGTTGATCAATAGAAAGATGAAGAGACAAAGGTAATAGAGGATATTATTCCATTAGCAATACAAGCTGCAAATCAAATCGAATTCAACAACACAGGGAAGGAAAGTCTGGATGCAGATGATATTGATAAAAATAGAGATAAATTATCCATTGCGGGAAATCTGTCTCCAAAGTAGATTTATATGTTGAAAGCATCTCAAGGTATTCAAAAGAAGAAGAACAAACGAGTTAATGCAAGTTCAATGTAGACTAGAAGTTCCCTTAAGAATAAATCTAGATAAATGCACTAATATGGAATATAAGATCATTGAATACTCAAAAATAATTCACTAGATTGATCACTTTACAAAAAAAGACATCATTTTTATTTCATAGGGTTAATGGAAACATTTCAAGATAATCAAAATATAGATGAGTATAAAAAGAGATTAGGGATGTAGCATGTAGTGGCTAACATATCATGAAAAATATGGGAATTCATGGATTCAATTGTTAATTATACTTTTATGATGGATAAAGAGTGGCAACTGACTTTAAGGTTGGAAAATCATAAGGAAAGGGTAACAGTAATAGTTACATTAGTGTATGCTAAATATACTCAAGTTGAGAGAGTAGTATTATGGGAATCATAGGAGGAGATGTCATAATCAATGCAAGAACCATAGTTAGTTAGTGGCGACTTTAATGTTATCATCATTGAAGAAGAGAAACTAGGGTTCTACCAGTTACTGTAACAGAAATTGAGGACTTCAAACATTGCATAAATATATACAATCTAGATGACCCTAGTTTTAAAGGCAGTAAATTTACATGGACGCCTAGGAGAATAAATGAGGATTGCATATTCAAGATATTAGATAGAATCTTGTTTAATAACAAAATGCATGATTAATTTCCAGTACCTGAAACTGATTAATTGTTCAGAAGTAGTTTTGACCAAACACCTTTGCAGATTAACTTCAGTAATGTTAATAAGAAGTTCACTAAATCTTTAAGATTTCTCAACCTTTGTTTGAAAGAGGAGTCTTGCTTGGAGGTTATAAATTTGAACTAGAAAATAGAAGTGCAAGGAAATCCTTTCATCATATTTCATCATAAGTTGAATAAAGTTAAATTTGCTTTAACTAACTAGAGTAAAGCCAACTTTAGTAATATTTTTAAAGAAATTACTACCTTGGAAGAGGTTATTAAGGTTAGTGAGAAACAGTTTGAAGATAAACCTTCAGGTACAAATAAAAAATTATTGTTTAAAGCACAAGCAGATTTTAATGTCCAACTTAGGAGGAAAGAAGAATTTTGGAATTAGAAAGCAGGTTTAGAATGGTTCAAAAAAGGTGAAAGAAATACCAAATTCTTTCATACAGTTGTCAAAGGTAGAAGGTGTAGACTGAAGGTAAAAATAATCCAAAATGAAGAAGGTGTATGATTAGAAGATCAGAATGAGATTGTAGAAGCAGTAGTGAAGTACTTTCAGAAGAAATTCTCAAAAGAAAAGCAAAATAAAGATTTTTCAATGCTGGAAGAATTACCAATAATAATGAATGCAGATCAGAATATGGATTTAAATAAAATTTCTTCCATCTAGGAGGTTACGGAAGCAGTCATGGGTTTGAATAGACATAGTACTGCAGGCCCAGATGGAATAATAAGAACATTTTTTCAAGAGGCCTGAGATATTATTGGAGTAGATTCACATCAAATGGTTGTAGCTTTCTTTTTTAGTTATGAATTACCAAGATTTGTTACACATACAAACTTGGTTCTTCTACAATAAAATTTAGTAGTGGATACTTTATCAGATATGGGATAATATCTCTGAGTAATTTTGTAAATAATATTTTTTCTAGAATTATTCATGATAGAATCAAGAAGTTGTTACCTGAGATTATATTAAAAGAATAGACTGGTTTGTTTAAGGGAGAAGCATTGCAGAAAACATTTTAGTGGTGCGACAAACAGTTTCAAATCTAAGAAAGAGAGGTAAACCGCTTAATATTGTTATCAAATTGGATATGTTGAAGGTTTATGACGGGTGGATTGGTTGTATCTCACTAAAGTATTGAGAAAAGTAGGTTTTAATGAAACAATTATAGACATGGTGTACATGTTATTAGGCAAAAACTGGTACTCAATTCTATTGCATGGACAACCAAAAGGATTTTTTAGATCCTATAGGGGTTTGAAACAAGAAGATCCTTTATCTACTACTCTCTTTATTATAGCTGCAGAACTGATGTCTAGAACCTTAAAATCTATGGCTCTTAGAGAAGAATTTAAGATGTTTTGTATGCCAAGAGGATATCCGAAGATTAACTACCTTGTATTTGTTGATGATATGATCATATTATGCAAAGCAGATTTGGTTACTTTGCAAGGGGTTATATCTACACTGGAGAGGTATGAAAATATTTTTGGGCAAAAGATTAATAAGGAGAAAAGTGCAATCTACCTGCACAAGGGAGTGTCCCAAGAAGTAGTTGTGATGACAGAAGTAGCTATAGGGATCCTAAGGAAAGAATTTCCTTTTACTTAACTTGGATGCCCTATTTTCCACATGAGGAAGAAAAGGTATTTCTATCAGCCTATCATGAACAGGATTAGTAGTAAGTTGCAAGGATGGAAAGGTAAAATATTATTATATGGAGGAAGAACTTCTATAATCAATCATGTGTTACAAAGTATTCCCATCCATTTTTCATCAGTTATGAATCCTCCCGGAAATATAATCAACACAATTCATAAAAATGTTAGCTATGTTTTTCTAGAGTTGTTATATAGGAGGAAGAAGCAACCATTAGGTAAAATGGAAGTTTTTATGTTTACCTGGAGAAGAAGGAGGTCTTGGTCTTATACTATTGCAAGATATGGCTATGACTCTCTTTTACAAATTATGGTGGAATTTTAGAAATAAAAAATCTATTTGGAGTACTTATATTCATAATAAGTCTTGTAAAAGAGAGCATCCTAACATGGTAATATGGAGGACAGGGGTAGGTCTCAGGTTTGGAAAAAGATATTGCAGGCCAGAGACTTAATTGAACACCAAATCTTGTGGTAAACAAGGAGTGGAAATTCTAGTATATGGTGTTATAATGGAAAGGCTATAGGAGACTTATAAACTATCATTCAGAGTAGTAGAAAGTGGGATAATAGGTATCAAAAGGTGAGATATTTAATGCAAGATGGTACATGGAATTTAGAATTGATCACTCAGTTATTTTCACTGAGACTGCTAATAATATTATGGACAAAGTTTGTCCCCCAGTCAGTACAAGAGGAGAGAATAGACCCATATAGATGTTTGAAGCTAAAGAAAATTTTATAGTAAGATCAGCTTAGCAATATATTAGACAAAAGAAGCAAAAAAGCAAGACTTCCAGAGAGCTATGGATAAAAGGACTGCCATTCAAAATGGCCTTCTTCATATGGAGAATATGGAAAAGAAAGTTTCCAGCTAATGAGAAAATAAGAAGATGGGGAATAGAAGGTCCCTATAGATACTGGTGTTGTACAACTTTGGACCAAGAAACCATATCTCATGTGTTTCTAAGATCACACGTTGTAAACAAGACATGGTCCTAGTTTTCTTCTTTATCAGGTATTAACATACTTGGTCTAAGCTTCAGGGAACCTATAATGGCATGGTGGAATACTGAAATCAAGAGTAGAGAAAGAGCCTATTATCAAGCTATACCTAGTATGATGATTTGGGAACTATGTAAAAGAAGAAAGAGTATAAAGCATGATGTAAAGAGTATATTTGAACAAAGAGTAATATTCAATATCAACAGGAATATTGGGATACTACTCAAGGTCAGCAAACCAATTCAGGAGTTTCCTCATGCATGATCTAATATTCAAAACAAATTTAAGCATAGCATATCAAAGGTGAAGGTTAAAAAAGTTCACTGGAAGTGTCCTAAAGAAGGATGGGTTAAATATAATACTGATGGAGCATTTGTAGGGAATCCTGGTATTAGCTCCTATGCATTTTGCTTAAGAAATAAACAGGGAGATTTGATTTATGCATAACGAACTAACATAGATAACACTTCTAAAGTGGAAGCAGAGACAAATGATATTCTCCAATCATCAAAATATTGTTGTTACAAACATTAAAACAAGGTAATGTATCAAATAAATTCTCTTCTTATTCAGAAAATATTAATTAGAGAATAGAGTTGTTCATGGAACATAACAGAGTCCATAGAGCAAATTTGGTCATTATAGGAACATAAGCAAGTTTAGTGTCAACATATTATGAGGGAAAGAAATCAATTAGATGATCATTTAGCTAATTTAGCCATTGAAAGGGGATTTCACAATCACAAGCTTCTAGCAATTAGAAGTTACAACCAAGAAGATAGTTAACAATGAGAAATTACAATGTCCTTACTTAAAATTGTCACCAAAAAGGAGTGAAGGGGCTGGGAAGGATACAACTTAGTTTGTTCACATGCAAATATTTACAATCCAAGGAGGCATAAAAAAAAGTGAAAAATCTATCTATATTACACTATAGAATTAAATAAAAAGGACTCACAGTAAAAGGGCAGGGTTACTTGGGTGGTTTTCTATTTGTACACCTAAAGAGTTTATTACTATCTGAATACTTGTGGCTGAACCCTCAGCAGAGCACAAAAAGAAGAAACAATTCCCATCCACCAGAGAGCATAGCTAGGAGAAACAAAACATAGGAAAAATAAGCTAAAAATAAATGAACTATTAATACAAGGTAATAATCGACACTTAATTTTGCAAGCTAAAATAAGTAGGAGCAACAATAATCCATGGAACGGAGTTGATCACCCAAAGCTGGTACAAGAGAAAGCTATGATTCAACAAAGAAAAAGGCAATATTTCTCAGGTGTATAAATCTTCGATTATTTGTAATAGAGTAGTAGGGTTTGGGTCGGGTCACTTAGTATGAGATAGGAGTAGGGCCTTTTATTTTTGTTTTTTGTGTTTTTCGAATAGGTTGGCCCATTTGTTTGAAAGACTTGATTTTTGTTTTCCCTTATTATTTATAAAATCCCTAAATTAATTCAAAAAACACACTCTTCAGGCTATTAGAAAGGAACCTCCATCCTATTCAATCTGGTCGTAGGTGTTGAAAGAGTAGAAAAACCCTCAACGAATCATCTATAGTAACCGACCACACCAATAAAATTATGAACCTTAGTCGGAGAAGTAGGATTAGCCCAATCATGAATTGCCTCAATCTTGGCTGGGTCTACCATAATACCATCCTTAGGCACCACATTCCTAAGAAATTTCACCGACTCAAGAAAAAACTCACAATTAGAGTACTTAAAATAAAGCACATGATCTCTCAAAGTCTGGAGCATGATCCTCAAATATTTTGCATACTTCTCTCTACTCCTTAAATACACAAGGATATCGTCAATGAAGATAATCATAAAGGAATCCACGGAAGGTTCAATCACTTGATTCTTTAAATACATAAATAAGAGTCAGGTATTATACAAGTTGAATAACATTACCAAGAACTCATAGTGACCATAACGAGTCCTAAAGGATGTCTTTGGGGTATCCTGTAATACCCCATATTTTTCCTAGCTTAAATTCATTCCTAGAATGTTAAGGGATAGCTTCCAAAATGAATAATATTTTTCCCATGAGGAATTTTCAAGATTTTGACTTTCTATTGTGTGGAAAATTGAATAAGCTTTCCATCGAGACCAAATTCACCCAATTTTGACACTCGGTGAAGGAGTTATGATGTTTTTAAGTTGACAGTGTCCCACCTAAGCAACCACCGCATTGCGGTGAAGGTCAATTTCATAATTGTCAATTCCAGTGGACCTCCATGATATTGGCGCATCGCAGAGAGGTCCAAATTCCCAATTTGTTGATTTGCAGTAGCTCAGCGTGATGGTGGCGCATCGCGCTAGTAGCCAAAATCGCAAAAACTATAGGGCACCGCGATAGCTCTGCATCACGGAGAATGCCCAATTCCCACTTGTCTTTTTCCAGTGAACCACCACAATTGTGGCGCGTCGCGGTGGCCAACCGAATTAAGAAAAATATTGCATTTTTCAGTTCTGACTTACAGTTTTAAAAGAGCATTTTGGTCAATTTCCAAGGCCCCAAGCCGTTCAAACATAGTATTTAAGCTTATTTTAAGCAGTTTATGCTCATTATTCACCATTCTCTTCTAAAGCAAAACCCATAAGCCAAAAGCTTCTTCTCCAAGAAATCCAAATTCCTCCATTCATTCTCCAAAGAAATTCAAGATTAAGGATTTCCAACACAAGAACTCCAAGAATTCATCTCCAAAAGCACATTAGGAATCCAAGATTCAAGCTTTTCATCTAAGATCATCAATTAAGGTATGTGGGGTTATAAACAAGGATACTCCTTTCATCCTTGTGACCAAAACTTGTTTTAAATTACAAAGTTATTTGATTTTATATGATTTTCCATGAATTTGAAATTAGGATTCATACTCAATGTTACCATTTACAAGATTATGAGATTTCAAGAGAATTATAAGTTGAATTGCATGTCTATTTTCATATTTACATGCTTATTGCAGTAATTTCCAGATTTCGAGATGAATTTTCATTGTTTTCATTATCAAGTATGATTATTATGATGCTTTTACATGAGTTTGATAGATGGGTTGGTAAGCCCCAAGTTTAGATGTTGAGATTTTGAGAATGATGATGCTTTAAGCATCCTACTATCGGATTATTTTCAGATTTTTAGTAAACCTTTAATCTTTCGATCATCAAATTAGCTATGGAATCCACTTTTCAGATTATTACAAATTATAGAATTCAGATCAGCTTTATTTATAAATTTTTATCAGATTAATGCATAATTGATTTTAGATAAACCCTTATGCTAGTTTTAAAGTGGATTTTCAACAGAATAAGCGTAGCAAATAAAAAGGGAGTAGTATTTATCACCGAGCGGGAAGTATGGGTTTAGCCCATCCTACTTCCACAGAACTACATAGCCAACATAGGTTCAGATTATCAGATTATTCTCATTTCTATATGGATGACAGATTTAGCTTGTGATTGATCACATGGGTAGGTTATACTCCCTGGTAAGAGTATGACACCTCTCCCTAACGTGAGGTTTCTTCCTTAGGAGAACGAGACATTTGACTCCACGTAGCTCGCATGGTTTATGTCGGTTAAGAGAACCTTCCTTGCAGAACAGTTTTTTCCTAAAAGTTTAAAAGCCTTATATAATGATTTTAAGATAAAGTATTCTCCTTAATAGTAAAAGAAAAATGGAAAAGTTTTTAGAAAACCAAGTGAAAAGGCTCAAAAGTTTTACTCAGATTTTACCTTACAGAAAAGATAATAGATACAAATTTCAGCTTTCAGATTTCAGATTCAGTAGTGAGTCCTTCTACACTTAGACAGAATGATTTAAAGGGAGAATACAGGTATAACTTTTAGAACTAAATGTTATGACTTACTAGATTTTCAAGTATGATTTGTTATTCATGATTACAGACATAAGAAATAATCCAGTTGTCTCGCGGCTAACTTCTCCCTATTATACGATTGGGGGCATGCCGGGCATGACTAAGGTAATGATCTTGGCAAAACGATCCATGACTGCATGATAGTGAGATAACCGGTCCACGCCCAGAATTACATTAAAATCCACCATATCTAAAATAATAAGATCAATTAAGTATCAATATCTCTAATAGACAACACAAGATTTGAAAACCTGAAACACTAGTAAAGAATCACCTATGAGAGTAGTTACACGTAGAACAAATAATAAATCCCAAGATAACACTAGTCGTGAATCATGATAATCAGAAATATATGAATAAGTGCATCCCGAATCCAGTAAAGCAAGGGTTGACTAACGACACCTCAAAATTATATCTATAACAGTATCTGAAGACTCACCCTCGGGTCTAGCATAAACTATATATAACTAACCACGCATGCCACCTAGATGGTCTCCTAACCGACCTCCTATCCTTTTTTCTTAAGAAACCCTCGAGTACCTTGGAAACTATCCATACGACCCTAAAAACCACCTTTAAATAAAGGATAAACTGCTTTAATAGGGGACACTCTACGTTTAATCAACAATCGACCCATGACTAGGGCATTCTTGAGAATAATTATCAAAAGATCCACAACTATAACATGCCCCTTGAGCTAAACCAGAACCAATAGATCCATTTGAACTGGAGGAACCACTATGACTAGAATATCTAGAAGACAAACCCTTCAAAGACTTACCACCAACCAACCAGGGCGATCACTAGAACTAAATTGGCCTCCATCAATAATCTGAAGAGCTACCTGAATTAGTCGACTGGAATGACTCTAAGGCTGATAGGATGGACGCGGATAATACCCACCATGAGAACTACTACCTCTGAATGGGGAACCCTACAACCCATACTAAAACTTCCCTAAGTATGTAGGCCTCATATCATTGCCCTCTAGGACCTTACAATGTATCTCCTCTATCAACTGAGTGTGATCCAAAACCTAAGCAAAAGACCTATCCGCAACAACTAAACTCTAAGTAGACATATGAAGGGGAATTCTAAATCCTCTAACAAAGAAAAAAACTCTCTCATACTCGATGTCTAAAATAGAAGTACCATGCCTATCCAACTCATGAAAATGAGCCTCATACTCCACAAGTGTCATGGAGCCCTACTCAAATCTAAAGAACTGATCCCTCAAATGATCCCTAAGGCTAAAATGCATGTACTTCTAAAAGAACATCTCAGAGAACTAAGTCCATGTCAAAGTAGAAGATCCAGCTAGTATAGAATCCATAAAGCCACTCCATTAATGTCGAGTAGCCAAATAAAATTGAAATATGGTGTAATCTATACCACGAGTCTCAACAAGGCCCAAATTATGGAGCCTATTCTTACAAGATAATGAAAACTCATATGCATCCTCGCTTGTGGCACTAGAAAGCCTAGGTAGAGCTAATCTTAAGAATTCACCCAACATCTTCTACTCCTTAATAGACATAGCAGGTTGGGCATCCACTGGCTGAGTAGCTACCAGCTGTTCGACTGCCGGTGCAGGAGGGACCTCTACTCTGAGAGTCACAGCTATAGGTTATGCCTCTTCTCTAATACTACTCTGATCTATAGATTGTGCACTATTAAATAATGCACCATCAACTATCCTTAAAAGCTAAACCAAAGGTATCTCTGAGTACTGAAGAAGAAAGTAACCTCCCTGGTCCACCGCTAGTTGGGGCAGAAGAATATCTAGCTCAAGAGCAGGAGTAGGATCTGGTGAAGGCCCCCTATCCTGGCCTCTAGCTGGGGACACCTCTCCAAGATATCTGTGACCTCTAGGTCATCCATAAATAGAAGTAGGAACCCTAGGATTGGTCTCGATACCCTCATCTCGTATAGTTATTGCATATGTCCTAGCTATCTGTAAAATAGCGAAATCAAAGGAATATTCTATAAACAAACTTACACTCTTAGCACGATATGAGTGAAAGAAGTAAAGAACTCCTATAAATGTATTATAGCCTCACAAAGATAGGAAACAAACGTCATTATTCTGATCCGCGGGACTCTACTAGACAGTTGCTCTTATACCAACAATACCGGTGAAACCTAGGCTCTGATACTAATTTGTCACGACCAAATTTATAAGTCATGATGACACCAATTAAATCTTGCCAGTAGGTAAGCCAAACCATAACCTAAAGATAAACACAATAGATTAATTTGGTGGAAAATGCCAACATAGGAGAAAATCAATAACATATTTTGTATTTTAATAAGGCAATATAGATAGATAAGGTTCAATCAATAGTACAAAAATTCATCCCATGACCCGGTAGAGCTAGTAAAAGAACATCTAGTAATAATACAACTAAAGTCATACAACAACCAACACAATCATGTATTAAAACTAAAGACTAGACATGAAAGATAGAAGAAAATAGGTGATTATGACTCGAAGAGCTCACTCTATCTTCGGATATTTGTAAAGCATGAATTTCAATCAACGATGGTAACTAGTACTCGAATATTTACCAAAAGAGTACAAAAGTATAGTATGAGTACCAAAACCACGTGTACTGATGATAACGCTCAAACTACAACTCTCGTAAGAGTGTAAGCGGTCGATGTCAAATATAGAACCCAACTGGGTTGGGTGTCGAATCCCACAGGGAATACTCGGTCACTAAGTATGCAACTATTAATAGACTGTTGGTCAAAAATTCTACGGAAAGGGGGGATTTAAATTGTGGCGTGATTTAAGAATAGCAAAGTAACAACTGAAAGTTTTGTTTAGTATGTTTTAATAAATGAGAATTATAAGTTAGGGTTATGTCCACCTTATGAGTTCTACGTATCTATTAACTATGAGTTATGCAGAATTCAGACATGCATGCACTTATAGAGGTTCGTATTCTAATGGTAAATCCTAGTGTCTCTCGACCATCAAGGATTATCTCACTTTAACTCTCTCGAGCTTAAAGCGTGTAACTAACGGTACGAACTCTCCAAGAAGTTAATCCAATTACGGCACTAACTTGTAAATAGGGGTTGGTAGCCCTATTTCCTTGTCACACTCTCTTTTCCAGACATGTAACTTTTCTCTCGAACAATTTAATGCTATACTGGCGTATTCTATATGTTTGCAACCACAAGAATTCAATTAAGATGAAGAGAGTAATGATATAAGTGGCATACGCATCAAGAATTCACAAACTCACAGCAATAGATAATATATCATAAGGCTTCCATAACCCTAACAGAGAAGTTTAGCTACTCATGAGGGTAACTGAAATCAACGAAGACATCATCATCATATCAAAACTATAGCAATATTATATTGAAGAGGAATGTGACGTCACGCAAGATTGACATTTTTCCTCTTGGCGTTTTTCACAAGTTAGCATTTTTCTCTGTTAAAGCTTACAGAATCTATAACGTGAATTCTACTAAAAGTCGAATAGGAGAAAAATAATGTCAACAATGAACCAACGAAAGGAATGGAATCAATGCTGAAAAATTCAGCAAAATAGGGTTTTTATAACATCCATAACCTAGTCCTACTAAGTTACTGCTGATCCCCAACTCTTTAGAAATACTATTTTTGCCCGGGACAAGTTTTTCATGCATCACTTTCAGTCCATAGGCTTCCAAAAGCTGCCTTCCTTCTTACATGAAGCTTTCCTTTGCTGCCCAGGGGTCCACAAAGTGCCGAAAAGTTCATCATTAATACCTGAAACATGCTAATCACGTTGGTTAGCTCACTTACAGGAAAAAAGACTAAAAGTGCAGGAATTATATATTTTATCCTCTAAACTTAGCCTAAAACATGGGTAAATTATGGTGTTTGGGCGTGTAAATATGCCCAACATCAACACCCCACACTTAAAGCTTTGTTCGTCCTCGAATAAAATATTGCGTCCATGCGACATCTAACTTAGAATATTACAGCAGCAACACAAAATGTTCAACAAGACATGCACGGTAATCATTAACAAAGAGTAGTTTTATTGATCACTTACTAAAAACAATTCAACCTCCAACATAGACTCGTGATGATGGTTAATTCGTATCCACAAGTTAAGGCACAAAGAATCATACAAGACTACCCAAAACTCATCAACCATATGTGTCTCACGCAAGATATCACCCATAATCACTCACAAATATTGCATTTTTCGAAACCTGGGTACAAGATTCTCCTTGCTCTCACTCTCACAAAGAATTCATATGTTGCAACTGTTGACCATAGGCTTGCCCTTAGTGTAATGATCTACTAATATCAGAATGCTAAGCTTAGGATCAAATAGGTATTTTACAGGTTGTAATGTAGGCTAAGGGACGGGTAGGACTATTTTGGTCAGAAATAGTGACTATGTTCCTAAGCGCTTTGATACATCACATTATGCCATTAACACTCTCTTTTAATCAACTCTTCTACCTTTCTTTCATTTATCACCCCTTTTCACCTATTTTGCCATTCAAACATGAACACAATTATCTTTTTAGTTTTCTATTTCTTTTTTTTTTCATATCAAACATCTCTATGATAGCCATTCTTATTCACAACAATTTCAAGTACCAATACATTCTAAGGCACCACTCTCACCCAATGTCCTCTTATTTTGTCACATGACTTTACAATTTAAAGTACTAAGGAATTTGGATCAAATTATGGTCTTGAAAAAAATAGATTAGGCTTACATATGAGGTTGTCCAAGAAAATAGCTAAAGGCTCAAAGGGGGTTAACTAGGTTAATGTCCACGGGTAGGTAAAAAGAAGGTAAACAAGTACAGGTTGCCAAAGAAATGCCTAAATCATCTCCTAAACTTACACTCTTTATTTCGCTTTACATACACACCAGTCAAGTTCTAGCATCAGCCACAAACACAGAATATACTATTATCTCATACACACAAGGCACATGGTCAACTTTATTGGGAGCAGTATAGACCTTTGACCCAACAAACGAAGGAATTAAACCACACACTTATCATACAGTGAGTCACACTTAGAGCCTAAACATCTCAATAGTAATGATTTTAGCACAAGCTCTTGTCATAATACCATGCTGCTTATCAGAACAATTTCATGCGAAATCTAGAAAAAATTAACTACTAATCTACTAACTACTACAAAATCAAACAAACAAGCATAAATAAATATAGGCAAAGAATTACAGCATACAAATACCAGCTGCACCCCACACTTAGATGGGGCACACTGCCCTCAGTGGAAAATAAATAAGAAGAACCTGGATTAGTCGGACTCCTCCTCTATGTCTGGGGTCATACCCTCTGCATCTGAATTAGCATCGGAGTCGTCGTCATCAAAATTCTCCTCCACATCTGAGTCTGGCATTCGGCGATCATCGTCGGTTGGCACATCATCGTCAAGAGGTTTCTCAAAATATACACCTACTCCACACATAGCCCTCGCATGCTCATTCATTGGGTAGTCATAATCCAACTATTGGAGCTCTACAGCAGTTGAAACATAACCCCCGCTCATCATGGTGAACCTCGTCATGCCATATAAATGGCAGAAGAAGCTTTCGTCGTGAGCATGTCTTTCTGCCGTGGTCAGGTTGACGTCATGCATAGATTCAACATCTTTAACCTTTGTTAAATCAACCTTCTTCGGGTTGTGTGGAAGCTTATGATCTGCAGGTTCCTCTTCGATATCCTCCTTCCTCAATATCGCAGTCAACAGATTGCCAAAGCTGAAGTAGGATCGCTTGTGCAGCCTAGCCTTATGCATTGAAGATTGAATAATCGCCCCAATGTTGATAGGGATGTTCGTCATCAACGCGTACACCAAGCATACTCTATCACGTGTGATCTTTGTGTACTGCGTCCCTGGAATCAGGCAAGAGTTGACTATCCACAACCATATCCGTGCTTCTCTGTTCAGTGAAGCATACGGGAAGGTATTATGCCAACCGGTGTCCTTATGTCGACTCCAAAGTTCCATTGATCTTGTTCCACATAATGTGTGTCTGATTTCCCTGTACGGAGGTCTTTGTTGAAGCTCCTTGAGCGGTGATGGATCAATAGATGGAAGACCCAGAAAAGTGTTAAAGAAGTTCGCATTCAGCTGCAAGACTTGGCCCCTAATCTTCACCTCACTCCCGGTAGTCTTTGGGGACCAATTTGCATAGAATTCTCGCGTTAAATCAAGATTGCATTCTCCCATATCCCGGAAAATGAAATCAAGGTGTAACGCCATTATTTTGGCCATAATGCGAGGTTCTTTCTTCACTAGGCTTTCCTTTTGTATCAGCTCCACATGAACATACTTTTTCACTTTGTTGTTCCTGTACCACTCCTTTCCTTCCTCCTTTAGGACCCATTTTATTCCTCCCGATCATGATTTTCCTACCCCCAGAGGGAAAGGAACATGCGGCGAGGTATTTGCAGCGAGAAGGATTCAGCTTGCTCTTTTTTTCCCCTTTTCTGTCCCTTCTGTGAGGTGGATGCTTTTTCTTTTCCTGGTCGACTTTTTGGTGCCATTGTACCTGAGATTAAAATAAAATCATGTTAGCTTATCTCAGAGGATTTGATTGATACACAACAATAGTGGCACCACCCCACACTTAATTTGTTGGTACAAACTAATTAAGTGAACGTTATCGATTACTCAGACTTCATCGACATACGTATATGTGATATGTTTCAACAATACGTTTTAGCACAGTCATACTTTCATGTTGTCTTTAACTATCCTTTTCAACTCTATGTCATGTAATCTTGATCATACTTTATGGTTTGGATTAATGCACTTTTGGAAAAAGACGACCACGTAGAGATTGAATCAAGTTTATGGTATAGAAATAATAGCAACATATCATGCTTGTATTCAATCATGCTCTTCATCTCGATGGACAGGTTATTCCAACATACAAGCTTTCAAGTTACAAGATTATTCCATTATCTTAACCATGTTGATTCCGCAAAAGTATGACAATGTATCACAATCAAATATAGGTTTTAACCAAGTGTAGAACACCCATACATATTCTTTCACTCACTTAGTTGTATCACAACAAATCAACCACATTCACATCACCAACAGTACTTCAAGATTTAACAACTTATTATAGGCGTAGTATTTTAATACTTACGGAATATAAAAGAAGAACAAAGAAGTACTTACTTGGTTGATGGCCTCGGAAGATGTTCTTGCAAAGTTAGAAGAGCAAAAAGAAAATTTTTGAGAGATTTTGGAGAGGTAGGCGGCGCTTAGGTTGAGTTTGCAATGAAATTTTGTTCTAAGACTAAGGTTCTATTTATAGGACAAGCTTGGGTCAGGTTTTGACCCATTTGGAATCGGATTAGGAGACAAAAAGTGAGCATAGGCGGCGCCTAATGATTTGCCTATGCTTGGCATAGGCGGCGCCTTTTGAAAAGCCTAGTTGAGCATAGGCGGCGCCTATGCTATGGCATTGTTGGGCATAGGCGGCGCCTACGCTATGGCATTCTAGATTCAGAGACAAAAGGCTTTGTCATAGGTGGCGCCTATGCTATGGCATTGTAGAATCCGAGAGCTTAGACCATAGCATAGGCCTTGCCTTGTTCGTTGCCTAGATTTACATAGGCCTTGCCTTGTTCATTGCCTAGATTTGCATAGGCAATGCCTAACCCATAGCCTTTGCTTCTTCATTCCTAACTTACCACCTTCAACATGAATCACTTCTACATCAAAATTTGAGACCAATCTCCTCCTTTATACATCTTGTACCTACACTTACTCAAAAACAACCAAAATGATTAGAACGATGGGTTGCCTCCCATCAAGAGCCTTAGTTTTGGTCGTGGCTCGACTACAAAAACAAACTACTTAATGAAACAAATCAATTAAATACGATGGGTTGCCTCCCATCTAGCGCTTGATTTATTGTTGCGGCACGACATAGTTACCTCGATTACTTAGATTTCGTCGAGATAGATGGTGTCCATGCATTTTATCGAGTCAAGAGGACTGATATATGGCTTGACTCGTTGGCCATTCACCTTAAAGACACCACTATCAATGCCTTCTAACTCTACTACTCCAGACGAGTAAACTTGGCTAATTTTGAACGGACCAGACCACTTAGATTTCAACTTACCTGGAAAAAGCTTCAATCTGGAGTTGAAAAGAAGTACCATATCACCTGTCTGAAAGTTTCGTTGGATAATCCGCCGATCATGATACTTTTTCATTCGTTCCTTGTAGAGGTCTGATCTTTCATATGCATGTAAACAGAATTCATCCATCTCATTCAGCTGCTCCAATCTCAGATTCATAGCATCATCCCAACTCAAATTAAGCCGCTTCAACGCCCATAATGCTTTATGCTCGAGCTCGATCGGCAAGTGACAAGCTTTCCCATAAACTAATTGGTACGGGGACATGCCAATTGGTGTCTTGAACGCAGTTCTATAGGCCCATAATGCATCGTCCAGCTTTCGAGACCAATCCTTCCTACTAGCATTTACAGTCTTAGCCAGGATCAGCTTGATCTCACGATTAGAAACCTCTACCTGCCCACTAGTTTGTGGGTGGTAAGATGTATCCACCTTGTGTTGCTTGACCCAATATTTCACCAACACGGCTCTAAACAGCTTGTTGCAAAAGTGTAATCCTCCATCGCTTATGATAGTACGTGGTACCCCAAAACGAGAGAAGATATTTCTCTTTAAAAATGCTAAAACACGCTTGCCTTCATTATCGGCCAGAGCTACTGCTTTGACCCATTTGGATACATAGTCCACAACAACTAGGATAAATTTCATCCCAAACAAACTTACGAATGGGCCCATGAAATCAATACCCCATACATCAAATAGTTCTATTTCAAGAATTTTCGACATGGCATCTAATGGTGCTTCGAAATCGCGCCTTGTCTTTGAAATTGGTCACATCTTCTTACAAAGTTGTAGGCGTCCTTAAATATCGAAGGCCAATAATAGCCACTTTGCAATACCTTCCTTGCTGTTCGATTACCTGCGTGATGGCCCCCAACTTGGGAAGCATGACTTGCTTTCAATATGCTAGGCACCTCCACATTTGGTATGCATCGCCTAATAACAACATCCGCACATCGTCGAAACAGATATGGTTCATCCCAGAAGTAGTGTTTCACATCATGCATGAACTTCTTCTTTTGATGAAACGAGAGATTACCAGGCATCACATTACTTACCACATAATTTGCAAAGTCTGCATACCATGGTAACTCTTCCACCATTGTGGCTAGGATCTCCTCATCGGGGAATGCATCATCAATCTCAAGATCGGGCTGCGCTATGTGCTCATTCTCAAGTCTAGATAGATGATCAGCTACTTGGTTTTCGCAACCTTTTCTGTCTTTTACCTCGAAATCAAATTCTTGCAGCAACAACACCCAACGAATTAGCCTTGGCTTAGCGTCCTTCTTTGCTATTAAATATCTCAGCGCAACATGATCAGTATGAACCACCACTTTAGTCCCCAACAAATAAGCACGAAACTTTTCAAAAGCATAAACAACTGCTAGAAGCTCTTATTCCGTGATGGTATAATTCTTCTGGGCGCCATTCAAGGCCTTGCTCGCATAGTAGATTGGATGAAATAACCTTTCTCTTCTCTGACCAAGTACAGCACCCAAAGCTACCCCGCTTGCATCACACATAACTTCAAACGGTTGAGACCAATCAGGCGCTACAATGATAGGAGCTTCAATTAGCTTCCCTTTGAGGCATTCAAATGCCTTCAAGCAATCTTCTCCGAAGTCGAACTTTGCATCTTTCTCCAAAAGTTTGCATAGCAGACTAGCAATCTTGGAGAAGTCTTTAATAAACCTTCGATAAAAACCTGCATGACCGAGGAAACTACGAACTCCCTTTATAGAAATTGGAGGTAGTAGTTTTTCGATAACTTCAATTTTAGCTCGATCCACCTCAATTCCTCTTTCGGAAATTTTATGCCCAAGAACAATACCTTCTTTAACCATAAAGTGGCACTTCTCCCAGTTTAGTACCAAGTTGAATTCAATACATCTCTGCAACGCCATACTTAGATTTGTCAAGCATGCTTCAAACGACTCACCCACAACTGAAAAATCATCCATGAACACCTCTAAGGTGTCTTCAACCATATCAGAAAAAATGGACATCATACAACGCTGAAAAGTGGCGGGTGCGTTACATAGCCCAAATGGCATACGTTTGAAGGCAAACGTACCATATGGGCATGTAAATGTTGTCTTCTCTTGATCCTCGGGAGCAATACAAATCTGATTATAGCCGAAATACCCATCCAAGAAACAAAACCATCCTTTCCCTGCCAATCGATCAAGCATTTAGTCCATGAATGGAATTGGAAAGTGATCTTTAAGTGTCCATGAATTCAGCTTTCGGTAGTCCATGCATACTCTCCATCCTGTGACAGGTCTGAGTGGGATTAGCTCATTCTTTTCATTTGCAACTACCGTCATGCCCCCTTTCTTGGGCACACATTGTACCGGGCTCACCCATTGACTGTCGGAGACTGGATATACTACCCCTGCATCTAACCACTTAATAATTTCTTTCTTCACCACCTCTTGCATAGGTGGATTTAAACGTCTTTGATGCTCAATAGTGGGTATGCAATTTTCTTCAAGCTGAATCTTGTGCATACATATCCCAGGCGGGATACCAATAATATCAGCAATAGTCCATCCGATGGCTCTCTTGTATTTTCTCAGAACAGAGATAAGAGCCGTAACCTGCTGCTCGCCTAAATCAGCTGCAACAATAACCGAGAGTGTATCACCACTTCCCAAGAATGCATATTTTAGATGACTGGGCAGCTCCTTTAATTCTAACAGTGGTGGCTCTTCAATGGATGGTTTAGCTGGTGGAGTAGGTCAATTTTTGAGATCAAGGTCCAGCTTCTTGGGAGCATGAGAATGCGACCCTATTCCTGTTAAAGCACAATTAGTTTCTTCATAATCTTCAATATCTTTGCTTTCAACATTTATAAGCACAGCCACCAATGGGTCAACAATAAGCTGATTCTCTATAGATAATTCTTTCTCATCATCAAAATAAACATCATCTATCAAGAACACATTCATCTCTTTGGGTTGCTTCATCGATTTGCATACATCAAAGCGGACCACTTCGTCATTCATCCAAAATAAAAGCTCATTAGCTCTTAAATCAATAAGCACACTTCCTGTTGCAAGGAAAGGACGCCCCAAGATTATGGGAACTTCAGAGTCCACCTCACAATCTAGAATAACGAAATCTGCAGGAAAAATGAATGACGAAACCTTCACCAATACATCATATAAGATATCGACATGTCGTTTTACCGACCTATCAGCCATCACGAGCCGCATATTGGTTGGTGTAGGCTCGCCCAACCCCAACTTCCTGTAAATAGATAGTGGCATCAAATTGATGCTAGCTCCCAAATCGCACAATGCCTTAGCGAAATCCAAAGATCCAACTGTGCAAGGAATAGTGAAAGCACCAGGGTCTGCCTTCTTTTGAACGAGCGATCTTGTAGCGATTGCACTGCAATGATGAACATTATCCGCTAACTCATAACTTGCTGCCCGCTTCTTTGTCACAATGTCCTTCATGAATTTGGCGTATCCAGGCATCTGCTCTAGCGCCTCCACCAAAGGAACATTTATAGTCAGCTGCTTCAACATAGTCATAAATTTATTGAACCTGGTATCATCAGCTTTCTTCTTCAGTCTCTGCGGAAAAGGTGGTGGTGGAAGAGGAATAGTTTTCTTCACCACTTCCTTTTTATCTTGCTTCCGACTATCGATCTTTTCAGGCTGCAGATGTCTAGGTGTAATATCATGACCACTCGCTTCATCTTCTACGACATCTTCACCTTCTTCATCAATAACATTATCCGTTATATCATCAACCACCTTCTTGCCTATGGACGGATTTTCCAACACTTTACCACTTCGGGTAGTAATGGCCATACACGATCCATCATTCCTCGGGTTTTGCACTGTGTCGCTAGGTAGCGTTCCAGCTTTCCTTTGGTTGAATGCTGCGGAAAGTTGACTCAATTGTTGTTCCAACTATTTTATTGAGGTAGAATGAGAGTTAACCAATTGATTTATTGATGACAAATCATTCTTCACTTCGGTTACACCAATGGTGGTTGCTTCTACTCCTTTCAACAACTTAGCCATCATGTCCTCCATGGACATCTTTCCAGAACTAGATGCAGCGGCCTCTCGGTTTCTAGGTGGAACATACAAACCACTCCTGTCAGTCTTATTCTTCCAACTACCTTGATCACGGTCCTTGTTTCCAGATTTATCATAATAGTTCCGACCTTGGTTTCCTTGGGCATTGCCTCGGAAACCCCCCTGATTATTCAAGTAGTTGGCTTCTTCCTCAGAATCAGATTCATCTCGTCCCTGTGATACAACGGCCTTAACCTTTTCGGTCTTCCCTGATAATAGATGCTTGGTAAGAAGATCCATCTGCGTTTTCATGTGAGCCATATCTTGGTCATGCTCCTCTTGTCTACGCCTCTGCTCTGCAGTCATGCCAATGGATGTAGTAGAGCTTGCTACCTCAGAATTCCTGGTATGCCAAGCTTGACTTTGCTTCGTCATACGATCTTGCATATCACTTGCCTGAATAAAGGTAAGGTCCATGAATGACCCTCCTGCTGCATTATCCACTACTGGCTTAGTCACCGAATTCAGAGATCTGTACAATATCTCCATCAAGTGGACGTTGGTCATATGATGGTTTGGGCACCGCATAAGCTTCTTCTTAAACCTCTCCCATGTTTTGTGGAGAGCTTCAGTTGGAAGCTGTCGAAAGTTGCTGATCTCATCTCTCAACTGTGCTCTCTTGGATGGCGAAAAGAACCTTTCTAGGAAAACTTCTTTCAATTGCCTCCAATTAGTGATAGAATCAGGAGTTAGCCCATTCAACCATAGAGTTGCCTCCCCAGATAGAGACAATGGAAATAAGCACAGCCGAATAGCATTTTGTCCAATGCCTGGATTGTCGAATGACTTGCATGTAGAGATGAAATTGATCAGTTGCATCTTTGGATCATCACCTGCAAGTCCACCAAACAATCCCTTGAGCTGCAATAGCTGAATCATAGTGCTGGTGATATTAAACTTGGCTCTAGGTGCCAAGGGTGGAGGAATAATTTCCCCTATGGCACCAGCCCCATCTAAATTATCATCATCCTCAAAAGGAATCTGCACAGCTCGACGTTCAGGCCTGAATCTAGCTTGACGATCTCTTCTATTCCCAGGTGTCGCCACCTCATCTGTACGCCTAGGATTCAGTAACTCCTCATCCCGCAGGTCCTCATCGTCAGGATTTGTTTCCCGGCTTGGATTATCAATATTTTGTTGATGCACTTGAGCAGCTGCCAACACAACTAATCTAGCTTGCTCCTGTTGAGCAGCCCTTCTTTCAATGTCACGTTGTGCATCCATTCTGCCAATACGATGTGGTTCAGGATTGATAGGTAATAACGGTTTACCTGAACTTCGGGTGGTTGGCATGCACTGAACAAAACCTGAATAAAACAAAAACAACAACTAAAAGTAAAATACGAGAATCTTTGACCAAAAGGTCTAGTAACTATCACAAACTTAGTAGACAACTATATTCCCTGGCAACGGTGCCAAAATTTGATAACACTCAAACTACAACTCTCGTAAGAGTGTAAGCAGTCGATGTCAAATATAGAACCCAACTGGGTTGGGTGTCGAATCCCACAGGGAATACTCGATCACTAAGTATGCAACTATTAATAGACTGTTGGTCAAAAATTCTACGGAAAGGGGGGATTTAAATTGTGGCGTGATTTAAGAATAGCAAAGTAACAACTGAAAGCTTTGTTTAGTAGGTTTTAATAAATGAGAATTATAAGTTAGGGTTATGTCCACATTATGAGTTCTACGTATCTATTAACTATGAGTTATGCAGAATTCAGACATGCATGCACTTATAGAGGTTCGTATTCTAATGGTAAATCCTAGTGTCTCTCGACCATCAAGGATTATCTCACTTTAACTCTCTCGAGCTTAAAGCGTGTAACTAACGGTACGAACTCTCCAAGAAGTTAATCCAATTACGGCACTAACTTGTAAATAGGGGTTGGTAGCCCTATTTCCTTGTCACACTCTCTTTTCCAGACATGTAACTTTTCTCTCGAACAAGTTAAGGCTATACTGGCGTATTCTATATGTTTGCAACCACAAGAATTCAATTAAGATGAAGAGAGTAATGATATAAGTGGCATACGCATCAAGAATTCAAAAACTCATAGCAATAGATAGTATATCATACGGCTTCCATAACCCTAACAGAGAAGTTTAGCTACTCATGAGGGTAACTGAAATCAACGAAGACATCATCATCATATCAAAACTATAGCAATCTTACGTTGAAGAGGAATGTGACGTCACAGCAAGATTGACATTTTTTCTCTTGGCTTTTTCACAAGTTAGCATTTTTCTCTGTTAAAGCTTATAGAATCTGTAACGTGAATTTTACTAAAAGTCGAATAGGAGAAAAATAATGTCAACAACGAACCAATGAAAGGAATGGAATCAATGCTGAAAAATTCAGAAAAATAGGGTTTTTATAACATCCATAACCTAGTCCTACTAAGTTACTGCTGATCCCCAACTCTTTAGAAATACTGTTTTTGCCCGGAACAAGTTTTTTATGTATCACTTTCAGTCCATAGGCTTCCAAAAGCTGCCTTCCTTCTTACGTGAAGCTTTCCTTTGCTGCCCAGGGGTCCACAAAGTGCCGAAAAGTTCATCATTAATACCTGAAACATGCTAATCACGTTGGTTAGCTCATTTACAGGAAAAAAGACTAAAAGTACAGGAATTATATATTTTATCCTCTAAACGTAACCTAAAACATGGGTAAATTATGGTGTTTGGGCGTGTAAATATGCCCAACATCAAATGAGCAGGCATCATCGACCTACTGAGATAAATCATTATATAAGAAAGATAAAATACAAGATAATATAATTAAGTCAAGGTAGAAACAAACCTAAATCATCTCCAACATTAGTGTGCATAAATAAGAAAATAAAACAAAATAATAGAACAACATACCGTAAAATATCACAAACACAATCATAACTATAAAATTGGTGCCCAAATGCTAATTAGTACAAAAAAGTAAATAATCCAATGCAAGCCCCCATAGATAGTATAACCTATCACCGTCTTCTTCCAATTTTTCAATATTCACTAGAATCCACACATATCATGTCACATTATATCCATTGCCTCTCTTTCAAACTTAGCCACATTGCTATTTTCAATCGCACACCCTAATATCATCATATCATAGTAAGTATATCATTACAGAATAATATGCATATTTAGATTCAAATTGGTAAAAATAATCAATAGGTGGACATGAATTGGTAAATATAATCAATACCAAAACTCAAACTGGTAAATATAATCAATAGTCGGACTCAAATAGGTAAATACAATTAATAGCCGAGCTTAAATTGGTAAATATAATTAATAGTCAGACTCGAATTGATAAATATATCATCAATGTCATAATCTTCTTCCAGACTCAAACTGGGTAAATATCATCAATATCATAACCATCCTCTGGACTTGAACCGGTAAATATAAATATATCAATGTAATCAATAGTATCATTAATACCATAATTAGTAAGAATAAACCCTCATATTAACCAACATAACAATCAAGTGTCAAAGTTTCTCAATATTACCTTAATAAGTATTTCCAAGAGTCTAACAAGCATATAGAGGTCTACAAAAAGCTAACATGCATCTTAGCCTAAGATAGGTCAAGGGCCCACTCCTAATCCCCAAAGTTCCATTATAGGCAAATTGTACCTGAACTAGGTTGAAGGTATCTAATTCCATTTTTAGATTTTAATCAAGTCTTAATTATCCATAGGATAGGAAATTCACCTAAATTTTTATTAACCAGGTCAATTATTTATAATTTAAAGATTCTGAATAGCCTAAACGATCCAACTAACCCAAACATATCAATTTATCATACCAACACCTAAAACCCATCCTCAATAAAACACAATATCAATAAGATAATATGAACTAGCTCAATATAACAAGGGGTAAAACCTAAATTATCGCTTTTCTCTTTTCAGAAACTTTTGCAAAATCCAAATCTATCAAAATCACATTCTACTCATCAATATGAGAATAATGATAACCATATTGTACTATTGTTCTTTGGGTCCAAAGATCGCATAAAATCCTATGTGGGTCCCATTTTTGAAAATTCTTGTTTTCGAAACCAACTCAATATTACCTTATGCTCAAGGAGTCATTACCCTAAAAAATGGGTAAAATCCAAGCTAATTTGGGGCCAAAATCAAGCCTTCAAGTTTTTTGGATTTTTTAACAAGAAATGGAAAATCTACTATGAAATTAGATGAATCTTACCTTAAATTCAAATAAAATTGCATAATCAATCAATATCTAAGATCCCAAATCACCCATAAGATCAAATTTTAAGCTACTTCACTATTTAGGGTTTTTATCTCTCTTGGAATGGATGAGAAATTGAAAAATCTTGCTAAGAGGGTCTATTTATACCCATTACAAGTTCTTGGGTCTAGCTAATATGACTCGATGTTTGAGATTGCAGTATATTGTGGTTGTCCAAGTGAATTATGGTCGTGATACTTAGCCCTGCGATCGTGGCTCTACAATCCTGCTCAATGGAGTCATGATCATGATCCAAAATATTGTTATCTCAATGCCATAGAAACAACTGAGACTTGAGAAATTTCCAAGTCTCCGCCAACCCCTCAAGATTCATCTGTAAGCCCATATACACATAAAAACTATGTAAACATACCAAATTCAACATTTTAGACTTAATGATGAAGTTGAATTTTCCATACAAGGTCATGTCAATGTAATATGGGTCCCACATCGAATTTCCAATTTCTTAACTTTCTGACCAATAGGTTGATATGAGCCTGGGTGTATCGAAACCTAAACAAAAGGTCCACCTAGCCTAAAATCAACATTCTAGAGTTAGAGTGATATTTTTCATACTTAAGATTTAGAAGCATTATCTTTATAACGTGTATTATGTGATCTTCATAGATCATCAAAGTCTTCAACATCTTATGACTTAGGGAGAGCTAAATTCTAGAAAGCATAGGTGGATAGAGTTGCTTAAGGATTATGATAGCTATATTTTGTATCATTCGGGTAAGGTCAACGTGGTAGCAGAAACCTTGAGTCAGAAATCAGTGAGTATGGGTTCTTGGAATCTACTCAATTTCTTAGAGGTCATTAGCATGGGAAGTCCAATCCTTAGCCAGTTTGATGGTACAACTTAATATTTTAGAACCAGGAGGATTCTTGGTAGTGTTTAGGCGAGGTCTACCCTATTTGAACAGATTTAGAATCATCAATTTGAGGATATCAGACTTTACATCATTAGTGATAAGGTGTTTAGTGGAGAATCCAAAGAGGTAACCATATATTCTGAGGGTGTTCTAAGATTATATGGTTGCGTTTGTGTTCTGAAGGTTGGAGACTTGATTTAGTCAATTTTGCAGGAGGCTCACAGCTCCAGATATTATATTCACGCTGGTACAACTAAGATGTATAGATATTTGAGGCAACATTATTGGTGGAGTGGTATGAAGAGAAATATGGTGGACTTTATAGCTTATTGCCTATGTGGTCAACAAGTGAAGGATGAGTATCTGAGTTTTGGTGGCTTGATTCCGGATTGTCCATTCTTAAGTAGAAGTTGGAGTGGATCATCAAGGACTTTGTTAGTAGTTTGCCTCATATCTCCCATAGTTTTGATGACATTTGTGTCATTGTGGATCGATTAACCAAATCAACATATTTTATTCCTATTCAGATGTCCTTCAGTGCCAATAGGTTGTCCCGTATCTATGCTTGTGAGATAGTCTATTTTTATGGAGTGCCCATATCAATTATTTCAAATTATGTTCGATATTCACTCTAGCTTCTAGAGAGCTTTTCAGGAAGAGTTGGTTAGCCATGTGGATCTTAGCATAACTTTTCACCTTCAGACCGATAGGTAGTCAAAGTAGGCTATTCATGTTCTCAAGGATACACTCCAAGCAAGTGATGGATTTTGGAGGTCAGTGGGAGCAATACTTAGCTTTGGTAGAGTTTGCATATAATAATAACTACCTTTCGAGTATTGAGATGGGACCCTTAAAGGCTTTATATAGTAAGCGATATTGTTCTTTAATTGGGTGGTTTGAGACCCCCGAGATTAGACCCTGTGGTACTGACTTGCTTTAGTAGTCGTTTGATAGATTCAGGGTGATCCTTGATAGGTTGAGGGCATCACAGAGTAGGCAGAAGGCTTATGCAAATTATAGACTTTGTGCCTTAAGATTTGGAGTTGGTGATTGGGTATTCCTCCCAGTATCATCCATAAAAGGTGTGATGAGGTTTGAGTGGAAAGAAAAGCTCAACCCTAGGTTTATTGGACCCTTTGAGATCCTTTACATAGTTCGAGAGATGGAATATGTGTTGGCCATAACCCCAGATTTTGCTGTTTTCCATGTTTTTATTTACGATGGTACATTCTCGATGTGTTCCACGTTCATTGGTGGGGCTCCTTCCAGTTGGATAAGATGTTGCCATTTGTGAAGGAGCTGATGTTCATATTAGCCAGGGATGCCAGACAGTTGTAGACTAGGGAGATTCTAGTAGTTAAGATTCAGTGGAGACCTGCCCAGTTGAAGAGCCTACTAGGGATATTGAGATCTAGATACGGGCCAAGTATCCTCACCTATTCGAGACTTTAGGTACATCCTAACCCTTCACTTTCACCGAACGAAAGTTCTTTTAGTAGCGGATATTGTAATAACCATCTAGGTTATTTTTTACATTTACGCTCATTTTCACCATCTAGAGCTTTTCTATAGCTGTCCCAACTCATTTATAACTTGTTGGATCTGATAGTTCAGTTACCTGGCAGTTTGTTTGGTTGTTAGAGTCAATTCCCTGGTTTGATATCTTCATTGATAAAATTGGTTGTCAGGCAAAAAATTTAGTCAAACTACCTTGTATACTAATTCTAAAAGTTCTAGAGACTCTAGAAAGTCAATTTTAGGCTAGGTAGACCCTTAGTTTGAGTCCTAAGGCTTTCGAACTCATTCGCTCTATTGTCTAGAAATTAAGATAAATAGCGTTTGGGTGTGGGACCAACTTTTTATTTAAACGACCTCAGATGGAGAATTCTACTGCACCATTAAGTCCACAACATCGAATTTGATAGGGTAACATAGTTTGTTTGCATCTATAGGATTACGAATAAATTCTAAGGGGTCGATGGAGACTTGGAAAAGTTCCATGTCTCTAGTTGGTGCATCCGCTAAAGCATCCCTTTGGGGGGCTTTAGCAGCACTGGCCAGCTCAATGATCTGCTTTAGAGGCAAGCTTACAACAAAAGTACAAGCCTCTTTAGAGCAGCCTGTCCACTTTAGCGGTATTCCAGGTAAGCTTGGGTACTGCTTTAGCGGCCCCTAGGCGCTTTAGCACTGACTGCCAAAGAAGCCCAGTGCCCATTTTAGCGGTACTTGGGAGCCCTTTAAATTTCCCATTTGCCCAAATTCTCTCTCAGTTCACACAAGTTCAAGAGTGAAAAATCCTAGAATATGTGAAAACTTGGTTGAGATATTTAATAGGTGATTTTAGGGGTGTTTGTAAGCATTAATTACTCGTTTCTTCTCCGGATTCTTTGTAAGTTTTCATTAAATTCATGGTTAAATTCTTATAATTTCTCAAAATCCCTAGATATAATGATGGGTTGATTTTAGCACCATTTGAGCTCGGAATTACCCATTCTTAAGGGTAAATATTTCTTTAGTATAAAGGAACATGTTGTCGATTTTGAAAGTGTGATTCTACAAGTGGGCCCCACATGAATTTTTTATGTAATTTAGGATTCGAAGAATAGAAATACAATACGGGTACCGTTATTATCATATTGATGAGTAAATTATCATTTTGATAGTGTGCTATCCCTCGCAAGCTTCGCAGAAGGGAAATTCAACAACATAGCATATTTCTTCGGTCTTTCTTTGATGTCCAGGTAGGCTAAGTTTACCTCTCTCATATATTGAGCTAAATTATAGTGTAATTATAGTGTATTTATAATGATGTGTTAGTATTGGTTGGGAATTAGGTCTTGGAGGTATAATTAGTATTATTTAATTATTTAGCCTTTTAAGGAAAAATAACTCAGGTGTAATCAACTTAGTTATTCATGTTTTGGGTAGAATTGCTATCTTAGCTCTAATTGTGGATTATTTGGCATCTAATAGAAGAATTAGATACCTTAGCCTAGCTTAGGGTAGAAACTATCTTAGGATAGATTTCAAAAATAAGAAGTGGGCCCCTCCGGCCCGCTTTGGGCCAAGACTCTTATTAAATCCTTCTAGACTTTTATAAGCATGTTTTAACCTTTAAATGTTGTTTTAATTTTGAAAAAGCTAGACACATGACGTTTATACTAGATTAGTACTTGTGAACTTATGCTAGTTCTGGTTCAAGTTTGGGGATTCGTGATTTATTATTTCTGATTCAAGTCGTGCAAATGATGATGACATTAAGTTTTAATTCTAATTTGAAATTTATAGGTTATTTATAGTATGTTATGGTATGGATGGATTCACTATTATAGCTTAAGATATGGTTAATTAATGAAATTTAGATTATGTACTTTCTTTGATTGCACCCTCTGGGCTTACGGGCCCCTCGTTACTGACTTATGGGGTACAGTCTTGTACTGTTGTTACGTGTTTTTTCATATTATATTTTTTAGGTTATTTATTTACAGTATTGGAGCATTGCTCTAGGTTTGACTTCTTACCTTGACTTAGTTTATTTATCTTGCACCTTTATTGTACTTATATTATGATTTAGCTCAATTGGTTGATGATGCCTACTGAGTACCCATGGCTTTAGTACTCATTAAACACTTCTGTACCTTTTTTGGTGTAGATTCGAGTACTACTGGTTGTCGCTGATATTACGATTGTGATTCTTAAAGTTTGGAGATAGGGTGAGCTCTTAGTGCCAGAGTAGCCTTTTCTCCTTCTTCTATTTTTTTTGTCTTTCATTATTTGAGACCGATGTATATTGGACTATTTCTATACCGGCATTCCTTTGTTAGTGGCTCTTGTACCAATACGATTAGGTCGTTGGATG
Organism: Capsicum baccatum var. pendulum; assembly: GCA_030864225.1. Lineage (NCBI taxonomy): Eukaryota > Viridiplantae > Streptophyta > Magnoliopsida > Solanales > Solanaceae > Capsicum > Capsicum baccatum. Next base: position 125,267,785 of record CM061557.1, read on the forward strand.
TTATTTCTATCTTGTCTATCTTTTAGATTATTATTATTACTTGAATTATTATTGTAAGCCTTTTAATTTTTTGGATTTTATGTTCCTTTTCCATCAAATTAGGTCATTGCTTATTGTTTAGGGCTTTGGTTTGGCTTACCTACTGGAGGAATAAAGTAGGTACCATCATGACTCATAAAATTAGGTCGTGACATCTATTTTTGATTGAGACATTCTTGCTCAATATAAAGTGAGTTAAGAGCAGAAATTTTATATTATGCCGTTAAGCCACTAATGTTGACTCATATCTAAGTTGGTGGGGTTTTGAATATCTCCCATAAATAGTTGAATCATTGCTTGTGAGAATAAAACTTCATATGTTTGTCTGAAATATGATATATTGCATACAATAGTATTTATACGCATTAGGCCTGCAAATTTTGATTAAATTCTTCCTCAATTGATTCAGGTTCATAAACCAAATATCTTTCATCTAATAGCTTTTGATGTGCAGTATATGATGAATAAATATACCATGATGCAGAAAGATGGATACTCTAACATAGATTGAATATACATATATATATATATATACATATATATATACATACATATATATATACATATATATATATACATATATATATACATATATATATATACATATATACATATATATATATATATATATATATATATATATATAAATAGCTTTTGATGTGCGATATATGATAAATGGATATACCATGATGCACAATCTGAATTCTCTAAAGTAGATTAGGATGTATGTATGTGTGTGCACGCGCACGCATTAGTTTTTTTATCATAAGGGGGAGAAAATAAGAATCTAAAAAATATGTTGTGAATTATCATCAATATATTCCTCAATCAAAAGGTCATTCAAGTAAAATTCTAGGAGCATTCATATATAATTGTAAATGCTTCAATTGAATATCTATGAAGGACAAAGTCTACGATATGCATAAAGCATGATAGGTAAATCCGTTTCGAATGAAATATTTCTTTAAAATGAAAGGATCAAATCAGCCATCTATATCTTATAAGAGAGACAGAAACATGTGAGGATGACAAGTGTCATCACATAATAATTCCTATTTTACATTCTAAAAATAAAAGTTAATTCACTACAAACTAATTTTTTTAAAAGAAAAATCCACAAATGGATAACTACCTAAATGAACACACACATGTTCACAATTCAGTTTGAGTTGCATCATGGATGCACGGTTATTTGTTATTTTTCTAAATAATAACAATAAATAGTAATTCACTTATTAGATCCACATCTTCTGCAGATGATTTTATAGCAAATTTAAAAAGGAAGTCAAATTTAAAAAGAAAGTCAAATAAAAAATAAAGAAAACACCACTCAACACCTAACTGTAGAGAATAACTGATCACCCCGGGAGAAGACTTTTGTCGTGTTTGAGAAAAATCTGACGATACACCGTTTTAATCCTTGTTGCATCTCTGCAAATGCTCTCTGATTGTGATGTTGTTGTGATTATATTGATTTTTTTTATTTTCATGTTTCTTTGTTTGTTAATTTCCCCATATAATCATATTTTAATCTAATCATCCGATTCTTCTAACTTTTTCTTACTTCTTGATTCTTTAACAGGACATTATTAAACAGTGTTTCTAGTGGAGCCCAAATTAGGAATATGTTTATACCCTGGGTATTTTTATATTTTTGTACCCAATATTAACTATACGTTTAGTAGGAATATACTGGGAATTTGTTTTTTCTGCAAAAGGAGCTTTTATTAAAACAAGGAAATTTAATAACACAGAAAGAAATTGCCCAAGTTGAACCCAGACTTTGAGAGTCTTTGAGGAGTTCTTGCAAAATAAAGAGCGGTGGAGAAATAAAGGTTATTGAATTACTATCCATGCATTGCATTTGAGTCTTTCCAAAAGCTGTCAACTTGTCCGCTACAACACTTGCCTCTCTGTAGATATGGCAGATATATTTGAATTTATTTGATCAATTTATTAATCATGACTTATCTGATAAAACTAGATTTAGATATTCTCCAAAATATTATTTAGATGAATAACGTACAAAAATTATCAAAATATAAAGAATTAAAGCAAATAATATCTAAAAAAACGTAAAGAATTAAAAATAAGGATAGAAAGACTGCAATATAACATAATTGCCGGAGTTAATAAAAACTCAATAAATGTACAAAAAGAAGAAATATCAAATTTAGAATAAACAATTGATATTCTAGAATATACATACCAACATGATCTATCAACAATTAAATAAAAAATGAACAAAGAAGAATTTATAATAGGTGAAAAAATATATGAAAACCATGAAGGATTAAAAACAAAAATAGTATTTTCTAATCTAGGAAGAAGGTATAAGAAAATAGGTGAATATTTATATTTAATGTTAGAAAAAGAAGAATTAAAATTAGAAGATAAATTGACAGCTATGATAAGAATAGAAAAAGAAAATGAAGAAATAGATAGAAAAAAGGAAATAGAAAAATAAAACAACATACTACAGAAGAAATACGAAAAATAGAAGAAACTAAAAATAGTAGGATTGTTGAATTAGAAAAAGAACTACAAATGCTAAAAGATCTGTATGAAAAAGGACAGAAAGATAAAGAACAAAAAGATAAAGAACAAAAATTATTAAACGAGATAAATCAATTTAAAGAAAAATTAGAAATAAACAATAAAGAAATAGAAACTAGGGAATTAGAAATAAATACAATAGATATTGAAAAAACAAATAATTATGATTCAGAAGATAGTGAAACATATACAGAAATCTTAACAAATACAAAAAATTTAGTGGTCAATGAAAAACAAGAAGTAATTAATGAAGAAAACTTAGAAAATAGAAACACAGAAATAAATACTCTTGATAAAAAAGAAGATGAAAATATAATACCTAGAACATCAGAAATAAGAAAACCTACATATTATAAGAATAAGTTTAAAAGATATAATCTAAAGGATGAATATGACAAATGGACACCAAAATAAATAGTTAATAAAAAATATAACTTTTTAAACTTAGATTGTGTAATAGATACAGAAAAAATAATACAATTATGGATAGGATATATGACAAAATAATTATTAGATAATAATATAAATGTAACAGATGCACCAGAATATATAGAAAGAACACTAATAGGAACAATGAAATTATGGTTTTCAAATCTAACTAAAAATAGTAAAAGGGTATTAAGAACTACAAACCTACAAAAGAAACATCATCAACAACTACAACTAAATTAACACCAATAGAATTATTAAAAAAATATGAAATAGCTATAAAAGACGAATTTAGCAGCATGACAACAACAGAAGAAGAACAAAATGAAGACAAAGATACAAATAGGAATTTAAAATTAAAATTAGCAATATGTAACATGTGTTACATAAATGAATATACTTGTGCATTTAAAGAATATTATTATAAAGGAACATATAATACAGAAGAAAATAAAGAAATAAGAAAATTATATTTTAGTAAATTACCTGAATCATTTAGTTCAAAAATAATAAAAAGTTGGGATGAAGCAAAAATAGTAGATACTCTAGGAGCAAGAATAAAATTTTTACAACAATAGTATAGAAACCTATGTGAAAAATATAGAGAAGAAATAAAAATGAAAAAAACATTAATAAGAAATTTATCATGTTGCAAAGATAAAATAACACCTCAATTTGGATGCGAAGAAAGATATTATAAGAAAATAAAAAGACATAAGAAATATAAGAAATACAAAAAATCAAAATATAAATATAAGAAACCAAGAAAAAGATATTCTGTAAAAAATTATAAACATGAATGACCATATAGGAAAAAGAAATCTATAAAAGAAAGTACTTGTTATAATTGCGGAAAATTAGGACATTTAGCTAAAGATTGTAAATTACTTAAAACCCCAAAAACTAAAAAAATATCAGAAATAAAAATAGAAAATACAGAATATATGCAGATAGATTATATAGATTACGAATTAGAAAGTGAAGATAGTATATATGAAATTTCAGCGAATGAAACAGATAATGAAATAGATAGTGAATTAGATGAATTAAATGACTAAAGAAGATATAAGAATAAACCAAATAACTGAAGAAGATATAAAAATAATAACAAAGGAAGAATATTTAAATGAAGAAGGAACAAATCAAAAAATAATATTTGATAGTCATATATTTGATGAAATAAAAGGAAAAGAATTAGATTTAAGTGTAGAAAAAATATTTAAAATACCAACAATAAAAAACATATTTAGTAGAAGAAAAGAAGAATACTACGTAGTAAGCCAAAAAGAACATGTAATAGATTGTAGATATGTAAAAGGAAGAGCTAGTATACCATTAGTAATAAAAAGAATAATTAATAAAGAAATAAACGATACAAAAAATAAAGACCCAATAAAATATGTACACCTAGGAGGAACATAGATATTGATAAAAGCATGTTTTAGAGAAGGAATAGATACACCAATAGAATTATACCTAGCAGATGATAGAATTATAAAACCTATAGAAAAAAGTATAATAACTGCCATAAAAAGAAATTTAATATACCAAAATTTTAAATTTATAATAAGTGTGAATTATTTAGTAGCAATAACAGATAAAAATATAGATAAATTATTAGTTTTATATTAAAAAATATCAGGAATAGAACTAACCCCAGAAAGTAAAATATTTATAGCAAGATGTAAAAATCTATATGTATTAACAACAAAACATAAAATAACGGGAAAAAATAACATTAACAAAATACAAATAGAAAGTCCGTTCGAACAATTTGTAAAAATAATTGATAATAATGATTATAGTTATAGGGGCATAGAAATAGAAGAAAATTTAGAAATAATAAATGATAGAATAAGTAAAACAAAAAGAATAGCTTATGAAAAACCAGAATCATCAAGTTATCAAAAAGAACAAGTTATGACACAAGTTCAACAACTAATTTAAACCAATATTACATAACAAGAACAATAAATGAAAAAAATATTTAATACCCTTAAATACAGGACAAGAAGAAAATTATATAGCAAGATATCTAGTAAAAATGAGGAAGTAAAATCTGACAATAATATATGCCCAGATCTACCAAGAATCTTAATAAACACTAAAAATATAGCAGAAAAAGAAATAACAATAAGTGTTAGAAAAATAAAATTAGAATTTAAAATAAAGGAAGAAATGCAAAAACAGACATAATATTAGGAATAAAATGACTAGAACAAGTAAAACCATATAATATAGAGCATAAACAATTATCTATAACATATAACTGAGAGAAATTATTCTTAAGAAGAGCTTTAACATGATATGAAAATATATGTATCAATGAAGATAGTAGTAGAAGGGTATTACAGTAGATATTATACGCCTATTATAGATACAAGAGCAGAAGCTAATTTATGTAGATATAATTGTTTACCAGAAAGTAAATGGGATAAATTAAAAACACTAATAATAGTTAATGGATTTAATAACGAAGGAAGCTTAATTACTTATAAAGCTAAGAATGTAAAAATACAAGTATGAGATAAAATATTAACAATAGAAGAAATCTATAATTATGAGCTAACATCAACAGATATACTTTTAGGAATGCCGTTTTTAGATAAATTATATCCACATATAATAATTAGAACGGATTGGTGGTTTACAACACCATGTAAACATAAAGTAAGAGCAAAAAGAGTTACTAATAAAATAAGAAAGAAAACTGATTGGATAGAAGAAAGTGAAAAAATTACACAAAAATTAAAAAAATATAAAAAATACAGAAGATACAATAGAAATGGTCGTATTTTCAATAAATAAAAAGGAAATAACCATATTTTCAATAAACAAGATAGAAATAATTAAGAAAAAATTAGAACAATTATATAGTGAAGATCCATTAAAAGGATGGAAAAAATATAAAACTACTATAAAAATTGAATTAATAGATAAAAATAACATAATAACTCAAAAACCATTAACATATAATTTTGACTATTTAAAAGAATTTAAAATGCATATAGATGAATTATTATAAAAATAATATATACAAAAAAGTAATAGTAAACACAATAGTCCAACATTTATAGTGAATAAACATAGTGAACAAAAAAGAGAAAAAAGTATAATGATTATTGATTAGAGAAATTTAAATGAAAAAACTATGACATATAATTACCCAATACCAAATAAGATATTAAAAATAAGACAAATACAAGGATATAATTACTTTAGTAAATTTGATTGTAAATCAGGATTTTACCATTTAAAGTTAGAAGAAGAATCTAAGGAATTAACCGCATTTACGGTACCACAAGGATTTAATAAATGGAATGTACTACCATTTGGATATAAAAATGCACCAGGTAGTTATCAACATTTTATGAATAATTATTTTAAACAATTACCTAATTGTATAGTATATATAGATGATATACTATTATATACAAAAACCAAAGAAGAACATTTAAAATTATTAGAACAATTTACAGATATAATAGAAAAATCGGGAATAAGTTTAAGTGAAAAGAAAGATGAAATTATAAAAGATCAGATAGAATTTTTAGGAATACAAATAGATAAAAGTGGAGTAAAAATGCAACAACATATAGTACAAAAAATAATAAATTCGAAAGAAAAATTAGATACAAAAAAGAAATTACAATCATTTTTGGGATTAGTAAACCAAGTAAGGGAATATATACCAAAATTAGCAGAAAATCTAAAGCCTTTACAGAAAAAATTAAAAAAGAATGTAGAATATAATTATAATGAAGAAGATAAAAAATAAGTCCAAAAAATAAAAACACTTTGTAAAGAATTACCAAAATTACAATTCCCAGAAAAAAATAGAAAATTTATATATATAGTAGAAGCAGATGCTAGTAAATGTAGTTATGGAGAAGTACTTAAATATAGGTACGAAAATGAAAAATAGAACATCATTGTAGATATTATTCAGGAACGTTTAATGAAACAGAAATAAAATGAGAAATAAATAGAAAAGAATTATGTTCATTATATAAATGTTTATTAGCATTTGAGTCATATATTATATATAACAATTTTATTGTACGAACAGATAATACAAAGGTATGTTGGTGGCTAACAAAGAAAATACAAAATTCAGTTACAACAAAAGAGATTCGGAGACTAGTATTGAATATATTAAATTTTACATTTACAATTGAAGTAATTAGTACTAACAAAAACGTTATTGCAGATTATAGATCAAGACAAAGCTACACAGACTGATATAATATAATATGATGCTTTAGAAAAGATATTCAAAACCCTAACTACGCCTTCAATGAAAGTGGACAGTATGGGTAATGAAATAGAAAAGCTACAGACTAATGAAGATAAACTGAAGTCTGTAGCTACAAATCAGCTAACTCAGCAGTGTGCAGAGCTATATCGATCGGAAGACATTAAAATTCCAAAGCTAGAAGGAGACATTGGGACACTCCGTAAAACCGATAACATTTATCAATCTACAGTTGTAGGTACAAGAAAAGGAGTTATTGGACAAAGATACCAGAATATGAACTTAAATAAGACATTTGAAAAATCATTTACACAAAAAATACAAAAAGACCTCTTGAACATACCCCCATAAATTACCACATATCGAGATAGTCTGAACCAAGATAAAAAAGTTTATAACTATACAGCCCAAAAATACATAGAAAATATCTACCGAGTACAAACTTTTCTAAACCTTAACCCTAGAGCTACAGATATCAAAGAACCCAACACAAACTATATAACTCAAAGATTACAAGGTCACAACAAGATTGCACTACCCAAAACCAACCCAAACTTAATAAAAACTTGTTTTGATTATGGATTATTAAATACCATATACACCCAAGATGGAGAAGAACTATCAGCTATGGAAGAATTACAAAAAATATTCAACACCTATAAAAGAGTAACCAAAGGAAATCTATTTTATATAAAGTGTTATACTGCACCAGCAAAGATATTATACGATGAGATAAAACCAGTTATACAAGTTGTAAAAATAAAACTAACCAGAGATATAATTATACCAGAAGATATTGTGAAGCAGCCAGAGATACCCAGAATCGAGATACCTGCTTTTTATGTAAACAAACAACTTATTGGACTAGCTACAATTATTCAAGAACAAGCAAACAATTATACCAATGAAAACCAAACATGGAGCTATTATTCAAGAGACCATCAGATGATTTATTCAAATTAAAAAGAACCACGACAAGCAGATATGGAAGATGTTAGACAATGGATAATGACATTACTTAACCCAGAAAAATAATCTACTGCAAGAACAATTAAGAGATGATTTATTTCAGATGGATTATTGACAAGATATTACAATATAATTGGACACAAATATCCAGACCATCAATGTTCGAGATGTAATGAAGAAGATAATACTATCCCAAATGTATAGCTAGAATGAAAATAAGCATGCCAGCTGGAAAGAAGATAAAAAAAATAGAAGATACGATAAAGACAACAACAAAGGAAAAACAACTACGGATAAAGAAAAGAAGACAAAAGTTATCAAAGTCATAAAAGATATGAAAAGGACATATGACTTATAGTTTTCAACATGTGAATTATTATATATTTTAATTTCTTTTACGTAAAAGACATTGTATAGTGAGTTTTTACTAGGGTAGGTAGATACCATTATTAGCCTACTATAGACTTTTTGACTTTTTTAAGTTTGTAAGACTTTATGTAAAAGATTAGTCTTTTCTAGGAATAGTGTGTAGATATGTGTAAAGTTTTTAGGAACGTGTAAAACATTAGTACGTAAAACTATGTAAATCATTCATTATAAATGAAGGCATCGAAGTTAGAAAGAAGCAAGCCTTTATACGTTGAAGCAAAAAACTCTCTCTTGTCTACAACAAATAATTTGATTATTTAAAAAACAGGTATATTTCAATGGAAAAATCTATGGAGGAACAAAGCTTAGAATTATCAAACCTACCAGAACAGGTATATTCATTTACTATTATGAATAGCTAAATTCATAAATTCCTAACAATCATAATATGATAAAATAAGTTCATGTTAGTTGCTTTATAGTAGAATTATTCAAAAAATAGCATGTTAAGAAGTTTGTTAGCAAAGTGGAAAAGGAGAAAAATCTCTAAGAGCTATGTCATCCTAAAGGTGAAACCGGTGAGGCAAGAAAGCCGTGATAGGGGAGTAGCCAGAGTAGAAGCGCTGTTTAGGGGAAAAGTATCTATATTACCATGCTAATAATGACCAAAGAATATGTTATTTAAGAATAATCTAGTATATAGCAATCTAAAGTGATCATATTTTGTTATGTTCATGATTGAAGGGAATATTTTGAAAAAGCATCATATGAAAAATGAATACTAATTTATCTGACGAAATGGTAGATAAATTTAAAATACTTGTTTTGTATGTACTTAAGGATATATAAATTGTAGATATAAGAAAAATCATATTGAAAAAAATATTTGATAAATATTTTATGACTAGAATAAATTATATATCGCACTTACCTAACTACTCTTACAAATATCTACATACCAAATCTACATATCAACCATGATAAATTATATATATTTAAAATTTTGAAAAATGGATATGAAAAATATACAATCAACAGAAAAACACATGAAAACAAATTTAGATGAATATATGAGGACTAAAGATATAAAATGTATACAATTTCTTAGTAAAAATATAGAAGAATTAATGAGATTAAAACAAAAAACTAAAAAATATTATAATAAAGTATTTAACCAATTTGAAATGATAGATAATCTTAAAATATTAATCTTATATATACTTAGAGATATAGAAATTATAGATATTAAGAGAATAATATTAGAAAAAGTATTAGACTATGAAATTGAAATTATAAATTGGATAGAACAGTTATACCTGTATAATTACCTAGATAGATATTATTCAGATTAAGAAATGTTAGAATATATTAGAAAAACTATAGAAAATCAAGATAATCTAAATGAAGAAATTAATTATAGAAACCGAATTAGAAAAATAATGGAGAATCTAAAAGAAAAATTAATATGGATAGAAGAAACCCTAGAAAATTTAGGAAAAAGTACATGTGATAGTTTATATAATTTAAAAAACTCGCTACGAGAAGAACAACACAAGATAATAAATAGCATTGAAAATCTAGAATTAGATATACATTACAGTACAATTAGGATAAATTATTATACAGAAATTTGTAAATCTACAATTACTACAGGATAAAATGATAGACTATGAATATTTAAAATACTGGAGAAAAAATATGGAAGAAATAATATTATTAGAAAAACTTATGAAAGACAATCTAATTGGATATTTTGAAACAAAAGATATAGAATATTTAGAATACCTTCAAAATAATATAGAAGAATTACAAAAACTAAGAGAAAAAAAATAAAGAATACTATAGTAAGGTATTTAATCAATTACCATATAATCACCCTCCAAGATATGAATATCGATAAAACTAACATAAATAAACTCAAAATAAAAATAAAAATAAAAATATTTAGAGAAGTTAAGAAATATCCATGCACAAATAAAAATAAATCCATTGTATTTATAATAGATCTATTTTACCAGATAAGATATCTGCACCCCCTACAATTGGTATTTACAATGGATCTATTTAACCACACAAGTTATCCGCACCCCCTAGAATTGATACCATGTGTGAGTTGTCCTCATTTTTTGAGTTTTATAGTTGAATGAGTACATGTGAGTCTATTTCCACAATAATAGAAGTCAAATTCTTTTCAAGAGCAGAACGCATCCCAAGGTACATAACCAAAGTTTCCATTTGTAGAGCCGATGTGGCCATATGTGAGAAAGTCATTCCATCTATACAAATCCCATCGTGGTTTTTGATAATCCCTCCGCCGCCCCCATAATTATTAGAAAGATCACATGCACCACCAATGTTAAACTTATAATAGCCTACTAGGGGCACATTCCATTTGACATTTATGATGAGGTTTTTGTGATGGTTGTTCAAATTTTCTTTAGTATACCCTAGATGAAAGTATTCGATAGCATCCAATTTTATTTTTTAGGCTGTTAATTGGTTGGCCGCTTTTTTAAAGAGATAGTCATTTCTATTTTTCCAAATGTACCAAAGAATCAAAGGGGTCAAAATAGAGAAAGGTATGGAAATGTTACCGCAAAGATTAATGATATTATTGGAGAAGCATAAACTTTTTATGTCACGTACAAAGCGGTTCTCGGAAGGAGAAAGTCCAAATTGGGTCCAAATAGCTAGGGCTTTAGGGCAAGTTAGTAAAGCATGGGTAAGAGACTCCGTTACAGTATTGCATGAGCAGTAAAAGTTTGTCGGGATTACATTCTGCTTATTTAGGACCTCATCTGTAGGAAGTTTGTTTAAAGTGGTGAGCCACAAGAAGAATTTTATCTTATTTTGAGTTTTTGGTTTTCAAACCCAAAGGTTAGAAGGATTACTTGTCGGGAGAGAATTGGTTGATGAATTTAGAAAAAATATATAAGCTGGGGATATGGTGAACGAACCTAGGAAGGAAATATTCCAGAAAATTTATCACGTTTAGGCTCTATTTGCTGAATATAAGTATTATGGATAGTTTTTAAAATATTCAGCGTTAGTTGTGAGGATACAACCGAAGTATCCCATGAACCATTAGAAATGATTTTCGAAAGGGATTGGTTAATGTCATGTCATGTTAGGGAACCCTGAATGAGCTTGCGAAGATTACTATTGTTGTAAAGCCATCTATCTTTCCACAGATTTATATTGTTACTATTTCCCACATTCCACGAGATACCCTTAGAGAAACCTTTTTGATTTTTCCTAAGACTTTTCCATATGTAAGAGTTAGTAGTTAGGTAGTGAATTTGATTACCAGAGAGTCTGTTTTTATACTTGTTTTGGAGAATTTTTGTAACACCCCATATTCAAGTACGTGTATTGGTCTTATTTATATAAAATTATTTTATTTTATTTTATTTATACTGGAATTTGCCCTTCGCTGGTTTCATGAGAAGGTTATTGAATAAGATTTCCAATGATATAAAGATTTCCAAAAATGGATAGGTTTCAGATATAATCGAGCACATTTGAAACTATAAAACAGTGGCCAGGATATTTGGGAATAGTAAATTTGCAAAAAAATTTCCTGCACACAAAATACTGAGGCCAGCCGAATTTTTGGATTAACTTCGAACGATCATAACTCCCTTAATATAATAAACTGGGAGAGCTGCGACTTATGAAAAGAAAGATCTTTGAGTCTTATTTCCAATGCAATTGGTTTCATCCAAATCCAACATCTGAGTAAGGAGTTATACTCGTTTTACTTCAGCCTATTAAAATAGATTTTTAGGGTCAACTTAAAACGACCATAACTCCTTGTACAGGACGAACTGGGTGGCCTACTTTATATGAAATTAAAGCCCTTTCAATTATCCTTCCAACGATACTAATTTTACCCAAATATGATATCGGAGCAAAGAGTTATGGTCGATCTACTTTAGCTTATCAAAACAGTCCACCAAAGGACAGATTTGCATTATTTAAATTTTAAAGGCATTTTGGTCATTTCCTATTATATTATGGACGGGAATATGTGTATATATACATGTATATGAGTTCAAAAACTTATTTTCATCATCAATCATTGAGGAAGAACAAACCCTAGCCAAATTTAACCTTTAAATTACTTTTGATTCAATCGTAGAAATTCCAAAGTAATCCGATAACTGCATTTGTCATCTCGAGAGCTTCGAACGACACTGATTATTTGTGAAAACAAGATTGCATAATCAAGAGGTGAATTCTAAGGTATGAATATTGTTTGCCTTTGTTCTTTTCCATATGTATATGTGTGATAGAGGATTATATGTATTGGTTGTTATTGAAAGGTGATGGAAATAGGGTTATGGACTATTTTGCATGGTTTGGTTGTATTGAATTATGGAAGGTGGATATGGTAATTGAGTTATGAAAGGTGGATATGGTAATTGAGTTATGGAAGGTGGATATGGTGATATACTATTGAATTGATAATTATTTATGTCTATGGCTCAATTTGGTTTAATGGATTGGTTGGAAGGATAAATGAATCCAAACTTGATATTGGAGGATGTTGTATGAATATGAATGGCATGTGAATGTAATTGGAGTATAAGAGGGTTAAAGTGACTCCCTTTATGGTGTAATTAAGGCTTACTACTTAACCACTAGTTTGGTGAATTCAAATAATTGAATTGTGACGTTTGGTTGCTAATACTAGATTGCTATATATGTTCATTGTAGATAAGTAATCTGAAAAGACGGGAAGTTAATTTGGGACTAGTATTGAAGGTTGACAGTCAGGTATGTAAAGCATACTCTATACCCTATCTTTGGCATGAAAGTGAACAATTGTTCTATTAAGAAAGTTTCCAAAGTTATTCAGTAACATGTGATCCATAATGGTTTGTATGATGTCCTATGTTACCAATGAACTTGTTTCCACCCTATAAGATGTCAAGACATTCCAATATTTACTTGTTTTCCAAATCTTACATGTTTATTGCACTAATGAATGCCAGAAGGTATCCGGTTACTCAAACAAGATCCATGTGCTATTAATGACTCGAAAATGTTTCATTGATATACCAATAAGTTCCTACTTTATTGTTATGGCATTGATGACTCTAAAACACTTCATTGATGTGCCAATGAGTTATACTTCATTGTTATTGCATTGATAGTCTATTTATATTCTCTTATTGATGTATCATTGTTTCAAAGTATCAAAAATACGGTGGCGACCGAAATAACAATCTCAAAGATTAATTGAACTAAGTGATGGAAGTTCTCTCTTATCGGGTGGTATCCCAGGGGCATAAGCCTATCATGGGTCGATCCCTATTTATGTGTTTATGGGTGGTATCCTAGGGGCATAAGCCTATCATGGGTCGATCCCAATTGATATGTACTGGAGGAAGCCTAATGGTCACAGTACAGTACAGTAATGATTACAATGATGATAAGAACGAAGGAAAAGTGATTGAATAAATACAATGTACAGGTTGTCACAAGTTCTAGTAGGTGTGGTCCACTCCTATTACGATTTATTCTCTTGTTTCTAATTTTTATTGAGCTCCTATATCATATGTGATTATCTACAACTTTACATACTCAACACATATTTCGTACTGGCGTCCCCCACGGGGGACCTGCATTTCATGTTGCAGGCACAGGTACCTCAGCTCATATACCGCACAAGTAGGAGCCAGGATATCCGGCTACTTTTGGTGAACTTCAGTTTGCTTCGGGGCTTTTCGTGTCATATATAGTCACTTTTGGTATTGTATAGAATTTAGTTATATGGCGGGGTGTGTCCAAACCTTAGTTAAACTCTGTGTATTGTCTAGAGGCTTTGTAGACCTAATGTACAGTCAAGGTGGTGTTTTGTTAATAGACGTGATGGCTCCAACAGCCAAGTATTGTATATACATATATATGTGTGCTCGAGCTTATACAGGTGATTATTTCCTTTTATACGTGACATGATGCTGTCCGAATTTTGGGTTGTCATAGAGGTATGCATGCGAAGTATAAGGTTATGAGCGGGTTCTCCCGGGTCTCCTCAGTTACGGGTGCCAGTCCACCCTAATAGGATTTGAGGCGTGACAATTTTGACCCATAGTTGGGATTTTTTCTTAAGGAATCTCGAGTTAAGGCTTGAAATGAGTGAAGAATTTTTTTCTTTTGAATTATAGATGCCCAGTCCTCCTCGAGCTTTTGGAAGGGTAATGAGATTCTAATTTGCATGATGAAGTTTTTTATTCTCTTCAGTTGTACCCCAAAGAAAATTCCTCTGAATACGATCGATGTGGTGAATTATTTTTGTAGGAAGTAGGTTAATTTTTATTGCGTAAATAGGGATAGCTACGAGAACTGATTTGATAAGGGTGGTTCTTCCAGCTATATTAAGCATTTTGGTCTTCTAACTCTTGAGCTTGTTATTCATATTATCAATTATAAATCGATAGTCCTTCTTTTTGGGAAGGTTATTTGTCATGGGAAAACCTAAGTACTTACCAAAGTTTACAGAAGAGTTCATATTAAGGAGCTTTATGATTGGGGTTGCAATTTCGTAAGGAGTGTTGTTGAAAATAATTTTTGATTTGTTAATTTTTTGGCCAGATAATTTTTCAAAGTCCTGAAATAAAGTATTAATGGTGGTAGCATTCTCCATGTTCGCTTTTGAGAATAAGACTAAGTCATCAGCAAAAAACAAGTGGGATAATATTGGGGAAGAGGTAGAGATTTTAATAGGGGTCCAACTTTTTTCATCAACATCTTGGTGTACATATGATAAAAATTTAGGGGGATAATGGATCTCCTTGTCTAATACCTCGACTTGGCGTAAAGGTATCTGTAGGGTTTTCATTAACTATGATGGAGATAGAGGAGGTAGTAACGCATTCCATGATTATATTAGTGATTTTTTATGGATAATTTAAGCTTTGTAGAGAGTAATAGATAAAATACCACTCTATTCTATCGAATGCTTTTTCCAAATTAATCTTTATCATCATTTTCATTAAGTTACTGTTAGACTCGTGTAAGGAGTGGAGGGCCTATTTATGATAATAGCATTGTCCGACGCACTTCTCCCTGGTATAAAGCTACATTGTGCGGGGTTAATGATATTATCGAGGAGAGGGCGTAATGATTAACTAAAATTTTTGTTATGATCTTTTGTTGCAAAGACTGATAGGTCTAAAATGGTTGATTTGTTACAAAGTATTTATTTTTGAAATAAGCACAACATTTGTTTTATTAATTTCAGGGTCGATGGATTCTTTTATGAAAGCATCCATACAAGATTGAGTTATAGAAAACTTGGTATCCCACCAGAATTATTGGAAAAAAATAGGATGAAGTCCATAAGAACTCAGGGCCTTTAGAAATTTAAAGGACTTAATAGCATTATGAATTTCCTCGATAGTGGGGTTAGATATAAGAGTGTTGTGGTCATCTGCTGTTTGACAGTTTCCTTTCTTGGGAAAATTTTTACGCTCGGATCTATTTTGCTTCATAGTATAGATATTTTTAAGTGATTTAGAATAGATCTTATTATCTGATTAAGGTCGAAAGTCCAGTTACCCACAAAGTCCAAGAGACCCATGATTTTATTTCTTCTTCTCCTATTAGTGGTAGTAGTATGAAAAAATTTAGTATTTGCATCTCCTTTCATAAGGCATTGGACTCTTGATTTAATCTTCCAAAAATGTTCTTCTTGACAGAGGATGTTATTAAAGTCATGCGATAGTCTATTCTCAAGATTAAAGGGTTGCATAAGAACCTATCAAACCGCTCCATAATGATACTTTTATTATGCTTACTCATATTTGTCCAAGTAAACCTAAGTCCTGCGAAACCTAAATCAATCATACTAAGAGCATTAATGCATTCCAGGAAATTTAAAACCCTTTTGTTATTGATTGGATTTCCTCCAAATTTTTTAAACAAGTTTGTTATTTCATTAAAGTCCCCACAGATTAACCAAGGTCTCGTATTAGAATTATTAATGTTTTAAAGGTTCTTCCAGAGAGAATTTTTATAAAAAGAGTTATTTCTAGCATATATAATAGTAATGATCCAAGGAATTGAGTTTGGGCTAACCTTAAGAGATGCATGAATCTCTTACTCTATCATTACCATGGGATTTATGATGAACTCGTTACTGTTCCAGAAAAGGGCTATGCCTCCTGAGAATTTAGATGCAGGTACCTGTAACATGTTAGAGTAGGGTAGTAGCTGCAAAGAAGAATCATGGTCTGCCATTCTAGTCTCTGTTAAGGTTAGAATAGCAGGGTTGTTAGATCCAATTAAGTCTAGCACATTCCTTCTAAAGTGGGTTTGTTGGCCTCTCTACAGTTCCATACTAGTATCTTCATAGAAAACTTGTTCGGTATTATTTGTGACCCTTCCAGAGCTAATGTCATTTCCAGATTCAAAGAGAATTGATTCTGAAAAAGTGAAAACTCCGATGGAGTCACTGAGATTACCATAGAATATTGATGTATCATTGAGTCGGGGGATGATCGGAAGTTGATTGCTATCTTTGACAGTGGTGGTTGAACATGCACTATGATTCTTTCTTCTTTGTTTGTGAGAAGAGTGAAGGTTAGGGAATTCTCCAGCATGATGAGATTCAATTTTTCTCTTTGTCTCTTGGTTGTTTCTCTTCCTCCTGTTCTTGTGTTATTTCTAGAACCTGCATAGAAGATGATAGATTTGTCCACGTTGATATCTCATTGATCTATGATACCACTTATTCATGTGAGTAAGTGTCCTCCAGTGTGTTTGGTAGATGCAACACTGAACAATCTGAGTAGTTTGTTGGTTGGTGTGAGAATGAGTTTAAGCTTTCCATTAGTGTCACCATGTTGTTTTCTTGAAAGTATATCATATTCATTCTGATCTCGATGAGATGTTGATTCTGAATGAAGTGAGCATGCAATAGTTCTGGTAGCTTTGCATAATTTTTGACATTGTCTTCATCGGTTGCATGAGTTCCATCGGGATGTAGCTATTTATGTTGTGTTCATAGTGCATGTTTATCATCAGTTGCATATCATTTAGTGGAGCCGGATATGTTATGGTTGGATTCTGGTTTTGTTGCGTAGGGGTGCTCCAATTCGACAGGTAAATTGATATTGTTTGAGGGGTTTGGTGTATTGACAGAACATTTTGGTTAGAAATATTCCAATGGTTGGTTTGTGTATCCCATGATTGGTCATGCATGTTGTTATTGTTTTCCATGAGATGGTTTGGAATGTTGTTGAAATGTTTGTTCTTTCTTGGGTATCTCCTTGGCATTTTGGGCAATTGGTAAATTGTGTTGAATGGTTTCTAAAAGGTTATCTTAAGTTATAGTAGAAGTAATAGTAGGTTCGATAGGTACAATAGTAGCCTTGATGATTGAAGTTGTAGTCTCAAGTGTCTTAGGCTCCATAGGTATCCTATTTAATTTATTTAGTTGAACATTTTCGTTAATGGAAGTAATAATTTTTTTAACTCTTCATTCATCCATTGTATTATTAGTAGTACTTGTATTAAAGGTTGGCGTATTTTCATGTCCAATCTTATTAGCAACTAGGTTACTAGTAATTGAACTAGTACAAAAGGGATTTGGTAGATTTAGGGTGAAGTCTACAGATTTAGAGGGATTTAAAGTTGTTCGTGGAGAGTTGATATTAATTGATTTGATAGTTTTTAAAGGAGAAGAGGTAGGCTTCATAATAGTGTGCTTGGTATTAGAGGTAGTACTAGTTGAGTGAATTGGATTGGGTTTCAATGTTATGGTGTTGTTGTGGGGATTAAATGAAGTACATATAGGTTTTTTACTTATTGCAGCATGTAGAGATATATTTAGATTCGTTTGGGAATTTCCTAGATTATGAATGGTACTAGGATTAGTTGGGGTAGAGTATTGTGTGGAGTTTTTGCTATCATAGGGATAAGTAGTAGGAGCAATTTGCATGGGATTAGGATTGTTGTATTATTGTGGGGACGACGTGGATGGCTTTTGGTTTAAAGAAGTTTGTGTAAGATTAGAGTGAAGAGTAAGAGGGTGTGTGTGGTAATTAGGGTTACACATTGTAGCAGATGAATTTTTAGTGATGTGAGGTTTTCCATTATTTTCTAGTTGATTTGAAGTGTTTGAAAAACTAAACGAAATAGTATTTGTTTTTTTCATGGACATTTGATTTTTATTTCTAACTTTTTTCTCGTAGCTAACGGCTGTCCACATATTTTCTTCTTTTTTCTCATTTTTCTCTTTTTTTTCTTTATTTTTTTTGTTTTTCATTTTCATTTTTTGTTTATTCATTTTTTCCACATAACCCCCTTCATTGGAGTGTTTTGATGGCTGAGGTCTCTGGTTCATCGGTATTTTTGTTTGAATTGTTATTTTTTGGACAGTGATAAAGGTTATGGCCTAGGCAACCACAATCTTGGTAAAGAATGGTGGAGCTTTCAAAATGAATTTCTTGGAGATGGGATCCAATAAGAATGTTTCTAGGTAAGGGCCTATTTTATTGGGTTAGAATACAAAGTCTAGCATATCACCCTCTAGAAGTATTTTTTGTACAACTGTCAATTTAAAGAATTGTACCTATCATGCAATAAATTTTTGGAGAATTTCTAAGTTGTAGTATTCCATGGGGAGCTCGGGAAGTCTAATCCAAAAGGTAGAATAAGGAATAATTGCAGCTTGAGGATTAAATTTCGGTTCCCATTTGCGTATTGAAAGGTATTGGGATCCTATGAACCAAGGTCCTTGGTGGAGTACCTCATGGAAGTTTGATTGATGTGAGAGCTTGATTAGGTAGTAGTCTTCTCCTAGGTCTATAAGGTTCAAGTGTTCACTAAGGTTCTAAAGGGATTTTAGGTAGGTACGCAAATAGTTATAGCCAATTGTGTTTCCAAGCAGTTTAATGATAACAACTTGTTCCCAAGGCACATATAGTCTTTCTTTGATTGGGAAGAATTTTTGGTACTCACGTAGGTTGCGAGTTAGAATTGACTTGATCTAATAATTAAATCTGGCTACATTATAAAATTGTACACGACTATCAGTTTATTGTGTGCTTTATTTGACTATATGTAAAACAAATCTTAATGTTTATAAATCTTACACGCCTTCTTTAAAAATAAACCAATTAATTGATAATTTTTTTAATTAATATGTAGGGTTAGAAACATTATTAGTTTATTAAAATGTTTTGCAACTCAAGCCAAGATAATTGGAAGTTGATTTGTTAATAAAAGAGCAAGGTAAATTACACATATTTAACTTATAAAGTACTATTTTGATTTTTTTCCCTTTTATAATCTAATACTCCTTCCGTTTCAAAAAGAATGACCTAATTTGACTTGGCATAAAGTTTAAGAAAATAAAGAAGACTTTTGAATCTTGTGGCCTTAAATTAAAGTTGTGTCAAATGTACCAAAATGCCCTTTAATCTTGTGGTCCTAAACATGCTATGTGAAAATTTGAAATTAAAGTATTGTCAAAAAAAGAAGGGGATCATACTTTTTTAAACGGACTAAAAAGGAAGTTGAAAGAAAAAACATACAAAATAGATTATTTGCAGAAAGAAGTTGAAAGAAAAAACATACAAAATTTGATTGGTCCTGAAGTACCATATCTTGTGCAGTTGATGATTTTATACATCCTGCTATAATTATAAGAATGATATAGTTTTACTCATTTGTGGAGGTACTAAAATAAGATCACTTACATATTGTAAATGAAGTCCTTGTATGAATGTGGTTATTATGACAAACATTGTCAAATCTTTGAATACACAAGATATTCATATGATTGATATGAAGATTCAATACAATCATATTATCTATTATCATGAAGGGTTGTTGTCATACTATATTTGCATGACATTTAAATTACGCTGAGATAATAATTATTCATGAAGTCAAGAAAGAGTGTGGTTAAAGTTAATGATATACACATTTTTTTGGTTAAAAAGATGTTTTCATTGAGAGATTACGGAGGTTGGAGATTTGTGTTCCTCAGTGACGAGGGATCCAAAAATAGATTATTTAGGGCCACATCCTGGCCCTATAGGATAATTGAAGCATTAGAAATTTTTTGATGGGCTAAACGACCATCTATGTCTGCTTATACAATGGAAGCTACAAAATGGTGTGTTTCCAAAATAACTTAGGGGATGCCATGTTTGCGCTTTTAGCTCCTTGCTTGGCCAAGGTGTCCACTACTAAGTTCTGCTTCCCGAAGATCTAAGATGGTGTACTACCTACATGTCCTCCATTAGTGACTTGCACTCAATAATTATGTTATGGTAGGAGGGATGGTCATTAGCAAGCATATGGATAATAGTACTAGAGTCGATTTCTATAATGATGGGATTGAGGTTATTCGCTTTGGCGATGGCTAGCCAATGCCACAGTGCTAGTAGCTCAGCCATCAAGGGGGTTGTAAGGGGTAGGTGCATGTGGAAACCAAGGACCCATTGGCTTCCATGATCCCTGAAAACTCTTCCAATTTCCCCTTTCCCTAGGTTGGCCAAAGCAGAGCCATCAATGTTAAGCTTTAGGAGGCCTTTAGGAGGGTGTACCATCTACTACTGGTGATGGTGTTGCTAGGGATATGAGCTAGATGGTTGCTGATAAGAAGGGAGTATTCATTGGCTAGAGAAATATCCAGTTGGACTGATACATGATCATTTTTGCTATTGAAATTGTTAGTATTTCTGCTATGCCAGATGATCCAGAGGCAGTGGAGAAAGAGGACATCCCAGGTAAGTCAACTATCAAAGGGTTTCCCTCTGAGCTTCTACAATGATATCTCCCAGTTAGTGTCTGATATAGTCGACCAGATTTTGATGATTGGTATTACTTAGACTAAAATAATAAATTATAAATACATAGAATATTGAAGGAAAGATATGGAACAAATAAGATTAATAGAAATACTTATGAAAAAGAATCTACTCGACTACATAAAAACTAGAAATATGGAGCATATAGTATACCTTATAAATAATATAGAAGAATTAATAAGATTAAAACAAATAACTAAGGAATGCTATGACATAGCATTTCAACAAATATGATAAATCTAGTATTACAAGTACCCCTCCAACCTTGGTATCAGAGCTATATTATTTAAAAATAGAGGAGTTGTATGTATTTATTTAACGAATGCATATTAGGATAGAACTAAATTTAGAAATCTACCAAAATATTATAAATATTAATGAATAAAATAGACCAATCTAAAAAATATAAGGAACTAAAACAAATATTATCTAAGGAACAAAGAGAATTAAAAATAAAAAAAGAAAGACTACAGTATAATTTAATTGTTAGAGTATGTCAAAAATCAATAAGAGTACAAAAAGAAGAAATAACATATTTAGAAGTTCTAATAGATAACCTAGAATACATACATCAACATGACTTATATACAATCAAATAGATAAAATGAATAAAGAAGAATTCAAAATAGATGAAAAAACATATGAAAATCACGAATGGTTCAAAATAAGAATAGTATTTTCTAATTTAGGAAGAAGAAATAAGAAAATAGGTGAACATTTATATTTAATGTTAGAAAAAGAAGAATCAAAATTAAAAGATAAACTAACAGATATGGTAAGAATAGCAAAACAAATAAGAACACTAGATGATACAATTATGGGTAGGATATATATCAAAACAGTACTAGATAATAGCATAGACACAACAAATACACCAGAATATATAGAAAGAACACTAATAGAAACAGTAAAATTATGGCTCTCAAATTTAACTGAAGAAAGTAAAAAGAGTCTAAGATCTGACAAAAATACAGAAGGAACAACTAAAGAAGGAACAAGTAAAGCATCACCCATAGAAATATTAAAAAAATATGAAACGGCTAAAAGAAATGAATTTAGTAGTATAAAAACAAAAGAAGAAGAAGAGTAAAATATAGAAAAGGATACAAATAGGAATTTAATGTTGAGATTAGCAGTATGGAATATATGCTACATAGATGAATATGTATGTGCATTCAAAGAATATTATTATAAGGGAAAATATAATGTAGAAGAAAGTAAAGAAATAAGAAGATTATATTTTAGCAAACTACCTGAACCATTTAGTTCAAAAATAATAAAAAGTTGGGATGAAGCAAAAATAGTAGATACTCTAGGAGCAAGGATAAAATTTTTACAACAATGGTATAGGAATTTATGTGAAAAATATAGGGAAGAATTAAAAATGGAAAAAAAACATTAATAAAGAATTTAGCATGTTGCAAAGATAAAATAGCACCCCAATTTGGATGTGAAGAAAAATACTACAAGAAAAGAAAAAGACATAAGAAATATAAGAAATCCTAATATAAATATAAAAAAGCAAGAAAAAGATATTACGTAAAAGACTATAAACATAAAAGACCATATAGAAAGAAGAAATCTATAAAAGAATGTAAATGTTATAATTGTGGAAAATTAGGACACCTAGCTAAAGATTGTAAAGTACCCAAAGATCCAAAACAGAAACAAATATCAGAAATAAAGATAGAAAATACAGAATATATGCAAATAGATTATATAGATTATGAATTAGAAAGTGAAGATAGTATATATGAGATCTCAAAAAATGAAACAGATAACGAAATAGATAGCGAATTAGATGAATTAAATGACTGAAGAAAGTATACAAATAATAAAAAAGGAAGAATATTTAAATGAAGAAGAAATAGACCAAATAATTATATTTGATAGTAATATATTTGAAGAAATAAAAGGAAAAAAATTAGACTTAAGTGTATAAAAAATATTTAAAATACCAACAATAAGGAATATATTTAATAGACGGAAAGAAAAATACTACGTAGTAAGCCCAAAAGAAGATATAATAGATTGTAGATATGCGAAAGAAAAAGCTAGTATACCACTAGTAACAAAAAGAATAGTTAATAAAGAAATACAAGATATAAAAAGTAAAGAACCAATAAAATATGTACACCTTGCTGGAACAAAAATATTAATAAAAGCATGTTTTAGAGAAAGAATAGATACACCAATAGAACTATATTTAGCAGATGACTAGATCGTAAAACCTATAGAAAGAAGCATAATAAGTGCTATATGAGGGAATCTAATATACTAAAAATTTAAATTTATAATAAGTGAAAATTATTCAGTACCAATAATAATTAAAAATATAGAAAAGTCATTAGTACTATATTGGAAAATATCAGGAATAGAATTAACCCTAGGAAGTAAAATATTTACAACAAGATGTAAAAATTTATATGTATTAACAACAAAGCATAAAATAAATGGCAAAAATAAAATAAACAAATTACAAATAGAAAGCCCTTTTGAGAAATTTATAAAAATCATAGATAATAATGATTATAACTACCAAAATATAGATATAGAAGAAGATTTGGAAATAGTAAATGAAAGAATAGGAGCACCAAGATGAATATCTTGTGAAAAACTAGAACCATAAAAAAGAATAGCATATGAGATAACTCCAAAACCTAACCTAACTCAATATTATATAATAGGAACAATAGATGAAAAGAATATTTAATACTAATAAACACAGGCCAGGAAGATAGTTATATAATGAAATACTTAGTAAAAACTAAATAAATTAAAACAAATAATGATAAATGTCCAGATTTGCCAAGAAATCTAATAATTATTAAAAATACGACTGAAAAAAAATTATAATTGGAGTC
Organism: Capsicum baccatum var. pendulum; assembly: GCA_030864225.1. NCBI lineage: Eukaryota > Viridiplantae > Streptophyta > Magnoliopsida > Solanales > Solanaceae > Capsicum > Capsicum baccatum. The sequence continues at coordinate 125,292,096 of CM061557.1, forward strand.
AGAAAGATAATTGAATTTGAAGTAAAAGAAAAAATAGAAAAACCAGATATAATATTAATAATAGAAGAAATTTATAATTACGAACTAACATCAAAAGATAAGCTTTTAGGAATGTCATTTTTAGATAAACTATATCCACACATAATAACTAAAACACACTGGTGGTTTACAACACCATGCAAACAAAAGGTAAGAGCAAAAAAGAGTTACTAATAAAATAAAAAAGAAAACAGATTGGATAAAAGGAAGTGAAAAAATTACACAAAAATTTAAAAATATAAAAACTACTAAAGAACGATATAATTAATTATATTCTCTATAAATAAGGAAGAAATGACCATATTTTCAATAGATGAAGTAGAAATAATAAAAAATAAATTAAAACAACTCTATAGTAAAGATCCATTAAAAGGATGGGGAAAACATAAACTACTGTAAGAATTGAACTAATAAATAAAGATAGTATAATAACTCAAAAACCACTAACATACAATTTTGACGATCTAAAAGAATTTTAAAATCATATAAATAAACTATTAGAAAAACAATATATACAAAAAAGTAATAGTAAACACACTAACCCAACATTTATAGTAAATAAATATAGTGAACAAAAAAGAGGAAAAAGTAGAATGATTATTGACTATAGAAACCTAAACGCAAAAACTATGCAATATAATTACCCAATACCAAACAAAATATTAAAAATAAGACAAATACAAGGATATAATTATTTCAGCATATTTGATTGTATATCAGGATTTTACTATTTAAAATTAGAAGAAGAATCTAAAAAATTAACTGCATTCACAATACCACAAGGATTTTATGAATGGAATGTACTACCATTTGGATATAAAAATGCACCAGGTAGATATATTTTATGGATAATTATTTCAAACAATTACCTAATTGTATGGTATACATAGACGATGTGTTGCTATATTCAAAAACTAAAGAAGAACACCTAAAATTATTAGAATAATTTATAAATATAATAGAAAATTCAGGAATAAGCTTAAGTGAAAAGAAGACAGAAATAATGAAAAACCAGATAGAATTTTTAGGAATACAAATATATAAAATGGAGTAAAGATGCAACAACATATAGTACACAAAATAATAAATTCAAAAGAAGAATCAGATACAAAAAAGAAATTACAATCATTTTTAGAATTAGTAAATCAAGTAAGAGAATACATACCAAAATTAACAAAAAATTTAAAACGATTACAGAAAAAATTGAAAAAGGCTGTAGAATATAATTATAGAGAAGAAGATAAAAACCAAGTGCAAAAAATAAAGATACTTTGTATAAACCTGCCAAAATTACAATTTCTAGATGAAAATAAAATTTTTACATACATAGTAGAAGCAGATGCGAGTGAGCACAGCTACGGAGGAGTACTCAAATACAGGTATGAAAACAAAAAATTAGAACATTATTGTAGATATTACTCAGGAACGTTTAACAAAACAGAAATAAAATAGGAAATAAATAGAAAAGAATTATGTTCATTATATAAGTGTTTATTAACATTTCAACAATATATTGTATATAACAAATTTCTTATACGAATAAATAATACACAGGTACGATGGTGGCTAACTAAGAAAATACAAAATTTAGTAACAACAAAAGAAATACGGAAATTGGAATTAAATATATTAAATTTTACATTTACAGTTGAAATAATTAGTACTAACAAAAATGTTATTACAGATTACATATCAAGACAAAGCTACACAGACTGATATAACAGAAAATGATACATTAGAAGAGATACTCAAAACCCTAACTACTCTTTCACTGAAAGTGGACAGTATGGATAATGAGGTAGAAAGCTAAAGACTAATGAAGGTAAACTAAAGTCTAAAGCTACAAGTCAGCCGCATGACTATAAAAATACAGAGCTATGTCGATCGGAAGACATCAAAATTCCAGAGCTAAAAGGAGACGTTAGGACACTCCATAAAACCCATAATCTTTATCAATCTATGTCTGCAGGTACAAGCAAAGGAGTTAATAGACAAAGATTAAATCTGAATAAGATATTTGAAAAACCATTTATACCAAAAATACCAAAAGACCCTCTATTTATACCCCCACAAACTACCACATATCTAGAAAGTTTGAACCAAGACAAAAAAGCATATAACCTTATAACTAGATTATACATAGAAAACATTCGCAAAATACAAACTTATTTGAATCTTAAACCTAGAGCTACAAATATCCAAGAATCAAACACAAACTATATAACCCAAAAACTACAAGGATACAATAAGTTAATCGCACTACCAAAAATAAATCCAAACCTAGTTAGAACTTGTTTCAGTTATGGACTACTAAATACCATATATACTCAAGACGAAAATGAATTAACAACTATACCAAAAATATACAAAGCATTCGCTACTTACAAAAAATAACCAAAGAAAACCTATTTTTATAAAGTTTTATACCGTACCAGCTGAGATATTATATAATAAAATAAAACCAGTTATACAAGTTGTGAAAATTGGATTAACCAGAGATATGATTATACCTGAAGACATTGGGCAACAATTAGAGATACCAAAAGTTGAGATACCTAATTATCTAAGAGCTCGCAAATAACTATCTTAATGGAAACCCAATTTGGAGTTACTATTTGCGAGACCAACTAATGATCTATTCAAATTCAAGGGAGCTATGGAAGTCAGATATGGAAGAAGTCAAAAGATGGATTTTGACATTACTCAATCCAAAAAATAATCAACCACAAGAGTAATTAAGAAGGAATTTATTTCAGAAGAGTTACTGATAAGATATTATAAATAATAGGACATAAATATCCAGACCACCTATGCTCAAAATGCAATGGAGAAAATATTGTGATCCCAAAAGTTCAACTAGAATAAAAGAAGATAAGGACACCAACTAAAATACAAACAAAAGATAGAAAAAAATAGAGTAATAAAGTGATACACAAGGAGACAAGATATTAAAATCTATGAAAGTGACATGTGAATAGCCTTTTTGACTAAAAATGTAAATTATTGTATAAGCCTTTATTAGTTTTGACATTTTTGGCAAGTGCCATTATTAGTTTTGTCTTTTTGACAAATGTAGAATAGGAATAAGCTTTAGAATTTTCATTACTTTTGCAAAAAGTAGACAGGTGTAAAGTTAGAAATAATGTTTTACGTTTTTTTTAATCTTTTAGAGATTATAAATAGAAGAGCCGTTGGCAGATTTAAGGCAAGATTTTCTACACGAAAAGCAAGCCTCCTTGTACACAACCAAAAATCTCTCAAGATATTTAATAAGATATTCAGTTTTATTTTTAACTATGGAAAATCAAAGCTCAGAATCATCAAACCTACAAGAACATGTATTTTCATTTATAATTATGAATAGCTAAATTCATAAATTTCTAACAATCATGATATAATAAAATAAGTTCATGTTAGTTACTATATAGTAGAATTATTCGAAGGATAATATGTTCTGAAGTTTATTAGCAAAGAGAAAAAGGAGAAAAATTCCCAGAACTATGCCATCCTAAAGATGAAACCAGTAAGGCATAGAAGCCATGATAGGGTAGTAACCAGAGTTGAGGCACTATTTAGGGAAGAAGTATCCAAACATACCATGCTAATAGTGATAGTGGAGCATAATTATCTAAGGATAATCTAGTGCATAATGATCTAAGATGACCATATTTTGTTATGTATATGATTGAAGAGAATATTTTGAAATAAGCATCATATAAAATAAAATGACTAACTACTTATCTGATGAAATGATAGATAGGGTCAAGATACTTATTTTGTAAATACTTAAGGATATAGAAATAATAGATATAAGAAAAATCATATGGGAAAAGATATTTGATTTTGAAGATGAGTTAATAAATACTAAATAGATAGAACAAGAGTTAAAAAATATAGATTTTGATAGTAGATATTATTATTCAAATTGGTACTACTCAGACTAAAATGATAAATTACGGATACCTAGAATATTGGAGGAAAGATATGGAGCAAATAACATTAATAGAAATACTTATGAAAAAGAATCTACTCGACTACATAAAAGCTAGAAATATGGAGCATATAGTATACCTTAAAAATAATATAGAAGAATTAATAAGGTTAAAACAAATAACTAAGGAATGCTATGACATAACATTTCAACAAATATGATAAATCTAGCACTATAGGTATCTCAACTTTTAAAAGATATCAACCTAGAAAAAAGTGGCATTAGGGCATTTGAAGAAGATGTGGTTGATGCTTTCTTCATGATCTTGACATATATAGCAATGAGGTGGAATGGAGAGACCAATGTGGTACAGGTAAGCATTGGTGGGTAGTATTCTATACAACATCAGCCAGAGGAAGGTTTTAACTTTGTTAGGTGCATCAACTTTCTAGAATACTTTGAAGTCTCTAGTGTTGCTATAGTTTTCCCTTAGGCTTGCTAAGAAAATGTACATGTTGCTGGTTCTGAAGGTGGAATTATTAGTAAGGCCCCAGATGGGCTTGTCATCTTCAGAGGAACACTGGAAAATGTGAGTGGTGGTGATAATATTTTTGATTTGTTGAGGCAGATCAAAGAATAAAGGGGTAAGGTTCCAAACTCCATTGATATGGAGTTGGTGTATGGTGATGAAGGTATCTAGGGTAGTTAAAGGACCTTGGATGTGATTCCTGATAGGTCCAAAGTAGGGAATCCAGTTTTCTAAGAGGAATCTATCCCTGTCTCCCCTGTTGACCCTCTAGATGATGCCCAGATTACAATCTTTCCAACCTTTGAGGATGTATTTCCAGGTACTAAAAGATATACCAGGGCTTCCTTGGTTGTATTTAGTGAGAAGGACTTGGCTCTACAGGCTGGAGGGGTGGTTGTGGAGCCTTCACAACTTACTTTTTGGGAGTTCCAGACCCCCTTTGTCTTTGGGGGTAGTGATAGTATTCCAGCTTACCAGGTGAAGTTTTTTTTTTCCAGCATAGCTACCCTAGATAAAGTCCCTTGGATTTTATTGATGTGCTAATGAATTTTATTGAAGAGCTTGATATAATGCATGATGTAAGTGGGGATGCTGATAAGAGTGGACTTAACTAACACTATTCTACGAGTCATATTGAGAAATTTTGTCTTCCAACCTATCAGCCTGTTGTTCGTGTTATCCAAAATGAATTGGAAGTCATTGTGTTTTGGCCTAGCATAGAAGATGAGGCATCCTAGATATTTGCTAAAGGATTGGCAAGGTTGGATGTTCAGAATTCCAGCACACAGTGCCTCATTCTCAAGGGAATAATTTCTTAAGAAAAAGACTTTGGATTTGGAGTGGTTGATGGTTTACCCAGAAAGGGTGCTGAAGATTGTCATAATGTTGACAATGGTGTGGTAGTTGTCAGGGGTTACTTTATCTATTAAGGTGGTTTCATCATAAAAGAAAAGGTGGGAGATCTTGGTCCCTATTTTGGTAATTCTTATAGGGTCCGAATTCCTTGCCTGGACTTCAGATTCAATGCCTCTAGAGAGCCTTTACATGTAGAGAATGAAGAGGTATAGGGACAGGTGGTCTCCCTGCCTTATATCCCTAGAAAGGTTGAAGAATCTAGTTTTATTACCACTGTCTAGCACTGCAATAGATGAAGTAGTAATACAAGACATGATGAGTTTACAGAGCTTCTCGGGAAATCTAAAGTATAGGAGAGTATCCTTGATGAAGGCCCATTCAATTTTGTCAAAGGACTTCTCAAGGTCAATTTTAAGAATCATATTGGAGTTCTTTCCTTTTATTTTCCTAAAGTAATGAATGTATTCTTGGAAGATGATAGCTTGATCAGAGGTTCTCCTATTGGATGAGAAACTAGCTTGGGTAGGTCCAATAATGGAGGGAAGAAGGGTTCTGATCCTATTGACAATGACCTTAGAGATGATCTTAAAGTTGGTGTTGCAAATACCTATGGGTTTAAAGTTCTTTAAGGTGGTGGCATTTCTGTATTTAGAAATGAGGCACAGAAGGGTGGCATTGTAACCTGAGGGGATGACAAGATTGGTAAAGACTTGCTTGCAGAAGTCCAATGTTTTTGTTCCAACCAAGTGCCAGTAATTTTGGAAAAAAAGGATTGGAGACCATCTGGTCCAGGGTCTTTGAGGAGATTGAAAGACTTGATGGCTAATAGAACCTCAGAGTCCCTTAGGGGGAATCTAGGAGGTCCATATCTGCCTGAGAGAGGGTGGAATGGCCATTAAGAGGGACAAAGTCGCTGTTGGGACTTCTTATATGGTTTGAGGTGTAGAGATCTATGAAGTGGCTCAGAATGTGATCATGGATAACAGCTTCTCCTGTGATGGAGTTGCTTGAGCCATCTTAAAGCTCATTAATTCTATTCCTCCTTCTTCTGTTGATGGTGGAGGTATGGAAGAAGGAGGTATTGACATCTCTATTAGAGAGCCAAGATATTCTAGATTTAGTTCTCCAGAAATCTTTCTCACATTTGAGGAGATTATGATAGCTGTTAAGTAACTCACGTTCAAGATAGTGGAGAAACAGACTAGTGTGGTAGTTAGGGGATTTTTGGATGCAAACCAATCTGGCTAGGGTGAGCCTAAGCTTGTATAAAAGGTTTCCAAAAACATTAGTGTTCCAATGAGTAGTATAAGTATAGAATTTGGTAATGGATTACTGGAGAGTGGTGGGGCCATCAAAGTTTTCCTTCACAAGCTATTAGAACGAGTGATGGTTACACCACATGGGTTCAAACCTGAAGGTTTTGTTTTTATGAGTATTATGGGTTTTTAGAAGGGACAAGAGGAGGGGACAATGGTCAGACTTAGTTCTGGGTAAATAGGTGATAAGTGAGTCAGGGTATTAGTTTATCCAGGAGGCATTAGCAAGATATCTGTCAAACCTTTCCTGGATAAGGGATCCCCTATTACGATATTTCTTATTGGTCCAGGTGTATTTACAGCCTGTATAACCAAGATCTACCATGTTACAGTAATTAAGGAAGTTCCAAAACTGGTTAGTTCTATTGCTACTAATAGGGGCACCCCCAGCTTCTCAGAGGCCATTAAGACCTCGTTGAAGTCTTCCCCCATAAGCTAGTTTCCAGTGAAAGCATTGACAATGTTTCTAGGTTCTTCCCTAAGCATTAAACACATGTTAAGGTCAGGCTTACATAGATTATAGAAAAGAGAAAAGCGTTGGGGTTAGAGCTAATCTTTACAGTTGCATGAATTCCTTGAGGGGGAAGAGGAGAAATGTTGAAGGTTTAACCTATCTTCCTTCTACATAACCACAATGCCCCCTTTTTTCCTACTGCACTTGACTCTAAATAGGCTTAATATTGAAGTAACTCAGTAAGGTACTTGTGGTCAACCATTTTTGTTTCTAAGAGGGCGACCATGCCAGGATTATGGGTTTTTATGAGAGCAGCACATTGATGGATAAAGGTGGGGATATTTGCTCCCCTTATATTCAAAATAATAAACTTCATGGAGTCAGATGGAGGGAGAGGGGAGTGAATCAGTGGTATCTTCCCTTTGTCCTTTTGGGGAGCCTTTGCCAATTCCAATTGACGATTCAAAGCCACTGTAGAGGGGATCTGCTCCAGGCTGTTCCTCAGTGTCAGACTCAAGAACTTTATTTCCATAGGTGAGAGAGCAAAAATAGTTGTGGCTGAGGGATCTATGAGCTCTCTCCGAAGTGGATTATCTAGAAAGAAGTTTTCTGTTTTCGGCTCCTCTAGCTCCATTAACAGCTGTTCTATTTCCAAATTTGATTGTTTGAGTGATGCTAGTGCTGAGGTGGTGGATTTTCTAGGGCCTACATCCCCCATTATTGGCTGGATATTTAGTGTAGTCGGGTGTTCCTCTAATGGGTTCCACGGTACAAAATTTAGGGTTTCTATATCTAGGAGGTAGGGAACTGTTGGGTAAAATACTAGGCTCTTGAACATATGACCCATTAGCGAGTTGAATTTGTTGGAGTTCATAATGTTGGGAGTTTCCATCATCTGGGCTTGTAGAAAGGTCTGGCACCAAACTTGGTACCCTAGCTTTTTTGCTATCATGTTTACTCCCCCTTTCACAATCTGTGCCATCCATGCTATGTCCTGGATGAGTAGGACTATTGGGTGGTCTCCTATGAAGACACAATGAGAGATGGTTTTCCCCTCTAGGACTAGCTCTGCCCATGATGTTGGTGCCCAATTTGGAGGTGGTGGGGTATGGTGAACACTAGAGTTTCTATCAAAAGAGTGATGTTATCTGATGGGTTCGCCATTATTGTTGGGAGAACTAGGTGAATGCCATTGATTGGAGTCTTGAGGCTTTAAAAAGGTGGTATTATTGGAGGTAGAGTTAATTGACATGACTGCGTTGGTCATGTCAAACATTTTAGGGTGATGATTACCCCTATTGCCGACGGATTAATTCCTCCAAAAAGCCACAGAGATGATATAGTTCATAGGGAATTCCCCTAGGGGGGTGGGGCTGACCCCGCTTGGGCGTATAAGAATTGAATAATGGGGATTTTGGGTAATGGGGATTTATTGGTTAGGTAATAAATGCTCAATAGATTTATTTTCAAAATGGACCTTTTGAAGGTCAGTTAAGTCAGAGGAAGTGGAAGAAGAGGGCTCTGTGTGAGGCCCAGTGACTTTTTTTCCTTTTTTATTATAATTATGGTTGGGATTATTAATAAAACTTTTTTGTCAAATTTTCCATTATTGATGTTCTTGGGGGCGTTGAGAACATTGTTATCACCTTTATTTTTTCTACCAGATTCAGTAGAAATAACATTAAAGGAATTATGGTTTAGAAACTTACCTAGGGCTGCATTGTATACTCTTACCTGTGTAGCATTCATAGCATTTGCATTCTCGCTAATTTTTGGTGGGCGTTATGCCTTGTGGCCAGCCCTTTTCCTGGTGAAATTGACAGTTTGCCATTCATTATGAGGAGCTGGTGATGAGCTAGTCAATGTACCATCGTTGTCATATTTGTTCTGGGGTGTGGTGGGCTGTGATGTACAGATTTTCTGAGTGTGTCCAAGACTACCATATTCAGTGCACATAACTCCTTCCCCCTGTAAACCACTTTTTTCTTGTGGTTCCCTATGATGACATGTGTCTTCATTGTAGTGTCTAATGGAACTTGGATGAAAATCCTTGCGTATCTACCTATTAGAGCCATTGAGGTGCAAGTGTCAATTTTGAGCAAAATGTCTAGTTTGTGGCTGATTCTTCTAGGATGGATTTGTCATAAAATTCTATTGGGAGGTAAGGCAGCCTTACCCAAATGGCAGTGTGAGTATTCTTGGCCTTCTCCGGGATGAGGTTTGGCTCCCAATGCCTGACTGAAAGAAAATCCCCTATAATAAACCAAGGTCCTCCATGAAGGGCTGTTTGCATATTTTTTTGGGTTTGTGAATTTTGCAATAAAGTAGTCATTCCCCTTGTCCACTAGTATGAGCGGCTCGGATGGTTTCCATAAATCTACAAGCTTTTTTGTCAAGTAGTAGCCGTGGGAAAGCTTCTTTTTAAAGAGCTTGACAATTACGGAGAACCTCCACAGAGCATATATTCTATCTTTGTCTTCGTCACTTAGGATGATTGTGTTATCAATTTCCTCTGAGATTTGTGGCATTTTTCTATTGTGATGATTTAGGTAGTTACCATTGAGAGAGTCCACTTTGTTTAGGAGGACAGACTTGAAGGAGTTGCTTCCTTCTTGTGGTTGCTGATTTGGGTGTTTGAGTGAATTGGCGATTTCCATGGGGTCGAGTGGGTTAGGAGGAGTTGGTGGTAGTGGTGGTATCTCTGCATCCTGGGGGTCAGCCATGGAAGAGAGATTTTCAATTGCATTTTCTAATGATATACACATTTTACTCTAGAAAAATGTGGTTTAAATACCCATTTATACGAAGATACAATATGCATAGCACAATCAATGAGAGAATTAATAAAAGGAAACTTTTCTACCAAAAAATAATAATAAAAGGAGATCGAATGAAGTAAATTTTATCAAAGCTTTATATACAATGGCATCCAAAATAATAATGATATCAACGTGTAACAAATTCATTCAAATTATAATATCAAATATTTATTCACTATGTTTCTACCAACTACAACTTTTGAGAAAATGATGGATTAGATAGGGTGAAGATTCAAGTTTTGGATTGATATTCTTATCAGGAGGAGTTAATATGTGTTGTACTCTTTTTTCCTCCCAAAATTTTGTCCCACTAGATTTTCCTTGTAAGATTTTTAACGAGGCAACTAGTATGCACATTATTATTAATGTGTACTCTTTTTCCTTCATTACAATTTTTTCGCTGAATTTTTTCTATAAGATTTTAACGAGGTACATTATCCATCAATTAGACATTCAAGGGGGAGTGTTGTAAACGTATTTGTATTATAGTAAATGTCTATTTTTATATTTTTTTGGGAAAAATTGAGGAACCCTAACTTCGTGACAAGTTAATTTTCCCCTATAAATAAAGATGTTTCCTTCATTAATTTCTTCTCTGTTTCTATTATTCTTGTTCTTTTCTATATTAGTTTATAGCATACTTAAATTATTTAGGAAATATTATCCTACAAGCATTTAGTACCTCTTTGAACTATGACCAAAGTTTCTATGATACACTCCAACTTCACATGGGTCCTATTACCCCCTTAACTCAACTTTAGCATATTTTGTCACCCTTTTGTGGCGATGTGACACATTTATTATATAAAACGAGACCCACGTCAAAGGTGTCACATCAGCTAAATAGATTGATAAAAAATGCCTTGTTAGCAGAAAAGGGTGACAAAAATACGCTAAAATTGAGTCAAGGGGGTAATAGGACCCCCCCATGAAGTTGGGAGTATGTCGTAACAAATTTGATTATAGTTCAGAAACTACAAGATAACTTTACTCTAATAAAATTGAAAAGATGTAGTTCGTACTAATATTTGAATTGGCAACAAAAGAGTACATATTAAGTATTAATTTTTGTTTGAGATTCAATAACAAAAATAAAATATATAATTCCTGCAAAAAAAAATAAAATTTAATACACAATAGCTAAAACAATCAATCTACAAAATGGGTATACGAATCATGAATTTTTATAGGAAGAAAAAAATCACTACCTTTATATGTTACGCAATCTAAGAAGCAAAATGGAAATTTAGCTCTCAACTCTTGCTAATATCAACTTTACTTTGTGTTTGAGAAATAATTTAATTTTAATTTCCTGATTTTCAATTTGAGAAGTAAAGTCAACTTGGAAAAATTGGAAGGATATAAAAAAGGTTTAAAAGAATTCGAAGGTATTTTTGTTTTTAACTATATTTATCTCATGTATTAATAGCCATGTATTGATAATACATTTATTTGCTATATATAAGTTGTACATCCCATAATACTAAATAGGGTGTACAAGTAATATATGTATTAGTTGGATCTGACTCTTCTCCATTTTCTCCAAGTTTCCATCTTGATTGATGACACATGGCCTAATTAAATTAAATGACTAAGATTTAATTTATTCCAAACTAATTTGTTTTCATTCAAACGACCTAAGTCTTTAACATTCTATCCCTAAGGAACACGATGAAATGGATGAGATCTAGATCTCCAATTCAAGTGATAAGAACAGATTATTAAAGAAACTTATGTTGCTTTAGATTTACTTACTAATGGACTACCTTAGAATAAACAAACTGTTAAGTCTTTGATTTTGATGATTGATAAATTCATAATTTGGGAATTGTTCCTTAAAATTTTTTTGTGATAAAAAGGCCTCTGCAGATTAGGGAATATGTTGGGCTCACCTATCACTGTCACAATTAACTTTCCAGCTGACACATAGTATAAGAGTTGGTGAAAAGTTACTGCCACCTTTTTGCCTCAACCAATGAGAATGCTTCTATATATTTTTTTGTTACAACATATAATGTTCATCTTCCTCAATAATAAGACTATCACTTCTATGTATTTACAATTAAAGATCTTTCTGAAGTAAAGCAGCGCTGTAAATCAAATGTTTCAACTATAGTAGAGAACCTATTATTCATCCAGGTGTATCTTGATTCCTTTTTATAGTGGAGCCTTTGTAGTCTGTACTTAAATGCTTGCCTACAATGCTTATGATTGTCTATAGATGTGCTTGTATCATCTCTTGGTGATTATCTAGAGTTTGATAATTGTGTCCAAGCTAGAGTTAGCTTGAAGAGTCCAGTTAGAGGTAGCTAGAGGTAGAAGTAGTAGAGTTACTACTTGGTTTCCTTGTAATAAAGTTATTGTTAGGAAACAAAGGATTAAGAGGTTAATCTTTGGATTCTGTATTCCAGAGGTTGATTGAATATAGTGGAGCTTGAAATCCTGGAGGAAAGTTGTGGTTTTTTTTCCTTGATCAAGGAGTTTCCACGTAAAAAACCCCATGTCTTTACTTTTTGTACTCCTGCACTACTAACTGCATTTTTCTCTTAGTTCTTGTTGTATTTATGATTTAGGGAATAGTTTCTTGAGTTGAGGAGCAACCCACCCCAAAACCTTAATTTGGTATTAGAGCACGATCTTCCCTAATAAAATTAATACCTTCGAAGGATCAAGACAAATGCAGGCTTCACATGTTACTTACACCTTTAAAACTAGTGAAACAACTTGGATTGCAAAAAGGGTTCTTGAAGCATTTGATAGATCTAAAAATTTGCCAAAAAAAGAAGCAGAGGGACACCGAGAAGTGCAGATGGAAAACTAAGGCTGACAAAGTTGTCAGTCAAGTGCTTGCAGCTTTGTGGAATGACTCATCAAGTGACTCAACTGAGTTTGGGAAAAGAAAAGACATTTCCAATCATGGTAATAGAAGAAAAGGTACAAGTATCGAATGAACTCCTTGCCTTGATGGAACTTGCAGATGAAAATAAAAGTAGACCTATGACTCTCATGGATATTAAAGAGAATCTAAACGACTAATCCACCAACAAGATAAGATCTCTTGCCTCTGTACTAGTTGACTCCTTAAATGAGATAGCTAAAGGTAAAGTGAATCTAAAGGATGCACTTGAAAAGTGTGTTGAATAAGAAGTCATTAAGTTGAATTTCCAAGTGACAGAACTCACAAGTGGAAAAAGAAAACTGAAGGATGATTTGAGCATATGCGAAGACGAATTTGTTGTACTGAGTGTATAGGTAGCTGAGCATCAAGAAACTTAAAAGAATCTCTCATGTGAAAATGAACTCCTAAGTAAACAATTAAGTGATATTACCAAGTCAGTTTCCAAGGGAAAGATAGAGGGAAGTAGCATATAGTTTTAGTTAAAAGAAGAATTAGCTGAAGCTAAAGCTAACCTGGTTTTCTCTCTTGAGAGGTACTCTATTATTGTAAAGGAAATGACTAGAGTAAAAACCGAGCTTGCAAAGGCACTCACATGGACTTTTTCACTAGATTGGTTGCTATCTAAACCATTCAGAATCCAAATAATTGGAGTGGTTTAGAGTTACTCTTTCAAGGTGAAGGATCTAACTATACTGCCAGGTCCACAGAGGGCAAGGACAACCACCTAAACTAATAGGGTGGAAAAGATGGGCATCAAAGAGAAATTGTTAAACTCATCACTTCAAAATAGAATAAAAGAATACTACCCATCTAGACCAAGAAGAAGTTAATTTATCCTCTATCCACTTATTTGGAACTCATACAAAAGTAGGTTCCTAAAACTAATAGCTATCAGTAATACAGGGAAATGCAAGGGGTAACAGCTAATATAGAAGTAATTAAGAGATAAATACCTAGGATACATAACTGAAAGGATAAACGCGCACCTCTTGTATCAGGCCCTAGAAGGAGGTAAACTCTCTTCAATATACTCCTGTGTTCTAAAAGAATGATTTTTACGAAACTAGTTGAAAAAGGGAATAAAAGATAGAGAATAAGTGTCCCATAAGAATGGTGGCTGCATTTAAGGATTCTCCTTAGTGTCTATGGAATGGAGAGCAGGTATCTTGGATCAACATTTGCATATATGTCTCATTCAACATCATATCTACTTAGATACATACATGACAAGAAATATGGGAGATAAGAAAGAGTTTTGAGACAATCCAAAGTCATTAAAATATTATCCTTTCTAAAGGAACCAGGTTATTAATCAGGTTAGTACCACTCACCATTCTTAAATTTTAACTACTTAAATATTTAATGATTGTGCCATGACATTTTCTCGCCACTCTTAAAACAAAGCCTCCTATTTCTAAATCCATTAGTATTTTCCATTAATTCAGTCATGTTCCCTCAAACTCATCATAGCTTTTAGTCTCAACCGTTCTCTTGTTTTGTTAAACCCTAAATCAAAATTAACTTCTCTCCCCTCTGTCAAAAAAATATCTCTATTTTTTTGATAATTAGGCGATGCATTAAGAAAGAAATAAAGATCGTTACAGACTGCTGACTTTTTAGTCAGGTACAAAAATATGAGTATCAGTATTCTAATAATTATTACATAGATTGATTTTCCTAGTAAACTCAGTTCCCAAAATGTCTGCCCATACATGCTTTTGTGTATACACTGGAGGAACTACCAAAAAGTTGGTATTGCCAAAGATTTTCTTTATTGCTCCTTGCTTAGCTAAGCAGTCTACAACATGGTTTTGCTCCTTAAATAGTGGATCACTGGTGGATGTCCCACCTTTCTCAACATACAACTACAAGATTCAAGAATAGGATTATAATGCATATTACCAACTTTTAACATATTGATTACCTCCATTGAATCCACAGTGATTTCAACAGGGAAAAGTTGCTGGTCTTTCACTAATTTGAGACCCTCAAGAAGAGCTAAGAGTTCCATTTGGTTAGTGGTAGCATTAGGATAACCCTTGACAAAGCCAATGATCCAATCGCCTTTGTATTTCGGATACATGCCCCTATACCTCTTATACTTAGATTACCTAAGCACGCTCCGCCTGTGTTGAGTTTATAAGAAACATTCAAGGGGGGATCTAACATAGCTGAATAGTTACTTCTTGTGAGGGTAAGGAAGACGCAAGTAGAAGAAAAGAGTATTCAACAATATTTGCATATGCATTCTTAAAAGAAGAAGGGTGATAAAATTGTTAAAAATATTATCATTTTGGTATCTCCAGATTTCCCTAAAGTAGAAGATTATAAGCGTTTAGAGGTTGATGTACTGATCAGCCATGATGTTGCCAGACCAAGTCTTAACACTTTCCAGGAAATAGTCACTATTGAGGCTTGTAATATTATGGGGAGTACAAGATATCTTTTGAAATAGACCATCCCAGAGAGCTTTGGCTTGTTTGAAAAACTAGAAAATGTGAGGTATGTCCTTATTCTGGTTTGCACAGAACTTACAGTATGGTTCAAGGGGCACACTCATTTCATTAAGATTAAAGTTGCAAGGCAGTCTATTGTGATTTAGCAGCCAAAAGAAGGGGTTTTAGTTTGTTAGGGACCTTCAGGGACCAGATCCAATTGAAGTTTTTATGATAGTGAGGAGGGTCGATGGTGCAGTGATGAGTTTTTAAGCACATTTACTTATGAAACTACCCTTACCAGTGAGAGCCCAGATTGGATAATTAAAAGTGCTCAAGGTATTAGGGAAGAAGGTAGAGTGAATGGTTTAGATAAGGGACATAGAAAGTTCAAAAGGTAAATTGGAGAAATTCCATGAACCATTTGCCCATAAGTCAGAGATTTTTAGGTTGCTCATATTATTAGGCATTAGTCCACGAATGATACTACTGAGGGGTTGAGTATTGGGTAACCATCTATCAGTCCAAAAGTGTACTTTGTCACTTTTATGGATAATCCACATAGGTGCTTTCAAATAGACATCTAGACCTTTGATAGTGTTCTTCCAGGTTCTCGAGGCCACCTTGAACCGTTTTAGGTTATTGTTATTCTGTTCGGAAAACTAACTGGTCAGGATCCTGGCCCATAAAGATTGAGTATTTTTAATGTATCTCCAAGCCAGAGTTGTAAGGGAAGTAGCATTCTTTTGTCTTGCTTTTTGGATGTCAAGGCCACCCATATGTTTTGGAGTGGTGACTAGTTCCCAGTTAACCATATGCGTTTTTTGCTTAATATTAGTGGTGCCCCAAATAAAGTTTTTTTGGATTTTATCTATATATTTATGGACTTCAGTTAGGATGGCTATGTACTAGATAGAATGGTTAGGAATAGTATTGAGAGTTGCTTTGGTTAGGGTGGTTCTGCCAGCTCTGTTTAGCCTTTTCATTTTCCAACTTGAGAGCTTTGTTTTCATCCTATCAATGATGAATTGGAAATTAGTTTTTGTGGGAGGTCCCTGAAAGATAGGAAAACCTAGATACTTTCCAAAACTAGTCTTAGTAGGAATGTCCAAGATAGAGGAGATACTGGGCATGACATTAGTGGAGCATTTTTTAGAGATAATTATATTGAATTTTTTCCTATTGACTTTTTGACTTGAGAAGAAACTAAAGAAGTCAAGGGTCATTTTGACAGTTTGGCAGTTAGGAATGTTATATCTGATGATGAAAGTTGGGTCATCAGCAAAGAAGAGATGGGATAGCTTAAGGCCTCCTCTAGTTATAGCAATGGGGGTCCATTTAAGAATATCTACCTTATATTCAATCCTTTTAGAAAAGAGTTCAATGCAAAGGATAAAAATGTAGAAAGATAAATGATCACCTTGTCTTATACTTGTGAGGGGGTAAAGAAGGGTGATTTAGTACCATTTATGAGGAAAACGATAGAAGAAGTGAAGATGCATGACATAATAAGCTTGGAAAGAAGAGGTGGGAATTTAAAGAAGCATAGGGCTTGTTTGATAAAAGACCACTCTATTCTATCAAAAGCTTTTTCCAGATCAATTTTAAGGATCATGTTTCCTTTTCCTCCCTTTATTTTGGTAAAGTGGTTCAAAAATTCTTGAACGATGATAGCATTGTTAGAACCTCTTCTATTAGGGAGGAAGCTAGCTTGAGTAGGGGCAATGATGTTGTCCAGGAAAGGTTTGATCCTATTGGCAATGATTTTGGTAATGATTTTGTATTGAGTGTTGCAGAGGCCAATAGGTTTGAAATTCTTCAAGGTAACAATATTCTGGCACTTTGGGATAAGACAGAGGTAAGTAGTATTCACCTTCTTATCTATTGTACCTAAGGAGAAAACGTTGTTACAGAAGGAGATAAGCTGGGGGTGGGTGGAGTCCTAGAATTTCTGAACGAATAGAGAATGAAGACCATCAGGTCCTAGTGTTTTATAGGTTTGAAGCTAAAAACAACTTTCCTAATTTTAAAAATGGAAGGGATACTGTCTAACAGAGTATATGAGCCTGGAAGATTGAACCATTAGCAGAAGTGTTTGTGAGATATCTATTGATGGATCTAGAATGATTAGTTGTATAGAGGGATCTATAGAAATACAAGATTGATCCCTCTATATCCCCCTGAGAGTACATCCAATTGCCCTGCTCATCCTTAAGAACATTAATTTTATTTTTCCTTCTCCTATTACTAGTAGAAGTGTGGAAAAATCTAGTGTTTGCATTACCTTCTGTGAGCCATTTAACCCTGGATTTGACTTTCCAAAATTCATATTATAACTTGAGGATTTCCCAATATTGCTTATTCAAAGATTCTTTAAGGTTATGAAGGAAAGAACTAGTGGGATAGTGGGGGTTCTTTTGTATCCCAGCTAGTCTTGCAAGAATATTCATTTCCTATAGTGGATTTTTCCAAAAACCTCCCTATTCCAAGGGGTGATGATGGATTGGAAGGAATGGATAGAGGCTGTAAGATTCTTACCATTTTGGAAGGCTTGATTGATCAATTCAGGAAAGTTAGGGTGAGAGAACCACATGGGTTCCATTCTGAAAGGTTTCTCCTTTAGAGGAGGATTCCTTCCTAGCGTGATTTGGATAGGGTAGTGATCAAAATAAGTTCTTGGGAGATGAGTTATAGTAGAATCAGGGAAGAGGTAAAGCCATTGCACATTAGCTCGGCATCTGTCAAGTCTTTCAAGAATGAGGTTATTATGGTGGAGGTATCTTTTATTATTCCAGGTATAAGAGCTACCCTTAAATCCTAAGTCTACTAAACTACAATGATTGACACATTTCCAGAATAAGTTAGCTCTATTAGGCAAAATAGGGTTTCCACCAAACTTGTCGTGGGCTGAGAGAACCTCATTAAAATCATCCCTAACTATCCAACTAGTGCCAGAATGACTAGTAATGGTGTTAGACATAAGAAAAAGTTGGTCCCTGAGGGATTTCCTAGTATTTACATCAGGATTGGCATGCACAATACTTAGAAACCAAGAAGAAGGGGAGAAAGGGGCAGTTACCTTGACAACAACATAGATGCTTTGAGGTGTAATAGATATGTTAGTGATGTTGAACATATCCTCTTTCTACATTAAAACTAGACCACTAGATATTTTAATAGCAGAAGATTGAATCCGATAGTTGTAGTGCGGCTCTTAAGTTAATTGGTGGTGATCACTCATTTTAGTCCTAGCAAAGCCAGCATAGCTAGTTTGTGGAGGCCTAACATGTCCTTGAAGTGACGCTAAAATTTCACATTGTTTGCGCCTCTAACATTCCATATTATTAAGTTCATCATTAACTTATTGTGGGGTATAGTGTAGTTTGTAGTCACTAATTTACCCTTGTCCCAAGGGTCTAGCGATGCCAGTGGTAAGTTGATATTGATCATGTTCTTGATGGGGTTCAATGAGATTAGGAAGTTCCCCCTTGTTAGGACACTTGGGTATTTGATGTCCATTATGAATTTGGTTAGGTTCCAGGGAATCAGGATTACCCACGTCTAGTTTAGAAGTTCTGGGAATCTTAATCCTATCTACTTGTCTAGTGTGGATGCCTCTATTATAGGGACTTTTATGGTTTCTAGAAGACCTTCCATTTATTGGTTACTTGATTTTAACATTTCCAGGGTTTTTTTTCTTTCCCATATCTCTGGAGGAGGTACTCTATCCTGAGGGGCCTCCACATGAGAAAAAGAAGTCCCTAGAGAAAACATGGGTGGACCATTTCGAAGCAAAAGAGGATTTGGTGGGGGTTAAAATGGGAGAGTCTGTGAGACCTTATTTAAAGTGTGTGATAGAATCTCTGAAGACAGATACTCCATTGGGTTGTTATTGGTAGCTTCCAGTAAGGTTGTCATCTAGAGGTTGTTGCCGTAGTTGGCCAAGCTTTTGTTTAGGAATTCCTTGACTAGCAGTGCAAAGTACTCCAGATTTTGGAGTATCACTTATACCTGTCTTTCTCTATTGTCCCTTGAAAAGTGATGGAAATGTCCTGTAAACCCATTTCCAACCAAGAGGTCGGTGCATGGTTTAAAGGCAGAGGTGTTGTTATTAGAGCTAAGGGTGGACGACTGGTCTGGGGTGGGGTGTTCTTTGGAGTTTATTTTGTATGAGAGTATCTTCAGGGGAATGGTATAGAAGAGAGGGGATATTTGTGGAGAGTCTTAGTGGGTACATAATCTTTTTTAAGATATAGAGGAAACTCATGGTGATGATTTTTGGGGTTGGAGCAGGAAGGATTTTCAGAGGCCACAGTTTACTCTGAAGAGCTATTTGGCTAGTTAATTTGACCGAAGATGGCCATTTCACTTTGAAAATTGAAGTTGTCCAGGTTTTCAAGGGTCTCAAACCTATTAGAGGGGCCCGCATTGGACTTTCTATTTTTAACAAATGGAGAATTAACAATTAAAGAGTTTGAGTGGGCCTTACCCGATTAGGTTGCTATTTTTGCAGGCATGGCCGCTTTTTGTTGGGCCCAAATTGATTTGCCTTGTTGAATTTAGGGTTTTGGGGTTGAAGTGCTGGCCCACCTGAAGTGATATGAGAATTTGTCCTTTTCCTATTTCTTATGAAGTTAGGCATATCTGAACCAGGATTGTCCAAATTATGTTGACTCTTGTCCTTACCTGAAGCATTAGGTGTAGCGGCCGCTGTTGGAGGATCAGTATTCTGGTGATTAGTGTCCAGAAACTTACCTAATGTTGGGTCAAAAGACTTCATCCTGACATTATTCTTGTCAAGATATTTTATACCTGATGTTGATACCCGTCCCTTTTTTGCTGCTTTGGTACTTTTTTTAGAAAATGATACAGTACACCATTCCATTGGTAACTATTGAGAAAGAGTGGGCTTCTTCCTTGATGCATTGTGTTGGGACTCCTCCTTAGCGAATATTTTGTGCAGACACATTCTAAGCGTGTGGCCCAATCGACCGCAATTTGCACAAAATCCCTTCTCCTTCGTAGCATAATGGTTGCTCATGGTGGCCAATCGTTATGGCAGTGAGAACTGGCTTCTATATTTGGCTCTACACACAGATACGAGCATATCGGCCATGGAGTGATGAAAAAGTACACACATCAATTTTCAACAGACATCAAATTTGTTTCCTAATTTTTTCAAGAATATCTTTGTCATAAAATTCAGTTGGTAAGGAGGGTAACCTAACCTATATTGTTGTGGATGCCATTCTTGATTGGCTAGGCACAAAATTTGGCTCCCACACCCTTATAGAAATGTATGAGCCTGCGATGAACCATGGAACTTCCAATAGTATCTTATTTTGACTCTCTTCAAGTGACAATTTAACGGTGTAATAATCCCCACCAAGGTCGATAAGGATTACACTTTCTTGAAGCTTTCATAGATCTGTCAATTTTTGAATGAAGGTATTGGTGGTTCAGCTTCCGTCCAACACACTTCAAGATGACAGATCTTTTCCAAGGATTGTAGAGTCTCTGTTTATCTTCCTCAGTTAATTGTATGAGATCTCTCTCCAAATCGGCATGTTGGTTTACCAATTTTTCAAAGTTCAGTGAGCCTTCAACATTTTTGACATTAAGGCCAGATTTTTCTTCAGCTACTTCTTTGTAGGATAATTTTCATGGGGGGTCTTCTTCCATGGAAGAAGAGGTTATATCAAGTGGTTCCGGTGGAGGTATCGGTGGCGATGGGTCTGTGTTATTGGGGATAGTAGTCGTCGACATTGGGAATTTTTAGAAAGAGGAAGTCTTTCTCTCTCAAAAGATGATTTCCTCTCTAAAATCTTATTAGATCCCCAACTACTTAGAAATAGTGTTCATCTTGACATCCTCCGATACCTCTTTTGGAAAAAGGAAAAGGGAACTTCTTTTTAACCATGCGTAAAAAGGTTGAAGCCTCTAGCCAGACTAACTGTAGTACCAAACTTTTCCTTCCACACAATCGTTACTTATCAGATAATAGAAGAGGTAGTCAGGAAACCTCTGAAGTAGGAGAAGTGCGAGAGCAAAAAGATATAGGAAAAATTAATTTAATTGCTGAAAAGAGGATTGACATTGAATAATCAAAGGATGATGGTAAGAGCAAGTTCTCTGGTGGCAGGGGTAGTAAATTTAAGAGCATAATTGTTGAGTGATTATAAGGGTGAGGCTTTTGACTCTGATTTTGAGAGATTTATTACTTGTGTTAAGGAAAACATTAGAAGAAGAGAGGATGGATCCATAAAGAATGAAAAAAATAAAGAGGTCGAGTTATGTTACTGACAAAGAATCTGGGTACAGTTCTAGAATGAAAAAAGGGGCAAGGGAAGAGGAGAAGACTCTTAAACATTGAGATGTTTTGTGGAAGCAAATTTTTGACCCTACAATACCAAAAACAAAAGTATAGGTAAGTATGTTAAAATTTTAAAATTGGAGCTGTTCAAATTTTAAAATTGGAGCTACTTACTTAGATTTGATGTATTTTATCTGTATGAGGAGGAGTTAAAAATGTTCTATCAAAACTTGGAGATTTTTGCAAATGATCTATATCTAACCACTCTAGTGAATGGTACAAAAATAAGTTTGGATGGAGAGATTCTCTCCAAAATCCTGTATGTTCAAACATCAGGGGTCAAGTGCATAAAGTCAATAATGGGGTCTGCTAAGTTTTTAGAATTATACAGCGCACTGGATGGATCAACCCTAAAGATCCTGATAGTAGGATTATTGATGAGTGGTGATTTTACCACTTATTTTCAACACATATTTGTGCACACTACAATATTTTGTATAAGGAAACGAGGCATCGTCATAATCTAAATGCACTAATATCCATATTTTGTAGGTATATAGTTGATAAAATGAAGGGATTGGAGCTAAAAGAGAGCAAATAGAAGCAAAAGAAGTGCAGCTGAAGACCTTGAAAGGTTTATCCTCAGTTATCGCGATTGTGATCCTGAAGACGCGGTTGCAGTCAATCAAAGATGGTCAGGATAGTGAAGCCGTGGAATACAATTGTGGTCGCTTTGGCCGTAAACACGGACCACCTCACGAGATCGCAGCTAAGTGGGAGTATGACTCGGAGCAGTTTTGTAATTTCTTTTGGAAAAATCCTAAACCTCATAAAGGCAAAAACCCTTTATTCTTTGGGTATTGCTTACCTCATAGACAATTTTGAATTTGAAGCAAGAAACCCTAATTGGACAAGTGTGTAAATAATTGTGAAGGCTTGAATTCTTAGTATTTTGTGAAGAATGAATGCTTTGGATAATCCTTATGGTATATCTTTCTTTACTTTATTCATGAGCAGCTAAGTTAATTAGTCTTGGGATTATGTTGAACTAAAGTGTAACTATGTATGTCGGTGTTATTGTGTTTGCATGATTGTTAGTTCTTGAGTATGGATTCCATCATTGCTTGAATTTATGAGATGGAATTTATGGTTGAAAACCCTAAATTTCCAATTGGGTTTGATGGGTGAAAACTCCAAACTCTAAAAAACCTTCATTATCCTTGAAAGAGGGATGAATGTGAACATGAGGTAACCCATAACATCCTTGAAAGAGGGTTATAGGGGGATAGGACAATGGTGGACAATTAAGCCTATGATTTACAACCTTTTGAAATATTAGAAATAAGTGTAATTGGGTGTAAATCATGTGAAGAACACATAACCTAGAAATAGGGATTCTTGATTGAGGTTTTAGGTGACTATGAATAGCAAACTTGTTAGGTGCTTGAAAGAGCCACTGGGTTAAATTGTTGTGGTTTTATTGAAATATTAACCACAGTGATCTTCGAACTACCTTATCCTTTAGTTAATAACTATGTTTCATGTTAAACCATCATCAACCCACATGCTTTTACTTTTAGGTAGTCATAATCTCAAGATCTCCTAAAATCTTGATTGTAAGTCAAAAGTGTCATATTCGGGCATTGTTAACCAAAAATCATTACAAACAAACCCCAAGTCAATTCCCCCATTTTATTTTACATGTAATGTTTGTAGCATTTTGGGTAACTCTTTAGTAATTAGAGAACCCATAGGACTTGAAATTTATAATTTGCTCCTTGTGGATTTGACCCCAACTAGATGATGATGAGGGCCAACTAAATAAAGCAGGCCAAACAAGTGCAATTTGTATCCAACCAACTAATTGGAATAGAGTCTTTCATGTGACTAGTATCATACTTCACATTGTAAATTAAAGGATTGTATGAGGGTCAAGACTTTGCGGACCCAAATTTTCATTAAAAAATTTTGTGGAAATGTGTGCGCCATTTAATATTTTACACATTACTTAAGAATCCATCCAGCTTCACCTCTTTCTGTACTCTCTAACGGGTGAGTCATTTTTATGGACCCGCTCACTTCCACCTAACTCAATTATATCTTGGGATGAGCTTACTATGATGTTTCTTGATAGATACTCCCTACCATCTAATATGCTTTAAAAGTGGGATGAGAATATGAATTTTTGGAAAATAAATGAAGAGCCGTTGTTTGAAGCTTAGGAATGATTTAATGGAAAATTGGCCCAATTCCCAAATCATGAAGTCCCAAATAAGATGCTTCTTGAGATCTTCTGCCGTACCCTTGATCCATTAAATAAAACAGTGGTGGATAATACAGCGGGTGGATCCATAATGAAGATGCAC
The DNA here is from genome assembly GCA_030864225.1 of Capsicum baccatum var. pendulum. Taxonomy (NCBI): domain Eukaryota; kingdom Viridiplantae; phylum Streptophyta; class Magnoliopsida; order Solanales; family Solanaceae; genus Capsicum; species Capsicum baccatum. The sequence continues at coordinate 125,316,052 of CM061557.1, forward strand.
CACCATGTGGCCTTTCTATTTATAGGAGAAGTGTCAAAGAAAAATTGGGGTTGGTATACTCGGGATACCAAAGTTGCCAAGATCCATTCCACTACTTCCATGGATGATAATGAACAAAGAAGGCAGAATGAAGAGGAGGAGGAGACCATGCAAAAATGATGACCCATCTTGAACTCTTTATAAAATGATGAAGAAGCAAAGAAGTTGGATAAGAAAATCCAGTATTTTTCTAACTACTTGGGGGGTTCCCGCCCTGCATATCAAATGCAAGGTGGGAATAAAGGTTGGATGGACCGTGAGAGGCGTAGAGATTGAAGGGATAGGGAGCATGATTATAACCATTATATTCCCCCTTGTGATCAATCTAAGACTAAGAAGTCAAGTGCCATTGAACCCAAAAAATTCAAGATCGAAGATATGCTAGCAATATTATTGAATAGAGTGGAAGGTACGAACAAAATTGTTCGTAAGTTAAAAGGTGATTTCTCTCAAACTGTGGTGTCTCCACACAACTAAATGCTAGGCGTAGATGTGGACTTCCTAGTGACATGATTGCTAATCTAAAGAATGATGCTCAAGTTCTAGCAATTGTCACAAGGAGTGGTAGAAACTTGATGAGCCCTCTAAAGGAAACTTGAGTGAAAAAATGGCCAAAGCTAAATCAAAGAAGGTGTTACATCAAAACCGAGAAGAAAATGATGAGAAAAAATCGAGGAAAGTGACGAAGAACTGGTTAAATTTAAAAAAACACAAAGTGAAGCAAGGCTAATAATCCAAATTCCTCCCTTATTCCCTCAACGTTTGCAAGAAAAAGAGGAGGGTGAAAAATTAAGGAAATTTATGGAAAAACTTAGCAATCTATCAATAAACGTTCTGTTGCTTGAGGTTATCTAAGAGATCTCGAGATATACTAAGTTTATGAAAAAGTTGATGTCCAGAAAGAAGATTATTGAAGGTTACACCATTAAGATCACTCATGGGTTTAGTGCTATCATGCATAGCAAGGTTGTGGAAAAGAAAGACAACCCCGGAGCATTCACCATTCCTTACATAATTGGGATGCACGAGTTTGCAAAAGCTCTATGTGACCTTCGTGCGAGTATCAAACTAATGACTTTTGTCATATACAAGAAACTTTGATTAGATGCCCCTAAACAGACCTCTATGCAACTCTTAATGGCAAACTGGTCGATTAAAAGTCCAGTGGGAATTTTGTTTGATGTCCTTGTTAAAGTTGACAAGTTTATACTTTCGGTGGACTTCGTGGTATTGGATTGTGAAATGGACCAATAGGTACCTATCATCCTTGGTCGTCCTTTATTAGGTAAATAAGCAGGAGTTTGAGGAACCCCTTGAGCATTGAAGAAGGAAGATATCGTGCAATGATGATAACTACAATGCTATGTGGGAGGTAATTCACAAATGCCATGAAAGTGGCTCGTATCCTTTTTGTTATGTGTTTGTAGCATAGATGTTAGTTTTTGCATGTGAATAACTCATGCATTTGTGGCACTAAGGAGTGCATTAGATGAACTTGAAAAGGGGAAAGTGTGCAAAATTTGCATTGAAAACTGAACAGGGGTAAAATTTATGTAAATTGAGAAAAGATTTGAACAGGGGAAAACAGGGGAGCAAAATTTCTCTCAATTACCGTGATCACGGTCCATAGGTACGATCATGGACATCTGCGTGTCTGCGATTGCGGTCAATTGATTACGGTCATGGCCACTTCAGGTTTTAAATCACTAATTTCCTCTAGGCCCCTCACACTCCCTTTCAAGTTTTACTCTCTAATTGGGCTAAATTCTAACCAAGTTTGTGAGTTCTCCAATAACATCCATGCATCCCTCCTACATTATAAATTTGGTAGGTGTCATTAAACCATACTTAGATTTTCTTAAAACTAGGCCCTAGAATGTATGATTAAGAGAGGGCCTAAAGTTTTGATTGTTATGTTTTCCATGTTGTCATACTTAGTATTAGTGTATTGTTATCTTCTTTAGTAAGGTGTGCACACCAGTGGGGAAACTTTAAGTATCCACAAATGTGTGAAAAAGGTATATAAATGAGGTGTGTACACCAAGTGTTTGGCACATTGCCCAAATAAACTTTCAATAATGATATTTGCATGTTAAAGGGCACATTCAAGCACTTGTTAGCATTGTTCAATTGGTCTTCATGTGAATCCATAATGTAGAGCATGCTAGTGGCCTAAATAGTTGGAAGAAATTTGAACGTAAGGAGATAGCAAGAAACCAAACTCAGGTATTGCGATCGTGGTCACAATTCACGATATTGGTAATGCAAAGTGGTCATGGCTCATGATTATGGTAACCAGGGCCTATTTCTTGCCATGCCAAAAATCCTGCACTTCCAATTTTTACCCAAGCACCACGAAGCACCCATCCAATGAGCTTCAGTGAACAATGTGGTATAGTTGCATGTTAAAAATGTCATTGAATGTTATAATGTGTGCCTAGTGCTATTAGGATAAAATTATGGACAAGTATGATCACATCCAATTCATGGCAACTGAGTGCCACACTCACTACTAAAGTGATCTTTTGAGGAAAAAGCTGCTCCCGAAAAGAGGAATTTGCTCGGAGAATGTACTTGAGAAACCACCAACACTTTATGACAAAATTGAAGCCACAGGGCGGCGAAGTGTAATACCCCAAAGTTTTCTAACTAATTTGATCCTAAGAATGTCTAGTATTAGCTTCTAGATTGAATGATGTTTATTCCATGAGAAATTTTTAATATTTTCACTTTTAGTTATGTGGGAAATTCAATAAGCTTTCCGTTGATATAAGATTCTCCTAAATCTAATAACTGGGTAAGAAGTTTTGACTATTTCAAGTTCCCGTCGTAAAATAGTGCCATATTAGTCATTGGCACGCCGCACCATAAGAGAAAATGGCATTTGTAAAATTCCAGTAAGGGTCCACAATAGTGGCGCATCACATTAAACTTCCAGGTCGCAAAAAAAGTGGCAACGCGATGGCTCCGCATCCCGCCATTCCCATATTTCTCAATTACCAAATTCCAGTGACATGACGCGATAGCACCGCGTCGCACCAAGGGTCCAGTTTGGGAAATTTTCACCAATTTTAAAAGATGCATCTAGGGTTAAAAAAGTCAATTTCCCATCCCTATTTAAGTCCAATAACACGTGATTTATCCATTCTTCACCCAAAATGTACTAGTTTATCTCAATTTTCTCTCAAGAACAAGCTAGGGTTTCAATTGGGGATTTAATTTCAAGAAAGTATCTCCGTCAATCTTCGCTAAACAAAGAAATAAGGTATGCGTTGTGTTGATTTATGGATTCTTTTCCTCTATAAAGCTCAAGAACCCTATTTCAAATTGCAAATCGTGATATTTATGTTATGGGTTGATTGTAACCATATTTATCTTGTTATATGATTCCTAAGTTGGGATATTTATGTGTTTTTCATGAAATTACATTAGCAAGTGTGTGAAATTCATAAATTGATTTATTTATAATGTGTCAATTTGATGATTAGGCCTATGCCCTAAGGGTGCATGCAAGGTGTTTGATAAAATGCCTAGAAGGGTAGAAATTATGCACTATAGCTAAATTGTAATCCAAAATGACTTCCATGTTATTCTTAAGTATTGAAATTGGTTTATTGGATATCTCACGAGTTATCCTTATGAAATTATGCTATGTATACATGCTATCTTATTCACGTACTAAGCTATGATAATCAAATGCCCATAAAATATCTCCAATTATTGTATTATGGATTGTTAATGATTGGTCATGTATTAAAGGATGTCATGCCTTGTCAGTTTCCTTCCATCGAGTCCTGGGGGTACTTGTACCCCAAAAATATAGTTGTGTGCCTAGAGTCAGTGATATGTTTCATGATATACTCAGTCAATCCATGATCTATAGAACTCAGTCAGTTATGTGACTCAGGAAATCTCAGTAATTCAGTAATCTCAGTACTATTCTATCTATCAACGAAATTCAGTTAATTCAGTTTAGTAATTCCTATTCAGTATCCATTCAGATGTGAGTAGGGGTTAGCACCAAGTGAACCCAAGGATGGGAACTCACCTGTTATATGAGGGTGTGATTCTTAGAAGCAATCCTTGCATTCTAGAACTATGTAGCCAACATTGGTTGAGATATCATAGCCTGCTATATGAGAGTAGATGAGGTGGCTTAACCTGTTATATGAGAATTCCCACCATTCTCACTAGAGTTACCTATTATCTAAGGGTTACTTACAAATTGTCCTTACCAGTGGTGCGGTATTGACACCCTTCCAATTGGGGTTACAGATTGGACCCCAAGTCAGCCATAATGGTATATTAGGGGCATGTTGGTTAGATAACTACTTCCTACAATTTTAGTTACATAATTCATGACTGTCCGATATAGTCATTTAGTCTCGGTATTAGAACTCAGATAGTTCTAAAAAATTCAGGAATGTCAGATACAGCTAACTCTGAATAGTCAAAACTCAGCTAGTTCCATCAGATTTAGGAGTTACCAATACAGTCACTCATGTTATCAGTTATATCAGTCACCAGAACTCAGTTATTAGTCATGTTAGTTATCAGTAAACTTATGTTATCATGATCTCCGATGTAGTTACTAGGTGTTCATGCATGTATTCTCACATTCATATTAGTCAGTTAGCCAGTATTGTTCATTCATATGAACCCCATGCATTTAGCCTACCTCATATGCATACCAGTAAATTCAAAGTACTGATGCATTTATGCTATGGTGTTTTATACCATAGGTTCCGAAGCATGAGCTCCAGAGCATCAGTAGATTCCACATATCAGTAGTCAGTTAGCAGTGAGTCCTTATTCTTCGAGAACATGATTATTTATTTATTATCTCATTAATTAACTTATTAGTTGGAGTTAGTTGGGGACCTATCCCATTAACTCCTTATTCAGACAGTTTAGTCAGTTAGAGGCTTTTAATACTATCATGTTTAGACAGTTATTTTAGTGTTTTGGGTAAAACACACCCCATCTATATGTTATACTTTATTAGTTATGTTACTGTTTAGAACCTTATGGCCTTTCAGTTTATCTTTTCTGCATTTATACAGTATATCATGCAATATACAGGTACAAATATCAGTCAAGGATTAGCTTGTGGTCCTTTGGGGTCATGAGCACCGTGTTGGGTTCCGAGGACCAGATTTGGGGTGTTACAAACTTGGTATCAGAGCCTAAGGTTTAATAAAGTCCTAGGATGTCTGAAAGACGCATCTAGTAAAGTCTTGTGCATGGCTGCGTTGTGCGCCACATTTATGTACAAGAGGCTGTGAGATGTTTTAGGAACAGTTTCCCTTCATTCAGTATTCATGTCGTTCCATTGAGAATAATTTCAAGTCAATCTCTCAGCCTAATCCATTTTTTCCTTTCTTCTCAGAACATGCCTCCTAAAAGAAGAAATAGGAATCAGTCAACCCCTCAGCCCGAAGATCCTTTGGGCAAATATTTTTTTATGTAGAGTTTAGAGCTACATTTACTACTCTTTCTCAGTCAGTTACTGCTCAGAATGAATGACTAGCTATCATTTCAGCCAACCCAGTGGCCAATTCAGCGGCAACCAGGATTCGGGCCTTCACCCGGATAAATCCTCCATCCTTTCTTTGGTCAAAGTCAGATAAGGCCCCTTTGGAATTCATCGATCAGGTTTAGAAGGATACTAATATTATGGGGGTTACTCCTAGTGAGAGTGCTGAGCTAGCTGCATACCAATAGTAAGATGTTTCTCACACTTGGTACAAGCAATGGAGGTAAGAAAGGCTAGATGAAGCAGGGCCTATAGAGTAGGAGGAGTTTGTCACCGCATCCTTAGATAGATTTTTTCCCTAAAAGCTGAGAGAGGCTAAGGTGTTATAATTTATCAACCTCAGAAAGGGCAACATGATGGTGAAAGAGTATTCTCTTAAGCCTACTCAATTAGATAGATATGCTCCTCATGTGGTTGTAGATAGCAGGGCCAAGATGAGTAAGTTTGTTTCTGGGGTGAATGATAGTGTGGTTAATTAGTGTAGGTCTGTGATGTTGAATAGTGACATAAACTTACACAAGCTTATGACTCATGCTCAACAGATAAAAGAGTAGAAGATTAAGATAAGGGAGAAGCAGAATAATAGAGTAAGGACAGGTAGTTTCAACTTTGTTTAGTCCAAATAAGGAGGAGGAAACCATTTTCAGTTTCATCCTAAGTCATCAGTTCCAGCTCCTTCTTCAGCTAGTGCTCCAGCTTCTAAGTTCAGGGATGGTAATAAAGATAGAGCGCCAGGCTCTAAGTCTCAGGGAAGTGTTAGTAGTTCCCATACCTATCCTCTTTGCCATACTTGTGGCAAGAACTATTAGGGTATTTGCAGAGCTGGCAGTGGTATTTATTTCAGATGTGGCAACCTAGGCCACAGAGTTAGAGATTGTTCTCAGCTAGGTCCTCCGGGTCAGCAGAACCGTTCCCCAGCTCAGTCCAATCACCCAAACCAGCAGGGTGCCACTTCCAGTGCTACTACTGGGCAACGCCTAAATAGAATTTATGCTCTCCAGTCCCGATAAAATTAGGAAAATTCTCCTAATGTGGTTAATGGTATGTTATAGATCTTTCACTTGCATGTTTATGCTTTGCTAGATCTAGGAGCTTTCTTATTTTTTTGGAGTCAGTCCAAAAATTCTAGCAAAGGACTTTTCAGTCTCTATCTCTGTGGGTAAAAACATCATAGCCCGGCGGGTATACAGGAACTGCCCAATTATGATATTTTAGAAAGTCACCTCAGTAGACTTAGTCATATTAGAGATAACTAATTTTGATGTCATTCTCAGAATGGATTGGCTTCATTCCTGCTATACCACAGTCGAATGCAGAAATAGATTAGTTCAGTTCCAGTTTTTGAATGAACCCATCCTAGAATGGAAGGGTAGTGTATCTGCTTTCAGAGGTCAGCTTGTTTCCTACGTTTGGGCAAGAAAAATGATATCTAAGGGATGTGTCTATTATATTGTTTGTGTTAAGAAATCTAGTTCCAAAACTCCCAGTCCTGAATCAGTCCCAGTACAACATGAATATTCAGATGTCTTTCACGAAGATCTTCCAAAGATTTCTTTTGAAAGGGAAATAAACTTCGGCATTGGTCTTCTTCCAGATACTCAGACTATATCTATCCCTACATATAGAATGGCACCAACGGAACTCAATGAACTAAAAGAATAGTTGAAGGATCTCTTAGATAAGGGATTTATGAGGCCCAATGTGTCCCTATAGGGTGCACCAATCTTATTTGTGCACAAGAAAGAAGGTTCTCTTAGAATGTGCATTGATTACCGTCAGCTCAATAAAGTTATGGTCAAGAACAAATATCCTCTTTCCATAATTGATGTTTATTTGACCAACTTCAGGGTTCCATCTATTTCTCTAAGATAGACCTCAGATCAGGCTACCATCAGCTCAGAGTCAGAGAATGTGACATTCCGAAGACAACTTTTCATACTCGGTATGGTCATTTTGAATTCTTAGTCATGTCCTTTGGTCTTATTAATGCCCCAGAAACTTTTATGGACTTGATAAACCATGTGTTCAAGCAGTACTTGGACATGTTGTCATAGTCTTCATAGATGATATTCTGGTTTATTCCCGTAGTGAGCGTGATCATGCAGACCACCTCAGAATTGTACTTCAGACCCTCATAGATCATCAATTGTTCGCCAAATTTAGTAAGTGACAATTTTGGCTAATGTCAGTAGCATTCCATGGTCATATCATTTCCGGTGATAGCATTAGAGTGGATCCTCAAAAGATTGAAGCAGTAAGAAACTAGCCCAGACCCGTCTCTCCATCAGATATCAGGAGTTTCTTGGGTTTGGCTGGCTATTATAGATGGTTTGTTGGTGGATTTTCTTCTATTTCATCCCCTATGTCCAGATTGACTCAGAAGAAAGTCAAGTTTTAGTGGTCAGATCCTTGTGAGAAGAGTTTTTAGGAGTTGAATGCTCAACTCACCTCAACTCTAATTTTGGCTCTTCCAGATAGTTTATATGGTTTCTAGTGTATTGTGATGCATCCATATTAGCTTTAGGTTGTGTCTACATACATCATGGTAAGGTCATAGCCTATGCCTCCAGACAGCTTAAACCCCATGAGAAGAATTATCCTACTCATGATCTTGAGTTAGCAGCTGTAGTCTTTTCCTTAAAAATTTTGAGGCATTATCTATACTGTGTTCATGTAGATGTGTTCACAGCTCATAAGAGCCTTCAGTATGTCTTTTCTTATAAAGATCTCAATCTTCGTCAGAGAAGGTGGTTAGAGCTCTTGAAAGATTATGACATGAGTGTCTTTATCTTCTGTGCACGGACAACGGAGTAGTTGACGCTCTCAGTAGACTGTCCATGGGCAGTGTTGCTCATGTTGAGAACAGTAAGCAGAAGGTATCTCAGGAAGTTTATCAACTTTCCAGACTAGGTATTCACTTAGTCGATACAGAAGAGGGTGATGTATGGGTTTAGAGTAGTTTAGAACCATCTCTAGTTTTTGAGGTGAAAGAAAAGCAAGATAGAGATCCCAGTTTAGTCAAGTTGAAAGAGTCAGTCAAGGATCTGAAAGTAGAGGTTTTCTCCCAAGGGGGAGATGGTGTATTGTGTTGTCAGGGTTACTTGTGTGTTCCAGGTGTAGATGACTTGAGGCAATAAATTTTTGCAGAAGCACATGGTGTGTGCTACTCCATTCATACAGGGGCCACAAAGATGTACTGTGACTTGTGGGAAATCTATTGGTGGATAGAGAATTAGAAGCCTAGTGGATCCAAGCAGGAGTTCAGTATTTCTACTTGGAAGTAGGAAGAAGTGAACATGAACTTTGTGACGGGTTTGCCTCAAACTCGTCATCATCATGATTCAGATTGGGTCATTATAGATAGGATGAGGAAATAAACTTATTTTCTTCCATTTCATACCTCTTACTTAGCTGAGGATTATGCCAAACTCTACATCAGAGAGTCAGTCAGATTGTATGGTGTTCTATTATCTATTGTCTCAGACAGAGGTACCTAGTTCACCTTTTATTTCTGGAAAGTGTTCCAAAAGGGTCTTAGTACCCAAGTTCATCTCAGTACAGCGTTCCATCCTCAGACAGATGGTCATGCAAAAAGGAACATTAAGACTCTTGAAGATATATTATGAGCGTATGTAATTGATTTCAACGGTAGTTGGGATAACCACTTGCAATTGATTGAGTTTGCATACAACAACAACTATTATTCTAGTATTAAGATGGCTATATTCAAAGCTCTCTATGGTAGGAGATGTAGATCTCTACTAGGTTGGTTCGAAGTTAGTGAGGCCTCAGTCATAGGTCCTGACTTAGTAGTTGATGGTTTAGAAAAAGTCCAGTTTTTTAGAGAAAGACTTCGGGCTGCTCAGAGCCGATAGAATTGTTATGCAGATATGCGTAGAAAGGATCTCGAGTTTGAGATTGGTGACTATGTCTATCTAAATATCTATTCCATGAAAGGAGTGAAGAGGTTCGGCAAGAAGGGAAAGCTCAGTCCCCAATATATCGGTCCCTTTAAAATTCTTAGTCTCTTTGGGAAGGTAGATTATGAGCTCAATTTGCCTTCATATCTAGCCTTAGTTAATCCAGTCTTCCATGTGTCCTTGCTTAAGAAGTGCATAGGTAACCCAACAGTTGTAATCCCTATTTAGAGCATAGATGTTCAGAATATCCTCTCTTATGAAGAGATTCCAATCAACATCCTAGACTATCAGACTCGTAGACTGAGGAACAAAGAAGTCCCTTTAGTCAATGTTCTTTGGCGGAATCAGTTCATTGAGGGAGATACTTGGGAAGCAGAAGAAGAAATGCATACCAAGTATCCTCACCTCTTCCCCGCTTAGTCAGATCAAGCTCAAGGTAACAATTCTCCTTAAGCTTTTTAGTTTTCATGTACAGATTTCATTTACCACTTGGTATCAGCCTCAAGTTTAGAATTCCATTTTAAACTTTGTACTAAGTACCATTACATATTATATTATATGGTCATGCATCATATTATTCATGTGCTCATGCATCAGATATGCATTCTCCTTGTGAGAAAACTCAATTATTAGAAATCTCAATCATGCATTCATGTATCAGCTCAGTCATAAATTCATGCATCAGATATGCATGCTTAGTATGAGTCTCAGAAATGTCAGTTATGTAGTCATGTTTTAGTGTTCATGTTAAGTATGTACTTCATCTTATCGTTTCTCCTATCTCAGTCAGTCTCATTCGAGGACAAATGTTCCCAAGAGGGAGATATTGTAATACTTCAAAGTTTTCTAACTAATTTTGTCCCAAGAATGTCTAGTATTATCTTCTAGATTGAATGATGTATATTTCATGAGAAATTTTTAAGATTTTCACTCTTAGTTATGTGGGAAATTCAATACGCTTTCTGTCGATATAAGATACGCCTAAATCTGATAACCAGGTAAGAAGTTATGGCTATTTCAAGTTCCCATTGTAAAACAGTGCTATATTAGTCAGTGGCGCACCACGCCACAAGATAAAATGGCATTTTTCAAATTCCAGTAGGGGTTTGAGATAGTGGCACGTCGCACCAAACTTTCAGGTCACAAATAAAGTGGCAACGCGATGGCTCCGCGTTGCACCATTCCCCTATTTTCCAGTTGTCAAATTCCAGTGACATGGCGCGATAGCACCGCGTCGTGCCAGGGGTCCATTTTGGGAAATTTTCACCAATTTTAAAAGACGCGTCCAAGGTTAAAAAGGTAAATTTCCCACCCCTATTGAAGACCAATAACATGTGATTTAGCCATTCTTCAACCAAAATATACTAGTTTCTCTCAATTTTCTCTCAAGAACAAGCTAGGGTTTCAATTGGGGATTCAATTTCAAGAAAGTCTCTTCGTTAATCTTCACTAAACCAAGAACTAAGGTATGCATTGTGTTGATTTATGGATTCCTTTAATCCATAAAGCTCAAAAACCCTATTTGAAATTGCAAATCGTGATATTTTTGTTGTGGGTTGATTGTAACCATGTTTATCTTGTTATAGGATTCCCAAGTTGGAATATTTATGTGTTTTTCATGAAACTACATTAGCAAATGAGGGAAATTCATAAATTGATTTATTTATAATGTGTCAATTTGATGATTAGGCCTATGTCCTAAGGGTGTATGCAAGGTGTTTGATAAAATGCCTAGGAGGGTAGAAATTATGCACTATAGCTAAATTGTGATCCGAAATGACTTCCATGTTATTCTTAAGTTTTGAAATTGGATTGTTGGATTGCTCATGAGTTAGCCTTATGAAATTATGCTATGTATACATGGTATCTTATTCACGTACCAAGATGTGATAATCAAATGCCCATGAAATATCTCCAATTATTGTATTATGGAGGGTAGAAGTTATGCACTATAGCTAAATTGTGATCCGAAATGACTTCCATGTTATCCTTAAGTTTTGAAATTTGATTGTTGGATTGCTCATGAGTTAGCCTCATGAAATTATGCTATGTATACATGGTATCTTATTCACGTACCAAGATATGATAATCAAATGCCCATGAAATATCTCCAATTATTGTATTATGGATTGTTGATGATTGGTCATGCATTCAAGAATGTCATGCCTTGTCTGTTTCCTTGAATCGTTTCCTGGGGTTACTTGTACAAAAAAAATATAGCTATGTGCCTAGAGTCAGTGATATGTTTCACGATATCCTATGTCAAGCCATGATCTATAAAACTCAGTCAGTGATGTGACTCAGGAAATCTCAGTACTATTCTATCAATCAACGAAATTTAGTTAATTCAGTTCAGTAATTCATGTTCAGTGTCCATTCATATGGGAGTAGGAGTTAGCATCGAGTGAACCCATCAATGGGAACTCACCTGTTATATGAGGGTATGATTCTTTGAAGCAGTCCTTGCATTCTAGAACTACATAGCTTGTGCAGGTTAATACATCATAACCTTCTATGGGTAGATGAGGTGGCTTAACCTATTATATGAGGGTTCCCACAGTTCTCACTAGAGTTACCTGTTACATAAAGGCTACTCACAGATTGTCCATACAAGTGGCGTGTTATTGACACCCTTCCAATTGGGGTTACAGATTGAACCCCAACTCAACCATAATGGCGTATTAGGGGTATGTAGGTTAGATAACTTCTTCCCACAGTTTAAGTTACAAAATTTAGGACTGTCAAATACAACCATTCAATCTTGGTATTAGAACTCAGATAGTTCTACAAAATTTAGAATTGTCGGATACAACCAACTCAGAACAGTATGGAACTCAGCTAGTTCCATCAGATTTAGGACTGTCACATACATTCACTTAGGTTATCAGTTATATTAGTCATTAGAACTCAATTATCAGTCAAGTTAGTTATCAGTAAACTCATGTTATCATGATCTCAGATATAGTTACTATATGTTCATGCATGTATTCTCATGTTCATATTAGTCAATTATCCAGTATTGTTCATTCATATGAACCTCATGAATTTAGACTACCTCCATCAGATTTAGGACTTTCACATACATTCACTTAGGTTATCAGTTATATTAGTCATTAGAACTCACTTATCAGTCAAGTTAGTTATGAGTAAACTCATGTTATCATGATATCAGATATAGTTACTATATGTTCATGATGTATTCTCATGTTAATATTAGTCAGTTATCCAGTATTGTTCATTCATATGAACCTCATGAATTTAGACTACCTCACATATATACCAGTATATTCAAAGTACTGACACATTTTTGGTGTTTTATACCATAGGTTCCGAAGCACGAGCTCCACAGCATTAGTAGATTCCAGATATCAGCAGTCAATTAGCAGTGAGTCCTCATCCTTTGAGGAAATGATTATTTGTTTTTTTATCTCAATAATTAACTTATTAGTTAGAGTTAGTTGGGGACCTATTAGTTAGAGTTAGTTGGGGACCTGTCCCATCAACTCCTTATTCAGACAGTTCAGTCAGTTAGAGGCTTTTCAGACTATCATGTTTCGACAGTTATTTTAATATTTTAGGTATTACACACCCCATATATATGTTATACTTTATCAGTTATGTTATAGTTTTGAACCTTATGGCCTTTCAGTTAATGATTCTGTATTTATATAGTATGTCATGTAGTATACAGGTACAGATATTAGTCATGGGTTAGCTTGTGGTCCTTCGGGGTCATGAGCACCGTGTAGCATTCCATGTATTAGATTCGGGGCATTACACGGTGTTTTGCCCCAAATCTGTGTATTGTAAATGTACAATGGGTCATGAATTTAATGACAATATTAGTGAAGTGCCTTTTTCATACCCCTTCAATGTGACTATTAAGATTTGGGAAAAATCAGTTAGAGTTTGTGTGGAGCAAATCAATGATGTTTATTGGCTCCGATATGCAGACATGGGTGAGTTTAAAGCGAAAGGGTGTAAACTTGGGAGTTGGTTGGCACAACGACTATGTTCCAGAAAGGAAGTCTCTTAGGCCATAACTAAAAGCAATATCTCCATGAATGACTTCAGTTTTGAGGCTCTGATATGGTTGCACATTATTTGTAGCTGAGTTTCAACATGTACCCACATGACAATTGTCCAAGATCTGTATGCCCGGATGATTTCTTGTATTCTAGAAGGCATCCCAATTGATGTTGGTCAGCTCATGGTCAATGAAATGATCATTTCAAGAACCAAGGTGGTACGAATCTCTTCTTCCCCTCTTTTATTATTGAACTTTACAGAAAAGCAAGGGTTGAGGAGTATGTTAGTAAAACATGGGTATGTCCTGGTGCCCCCATTTACCCCTTAAGGATTCAAGGGGAGACGCAGCTGGAAAAGGAAAGAAGATAAAGATCGACATGGAAAAGACAGAATGTATTAATAATGAGTCTCATAAGCCAACCACTACCGACCCACTTAAGGAGATTGGAGTTGATGTAGTAGCCATTAGGGAGCTTATGTTTATTTGCCCCCAGGATCGGGAGAGCCTTCCACCACTCACCATTTCTATGCGTCAAGGCCCGATTATCAAAAGTATGGGGAGGATCAAAAGAAGAAAGAAGCTACTATTTCTAGGCTTGAAAAATCCTATTCTTCTTTGGCAGAATCACACCAAGACCTTTAAAACATACATGAAAAGATGATCACAAGAGAGAAGAAGAGGGATGGATTTTTTAATCAAAATATGAAAAGAGGTGAAGGACCTATGGAAGGTCCTAAGATCCCATGATCGACTTCCTACCTTTTGGGTGGAGAGTGATGATGAGGCCCCAACCGAGTGGTCCAATCTTGAGGAGAATGGTGATGTTGCAGAGTCCAAGAGTGATAAAAACCCTTAATGAGGTTTCAGGGAGCACCCTTATCTCTTTTATCCTTGATTATTTATGCAGTGAAGACACTGCTACCTTTTCAGTTAAGGGTGGCTCCTTATTCATTTGATTTGGGCCTATATTATTGATATTTATGCATACTTTTCTGCTTTCTTGGATAATTCTTATTAGAATTTGGTTTGTAATATTTGAGCACCCTAATGGTACCCATATTTTCATGAATTAATTATTATATTCTTAGTTTTTCACTTTATTTGATAAGCTTTTCCCTATGATAGACTGAGTGATGACATTCTTAAGGGAAAAGCATCATGATTGGGTTTTTAGCAATGAATGCAGGGGAAGTTTGAGTATCCATGGCATTAAGACAATAAATATAAGGGAAGTCTGAGTACCTGTGGCATTGATGATTTTGGATCGCATTCATATCTATTGGTAAAGTCTGAGTAGCCATGTGGGTGGTTTTCCCATTGGAGAAGTCTGAGTAGCCATGTGGGTGGTTTGACCATATTAGAGACACAATGTGAGATAATATCTTTGGTTGTTGCCATGATTATCAAATTATGCATGGTGCGGATGCAAAGCAAATACCCCCCTCTGTCCGAAAACTTTTGCCAAATTCGAGGGCGAGGATGTGAGAAACTTTGTAATAAAGCTTTGCCTATTTTTATGAATCCAAAAAGGTACATTTAAATATAGTTGGTTCTCTATTTTTGTATCAAGCGGGTGGAGAAATTGAACCCCCTAGATGAGCTTGACATGCCATGTGTGTGAGCTTACTTGTCTACATCTCATGTTTACTTGTACCATTTAGAAATTGCCCATTAGTCTTTCAAGGCTAAATTTTGATTGTGATTGGTTGGTAAAATGATCATAGTCCATCTTGTGACATTGGAAGCCCATTTAAGCCTAAAAAGTCTACCAATACATAGGAGTTATCCTCAACATGAGCAACACTACCCATAGACAGTCTACTGAGAGCGTCGACCACTACATTTCCTTGTTCGGATGATAAAGGACACTCTTGTCATAATCTTTTAAGAGCTCTAACCACCTTATTTGACGAAGATTGAGATCTTTATGAGAAAAGACATATTGAAGGATCTTATTATTTGTGAACATATCTGCATGAACCCCGTATAGATAATGTCTCCAAATCTTCAAGGCAAAAACTATGGCTGCTAACTTAAGATCATGAGTAGGATAATTTTTCTCATGGGGTTTAAACTTCCTGGAGGCATATGCTTTGACCTTACCATACTGCATAAGGACACAACCCAAACCTACTCTGGATGCATCACAATACACTATGAACCTATCTGGACGATCTGGAAGAGCTAAGACTTGAGCTGAGGTGAGTTGAGTCTTCAACTCTTGAAAACTCTTCTCGCAAAGATCTGACCATTGAAATTTGGCTTTTTCTGAATTAATTTGGACATAGGGGATGGAATAGAAGAAAATCCCTCAACAAACCATCTGTAATAGCCAGTAAAACCTAAGAAACTCCTGATATCTAATGAAGAGACAGGTCTGGGCTAGTTTCTTACCACTTTAATATTTTTAGAATCAACCCTAATGCCATCATCGAAAATGATATGACCAAGGAATGCTACTGACCTTAGCCAAAATTTGCACTTACTGAATCTGGCGAACAACTGATGATTTTTGAGAGTCTGAAGTACGATTATGAGATGGTCTATATGATCACGCTCACTATGGGAATAGACCAGAATATCATCTATAAAGACTATGATGAACATATCCAAGAACTTCTTGAACACCCGGTTCATCAAGTCCATGTAAGTTTCTGGGGCATTGGTAAGACCAAAGGACATGACTAAGAATTCAAAGTGAACATACCGAGTATGGAAAGCTATTTTTGAAATTTTACATTCTTTGACTCTGAGATGATGATACCCTAATCTGAGGTATATCTTAGAGAAATAGATGGCACCCTGAATTGGTAAAAAAAGTCATCGATTTTGGGAAGAGGATACTTGTTCTTGACTGTGACTTTATTGAGCAGATGGTAATTAATGCACATTCTGAGAGAACTATCTTTCTTGCTCACGAACAAGACTGGTGCACCCCACGGGGACACACTAGGTCTGATGAATCCCTTATCTAAGAGATCCTTCAACTGCTCCTACAATTCTCTGAGTTCTGCTGGTGCTATTCTATATGGCGGAATAGATATAGGCTGAGTATCGGGAAGAAGATCAATGCCAAAGTCTATTTATATTTTGGGAGGAATTCTTGGAAGATCTTCGGGAAAGACATCTGAATATTCATTCACGACTTGGACTAATTCGGGATTGGGAGTTTTAAAACTAGTGTCCTTAACTCGAAAAAGATGATAGACACATCCTTTAGATATTATTTTCCTATCCCAAAGGTAGGAAATAAGCTGACCTCTAAAAGCTGAAGTACTACCCCTATACTCTAGGACAGGTTCATTCAGAAACTGGAATAAAGCTAATCCATGCCAAGAATGACATCAAAATTAGTCATCTCTAATTCAACTAAGTCTGCTGAAGTGACTTTCTGAAATATCATAACTGGGAAGTTCTTGTATACCCGCCGATCTATGATGGCTTTACCCACTGGGGTAGAGACTGAAAAGGGCTCTGGTAGAATTTTGGGACTATTTCCGAAATCAACTGTTATATAGGGAGTAACAAAACACAAATAAGCTCTTGGATCTAGCAAAGCATAAATATGCATATGAAAGATCTCTAACGTACCAATAACTACATCTGGAGATTTTTCCTAATCTTGCTGGGACTGGAGAGCTTAAAGTTGATTTGGGCGCTGCCCACAAGTAACACTGGAGGTGACCCCCTACTGATTTGGGCGACCAAACTGAGCTGGGAAATGGTTCTACTGACCCTGATAACCTGACTGGGGAAATCTCTGACACTGAGGCCTGGCTTTCCACATCCAAAACAGGCATTGCTACTAGCTCTACAAGCACCCTTGTGGTTATTACCACAAGTCTGACAAAGGGGATTAGTGTAGGCATTGCTGACACTGCCCTGAGACTTAGATCCTGGCGCTCTATCTCTATTACCATCCATGCACTTAGGAGCTGGAGCACTAGCTGAAGAAGGAACTGGAACTGCTGACTTAGTATAAATTGAGAACGGTTTCCTCCTTCTGATTTGGGCTGAGCAAAGTTTAAACTACCTATCCTTACTCTCTTATTTTGCTTCTCCCTCATCTTAATCTTTTGCTCCTCTATCTGCTGAGCATGAGTTATAAGCCTGGCTATGTTCATGTCACTATTCAATATCGCGGACCTGCACTCATTGACCACACTATCATTCACCTTAGAAATAAACTTATTCATCTTGGCCCTGCTATCTGCAACCACATGAGAAACATATCTGTATAATTGAGTAAACTTAAGAGAATTCTCTTTCACCTTCATGTTGCCCTGCCTGAGGTTGATAAATTCTAACACCTTAGCTTCTCTTATCTCTATATGAAAGAACCTCTCTAAGAAGGCGGTGACAAACTCCTCCATTCTATGGATCCTGTATCTACCGACCTCTCTGGCTTTCACTATTTGAATCAAGTGTGAGCAACATCCTGCAACTGATATTCAACTAGCTCAGCACTCTTAATATAAGTAACCCCCATAATGTAAGTAACCATATGAACCTGATCGATGAATTCCTGAGGGTCCTCATCTGACTTACACCCAAAAATGAATGAAGGATTCATTCAGGTGAAGTCCCAAATCCCAGTTGCAGCTGAATTGGCCATTGGGTTGGTCGGAACGATAGCTGGTCATTTATTCTGAGTAGAAAATGACTGAGCAAGAGTAGTAAATGCAGCTCTAAACTCTGCATGAGAGATATGTTCGCCTAAAGGATCTTCGAGCTGAGGGTCTGGCTGATTTCTATTTCTTCTTTTAGGAGGCATGTTCTGTAGAAGAAAGGGAGAAACAGATTAGAACAAACTAAGAGATTTACTGGAAATTATGCTCACTGGCACAAAATGAATACTGAAAGAAGGAAAACTGTTCCTAAAACATCTTATAGCCTTCTGTACATAAATGTGGCACGCAATACACCCATGTACAAGACTCTACTAGATGTGGCTTTCAGACTTCAGAGGACTCTATTGAATCTTAGGCTCTGATACCAAATTTGTAACGCCCTAAATCTGGTACCCAAAATGCCACATGGGGCTCTTGACTCTAAAGGACCATAAGCTAACCCATGACTGTTATCTGTACCTTTATACTATATAATATACTATATAAATACAGAAATAAAGGCTAAAAGGAGATAAGGTTCAAAGATTTGATAAAACATAACATCTGAAGATATGGTATATCAATACCAAAAAAAATAAAATAACTATCTGAGCATGCTAGTCTGAAAGCCTCTAAACTGTCTGAATAAGGAGTTGATGAGACATGTCCCTAACTAACTCCAACTACTGAAATGAATTGATTAACGAAATAATAAAGTAATGGTCATGTCCTCAGTGGATGAGGACTCACTAATAACTCTGTCTCCTAAGACTGGAATGCTACTAATGCTCTGGAGCTTCTGAACGTATGGTATAATGCTCAACTCACATACGATCATCATAGAATCCCAACCAAATAATAGCATGAATTCAAATTTAAGCCACCAAGTATAAAATTCACAAACACGAGCCTAAGAGTCTTAAAAGTAGAAATTCCCTCAATACACATGCTTTTACCAAACAAAAAACTTTCCTTACCCCACTATTAAAAATCTACTTTGTCCCTAAAGTGAACTTTAAAATTAAGAGATTGAAATACTCCTTGGGCCTATAGGCCTAGCTGGAAGCATTTTTACACATAAAGGAGGTTCGTGGGATCCCACACTCAGTCTTTGCCATGCTCCTTAGCTCAGGTTTTCAGTACTCAGACTTCCCATCAATCTGTGATTTAGCAAAAAAAAACTATGTGAAATAAAAACAAAACTAAAAATAAAAACATACCTTGCTTGGGTTGCCTACCAAGAAGCGCCTGATTTAGTGTCGCGACCCAACCCAATCAGTTTTTTCCTCTACCTTGAGGATATGATTTTCACCCTAACTTAGCATCCATCTTTCTTCCTCACTCAAAGGGTGGTGGTACAAAGATTAAGGTATAGATTAATAGATGATGCATGGTAAACCACTCGGCCTTGAAGTGAGATGTGTTTTTATGTTGCTTGTCTTGTGCAAAATTAAGAATATAGGATTCTTGTTACTCATTTTCACACTCTTCTGCTATTTTAAATGATTCCACATACAAGACATCATATAAAAATAATCTAGAAAAGTGCTTTGAGTGAGGCCCAACTAATCTCACTTCAAAATCTACACAATATACTATACACTCACTTTGTTCACCTTCTCCATTTCAGTCTCAAAAGAAAGATGATAGTTGAGTAGGTGCGATTCCTGTGTTTGCTCCATAAATTGGCTAGTATCCTTCTCATATTTTTCTTGTCTTAGCATCTTTGGACGTGGTTGTGGTGGTATCTACTTAACCTTCTTAGTTGTCTTTTGAGCATCACCCTCAAACATGTCTGAATCAAGATTAAAACCACATATATCTGTAGGGTGATACGTACTGTAAAAAAACTACACGCCAACTTTTGGGCTGCTCCATATGTTGGAAACAAGAAGGTCCCCTCCAAATGCTTGGATAAAAATCTGGACAAAAATCCTCGTAGTGGGGTCCTCCACAATAATGATAAGAATCATCATCGCTTGAAAACCATCAATCCAGGGCAGATATCTCAAGAAATGTGATTAAAAAACAATAAAAGAAACTAAAAAAACTGAAACAACTAACCTATGTAAATCTCAAAAAGGAAAAACTAAAATAAGATAGTTTCCTATTTACAAGTCCCCATCGACGGTGCGAAAAACTTGACAGCACCTAAGCACACACGCAAGTGTACGTGGTCTACCAAGTAGTAAAGTGTCCTATAAGAAGCCAAGTATCGATCCCACAGGGACTTGTATTGACAACTACCCAATTCTAGTTTAACAATTGAGAAAAAGTAAACAATAAAGTTTTATAATTTAAAACTAAAAGGAAACTAAACTAAAGTAGAAAAGTAATGACTCCGGATAATCAATGGGTAGAGATCCAAGGTTAAGGTTTACGAACAATCATACTACGTTATGGAACTTCATTCATTAAATCACTTTTCTTGGTTATTTATTCATAGGATTAATCGCATGATTATGGTCTCCCGACCTCTAACCGTTTACCTAATTTAACCTTACAACTAAATGATTGAGCGGGTAAGTAATAGTTCAATTAAGTTCTTTAAGCTATCATCCAACGTGTGAATCAAGTAAGGCATCTAAGTACATCCCTGTCCTAGAAACTAATTTGAATTCCTTATTTCAAAAAAGAATGCAAAGAATACTTTATTTATTCCCCTGTTCTATCTCCCTATTCCCTCTCCCGGGTTCATAAGGTTAACAATTGATGTATTCTAAGGGTAGCTAATCATTACAATAGTTAAAACAAAAATAAAAAAACAACCAATAATGATAAGCAACTTAACAAACTTAATTCAAAATGAAGTTAGTAATGATCTTGGCCGTAACCCCGGAAAAAGGACGTTTAGCCACACATACTCATAATAGTAATCATAAGATTGTAATTAAATACTAAAGACATAAATGGACTAAATTAAAATAAGAAAAAAACTAAAAAGGTGATGTTATAGCAGCCCCTCAATCTCCAAAGACGTCCAAGAATAAATAAAAATGTGTATAAGTTCCTATTTATAGTATAAGAAATAGCTCATGCCTTGTTGAACAAGGATTAATTTTTTTGCCGTCTGTGGAAATAGTAACACGCCGTGTTGGTTATCGCATTGAAGGAGGTTCGTGTCGCATCTAGTTCCATTGTTTTACTGTTTTCGGTGCCTTCTAAATCCAGTGGTGGGATGCACTAGCCAATATCCATTTTTATGTGCCCTCACTCTCCCAATACATTTCAGGTGTCCAAATTTGCATCAAGCTGTGTTTTGTGCTTCCGTGATCCATTCCAAGCCTTTTCGAGTTTTTTCCACTTGACTTGAAGCTTGTAAATCCTTCATATATCATTATAGACAATTTACCAAGCATCCTATATAATTTAACACAACAATTTAGAGCTCATAACAACATAACATCCAACATGGTGAACTAGAAACACGAGCTAAGTATAAGCTTCATTCACTTTGATCTCTAACTTATTGTTTTGACCCTTGGCTTAATCCAATTGACCCTTGAACATTATAAACGAGATGTTTCACATAGAAATGTATAATAATAATCTTAGGAACCCATTAAACAAGTTAGAACCTAACAGAATAAACTAGAAAAACACCTAGCTCAAGCTGGTCACACTAGTTTTCCCAATTGAATTCTAAATTATCATTTTGAATCAAAACATTTGTGGAAACACCATTAAACATTGTAAAAAAATACATGGACACTTAGATGCACATTTATATATTTATCAACACATTAATCACATGAATCATCCTCACAACAAGACTAAAAAGGCTAGAATGTATAAATACACCCAACATCAGTGTTTTATTAAAAACTATCATCAAAACCTATAACCGAATCTACCAAAATTTTACCTACTAATAATGAAGTTAAATATTAGTATCCACATGTCACTTCCCTTATTAATAAATAATCCCAATATCCATGCCTAATTGATAAAAATCTAATTATTCATAACCCCGAATTTATACTAGAAAAATCCAAAAAGAAACACTAGTGTTGATACTTATCTCCCCCATTTTTTAGTTTTATAATAGTGGTTTGAATTTAAAAAGTATCCATTATTTCAAATTAACTTGATTACCATTCACATTGTTCCTCATGTATTCGACCCCAACTCCAATGTTGGGAAAATATATTCACGATGACTACATTGCACTTAAATTGATGTGTAAGTTGAGCATTATCACTTCCCACCATGAGGAAAATCAAGATTTGTATCATCTCCCCCGTAGCACAAAGGTCACTATCCCAACCTTGTAGTATATCCCCTTATTATATCGATACACACAACACTCCACAGAAAAAGGGGAGGGGATATCACTTTGCACAAGAACACAACCCCCCTCAACAACTTTAATATGAAAACACCAAAGTCTCTCTAGGACATTCCCTTAGGGGAAAATAATCATAACTTCCTCCAACCCCCTAAGTCATCGCCTTATGACTAACATTTTCATGGGAATGGATATCCATGATTTTAAACACTTAACTCTCCATTTTCAACTCCTTATAATACTAGCCATACACCTCTAATATCATAACATCATAAATTCACAAAGTTTTAAAACTACACCAAAAGTTCATATAGTCTATCTATTTATCCCTCAATTTAGCTCTACATAACACCATATAACAGCTCCCTAGGCCACTCCATACTAAAATATTAAAGAACTTAAGCTAAGCATACATTCCACTCATAACTTAAGACTGAGCAAACTTTATTCTTATAACCTAAGGCTCTTATCAATCTAATGATTTAGCCACTATTTCAACTTCAACACTAGACCTCATGCATATATTACAATTACACACTCTAATATTTCATAAGTCATCAACCTACGATCTTTAACACATTATATCAAACATACAAATTTACTCCCACAAATCTTCCATTACTATCCTCGAGCTTGCATACTCATCACATAATTAACATCTAATGTTTAGCTTAATGTCTAGCAAAAATCATAGACCACTAACAAAATATCCTGCATAATATACTAGTCTACCAAATAGATAAATCCACCTAAATTCCTTATTTAACTCAACTATGACCCAAAAGCACATTCTTCCTAACCACATTACTACCACACCCTAATATTCCTCAAACGTCTTATCACATTCCAAAAGAACTTACAACTACTAGATAAAAATCAAAGGACCCTTAGTTTATTAAAACCACCTAATAGGGATAGTCGATGTTAATCTTTTTACCTAACCCATTTATGGATTATGGAACATTTACCTCAATATAATAACATCCACTTAGCCATCCATACATCCCAAGCTCCTTCAAAATTCTATAAACATCATCGAGTATTCTCTTTATATGACCTCTCCAAATGAATGATAAATTCATAAATTATTAGCTGACTTATCTTTATATTCATAACCTATGATTTGTTTCACTACTACCATATTTAGTCCTTATGAGCTTATTCTTATTTCAACTAACGATGCAAATATTGAAACTAATCAATCACTCTACCGACTACTATAAGAGCATATTACTTAACTAATACCATAAAAGTATACCAACCCCAACATCTCACATAAAGTTCATGCAATTACAATTATCTATTTGCACTAAAAGTTACCCTCACCCGACTTTTAAATATAAGATTCATATCACTAACCTCCAGATTACCTTTTTACTCACAGGTCATATAACACCACAATTCATACAACCTTTATGATAAAAATACTATTGTAACCCATGCCCTTAAGAGAGACATTTGAAACAGTTTTTGAAAGGGATAATTTACTCATCTTAACTTGGCCTAGAAAGCACGATTCATGAAGTTAGAGGTACTTTCTTAAACTAATACACCTTGGCACATTAATGGAATCCTTTTAAGTCCCTATGCCATCCTAAGACATTTGATAACTCATTCAAAAAGGACCACACTTTTAGGAAGCTTAGACTTCGCAGTTGCATTGTCTCAACCATGAGACATATCCCACAAAGTAGAGAAAAGAAGGAAGTTAGATAACTCTTACATGGACAATACAATCTAATGATCTAGAGTATGAAAGAAGGAGAAACATCTCCTAAATACTTCATAGCCTCCTGAATATAAGTATGGTGCACAACATATCCATAAGCAAGACTCTACTAGATAATGCTTTGTGGATACCCCATTACACTAAAACCTAGGCTTTGATACCATCTTTCTTAGCACCCAAACTAAGGACTGACTATGACAGGCATCCAAAGTCCGCTGAGGACCAGAGACATCCACCTAAGCCTATTCCAATAAAACTAAGAACACCTAGCAGCCAATGAACATCAATAGAAGAAGAATTAATAAGAGATAAAAGAATGTTATGGATAGGATCAACATCTGAAACACACACAACACCCAAGCACACATTATCCATAAGGCCTCCAATAAAAACCAAGTACAAATAAAGTATCGGGACATTCCCACAACCATAGACAAAACAAGACCAAAATAAAGTCTAAGATATAAAGGCTAATACATGAAATAAAGTCTTTCAAATAAAAGAAAACTCACCATTTCAAGTCAAATATCAATCTAACCACAAACACCTGATCACTGCAAAGAAAATGTAAACTTTCCTTCAGACACTGCATATGGGGATGCAACGTCTAAAGACGGCTAGTGGGTTAAACACTAGCATGTAATGTTATGGATGAAAATTACAAACTAGTCAAATCAAATGCATACCATCAAATACAAATACGTACATTTATATATATATCATATGTCGGGAAAAGAGAACAAGGCTTAGCATGAACATTCAAAACTTATCATAGACAATGTAGCTCAATCATTATAAACATCCACCCACGAGGGTTCATCTCTCCCTATTAAAAGTACTCTGGTACGTGTAAGCAGCACGAACCCGAGGTATCAAGGAAGGCCAAGAAATAACCTAACCCCAAATCAATCCAAGATAATATCTATATATATTGATAGTTTGAACCATGCATACATGTCATCACGACCAAACCTCATGTTAGCAAATGCGATTTTTCAGTATGATTCATCCAAGAACCAGACCTTTACGACTTTGCTACGTAACCCTCATTGAGCTAAATTTAAAACAAGTATTACATAACTCATTTTACAAACCAATAAACCAACCATTAAGGTACATTTAGGTATCGTTATACCCTTACATTCACAATCTTACCTCTATGCCATAAAATCATGTTTAACTTGGGGGAATGCCTCAACACTTTTTTCTAATTAAATCAAAACATAGCCAAAAAGACCTTTAAAATCCATGTTCATTGTTTAACCGTTTTAAGCTGTGCAATTACATAGGTAGTTATGTCAAACCAGTGACAAAATTATATTCATTGGTAATTTCTTAAATAAGTGGATGGCACACATTTCTAAAGCCATAAATTAAGCCAAAATCATCAAATTGGGGATTAACCAAGACCCCTTAGTTTAATACCATTCCCATGAATCCCACAAAGTTCAAAATTGTAATTAAAATATGAATATTGTATAAATAACCATGGAAAAATCAATTAAGAAACCAACCAAGTCAAAAGCCCTCAATAATGTTAAAATCCACATCAAAACCATGTATTTATAATGAATCAACGCCATTACAAAATTATAAATCTAAGGGAAAGAGCTGCATGCCTTAATTAAAAAGAAACTTAAAGAAGATAACACCCTTAGGATCCTATATGACCACCTCCTTGAACCCTAGTCATGACTTGAAAGAGGAAATTGAGAGAGAGGATTTTTTAGGAGTGAAGTAATTAATGTTATGTCATTAAAATTGATGGAAATAGGTCAATATAGTGTTAAGAGGTAGCTTATAAGTGAAAGGACTTCAATACCCCTTATCCCAAGTGAACGAAACCGAAAATTACCGAATTTAAAATATTAGTAGATCGTGGAGGGTAATCTCTGTGTCGCGCTGCTAATGTGGACCCTTACTGCTTCTTCATAAAAATGCTCATAACATTTTTTTCGGGTATCTGTTTAAGGGAAAATCATATCTTTTGGAAATAGGAAAGATTTATATACAATTTGGTGGGTGTTGAGCCTAAAATTTTCACATATTTCAGAATTTATACACGTTCAAATTTAACCTTGATCGATTTCCAAAATTCGATCGATAAGGAAAGTTCTTAACTCCTATTCACTCTAAGTATTTACTAAGATCATTCTTCACCTAAAAGGCACTTTTCACACTAGGATAATGATAATGACACTTATATTTATATAGTAATAATTGGATTTGAGTTTGTACATATAGATACAATAGTTTAAATTCTAGCCCAAAAACGTGGGGCGTCACAATTATGTGAATCAATAATATGGTGATTCAACCTAAACACCATAAAAGGGTGAACTTAATATTATATATATTTATAATGTAGTTTGATATTGATCATAATCTTATTATATGAGAATAATTACATGTTGTTAGTATTCATAGGAAATGGTATAAGAAGTTGAATGATTGGCAAATTAGAGTAGGGACTTGAACCTAGTGATGACTTGAAAGTAAGGGTTGCTAGATAATAGTGGAATCACTGGTCTCAATAAAAATAAAGTAATTTGAATTAATTAATGAATTTAGGTTTGTTTAATTAGAGTTTAGACTCTATTGGTTGGATGTGCACTCCTAAAATTAAAACTTTAATTTGATAAATATGGCTTAATAATGCTTACTTATTCAAGTTGTGGATTGGTTTTCAGACATGTTATAATATATGAATATGAATTAATAAGGTATAAATTATAAGTTATTGTTTGTCCTTAAAGCACAATTGTGATTTTTTGTGTTAAAGAATAATTGTTATTTACATGAAATGATTAACTTGAGTTTGATGAAGTGTTTGGAGTGCTTATCTTCTTGTTGCAATGCATGTACAAGAAAGTGAATTATTGAATCATATTATAAATTTTAATAAAAAATTATGAGGTTATATTAAACGCCTGTTGATTGTACAAGTATGATTGCTTATTCTCATTCTAGTTGTAATTGGTGTGATATCTACTGCTATTATGGGATCTATTGGTTTGGGTAGATTCATGAAATTATTGTGGGATGTACTAGTATTTTGACATATTTGCGGGATTTATATTTATTATTGTGGGATGTATTGCTATTTGGGACATATTCACGAGATTGGTTGATATAAGGTTGGTAGACACTAGATGTTTGGGATTTTTTGTACATGGAAAAAAGCTCACTCCTATAAGTCATGGCTATTAGGAGATCATAAACCCCATAGTATGTATGACCAAGGTATTATAGAGAGCAATTACAATGCCTCTAATCTGGTACCTGGAACATTACACGGTGCTCATGACTCTGAAGGACCATAAGCTAACCCATGACTGATATCTATAACTGAGCACTACATAATATACTGTAAATATGTAGAATATAAGCTGTAAGGCCATAAGGTTAAAAACTTAACTAATACTGAATATAAAACAATATCTGTAATGGGGTATAACAATACCCAAAATTTAAATAAACTATCTGAAATATGTTATAGTTTGAAAGGTTCTAAACTGTCTGAAAAGTATGGAGTTGATGGGAAATGTCCCCAACTAACTCCAAATTACTGAAATAATAAAGTAATAAAATAATTATGCTATCCTCAAATGATGAGGACTCACTGTTAGTCTGGCTGCTGAACATCTGATCAACTAAAGATGCTCGGGAGCTCGATCTTCTAATGGTATAAAACACCATAGCGCAAATACATCAGTACGTTGAATGTACTGGTATGCAAGTGACGTAGACTAAATGTAATGGTTCATATTCATGAACAATACTAACTAACTGAAAAACATGAACATGAGAATACATGCATGAATAAGAAACTGTAACTAAATTTATGATAACATAACATTGATTTACTAATATTAGAGAGTTAATACTCGGATACTGAATAACTGAGTCTATAGAGTACTGATAATATGATGTATTGATAACTATATAACTGAAATAACTTATACTGACAAATTGTATTAATAGTCGAGGTTCTGATAGAACTAACTGAGTTTTGTACTATTCTGAGTTGGCTGTATTTAATAGTCTAGAAATCTAAAGAACAATCTGATTCTATTATTGAGACTGAATGATTGTAACTGAAAGTCCTGATTCTGTAACGGAAACTGTGGTAAGTAGTCATCTAACTGACATACCCCTAATAAGCTATTATAGCTGGACTGGGGTCTAATTTGTAACCCCAATTAGAAGGGTGTCAATACCGCGCCACTGGTACATACAAGTTGTGGTTGACCCTTATCTGACAATGTTCCTAAAAGAGAATGGTGGGACCCTCATCTAATAGTGTTTATCCACCTAATCAACCCTCATCTGTCAGTGTTGATATCTCAACCTATGCTGGCTATATAGTTCTAGATGCAAGGATTGTTTCTAAGTATCACACCCTCGATTGTCAGTGTGTGTCATCATCCTTGCGTTTACTTGGTGCTAAATCCTACTCCCATCTAAATATACACTAAACATGATTAACTGAATTGAACTAGACTGAGTTCATTGATTTTTGTTAACTAACAGAATACTACAAAGATTGCTAAATTACTAAGCTTTCTAAGATTTACTAGAATTATTGAGTTTTTTGAATTTTCCTAAGTCATATGATTGGCTGAATGTTACTGATCATGGCTTGACTGAGGATATCATGAAAATATGACACTGGCTCTAGGCACACGGCTAAATTGTTGAGTACAAGTTCCCCCAGGACTGGATAGCATGAAACTGACAGAACATGACACTTCTCGAACACATGACCAATATCAACAATTCATAATACATTAATTTAGAGATATCATAAAGCACATGGTTATCATAGTCTTGTATATGAATGGAATTGTATATAAACATGTCATACTTTCATAAACCTATTCTCATGTACATTCCCTCAACCATTCATAATGCACACAATATCATGGAAGTCATTCTAGGGTAAAGCATGCATTTATTACTTGGGTCACAACTAAGCTATATTGCATAATTTCTCATAATTTATATTCTCTTAGGCATTTTATCAAACACCTAGGATGCATGACATAGGGCATAGGAATGATCATCACATTAGTAAAACAAATTTCCGTATTTCAACTCAATACCTTATGTTTAAAGCCACATACTATCATAGGTTAATGAACAACACATAAAGATTCCAACTTGAGAATCATACAACCATAATCACATGAACATAATCAACCCACAACAAAATATTCACAATACAAGATTTAAAACTTAATTCTTGGGCTTTATGGATGAAAGGAATCCATGAATGAATGTTGTGCATACCTTAGTTATTGATTCTACGAAGATAGATGGAGAGATTCTTGAATTTGAGTCTTGATTTCTTGAGATGGGGCTTCTTGGATTGAGAGAGAATGATTTTGTTCTGGTGAGAAAGTGAGGAAAAGTGATATAATAGGGTTTTTAGGGAATAATTTTGTGGTTAAATGCTGATCTGAGTCATGGAAAAAGACCCAATTGACCTTAGAAATTTTTTATTTTTCGTCATTGAAAACCTAATTTGGGCACCTGGCGCGACACGATGCTATTACGTTGTGCCACTGGAAATTGCCAACTGGGAAATTAGGCAATGGCCCAATACGGAGCTATTGTGTTGCCACTTTGGTTGCAACCTGGAAGTTTGGCGTGATGCGGTGTAATTATGTAACATCCCGAGATCCCATCCCGAGATGTCACACGGTGCTTATGGACCCGAAGGACCACAATCTAACCCTTTTATGATATTTGTACCTGTACACTGCATAATATCTGAAATAAATGTGAAAACTTGCCATAAGGTTCAACACATCTATACATACTTAAAGCTGAAAACTGAATACTAATACATCCGTCTAAAAAGCCTCTAAATTGTATAAACTATTTGAGTTGATGGTACAGGTCCCCAACAAACTTCGTTAACTAAAAATAAACAAAATCTAAAACAATAATAGTAAACTGAGATTGGTCATCAAAAAGAAGAGGAATCACTACTACTGCTGCTGACGGGGACTAAACTGCTGAGGATAATCAGGATCCTATGCCTCTGAACCTATGGTGTCAAATAAAACACCATAGCGCAAATATGTCAGTATAGAAATGTACCGAGTATGTTGACGAGGTAGGCTAATGCAAGGGCTCATGCATGCATAATATCTAAATTGAATAATCATGAAAGATGCCGCATGAGAACACATACATGAATGCACAGAACGTGAACACAGTCATCGCAACTATAGATACTAAAACTCGCATACCACTTTACTGTAGACTGAACTCACTACTGACACTGAGATATTGAATCACTGACTCCTCTGATTCTGATAAATAAGGATCTAGATGTGCTTATATCAAGGACTGTACTCTGAGCTTACTACTTTCTACTGATGGAATTAGAGATCAACTTTGCTAATAGATTATTTTGGAAGCGATTATCAATGATAAGAAGTATGATTATATCTGCATCTGACGACAACAATATTCAACAAAAATTTGATACTGTGATCAAGACTGTATGGCGGTATATCTCTGAATATGATATCAATCAACTGTATATGTAACCAAGCCTATCTGTTGGGATAGTCCAAAAATCAACAAAACTATCGGAGTTCCTCATAAAGATAGATGACGATATTTGACAGTCCTAATTTTTGTAGATTGATTCTGAAACTGAGACTAAATCTGAAACTAAAACTATGGGAAGTAGTCACTTCACCAACATACCCGAACCTACTACAGGTGGGGTTTAACCTTTACCCCCTCAGTTGGGAGGGTGCTAACACCGTGCCATGGGTAAAGACATTATCTTTATATGAATTATCTTTATGTGACCCTCATTAATTTGGTGCTCAAACAATAACGGTGGAGCCATCATCTAACAGGTCAAGCCACCTCATCTACCCTCATCTAATAGGTATGATGTCTCTCATCTACTATCAACTAGTAGGTATGATGTCTCAACCTACGCTGGCTACGTAGTTCTAGAGCATAAAGATTGCATCTAAGAATCACACCCTCTACTAGTAGGCGAGTTCCCTTCCTTGAGCTCGCTCGGTGCTAGTTTCTACTCCTAAATGAAAGACTCTGACTGAATTCTTAACTGAGCACAACTGAACTGAATCTGATACTAATCATGTTTCTTAAAAGATCTAACTGAGTTACGCTGAGATTACCGAGTTCCATATCTGACTGAAAAGACATCGAACATAATATCTGTCTGACGATACAGAGCTTGAATAGATTACTCAAATCACTTTTGAGATCAGAATTGAATCAGTTGAATACTGTTAGATCTAAGCTGATTACAAGACTATGGATAGATTACTAGCGATACAGAGATTACAGAGATTTCTGAGATTATTGAGCTTTCTTAAGTTTTGCACTTTTCTGAGGATACAGAGTTCTATAGTTCAATGAGTTTTGAGAATCATGGATCAACTAAAATTATCAAGAAACTAACATGGGCTCTAGACAATAGCTCTATTTTCGGGTATAAATACCCCCAGGACTCGATAGCATAAAACTAAGCATCATCATTCATTCATCATCACAAGCATTCATGCATCATCACAATCATTCAAGTATGTTC
Organism: Capsicum baccatum var. pendulum; assembly: GCA_030864225.1. NCBI lineage: Eukaryota > Viridiplantae > Streptophyta > Magnoliopsida > Solanales > Solanaceae > Capsicum > Capsicum baccatum. The sequence continues at coordinate 125,347,795 of CM061557.1, forward strand.
ACAAGTAATTCAGGAATTATTCCATATGTTAATTTATACAGTCATTAAACATCACCTCAAGCATTTAAGGATCTCAAATGTCTATAATCATCACAGTCGCTAAGGAGTCACTTTAAGCATCTCAGAATCATAATCATATAATAACATAGGGAAAACATGCTACTAGATTGTACTCCCTTCAACAAGGTTTTACCTTAGCTATTTCATACCTATATCGATCTTGACATGTGTTTGGATATCCCATGGCTTGGGGAGACTTCATACTATTACGTCATAACTTACTTGCTAACCACTTGGCATGTATTAAAAGCTTAACATATATCAAGAACACATAATTGGGGGAATTTAAAATCATCATATCTCGACTTGTTCACTAGGGTCTTTCAACAACCATTAGACATGACTGATTTTACACCTACTTGGGAATTTTATGATATCTTGGCACATTTCACTCACTAAGGCATTTTATCAAACACTAGGCATGCATGGACTAGCTCACAATTTGGGGTTTCCTATTCAACATACTATAGTGGCCCTTATGCTTCACCTAAGCTCTTTATCAAACCTATGGGGAACGTTCTTCACTTATTCAACCATTTCTACTTACAAAAGTCATGAACATATCACATGGAAAAATAACTTCATGAGGGTCTATCACAAACATCACATGAATTCCACATACTAGGGTCTCATAAATTTTGTAGGCAAACATAAATCAAAACTCAACAACATATTAAACATCCATTTCAACTCATAAAAATCATTAGAAACTCATAAACATAAAAATCTTTTAGTTTTAAAAAGGGTTCTTGAGCTTCTTTGATGAAAGGGACCCAAGAATCAACATCTACATACCTTAACCTTTCAAATTGGATGAACTTTAATGCTTGAAACTTTATCCATACATGAAATAAATAAATTCTTGAAGCCCACACTATGAGGAACTTGATTCTTGAAGAAACCTTGAAGAATTTATGGATGAATTTTGGAAGATTAGGGTTCTTTAATGTAACCCTAGATATTCTTGAGAGAATTAGAAAAGAAAATGATTGAATTAGGGTTTGAATAAGGGTTCCTCATATTTATAGAGGCTCAAAAAGGTGGAAAATGACCAAAATACCATTGCAAAAATACCCTTGAATTGCTGGAAAAAATATACTTGATGCCATCCGTCACAAGCTGTCAGGTCCGTGATAGGCCGTCACGAATGGTCATCACAAAAGGGGTCCAAATTCTAGATTTTCTGCCCAGGGCTGACCACATCATCAGAAATGTCATCAGAATGTGACAACGTCATCAAAAAAGGTCATCAGAAACGTGATAGCCCATCAGAAACGTCGTCACCATTTTTTAGCTTGACATGCTAGAATAAAATGGGAATAACTCTTTGCTCCGATATCGGATTTAGGCAAAATTGGTATCGTTGGAAAAAATCTAATTCATATATATTTCATTTAATATATAGCAATCCATCATGTTCTACATATACAAAGAGTTATGGTCGATTGAAGTTGACCCAAATTTTTACGGTCACTAAAACTTGAACTGTAGGAAAGCTTTCCACTCGACCATGAGTTAGGGGACCTCTATGATCTTAATTCATTCACAAATAGATTCCCACACGATTCAAAGTATTTCATACTTGGGAGGATATTTCTAAAATATTTTGACTCGTATTTTTGCTTTAACAAATACGCTCTAAGGCTCAGACTGGAAGAGGATTTTGTGGGGCATTACAAATCATAGAGTCTTACTTGAAGAAGGACAATTCTGAATTTGAGCCTTGGCGCGATGTGCCATAATTGCGGAGGCCAACTGGATTTTGGTTATTGCCATTTTGACTTGCTCCGTGATGCATTGATGGATCAAATAGCACACTGTCTTACTAAAATGGCTCTAACTCTTCGTCCGGTTGTCGGATTTGGGCGAATCTTATATTGATGGAAAGCTTATTCAATTTCCCATATGATAAAAAGTGAAATCTTGAAAATACCATATGTATAAAAGTGGATTTATTTTTTAAATAAGTTTTTGACATCTTTGGAATGAATTTAAGCTAGGTAGAAGTACGGGGTATTACAACAATAGTTTTTTATCATGATCCTTTTTAGGAGTCATGATAGAACCTACCTTATTCTAGGTAAGCCAAACCACAACCCGAAGTTAGAAGAAATGGGCTAATTAGGTGAAAAATGGCATAAAATCTGGGAATATGCAAGTAAAGACTTACAACAATAATTCAAGTAATAGTAATAATTCGAAAGTTAGATAAAATAAAAATAACATCGCATGACCTAGTAGTGCCAGTTCAAAAGCCACTAACAAAAAGAAATATATGTACTATAATTGTCAATCTAATTTCTCAGGACATGATGGAGTCTACTATAACCACCAGTAGGCAAGACAAATCTATAGTCCGGAACAACTAGTAATGGACTATCAAATATATGATGTAAGGAATTATGCAATAGATGAAATAAAGAAGCAATTACTTAATATAATCCCAAAACTTGGTGGTATTAGTACAAGAGCTGCTAATAATACAAGAGTACAAAGTGAAGTTCAACTGAATACATTAATATAACTTATCTCTTAATACAGCTTAGAGACTCGTCTAATAAATAAGAAAGACAAGTAATACTTCGAGCGTCAGGAGCTCACTATAAGTCTCCAATCATGGCTACTTTGCATCATGCATATATCAACGATGATAACTTTTACTAAAATTTCCCGGCTATAGAAGTATAGTATGAGTACCAAAACAATGGATACTCAATAGGAATCATTGACCGGCTGAGCTAAGTCATGATATAAAGATGATATAATGCAATATAACCATAACAAAGTCAAGGTACAAAATCGAACCCAAATCATCTCCATCGTCATAGTATATAATAAATAATAAAAATAGAATAGCAATATAACTTAGGGCATCAACACGTACCAATATCACTTTACATGAACAGTAATAAATATTGAATTACTAATATAACATAAGGCACCGATGCATGCCCATATCACTATATATAAGAATTGGACAATTAAGAATAATAATGAATCATAAAGCATAAAAAAAAACTCATAGGTACAAAGTTGGCTCCTATACACCAACTGGTGCATAAAGTAAAGAACTCATCATACACTGGAGGGTACACCCAAGAAAAATGTAAAGGAATCTAATAAAAAATATATCTAACTCCATCATTATTCAACTGTCATTCCACGCTTACCATCAATCGATCAATTTATGATCAACATTCAACTATTATCATTAATCAAAAGTTCATAGGCCTTCCTTAATTATCATAAACATTTATAATTAAATAATGTATTAAAATATATGTATAACTGTAACAATACCATCATTTAGACAACTATATCCTCGATACACACTAATAGCTCTTTATTAGTTAGCCAATATTTATTTACTAATCTAATTACTCACTAGTCATCATATTCCTTCTATTTGTTATTTATCAACTATTCATCACATAATCACTATTCATAGGTCAACTGCTAGTCATTCTTCACCAACTAGTCAAAACCTAGTACATAGCCAAAATTCATTTCTAAGCAATATTTATAAACTAGCCAACATTTATTTCTAGACATTACAAACTCACCAATCACCATTGATCCAATAATTTCTAATCACCAAGTATTCGCTATTCAATTTATTAGCTAATCACTATTTAGTAACTAGCATCACTAATCCACATTTGGTAATTAGTCATCAACATCTTCCAATAAATCATTATTACCAACTAATCATCTTTGCTAAGAGTCTTCATTTACATTTAATATTATTATGGTTTAATCCTGATAAATACTAGTCGTCAATACTACTAGTCCTTATTATTGATAAGGTTTAAATATCCATAAGTTATTATTAACCTCTTAATTAATATTCACCACTAATCATCTTTTCAACCTTAAATCAACAACTATACCACTTTATACCTTGATTACTAGAAAGTTATGTCTGACATCTCATATATCAATATTATAACCAGCTACACATGAGCATAAATAACATGTAGTTGCCATGCATAGGACTAGCCAGACGTGAACCGGCAGATGTTATCATAGGCACATCAATAATAATACTCAGACCTTGTCAGATATATATGTATCATTATAATCGTCCTCCATTCTTATCGGGTATTATCATATGATCATGATTTCCTTCGGCCATATCAGGTTTCATCATAGTATCCTCTGGCCTTGTTGGGTATTACCGAATCATCACAATATCCTTTGGTCTTGCTGGGTATCATTATATTATTATAATATCCTTCGGCCTTGTCGGGCATCACCAAATAATCATAATATCCTCCAGCCATACCACATATCATCAAATTATCCATATTAATATCAATAAGAAAGAGCAATCCTAGTGGCTAAAGTAAAGGACAAGCCCCACGAGTGATAAAGGAAAGAGAAATCCCCACGAGTGATAAAGGAAATAAATATAAAACAAGAAGCAAGAAGTGCATACCTCTGTGTTTTCTCATTGATCATCAATGTACACATTATCAATAAGTTTATATATATATAACATAAATGTTATAAATGATAATTCAATAATCCAGTCCATTTAACCATGAGAATAACCATAAATATTATCATGAGCAATATTCCACAAGTAACCTATTCATTGGCCCACCATTAGCATACTGAAAGTTTATCACTAATTTGAGAAATATATAATCCATGGCATAATCTAAACATTATTCATATCTTAGTTGATATTAGTAACTTCCTGGGTTTTTGGTCCTTGAAAATTTTTAAACTTTTATCCTTACTTTCTTGACAATGACTCACCCTATGTGTAGTAGGATGTCATGATGGATCCTATGACCATAGTCATAAGGTGTCCAGTGAATGGTGCTAGAGTTGATATCCTAAGTGTAACTTGGGGACATTAGCTATAAATACACATGATGAGTCATTAAACTCAAATTATAACCTAAATAGTGTGTATGTAGCTAAGTTCTGCTATGAACACGAGAAGATTATTACAAGTTGTGAGGACTCATTATGAGTCTTTTGGTGTAAATTATAAAGGGACCAAGGTAAGGTAAGGACCAAGAGGTTTTGTCTTGGATATGAGTTGGACCTTCTGATTCATAGGGGCACCCTACAAGCCATATTATGTGAGTTGTGGAATCAACAGTATGGGTGACCCTAAAACTATCTTGGTTTTCACTCATGGTGATGAGTCATAAGGTGTTGCTATGAGACAACGTGTGACCCGTAGCCACTGTCTATACTTTTTCCAGCTTTTAAGTTGAGGGCACTTTGGATATTTCCCACTTTAACTACTTAGACTCCACATATATAAAACACCTTTAGGGAATTATTTCCACACTTTAATGCATTAAAGAATCACTTTATTCTCTCTAAATCTCCTCAATTGAGATACTTAGGATTTATAAGAAGTAGGTCATCCAAGGGGTCAAGGGTTGAATTGTTTCCATGAAACTTGGTAATCCTGTCATATTACTCTTCCCTAATTGCTAATTTTTAAAAGAATGAGTTTTAAAGTATTGTTCATATGATATTGATGTCAGTTTTGAAACATGGATTAAGGGTTTTGAATAACTATTATCTATGTGATGTTTCATTTTTGTCCCTACATGGGTTATGTTTAAATGGTGGTTTTAAAATCAATTTAATGCATGAATAGGGTGAATAAACTAGGGGATAGTGATTTTTCCCAACTTGTGACTTTTGAAGTGGTAATGACTTCAACCCCATCTTGTGAAATTTATTTTGATATGAAGAGCATCCATATTGAATTAATTTGAACCATGGTATGATTGAAAAGACTAATGAGGCATATTGGAATTGAACAGAACCCCGTGGGTTTTATAATTTAACAAGCTATTGCATAATTGGACTAAGGGAGTTGTGAATTCCCCATATAATGTAATTATTTCGGTATATTGATGTTACCTTGGAAGTGTAGTTGGTATGACAATACCAATAATGTATTCCTAAATGTGTATCATGTTTCAATGAATGGGATTGTGTGATAATTGTTTTAATTAGGATTTAATAAGGGGTTGTGTAGCTGATTCATGAAAGCAGAGGTCCTAAGGGACAAACACTGGAAACCAAGGTTTCCAATGTTGAGGTTTATATGTCCAAGTAGTTTGAGTCCCAATTATTATTATATGATTCGGGAGGTTCAAGTCTCCTATATCATATTACCTGATTGGGTGTTTTTGTCACCTAAATATGCTGGGAGGTTTGGATTCCCTATAGTGTATATGTATACCCTTTGGTTCATGTAGACATACATACTAGGGCGCTAACAGATAGGGAAGATCTAGGACCATATAGCCCATGGGTGCCTTATGATATTATGATGGTTGAGCTACACAATCTAGGCTAAGTTTTGAACTGCATGTTAAGCCTTTTTCCCTATTTTGGCATGTGATTTATATATGTATTTTGTATTATGACTTTGAATATTTCACACTAAACTGAGACCATAGGGTCGATTCATGGCAAAAACATATAAAACAAGTTATATAGTGGAGATTTATGTAAGTTTATGTAATGGTACCTGAATTTCATGCCTTAAATCCATAAACTAGAAAAATCATACATTTGAATGCCATAAAAGTCATAAGGAACATAGAAATAACAGAATCAAACCATAATCAATAGTGGGTATGAACCATAGATTAAGAACTTGGACATTTCTACTTTCAAAAGTTGACATTTGAAGGTACAAGGATGGATGAAATTCCTTGTTGAATCCCCACATAACTAAATCTAAAATTCTTCCTAAGAGATTGGAGTTTGGAAACTTTGCGAGTAAACCAAGATTTATGACCTTGAGTGAATAAAACCATAACTCATTTCTATTGTTTGAGTGATTGTAGAATATTTAGGGAAAAGATTACATAAGTCCATTTAATCTCCCATGAAGTAGTCTTAAAACATCATAGTTTTAGATTAGGAAATAAGAGAAGTATAAAAATTCTGGTGAGAAATTGTTTTTAAAAAATTAAAGGCTGCGTTGAAGGAATCACACAATGACCCATTCAATGAATGTATGAGTTATTAGTTTGAATCATGGTCATTGGGGTTTTCTATTGGGTTTCAAGTTCTTTCCCAATGACCACATGGAATGACTCATTGATTATCACCACGATTTGTTCTTAATTACTCGTTGGTTACTAGGTTGAGGCTAACTAGTTGACACGACCACATCTAATGCCTCATGGGATCTCCCAATGGTTTATGGTATCCACTTGTGTCCTCTGAGGAAAAATTTAAAGTTGGTATTGCTAATAAAGAGTGATAGGATGTTTCTAATAATGAGTGATAGAATGACTCATTCTATCTCACCATAGTTTGTTTTGACCAATCATTTTAAGTGAAAAATTTTAGTTTCCAACTGGGTTTTTGTGCTTAGCCTGAGATATGATCTTAGAGACTATTGAAATGTTAAGATATCACTTCTTTGAAAAAATTCATCCTCAAACAAAGACTAACTAAGCTGGAATGATAAGGAAAGAGATGCAATCCATAGAACTAATTCCTAAAATTTGATTACTAGCATAGTAACGTATTTCTGACTAAAATATATGCTAAACTAAATTCACAAAACATGTATGCATACTAAGATCGACTGAGGGGCATGAAACTAAATGGAATACTAGGGAGAGGGCTATTACCTCAAGTTGGAAATGAATTAGAAGGATGAAGGTGACGCTACTTGGTGTTAAAATCTGGTTCTACTTCCTAAATAGCTTCATTAACTAGCTGAATCCTTTAAATTACTTTCACTAAAAGGACTTATTTAGTCCTCAACTTATGAACCAGATGATCAAGAATCCTAACTAGTACCTCCTCGTAAAAGAGTATCTTTCACGCCCACATTGTGGAATGGCATAACTAAGACTAGATCACAAATACACTTTTTCAATAAAGACACTTGGATGATTGGTTGTACTAATGCCAATTCTATAAGCAAATCTAACTCAAAGGCCATATTGTCATTGTGCCTCAAAATTATATAAGGACCAATATTTTGGGGATTGAGATTTTTTTTTCCAAGTCTTATCGCCCTCTTCTTAGTGAAATTGTTAGGTACGCCAATCATTAACTATAAATTAATGCTCCCTTATTCCATATTTGCATTAGACTTCTGATGAATCTGAGCTATTTATCAACTTTCAGCAATCAACTAAACTTTCTCTATAGCCTCATGAATTGAGTCAAGCCATATTAATATAGCTTCACCAACCTCAAATCAACCAATGGGAGATATACACCACTTATCATAAAGTACCTCAAGCAAATCAATTTAAATACTAGAGTAATAGCTATTTTTAAAGAAAACTCAATGAGAGGTAAGTGATCACCGAACTACCTTTAAATTCTATAACACATAATGTCAACATGTATTAGGTTTGAATTGTCTTATTTGTCTGACCATTTGTCTTTATGTAAAATGGTTACCTAAACTTAGGTATCGAGAAATTTTTAAAAAGACTCGAAAACTATAAATTAAACCTAATACCCTTATTAAAAATGATAGTTAAGGGGGCTCGATTTAACTTGACCAAATCTCAAAGATACAATTTAGTATTATTCTTGATTGAATTCGTAGCATTAGCTGGTAGGAAATATGCTGACTTATTCAGTCTATAATAACCTAGATTAAATCATATTATTTGTGTGTATGAGGAAATTTTTTATGAAGTCCATAATGATATATTCCCACTTCCAAGTCAGAACACTATAATATTTTACTCTCGAATGATGGAGAGGATTATTATATAAATATATAGCACTAGAGTTATTACAAAATATTATCACACATATGAAGGATAAATTATAATCATTGAGAGGATGAGACATCCAAAGAATTTGAGAAATTACAAACCAATTGCAATATAATTAGATTTAGCAACAAATATAGAAATATCACTTGTTTCTTACTGTTCCATGAGACAAGACATTTTCCCATGAATTGACAAGTTTTACTAGTAATTTTTATATCAACTTTGTCACCTGCATAATCTACATTTGAGAAACCTTTTAGATCAAGTCCAGTAGATGTAGGATACTATAATCTATAAGAACTTGTGTCGATAAGATATCTGATAATGAATGTTACAACAATCAAATGATCCTCTTTAGGAGTTGACTGAAACCTAACACATTTATAGACAATGAATAGAATGTTGGGTCAACTAGCAGTAAGATATAAGAGTGGTCAAATGATACCTTGATAGTTTGTTTCGTCAACATTTCTGGATGGTTTAGCATTTTCCATACTAAATTTATGAATGAGTTCTTTAGTGTAATTACCTAAGGAGAAAAAAGTACCTTCAACTGACTGGCGGATTTGTAATCGTAGAAAGAAGATTAACTCTCCCATAATACTCATTTCAAACTCACTTTATGAGTTTGGAAAAATCCTTGCACAGGACAGCATTATAACTTCCAAAGAAAATATCGTCAACGTACATTTGAATAATAAGATTTCCAGATAAGGTTCTTTTAATAAACAAGGTAGTGTAAATTTTTCCATGAGTAAAATCATGATTAGTTAAGAAATTTCTTAACCTATCATACTAATAATAAGGTGCTTATTTCAAACCATAACGTTCTTTCGATAGTTTAAAAACATGATAAGGAAATTTTGGATTTTCAAAACCAGGGGATTACTTTATAAAACCTTATTCATCAATAAACCCATTTAAAAAAGAACTTTTGACATTTATTTAAAATAATTTAAAACCACTTGTAAGAAGCGTAAAGTAATTTAAATTTATTCTAACCTTGCAATAGGTGTTAAAGTTTGATCATTGTTGAATCCCTCTTATTGAGAGTATCCTTGAGTAACTAGACGGAATTTATTTCGCACAAATTTACCTTATTCATCCATTTTGTTTTTGAAAATCAACTTCGTCGCATTTTCTCCTTTTAGAGGAAAAGTCCACACATTGTTTTTGTCAAATTGCATAAGTTCTTATATTGCTTTGACCTAATTTTCATTTTCTAAAGCTTCATTATTTTCCTTTGTTTCAAGTTGAGATATAAGGGAAATATTATCATTTCTTTTATCACAAGCCCTTGTCTACATGCCTTCATTTAGATCACCAATGATAAATTTCTTTGCTTAATCGGGTTCACTTCTCCATTTATTTGGATCTGTTTCAAGTGATAATTGATTATTTTAGACAGTAGTTGATTGATCAGTCTCAGTATCAGTTGACTTTGGGGTAGAGTTATCTTAAGTGGAAGTAGATTAATTTTTATTTACCTATTCAAACTCAGAAGATATAGCACTAACATTCTTACCAACATGATTAGGATCATCAAAAACAACATGCGTAGATTCTTTAATTCAAAGAGCGTGTTTATTGAAAACTCTATAGGATCTACTAGAATTATAGTATCCCATCAAAAAAACCTTCAGCACTTTATGGATCAAACTTTCAAATATTATCCTTACCATTGTTATGACAAAACATTTGGATCCAAATATATGAAAGTATCCAATGTTAGACCTTTTGTTGTGCCAAAGCTTATAAGGATCTTTCTTAACAATTGGCCTAATAAGACACCTGTTCTAAACATGGCAAGAAGTACTGGCACTTTTTGTCCAAAATTTATATGGTAGTAAGTGTTCACAGTTTATAGGTTGAGCCATGTCTTGAAGGGTTCTATATTTGTGTTCAACCATACCATTATGTTGAGAAGATATTAGAGCAAGAAGTTATGAGTGTAACCTTGATTGTTACAAAAGTTTCAAAATATTTGTTCTCAAATTATCCTTTGTAATTACTTTTAATGGTAGGGATAGTAACATTTGTCTCTTTGAACCTTTTCACAAAAAACTTCAAAATTCTTTTAAAGTATCATTTTTGTTAGAAATAAACATAACCAAGTAAATTGAGAGTTGTCATAAATAATTACAAAAGCATACCTTTTACCATAAATTCTAGAAGTTTGAGTAGGACCAAATTGGCCCATATGAAGTAGCTATAATGGTTTAGTAGTAGAGACAATATCTTTAATAGAAATAGAATTTCTAGTTCTCTTACCAAGTTGACAAGCATAAATAATGTGAGTCTTTTTGAAATCAAGCTGTGGAAGACCAATAACAAGTTCATGTCTGGCTATATTTTCAATTTGTCTTATGCTTGTATAACCAAGCTTTATATGCAAAACCTAAGGGTCTCATATATTGAGTTAAGACATATGTGTCCTTCTGTTCTTTTGATAGAGTCTAATACATGCACATTTCTATGTGTATTTTCTTTAAGAAGTTGTCTTCTATATCTTTCAATTATATATCCATCCTTCTTGAATCTTACCTCTTAACCATCCTCACACAACTGACTTATTCTCAGTAGATTGTTGATATAACCCAAACCAGTGCATGGCCGTGATGGGTATCTCAAGTCCCATATAGACTAGAGATCACCCCTTCTTCTAGCCTAAACGACACAACAACCTCAAGTGTCGAATAGATTTTGAATATATAACAAGATAACACAAATTAAAATTAATAATGATTCATCAAATGTCTATACCATCCACAAGAAATTGGACAATCGTCCGTCACTAAAATGGTTAACCAAATCACCCAAGTCCACAGTTATCCAACAAAGCCTCAAAAAAACTAAAATTAATTAAATGTCAGGACATGTCCCTGATAGTAGCCTAAACAAAGTCTAAAAAGGGTCTGACATAGGAAATAAAGACCATGAAATGAAGCCTTCCAAAGTATGGAAGCTCACCACTTCAATGTCAACTCATGAACTAACTTGAGCACCTAATCATTGTGCAAGAAAAGTAGAAGAAGTTCCAGTGCCCTAGAAGTAAATCAGGGATATAGTAACAAAATAATGCCATGATAATAGTTCAATACCAATGAAACATCAAGAACATAATAACATATGAAATACATATACATATATGTATAATGTCATATGTTGGGTAGGTAACAAGGCTTTGCATGAACATTAAAAACCTTAACGTGGGTTGTGTATAATAACCATCATATAGCAAGGCACTCAAAGGCTATATGGGCAAAGCTCTCAACTAGTTGAAAGGGCCCCAGTGCATGTATCCACATGAACCAGAGAATATTCATGTCTATAAATGCTTTTATAGCCCAAAATTAACACAACAAGAGAGGGAAACTGTAATGCCCTGAAATCGGGTCCCGAGTCACACGGTGCTTAGGATGGGCGTACAACATTAGAAGATGGTTAGCAGTTGGAGCCCTAGAAGTAAATCAGGGATATAGTAACAAAATAATGCCATGATAATAGTTCAATACCAATGAAACATCAAAAGCATGATATCATATGAAATACATATGCATATATGTATAATGTGATATGTTGGGTAGGTAACAAGGCTTTGCATGAACATTAAAAACCTTAACGTGGGTTGTGTAGCATAACTGTCATATAGCAAGGCACTCAAAGGCTATATGGGCAAAGCTCTCAACTAGTTGAAAGGGCCCCAGTGCATGTATCCGCATGAACCATAGAATATCCATGTCTATAAATGCCTTTATAGCCCAAAATTAACACAACAAGAGAGGGAAACTATAATTCCCCAAAATCAGGTCCCGAGATGTCACACGGTTCTTAGGATGGGCATACAACATTAGAAGATGGTTAGCAGTTGGAGACCTAGAAATAAATCAGGGATATAGTAACAAAATAATGCCATGATAATAGTTAAATACCAATGAAACATCAAAAGCATAATATCATATGAAATACATATACATATATGTATAATGTGATATGTTGGGTAGCTAACAAGGCTTTGCATGAACATTAAAAACCTTAACGTGTGTTGTGTAGCATAACCGTCATATAGCAAGGCACTCAAAGGCTATATGGGCAAAGCGCTAAACTAGTTGAAAGGGCCCTAGCGCATGTATCCGCATGAACCAGAGAATATCCATGTCTATAAATGCCTTTATAGCCCAAAATTAACACAACAAGAGAGGAAAACTATAACGCCCCAAAATCAAGTCCCGAGATATCATACGGTGCTTAGGATCACAAGTGATCCCAAGCTAACCCTTCTGCTGGCATAAATCATAAGCAACTGAACAAAAAGTATAAATCTATACAAATCTGCAGAAAATAACTCTTTTCTGAATATGATAGATACAAAACTAAATTTACAAGATTACAACCTTGCTCTTATAACCAAAACTGAAAGGGAATACATCAACTTCCACTGACTGTCTATGAAGCCTTTACTAGTACTGACTGTAGGTAGCCAGGTCGTGACTCCCAACTAACCCAACTCAATACGACTAAATAAAGAAAATACAACATTTCTCGAACTATATAACTAACTCAAGCCCTTGAATCAAAAGGACTCATCACCTGCTGACTGGATGTCGCGAACTTACTAGATCTGAAGATGTACACTATACCGTGAACCTACATTCTGAGAAAATATAGCCCACATACGAATATGTGGGTCAGTTCCATGGAAACGTACCGAGCATATAGCAGTGCAACGCATAAATAAAATAATATCTTAATATCATCACAGTTTATAAAATTATGCATGCTGATATAAATGACTCACTTAGCTCGAATTAAAATCATCATAATCATAAGAGAGTAAAATATATTAGGTGAAACATATGAGTCATCATAATAAATCTAAATTCACTTCCATCTCGATTTCGAATCATCAAAGCAATCAAATCTCATAGCAATTTTCTTTGGAATATATGTTCATTAAATCTTTCGAAAATAATGACTTTCTCAAACTTAGTCTTTCAAACAAATATGTTTTCATCTCAGATAGAAGAATAAGACTTTTCATATTAGATAGGAGAATACACACATACACATTGGGAGTCTCTTACAACCGACATAAACCATGTGAGCTACATGGAGTCCAACGTCTAACTCACGTTGGGGAGAGCTGTCCTATCCTTGCCATAAGAGTAGGACCTTAAATTATCAATCCAAACACTAGTGATCACTATATAAATCAGCCTCAGGCTCACAACCTATGGGGGAACGTAGTTCTAGGGACGTACCAATCCTGCTATACCTCCTGCTCGGTGCTAAAGACTACTCCCAGACTTAGCTCAGATCTTTTCAAAAGAAAATCTACAAATAAAAAATTCAATAATTCACAACGGGAGCCATCATGCTACACTTTTTATAATAATAAATAAAAATGGATTTCTTTACTCATCTCGGGTTCAAATCAACCCCATTTTACGACCAAAGGGTCAAAGCTTCATTATCATCTCAATTCATTCAAACACAAAGTGTTTATAACGCATGATTTCTAAAAAAATGACAATCTCAATTAGAGTTCAAAACTCATGTCTTAACATCATATGAAAATTTATCAAGGTTCAAGCTTTACATCATAAACATATATAACTTCCTTCAAAATCTAGAAATTTAGCCATAAGGCACAAAATATCATCATTATCATATAATTTCACTTCTAAAATTTCAAAAACATCATAATCTAATGATAATTAATATAGGATATTAATTCATGCTTCAAAATCATAGTAAAACATATAAAATCCATAACTTCGTAAAAGAAAGTATTTTTGGGCACAATAACGAAAGGGTGTTCTTGTTGAAAAACCCCACATACCTTAAACTTGAAGCTTTGAATGACTTTTCGAATGACGTAATGTTATTCACGAACTTTTGGGTGTCACTCGTAGCCTTCCTAGTGGTGATTCAGAATATGTAAAAATTATAGAATTCTCATGGTTGAATATCTAGATATTGGGATTTTTATGTTGAAACCCTAAAGGTTGTTCTGGTGATTTTGAGAGAAAGTAAACTTAGTTAGATGTTGTGGGAGTTTAATCCCGTGTTATAGACATATATAGGGGTGTTTTTGGCACTTGGAAGTAGGGTATGCAGCGCACGACCCATGGAAGACCTTAAGGTGTGCGTCGCACACCTTATGGAAGACATTTAAGTGTGCCTCGCACTCCCAATCGCACACATTTGATTGGGCGGCGTATTGCCCGTCGCACACCCTTACTGTCTCTCACAAAAATGGGCATAACTCTTTGCTCGAGTATTGGATTTTTGCAAAATTAGTATCGTTGGAAACCTAATTCAATTATCTAAAATTTGACATATCTTGGGATGAAAAATGCCATGTATATTATGAGATATTCACGTTTGAAGTTGACCCTTATAGAATCAAATGTCAAACTTTGGATGAATCAATTGGTCTTAGCTCAACCTTGTTCTATGTCATTGCTATAAACATTTTCCACCTATAAACTACTCCATAGAATAGGATAATGATAATGCAACTTGTATTCACGTGAGAATCACTTGGATTAGAGCTTAGACATGCATGAACGACTGTTAGAATTATAGCACGAAAATATGGGGTATTACATTATCTCCCCCTTGGGACATTCATCCTCGAATGTGGATAATTAACCTGAAATGCAGAGGAATATTAGTCTTCAAGCTATCATGTGTAACTGATAGAACTGAATCACTGGATTTAAAGAATAATGAGCTACTGAACTGGTCTGCAAGTGCATGAATCCTCAAGAAAAATAACTATATGGACTAGATCATACTGACTACCCATACTCAAATAGAGTATTTCTTTAGGAGTTTTCTATGAAATTCTATTGACATTAGGGAGCAAAGAATTTTGGGCATGATCTGAACAAGACATTTGACTAAGGAATTACAACATTGATATAACTCTACAGCATAGAATATAATTATATAACTCATAAACTAGGATAGGATTGCTAGGCCTTAGGCAACGCAACTTCTTACTTTCAAGATTAACATCACTTCTCAAATGCTTTCTCAACTATACTATTCCCCTTAAATACCATACTCATTTGATTCAACTTATAATTCTCATATTGGCACTGCAAAATCTTTTTACTAAGGTCTAAACTAAACTAAGTTCTCTCACCATGATCAATCCTAACACTAAATCACAAGATACAACATGCGAAACCACAGTACTAGTCTCAACCACAAGGTTTAATATTCTATATCTTCTTAGAGCTCACACCCTAAGCATAACATGCCTTACCACTTCAATGACTAATTTAAAACTCTTGATATGGATTCACTAGTGCATATTGCATTCATCATGTTACACCCAACATGAAATTCAAGCCTATCTTTAAAAATCACATATAACTTTAAGGCAAATACCCCTAAAGGCCTACTTCACATATTCACTAAAGGGCTAACACATATGAACCAGAATCATGAAAACAACAATACATAACATTAACACTTATCTTTGTCCTAAGGAATAAAATATCAAAGGCATGGATTCATTAAAGTAATCTAAGTTGAGGACATGCATGATATAATGCAAACTTCACTAGTATCATGAGTTTAAAAACTGGTCATACTCTGAAACATGAGTTTATACTTATCATGAACTACTGAACATAGGACTGGAGTTCATAGATTCAAAAGAGATAACTAGAATCACAGAGTGAAGTTGTTACATGTTTGCTAGAAACTGAGCATAGTCTTAAGCACACATGATAGGTATAAGCATAGGCCTCTGGCATGGATTTGTCAAGCAAGTGATGGATTTGATGTTGTAATGAATGAAATCCAAGGAATACTCTAGAGTAAGAAGGTATCACTATCTCATCATAACTCATTATTGACATGTATCACAATCTAATTCTCAAAACTCGATTTGGTTCTTAACTAACCATCTCCCCCTTAGGTCAAAGTTGGTATTCTAAGTATGATGGTCTACTCCATATCCTCGATATTAAGCCATAATTTCATCATTCTATTATCTACACATAAATTCTAAACTTACAAGAATAAACTAATTTTGAACTTACCGACTTTATTCTAAAACAACCCATCCATATACTATCCTTAATTCCTAGCTTCAATAATCATCATCAAAGACTTACACTCTCATTTGCAACCATATCTACATATCTAATCACATAATCATAGCCTACCAAGATCACACTTCGATACTTATATTTTTCCCAAACCATGAGAATAAAATCATACTAAAAAGAATCAACATCTTCAATCATAACTCCTTAACTTAGCTATCAAGAACAACATAAATTATCTCATTAGAATTTCTCCACCTAGCAACTCAACGTTATTACTAACCACAAAATATGCAATAATCCTTAAAAAATAATGCAGCCCCATAGCACCTTGGGCACACCTCTACACCATACTTAATTACAAACACATCATCTTATACTCTTGCATACACTGTTAAGGCCTACTAGATCACCTCCATATAACTAGCATCAACAACCGAACCATCAACTGTTCAAACTTAATGTCTAGAGAAAAACAAGATTTACAACCCAATCTCATACACAATTTTCACTTCAAAACTATAGAACATAGCATTAAGAAAAACTAGTACACAATGACAATCGATCATAATCGTATGGACTATCTTATTCATATTCTGTTAACACATCCTCCTTCTTCACATCATTACTATTTACCCATCTTCACACCTAAATTACTTTCACAGCTTAATAAATTTCAACTAAACATCTTATTGCAATCTCAAGAAAGCCTAAATTAACAATACTTAACCACCAAGTACTTTCATTAAAACCTATACTTTCCTAGCACAACAAATACCATCACTAACTCTTTTCATACTTCAAGAAAATAACAATCCACCTTAACTAATAATCTCCTTCTCTAACTTCACTAAACTAACAAACAAGGGTATATCGCATCATTACTAATTCAATCATAAGAAAAAATTCAGCTATACATATTCAATAAATCGCCCTTACCACCATTCTTGCCACTACATTTCTAAACCCACAAGTTCAACTAACACAAGACTTTAAACTAAACATTACTACTTCTGTCACTACATAAAAACCCACACTTTCAACTAACACCAGAATAACAAGATAAACAACAGGTTGCTAGTGAATCGAAATAGGCCTCACACGGCTTCACTAGACTTTGGTTTTGTGTTTTCATTAAGAAATTTATATGAATAATAAAGTAACTATACTAGTGTATCGAAATAGGCCTCATACGGCTTCACTAGACTTTAATTTTTCACAAACATAATGATAACAAAATTACATAATACAAGAGACAGAAACTTAACACACAACATTCAACGATCTAAGAATACACCTTACTCCGTCTTAATTAAATAACTCATAAGAACAAGGGCATAACTTAAATTTGAAGAACTTATAACACATTAGAAGGCTCCTCTCAAGCCACTTTATAAAACTTCTGCCATTAAATATAAGAACATTATTTAGGGAGGAAATTGAAACTTGCCGAACATGTTACCTCAAGAATAGTACATAGATAGAGAAGTATAGATTATCATTATGGATTCTTAGGAGAAATTGGAAAGCATATCTAACTCGGGCTTAGTGCACGATTTCTACAGGCCTGATAAAGCACTTCAGTTTTCAAAACACAAATGTACTAATAGGATACTTTTGTAGCTCTCTTACAATTCCATAAATATCTATGGAGAATTAAGCTCAACTGTTTCTGATGCCTTGGAAATAAGGCAGAGATGGCTTGACTAGAGTAAGATGAGAATCTATATAAGTTTCTTGGAGAACTTTTCTATAGCACAATTTAAGACTTGAAAGAATGGACACATTTCCTAAAAGCCCTGTAGCCTCTCGAAGAAAAGTACAGATGTCTCTGTACCATTCCACAAGACTGTACTAAACATGACTTCATAGACACCCTAGGACACTTGAACTCTGTTCTCTGATACCAAGTTTTTAAGGCCCTGAAATCGGTTCCTGAGAAATCATACGGTGCTTAGGATCACAAGTGACCCCAAGCTAACCCTTCTACTAGCATAACTCATAAGCAACAAAACAAAAAGTATAAATCTATACAAATCTATAGAAAATAACTCTTTTATGAATATGATAGATACAAAACTAAATTTACAAGATTACAACCTTGCTCTTATAACTAAAACTGAAAGGGAATACATCAACTTCTACTGACTGTCTATGAAGCTTCTACTAGTACTGACTGTAGGTAGCCGGGTCATGACTTTTGACTAACACAACTCAATATGACTGATTAAACAAAATACAACACTTCTTAAACTATATAACTAACTCAAGTCCTTGAATCAAAAGAACTCATTACCTACTGACTGGATACCGCGAACTGACTGGATCCAAAGATGTACACTATACCTTGTACCTATATTCCAAGAAAATATAGGCCACAAACAAATATGTGGGTCCGTACTATGGAAACTTACCGAGCATATGGGGGTGCAATGCATATATAAAATAATATCTTAATACTATCACAGTTTATAAAATTATACATGCTGATATAAATGACTCACTTAGCTCGAATTAAAAACATCAGAATCATAAGAGAGTAAAATATATAGCATAAAACATGTGAGTCATCATAATAAATCTCACTTCACTTCCATCTCGATTCCAAATCATCAAAGCAATCAAATCTCATAACAATTCCCTTTCGAATATATGTTCATTAAATCTTTCGAAAACAATGACTTTCTCAAACTCAGTCTTTCAAACAAATATGTTTTCATCTTAGATAGAAGAATAAGACTTTTCATATTAGATAGGAGAATACATACATGTATATTGGGAGTTTCTTACAACCGACATAAACTATGTGAGATATATAGAGTCCAACGTCTAACACACGTAGGGGAGAGCTTTCTTGTCCTTAACATCAGAGTAAGACCTTAAATCATCAATCCAAATACTAGTGATCACTATATAAATAAGTCTCAGGCTCACAACCTATAGGGGCATGTAGTTCTAGGGAAGTACCAATCCTGCTATACCTCCCACTCGGTGCTAAAGACTACTTCCGAACTTATCTCAGATCTTTTCAAAAGAAAATCCACAAATAAATAAATCAACAATTCACAACGGGACCCATCATGCTACCCATTTTATAATAATCAATAAAGGTGGATTTGTTTTCTCATCTTTGGTTTAAATCAACCCCTTTTTATCACCAAAAGGTCAAAGCTTCATTATTATCTCAATTCATTCAAATACAAAGTGTTTATGACACACGATTTCTAAAAAAAATGACAATCTCAATTAGAGTTCAAAACTCATGTCTCAACATCATATGAAAATTTATCAAGGTTCAAGCTTTACATCATAAACATATATAAGTTCCTTCAAAATCTGAAAATTTAGCCATAAGGCACAAAATATCATCATTATCATATAATTTCACTTCTAAAATATTAAAAACATCATAATCTGATGATAATCAATATAAGATATAAATTCATGCTTTAAAATCATAGTAAAACATATAAAATCCATAACTTTGTAAAAGAAAGTATTTTTGGGCAAAAGAACGAAAGGGTGTTCTTGTTGAAAACCCCCACATACCTTAAATATGAAGATTTGAATGACTTTTCGAATGACGTAATGCTATTCATGAACTTTTGGGTGTCACTCCTAGTCTTCGTAATGGGGATTTCAAATATATAAAAATTATAGAATTCTCATAGTTGAATGTCTAGATATTGGGGTTTGTATGTTGAAACCCTAAAGGTTGTTCTCAGTGGTTTTGAGAGAAAGTAAACTTATTTTGATATTGTAGGAGTATAATCCCGTGTTATAGACATATATAGGGATGTTTTTGGCACTTGCAACTGAGGTATGCGACGCACAATCCATGGCAGACCTTAAGGTGTGTGTCACACACCTTATGGCAGACATTTAAGTGTGCCTCGCACTCCTAATAGCACACATTTGATTGGGCAGCGTATTTCCCATCGCACACTCTTACTGCCTCTCACAAAAATTGGTATAACTCTTCTCTCAGGTATCAGATTTTTGCAAAATTTGTATCGTTGGAAAGATAATTCAATTATCTACAATTTGATAGGTCTTGTGATGAAAAATTTCATATATAGTAAGATATATTAATATTTAAAGTTGAACCTTATCCAATGTCAAACTTTGGATGAATCGATTGGTCTTAGCTCAACCTTATTCTATCTCATTGCTATAAACATTTTCCACCTCTAAACTACGACATATACTAGGATAATAATCATTCAACTTGTATTAATGTGAGAAACACTTGTATTAGAGCTTAGACACATAGGAATGACGGTTAGAAATCTAGCACAAAAATATGGGGTATTACAGAAACATTCTTAAATGTCTCAAAGCCTCTCTCTTATAAGTATGATGTGCTACAAACCCATAAAAGAGACTCTACTTGACATAGATTTGTGGATATCTAATTAACCATGAACCTAGACTCTAATACCAACTTTTTCATGACCCAAACTAGGGCCTGATCGTGATGGGTATCTTAAGTCCCATATATACCAGATATTACCCCTTTTATCTAGTCTAACAGGCACAATAACCTCATGTGTCGGACGAGTTCCGAATATATAACAAAGATAACATAAATTAAAACTAATAATAATTCATCATTTGTTTATACCATCCATAGGTAATGGTATAATCGTCCCTCACTGAAATAATCAATCAAACCACCCAAGTCCACAATAATCTAACAAAGACTCTACAAAATCAAAATCAATAAAATATTGGGACATGCCCTCGAAAGTAGCCTAAAAAGAGTCTAAACAAGGTATAAGACATAGGAAATAAAGACCATAAAATGAAGCCTTCCAAACTAGGGAAGCTCACCACTTCAATATCAACTCATGGAATAACTCAAGCACCTGATCACTATGAAAAAAAAGTAGAAGAAGTTCCAAAGCCTGCATCGCATTGGGATATAGCATTCGAAGATGGTTAGCGATTGAAGTGCAAGAATGTAACTCAGGGATAGAGGAACAAAATAATACCATGATAATAGTTTAAAACTAGTGCAACATCCAAAGCATAATATCATATGAAATGCATGTACATATATATAAGATGATATGTCGGGATAGGGAACAAGGCTTAGCATAAAATTTAAAAACCTTAACCTAGGTTCTATAGCCTGACCATTATATAGCAAGGCACCCACGGTCTATATGGTCCCAGCTCCCCCTTGTTGAAAGGGCCTCAGTATGTGTAACTGCACGAATAAGAGAATATCCATTTTCGTATATACCTTTACAGGGGACTCAAACATTCTGGCAAAATCAAGGTGACTTAAGCACCAAAATATAAAATAAGGGGTACTCTAACCTCTATTTCATATATTCATTGGGGGGCTCGAACCTCCTTGTCATAAAGACACCTATACTAGATAACTCAATTTCCAGTGATAGTCCTTTAGACTCTACATTCATGGCCCGACTACTCATCCCACTTTAAAGCCCAAATTAAAATATTTATTTACCATACCAAACAACTAATCTAGTTATTTGTCAAAGGTATCCCGCTGGTATCGTCATACAAACACCTTTGCAAGCGTACAACATGCCATAACCATTGTTAATCAACTTGGTAATCGTACCCATTATCTAAAAAAATACATCAATTTAATTCAACATTTACGGACTCGAACCCATTTACTATTTCAAATCAATTCACATTCAACAAGGCCTTCATAAACCATTTACCAATCCTTAAAATTCATAGGCCAATGCCTGAATTCAAAACACAATTCAATATGTGACAAGATCATTCCTATTGAAATTTTCACAAACAAGTTGAGGGCATACCATTATCAAAGCCAAAAACTAAAAAAATAAGGGTTAAACATGACCCATTTGTTTAACCACAATTCCCTTGAACCCATATCTTCAAAACCATTATTAAAACATATATAATCATAATTTAAACCATGAGAAAATAAAACTCAACATTATGCAGTCAAAACCTCAACAATGGTTTTTAAAACTACCATTAAAGTCTTATGAACAATGCTTAAAATATATGTTTTTAGTAAACTAACAATGAAGGAAGAGTCACATGCCTGAGAATTTGAGCTTTAAGCCTTTAGATTACCACTTTGAAGAAACCCTAGCCCAATATTTCTTAAGAAGTTTTAGATAGTGTTTAGAGATTTTGATTTTATGAAAGGGTATAATGAATGACAAAAGGTTGTTATAAGACATGGGGTCTTAATGGCTTGAGGTGGGAAATATCCATAATACCCTAAGCTTTAAAGCTATAAAAAGTTCGTATGTGGCTACGCTTCAAGCCTTACTACTCTTACAATTGAGTCATCATCAAAACATAAAATTGGACACCACACACTATTCAACTTATGAATCCCTTGCCCCAGTCATCACCAGACTATACGACTAGTATTGTCTAGTTGTGACCACTATAGAACACCAAAGGCTTAGACACTGGACAACATATAACTTTCCCTTAACTACTCATCACATGATTATATTACTCGTGAGGAGTCTCTCACTACCAGGATAGAACCTAGCCAATAAAACACTTGTTAACTTAAGACTAGGGTTACCTGACAGTAATCACACCACACACCTCATGGTAAGAGTAGTAAGATAGGAAGAGAGCCTAACTATACTTGGTGATTCAACTATACTTCAAGATTTTTACCAAAAAACATTAGTAATATCACATGATTCATTAAGTGATAGTACCATTACTTATTACTTTGCCTTTTGAGTTATCTCCAAAACTTATATTTCTTCCATCAAAGTAAGCTAATGTTGTAAACAGATCTTTGTTTCCCGTTATCTTATTTGAACATCCACTATCAAGATACCATTTCTTTTCAATTTTTAGTGGAATACCTCTAAAATAGATATATTACTTATTTTTTGGTACTTAGGTCCATTTAAGTTAATACTTGGATTTGTAGACCTAGTTTTTGGCCTCCAAACCCGTTTGATAAAATTTCTAAGGTGAAATCCAACAATTAAAATATTTGTGACTAGGTTTTCCTTATTGATAGTAAGAACTATAGTATCATTCAGTTGTTGAGCATATATGATAGGTATTATGACTGTGATTAGTTCTTTTTATTGACTGACTTGAGTTAGTTGATCGTTGATATCCTTCATAATTATAATTTCTATAATGATAGGTATTATTTCTGTGATTTCTTTCTTTGGAAAACTTCGTAGACTTAGTTGACTGTTGATATCCTTCACAACTAAAATATTTTATATCATAGATAGATCTAGCAATTTTAGATTGTAATGATCATCCAAGTAATTTCCTTGATTTGCATGCCTTTTGAAGTTTTGATCCTTCCTACTACAATAATACGTTATTTATGACTTTCCAAAACTATCGATTTCGTTATCGAATAGTTTGATTAGATTTTAGGCTCATTTTTCTATATTAAAGTTTTTCCTATTTAGGATTTGGTATTAGGACAAAAATCACAGTAGACGAACATAGATTAGAATTTTTATGGTGCCATCAGCTCCAAAACATTTATTTTAGGCTAGGGGACCCTTGGTTCAGGTCCCGAGGCTTCCAAACTCATTTTGGGGTAATGGAAGGATTATGTGAAAAATGAAACTATAGGTTTGGGACCCACATTTATTCAAAATGATCTCTAATAAAAGTTTCAATGGTTACAGTTATTTCAGACGTTAAATTATTTATGGTAGCATAGTTTATTTACATGCACGGGGTTTAAAACAAATCTCGAGTACCCAACCAATGTCACTTTTAGACATGGTGAAAATTTGATGCATGGAACCTAATAGGTCCGTATAAACTTCTATTGGTTCCTTTAGCACTCAGTGCTTTAGCACTCATAGGTCAATTTAGAGGCTGTGTCCTATTAGCAGTGGTGTGCTTTAGCGGCACCCTACTATTGCCAAGCCACTTTAGTGATCATGTTGCCACTTTAGCGGTAGGTGTTTTAAAGCTAAGGTAAGCTAGCCTAACTCTCCTCAGTAATTTTCCATTAATTTTTCCTTCACATTCTATCCTAATTCTTTGTAAAATTCTTAAAATTTAGGTCTTAGATTTCTAAATGTTGAGGGTTTATTTGAGACCCAATTTGGGCATCATTTGTGCTCAAATTTTTAGCATAAATTCCTTGTCTTTCAAGGGAACTCATGATGAGTTCAATTTTGGATTCTATTTATGGGCCTCACGGCCCATTCTTGAACCAAAATTTTAGCCGACCCTTATTATCAAAATATAGGTCTTATTTACACCTTGCAATGTGTAGATTACTACTTTGATAGCATGATGGATTTAAATATCGTGGGTCAAAGGCAGATTTATAGGTTATTCAAGGTATTGTGGTTCGTCATTGTGGTAGGGTTCTGCCAGCTCTTCATTATAATATGTTCTATTATATATGTTCTGTGTTAAATAGGGATTTAAGGGTGTGATTTTTGAAGAATACTGTGACTTAGACTAATTTATGAGTTTGGAGGCTAGAAAGGTAGTTGACCCTTAAGGTGAAATATTTAGTATACTTCTATGATCCTATAACCCTAGGTTGTAATCATGTTAGACATAGTTTAGACTAATGAATCTTTAGAATAAGGTTACTACATTGCTCGGTAGATTGTGATGTTTGTTTCCTGAATTATGATGGTATGGTTATGTCATATATTTATTATTAGGCATAAGGTCCCGATTATTTTATGGTTATGTTGGATATGTATTTGTAAGCCCAATTTTGTATTTATGATATTGGTTGGATTTTGGGAAGTATTTTATTCTTATAAAGAAAGTTGTTGTAATTTATAGATGTTTTAATGCTTATAATCGCATTGTTTGGATACCGGTGATGGCATGTATAGATTTGATACATTCATGATTAGTAGAATGGTAAATGGTATGATTCAACCAAAAAATACAGTTTATAAATCTTTTTCGTAAAAAGGGATTTATTACCACTTTTCACTTTTAAAATGAACTCCTTCATAATGGGAATGGTACCATCCTAATGAATAACTTACGAGCTTGACACTGAAAATTCATGTTTCAGATATTTAACAAAGATAGATTTGGTGCATAGTTTTTCTACTACTATTTACCTTGATCGAGAGACATTTTGACCACTTCTTTACTTTTATGATGTTTTAGTCCCGGAGTTTACCCCAGACAATAGATATATGGACATACACTCTAATAGAAAGGATTTTAGCCTTTATATTTCATATGTATATACATATGCATGATATATATAAATATATATATATCTGGTACTGGACAGAGTGTATTGATGATGATAATGGTTATTAAAATCCAAGATTAGGACAAGGTCGGTGTATACGGGCACTCCCAAACCCCCTAGGCCCCTTCGCCCGTAAGCTGTCATGGCAGATAAGAAAGGTCATCATCAGTCCTGCCTTTGTGATCCATCGA
Organism: Capsicum baccatum var. pendulum; assembly: GCA_030864225.1. Classification (NCBI taxonomy): domain Eukaryota; kingdom Viridiplantae; phylum Streptophyta; class Magnoliopsida; order Solanales; family Solanaceae; genus Capsicum; species Capsicum baccatum. The sequence goes on from CM061557.1 coordinate 125,374,076, forward strand.
GCTACAGGAGGTGTATATAATAGATTAATTTATGGTACTTCAATCAATTATAGTATTATGGATTCACTTTCCATTCATCCTTGCTTACATATTACCTATCAAAATTATGGGTCTATATCTATCATCCTTATGGGGGTTGCATAGGTATAACTGATAAGTATTCCTTGCAGTGTGTTGTGTGTTGATTTGTCCTTTCGAGTTATAGGGTTCGATTTAGGTATTGTCTATCCGGGATAATCGACTACTTTATATTATTATTATTATTATGCTTTGCTCATGATAAGTTGATTATTGGACTAGTATTGATATTTGAGGTATGATTCTAATTCATTATTCTTATGGTTATTTTATAATGTGTGATTATCCAATGTTTAGACATTATTGTTTTAGACCATGAATATTTTAGTAATAGTTCCTACTATAATTAGGCGGCCTTAAAATGCTAACGTGATGACTTAGTTTGTACCTTTGAGTTAGCCGTGTTTATGTATATGTATTTATCTATAGTAGTTATGGTTTTGCTGTATATCCCCCCCCCATTCATTTATTCCTATTGTATATCCATTCTTGTCCTTGTATACATACATACATACATATATATATATATACATACATATATATATGTGTGTGTGTGAGTGTTCAAGAAAAGTCATAAAAACACCCCTGAACTTATCCACTCAACTTACTTTAGCTCTTTAACTTCACTGATAATTATTTACTCTCCTTAATAATTTTATATTGAATTAAATACAATCCTAATGATATAATACCACTCCCACAAGGGAGAGTATATTATAGGAGCCCACACATGGGTGCCACATCAAAGCCAAGCAAATAAAATATTTTTTAACTTTATATATATATATATATATATATATATAATTTAATAAAACACCTCCCACCCCTATTTTCATTATTTTTCAGCCCCCTCCCCTCTTTCCTCCATTGCCCCACTCTTAATCCTCCTCCTCCTCCATCAAACAATCCATCCCCCACCCCTATACCAGCAAACACCGCTCCCCCTACCCGCACTCCGGCAAATGCTGCCTAACCCCCCTTTCTTTCTTTCTTCTCCTCCATCAAACAAACCAAACCACCCTACATTTACCCCTAACCCCACCTTTATAAACACCTAAAAAAATTAAAATAAATTTCTTCTAAAAATTTAAAATGAGTCAAACTCAATATAATTGAGTTAAAATTTATAATATTTGGTTCAAGCATTTAATCAAACATCTTGAAGGTATCTTCAAAAATACCTTAACATTAAAACCTTAGCAATTCATCCAAACAAGCATTAAATTTAGAAAGATCAATCTAACATAAACCAAAACTTAGGTAAAATAAGAACCAATAGTAAAACGGTGAATCCTAAAATTTCTGGTAATCCAAGCACTCTAAGCATAAGGGTACTTATAATTGATGTACCACCTTCCAAGAATACAATGTACTTATATTAATTCTAGTTTTATACTTCATTAGAAGTCCACTGTGTTACACTAATTTTGACTTTGATTTTTTATCTAACAACTATAGATTTATCTAATTGAAATTAATAGTATAAGAACATTGTTTGTTTAATTTTTTTAAGAAATTGATGAATAATAATAGGAAAGAGCATCAAGGATTAGAAGAAGGAGAAAAAGGTTTGGGTGGGGATGGTAGTAAGGCCATAAGGAAAAGAAAAGAGTGTCGGGTGTAGGGTGTAGAAGGCAGAGAGATGGGTAAAAGATGGGGGTATTGAAGAAGAATGGTGTGATATATTTATATATATATATATATATATATATATGTGGATATATATATATATATAAAGAGAGAGAGAGAGAGAGAGAGAGAAATAAGTGGGGTCATATCTTTTTTAAAATAAATACACATTTTTTTCTTCTTTATGTGAAAAATATCATGTCATCATTAAGGGTGATATTAATTCACTTGAATATTATTAAAGGGGGTAAATAAATATGTGTTAAGTTAAAGGTCTAAAGTTAGTTGTGCAGACAAGTTCAGGGGTGAAATAATGACTTTTCCCTCTCTCTCCCCCTTCATATATATATATATATATATATATATATATATATATATATATATATATATATATATATATATATATATATATATATATATATATATGTAGAAGTAATAATAGTAGTAGAAGTAGTAGTAGTAGCAGTAGAAGTAGTTGTAGTTGCAGTAGCAGTGGCAGAAGCAGTAGTAGCACTAGTAGTAGTAGTAGTAGTACTAGTAGTAGTAGTACTAGTACTAGTTGTTTCTTCTACTAATTATTATTATTATTATTATTATTATTATAGTTTTATTTTTTATTATTATGTAAATAAATTATATTTAAATTTTATTGCATTTAAATTTTAAAGGAGATGAGTTTGGAATAGTAAAAGTCTATTAGAACACTTCACCCATTAGGTGGGAATACAATGGTTTGTTGTGGTTGTTGTTATTAGAACACTTCAATTATGAGTTTGTATTTTACAGATATTGATTTTTTTTTAATAAAAAGGGATAGTGTATTTCAAATTCAAATGCTTAATAATTTAATTCAAAATTTTTATTACAATATTTTTAAATTTTGTCTTAAATTTGCAACATGGCGCATTCTTATGTTGCCACTTGAATTGTTATGGTGCTTCTACTATATATATATATATATATATATATATATATATATATATATATATATATATATATATATATATATATATATATATATATATATATATATATATATATATATAGAGAGAGAGAGAGAGAGAGAGAGAGAGAGAGAGAGAGAGAGAGAGATTTTAACTTTGTCTTAAAATTGTCACTTGGCGCTGTCTTATGCTGCTATTAGGCTTTGTCTGGTACTTCTAATTTTATTTTTATATATATATGTATAAATATACACATACATATATATATATATATATATATATATATATATATATAAAGAGAGAGAGAGAAAAAGAGAGATTTGAGTCTAGGGCATAGTGTATAGATGGATTTAAATTTATAGGTCTTCTCATAATATTGTAAAGGCCCAAAATTATACACTATCTTTTGCATTAGACAGAAAATAATACATATTCTTTGAACTGAAACACTAATAATTCTTTTTGTTTAATAAAGTGGTGCACTTTTAGTTATAACCCTACCACCATTAACTTTTTTAACAACAGGCTCCTTACTTTCATATACGGTAAATACTAGCACCATTCGACAAGGGGAATCAATGCAAAATCACATCAAGAAAGCCTTGAGACATCTATTGAGGATGCTTCAGAGTTTAGACAAAGGATGTTATGTTGAAGAAATATGCAGATGCACTCCTAAAATAAAAACTCTTTCCAGACTGAGATGATTAAAATTGAACATCAACTACTTACAATAACAACAAGTATTTGATTTAGTTTAAAGAGATACAAGGATGTGTTTTGATGAAATACACATTGCTTTAGAGCAAACAGTGTCAATGGTTGCAAAAAATCAGTGTTCTTAAGCACCACAATTGTTTCTTTAGAACTTGTAACTTATGTTAACCACACCCCGCATAATACTTTCAAGAACAAATAAGACTTGACGTTCGTAATTACTCTATAACAGTCCAAACATAAAACTTAAAAAAACTATAGCAATTTCAGTAAAATAAAAATCTAGTGTAATTTCTTGTACAGTTTTATTCTAACTTAAACCTTCAAGAGAAATCCCAATGAGAGTACATCCAAAATTGAATAATCATCTCCCAGGTTGAGTTATTTTCAATAATTATCGTACCAGTCACAAGAATTTTGTCCAGGCTTGGCATGAAGAAACGTTAGAATAATATGTGAAGAAGTTCTAGAAAATTTCAAAACCTCCTCTGATGCCTTCCTATCACGGTATTTTCTTTCCCTACAAAGGTATATACACTAATCTATTTGTAAAGACCATTTGAAACTTTTCTTCTCCAAACTTTTCACAAGAAACCTTATCTTTTACAGTCATAGCTTAAAATTTCATGCTGGATGTGTTATCATTTAGGAACTTAAGAATTATTTTCATTATTTTTCTCCATCTTCCAACAAAAATGAGAGTTTTTAATGAAATGAGACCACAATACATAGATTTTTCCCATTGTGCAACTGCTTTTGCTCTATAAAATTAATATTTTCTTCTTTTTCCTTTCTTCACTGTAAGGTCATTATTTTAACTAATGTTATTATTCTATACTTTAATCTAACTCAATATACGTCTTCTAGGAAGAAAATAAATAACATTGTTCATGAATAAAAAAATTTTCTTTTTAATTTTCCATAAGACTACTTAAGTTTGCTCATTGTGAAGCTTCTATAATGTAATCAGGTATTTGCTTGGCTTTATTTTGGCTGATTTTAATTGTTGACATGGTTGTATATCGTTCACCATGGGTAAAAACTGGTAGTTTAAATCAAGATATTGCCCTCTTGGACTTTCTCTTTGTACAAGAAATATCATACGTGGTGTTGAATCCAATCTGAAGCTCTTATGAACAAGCATGTAATGAGTCACCACAAGCTCCACTTAAGTGCTCAACATATAGTTAATCTATCCCGACATAAATGAAATATTTGTTGAATGGCAGAAACAATGATGAAATTACAGTCATTTCAAACCAAAACTTCAGCCAAAATTCAACAAAAACAACATCCAAATTACAATCACTTTTTAGCCAAAACAACAATTGAATTTTAGCAAAAACAACAGCTAAATTTCTGCAAAAATATTATCTAAATCGCAGCCATTTTAAGTAAAAAACAGCTACTAAATTTCAACAAGAAGACTAGTCATATTCCAACAAAAATAGTATCGAATTTTTATCATTTTCCATAAAAATAACAACACAAAAACCAAACAATTTTAAGATTAAGCACCAGCAAAAACAACATGAAACAATCCCCACGCCATCTTAAAAATCAACAAACACAATAGCAAGATATCATCACATGCAATGCACCATAAACGCATTAAACTCACTAAAAATTATCGTAATCGCACAAAAATATCAATAGAAAAATAACATAAATGACTAGCACTTATATATAAAGAGAGAGATTTTAACCCCAAATAATTGTTATAGCTTCAAAATGTGTGTCCATTTTCCTGTGTAAATTGAGAACTTTCTCAAATGAAATATGGTTCAATGTCTACTTCGATATCTCCCATTTGTTCTTGTTCCACTCCATTCAATCCTCTTTTAACCTAAAAACAATAACAAGTATTATATAATGCTAGTTTAAACATATTAGATTAAAAATCAAATCCACCATAAAAATCAGCATTACATGTAATTTCTGTTGAAATAAAGAAAAACTTCTAGTGTCTTAGTGTGTAACCATAAGTTTTTTAATTGTGGCCAGGTTTGTGACACGTGCTACAATTTAGAGAGTCTTGCTTTTGTTTCATTGTTGTTTGACTAGCTCAAACTTCATATTCTTCCTTCTTTCATGAATTTTGTTTTCTTCTTTTCTTATTAATTTTTGTAGTTCTTGTAGGTAGGGGAGGAAGTTTACATAACATAGGTCATATTTGTGGTCTATTCATTGGAAGGATTGAATTTTAATAAATTCATCTCTATATTTTCACCTTGTAACAATAATGAACGTATTAAGAAATGCATCTTTTTAGGCTAAATTATTACAATAGTATGCTTGTAAGAAATTTCTATGAGATTCTATTTCCTATAACTATAAGTTTAGTTCTCCAAGTCAACTATCAAATTTTCCATAATTGTATATCCTAAAATTTCATAGCTTCAATGATTAGATTTTCTAGGGATATATTGAGCAACTACAATCTGATCTCATGTAATATATCCTTGATCCTAGGGAAAACATCCCTACATTTTCATTTTTGTGTTTTTTCTCTATTATCTTGTACTCCAGCCATGTGTAGATATTGCAACTTTTCCAAAAGTGTCATAATTGTCTTGTCTCTAGAATTAACATCATGCTATTAAACACTTCACATAAATTATTTAACAAGATATCACACTTTACATTTGAAGAGAAATACAGTCTAGACCATTCACTAGGTTCTTGGTCATTTAACCAAGTGGAAACACTGAGATCTAACTTTGAAATATTCTTTATGCAATAATAAAACTTTTTGATCGTACTATCATTTGTAGCAGCACAAAGTTTTTTTAGTGTGACACCGCCAAAGCAAACCTTTTTAAAAATGTTAGGATGGTGTCTAACACAAAAACTGTAACTCACCTAAGATAAGACGTCATTAAATGCTTTAATAAGACCTTTTTGTTCATCAGACATAAATGTGTAATCATTGTCATCTATATACAAATTAGCAGCCAAATGATTTAAAACCTAAGTTTACGTCTTTTTACTTTCCTTCTCTATAGTTGCATTTGCAATAAGAAATATATTATTATTAGCATTGAGGCCAACGACGAATAGAAATTGAGTCCCATACATTAAACCCTTCAACCAACAGTCATCCGTACCTACTATTTTTCTACAACCTACTCTAAAGCCAAGTTTACAAGTAGCAAAACGAATATAGATTCTCTGAAATCTCTGTGGCTTATTGGGATCATATTTCCAGTGAGCTTTATGTATATTATGGTACATGAATTCATTCTATTAATCTCATTACAATGCTCCCACAACATTATGTATTGATCCTTAATATCACCATTAATTATTGAAATCACATTTATCTTAGTTCTTTTAGCTTGAGATAAGGTCACATGAGCTCTTTATTCGACACATATTTTATCTTAAAATTTTTTCACTCTTTAATTTTTATTTGGTCCATCTTCTTTAAGATACTTTCTTGCACCGAAAGATGAAGTGACCATCTTATTTTCATGATTCTACTCCTTACAAGTATGTATAGGATCGTAAGTTTTATCTTTCAAAGCATTGTTTCTTTGCATTTTTGAAACCTTGATTCTTTATTTGCATTTTGGATGATGTAGGCAAATTTTTTCCATACTCAAATTATTATCCCTACACCACTGAATATAGTTTTCATTCTTAATATCATGAGTTTCTAAAACTTTTTAATGTCCCCTTTTGTATCAAAGACATATTTTTGACCTAATACTGAATTATCTCCATCGGTCTTTGGATTAGGCTGAGGAAAGTTAAAACTTTTAGTTTTAAAATTACTATATAAGCTCTCTATGTCTTTATAATCACAACAATCAGAATACCTATCTTTATCTTTATTTCGACACTAACGAGCTCCCTCTCTCCTAGAATGCGTTGGTTTCTCTTTCCATTTGTATCAACTATGACATAATCTAATAAACTATCTTTCGAGTCACTAAAATTTTTACCTAATGTATTTTCACACAAAATCTGTTGTTTGTTATTTTCTCAAATATTTGATTGATTTACTCAATCTACTTTGTCCATATAAAAGTAAGAGTTCAAGTGTTCATAGTGTATATCAAGCACATTGTCATTATTGGATGGTTTTGCAAATTGTGCATGCTTCGAAGTCTTTAGAGATCAAATTCCATCTGTTACCAGGCTTTTCACACCTATAACGAAAGGTTATTGAATCGTTCACATAACCACATATCTCTTACATCTTCTTGAATTCAACAAGATTCAGTTTTGCTGCAATTACATAATCAAATTGTCCATGTTTTCTCCAATGTAATGCTTGTTGGGTGCACAATTCATAATTCCCCTATGATAGATTTTCACAATAATAAATAAAGACTAGGTTGAAAAATCCAAAATTAAAAAAAGTGAACTTCTTAAAGTGTTGTTATATAAAAAAAAATAAATTCAAAATTGTTGCTTCTTGCAAATGAACTAACATGGTTAAGCTAAATACTAACCATATTGAAAACTAGCAGATTAAATTGCCTTGCTTAGATGCTATGAAAATCAACATATTTTGAAACATTATTTCACCAAAATAAACAAATGAAATATTTTTCTATATTTTCTCAAAATTAAGGTGAGAAACGTTATGTGCTCAAATTCTAACAATTTTTTTCAATTTATAAAACAAAAGAATCTCGTCATAGAAAGGAGGTGATTGTCTAACACTATTATGCCTTAAGAACATGATTACATCCTAGTAATTATTGATGTTATAGATTTGATCCGTTCCTAATATGATTTGTTATTCTAAATTTTCAATTTTAAGTTGGGTGAAGAATTATGTTTTTCATAAGAAAGAAAGAAAGAGAACCAGAGTACATACTTTTGGAGGGAAATAAAATAATCTGATATATGCAGATTAGGTACTTTTGGAGAGAATAGTCTAGATGAAAGATTAGCTTTTTCTTTCTCTAGTTCTTTAATAACCTAAACCCTAATTATTAACATCGACATTGCCGGTCAGGCCACTGGTCAACGTCCTAAGGATGGCCATGAAAAAACATTCACATCCCTTACATACCTAGAGAATTTCCAAAATTGAAACAACCTTTCTCTCATAAAACCTTAATTTTCCTAACAACCCTAATGAGGTGAATAGAGACAAAGAAAATATTAATTTACAAAGCAGTGATAACAAGGATAAAGGTGGAAGAATGAAGAATACTGCATATGCTAATATCACTAAGCCAAACATGATTTGCAGCATGGTAGAATGGTGTCGATGGAATCCATTGATATTAAACCTATTGATCATAATAATGGTGTACCTAGAGTTACTTAGGAAAATGAAGAGGTGAACAAGATAAATAACATTGAGGAACTTCAATTCATCGTAATAGGAAACTTTTCTTATGGGTTGCCAAAGATTGAAGAGCTTAGAAAACAAATTCTTATGAAATGTAAAGTAAAAGAAGATAGTAAGATTGGATTAATTAGAAATATATACATTCTTATGCATTTCAACCTAAAGGAAAATTTCATAAACATAATGTCGAAGAAGACAACATAAGTGATGAGGTGGATTTCATTCCCTAATATTTTACCTACTTCCCTTGTGAAAAAATCACTATTTTATATAGTTGTAACTATGGAAAAACCCATCCATTTTGATATGGAGACTATCTAATAGACTATCCTAGTTGTGTGGGGGTGAAAGTACAAGTTGATTTATCGACTAAGTTACCCAATAAAGTAAAGGTAGAATTGGTTAATAATAAAGCAAAAGAAAAAAAGATGGAATCAGCCAAAATTCAATATGACATGCTTATTGTTTCAAGTGTAGATTTCAAGGTCATGAGGAGGTGGAGTGCAAAAGTATAACATCCCAATTTTCTGAACCGAAATACTACACGGTGCTTATGACCGCGAAGGACCACAAACTAATCCATGACTGATATCTGTACCTATATACTGCATAAGATACATAAAATACGGAAACATGATCATGAAAGGCCATAAGGTTCGAACTGAATAAATGTCTGATAACAAAATGTCTTAAAAAGGTATAATAATACCCAAACAAGTCAAAAATAATGAAAATAATGAGATCTGAAGATGTAATCTGACATCTAGTCTAAAAGCCTTTAACTGAACTGAATAAGGAGTTGAAGGAACAAGTCTCCAATTAACTCCATCTAGTAACTGAATAGAAAAATGTAGTAATAATCATATCATCCTCGAATGAGAAGGACTCACTACAAACTCTGAACACTGGAATGCTACTGCTAATCTGGAGCTCGTGCCTCTGAACCTATGGCGTAACATAAGAGAAAGTACCACAACACAAAGACGTCAGTATGTCTGTATGTACTAAGTATACGAGTGAGGTAGGCTAAATGCAAAGGTTTATATGCATGAACAATGCTAACTAATATGAATATGATAATACATACATTTATAAAAAACTACAACTGAACTCGTGATGATGCTGACTACTGAGTCTGAATGCTGACGACATGACTTTACTGTTTCTGAGTTACCGAATAGATTATTGACTATTTTTGATAGTTCAAATTATGAAGAACTGGTTTGAATGACTGTATCTAACAACCCTGAAACTGAATACTAGTAACATAAGCTATGATAACTGATATAGATGATATAACTGTAATGATTGGACTAATCGATATGATCGATACCGAGCAACTATATCTGATAGTCTAAAATCTGATGGAACTATCTGAGTTCCTTTCTACTTAGAGTAACTAAATCTAAGATCAGTCCTATCTAGCGGGTGATCATGAGTATACTAGTAATAAGGATGATTTGACTTAGTTTGAGATCAGTCCTATCTAGTGGGTGATCTTTAAATCTAATAATTTTAATACTTATTAACCATAGTTGAGATCAGTCCTCGCTAATGGGTGAACTTGAAGTCTATTTACAATGATAAGCATTGACTGTATTTAACAGTACTGAATCTGTACTACTAAGCGGAGTTGACTGTGTATGTAAGCCCTAATTCTTTAAGTGAAACTGTTGGTTATGTTCATCTAACCGACATTCACCAAGCTAAGTTGATTGGGGTCCAATCTCTGCCCTGACTGGAAGGGTGTCAGTACCGCACAACCAGTAAAGACATTTGCCGTGTAGTCAGTCCTAATTTAGCGGGTGAATCCTGGGATCAGTCCTATACATATAAATATGCTAACGGGTGACCTCTGAGTATGTCAGTCCTATCAAATGGGTGACATCTCGTACCTACGCTGGCAACGTAGTTCTGAAACTTAGGGATTGCTTCTAGGGATCTCAGTCCTATTATAGAGGATAAGCCCTATACCGAGGTTTGCTCGGTGCTGAATCCTACTCCCATATGAAAGACACTGAACTGAATAACTGGACTAAATAAAATAACATAACTGAACTGATTTGCTAAACTGATACTAATTAACTGAACTGATACTAGTAGTATTGTTTAGCGGAGGTAAAACTAAGTTTAGTGGATTCCGATGACAGGCAAAATATAATAAGTTCTGAGGACTCATTAAGATTACTGAAGTTATAGAGATTTACTGTGATTACTGAGGTTACTGAGCAATGAGATTACTGAGAATACTAAACTACTAAGATTACTGAGTTTTCCTGAGTCACATGATTGACTGATTTCTATAGATCATGGCTTGACTGAGAGTATCGTGAAAACATAACATGCCTCTAGGCACACATCTATATTTTTTGGGTATGAATAACCCTAGGACTCGATAAAGGGAAACTGACAAACAGGACATGACTTGTTCACAAAATTGGAGTCCACAATTCATAATATCATAAGTAAGGGATTTTGTACTAATCATGGTTCTTAGCACCTTATACATGGAAAGGGGAATTCATACAAACTTGTAATTACTTTCATAGCTTTAATATCATGCTCGTTCCATACCACAACCATGAAACATAACAATAACATAGAATTCATGTGAAATCATAAAGCATAGAGCATGGAATTCATTTCAAATTATAACGGTTAACATTTGCATGTCAGTCAAATACTATTGAGTCATGGAAACTTGGCTAATCTCATACTAAGAATTTTATCAAACACCTTGCATGCACTCTTTAAGGCACAGGTGTATTCACAAACTTACACCACTTTAATCTACCAAAATTCATGGGTTCCAATTATATGATTATAATCTTCCTGGAAGTTCATCAAATTCCCACTCTATAACACAAACCACAAACAACAACATGAATACAACCATATCAACACAAAACATTCATGATTTTATTACCAAAGATTGATTCTTTAACTCCACAAACAAAATGGATCTATGGATGAACACTATGCATACCTTAATGGCGATGAAATTGTTGAAAGATTGGACCTTCAAGCTTGATTATGTAACCCTAGTATTTTTTATCCTTCTCTAGCTCTTGTATAATCAACTTAAGATGTTAATAGGGTTGAAATGGGATTAAAAGCTATAAACTTCATGAGGTTAAGTATTGGGACGTGTATGGAGTGTTAAAAGACTTAATTATCCTCAAAATAACTCAAAAACTAAGTGTTTTTCGTGGCTAAAATCATAAGTGTGTGTCGCACACATCATCGCACATTATAAGGTGTGCGCTGCACATACTATCATATAAGCTAAGGTGTGCATCACACATGCTATCACACACTTGAGGGCGTACGTCGCACAACCTGTCGGACACTTGTTCTAGTAGTCATGTGCGATTGTTTATGCGTCGCACTCCTACTTTGTAGGGCGATAACTTCTTGCTCGGGTGTCAGATTTTTATAAAATTAGAATCGTTGGAAATCTAATTCGATTATATACAATTATTTGGGTCTAAATCTACAAAAATGTCACATATAAATAAATTTATCCTCGTTCAAAACTCATTCTTATAGAATCACACCCTAAATCTTGGTGGATTCCAAAAGCTGTTAACTTGCCTTACGCTGAGTGACTCACATGAGCATGCTTAACATATCATAAGCTATATTATCGCTAGGATTCTCATTTTAAATCATGTAATCAAATATGAATCATAGGATATGAGGTTTTATGCACAGGAGAACTGATTCACGTCCTATCTTGGAAATATACGAGGTATTACAATGTCTCCCCCCAAGGAAATATTTGTCCTCGACGATACTGGTTAAGATGAGAGAAAATAAAGCTTACATGAATATATAGAATAAATGACGGATCATGATTTCATGGCTTACATGACTAAAAATTCAGCATATCATACTGCATATGCATATCTGACGAATGGGTAGCTGATTTATGAATGTAGAACTGAGTGTTCTGATAAACTGAGTTTCTAAAACTGTGAATGCATATCTGATGCTTAACTGATAAGTTAAATCCATGCATATCCAATGCATTATTATATGACTGACATGATACGTGAATGCATGACTGAAAGTACTGATAAGCTGACAATGCATATCTGATGCATGAATACATAAGTGAACTGACTCACGAACATGCGACTGAACATGCAATGATAAAGGCACTAAGATTGAACTGAAAAATGAGAACATGACTAATTCTACAACGTGACATATGGACTAAACATCATGAACTGAACTGAACCTTTGAATACTTGACTTACAGCTAAGGTCTAACTTGAAGGTCAACTTATGAGTACCTTCTATTCTAGACTAAATTCGTAATGTAGGGAGAAATTGAAGGATCTAAGGCATAAGAGCATTAAGAGAAAGTAGGGTATATCCCCCTTGGGACTCTATATCCCTCTAAGAATGCTTACCTTACGGAGATACTGGGTGATGCATAGGGCATCTACAAACTAGATTATAACTAAACTTTGGGAGTCCAAAACTAATGCATGAGATAGACTGAATTTGAAACTACTAGGAGGTTCTACCTTGAAATAGTTACATACTAAGAGATTTTTGAGAGCATGAATAGATGCAAGGATGAGAAAATAATCTATACAAATTTGACTGCTCACTGGCATGACATGAATATTGAAAGAAGGGAAACTATTCCTAGAACATCTCATAGACTCCTGCACATAGGTGTGGTGCACAACACACGTACGTACAAGACTCTAATAGATATGAATTTCAGACTTCCTAGGACTCTATTGAACCTTAGGCTCTGATACCAAGTTTGTAACACCCTAATTTTCTAAACCGAAATGCTACACGGTGCTCATGATTCTGAAGGACCACAAGCTAACCCATGACTGATATTTGTACCTATATACTGCTGATATATATAAAATATGGAAACATGAACATGAAAGGCCATAATGTTCGAATTGAATAAATGTCTGATAATAAAATGTCTAAAAAAGGTATAACAATACCAAAACAAGTCATAAATACTGAAAATAATGAGATTTGAATATCTAATCTGACATCTAGTCTAAAAGCCTCTAACTGAACTGAATAAGGAGTTGAAGCAACAAGTCTCCAACTAACTCCATCTAGTAACTGAATAGTAAAATGTAGCAATAATCATATCATCGTTGAATGAGAAGGACTCACTGCAAACTTTGAACACTGGAATGCTACTGCAGATCTAGAGCTCATGCCTCTGAACCTATAGTGTAGCATAAGATAAAGTACCATAGCACAAAGACGTCAGTATGTCTAAATGTGCTAAGTATACGAGTGAGGTAGGCTAAATAGAAAGGGTTATATGCATGAACAATGCTAACAAATATGAATGTGAGAATACATACAGGCATAAACAACTATAACTAAACTCGTGATGATGCTGACTACTAAGTCTGAATGCTAACGACATGACTTTACTATTACTGAGTTACTGAATAGATTATTGACTATTTCTGACAGTTCAAATTATGAAGAACTACTTTGAATGACTGTGTCTAACAACCCTTAAACTGAATACTAGTAACATGAGGTATGACAACTTATATACCTGATATAACTGTAATGATCAGACTAATCAATATAATCGATATTGAGCGACTATATCTGGCAGTCTTAAATTTGATTGAACTATCTGAGTTTCTTTCTACTTACAGTAACTAAATCTGCGATCAGTCCTATCTAGCGGGTGATCATGAGTATATTGATAATAAGGATGATTTCACTTAGTTTGAGATCAGTCCTATCTAGCAGGTGATCTTTAAATCTAATAATTTTGATACTGATTAATCATAGTTGAGATCAGTCCTAGCAAATGGGTTAACTTGAAGTCTATTTATAATGATAAGCATTGACTGTATTTAACAGTACTGAATCTGTACTACTAAGCAGAGTTGACTGTGTATGTAAGCCTTAATTCTATAAGTGAAACTATTGGTTATGTTCATCTAATCGACATACACCAAGCTAAGCTGATTGGGGTCCAATATCTGCCCTAACTTGAGGGGTGTCTGTACCGTACCACCAGTAAAGACACCTATTGTGTAGTCAGTCCTAATTTAGCGGGTGACTCCTAGGATCAGTCCTATACATATAAATGTGATAACGGGTGATCCCTGAGTATGTCATTCTTATCAAATGGGTGACATCTCGTACCTACGCTGGCAACGTAATTCTGAAACTTAGGGATTGCTTCTAGGGATCTCAGTCCTATTCTAAAGGGTAAGCACCATCCCTAGGTTCACTCGGTGCTGAATCCTACTCCCACCAGAAAGACACTGAACTGAAAAACTGGGTTGAACTAAATAACATAACTGAATTGATTTGCTGAATTGATACTGATTAACTGAACTGATACTAGTAGTATTATTTAGCGGAGCTAAAACTGAGTTTAGTGGATTCCGATGACAGTCAGAATATAATAAGTTCTGAGGACTAATTAAGATTACTGAAGTTATAGAGATTTACTGTGATTACTGAGGTTACTGAGCAATGAGATTACTGAGAATACTGATCTACTAAGATTACTGAGTTTTCCTGAGTCACATGATTGACTGATTTCTATAGATCATGGCTTGACTAAGAGTATCGTGAAAACATGACATGACTCTAGGCACACAGATATATTTTTTAGGTATGAATAACCCCAGGACTCGATAGAGGGAAACTGACAAACACGATATGACTTGTTCACAAAATTGGAGTCCACAATTCATAATATCATAAGTAAGGGATTTCATAATAATCATGGTTCTCAGCACCTTATACATGGAAAGGGGAATTCATACAACTTTTAATTACCTTCATAGCTTCAATATCATGATCTTTCCATACCACAACCATGACACATAACAACAACGTAGAATTCTAGTGAAATCATAAAGCATAGATCATGGAATTCATTTCAAATTATAACGGTTAACATTGGCATGTCATTCAAATACTATTGAGTCATGGAAACTTGGTTTATCATATTCTAAGAATTTTATCAAACACCTTGCATGCACTCTTTAAGGCATAGGTTTATTCACAAACTTACAGCACTTTAATCCACCCAAATTCATGGGTCCCAATTATATAATCACAATCTTCCTAGAAGTTCATCAAATTCCCACTCTATAACATAAACCACAGACAACAACATGAATACAACCATATCACCACAAAACATTCATGATTTTGTTATCAAAGATTGATTCTTGAACTCCACGAACAAAATGGATCTGTGGATGAATAGTATGCATATCTTAATGGCAATGAAATTGTTGAAAGATTTGATCTTCAAGCGTGATTATGTTACCCTAGTATTTTTTATCCTTCTTGAGCTCTTGGATAATCAAATTAAGCTGTTAATAGGGTTGTAATGTGATTATAAGCTATAAATTTTGTGAGGTTAAGTATTGGGACGTGTAAGGAGTGTTAAAAGACTTAATTATCCTCAAAATAACTCAAAAACTAAGTGTTTTTCATGGCTAAAATCATACGTGTGTGTCGCACACCTCATCGCACATGATAAGGTGGGCGCTGAACATCCTATCATATAAGATAAGGAGTGCATCGTATATGCTATAACACACTTAAGGGTGTGCACCACACAACCTGTTGGACACTTGTTCCAGTAGTCATGTGTGATTGTTTATGCGTGGCACTCCTACTTTGCAAGACCATAACTTCTTGCTCGGGTGTTAGATTTTTATAAAATTAGAATTTTTGGAAAGATAATTCGATTCTATACAATTTGTTGGGTCTAAATCTGCAAAAATATCACATATAAGTAAATTTATCCTCGTTCAAAGCTCACTCTTATAGAATCACACCCTAAAACTTGATGGATCCCAAAAGCTATTAGCTTGCCTTACTCTGAGTGACTCATATGAGCATGCTTAACACATCATAAGATATATTATCACTAGGATACTTATTGTAAATCATGTAATCAAATATGAATCACAGGATATGAGGTTTCATACGCAGGAGAACTGATTCATGTCCTAGCTTAGAAACATACGAGGTATTATAATATCTCTCCCTTTGGAACATTGATCATCGATGATACTGGTTAGATGAGAGAAAAGAAAGCTTACATAAATATATAACATGAATAACTGATCATGATTTCATGGCTTACATGACTAAAAATTGAGCATATCATACTGCACATGCATATCTGATGCATGGGTAGCTGATTTATGAATGTAGAACTGAGTGTTCTGATAAATTGAGTTTCTCAAACATAGAATGTATATCTAATGCTTAACTGATAAGTTAAATCCATGCATATACGATACATAATTATATGACTGACATGATACGTGAATGCATGACTGAAAGTACTGATAAGCTGACAATGCATATCTGATGCATGAATACATAACTGAACTGACTCACGAACATGCGACTGAACATGCAATGATAAAGGCACTAAGATTGAACTGAAAAATGAGAACATGACTGATTTTGCAATATGAAATATGGACTAAACATCATGAACTAAACTGAAACTCTGAATACTTGACTTACAGCTGAGGTTTAACTTGAAGGTCAACTTATGAGTACCCTCTATTCTAGACTGAATTCATAATGCAAGGAGAAATTAAAGCACCTACGACATTAGAGCGTTAAGAGAAAGTAGGATATCTCCCCCTTGGGACACTATATCCTTCTAAGAATGCTTACCTTACGGAGATATTGGGTGATGCACAGGGCATCTACGAACTAGATTATAACTAAACTTTGGGAGTCCGAAACTAATGCATGAGATGGACTAATCTTGAAACTACTAGGAGGTTCTACCTTGAAAAAGTTACTTACTCTGAGATTTTTGATAGCATGAATAGATGCAAGGATGAGAAAATAGGCTTTACAAATTTGACTGCTCACTGGTACGACATGAATACTGAAAGAAGGAAAACTGTTCCTAGAACATCTCATAGCTTCTTGCACATAGGTGTGGTGCACAACACACGTATGTACAAGACTCTACTAGATATGGCTTTTAGACTTCCTAGGACTCTATTGAACCTTAGGGTCTGATACTAAGTTTGTAACACCCTAATTTTCTAAACCGGAATGCTACATTGTGCTCATGATTTCGAAGGACCACAAACCAATCCATAACTGATATTTGTACCTGTATACTGAATAATATATATAAAATGTCGAAACATGAACATGAAAGTCCATAAGGTTTGAACTGAATAAATGTCTGATAATAAAATGTCTAAAAATGGTATAACAATACCAAAACAAGTCATAAATATTGAAAATAATGAGATTTGAATATCTAATCTGACATCTAGTCTAAAAGCCTCTAACTGAACTGAATAATGAGTTGAAGGAACAAGTATCCAACTAACTCCATCTAGTAACGGAATAGAAAAATTTAGCAATAATCATATCATCCTCGAATAAGAAGGACTCACTGCAAACTCTGAACACTAGAATGCTACTGCTGATTTGGAGCTCATGCCTTTGAACCTATAGCATCATATAAGAGAAAGTACCATAGCACAAAGGCATCAGTATGTCTGAATTTACTAACTATACGAGTGAGGTAAGCTAAATGGAAAGGGTTACATGCATGAAAAATGCTAACTAATATGAATGTGAGAATACATACATGTATAAACAACTATAACTGAACTCATAATGATGCTGACTACTGAGTCTGAATGATGACGACATGAATTTACTATTACTGAGTTACTGAATAGATTATTGACTATTTCTGACAGTTCAAATTATGAAGAACTACTTTGAATGACTGTGTCTAACAACCCTTAAACTGAATACTAGTAACATGAGGTATGAAACTGATATACCTGATATAACTGTAATGATCAGACTAATCAATATAATCGATATTGAGCGACTATATCTGGCAGTCTTAAATCTGATTGACCAATCTGAGTTTCATTCTACTTAGAGTAACTAAATCTAAGATAAGTCCTATCTAGCGGGTGATCATGAGTATAATGATAATAAGGATGATTTTACTTAGTTTGAGATCAGTCCTATCTAATGTGTGATCTTTCAATCTAATAATTTTGATACTGATTAATCATAGTTGAGATCAGTCCTAGCTAATGGGTTAACTTGAAGTCTATTTACAATGATAAACATTAACTGTATTTAACAGTACTGAATCTGTACTACTAAGCTGAGTTGACTATGTCTGTAAGCCCTAATTCTATAAGTGAAACTGTTGGTTTTATTTATCTAACCGACATGCCCCAAGATAAGCTGATTGGGGTCTACTCTCTGCCCTGACTGGAAGGGTGTCAGCTCCGTACCACCAGTAAATACATCTACTGTATAGCCAGTCCTAATTTAGTGGGTGACTCCTGAGATCACTCCTATACATATAAATGTGCTAACGGGTGACCCCTCAGTTTGTCAGTCCTATCAAACGGGTGACATCTTGTACCTACGCTGGCAACGTAGTTCTGAAACTTAGGGATTGCTTCTAGGGATCTCAGTCCTATTCTACATGATAAGCCCATCCCTAGGTTCGCTCGGTGCTGAATCCTACTCCCATCTGAAACACACTGAACTGAATAAATAGGATGAACTAAATAACATAAATGAACTAATTTGCAGAACTGATACTGATTAACTGAACTGATACTAGTAGTATTGTTTAGCAGAGCTAAAACTGAGTTTACTGGATTTCGATAACAGACGGAATATAATAAGTTCTGAGGACTAATTAAGATTACTGAAGTTATAGAGATTTACTGTGATTACTGAGGTTTCTGAGAAAGGAGATTACTGAGAATACTGAACTACTAAGATTACTGAGTTTTCCTGAGTCACATCATTGACTGATTTCTATAGATCATGGCTTGACTGAGAGTATCGTGAAAACACGACATGGCTCTAGGCACCCAGCTATATGTTTTGGGTATGAATAACCCCAGGACTCGATAGAGGGAAACTGACAAACACGACATAACTTGTTCACAAAATTAGAGTCCAAAATTCATAATATCATAAGTAAGGGATTTCATACTAATCATGGTTCTCAGCACCTTATACATGGAAAGGGGAATTCATACGACTTGTAATTACTTGCATAGCTTCAATATCATGCTCTTTCCATACCACAACCATGACACATAACAACAACGTGGAATTCATGTGAAATCATAAAGCATAGATCATGGAATTCATTTCAAATGATAACGGTTAACATTGCCATGTCATTCAAATACTATTAAGTCATGGAAACTTGGTTTATCACATAGTAAGCATTTTATCAAATACCTTGCATGAACTCTTTAAGGAGTAGGTGTATTCACAAACTTACACCACTTTAATCCACCCAAATTCATGGGTTCCAATTATATGATCACAATCTTCCTGGAAGTTCATCAAATTCCCACTCTATAACACAAACCACAAACAACAACATGAATACAACCATATCACCAAAAAACTTTCATGATTTTGTTATCAAAGATTGATTCTTGAACTCCACGAACAAAATAGATCTGTGGATGAAGACTACGCATACCTTAATGCCGATGAAATTGTTGAAAGATTGGACCTTCAAGCTTGATGATGTAACCCTAGTATTTTTTATCCTTCTTGAGCTCTTGGATAATCAACTTAAGATGTTAATAGGGTTGTAATGTGATTATAAGCTATAAATTTCGGGAGGTTAAGTATTGGGATGTGTAAGGAGTGTTAAAAGACTTAATTATCCTCAAAATAACTCAAAAACTAAGTGTTTTTCGTGGCTAAAATCATAAGTGTGTGTCGCACACCTCATCGCACATGATAAGGTGTGCACTGCACATCCTATCATATAAACTAAGGTGTGCATCGCACATGCTATCACACACTTGAGGGCATGCGCCGTACAACCTTTTGGACACTTGTTCCAGTAGTCATGCGCGATTGTTTATGCATCACACTCCTATTTTGCAGGGCCATAACTTCTTGCTTGGGTGTCAGAATTTTATAAAATTTGAATAATTGGACAGGTAATTCAATTCTATACAATTTGTTGTGTCTAAATCTGCAAAAATATCACATATAAATAAAGTTATCCTCATTGAAAGCTCACTCTTACAAAATCACACCCTAAATCTTGATGGATCCCAAAAGCTATTAGCTTGCCTTACTCTGAGTGACTCACATGAGCATGCTTAACACATCATAAGCTATATTATTGCTAGGATACTCATTATAAATCATGTAATAAAATATGAATCACAGGATATGAGGTTTCATACGCAGGAGAACTGATTCATGTCCTAGCTTGGAAACATACGAGGTATTACACTATCTCCCCCTTGGGAACATTCGTCCTCGATGATACTGGTTAAGATGAGAGAAAAGAAAACTTACATGAATATATAGCATGAATGACTGATCATTATACCATGGCTTACATGACTAAAAATTGAGCATATCATACTGCACATGCATATCTGATACATGGGTAGCTGATTTATAATTGTAGAACTGAGTCTTCCGATAAACTGAGTTTCTCAAACTGAGAATGCATATCTGATTCTTAACTAATAAGTTAAATCTATACATATCCGATTCATGATTATATGACTGACATGATATGTGAATACATGACTGAAAGTACTGATAAGCTCATAATGCATATCTGATGTATGAATACATAACTGAACTGACTCACGAACATGCGACTGAACATGCAATGATAAAGGCGCTAAGATTGAACTGATAAATGAAAACATGACTGATTTTTCAATGTGACATATGGACTAAACATCATGACCTGAACTGAACCTCTGAATACTTAACTTACAGCTCGGTCTAACTTGAAGGTCAACTTATGAGTACCCTCTATTCTAGTCTGAATTCGTAATGCAAGGAGAAATTGAAGGATCTAAGGCATGAGAGCGTTAAGAGAAAGTAGGGTATCTCCCCCTTAGAAGTCTATATCCCTCTAAGACTAATTACCTTACAGAGATACTGGGTGATGCACAGGGCATCTACGAACTGGATTACAACTAAACTGTGGGAGTCCGAAACTAATGCATGAGATGGACTGAACTTGAAACTACTAGGAGGTTCTACCTTGAAATAGTTACTTACCTTGAGTGTTTTGATAGCATGAATAGATGCAAGGATGAGAAAATAAGCTATACAAAATTGGCTGCCCACTAGCACGACATAAATAATGAAAAAAGGGAAACTATTCCTAGAACATCTCATAGCCTCCTGCACATAGGTATGGTGCACAACACACATATGTACAAGACTTTACTAGATACGGCTTTCAGACTTCCTAGGACTCTATTGAGCCTTAGGCTCTGATACCAAGTTTGTAACACCCCGATTTTCTAAATCGAAATGCTACACGGTGCTCATGATTCCGAAGGACCACAAGCTAACTCATGACTGATATTTGTACCTGTATACTGCATAATATATATAAAATGTTGAAACATGAACATGAAAGGCCATAAGGTTCGAACTGAATAAACGTCTGATAATAAAATGTCTAAAAAAGGTATAACAATACCAAAACAAGTCATAAATACTGAAAATAATGAGATTTGAATATCTAATCTGACATCTAGTCTGAAAGCCTCTAACTAAACTGAATAAGGAGTTGACGGAACAAGTATCCAACTAACTCCATCTAGTAACGGAATACAAAAATGTAGAAATAATCATATCATCCTCGAATGAGAAGGACTCACTGCAAACTCTGAACACTGGAATGCTACTGCTGATCTGGAGCTCGTGCCTCTGAACCTATAGCGTCACATAAGAGAAAGTACCATAGCACAAAGGCATCTATATGTCTGAATGTACTAAGTATACGAGTGAGGTAAGCTAAATGGAAAGGTTTACATGCATCAAAAATGCTAACTAATATGAATGTGAGAATACATACATGTATAAACAACTATAACTGAACTCATGATGATGCTGACTACTGAGTCTGAATGATGACGACATGACTTTACTATTACTGAGTTACTGAATAGATTATTGACTATTTCTTACAGTTCAAATTATGAAGAACTGGTTTGAATGACTGTGTCTAATAGCCCTTAAACTGAATACTAGTAACATGAGCTATGACAACTGATATAGCTGATATAACTGTAATGATTGGACTAATCGATATAAACGATACTAAGTGACTATATCGGATAGTCTAAAGTTTGATGGAACTATCTGTGTTTCTTTCTACGTATAGTAACTAAATCTGAGATCAGTCCTATCTAGCGGGTGATCATGAGTATACTGATTATAAGGATGATTTGACTTAGTTTGAGATCAGTCCTATCTAGCGGGAGATCTTTAAATCTAATAATTTTTATTCTGATTAATCTTAGTTTAGATTAGTCCTAGCTAATGGGTGAACTTGAAGTCTATTTACAATGATAAGCATTGACTGGATTTAATAGTACTGAATCTGTACTACTAAGCTGATGTGACTGTGTCTGTAAGCCCTAATTCTATAAGTGAAATTGTTGGTTATGTTCATCTAACCGACATGCCCCAAGCTAAGCTGATTGGTGTCCAATATCTGCCTTGAGTAGAAGGGTGTCAGTACCGCACCACCAGTAAAAACATCTGTTGTGTAGTCAGTCCTAATTTAGTGAATGACTCCTAGGATCAGTCCTATACATATAAATATGCTAACGGGTAACCCCTGAGTATGTCAGTCCTATGAAACAGGTGACATCTCATACCTACGCTGGCAACATAGTTCTGAAACTTAGGGATTGCTTCTAGGGATCTCAGTCCTATTCTAGTGGGTGAGCCCCCATCCCTAGGTTCGCTTGGTGCTGAATCTTACTCCCAACTGAAAGATACTGAACTGAATAACTGGGCTGAACTAAGTCACATAACTAAACTGATTTGCTGAACTGATACTGATTAACTGAACTGATACTAGTAGTATTGTTTAGCAGAGCTAAAACTGAGTTTACTGGATTTCGATGACAAATGGAATATAATAAGTTCTGAGGACTAATTAAGATTACTGAAGTTACAGAGATTTACTAAGCAATGAGATTACTAAGAATACTGAACTACTAAGGTTATTGAGTTTTCTTGAGTCACATGATTGACTGATTTCTATAGATCATGCCTTGACTGAGAGTATCATGAAAACATGACATGGCTCTAGGCACATAGCTATATTTCTTGGGTATGAATACTTCCAGGACTCGATAGAAGGAAATGAACAAACACGAGATGACTTGTTCACAAAATTGGAGTCAACAATTCATAATATTGTAAGCAAGGGATTTCATACTAATCATGGTTCTCAGCACCTTATACATCGAAAGGGGAATTGAGACGACTTGTAATTACATGCATATCTTCAATATGATGCTCATTTCATACCACAACCATGACACATAACAACAACATGGAATTCATGTGAAATCATAAAGCATAGAGCATGGAATTCATATCAAACTATAACGGTTAACATTGGCTTGTCATTCAAATACTATTGAGTCAGGGAAACTTGGTTTATCACATACTAAGCATTTTATCAAACAGCTTGCATGCACTCTTTAAGGAATAGGTGTATTCACAAACTTACACCACTTTAATACACCCAAAATCATGGGTTCCAACTATATGATCACAATCTTCCTGGAAGGAGTGTTAAAAGACTTAATTATCCTTAAAATAACTCAAAAACTAAGTTGTTTTTGTGACTGAAAGGATAAGTGTGCGTCGTACACCTCATCACACATTATAAGGTGTGTGCCGCACATCCTATCATATAAGATAAGGTGTGCGTCATACATTCTATCACACACATAAGGGTGGGCGCCGCACATCCTATTAGACACTTGTTCCAGTAGCCATGTGCGATTGTTTATGCGTCGCACTCCTACATTTTAGGGCTATAACTTCTTGCTCGGGTGTCGGATTTTTATAAAATTAGTATCGTTGAAAAGCTAATTCGATTCCCTACAATTTTTGGGTCTATATCTGCCAAAATGTCACATATAAATCAAGTTATCCTAGTTCAAAGCTCACTCTTGGGGAATCACACCCTAAAACTTGATGTATCCCAAAAGCTATTAGCTTGCCTTACTCTGAGTGACTCACATGAGCATGCTTAACACATCATAAGCTATATTATTGCTAGGATACTCATTATAAATCATGTAATAAAATATGAATCACAGGATATGAGGTTTCATACGCTGGAGAACTGATTCATGTCCTAGCTTGGAAACATACGAGGTATTACAATATCTCCCCCTTGGGAACATTTGTCCTCGATGATACTGGTTAAAATGAGAGAAAATACAACTTACACAAATATATAGCACGAATGACTAATCATGATTTCATTGCTTACATGACTAACAACCGAACATATCATACTACACATGCAAAACTGATGCATTGGTAGCTGATTTATGAATGTAGGACTGAGTGCTTCGATAAACTGAGTTTCTCAAACTGAGAATGCATATCTGATGCTTAACTGATAAGTTAAATCCATGCATATCTGATGAATGATTATAGGACTGACATGATATGTGAATGAATGACTGAAAGTACTGATAAGTTGATAATGCATATCTGATGCATGAATACATGACTGAACTGACTCACGAACATGTGATTGAACATGCAATGATAAAGGCACTAAGATTAAACTGAAAAATGAGAACATGACTTATTTTGCTACATGACATATTGACTGAACATCATGAACTGTACTGAACCTCTGAATACTTAACATACAGCTGAGGTCTAACTTGAAGGTCAACTTATGAGTACCCTCTATTCTAGATAGAATTTGGAATGCAAAGAGAAATTGAAGGATCTCAGGCATGAGAGTATTAAGAGAAAGTAGGGTATCTTCCCCTTAGGATCTATACACCTCTAAGAACGCTTAGCTTACGAAGATACTGGGTGATGCACAAGGAATCTACGAACTAGATTATAACTAAACTTTGGGAGTCTGAAACTAATGCATGAGATGGACTGAACTTGAAACTACTAGGAGGTTTTACCTTGAAATATTTACATACTTTGAGATTTTGGATAGCATAAATAGATGCAAGGATGAGAAAACCACCTATACAAATTTAACTGCTCACTGGCACAACATGAATACTAAAAGAAGGGAAACTATTTCTAGAACATCTCATAGCCTCCTGCACATAGGTGTGGTGCACAACACACATATGTACAAGACTATACTAGATGTGGCTTTCAGACTTCCTAGGACTCTATTGAATCTTAGGCTCTGATACCAAGTTTGTAACAGCCCGATTTTCTGAACTGGAATGCTACACGGTGCTCATGATCCCAAAGGACCACAAGTTAACCCATGACTAATATCTGTACCTGTGTACTGTATAATATACATAAAATGCAGAAACATGAACATGAAAGGCCATGAGGTTAGAACTGAATAAATGTCTGATAACAAAATATCTATAAAATGTATAACAATACCAAAACAAGTTATAAATACTGAAAATAATGAAATCAGAATATCTAATCTGACATCTAGTCTGAAAGCCTCTAACTGAACTAAATAAGGAGTTGAAGGAACATGTGTTCAACTAACTCCATTTAGCAACTTAATAGGAAATGGAACAATAATCATATCATCCTAGAATTAGAAGGACTCACAGCAAACTTTGAACACTGGAATGCTACTTCTGATCTGGAGCTCGTGCCTCTGACCCTATGGTGTAACATAAGAGAAAGCACCATAGCGCAAATGTGTCAGTACATCCGAATGTATTGAGTATATGAGTAAGGTAGGCTAAATGCAAAGGGTTACATGAATGAACAATGCAGAGTAATTATCCTCAAAATAACTCAAAAACTAAGTGTTTTTCGTGGCTAAAATCATAAGTGTGCGTTGCACAACTCATCGCACATGCTAAGGTGTGCACCGCACATCCTATCATATAACCTAAGGTGTGCTTCGTACATGCTATCACACACTTGAGGGTGTGCGCCTCACAGCCTGTCAGACACTTGTTCCAGTAGCCATGTGCGATTGTTTATGCGTCGCACTCCTACTTTGCAGGGCAATAACTTTTTGTTCGGCTGTCGGATTTTTATAAAATTGGAATCGTTGGAAAGCTAATTCGATTCTCTACAATTTGTTGGGTCTAAATTATCTAAAATGCACATATAAATCAAGTTATCCTCATTCAAAGGTCACTCTTGAAGAATCACACACTAAAACTTGATGGACCCCAAAAGCTATTAGCTTGCCTTACTCTGAATGACTCACATGAGCATGCTTAACACATCATAAGCTATCTTATCGCCAGGATACTCATTGTAAATCATGTACTGAAATTTTAATCACAGGATATGAGGTTTCATACTTAGGAAAACTGATTCATTTCCTAGCTTGGAAACATACGGGGTATTACAAAAAGTTTACAGCCAGAATTGAAAAAAATCATGTGCATTAGGATAGAATAGAAGGGGTAGAAACCACCAAAGTTAAAGAAGATGCCACGCCTATGCAAAAAAGATATATAAATAGAAACATAGATTTAGCTAAATAGAATCCTACAAGAAGAATGTTTCGAATTGAAAAAGGAACCAACAAGTTTCTAGATAATGTTGTGGACATGAATAATGAGGAAAAGGTATTATAGGCCAATAAAACAATCAGTACTAATAACTCATTTGGTATCCTTTAAGAGCAAGATGAAGGCAAAAAACTTACACAAGTTACTAGAATTAAGACGTTACTGGAAGAGGGGGCAAATATGAAAAGGAAGAAAATCAATGTAGAATAAGAGTTGAGTAATATACAAAACAAAAATCAATATGTTGATTTTTCTGGTAGAAATAAAATAGAAAAGGTACAAATTACAGGAGTTAAAGTGGAGAATCCGTGGATAGATACATTATAACTAACATGGACAACATCAATCAACAACAGTTGTTCAGGAATACAAAACCTATTCATGATGAATATTTGATGTTAAATGCAGTGGATCATTAAGATAACAACTAACATGTACCAACAAAATATTTGAGAAAAAAGGGGCAGAAGTTGCATTGCTAGAATAGGGGAATGAAGGTGTGACTCAAATAAATTGCATGACAATGGTAAATGCATAGTAGACATGCATAACATCCAAGCAAGTTAATATGCTATTGATTACTGTTGATCATAGAGAAAAAGGATGTGATATTGTAGATAATGATATACCTGATGACATGCAGTCATATGAAGTTCAGTTAGCCCTTGCTCAAGCAACATAACATGAGATACTTCAGGTGGATGAATCAGGTGTTAGAGGTGATGAGGGGTTTCTTCCAAATGAGATAGAAAGAGAGAAAAGTAATCTAGCATTGGCAGCATTAAAGAAATCAAACAATAAGAAATTACATAATTTGGTTTTCCACTAAGTAACAAAGAGGTGATGACACACAAATAAAAGATACAGAAAAAGAGATAATCATAAAATCTGAACAAAGTAATGAAGGGAGAAAGATTATCACCACATGGAAATAATAAAGGTTAAAAGAGTGGGGTCAAAGATGACAAGCCTATGAGGACCAACTCTAGAAGGGGTGGTAAAGTCAACATTTAATGAATTTAAAAGCACTTTTTTTAACAGTGTCACCACTTGATTTATCGGTCATGATGGCACCTACAACATCCTATCCATAGCTAAGCCAATAACATAACCAAGAGCTAATGTAATGGGTTAGTTCAGTCGGAAATGCCCATCATAGACCAAATTTAATGAACACAAGTTATAAACAACCATAGTGTTCTAAGTAGATAAATAAGCCAACACATGGATACGAATCTCACAACCTAGTAGAGCCAGTACAAGAGTATTTGATATCAATAATACAACCCAAAAGACTTAGAATATAGTGAATACAACTATCTCGATACAAAATACTAAATAACAATAAGATAGAAGGAAATGAGCGACTTAGAACTCCAAGATCTCACCCTATCTCTGAAAGATCAACTCATCATAAAAATGATCATCGATGAAAGCTAGTACTCAGATATGCACCAAAAAGGTACAAAAGTATAGTATAAGTACCAAAACAATGGGTACTCCGTAGGCATCATGTGATAATTGAGCTAAATCACAATATAAAGATGATATATTACAAGATAATAATAACTAAGTCAAGGTACAGAATCAAACATGAATCATCTATATCACACTGCACACCATTAGCAAATAAACTAAAATAATAATAATAATGACATAACGTAAAGAAATCAAACATGAGAAACCATAATTACCAAATTGGCTCCTATATGCCAATTGGTGAAAAAAGTAAGGAACTCATCATAACATCCCATACTACTGGAGAGCACACACAAAGATAGAATAATTTATGCATGCATAATTTACACTAACCATCATCATAATTCAACGATCATCTCACAATTCATCACAATTCGGCATTAAACCATGAATTAGCTATTTACCAACAATATTCCACAATCCACTAGCTATTTATTAATTTTCTCTAATTACTAGCACTTTTCAACAACTAGCCACCATACATACAGTGATCACTTTTTTATCAACTAGCCATCCTCTACCATTAGCAATCATAACATTAACCAACATCACTTTTAATACAATATTTCATCATGAAGGATTTCTAATCATTAATTCAGTATTAAATCGGGAATAAATATAATTAAGACTCAGAACTGAGATGCTTAGTTTTGAATACTTAGTTCCCCAACCATCCTTAGATAGTTTAGCATTACTCAGCAGCAGTAGTGGTAAGTCCTCATCTATCAAGGACATGGTATTTTATTATCATTATTTCATCATCTCTTTATGTTCAGTCAGTTAGAGTTAGTTGGGAGTTTTTCCCATAAAATCCTTATGATTTTTAGTGGCTTTCAGACAAATAGACAGTCAATTAGTTTTTCATTCTATTAAGTTATTTCAGACATGTTGAATTATATTTTAGTATTACATCATACTAGTATTGTACAAATCATTTTTTGCACATGATATTCCATTATTATTTTATTTAGTGCTCAGAACAGGTACCAGAAGAGAGAAAAACAAATATTATAAAAAATTAATATATATAGGACAGTCTTAAAACCTAGTAAAATCAGTACAAAAACTTCTAATATAATAAGAATACAAAATAAAGTAAAAGATGAATATATGGGTACAACCCATCTCTGAATATAACATAAAGATCAGTCTGATCCATACAAGAGAGAATATTAATATTCCAAAAGCCAAGAGCTCACCCTAAATCTCCGATCCATAGCTGCTCCATACGATGCAACAACAACAGCGAGCACCCATACTAGGATCTGCAGAAATGTACTATGAGTACCAAATATGTTGTAGTCAGTAGGAAACTGACTATGGAGCTCCAAAGATAATGCAAATATAGATGGCATAAAAGAAGGAGTGTAGGTACATCCAAATATCTAGGAAGCTCACATAATAAAACTAGGAAGGCAATAAGGATGAACTACACTATTCTAGTCATACTCAGTCACTAAAGCACTATACCATATATAACTAGATAATATATGAATAAAGAGTAAAAGAGGGATATAGTAGTATATAAGAACAAGGAATGGATATACAATATGAATAAATAAAATATGAGAAGGATATATGATAATAATATAGCTAGACACACACACATATATGTATTAATATACAAATAAAAAGTATAATAAGGATATATAATACTATATAAGGCCAAGGAAATGATATAAATTATGAATAAACGAAGGAATACAAGGATATACGATAATACTATAACTAGATATCTATCTATCTATCTATATATTTAATATAGATATAGATATATAAGACTAACTCAAAGGTACAACCTAAGGTAGTCATACTGATATCCTAAGGCTTTATAATCATAGCAAAAACTAGTGCTAGCATAGTCAGGATCCCTAATCCAAACATCTAAACTTGAGAAAAATATCCATAATATAATAACCGTAAGAAAAAAATTCTAAATCATACCTCAAACCTCAGTGTCAGTCCATAATAGCCTTGTCATAAACAAACCATAATAATAACACTAATGTAACCAACTATTCTGGACAAAAAATACCTTAACCAGGCCCCATAAACCAGAAGGTTCAATAAGCACACAAGAAATAACACTCATAACCATTCCCTATGCAACCCCCACAAGGATAATAGATATAGGGATCAAACAACATACTGGTGATAGGTAATGTACATAAAAAAGTGATTGCATAGTAAATCCATGATTCCATAACTGATCTAAGTGTCATGAATTAACCTAATATTTTAAAACCCCACAAAATGCTCTCGTAGTCTGAGCCTTAGAGCGTGTTCAACGAAGTGTAAATACGGACCTAAAAGGTTGAGAATTATCTTCCTAGGTGAGAAATATTTTGAACCGCATAGAATTTCCCTAATATCCACTTTTTGTCGTGTAGAGTATTGAATAATCTTTTTGTCGACACCAATTTTATCAAAATCTGGCATCGTACGAGGAAGCTATGGTTTTGTTATAGAAAGAAGTCGGAACCGCCCAGGTGCGATGACTGGGTAAATGGACTGTCGAGCTTAAAACGGTCCATCGCCTAGACTATAGAAACCAAGGAAGTAACTCCCTTTTCTAGCCCAAGTGTGAGAGTAAGGATAATGGACCATCGGGTTTGCGATGGATCGTTGCTAGGACATTCGCCGCTGAGGTAGTGTGGTTTTATCATGGCCAACGTGTGATGGATGATACTATGGACCGTCAGGTTTGTGACGAACCATAGATGAGACTATCATATCAAGGCAGTGTGTTTTTTCTGACCGATGTGTGACGAACGATCTGATGGACTGTCAGACTAAGCGACGGACAATCGCTTCGACCGTCGTAGCCCCCGTTTAGTATTTTTAACTCATTTTAAAAAAGGCTAGTTTGGTCTTTTTCCACTCTTTTCAGCCCTTATTTATACCTAATCAAGGCTCACAACTTTATTTCTCCTCTTCAACATCAAAAGCTAGGGTTTATACAAAATCAAAACCTTCTTTCTTCTTCAAGAAAAATCAAGAGAAATCAAGAAATCAAGATCCAAGATCCTTCAAGAAAGAGTTTCCTATGGTATGTAGCTGTTGATTCTTGGGTCCCTTTCATCCAAGAAGCTCAAGAACCCTTTTCTAAATTTCAAAGATTCTTATGTTTATGAGTTTTCATGATTCATGTGAATTGAATTTGGAGTTATGCTATTATTGAGTTTTTAATTCATGTTTTATTTATGAGGTTTCAAGCTTTTACCCTAGTATGTGATATTCATGTGATATTCATGATAAACCCTCTTCAAGTTTATTGTTAAGTGATGTGTTCATGTCAATTAAGTGTAGAAATTGTTGAATAAGTAAGGCATTCTCCCCATATGTTTGATAAAATGCTTATGTGAAATAATTAGAGCCATTATAGGATGTTCACTAGAAATCCCCAATTGTGTGCAAGCCCATGCATGCCAAGTGTTTGTTGAAAGGCCTTAGTGAATGAATTGTGTCATGATAGCATGAAATTCCCCAATTATGAGCTGTTCGATACATGCTAATACTTTAATACATGCTAAGTGTTTGATGCAAGACCTTGTTGAATGGAATATGAACCAATATCATATCTCCCTATACTATCACATGTTTATGATTTCTAAATGCTTGAAGATATGCTTTAGTGATTCTGATGGTGAATGAATGTCCATGATTTTGATTATTTAAGAATGGCTATATTTTGCTTTTATGTTATCGAGTCCTGGGGGTATTTATACCCAACAAATTAGCTGCAGTCTAGAGCCCATGTCAGTTTTCTCGATAATCTCAGTCAAGCCACGATTCTCAAAACTCAGGGAGTTATAGAACTCTGTAATCTCAGATAGATACAGAACATAACAAATCTTAATATTCTCAGTAATCTTAGTATCGCTAGTATTCTAGCCTCAGTTCAGTACTTAGCTCAGATCTAGTAGTATTCGAGTATTCAATTCAGACCTTAGTAGTATTCGAGTAATCTTTTCAGAGCTCAGTATCGTTTAGTTAGCTAATAAGATTCAGTAATATTTTATCAAATACGGAACCAAGTAAATTCAACTTAACCCAGTCAGATCATTCAAGAAACATGATCAGTATCAGATTTATCTCATTTTATGTTTAGTTAAGAATTAGTTCAGATTCTTTCAATTGGGCATAGGATCTAGCACCGAGCGAGTGCAGGGATGGCGGCTCCCCATTAGATACGCAGAGTAGTTAGGAGCAACCCCTGAACTCCAAAACTACATAGCCAATGCAGGAGTCACTCATTAGTAAAAAACTTGACTATTATAATACCTTAGGCTTGACTTCCTGTGAGGGTCACCCATTAGTGAGGCTTGACAAGAGTTGAGGTCTTTACCCATGGCATGGTATTGACACCCTTTCAGCTGGGGTTATAGGATGGACCCTACCAGTTTAGATTCGGGGTATGTCGATTAAGTGATCACTCCTACAATTGTTGTTTCAGTATCAATCTTCAGAGTAGAACTCAAAAATTAGAGCTATCCGATACAGTCACCTATCTCAGTAAGGAACTCAGATATTTTCATAGATTTATGGACCACCCGCTAGATAGGCCTGGTCCCTTATAAAGTTATTCAATATCAATATTATCAAATCCAAAGATCATCCATTAGATATGCTTGATCTCAGTCTAAGATTCTGTTGTGCAATTCATTATTAGATCTAGAGATCACCCATTAGATAGGCTTGATCTCAGTCTCAGATTTAGTTGAGTACTCTCATTATCAGATCCAAAGATCACCCATTAGATAGGCTTGATCTCAGTCATAGATTTAGTTGAGTAATCTCATTATTATATCTAGAGATCACCCATTAGATAGGCTTCATCTTAGTCTCAGATTCAGTTGAGTAATCTCATTATCAGATCTAGAAATCACCCATTAGATAGGCTTGATAGGCTTGATCTCAGTCTCAGATTTAGTTGAGTAATCTCATTATTAGATCCAGAGATCACCCGTTAGATTGGCTTGATCTCAGTCTCACATTTAGTTGAGTAATCTTATTATCAGATCTAGGGATCACCCATTAGATAGGACTGATCACGTTCTCAGACGCAGTTGATATTATCATTATCAGATTCAGAGATCTTCTTCTATATAGGTTTGATCTCAGATATAATCTCTTCTTATCATTGATAGTAGATTCAGGGATCATCTATTAGAGAGGTTTGATCTTTGATTTAATTAGTTGAGAGTAGCAAACTCAGAGTGCAGTCATTAATATGGGTAGATTTAGTTAATCATCTCCAGTAACATTAGTTTCTGAGATCACTCGCTAGAGAAAACTGATCTCAACACCAGTGCTCAGTTATCAATATCAGGAGATTCAGTTATTCAGTATCTCAATATTAGTAGTGAGTTCAGATAATAGTAAAGCAGTACTCGAGTTGCAGTATTTTGAGTCATTATGATTTTATTTATGGTTTGTGCATTTATGTATGTGGTCTCATTCAGTACTCTCATGATTATTCAGTTAAGTAATTGTTTATGCATAAGACCTTATATTTAGCCTTATCTTATCTTCATACTCAGTACATTCCCACGTATTGACGCATTTCTAATATGGTGTTTTATTTTACACCATAGGTTCAGAGGCATAAGATCCAGAGTACCCTTAGCAGCTAAGTCTCGATCAACAGCAGTAGACATAGCAGTGAGTTTTCTTCTTTTGAGAATGATCCTTATTTTATTATCGCATCAAATTTAGTTTATTTTTAGTAGACAAAGTTAGTTGGGGGCATATCCCATCAACTCCACAATTTAGGTAGTTTAGTGTCTTTTCAGATAGATGTATCAATATTTAGTTTTCAGTTTTGAGTATTTTAAAATGTTTTGAACCTTATGTCCAGTTTCTGTATTTATTATCCACAGTATGTAGTGCTTAGGTAAAGATATCATTAGTGGGTTAGCTTGTGGTCCTTTGGGATCATGAGCATCGTTTGACATTCCGATTCCAGAAAAATCAGGTCGTTACAAATATATATACCTTTTCAAGCTCGATGACTCTCAAAGGAAGGACCTACAATAACATCTCTTCTCTGGCATGACAACTCACAGATGAAGGGACATCTAGGATGTTTAGGAGTACTCATATACACAGATCTGGTCATGATCTAATTTTTTTAATCGTCATCATCAATCTACTCCATCCAGTACCAAAGAGATGTATATATATAATAAATGCACAGACTTGAAACATAACTAAGAGAGTGTAGTATGCAAATCCATTGATTGTGGTTAAATTCAAGACTAAATAATTATGAAAGTATGGAAAGGGTCTGAATCTCTCCCGATCAAAGTAAATAATAACGATAAACCATGGACCAAAATCTATCTCGGTCAAATCACTAAAAAATCATATTTTTTTAAAAAGCTCATAAATAATCCATTAAAGTAGTATGATTATCATTATGAAAGGATCAATTTTAAATGTTAAAAGTGGGAATAAATCCCAGTTTAGGAAAATAGTAGTAAACATGTTTTTAGTTAGAATTGTACAATTAAGTGAGCATGAATATACCGAAACTATGCTTTCAATCACTTGTATCCAAGATGTACAAGTATAAATATCTAAGCCTCCATAGACTACGACTACATATTTTACAATGATGGATCACTCACCTAGGGTCCAACTAATATAATAATCACGACCTCGGGCCTAATAATAGATAACAAATATAACCACAAAACCATAATATGGAGACCATGCTAATACATTGAGTCAGGTAGTAAGCTTTATGCTAAAGGTTCCTTATCCTTAACTATGTCTAATATGCTAGTTACCTAGGGTAATAGGATCCTATAAGCATAATAAGCATTTCATCTTAATGGTCGATTTACCCTTCTATCCAGAAACTTATAAATTAGGATAAGTCATGGTAATCTACCCATAATAGTATCCTAATATACTTACCTAACATGAAATATATCTAATATACTATCTCATAAAGAAGAGTAGAAAAAAATCTACCTCGACGGCGAACTGCAAGTCCTTTAATCACCCATAAATCGTCTGTCTTTTCTCCATGATTCTAAAATTCTATCATGATATCAAAATAGTTATATAAAAGTCATTAGGATTAAAACAAGACCCATATTGTTATATAATGGGTCAGTACAGAATTTGGGTTAAGAAAAGACCTACAGGGCTTGCAAATAAAATCAAAAATTAAATCTGTTATGAGGCCCATTGAATGATATGAAATTTATACTCAAAATTTAAGCACAAATGATGCATAAATTGTTGTCTAAATCAACCCCTAAAGCCTAGGGATTTAGGACCTAATTTCTAAGAATTCACAATGAAATATGATAGAAATTAATAGAAAAATTAATGGAATATAACCAAGGAGTGTTAGGCTAGCTTACCTTATCTTCAATGGATGTGTCCACTTTTTCCTCTCTTTAATATATCAAAATAGTGATAAAATAATGAATAAAATGATGGAAAATTAGGTGAAAATAAGAGATTGATCCATCCCTAGCGTAATACTCTCGTGCTTCTACCTAGCTTAAGATCACCCCAAAAATGTTAAAGACTTGCTTTGAAGATGAATAAATTTTTGTACATGTGGAATTTTCAACATTTTGACTTTTTTTTATCTGAAAAATTGAATGAGCTTTCCATCGATATAAAATTCACCTAAATTCGATAACCGGGTAAGAAGTTTTGGTAATTTAAAGTTTGAGTCATTAAACACCGTCATAAAGGATAGTAGCGCATCGCGTTGTGTGACAAAATATCAATTGTCAATTTATAGTACTGCTTCGTAATAGCGGCGCATCGTGCCAAAGACCCAGTTCACAACTGTCTAATTCCAGTAAGACAATTTGATCCTAGCTCATCGCGCCATGGATAAAATGGGCATCCAGTGTTGATCCGCGATTCCACCACGTTGCGCCATCCGCCTTGTTCCCAGTTGGCAATTTCTAGTGACACGACATAATAGCGCCGCGTCGCGCCATCCTGGCAAATCAAGAAATTTGATGAAAAATAAATATTTCATCTAGGTATAAACTGGTCTTTTCTAGAGGTTTTAACACATCCAGGTGCGGGATTTAATCCCTAAAAACATTTCAAATCATTATTTATTCACTTTTTCCCCAAATCAAGAACATTCTCTCCCAAGAAACCAAACCCTAGCTTTTAAGAAATCAAAGCCAATTCCAAGAATCTATATAAGAACTTTAAGAAACTTACAATTAAGGTATGTCAAGTATTGATTCATGGGTCTCTTTCACCCATGAAGCTCAAGAATCTCTTTTCAAAGGCCAAAGATTTTGTATTTACCAATGTTAATGACTTAGATGAATTAAAATTCATGTTCATGTTGTTGTTGGGTTTTGATTAATGTTTCAAAATTACATTTCCAATGATTAATCCTAGTATGTGATGTTTCGCATAATGTTCATGATAAACCCTTCAAATTGCAAATTGATGTATACAACTATGATAATTAGATACATTGATGATGGTATAACCAAAATATGCTCCCCATATGTTTGATAAAATGCCTATGTGAAGGAAAAAGTTCCATTATAGTATGTTAATGTGAAATCCCCATTCATGTACAAGCTAATGCATGCCAAGTGTTTGATGAAATGTCTTAGTTAATGAATTAAGGATATATATATATATATATATATATATATATATATATATAGCCGTTGTTGTGCTTTTGAACTTGTGCCATGATTTACATTTATGCCATCAAGTCCTGGGGGTATTTATATCCGATAATTTAGTTATGTACCTAGAGCCAGTGTTAGTTTCACAATAATCTCAGTCACACCATGATCAGTAGTATTCTCAGTCAGTTACATGACTCAGGAAAACTCAGTAATCTCATGAACTCAGTCAGTTAACAAAATTCAGTAATATTCCATCAATCCATGGAACTCGGTTAACTCAGTCCAATTCATCTCAGTATAATTAATTCAGTGTCTATTAAGTTGGGAGTAGGATTTAGCACCGAGCGAACTCATGGATGAGGGCACATGCTGATAGTAGAGGGGTGTGACCCCTTATAAGTAATCTTAGCATTCCAGAACTATGTAGCCATCATGGGTTAATACATCAACACAAAAATTTGAGGGTTTATGAGGTGGATTAACACTACCAAATGAGGGTTCCATCGTTCTCCTTTGGGGATAGTGCCAGATAAGGGTCACTCACAGCTTGTCTTTACCAGTGGTGCGGTATTGACACCCTTCTAATTAGGGTAATAGATTGGAACCCAACTCTGCTATAACATCTTATTAGAGGTATGTCAGTTAGATGACTACCTCCCACAGTCTCAGTCTCAGTCTCAGTAATAGAACTCAGATAGTTCTACAGATTTTCAGACTGTCAAATATAGTCACTCAGCTCAGTATGGAACTCAACTAGTTTTATTAGAATTAATACTATCAACAACAATCACCCATTATTAGTTATATTAGCTATCAGTAATCCATGTTATTAGTATATTCGGTATTCAGAATCCCTATGTTTTAGTTGTAGTTGTGTTGTCATGTATTTATCCTTACACAGTCGTGTTCATGTTTATGTTATCAGTCAGTTATAGTTTATGCATATGAACCCCATACATTCATCCTACCTTACTTGCGTACTAGTACAGTCTTATGTAAAGACGCATACTTTTCTTTGCGCTATGGTGTTTTATACCATAGGTTAGGATGCTCTGGTTTTCGATCGCACTTAGCAGCTCAGGTTTCAGTCAGCAATAGTAGATTAGCAATGAATCCTTATCATTCAAGGATGATTTTTAATTTTAGTATTTCAGTATTAAGTTTACTTCAGCAGTAGGAATTAGTTGGGGACATTTCCTATCAACTCCTTATTCAGACAGTTTAGAGGCTTCAGACTAGATATTTAGACTTCAACATTTTTAGTTATTTTAGTTGTTTTGGTATTGTTATACCACATTCAGTATTATTATTAGTCTTCAGTTTTGAACCCTATGGCCTTTCAGCCTTTTTTCACAATTATACAGTTTAGTATGCAGTTCTCAGTTACAGATATCATTCATGGGTTAGCTTGTGGTCCTTCAGGGTCATGAGCACCGTGTGGTATTCAGGTACCAGATTCGGGGCGTTACACGTAGGTGCTGCTAAAGTAGCCACCCAACTGCTAAAATAGCTCCTCAATTACGGAAGTGGTCTGGCATAAGGCACGGGTACCGCTATAGAGGTCACTTTTGTGCTAAAGCGGGGACTGCTTAAGAGGCCCTTCACTACTAAAGCAGGCCCCTTCCCAATGGACAAAGTTGTTGAAATGACTCATGGACATTAATTCACTTGCTGCTAAAGTGGATCCATGACCATTAAGGCGGTCATATCAGATATTAGATATTATATTTTATAATTCCTAAAATAGACATTTATAGAGTCCCCGAGAATCATTCGGAACCCCATTTGTGCAAATGAACTATGCTACCATACCAAATTTCATGTTTCAAACTAAATAGAACCACCAAAAGTTTTATTTGAGAGCTTTTCGATAAAATATGGGGCCTACGCCTATAGTTCTATTTTTCATATAATATACCTCATATCCAAAAATGAGTCTGGATTTCTCAAGACTTGAACCAAGGATCCCCAAGCCTAACACAATATTACGGAGCTGATGGTACTGTCAAAATTCAAATCACAAGTCATCTTCTAAGAGTTTTGATCTAAGAACAAATCCTAAATAACAAAAGCTCCAAAATAGAAAATGAGCCTAAAACCCAAATGAGCAGTTTAATAACTGAATAACAGTTCTAGAAATTCATAAATGACCTATAGTCCTTGTGGGAAGGCTTAAAACACCGAAAATACACATAAATTAAGGAAATAACCTAGAGGGTAATTACAATATCCATTACTAAAATGATTTTCATTTATGAAAGTAAATGGATAGGAAGAAAGTGAAAGATTGAAAGGATAAGGTACTAAGCCCGCATGCTCTAATAACAACTCCCTAGTAACCTCTAAGAATAAATAAGGCATCCATGGGATTTTGCCATAGGTATCCTTTTTCAACCAAACACAATTACTTTACTTCTCAAACTATCAGAACTCAACCTCAACAACCCGCTAAACTCTAGTTGAATTGTGAATGGTTTATGTACGCAAACCCAATCCGCAACAAACTGATATCATAATAATACCATCATAATCAAGAAAAGATGCATCCAAGACAAAGGCAATCCATGGCATGAATCATGCCGCCAACTCCAATATCTAAATATAACCTTATTTTGCCTTCCGAAACCTACTATCCACTCTAAGACAAGAAGAAAGTCACTCAATTCCTATCTATGTGTCCTCAAAGAATAGAAGTTAAACCATGATGTGCCATGGTTTCATGGCACTTTCATGCTTACATCCAAAAACTATGTAGGTATGATGTGTTTTTGTGTCCATGTTGTAGGAAACTAGATTTTGGGATCTAAACAGAAGAAAAGGACATGAAATATGTAGGAAAACATGACCTACGAGGTCACTTTCATGGCATAAATGCTACTTACACAATCATAAGTATCCTTTTTGGCCTTTGATTGCACAACTTCCGAAAATCAGAAGTGAGAAGTTGATCCTGTTACTTACAAGGGGTACCGCACGACTTGTAGGTACCATCTATGATGCCATAGGTACCAGTGAAAGTTGCAGATATTTGAGGTTTAGAGAAGTTGTAAGACCAAGTATCTTCTAATACATACGAGGCTATCACTTACGAAGTGAAAGTATTACATATGCCCTGTAGGTTCCTTGAAAAGTAAAGTACAATGACATGATGGGATGCTAAAGTTTTTTGCTACCTAGTATGGCTTTCTACATGGTGTATATGCCGCTTACAACCTCTATGTGGCACCGTAAGTGGCCACCGACTTAGTTTTCCCAATATGTTTTGGTTTAGATTTATAGGATTCTTATGTAGCCTAGAAATATAGTTTTGATATTTTTTAGTTAATTGACATACTCATATAATTAAGAAATAATTATTGATTTCAGGATTGACTTTTGATCTTGAAATTCTTGTGTTTTGGGATTTTTGTTGATTAATCAATTTGAGACTTTGGGTTTTATTCTTTCATTATTTTGAGAGTACTTTTATGCTTTCTTTATTAAATTCCATGGCATTTAGGGTTGGGGGAACCCTGGTAGAATAACAAAGTAAGGGAAGTATGAGGTTTTTCTAGATTATTGTTTACACTTATATTGTGATCTTCTTTAGTTCAATTGTTATCTTAGTGGCAGCCAATGCTGAAAATATGCTTGTATTCAAGATTGGTTTTCCAAGAGAGATTGAGTATAACGCCCCGAGTCTATACCCCGAACGTTAAATATTTGAAATACTGTTGAAAATGCAGAATATAGGCTACAATGCCATAAGGTTCAAATATTTGAAATACTGCTGAAAATATCAAACTATAATGATAATCTGTAAAATAAAGAGTCTTTGAAAACTAGTCTGAAAAGCCACTAACTATAGCTGTCTAAAATTGGAGTTGATAGGACAATCCCCCAAATAACTCCATCTACTGAAATATTGAGCCTACTGAAATAATGAAATAAAAGTATATCCTCAATAAATTAGGACTCACTACTAAATATGATATGTTGTCTTAATCTGAATCTATCTATGCGCAGTCGGGAACCTGAGTGTCCGAACCTATGATATAAGACATCATAGCACAAAGAAAGAGTATACTTCAGTATGTGGAATATACTGTATACTAGATAAGGTAAGGCTAAATGTAAGGTTTCATATGCATGAATAATAAATGACTGAATGATATAGAGAAACTAATTATGAATTACATGGATACTCTGAACTACTGTAAATACTGAGCATGCAATACTGTACATATATATATATATACTGTAACTGAGCTTTTTTGAAGCTAAGTACTGAATTATGATACTGAGAAACTGATAATCTAAAGTTACTAATAATTGAGTTACTGATACTTATTGACTCTATTTGATAGTCCAGATTCTGTAGAACTGAACTAAGTTCTATTCTAAAGACTGAGACTAAAACTTGGGAAGTAATCATCTAACTGACATGCCCCAAATAAGATAATTGAGTTGGGGTCCAAGTTATGACCCCAGTTGAAAGGGTGTAGTAACGTTCCACGGGTCAAGACACTAAAGAGTTACCCTCAACTGCCAGGTACTCTAACGAGAATATTGGAACCCTCATCAAGCAGATTAAAACACCTCATCAATTCTCAACTGGCAGGTTTGATATCTCAACCTACGCTGGATACGTAGTTCTGGAACATAAGGATTGCTTCTAAGGATCACACCCTCTACAGGAAGGTGAGCCCTCATCCTTGGGTTCACTGAGTGTTTAATCCTACTCCCAACTGAAAGACACTGAACTGATTTTACCTAATTAGAATGGGATGATACTGCGTTTACTGCGTTCTACTGAGTTTTGTAACTGAATGAGAGTACTACTGATCGTGAAATGACTGATACTATTATATAACTGACACTGGCTCTAGGCAAATAACCAAATTATCAGGTATTAAATACCCTAGTACTTGATAGCATGCAAAGTAAAGCAAAGCATAATCTTGAATAACATAACAATGTTCACTTGGTCATAATTCATTCATAGAGACATTTCACCAAATACTTGCACAACATTAACTTGTACATGAATGGGGAATACATGTTAGCATGATATAATGGAATTATTTCATTCTCATGGGCAATTTATCAAACACATGGGAAGAATGCTTGTTTTACTAAATCATAGACACTTAGGGTAAACATGGTTATAACAATCAACTTGCAAATTAAAGGGTTTATCATGAGTATCATGTAACTCAATGCATATAATGATTAATTTCATGAAGGCTTGTAATTTAATAGTAGACTAAGAACCAAAAATAACATGAACATGAATTTAATTCAATTCAAATGGCACACTGTCTCACTAAAATGGCTCTGACTCTTCACCTGAATGTCAGATTTGGGTGAATTTGGTATCGATGGAAAGCTTATTCAATTCTCCACATGACAAAAAGTAGAAATTAGAGAAATAACAGACGGTTTAAAAATCAATTACATTAGAAGTCACCCATACTCACTCAGAAGATGAATTTAGGCTTAAGGAACGATCGAGGTATTACAGGAGCGATGCAGTGCTATCATGTTGTGTCTCTTAAAATTGACAACTGGGAAAATGCATGGCTGCATGATGTGGTGATTTTATGTTGCCACCTTGGATGCGACCTGGAAGTTCACTGCAATGCTGTAGGATCGCATTGGTACACTGGAAATTGACAAAAGTTAAAATAAGTTATGGTACGACATTTCGGTATCGCATTACCTCACTAAAAACTGATAATTGCCTTTTTGACATACTCTGTGATGCGCTACTAACTTAAATGATGGTATTTAACAACTGAAACTTAAAATAGCAATAACTTCTTACCTATTTATAAGATTTTTGTGAATTATGTATTTTTGGAAAGCTAATTTAATTTCTTACGCAATGGCAGGATCTAAAATAAAAAATACTTAGTATTTTAGAAATCGTATACTGGGTAAATCATGGACTTAGAGTTAAATCAAGCTAAGGAAATACAGGGTATTAAAATATCTCTCCCTTGGGAACATTCATCCTCAAATAAGACTGATTAAGCTTAGACACTGATAGAATGAGTTTACCGAGTGAACATGCATATCTGAAGCATGACTACATGTCTAAACTACTGACAAACTGAGCTCTTACACTGAACATGCATATCTGATGCATGGATTACATGACTGAAGCTACTGATAAGATGGTTTTTCATACTAAACATGCATATCTGATGCATGAGTACATAACTGAACTAATTAATGAATGCATGATTGAATATGCAATGGTAATGGATACAAAGGTATAAGTATAGCTGAACATGGAACTGAGTAAATCTAAAAACGACTGTTACCTTAAGCTGGAACTGAGTTTGTGAAGAAAAGGTGAGGATACTTGGTCCGCATATTTGCTTCTGCTTTCTAAGTAGGTCCCTCAACGGACTGATTCTACTAAAGATCTTTGATTAAAGGAACTTCTTTGTTCCCCAGTCTGTGAATTTGATGATCGAGGATATGGACTGGAAATTTATCAAAACAGAGATCATTCTGAAAATTTACATCCTCTAAGGGGACTATGACTGTTTGGTCACCAATGTATTTCTTCAGCAAGGAGACATGGAATACTGGATGCATTGAAGCTAGATCCGAAGGAAACTCAAGCTCATAAGATACCTTTACAAAATGACTAAGAATCTTTTAAGGACCTACATATCGTGGACTGAGCCTTTATTTCTTTCCAAACCTCTTTACTCCTTTTATGGTAGAGATTTTCAAGTACAT
The DNA here is from genome assembly GCA_030864225.1 of Capsicum baccatum var. pendulum. Lineage (NCBI taxonomy): Eukaryota > Viridiplantae > Streptophyta > Magnoliopsida > Solanales > Solanaceae > Capsicum > Capsicum baccatum. The sequence goes on from CM061557.1 coordinate 125,418,180, forward strand.
AAAATCACCGATCCCAAACTCGATATCATTTCTCCTCATATTTGTATATAATTTCTGTCGGCTCTGGGAATCCCTAAGTCTTTCTCTAATCAACTAAACCTTCTCTAAGGTATCAAACACTAAGTTAGGCCCTACTACTGTTGCCTCACCTACTTTGAACCAACCAATTGGAGTTCTACATCTCCTACCATAGAGAGCCTCAAACGGAGCCATCTGAATACTGGAATGATTGTTGTTATTGTATCCAAATTCAATCAAAGGCAAGTGGTCATCCCAACTACCCTTAATATTAACAAAGCATGCTCTTAGCATATCTTCTAGAGTCTGAATGGTCCTTTCTTCTTGACCATCTATCTGAGGGTGAAAGGCTATACTAAGATGAACTTGGGTACCAAGACCTTTTTGGAATGCTTTCCAGAAATGAAAAGTAAATAGGTACCTCTATCTAAGATAATAGCTGCTAGGACTCTATGTAACTTGACCAACTTTCTGATATTGAGTTTGGCATAGTCCTTGACTAAATAGGAGGTATGGACTAGCAAGAAATAAGATGATTTGGTCATCCTATCTATGATAACCCATATAGAATCATCTTGATGATGAGTGCGAGGCAAACCTATCATAAAGTCCATGTTCACTTCTTCCTTTTTCCATGTGGGAATACAGAAATCCTACATGGACCCACTAGACTTCTGGCACTCAATCTTAACTTGCTAACATGTAGAGCATTTAGCTATAAATTCTGAAATATCCCTCACCATCTCACTCCACTAATAGATCTCCCACAAATTTTTGTACATCTTTATGACCCCTGGAGGAATAGAGTAATGTGCGCCATGCACTTTTGCAAGAATTCGTTGCCTCAAGTCATCTACACATAGCATATTTATCCAAACCTAGCAACGTAATGCGCTATCTCACCCTTGGGAGAAAACCTCTACTTTCTGATCTCTGACTGACTCTTTTATCTAAAAAAGACTAGGATCTCTATCCTATTTTTCATTTACCTCAGAAACTAGAAAGGATTCGAAATTACTCTGCACCCATGGACTATCTTCTACTGAATCAACAAACTAGACACTTAGTCGGGTAAGTTGATGGAGTTCTTGAACTAAATTCTTCTTATAATTCTCAACATGAGTAACACTACCCATTGACAGTCTACTGAGAGCATCTGCCACTACATTGGCCTTTCTTGGATGATAAAGAACAATCATGTCATAATCTTTTAATAGCTTTAACCACCTTCTCTGATGCAAATATAAATCTTTTTGATAAAAGACATACTGAAAGATCTTGTGATCTGTGAACACATCTATATGCACCCCATATAAATAGTGCCTCCAAATCTTCAGGGCAAACACTACAGCTACTAACTCAAGATCATGAGTCGGATAATTCTTCTCATGGGGTTTAAGTTGTCTAGAGGAATAGGCTATGACCTTACCTCTTTGCATGAGGACACAACCCAAACCTACTCTAGATGCATCAAAGTACACAACAAACCTGTCTGAACCACTTGGTAAAGTCAAAACTAGGGCTGAGGTGAGTCGAGTCTTCAACTCCTGAAAACTCTTCTAACAGAAATCTGACCACTAAAACTTAACTTTATTCTAAATCAATCTGGACATGGAGGATTCAATAGAAGAAAAACCTTCAAAAAATCGATGGTAATAGACAGCTTAACCCAAGAAACTCCTAATGTCGTATGGAGAGATGGGTCTAGGCTAGTTTCTCACCACCTCAATCTTTTGAGGATCAACTCTAATGCCATCATCGAAAATAATATGACCAAGGAATACTATTGACCTTATAAAAAATTCTCACTTACTAAATTTGGCAAACAACGGATGAGTTCTGAGAGTATGAAGTATGATTCTGAGGTGATCTACATGATCATTCTTACTACGGGAATAAATAATAATATCATCAATGAAGACTATAACAAACATGTCCAAATACTTCTTGAACACATGATTCATTAAGTTTATAAAGGCTACTAGGGCATTTGTAAGACCACGGGACAAAACTAGAAACGTGAAGTGACCATTATAGGTTCGGAAAGCTATATTTGGAATGTCACATTCTCTGACCATGAGCTGATGATAGCCTAATCTAAGGTTTATCTTAGAAAAGTAACTAGCACCCTGAAGTTGGTCAAACAAGTCATCAATTATAGGAAGTGGATATCTATTCTTGACTGTGACTTTGTTTAACTGATGGTAGTCTAGACACATTCTGAGTGAACCATCTTTCTTTCACACGAATAAGACTGGTGCGCCCCATAGGGAAATGTTAGGTCTGATGAATCCCTTATCTAAGAGATCTTTTAGCTGTTCTTTTAATTCCTCAAGTTCTGCTAGAGCTATTTTTTATGGAAGAATAGATATGGGCGAGTATCTGAAAGAAGGTCTATTTCAAAGTTCATTTCCCTAATAGGAGGAACTCCAGGAAGATCTTTAGGAAACACATCTAAGAATTCATTCACTACTAGAACTAACTCAAAACTGGGAGTTTCTAAACTAGAGTCCTTTACTCATATATGATTATAGACATATCCCTAGGATATTATTTTTCTCGCTATAAGGTATGAAATCTACTGACCCTTAAGAGGTGTTGAACTACCCCTCCATTCAAGGACTGGTTCATTTAGGAACTGAAAAGTAAACAATTTTCTTTCTACAATCAAATAAGGCATAGCATTAATGGAGCCAATCCATGTCGAGAATGACATCAAAATCTGTCATCTTTAATTCTATTAAGTCTGATAAAGTGACTTTCTGAGATATCATAATCGGATAGTTCCTGTATAACCATCGGGCTATGATAGACTGACCCGCTAGGGTAGAAACTAAGAGTGGTTCTATTAAGACTTTAAGTTTGACCTTAAAGTCGACTTCTATGTAAGGAATTATGGAAGAGAAAGAATCTCCTGGATTTAATAAGTCATTAACATGTAAATGGAAGATCTGTAACATACCAGTGACCACATCAGAAGAATTTTCCTGATCTTGTCTGAACTGAAGTGCATAAAGCCAATTTGGATGTTGCCCACTGGTTGCACTAGAAGTGGCACCCTGCTAATTCGTGTGATCGGACTAAGCTGAAGGACGATTGTTCGAGCTCTGCTGATACTACCCTGAGATTTAGATCCTGGAAACCTATCTTTGTTACCATTTCTGAACTTAAGTACTGGAACAATGGCTGAAGACGGAACTAGAACTAAAGACTTTGGGCGGAACTAGGAACGGTATCACCCTCTGACTTAGGCTAACTGAAATTGAAGCTACTTGTTTGAGATCTCTTGTTCTGTCTCTCTCGCTCTCTGATCTTAGCCTCTTGTATCTACAGATCCTGGAACATGAGTCTGGATATATTCGTCTCCTTAATCAACATTGTTGTTTTGCACTCCTTGACCACACTATCCGATACCTCAGATACAAACTTGCTCATTCTGGATCAATTATCTACGACTATATGTGGAGCATACCTGGCTAACTTAGTAAATATAAGGGAATACTCTTTCACACTCATACTGCCCTGCCCAAAATTTATAAACTCTAGTACCTTGGATTCACTCTATTCTATGGGGAAGAACCTATCTAAGAAACTAGTAGCAAAAGCTTCCCATTCTATGGGCTTTGTATCTGTGCCTCTGTCTACCTTTCATTGCTTAAACCACATATAAGCTACATCTTGTAGCTGATAAGCAGCTAACTCAGCACTCTCATTAGAAGTCACTCCCATGATATCTGTGACTTTCTGAACTTAATCGAGGAACTACTATGGATCCTCTTCTAACTTAGATTTTGAGAATAGGGGAGGATTTATTCGGGTGAAGTTGCAAATCCTGACTGCTGAAGTATTATCCACTTAGTTGGCCAGAATAGTAGCTGTCCATTCATTCTGAGCTTCTATGGAGTTGGATAGAGTAGTGAATGCAGCTTTGAATTCTGCATGGGAGACTTGCTCGTCCAGGGGAGTAGCCTAAACGATCTGACGTTTTGACTGATTTCTGATTCTTCTTTCGTTGGTCCTTTTGGGAGGCATATACTGTAAATGAAAGGAAGAAATGGATTAGACTTAGAGTGTAACTTGAGCTCATGCTCACTCACACGACATGAATACTGAAAGAAGGGAAATTGTTTCCTAAAATATCTCATAGCCTTTTGTCCATAAGCATAGCGCACTACACACGCATGCAAAAAAGCGTACTTGATACGACTTTTAGACTTCCTAGGACACTGTTGAACCTTAGGCTCTGATACCAAGTTTGTAACACCCTGAGTCTATACCCCGGATGCTTCATGATGCTTGTGACCCTGAAGGACCTCAAATTAACCCATGACTGATATTTACTGTGAGCACTGAAATATGATACTGTAATAAATGGGGAATAATAGGCTGGAATTCCATAAGGTTCAAATATTTGAAATACTGCTGAAAATATCGAACTGCAATGATAATCTGTAAAACTGAATGCTATCTGAAAACTAGTCTAAAAAGCCTCTAACTCGATAGGAAAATCCATCAACTAACTCCATCTAGTAAAATACTGAGCCTACTGAAATAATGAAATAAAAACATATCCTCGATAGATGAGGAGTTACTACAAAATCTGATATGGTGGCTAAATCTAAATTTGTCTATGCACGGTTGGGAACCTGAGCATCCGAACCTATGATATCAGACATCATAGTGCAATGAAAGAGTATGTGTCAGTACGTGGAATGTACTTGTATGCTAGATGAGTTAAGGCTAAATACAAGGGTTCATATACATGAACAATAACTAATAGAATGTTATAGAGAAATTGAACATGAGAGTACATGGATACTATGAACTACCGTAAATTAAGAGCATGTAATACTTTACATATATATATACTATAATTGAGCTTTTCTGAAGCTGAGTACTGAATTATGATACTAAGTAACTGATAGTCTGAAGTTACTAATAACTGAGTTACTAAAACTAATTGACAGTATTTAGTAGTCCTAATTCTTTTGAACTAAACTGAATTATATTCTAAAGACTGAGACTGAAACTGTGGGAGGTAATCATCGAACCGACATTCCCCAAATAAGATAAATAAGTTAGGGTCCAACCTGTGACCCCAGTTGGAAGGGTGTCAGTACTGTGCCATGGGTAAAGACACGAAAGAGGTACCCTCATCTGGCAGGTACTATAATGAAAATAGTGGAACCCTCATCTGGCAGGTTAAAACACCTTATCATCCATCAACTGGAAAGTTTGATATCTCAACCTACGTTGTCTACATAGTCCTAGAACGTAAGGATTACTTCTAAGGGTCAAAACCTCTACTGGCAGGTAAGCCCTCATCATTGGGTTTACTTGGTACTGAATCCTACTCCTAACTGAAAGATACTGAACTGATTATTCTGAACTGGACTGGGCTGATACTGAGCTTACTTAGTTATGTAACAGATTGAGAGTACTACTGATCATGACATGACTAATACTATTTTGTAACTGACATTAGCTCTAGACAAAAAGCTAAATTATTGGGTATTAAATTCCACTAGGACTTGATAGCATGAAAAGTAAAGCAAAGAATTATTTTGAATTACATTACAATGTTCAATTGTTTATAATTCATTCATAGATACATTTCATCAAACACTTGTAAAGAATTAACTTGTACATGAATGGAGAATACATATTAGTATGCTATAATGGCATTATTTTATTCTAATAGGTAATTTATCAAACACACGGGAAACATACTTCTTTTACTAAATCATAAATACTTAGGGTAAACATAGTTATAACAATCAACTAGAAAATTGAAGGGTTTATCATGAATATCATGTAAATCAACACATATAATGATTTATTTCATGAAGTCTTGTAATTTAATTATGCACTAAGACCCAACAATAACATGAACATGAATTCAATTCAATTCAAACATGGAAGTTCCTAATTCCACAATCTTGTAATTTGAAAATTGATTCATGGACTCTATGGGTGAAAGGGGCCCATAGATGAACACGGGTATCCTAATTCTTGAAGTTCTTTGAGGATTTCTTAAAATTGTTCTTGATTTCTTGAGAGCTAGGGTTTAGACCTTTAAGAGAGAACGTTTTGTTTCTTGAGAAAATAGTGAAATAATAAGCAATTTATATTCCTTTTGAACATGCTGACAAGGGTGAAGGAAAAGTACTTAAAAGCCCTTGGATTTAAAACTCGAAATTAACTGAAAAATCCTGATTTTCACCCATGGTGCACCGTGCTATCACATTGTGTCTCTGGAAATTGACAATTGGGAAACTGTATGGTGGTGCAATGCGGTGGTATTGCGTTACCACCTTAGATGCAACCTGGAAGTTCACCGCGATGCAGTGGGATCACGTTGGTACACTGGAAATTGCCAAATGTAAAAATAAGATTGGCATGATGCACCAGTATTGAGGTACCTCACTTGAAACTTACAATTTCTATTTTGACATACTCCGCAACGCGCTACTGACTGAATGACAGTGTTTAACGACTAAAAATTAAAATATCCATAACTTCTTACCCAGTTATGGATTAAAGTGAATTTTATATCGTTGGAAAGGTAATTCAATTTCCTACGCAACAGTAGACTCTAAACTAAAAAATACTGAGTATTTTGAAAATTTTATATTGGATAACTGATGGACTAAGAGTTAAATCAAGCTAAGGAAATGTGAGGTATTACATTGAGTTTGGGAAAAAAAGATTACAACATTCATTCGAGGATATCAACACCTACCTAATAACTTAATACTCCAAAGGTAATAGTTAAACTGTGATCAAATACAAGGGTTAATAAGGCAACATCCTGAAACTCACAAGGTGAAGGGTGAGATTTATCAAAGCATTTAATACAGTTGGTAATACGTAACTTGTTAGATTCTACATTTGTGGCAGTGAGATAGTTGGATAAAGCACGATAAACCTACAGAGTTAGGAAGCCAGGGGGAATACAGTCCTAGTGTTCATCTTATATTGACTACAAACGAAAGCTATTTAGACTTATTAATTTTTATTGTTTACTACAAATTCCTCATATTTACCTTTCTGAACTTCAAGCTACTTCAGCAAGTTCGAGAGGTAGATTCGACCTATTCCCTGTGGGATCAATCCCAAGCTTGTTGGGTTACTAGAATTTGATAGTGATCTCATTTTATCTTCTTAGAGGGGATAGTTTTGGAAACATCAAATTTTGGCACCATTGTCGGGGAGTATGGTTACAAATTGGTTGATTGGAGTTGTTGATGTTGTTGGAATTTACTTTTCTATTTTTCTTGGGGCCTAGTACTAGGAGTAAGGCAATCCCTTGATCCCAGTTGATCCAGATCCAGAAATGATCCTACAACTAAATCATAGGATGTCATACCACGGTCGTGAAGCTCACTGTTGTGTCCAAGCATACACACAAGTATACATCATCAACCTAAGTAATATAGTGACCTTAATGAAAGTCAAGTAACAATCCCATGGGATCTAGTGTTAAGCAACTATCTAATTCAAGTTTATTTATTAAGATTAAGAAACTGCAAACATAACCAAAAAAGTTTGAGAGTTATACTTGAACATGACCTAAATTAATGCAGTAAAATAAAGGTTTTTTCATGACCCAATTTATGAGTCATGATTTCACCTACTAAACCCCACTAGTAGGTAAGCCGAACCTTAGCCCGGAGCTATTAGGAATAGGCTAACTTGGTCGAAATTTCCTTAAAAGGGTGAATTATACAATTCAACACAATAAATATGAAGGACCTAAAAATAGTCTAAAGGGTAGTCTTAACATATAAAACCATCCCATGACCTGGTAGAGCCAGTACAAGAACTACTATAAATGCAACCCAAGTCTAAACAATCAATACAATCCTATCTTGAAATTTAAAACTGGATATAGATAGATAGGAGGAATTAGGGAACTCTAACTCCAAGAGCTCACCCTATCTTTTAAATCTAATATAGCGTGATCCTTGAATCAATGATGGCAACTAGTACTAAATCCTATAGCAAAAAAGGTACAAAAAGTGTAGTATGAGTACCAAAACCACAGGTACTTAGTAGGCATCATCGCCCGGCTAAGCTAAATCATGGTATAAATATAATAAAATACTAGATAACATAACTAAGTCAATGTAAGGAGGAAATAATTAACTGGCCATGCCCACCACCTTGATGGTCTCTTGACCAATCTCCTTTCCTACCTACCTGCAAATCTTCTCGAGCATCCTAGGAACCACCCCTAAGACTATGTGAAATATCTCTAGATCAGGGATAAACTTCTATAATAGGGGGAACACTCATAGATAAAACAATAATCTCCCTATGTCTAGGGCACTCTTGAGAATAATGACCATGACCCCCAAAACTACAACATGTCCAATGAACTGAACTAGAACTAGAAGATCGGACTGACCCAAAATAGCCATCTTGACTAGAATAATTCAAAGACAAACCCCTCAATGAAAGAACATTACCCTAACTAAGGCAATATCTAACAAAATAACAACCTCTATCAGTAATCTAGAGTACTTCCTAAACTGGTCTACTAGGTAAATGCTGAGGCTGATACATCCGACGTAGAGGGTGCCTACCCTAAGACCCACTGCCTTAAAATCATGAGCTATTTTAATTAACACTTAAACTACTATGATATCTAGGTTTCTTATTTCTGCCTTTTGGGCCTTGCAATACATCTCCTCTATCACCTGAGCATGATTAGATTTCTCGGTGAAAGACCCTACCTGTAATAACCAAACTCTGAGTAGTTATGTGAAGAGGAAGTTTCAATCCTCTAATAAAGAAATGAACATTCTCATTCTTAATAATAAGAATAGAAGTATATGCCTAGGCAACTCATGAAAATGAATCTCATACTCCATAACAGTCATAGAACCTTGCTCTAATCTTGACAACTGATCCCTCAAATGATACCTAATACTACAAGGCATGTACTTCTCGAAGAAGATCTCAAAAATTTGAGCCTATGTCAAAGAAGAAGATTCAGCTAACATAGAATCAAGATGACCTCTCCACAAATATTGGCTACCAAGTCTAACTGAAAAGTAGTGTAGTCAAGACCACGAGTCAGAACTAGGACTAAATTACAGAGCCTATATTTGTGAATAATTAGAAGCTCATATGCATCCTCACCTGGTGAACTAAAAAACCTAGGAGAAGACAATCTCAAAAATTTACCCAATATTTTCTGCTCCTCGGGAATAGCAGGCTGGGCAACCACTGGCTGAGATACTACTGGTTGAGCAACTACTAGAGAAGGAGGAAACTCAACTCTGGGAACCTTAGTACCACTATGATATATAGATGGCACACCATCAGACGGTGCGCCACCAACCAACCGCAAAAGCTGAACCAAAGAATCCTTAAGCACTGAAGAAGAAATAAACCCCAGTGGAGCCTAGGATGGTCCCTGACCTCCCACTGCCTGGGGCACAAAAATATCAAGCTCATGAGTGAGAAAAGGGTTTTTTTGAGGCCTCCTATTCTATCCCCTAGCCAAGGTCACATATCGAGGTGATCTATGACCTCAAGCTTATCCACAAATAGTGATAGGATATCTCATCTTGGTCTAGCGACCCCTGTCTTATGTAGTGGTAGAAAATATCCTAGCTAATTGCAAAATAGTGAAACCAAATGAATGCTTTAAAAACCAATTTAGACACTTAGCAAAAAATGAGTGATGGAGGTGAAGAACACCTAAGAATATCCTAAAGACTACCAAAGATAGGAAATATATGTCATTATTCTAATCTGTAGGACTCTACTAGACACTTGCTCTTGCACCAATTTACCGGTGAAGCCTAGGCTATGCTACCAATTTATCATAACCCAATTTATAAGTCATTATGGCACTTATTAAACCCCACCGGTAGATAAGATGAACCTTAGCCTATTGCTATTACTAATGGACTAACTTGGTTGAAATTGCCTCAAAAGGGAAAATTAGACAATTAAACACAATAAATAAGCAAGTCAATAAAAATAGACTAGAGGGTATCCATAACATAGAAAAGCATCCCATGACCTGGTATAGCCAGTACATGACCTACTATAAATACAACACAAGTTTAAATAGTTAATACAATCCTGTATCAAAGCTAAATACTAGACATAGATGGACAAAAATGGGGCACTCCAACTCCAAGAGCTCACCTATATCCAGAATCTAACAAAGCATGATCCTCAAATAAATGATGGAAACTAGTACTCTGATCTGCACCAACACAGATACAGAAAAGCAGTATGACTACCAAGCCATGGGTACTCAGTTGGCATCATCAATAAAATGAGCTAAATTATGATAAAAATACGATAAAAAGCAAGATAACATAACTAAGTCAAGGTAAGAAGTCAAACCTAAAGTAACTCCCACTATGTTGTACATAAGTAAGATAGTAAACACAATAATAACACAATTATAAAGGATCAAACACATGAAATTATAAATACAAAATTAGCCCCCATAAGCCAGTAAGTGCAAAAAAATAAATAACCTAACGCAGGATCTCATAAGCCTGGAGGGTACAATATGAACCACCATCGTTTACCAACTCTTAAGGTATAACTAAAATCTATCCATATCATGCCACATTACAATAATTACCACTTCTGAAATTGTAACCGATAACTATATCATCAATATCATACTCTATATTTGGACTTGAATTGGTCTTTATATAACAAATATCATTGATATCATACCACCAACATCATGATTAATATCATAGAAAATTAAAATTCCCAGACTCAAATTGGTAATTATATAATCAATATCATAATAATCTTTTGGACTTGAACTAAGTTTATATATCATCAATATAATTATTATTATTCGTACTCAAACAAATAATAATATATCATTATATCATCATCAATATCCGAACTCATACTGGTATAAAATTCATCAATAACATAATCAATAGCATAATCAAAAAGTATCATCTCTCAATGTCAATTCAGCATAACTATCAAGTCTTACCATATTTAGCATCAAATCTCAACATTCAAACATCATGAATATTATTCATATAGTCTCATGAAGCCTTATATTAAGAAAATCAATATATATAATGAACATGAAAAGATCTAAAAAGTCTAGCTCAAGTCTTTTCCTAAGGCAGGTCGAAACCTTCTTCTAAACCTCGACATCCATTATCAAGCAAACTCTACCCGTGACTAGACACAGGTATCTAATCTAATTTTATATGTCAAACAAGCCTTAATTATCCTAAGATGGAAATTCTACTAATGATCTAAGCAACTAAGCTAAAGGACCTAAATTATAGTTTCCAAATGGCTTAGAAGGTTCAACTAACCCAAGTATTATCAATTTGATCACCAACAGCTAAAACCCATCCTAAATCTAACATAATATCATAAACTACTATTTCATAGCTCAATCCATTAAGAGTGGAAAACCTAGCTTCCCTAGACACCGAAGAAGCTCCAAAAATATACTAAATCACCAACTTTCCCTTTTGAGTAACATCCACATGATGCCAAGCTATCAAAATCACAATCTACTCATTAACATGAGAATAATAATACCCATATTACACCATTGTTCTTTGGGTAAAAAAACTAAAAAATTCTATGTGGGTCCCATTTATGAAAATCGCATTTCTGAAATCAGTCCAATATTCCCTCATGCTTAAGGAGTAATTACAATAAAATCGGTAAAATCAGAGCTATATTGGTGCTAAAATTAAAGCACCAAGGTTTAGGGATTTTAGGGAATAAAATAGGAAGACCAACCATAGAAAATGGAGGAATCTTACCTCAAATCTGAAGGAAAATCTCATAATAATCATTAACAAAGATCCCAAATAACCTACAAGAGATATTCCCAAGCTAATCCAATCTTTAGTTTTTAAGTCTCCTAAGAATGGATGAAGAATAGGTAAAATTTATTTGAAAATGGGGTATTTAAACCATTACTGGGGGTTTGGGAGTCGCTATCGAGACCCAGCCCTCACGATCGCGAGTCGCTATCATGATATTTCCCTTTGTGATCACGACATCTGTTCCCTTGCTTCTTATTAGCAAAGACACCAACTCTGCTCTACAATCCCTCGAGATTCATCTGAAATCCCGTATATGTAAACGGACTATGCTACCATACCAAATTTGAAATTTTGGACTCAATGGTACAGTCAAAATTTCCATTTGAGCTCAATTTTACAAAAAATGGGTCCCGTACCTAACTTACACTCTCTTAACTTTCTAACTAATAGGTTGAAATAAGCCTAGGTGCCTCGGGACCCAAGTCAAGAGTCCACCTAGCCTACAAAATTTACATTCTGAAGCTTTTGGTATAGTTAGAATCAATATATGAGGTTGTCTAACTAAAGTTTTAACCCGGTAGCAAATTTGAACTAGAAAAGACTTTAAAATAGGAAATTAACTCTAAAAATCAAATGAACTGCCCGACAAAAAAATTTTCAGTTCCAGCAAGTCATAAATGAATTAGGAAAACTATAGAAAATCTCTAACTATGATAACAAGAACAAAAATGGAAAATAACTTGAAGGGTCATTACATGATTCTTGGATAATAAAAGGGAAAACCCAGGGTTAAAGCACTAAAACAATCATACTCAGCTATATTATTTTGTTGGTTAGGTTAATTATCCTTGTTGTTGGTTCACGGGGTCGATATTATTACTATGGCTTTCAAAACTAATAATCAATTATCTAACTTAGCCCCACAACTACATCGTTAAGTGGGTATGCGAGAACTAAGTTAAAAGAATTCATATTCTATCACATAATTGAACCAAATAGGTACTTTAGGTATATTCCTATCGCACCATCTAGGCAGTGTGGCATGCCAATGTGATAAACACGTCCAGATTTGGTTAAGCCATGTCCCATGTGCTTGTACATTAACTATATATCATATTGATAAACTTACCAAGCATTCTATATCATCAAACACCATAAATTAAAGCTTAACACAACATTGAATCCCACATAATAAACTAGAAAGGAACATAACTCAATCTAAGAGTACTAGTTTACATATTTGAATATTAACTTAATGTTTTCACTCAAAACTCTTTGTGAATACGCCTTAAACACTACTAATACATAACTAAAAGCTTTGATCCTTATATATACAAGGATTACATCAATAAGGACAATAGAAGTCCTCAAAATAAAGCTTAGTAACCGTAGATAACAACACATAGGTGCAGAAAATCTACCTAAGATCCTCACCCCACACTTAAAGCCTTGTTCATCCTCGGGCAACTCTTCACTTAAGTATTATGATCATTAGAAGACTCTAATACTACTACTATAAGCAATTCATTCAATCTAGCACTACAATGAGTTCACAGATAGCAAGTTTCACACACAAGCAAGTCTTGTACAATCAAGAACTCAAGAATAGTACTTTAGAATATCCTTACTTTAAAAATTGACTTAGAAAGTTGGAAAAATCATGCATATTAATCAGTTATAGAGATCATGCAAATTACCTAATTATCATCAAACATATGCCATCACCAAAAAAAGTTAGCCATTATCACTCACATAGATAAAGTTATCACACAAATAGGTATAAGGATAAAATTCTTCTCACTCTTATAAAGAATTCACTAGTTACACAATATGACCCATAGGCTTGCCTTAGTGTAGTACTCTACTAATATTAGAATGTTAAAAATTAGGATTAAATATGTCTTTAAGATTTGTAATTTAGGCCAAGGGATGGGTCAGAAATATTTTTACCAAGAATAACAAATATCTTCCCTAAGAGCTTTAATACATCACATGAACAATAAGATTTTTCTATTAACAACCAATTTGCACCGCTTCTTTCTACACACATATTTGTTTTTATTTTACCCCATCTTATTAATCTAATTTATAATTATTATGGAGGGAGTATTCTTTATCATCTTATGATCGAATATTATCACAATATCTCTTTTTCATAACAAAACTCCCAACCACAACTCATCACTATTTCAACACCAATTGCTAATATCTTAAGGCTTTATTTTCACTTTTCCCTTCTTATTTTTCCTACTCCTTAACCTCATTAATTTCTAATGAAAGTACTTAGGAGCTTTGTATCAAATTACACTCAAACAAAATAAAAGGAATAAGCTACATATGAGGATACTAAAGAATATAGGCTAAAGGATCAATGGGGCTAACTAGGATAATGCACAAGGATAGATAAAGAAAAAGGTATATAAATGCCAATAAAATAAAGGCCTACATCATATCCTAAACCCACATTTTTTATTTTACTTTGCATACACCGGGAAAGTTCTACACATCATATACAACATGGAATATACAAACAAACCTTATACACACATGGCACATGCTCAAGTCAACTAGGATCATCATAAAATCTAAACTAAGTAATCACACGAATTTAGAATTAAGCCAATAACATAAAAGAGTCATAAACAAGAGCCTAGGTGTCTCAAAAGTAGTAATTTACTACAATCAACATGCTTTCACAACCAAACCAACTTGCACCATGCAAACATGCATAGAACCAATAAGAATATCTCACTTACCTAACACAAAAATTTAAAAGTTACTCTTAAAAAGAAAAAAGATATTAGGTTCAAAGAGAACCCACATGGAAAAGAACTAGAAAGAACAATAACGGGTGGATGAAGCGTGCACTTACTAAACTAACCCAAATAAACTTAAAATTTAAAACCAAAATCTTTTTCTAATTTTCTCAAATTTACTAAAAACTAGAAAAACAACTAAAAACTGAGATCCTACTGTGCCAATTAACCCAAAGACAACAGAATTTCCCCACCCCATACTTAAAAATCTACTTTGTCCCCAAAGTAAAATCAAAAGCAAAGATAGAATGTAATGACCCTCTAAGTTATTTTCTGTGTTCCCACTAATTTTTACCATTATAGCCTTTCCATAGCTGCCCCAAGGCATTTATGAATTGCTGGAATTGATAGTTTAGTTACCAAGCAGTTCATTTATTTTTAATATTTAATTCCCTATTTGGAAGTCTTCGTGGGTTCCAAATGGCCATAGGGCAAAAAATTTAGTAAAACAATCCTGGACGTGAATTTTGACTATGCCAATAACTCTGGAATATTGATTTTAGGCTAGGTAGACCTTTGGATTGGGTCCCAATGAACCCAAGTTCATTATGATCTATTGATTGGAAAATTAGAAAATTAGGAATATGGGTATAGGGCCCACATTTGATCGAACCAACCACGGATGGAAAATTCAACTTTTTCGCCATATTTGAAAACTCAAATTTAGTTTGATTACATATTTCATTTACTTATATCAAATTTTGAATGAATCTCAAGGCATTACTACAAATCTTAGAAATTTATAAAGTTGCTAGTGTTAAGAGGTGCACGATCACTCAATAGGGCATCATGATTGCCCTATGGTGATATTTATAAGAGGGAACAGAATTACCCTTGCATGATCTTCTGCTATGGATGGAGATCACCATACATGATTTCCTATGATGGCTATAAATAAGACTCTTGGGTTGAATTTTTTGATATTTCCGCTCATCTTTGAGACCTAGGAACCCTAAAATGGTGTGTCAACCTTTAATTGAGTCTTAGGTGAAACTTAGATGCTTAGTTAACATATATTTTTATTATTAACTATGGATTTGAGCTATGAATCCTTCCATTTCATATTTGAATTTCTTGATTAATAGACCAAAATCCTAAATAGCTTAAGGGCTTAATTTTAGCCCAAATAAGATTGGTTTTCACCTATTTCTTGAGGGTTATGATTCCCTATCGGTGTATGAACATTGGTTTGATCTCATAAATGTGTTTTTCATGATTGGGACCTTCTTGGGGTTTTTGGTGTTATTTTTGGACCAAAAGTACAATGGTGCAATATGGGTATCGATGTTTTCATAATGATGTCTAGATTATGTTTTAAATAGCTTGGCATCTTGAAAAAGATTCTCGAGAGCGAATAGCAAAGGTATAGTGGATTTTTTAGCAATCTTATAATTTGAGGTAGGCTAGGCTTACTCTTTTTTAGATTGAGCTATGATATAGTATAATTATGTTATATTGTTAGATTGGGATCGGTTTTTAAGTATTGGATTGAAGAGATGCAAGACATAGGTTAGTTTGACCTATTATCCTCTATGAATCTTAGAGTCAGAAAGCTTGACTTATTTCTATCTATCTTAGGTGGAATAGACTTCATAACTCATGTTTAGCATGATAATCCTTAGAATACTCAACCTTAGATGAAATACTACAGTTGCTCATACTTAGAATAATATTGGCCTTAGTTAATTATACTAGAAGAGGTTGCCTTTGTTCTATCGGCCTTAGTAAAAGTGTTTGAGTAAAACATCTACCATTGGGTTTATGGTGGCTTACTATACATTTAAGAGTTGATTTAGATACCTTAGTCTAGTCTGGTGTAGAAATTGACTTAGAATTCATTTGGGGTATTTAGAAGTGGGATAGTTGACCTAACTAGAGAGTACCTTTTTGAGGCAATATTGATGATTCATGGTATTTGTTTGTTATGTGATTTAGAATTGAGAATGATCCCTGAGTGATTATGCCTTTGTATGACTTATTGGCTAAAGCTTTGTTCAAGTTATTAATTATGTTATTGTGATTAACCATTATTTGGGCTAATGAACATGCTATTAAATGGGCCCTTAACTATAATATGGCCTAAGCTATAAATGATGTTAATGACCATGCTATGAACAAATAATAAATCAAGTCATTCTTTATCTATTACTCATACTAATGATAAATTATCTTTAGGCCAATAGTAGGCCAATAAATATGCTACTAATGGTCCATTGATAATTATATCACTTATGGTTATACCGATGGACTAAATGACTAGATTATGGACTATGTAATGATCAATCCTTAATATTATTTTGATTAAGACATTATTAGGCTAGTGTTTAGGCCATTAACTATGCTATTGTCAAAGTTATGATCATTTTTATTAATTATGCTAATAACTATATTGGAAATCTTTCTTATTGTCGAAATTAGAAATGATGATGTTAATGGTTATAGAAGGCATGCTTATTGACTATACATAAAGATATTTTATAGATTATGCTTGGACTCATCGTACTTTCTTATATGATTACTTAAGCTATAGCTTTTCCCACTTCTTATACATATCTCAATACCTATCTCTCTAGTATGGAATGGAGGAAAGATATTGGTATTATAGATATAAGTTTTGAGGAAAAACCCAATGATTGTTTATGTTATTTATGTTACATGTACATAAATCTATAGATAAAGTGACATTTATGATGAACATTGTATTTTGGAGGAACGCTCTTCTTTGCTTCTCTTTTATATCTATTTATTTTATCCCTCGTGGGCTTTGTATTTACTTTAGCCCTCGTGGGACTTGTTCTTTATTAATGATATAAATTTACATATTGTGAATATTGATGTTATAATGATACTCAACCTGTTCGAAGGATATTATTATGTTATGTTGATATCTGGCAAAGCTGAAGGATATTGTAATTATATGATGATACCTAGTGTAGCCAGAGGATATTATGATGATATGATGATACCCGGAGTGGCCAAATGATATTGTGATGATATGATGATACCCAATATAGCCAGATGATATGATGACACACAAAAAGAATAGATCATATTGTTATAATATGATGATACGCAGTGCAGATAGAGGATATTATAATGATATGTTGATACATATTACGGCTGGAGAATATTGTGATGTTACATTAATACCAAAATAGGTCAGAGGAAACTATGATGTTATGATAATGTTCAACAAGGCCGGAGGATGGTTATTGATGTGCTTATGTGTACTTCTACTAGTTTAAATCTAGATATCCCTTTGGATGTCAATTATATGTTTATTTATGCTCTTGTGTAGTTGGGTATAATATTAATATTAGAGATGTCGGCCATAGTCTTCTAATGAGTTAAGGTATACAGTGGTATAGTTATTTATTTAAGGATGAGAGATGCTTAGGGGTGATATTATTGATGTGGCCAATAGGGACTAATGGATTGGTGAGCCTTAGTGATAAAGAGGACTAGTGGCATTGATGGCTATTAATAGTGATGATTAACTTATTATGGAGGTTAGTGATAATGAGTTTAGCTATGGTGGTGATTAGTTTCTATTAATGACAAAGTTTATGACGTTGACTAGTTGTTAAGAGAGGATTTATGGACTAATGATCAAAGATATTAGAGGATGTTAGTTGATCAATGGATAATGCAGAAAAAGTGATTGGTGGACTTTTGTTAGATGAAAGCTCGTGGAATTATGATAGCTTTAAATAAATATTGGTTAATCGATGAATATGGTCTAGTGGTGAATCTTGACTAGATGCAAAATATTAGCTAGTTTGTGAATAATGGTTAGACATTGAACTTTGAATAGTGATTATGTAATAAATACAGAATAGATAATAATTAGAGGTTATATGATGACTAGTGAGTAATTGATTATGTATTAAGCGCTGTCTAGCTAATAATGTGTGAATAAGGTGAATTGGCGAGGTAGATCCTATATAATGGTATAGTTATGGTTATGTTTATATTGCTATATGTCATTCTATTATGATTATTATTATGATTATGAATGTTGGCAAATGATTGGTTGATGAAAATTGAGGAAAACTATGGATAATGGGAAAGTTTGGATATATTGTTGATTTGATTCCTTAATGTTTCTCTTGGGTGTACTCTCCTGTGGTATGGGACGCCGTGATGAGTTTTTTACTTTATACACTAGTTGGTGTATGGACGCCATCTTTGTACTTGTGTTTGTTTGTGATTGTACGTGCTTTACTTTATGATTCGGAATCATTTATTTTTATGCACGATGATATTGGCATGCATTAGTCCCTTATGTTATGTTGTTATTCCAATATTTAATGCTTATTATGTACATCGATATTTTCATGTGTTGATGCCTTATGTTACACTGTTATTTCGATTTGTTTACTTATTATATTAAGTGATGATTCAGGTTTAATTCCTTAACATAGTTATGATTATCTTGCACTTTATCATTCTTACATCATGATTTATCTTAGTCGGATGATGACGCCCACTGAGTACTTGTTGTTTTGGTAATCATACTATACTTTTGTACCTTTTTGGTGTAGATTCAATTATTACCTATCGTCGTTGATTATGGTCTATGCGATAATTTATTTCTAGAGATAGTGTGAGCTTTTAGAGTTTGAGTCACCCATTTTCCTATTATCTATTGTATTTAGTCTTTAATATTCAAGATAGATGTAATGTCTATTCTAGACTTAGAGTTGTATTGATACTATTAGTTACTCTTGTACTAACTATACCAAGTTTTAGGCTTGGTATAATATTTACTATTTATTCTATTAGAACCCCTTAATTCCATAGTAGATGTCCTTGAACTTTTCCTATGTTGGGCCTTTCTTGTGGAATTAACCCATTATATTAGCTTCAAGTAAGGGCATTGACTTACCTACCGGAGGGTTGTTGTTTGTGTCATTATGGCCCATAAATTGGGTAATGATAAGTTGGTATCAGAGCCAAGTTGCATCGATATCATTGGTACAATATCAAGTGTCTTAGTAGAGTTTTTCGAATCAACATATTAGCATCTATTTCCAATCTTCGGGAGGCTATAGGGAATTAATAGGAGTTCGTCACTTCATTCACTCATTTTGTGCTATGAGTTTGAGCTGATTTGAAGAAAATTCTCTCAAATTTATTCATATTTAGAAGGTGAGGGCATGTGATATTACTACATGAGACAATGGTCTTGAGACTGAGTGCAAGTATCCTACTCTTGTTTTTAACGTGGATGACCTAGAGTGTATGGACAACTTAGAGACATGCCCCCAGATAGAGGCTACGATATGTCTCCTTCCCCAAACCCTATTCCTATATATGTGCTTGTGATTAGTCTACCATAATAAACGGTGGATCGGGAACCTGCCCAGGATTCACTAGAGTTTATTTCTTTAGCAATACTTAGAGATGTGTTATTTAAGTTATTGGATGATATTGGTGGTATACCATCTGATGGTGCATAGTCTGCAGACCAACGTGGTACTGGAGAAGGTGTGCAACCTTTAGCTGTGGCTCCCTAAGTTGAGATTCCTCCTGCATTGGTAGTTTCTTAGGTGGTAGTTTCCATCCAGTGGTTGCCCAACTTGCTATGTCTTTTAAGGAGAAGAACACATTATTGAGACTTCATGGTATAGATTACACCATATTTTAGTTAGATTGTCTATTTGTCTTTAATAGAGAGGTTATTTTGACTTGTCACCAGCTGGATCTTCTCCTTTCTTCATAAACTCAGTTCTCTGAGATATCTTAGAGAAGTATATGCCACACAACCTTAGATATTGATTGAGAGGTCAGTTCTCTAGATTGGAGTAGGGTTCTATTATAGTTACTAAGTATAAGAGGGTTCGCTGCTTTGATAGAAAGTTGAGTCTTTTTCTTTATTTGCCTACTTAGAGTTTGGTTGTCGTGGGTAGGTATTTTTTGAGGTATTGAAGGATGCTAGAGTGATAGAGAATATGCACTGTGAGGGACATAATATGAGGACTAGGTTTTAGGGTAGACTCAGTTGGTGCTGTCGTAGGTACCGACCCAGAGATGACAGTTCTTAGAGTAGGTATCCTCTACATCAATCCTTTTAACCTCAGAGTCAATTGAGTCGGCCTATTTAGCTATCTCTTTAGATTACCAATGGAGGTCAATCTAGTGCTAAGGATTGCCATAGTAAGGTCAACGGTAAGTCCTTGAGGGGTTTATTTTCTAGCCAGTCTAGACGTGGTGGTCATTTCACGTTAGCAAATCTATTTGTTTTTGTCCTGTTTAGATTTCTCAATTTACTTGTGGATTTCCCGATCACTATTTATAGGATTGCTTTAGTTATAGGGTGATGATTAGTTCAGTTTAGAGTGTTTCCCTATTAGAGAATTTCACCCCTCAGTTAAAGATGGTTTTTATAGTTGCTGGGGTAGTTTCTAGGGTACTCAAGGAGGTTATCAAACAAGCAAGACAAGAGGTCGATTAGGTGCCAAGCCAGGCAACGGGCGTGATTAGTTGTATGTAGTACCTACTATACCCGAGGCTTAGACTTTGGATATTGTAATTATAGGTATGATTTCTGTGTGGTGCCAGTCAGTCCTTGACTTATTTGATTCTAGATATACTTATTATTGTATATATACTTATTATGCACCACAGTTAGAGTTGTTTACTAATTAATTATCTATGCCAATGCACTTATCTACTACCATGGGTGATTCTTTAGTAGTGGATTAAGTATTCTAATCATGTGTTGTGACTGTCAGTGATGTTGACACTTATGCCAATTTTATTATTCTAGATATGCTAGATTTTGATATGATTCTGGGCATAGACTAATTATCCCACTATCATGCAGTTAGTTGAGGGCTAATAGGGATTATATCTTAAGTTCATGCTAAGAGACTTATCTCCATGGGTTGTGAGTCTTATGTCACTTATGTTTGTGATGCTAGTGTTGACAGTCTGTCGGTTGACTTTGTTCTTATTGTTTGTGAGTTTCCTGATATGTTCACTACCGACTTTCTTGGTATTCCCCTTGTTCATAAGATTTTATCTATTGACCTTGAGCCTGCATCGACCTATTTCTATTGTACCTTAACATATGGATCCTGCCGAGCATAAGGAGTTGAATTCCCAGCTTCATGATGCAGTCATATTTTTTGAGATTAATTTGAGGCTTTGTATGGTAGGAGATGCCGTTATCCGATTATATGGGTTTAAACTTCCAAGGTTAGACCCCCATGGTGAGAATATGCTTGAGGAGTTATTAGATAGAGTCAGGTGATTCAAGATAGATTGAGAGCGTCTTAAAGTAGGCAGACTGCCTATGAAGATTGTTGGCTTTGAGCCTTGAGTTTGGGGTTGGTGATTGTGTATCACCCATAACGGGTGTTATAAGGTTTGGGAGTAAGGGTATACTAAGTTCGAGATATATTAGACCCTTTGAGATTCTCTGGGTTTTTGGTGTGGTAGGTTAGGGGTTCACTTCGCCTTCGTATTTTGCTACTCTTCTTCTAATTTTCCATGTGTATATATTATGGAGGTATATTGTTGACCTGTCCTATATGCTTAGATAGGACTCAGTCTAGTTGAATGAGCATTTGTCCTTTGTTGAGAAACCTGTGCTTATTTTGGCTAATCATGTGAGGTGGTTGCATACTATAGATATCAAGGTTGTTAGGGTTCAATAGAGATACTGCCCAGTAGAGGAGGCCACTTAGGAGATTGAGAGCGAGATATGGGCCTAGTATCCTCACTTGTTTGATACTTTGCATTTATCCTAGTTCTTAACTTTCGTGGATGAAATTTCCTTTGTAGTGGATATTGTAATGACCCTCCAGGTCATTTTTCATGTTCCTGCTTATTTTTTCTATTAGAGCCTTTCCATAGCTGCCCCAAGACATTTATGACTTGCTAGAACTGATAGTTCAGTTATCAGGTAGTTTATTTGTTTTTTAGAGTCATTCCTAATTTAGAAGTCTTTGATAGTTCCAATTAGCCTTTGGGTGAAAATTTCAGTAACATAATCTCGGATGTGAATTCCAGATGCGCCAGCAATATTATAATATCAATTCTACTCTAGGTAAACCTTTGGATCTGGTCCCAATGCACCTGAGCTCATTTCAACCTATTGGTTAGAAAGTCAAAAAATCAAGAATTTTGGTGAGGGCCCATATTTGGTTCAAATAACCTTGGATAGAAAATCCAACTTCACCATCGCATCTGGAACGTTGAAATTAGTGTGATTACATAGTTCATTTGCCTATATCAGGTTCTAAATAAATCCTGATGCATCGTTGGATAATATAGAAATTTCCCAAGTTGCTGGTATTCAAAGGTGCACGAGTGCACAAAAAGGCATCTTAACCTCCCTATAGCGATAACCATAGGAAGGGCCGTGATCGCCCTTGCATGATCTCCATCTATGTATAGAGATCATCATATATAATTGCCTGTGGTGGCTATTAAAGAGACCCTTTGGTCAAATTTCTGAACATTTCCACTCATCTTTGAGACGTAGGAACCCTAAAAACGTCTGTGAACCTTAAATTTAGTCTTGGGTGGAACTTAGAAGCTTTATTAACATATATTTTCGTGATTAACAATGGATTTGATGCATGAATCCTTCCGTTTCATATTTGAATTTCTTGATTATTTAACAAAACCCCCTAATAGTTAAGGGATTGATTTTATCCCGTATAAGCTTTGTTTTCTCTTATTTAATGAGGGTTATGATTCCCTAATGGTGTATGAACATTGGATTGACCTTGGAAACATGTTTTTTATGAATAGGACCCATTTGGGATTTTCGGTGTCATTTTTGGACCCAAAGAACAATAGTGCAATATGGGTATCAATATTCTCATAATGATGTGTAGATTATGTTTTAATAGCTTGGCACCTTGAAGAAGCTTCTCGAAAGGAAAAGAGAAGGTTTAGCGGATTGTTGATCAATCTTCAGATTTGAAGTAGGCTAGGCTTACTCCTTTCTAGATTGAGCTATTTTACTGTATAGTTGTGATATCTTGTTAGATTGGGATGGGTTTTAAGTATTGGATTGATGAGATATAAGACTTGGTTTTGTTAGATCAATTAGGCTATGTGAATCTCAGAATTGGAAAGCTTGACTTATTTCCCTCTATCTTAGGTAGAATAGACTTCATTACTTATGTTTAGCATGAGAATGCCTTAGAATACATAAACCTTTGGTGAAATTCTCTAGTTGCTCATACTTAGAGTAAAATTGATCATCATTGTTTATACTAGAGAAGGTTGCATTAGTTCTATTGGACTTAGTATAAGGTCTTGAGTAGAAATCTACCTTGGGACATATGGTGACTTTCTATACATCTAAGAGTTGATTTAGATGTGTTAGTCTAGTCTGGGGTTGAAATTGACTTAGAATGCATTTTAGGGATTTAGAAGCAGGCTAGTTGACCCACCTTAAAGAAAGATTGAGGATTAGTTCCCTTGAAACTTATGCTTAGTAATTGACTAGAGAGTGCCTTTTTGAGGCAATATTGATGATTCTTGGTGTTTGTTGGTTATGTGGAATGGCATTGAGAACGATGCCTGAGTGATTATGCCTTTGTATGCCTTATTAGCTAAAGCGTATGTTAAGTTATTAATTATGTTATTCTGATTAACCATTATTCAGGCTAAGGAACATGCTATTAAATGAGCCCTTGACGATAAATATAAATTATCTTTATGTTAATGGTAGTCCAATGAATATGATACTAATGGTTCATTGTTCATCATATTTCTTATGGTTATGCCCATGGACTAAATGACTAGATTATGGATATGTAATGATCATTCTTTGATTATAATCTTTATTAAGCCATTTATTAGGCTAGTATCCAGGTCGTTAACTATGCTATTGTCCATGCTATGATCATGCTTAATAATTACCCTAATAACAATATTGGAAATCTTTCTTATTGTTGATATTATAAACGATGATGTTAATGGTGCTAGAAGGCATGATTATTGACTATATGTAAATATATTCTATATATTATTCTTGGACTCATGATACTTCCTCATATGATTAATTATGCTAATGTTTTTGCCACTTCTTATACATATCTATATACCCATATTTCTGGTATGGGATGGAGCAAAGATGTTGTTATTAAAGATAGAAGTTCTGAGGCAAACCCGATGATAGTTTATGTTATTCATGTTACATATACATATATCTATTGATAAAGTTACATTAATGATGAACATTAGATTATGGAGGTATGTTCTTATATTCTTCTACTTTATATATATTTACTTTAGCCATTGTGGGGCTTGTCATTTACTTTATCACTTATGGGGATAGTTCTTTATTAATGATATAAATTGGCATATTGTGACTATGGATGTTTTAATGATACTCGACAAGGTTGAAGGATATTATGGTGTTATGTTGATACCTGATAAGGACGAAGGATATTGTGATGATATGATGATACCTAGTGCGAACGGAGGATATTGTGATGATATGATAATACTCGATTTGTCCAGATAGTATTGTGATTATATGATGATATCCGATGTGGCTGGTTTATATTGTGATGATATGATTATACCTGATAAATCCGAATGATATTGTGATGATATAGTGAAGCCCGGTGCGATCACAATATATTATGATGATATGTTCATACTTGATGTAACCGGAAGATATTTTGATGTTATATTGATACCCGACAAGGTTGGAGGAAACCTTGATTTTATTATGATGCCCAACAAGGTCAGAGGATGATTATTGATGTGCTTACGTGTACATATACCGATTTGAATACAGCTATCCCTATGTATGGAAATTATGTGTTTATTTATGCTCTTATGCAGTTGGGTATGATGTTGATATTTGAGATGTCAGTCATAGTTTTCTATTGAGTTAAGTTATAAAGTGCTAGAGTTGTTGATTTAAGGATGAGGGATACTTAGTGCTGTTTAAAAATCTTGGTAACCATAACTCTAGTTTGTTAATCTCATTGAATTACCATTTACAAAAGAATCACTAGTTGGAACAACTCTGTTATAATTATTTATATAAAATTCATAAATCAAAACATCTTTTTCTCTAGAATCTTCGATCAATATTCTCATAACAACCACAATACTTAAGTGAACATAGTATTCCCTGTGAGATTCGACACCCAACCTAGTTGGGTTCTCGATTTTATAGAGACCTCTCACTCTCTCGCAAGAAACGTGTAATTTGGGCGTATCAAATTTTGGCGCCGTTGCCGGGGAATACGACTGTCACTTATGTTTGTGTTTGTTAGTTGACCTTTGGTCAAGTTTCCCAAATTTTAATTTTATTTGTTATTTTTGTTCTGTTCAAGGTAAGTATTATGTATTCCAAGTACACGGAGGTCAGGTGCTCCATTATAACTAGTACATACGGAACTTCAGCAGATTGGAAGAATGACAGACCCACAAGATGCTGAAAGGCTAGCCGCCTTGGTTAGAGCCCAGCTTAATCAAAAGAATGATGGTCAACAGGTGCATCATCCAAATCCTGATGATGATGATTTGGGAGATGATGACTTATTGGATCCTGTCAACTCAAGGTATGTAGAGAATATGGTTGCACCGATATACCATAATATGAAAAGGAATCGTCCCTTTAGGGCGTGGCAGGATCATCAACCATTACAATTTGATCTTAATGATGACAAGGATGGAATGGATGGAGTTGGTGCAACTGGATCTATTATTCCTCCCCCTTTAGCACCTGGAGCTAAGTTCAATATTACCAGCATGATTATTCAACTCCCCCATCTCAAGGGGTTGTTCGGTGGTCTTCTAGGATATGATCCTAACATGCATTTGGTGAACTTTGTCACCATTTTAAAGTCCTTTGATAACCTAGGAGTGGGCCAGAATTCCATCCGCTTGCGCTTATTTTCGTTGTCTCGGTCTAGGTAGGCAACACTATGGCTTAATGGGCTGACTCCTGATTCTATAACCAACTGGAGGCAGTTGAAAGAGGCTTTCCTAGAAAGGTTATTTCTACCTTCCAAAAGGGTACAGTTAAGGGATGAGATAAATAACTTTCGGTAGCTTCCAACTGAAGCTCTTCACGAGACCTGGGAGAGGTTTAAAAAGAAGCTGATGCAGTGCCTGAATCATAATATGACTGATATCCATTTGATGGACACTCTCTATAAGGCCTTATTCTTGAGCCGAGGGTCTATCGGAAACAACCTCGCTGCTTCTTCAAATATAGTGGTATGGACTGCGTATATTCTACCCTTCCTAGACCCCACTATATGGGAATATACTGGATTTGTTATTGTTGTTGTTGTTGTCTCTATAAGGCCTTAAAATCTATTACGAAGCGAGCCGTGGATAATGCTGCTGGAGAATTATTTTTGGATCTCACTTTTCTAGAAGCCTCAGAAATGCTCGATAGGATGACTAAACAAAGTAAAGCTTGGTATGACTGCAGAACGATGCAATAAAGAGGAGGAACGTGATAATGATATGGCACATTTGAAGACGCAGATGGGTTTATTGACTAAGCATTTATTATATGGAAAAATGCAAAAGGTGAAAGCTGTTGCATCCCAAGGCAGAGCTGATTCTAATTCTGAAAAAGAGGCGAACTATCTAAATAATCAGGGGGTTTTCGAGGAAATAGCCAAGGAAATCAAGGTTGGAACTATTACGACAAGGCTGGTTACAAGGATATGGATCAAGGGAATTGGAAGAATAAAAATGATATGAGTAGACTACATGTACCTCCTAGAAGCCGAGATAATACTGCAACTAGATCGGGCAAAATGTCCATGGTTGACATAATGGAGAACTTATTAAAAGGAGTTGAGGCTACCAACTCTGGAGTGACCACTATAAAGAGTGATTTGTCTTCGATGAGTCAGTTGGTAAATTCATACACAACTTCTATCAAACAGTTAGAGAAGCAAATGAGCCAACTCTCAGCATCATTGAATCATAGGAAGTGCAAAAAATTGCCAAGCAATATAGTTCATAAACCTCGTAATGATGGCTCTTGCATGGCAGTTACCAAATAGAGTGGTAAGGTATTACCAGGCCCTTCTGTGGGAAAAGTTGTTATTGAAGATGTGATTGAAGAGGATGTTGAGTATAAAGAAGGTTATCCAGTAGACTCTGAGAAACTTGATGGTATTGATATTCCTTTTAATCATCAGCAAGTTGATGAGTTAGAAAAAAGGAAAGATAAGGAGAAGGAAGTAGCGTTGACTACTCTCCCAAAACTACTGCCTCCCTTTCCCCATAGATTGAAGAAGAAGGCCGATAATGCAAAGTTTAGTAAATTCATGGCAATGTTGAAGTAGCTGACGGTGAATGTTTCTTTGGTGGAGGCATTTGAGCAGATGCCAGGATATGTGAAATTTATGAAGGATCTTGTGATGAAGAAGAGAGAAGTAAGCTACGAACCAGTGGATACTGTAGTGCTATTTCTAAAAGATCCTTGGTGCATAAGAAGGCAGACCCAGGATCATTCACCATCCCTTGTACTATTGGGTCTCTAGACTCGTCTAAGGCCTTATGTGATCTAGGAGTGAGCTTTATTCTGATTCCGCTAGCTGTTTATAAAAATCTAGGTTTGGGGGATCCTCTACCCACAAATATGTGACTTGTAATAGAGGACAGATCAGTAAAGAGGCCTATAGGAATATTATACAATGTGCTATTAAAAGTGGTTGGTTTTATATTTCCCGTAGACTTTGTTATTCTAGATTATGAGGTGGATTTTGAGGTGCCCATAATCTTGGGTTGACCTTTCCTTGCAACCGGAAGTGTTCTTATTGATTTACTAGCTAATAAGCTCCTATTCAGGCTGAATGATAAAGTGGTTCGGTTTGATGTGTGCCAATATATGAAGCAGCACAAGGAGATGAGTGTGTTCTCCATTGTTGATGTTTATTATGAGGATGAGCACGAGGTACCGATAAATATGGATATCAAGTGACTAAGCCTCCTTGGCAGTTCGCTAACTTTGGAGTTCACACTTTAGACAATTTCTTTTATTCCACCTTTATTTCTCCTCCTTATCCTTTAATGCACATTCAGCTTGGGTGTGGTATCCTTAATTCTTTATTTTCTTCTATTTTCACATTTTTCTTTTCTCTTTTTTTCTACCACACCTAGTCTTAACTTTTCTTATTCTACCCTTCTTCATATCCACTCTATATAACGCACCCCTATCATAGCCACTCTCAACTTAGGTGGTTTGCCTGAGTTGAGGTGCACAATGGTCAAGGAAAACCAGGGCAAAAATTGGTTCATTACAATACGAATGGGAGGCTAAAAGGTGTACCAAAAAAATAGGCTATACGGTTTAAAAACTGGGATCAAGGGATACTAGTTCACAATAAAAGGTCATTTAGGCTAAAAGTGGACTAAAATAAAAAAAAGGTATGTGATCCTTTCATAACCTACTATTCTACAACAAAGGCAAGACTAATCGGGAAAGATCTAGATTTGACATATAAAGGGAACTAGGTATAATCTCATCCATACACAGCACAAAGTCACATGATAAGCTACTACCTCTCCAATTTATGCACAAGCTAGCTATGATTGTCACATCCCTAATTCTAATGCCATAAAAAGATCCACAAAATTCACATATATACACATACACACAATTCTAAAGGGCAGCCTGGTGCACTAAAGTTACCGCTATACGCGGTGTTTGGGGAAGGGCCCTACCACAAGGGTGTATCGTACGCAGCATTACCTTGCATTTCTGCTAAAGGATGTTTCAAAGGATTGAACCTGTGACCTCATGATCATATGGAAAAAACTTCACCATTACTCCAAGGCTCCCCTTTACCCCAAGGCTCCCCATCTCATACACATATACACAATTCTAAAAAAAACAAATTTGGAAGGGGTATCATTTTTCTTATAATCAATAAAAAATATGATAACTTCCCTAAATACTTAAAAATCTCCTAATTACATAAAAACAAACACAAAATGAAATAAAACACTATAAAACACAAATTTAACCTAGACATGTTGGTTCAACAACCATACTATGACCGCCAAGAAAAGAAGCACGCCAACAAAAACCTACATCATTTGTGGTATACCCTAACCTCAACTAAAAGACTGGAAACTGTCCCCAATGCATGAAAGTAATATAAAACAAAGGGAATAAGGACATACTGAGATGCACTAGGCATTCATTTCATGATCTTCCCCAAATGAGGGTACGTACACAGGTGAAGACAGTGGTGGTGGTGGTGCACT
The DNA here is from genome assembly GCA_030864225.1 of Capsicum baccatum var. pendulum. Lineage (NCBI taxonomy): Eukaryota > Viridiplantae > Streptophyta > Magnoliopsida > Solanales > Solanaceae > Capsicum > Capsicum baccatum. The sequence goes on from CM061557.1 coordinate 125,448,040, forward strand.
ATTGGAAGATGCACCCACAGCTATCCTAATATACTTTTGCCTATCAATAAATATACTCTCCACCGACTCATGTCTGGCCTATTTTAGGGCATAGTGGTATCCTACTGGTCCCCCTCTCAGACTCTCCTGGTCCCAACTATGGGGACTTTCTCATCATCTTCCCCGAACAACTCAAAGTGTTTGGGAACATATAGAGATAATGTCTAAACAACCAAGGGTATGACCAGAGGTATAGATGTCATAAGGCTCTTTGTGAGAGAGTGCACCTCTGCTTACAAGATATCCATCTCCTCCCTAATATGTCCTAGATGTGGTGTCTCAATCTCTATATATCGGGATACCAAACATCCCTTTAAAGCATCCATACGTGCATGTAAATCAGTAGAGAAATCTAACATAGAAACTTTATGAGCACAATCTAATTTAGCCTCAGCTGTCTCTATTCTGGTCTAAAATTATGGCCAGATCTGCGCATATAGAGTCTTCACCTTGGACTCAATATTCCATAATCGAGTATCGGTGACTCTCTATCTATCCACCAAGATTTCTAAAAACTTTTGAGATACTAGTATCATACCTGAGGTAGCTAATGTAGTAGATGGGCGAGGGGCAATGACACAGCACCCATCAGCTTTGAAGTAGAAGTCGGCCAGGATGTTGATATAGCTGGGGTCCCCTAACCTTGAGTACTCAACTCGGGGGATTCTCTATGCTCCTTTATATAATACTCTATACTAATCCCCAAATCACCTCCTTGGAAACCAATAGGCTCTATGGGTACTGATGGGCCCTCGGATGGGGCCAAGGGCACTGTAGTAGGAGCACGGGTCTCCTAAGAAGGTTTGGAAATGATGGATCCTTCATTTTCCTTGTTTTTTCCATGGACATCGCCTGCACTCTTATCAACACCTGGTATATCAGGGACACCAGCCTCATCGCATTATCTCTGGATTATACATGGGAATGGCAAAGTCATACTCCTACCGAAAGCTCTCTCATGAAAATCATGTGGAATGATAGATGAAAAATCAATGTCATATCTGGACATTATACTAATAAACAACACATCTATATCCTAAGTCTATAAATTATCTGAAGTAGTCAGAGATAGACAATAACAAACAAGATCCACTAAATCTTGGTGGCAAAAGTCAGTGCCACTTTCTTTGTCATGACTTGGCCCTTATCCAAGGAGTATCATCACCCAGAGGTAAGATATAGTAGCAATCCATCTCATCATCTCAACTATCTCACTTATGTGCTTAGTATCTCTCATAATGTGTCTATAATATAAAGCTCTCAATCTATAGTCACACTCTACTATGGATGCTAGAGCAACATAATTAGTCCCAAAGAAAACCCAGAAGATGGTTGCTGCTAAATTATTTACTATAAACCTTCTCACACAAGTCAACACAGTATACATCGAAAGATCTATACTCTTCGGTGAAGTCAACTCTACTATGGTGCAGTATGATAAATAAAAATCTCTCACCAAAGTTGGGATATAATAACCTAGGGGTCGATTCATCCACCCTAACTGATACCTATCAAACGCAACCTACAATAGTGGTGCACCGACCAACCCAAACAAGTTAATATATCTCTTCATATAGATGTTTCTCATGGGACTGTCTGACTAGGTAATATGACTATCCTACTCAAAAGTAGTATAAAGTCCCTCCATGCACCACCTCGGGTTCACCATATTAATAGGTTTCTCCAAGACATATATGGGGTCGGATGCCTGATTATGCTTAGCTGGTGTCTTTGAATCCGAAGCTGGCACATGATGTGTAAACTGGTATGTACCCTCCTCATACTGGGGTACTATTGATGACTACTCCTAAACTATTTTTCCTTCATCAAACTAGGGTACTGCTAACAAACACTCCTCATCTGCTAATTCTGGCCCATCTTGTTACCCCTTCTCAAACTAGGGGCCTTGTGTAACTACTGTGAGAGGTGACCCTACCTTCTCCTCATCATCATCAGCATCATCACCCTAACCCTCCTTCTCTTCCTCCTCAACTTATTGTGGAGAGTGTGGAGGTGATCTTTAATCTATCTTTATCCTCTTCCTAGAAATATCCTTAAAAGCTTGAATAACCTTAGTATGGGTCCTAGGCTGAGTAAAATTAGGATATTTGCCCCACTATGACTCATCTACAAGTAACACAACCATGGTGCCCAAAATAACTATCTCAAATGCGAGATGCCTTTGGCCCCTAGTCACTCGATGTGTCGCAATGGCCAGGGCTACTCTAAGATATGAAATCAGGTACTTCTCTACCAAACTACTAGGTTCAGAGGACTAGTCTCATCTTCTAGATGGTCCAACTTTATTCTTTTCTGCCATTTGTACCTAAAAAAGCAATTGTTAGCATCCAACAGATAATGAGGGATTGTAAAATTCGAAGAAAAACTCAAAATTTGACATCTTAGAATTTTTTTCAATTTTCTCATCCCTATAACTTTATCTCAGTCTCAAAAAGTCTAATATGTACACATATTTCAAAAATTATCTTTTTCGATGCAAACTAACCATGCAAACTTTTGTTGTTCCTTTACTTTTTCAAGTTCAACTTCTGTTTAGGGCATAATCTTAGTGTTTAAGTCAAGAACAATGCCCTATGTTAGGATTTTTAGGATATTTCAAGGATCCCAACTACAAACTTATTGGGTGCAACTTTTTTAATGTAAATCAAAACACCAACTTACTTGTTTTCACTTTAACACAAGATACTACAAATATGAACCAAGAACCTTACCTTTTAGATAAAAAATTGGAAGTGAAATATGAAGAAATAAAGTAAAACCAAAGTTGGAACACGTTTATTGCACTTTTTGATAGGTTGTTCCCACAATCAAGTAACAGTTTATCCTTTTATTATGTGTGGGGAAAGTTTAAACTTTTAGAGGAAAGTTGGATTGTAAGAAATTATAGTATATTTTGAAGATTTTTAATGTTAAAATTAAGTAATAGGGCTTATATAGAAAAGGGTGTCGGATTAGGGTTTAATTAAGCATTGGTGGGCCCAAGATTTTAAGAAAAATTTGGGCCCAAAACTACCCTCTTACGGTATCCACATATGGGTCGTATGTGGTACATATGATTTGTATATGCGCACTGTATGTGGGCACTAAATTTTGGTCAATTTTCCTGCTCTCTAGACTTTCTATTCATATACTTACTTTTCTACTTACAAGGTCATAAGTGGTATATATGGCCCTTCAAGTTAGTTTATTGGTTAAAGTCTTGAAATTCTCCAAAAAATCCTAAAAATTTCATCATTTTAATTAATGCAAATCTTACCCGGCCCATGTTGGACTTATGACTGTGCTGAATTGTTCACAAAGTCCCTTTCCCTGGATGGTTATAAATCAAGCAATTTTTTCCTCTTTCCAGGCCTGTCCTTATCCTACTTTACCTACACAGAGCTTTATTTAACATTGCAGCACAATGTGGCTATGTTGGTTACTCTGACTTCACCAACAAGCTCATGGGTTGCCTCTCATGCAACACTTGATTTAGTATTGTGGCACGAAGTGGATACCTTGACTATTTATAATTTGTGTTGGTACCTAAAGGAATACCCTCTGGGGTCTTCAATACAATGGATCACCGACACAACTCTCATGTCAGTAGGCTGCTTCATGGTTCCTTGAACGTTGAAAGTGACTTCTTTATTGTTGACTCTGAATATGAACTGTCTTTTCTCCATATGGACCATCGCTCCACCCATGGCCATAAATGGTCTTCCAAAAATATTGGGCATCTCAAAGTCAACCTCACAATCTAGAATGACAAAAGTAATTGGAAAGATAAGATTATCAACTTTTACCAATACATCAAACAAAATTCTCATTGATGTTTTCATAGTTTGGTCTACAATCAACAGCTGCATATTAGTCAGCCATGGATGGCTCAAGCCCAATTTCTTGAATACGGACAGCGATATCAAATTAATGTTGTCCCCTAAGTCATATAAGACTCTAGATGTCCTAATATTACATGGGATCGTGAATGCTCCGAGGTCACAGTTTTTTGGGCCAGAAACTTTTAAGTGACTACACTGCAATGGTTCACTCCTCAGACGTCCTCAAAACAAGTTGCCCTTTTCTTCATCACAAACTCTTTCAGAAACCTAGAATATTAAGGCATTTTTTCCAACGCCTCAAGGAGAGGTCTATTCAAGCTAAATATTTTCAGCATCTTAATAAAATGTTTTAATTTCCCTTTATCTTTCTTTTAATTTAGTGTTTGAGAAAAAGGTAGGGGTGGTCGTGCAATATATCTCACCACAGACTCATCCTTACATATCCTGGAATCGACAGTTGTCACCTTATTAGCTTCCATAGTAGGTGTTTCATCTATCATATCCTTACATACCCTGGAATCAACAGGTTTTACCTTGTTAGCTTCCATAGTAGGTGTTTCATCTATCATAGGACTATCAGTCTTTGGAACCTTATCAGTAGGCCATGGTGGATCAGTAATAGACTAACAACTCTGAATGGTAATAGTAAGATGTTAACTATTATCTTTAGGTTTTGGACAACATTACTTGGAAGGGTATTGCTGACATCTTCTCGACTGGTGCTGTATCTTCTTGATAGCAGTCATATGATACTTAAACATTTGAGTAAAACTTGAAATATTAGCCTTTATAACCATAAGGCTGGTCTCTAGACTTTACTGACTCCTTACTAGTTTAGTCAACAGCACTTCCATTCTTGATTATGTATCCCGGCTTCTTGGCGGAATGTACCTATTTCCCTTCTCTATGTAGTCATCTTTCCATCTCCAGTCATCATCATTCTCCCTATGGTAGACTGAGTATCAATTTCCACAGTAGTTCTGACCTTTTTCCCTTACCCTTGGGATCGGAAACCCTTCAACCAATAATCTATATTCTTAGCCTCCTCTTCTAATTCAAATTCATAAGCTCTAGAGGATCCACCCTATGCTCCTACTATAGTGACTTTCTTGAAATTTACAATTTCAAATTACTTTGATATCAACCCAATATCGGTTCTCAAAATATCAATTTCTTATGCTACAAAATCATTAGCCACTCTCTGGTCAATGGAAGCTCCAATGGCATAAGTACCAGAATCCCTCTCAGCCTCCTGAGTTTACCACCCTCAGTAGTGAAAGATAATCTGGTCTAAAATATCAAAAGCTACCTCCCAGCGTAGTCTCATAAAAGCTCTTCCATATATAGTGTCAGCCATGGATCTAGAACAAATAGTCAGGGCTCTATAGAATATCTCCATTACACTTGTCCTTAAAATACGCTGGTTGGACACCATACTCAACTTCTTCTTGAACCTGAACCAAGGCTCGTACATAGTCTAAAAATGCAACTGTTTAAAGTTGTATATGCCATTCTTTAGCTACAATATCCTAGATGGAGGAAAGAATTGGTATAAGAATTGCCTACACAACTCATTCCATATAGTGATAAATCCTCTTAGGAGATATCATAACCATAAAGACACTTATCCTATTAGTGAGAAAGGTAACAACCTCCATCTAAGTGCCTACGGATTCACTCCTAGATTGGTATAAGAAAAATAGATACCAATGAAATTTTCAAGGTGAATATCTGCATCCTCAAAGGGAAACCCTGCAAATACACCCTTAAATTTTAGGATCTAGATTATGGCACTGGTTATATCAAACTTAATACCTGGGGGGGGGGGGGGGGGAATAGGAGGAATGATCACTTCTATCTCTACTATCTTAATGTAACCCAAGTCCTACTCATTATCGTATGGATGCAAATACTAGTACACTGGGATCACTTGAGTTTGTCCACCTCTAACTCTGTTTTGATTTCCACCGAGTGTTCCTCGATGGTCTGCTTCCTATCTCTACACATATAGTTCTACCTCTAAAGATATACAGTAAGCATCCTTTTCCCTCCTCTGGTTAGTAGCTTGTGGAATCAACTCCTCAATCTATGGGTCAATAATTTCCTAAAATACATGTTGAGAAGGGGGAGGCACCTGGTGTGTACCATTAAGAACCCTTTTAAGAATGTTATCTTTCTTAGTCTCTATCATCCTACTAGTCGGCTGTAGCATTCTCACTACATTGGATTTAAAGGGAGTAAGGGATTACGTTGACTCTTAGTGCTAGGAAAACAACATTGTACACCTAACTAGAAAAAAAATAAAGACCCACAATCTTCAATAACTTTGATTCATAACTCAACACAGTATTCCCTAGCAACATAACAAAAATTTTGATCATGCCCAAACTATACCTCCCAAAAAGGCTATTGCATTCGATGTCAAAATATAGGAACCCAACTCAGTTTTGGGTCAAACCGAAGGTAATATGTGGAACTGAGGTTCTTACTTATTGTAATCAACAAGCAGAAGTAGAAAAGTAAATAGGGGGTTGTTATATCAATAGTAACAAAACTCAAAAGCTTTGGTTGTACACTGTCATAGCAGAACACTAGTCTTATGTTCCCCCTGTATTCTAAATATGTAAGATTCTTGTATTCAACTCAACTATTCAACTATTGTGCATGTAGATTCTGGTAAGATAGGTATCTCCAACTACTTCTTAACATACTTTGGTGAATTTCACTCTTTTCTTCTTAGTCTCAATATGCCGCCTTACTAACCCTTACCTTGGAACACAATTTCTATTATCTCCTCTTATATTCAAGTTGATTAGATGGAGATTAATTGGCTTAGGAAGATAATACAAATAAGATTATTTTTGCAGTTAAATCTAAATCACTATTGTGATCTCTTTTTCCAAACCATTACCTCTATCTTGGTTTCATAGTAAATACAGGTTGGGTGGTAGGTCTCACTTTTGCGATCATCTTTTAAAAGCCTTTCTTGAAAAATGTAGTCTGAAGTAGAAAGTAGAAACACCTTGCAATCCATGACCAAATGGCTAGGTTGTGGTATCCAATAGAGATATGAAGTCCATACTGGCAAAGATTGTGCATTCCAATAGGACCAACTGGTCAAGGAAGTTTGATGATGCTTTATGGGCCTACCAAATAACTTTTAAGACCTCTAATGACGTCCATGCAACACCTCATTTTAGATGATGGTACAATCATTATCAAGATATAGTAACCCAACTAAGGTTTGGGTTGAATCCCAAAGGAACACATGGCTTGATAGATCTTAGTAGTTGTACCCAATGGGCAGAGCAAGAAAAGTAAATAAGGGGTTTTTGTTGTAGTAATCTTGATCAAAGAAAAATATTAACTTGGTTGATATCAGTCGTAAGGAACACCAGGATTGTGTTCACCCTGGCTTCTCAAATCCATAGGTTTATCATGCATTGTTGAACCAATCTAATACCTTGCATGAAGAATCGATAAGTTATGTACCTTCTATAGTATTTTAGACGAGTAGAATGAATTTACCCTTTACCTTTTGAGTTTTAGGGTGTCTCACAACTAGCCATTATCTTGATCTAGTTAACTATTTCCTTTTGAGTCTCTAGTTATTAGATAAAACCTAACCATCTTACGTATATAGAACCTGGAAACATGGACCAATAGTTAAACTCAAAAAGATTATTCTCTTTATCTTTTTCTAGTCACTACTCATCTTTGGGAGTAAGTAGCAATATCTCGGTAGGATCCTAATGTGTGCACCCATTAATAAATAAATCATAACGAAGATAAAGAAGCATACCATAGGTATTGGTTCATATCAACATTCATATTCCCCTTACTTCATCAATTCACTAGGGTATCCACAACCTTAGCTATGTGTTTTAGCAACTCATGATTGTGAAAATATCTATAACATTCATAATATAAAGTATAGATGAAATCACACTGATAAAATGAATAAAAACCCATAACTATAACTGAAAAATCAATTGAAGTAAATATAAGGAAATCCTAAGATTAAAGACAGATCTTGAAATCAAAATATGTTTCTGAGTGTCAAAACTATGTAACTCCTACTGAAAAGTACATAAGGGGTATTTATAGTACATGATAAAACCATAAAAACAAAGCCCGAATGAAATAGCATAAAATCAGGTCATGGCCACCTGCTCTTTATACCTGCAATTTGGAATAGGTGCAGGTAGTACCTATGGTCTGGCACAGGGAGCAAGTGGTTACGTATGCAGAAAGTCCTACAAGTTAGCTCTCGAGATTTTATTTTTTGGTTTTCTAGTACCTACTTTGTCTATATGCAGTCTGTAGGTCTACATATGGTCCGTAGGTCAACTTAGTAGATACCGAGAGTTAGTTTTTTGGCTCTTCTTTGACTCTCAGACATGGATTGATCACAATTGAGCTTGAAAATATCACAAACATCCATAATCACTCCAAAAGTGGCCAAAAACACCTTTTTCACCTTTTTCATGAACATAGCCTCCAAAATAGAGTTTCCTACAAAACATACCCAAAATGAATCATATCAAACAGAAAGGCCTTAGAAACTTGCATATTTTCCTTGTTTAAGCATTGAAAGTGCTTTATTTCTATAGAACATCAAAACCCTCAACTTAGAGAATTTGCATGTCCTTAGACAACAAAAACACAACAAAACAAAAACGACGCTTAACGAGGAAAATCAAAGTTATTCAAGGCAGTCAGTCATCAAATTAAGTTTAAATCACAACATCCCCTTCTATATTCCTTTTCTAAGTCAATTGTGTATGAATATGAAGCACAAAAATCTGACACAATGGGATCAAGATATGATATTTACATTAGCAACAGAAAACCACTCATATGTACAAATTATATTATCAAAAACAAGAAAATAGCTAGCAGCATGACTCAAGTGCCCTCACAGATGTCCCACTCACTCATATGAAATCATGCATGTCATTACAAGCATGGTCAAGAGTCACTCACACTCAACAAAGTAGTTCTACTCAATTCATGTCAAATACCATAGGCTTACCCTTATTTTCTTTACCTTAGCATTCAGATAGTCAAGTTAGGATCACTATAGGAATTTTCCTAGCTTGTACTGTAGTCTTGGGGGCTGGTATGGTACATATGAATTTATAAAGTTACTAAGCCACCTTAGCACTACACTAACGTCGGGGTCTCACTTAATAGCCAATTTCTTTTTTTAACCCTTATTTCTCTCTTTTATTCTTTTATGCATATTTAGGTTGGGTGTTGTCTATTGTTCTTTCTTTTTTGCCATTTTCTCTATTTCTTTTTCTTTTTCTTTTTTTGACATTTATTTTATACCATACCCATCTTTACTAATTTGTTTATTACTTTACCCTACTTCATACCCATTTTACACTATGCACCCCTATGATAGCCACCCTCAACTTAGGCATTTTGCTTGTGTTGAGGTGCATAATGTCCAAGGATGAACTGGGCCAAAGTGGGTAAATTGTATTAATGGAGAAATTGTAATACAAATGGGAAGGTGAATCATGAAAATAAGAAAAATCTTAGAAGGATCCAAGTAGGGATCAAGGGATATAATTCACGCATGAAAGGTCATTTAGGCTAAAAGTTGTCTAAAATCAAAAATGGCCTATGATCCTTTCCTACCTGGCTATCCTTCAACCTAGGAAAGACTAACCAGGCAAGTTCTAAATTTGACATACAAAGGGAACTACGTATTATCTTACTGACACGTAGCACAACGTCAATATTACAAACAAGTACCTATCCAGTTCATGCAATTATAAGAAAATGGTTATCATGTTCCTAATCCTAATGCCAATTGAAGATGCAAAAAGTTCACATATATATACATCAACACAGTTCTAGAAACTCAAAATATTTGAGGGGTATCAAATATTAGTCAAAATATAACTATGGCTCTAAATGCTTAAAAATCTCCTAATTAAACTAAAACTCAACACAATACAAAATAAAACACAATACGACTTATAATCGTCCTAGACATGCCAGTTCTACAACCATACCATGGGTGATAGTAACAGAGGCATGGCAATAAAAATCCATGACAGAATGGTATGCCCATCCCTAACTAGAAACTGCACACTATCCTTAATGCTCTAAAACAAAGCAAAAAATAGGGAAGTGAGAACATACCCTGGATGCACCAGGTGCCTAAATCAGCAGCATCTACATATAGGGGTATATCAACTGTTGGAGGCAGTGGAGGTGGTGATGCACTACTAGTGAATGGACCCTCTACTATAGTTGTACGTCTCTGCCTATCGATGAATGCAGACTCTAAGGAATCATGCCTGGTCTTTTCAACACCTCCACCTCTGCAATATCAGGATCCTATAAGTCGTCTATGTGACCTCTCTTGGTCCTAACTATTGGGATCTCCTTCTCATCTTTCACAAAGAAATCAAACTATATCAGTGCACGCGGATGTGATATCTTAACCACATGGGGTATAATTTAGTGAGTAGATGCTATATGGCTCTCTGTAAGAAAGCGTACCTCTGCTCATAAAATATCTAAATCCTCTCTCATCTAAACTAGATTTGTCACATTTATTGATATATATTAGGATGTAACTTGTCTCTATAGCTCGTCGATCTGTTTTTGAAAATATGCACGTAGTTCTGATAGTGTGACTTTTTGAAAAGCCTCCTATCTATCCTCAGTCTACTCAAATATAGTTCAAACCCCTAATCCTATCTACCCGAAGGAGGTAGTCATCTCAGTTTCGAACACCTTTAATCAAGTAGCTGTGGCCCTCTGGCTGTCCACTAAGCTATGCAAAATCTCTCTAGATACAATAATCATACTTGTCAAAAGATCTATAGTGGATGGGTGAGTAGGCACTATAGATGCACCAACCAGCTCTGAGGTTAAAGTCGGGGCTCAAGAAGTAGCTTTTGTTCCCTTACCTTTTTTACTCAAATATAGAGCCCATCTATTCTCCCCTATAACTATGTTAATAGTAATTCCTGCATTATCTTGATATGCTCATTAGGATTTGTAGAAACTATTGGGCTCTCAGATTGGGCTTACGGTACTCCTTCCCATTGTCTTAATCTCCTAAAAGTGCCTGAAGGTGCTAGATCATGCTAGATCATGCCTGAAGGTACCCTCTGATCAATACCTGGTAACTCAGGCGCTCAAACCTCATCACATAGCCTCTAGATCATGCAAGAAAATGGAAGATTAGTTAGCTCACCAAAGGCTATGTCATGTAACTCATGCCTTAGAATAACAGCAAAATCAACATCATAATCGATCATCAGATAGTAAACCAGTACTTCTCTATTACATGCTAATGAATTATCTAAAGTAGTCGGTATCAGTCGGTATCTAATAAGAAACCACCAAAACTTTGCCTCCAATGTCAAGAGGCCTCTTTTGATCATAGCTTGTCCCTTAATCCATGGAGTGGAATCACTGATTAGGAAAATATAACTGGTTATCCACCTAGCCATCTCAATCCTCTCTAGATGGTGCTTAGCATCCCACATGATATATCAATCTCATGCGATCCTCAGTCTGTGTTTGCACTCAGCTATAGATGTAGGAGTGATATTATCTTGACCAAAGATAACTCTGTAGGTAGTCTCTGTCCATATGTCAACTATGAACCCTCTAACCAATGTGTGATTAAGTTGTGGATTTAGCACAAATCTTATAAAGCCTGGATAATAGTGCCTAAGATGGACTACAGTATCTCTGTAGGATGAATAATACTCTCATACTATAGTCGGGTTGTAGGAACCGAGTGGTCTGGTCATCCACTCTAGCTGATATCTATCAAATATTTCCTGTAGTTATGGGACTCGCTCTAGCCCTGATAAGTCAATTTGATGCTCCTCATAAATACATATTGTATCCCTTCATATATCCCAAAAATATCTATCATGCTCAGATATATACCACATCCTTTCCATACACCATCTCAGATGTCCTTTCTTGGGAGGTTGATCCAGGGCATATGTGGGTGTGAGGCTCTACTATACTGAAGCATCATGGGAAGGATACTTGAAACCCTCATAAAACTGGGGTACCCCGAGCTGCTATACATAAGTAGCGGTTCCCTTCTCAGATTGGGGTACCACAGATGACTACTCCTACTCAACCTCATCAGATAAATCCTAGGACACCACCTTAGACTGGGGATCTTGAGCAGTAACATATGGAGAATTCTAGGAATCTATATACTCCTCATCATTATCATCAGGTGTAGAAGTATGTGGTGTGATATTTGTGCAGACTTCATCCTTTGTCGGGTTGCAGCTGGCTGAGAAACCTGGTGAGTCTGTCCTCTCATGACTCTACTTGACACCCCAGTGGAAGTGTCTCTACGTTGCTTCCATAAATACTACTCCACTGAACCACTAGGCTTGAGAGACTCTACCCGTCTCCTCAAAGTACTGGCATTCATCCTCTTTTCATTTTTGAGTGCCATATGTACCTTAAAAATCAGATATCTGTTTCCAACAAAAGTGAATAACAAAAAAGTTAAAGAACTTTTTGAATTTTTCCTTAATTTTCACATACCTATAACCTATTTGAAATCCCAACAAGTCCCATATATACACACAAATCAAAAGTCATGATTTCAAAGCAAAAGAACATGCTCAACCCATGGTATTACTCTATTCATTCAAGTTCAACTTTCGATTAGGATCTAAACTTAGAATGTTAGTTCAACACAAGGCCCTACATTATGATTTTAAGATACTTCAAAGATCCCATATAAAAGCATGATAGTTTCTATATATTTATCATTGAAAAACATATATCAACTTGTTTAAACAATATATAAGCAAATATATAACCATTAGGAGCCGAGAAAGTTACCTTTCTATAAAGAACCATAAGACAATAATGATGAACTCAAGGAAAACAATGGTTGAAACTTGATTTTAGCATTTTACAACCTGTTGGTACCTCAAACAATTGTGAATTTAGTCTTTACTTAAGTATGGGGTTAGTTTATGTTTTTAGTGGGAAGTTTGAATTCAAAGAGAAAAGTAAAGTTTTGAGGATTAGAATGAGTTAGAATGAGGGTAAGAATGTTTTTATATAGGTGGGAGATGCTTTAGGAAAAATTTAAATGTCGGTGGGCCCTAAATTTAAATTAAAAATTAGGCCCACAGAGTGGCCTAGCTGCGGCATCAACCTGTGCTCCACACTGCAGCTATGTAGTGGGCTAAGGTACTACATGCGGCATGCAGGTGCTGGAAGTTGGTGCCGGGTCAAAAATTTTGGCCTTCTTTTCTGCAACCTGGACACAGCGTTTAGATATTTTTTCCAGATACTTATAGTCCCAAAACCTAAATTTTAGGTTCCAAAAGTAAAATTAAATGCTAGAGTCCGTAACATAACATTTTTCATCCTAAAAATTTCAACTTTTTGACTTATTACTCAACTTACCTGGTAGGACTTTTGATCATGATAGGTTGATCACACAGTCCCCTTACCTAGAAATCTATGGATAAAGCAACTTTTATCGTATTTTGAGTAATGTATAAAATCTAACCGCCTACAAAAATACAAAAACAACTAAAATGTGAACACTAAAATATACTAGGTGGACACCCACTCAGTACTTGACATGATGTGGCTATGTTAGTTACTCAGACTTTACTAACAATCCCATGTGTTTTCTCCCATGCAATGCTTGATTTTACGTCGCGGCTCAACGTGGGCATCTTGACTACTCAGAATTCATCAAGATACCCATGTAATTATTCTTAAGGATCATCACTACAATAAATTATCAACACTGCCTCATGTCAGTTGGCTTCTTCATTGACTTTTGAATGTTAAACGTTGCCTCCTCGCTGTTGACTCTAAATTTTAGGTCACCTTATGCCATGTCAATCATAGCTCTTGTTATAGCCATAAATGGTCTTTCCAATATAATGGGCATCTCGATGTCAACCTTACAGTCCAAGATGACAAAGTCAGCCAAAAAAATCAATTTATCCAGTCAATAGCTGCATCAAAGTCAGTTCTCTAGGATTCATGCCCAATTGCTTAAATACGGCCAGCGACATCATATTAATGATGTCCCATAAATCACATAAGACTAGGAAAAATTGAGATGACCTAATAGTCATGGTTTAGTGAATGCTGCGGGATCACCTTTTTCTATGTCAAGGACCTATTTGTGACTGCACTACAATTGAACACACCAACAACATCCTCAAACATCTCTCATTTCTTCCTTGTGACCAACTGTTTCTTGAACTTGGCATACCCAGGCATTTGGTTTAATGCCTCAAGAATAGGTATATTTAAGCTCAATTCTCTCAGTATCTCAATAAACCACATAAATGTGCCTTTCTCTTTCTTTTGCCTCAATCATTGGGGAGAAGGTAGAGGTGGTCTCAGGATCTATCTGACCTCTAGCTTAATGACAGGACCCTTACCTTTGTCTTCAGCAATTATACCTATATCAACTATTACTTTATTAGACTCAACAGCATATATCATATCATCAACAACTTCTGCAGCAGGTAGTGGGGGATCCATAGTAGTGAAACCACTACTCATGGTAATATCAAGTACATGACCATTATTTCTCGGATTTCTCACTATGTTGCTCAGAAGTGTACCTGGCTGCCTCTGGTTCAAGGTTGTTGTCATCTGCCCAAACTGGTGCTCCAACGGCTTGATAGTAGTGGCATGTGACTCAACCTTCTAAGTCAACCCTGATATATCAAAATTAATCTCCTTAAGGCTGGTCTCCTGACTTTCTTGACCCTTCACCAGCTTATTAAGCATCTCCTCCATTAAAGATTCTACATCGTGTCTACCAGGTGAAATGTACCTATCTTCTTTCTCTCTGTAGTCATCCTTCTTTCTTCAGTCACCATCTCTCTCTTTTGTATGATATTTATATCTATTATAGTAGTTTCAACCTCAGTTTCCTTGCCTTTGGGATCAAAAACCCGTCATCTGACTGACACTACCTAAACTAGGGCCTTATCATAATGAGCATCCCAAGTTTAACCAGGACTAGGGACCTCCCCGTTACTTAACCCAACCTCAATATGCATACCCTGAGTTCGATGAATTATAAATGTATAATAAGATAGCATTTATTACAATTCTAGTCTCTAGGATAGGTCTATAACCTTGACCAACCCATGCAAGTCCAACCATACAATGCCAACCAACAACCATAACCAAACCGATATAAGCCTAGTGATTGTCCATAGCATAACATTAAATAATAGAACAATCATAAGTTTTGCCAAATGGTATCAACCTTAATACCAATTCAAATACTAAGGATGACACCCATATCAACACCACCCATTCTAACACGTAGTAGTTCCACAAAGCCTCTAACCAAAAGAAAAACAATATACAGTTGGGACATGCCCCCAACCGTAGCCAAAACCACTATCCATGAAATAACAAAACTATGTAAAGGCATCTATAATATGAGATAGAGCCTTTCAAAGTATGAAAGCTCACTACTTTAATCCAATAGATGATCACAAATCTGATCACTAAGTAGAATGAGAAGAATGGCCAATTCTTACATCATGTGGGGATACGGCCGCTCGAAGATGGGTTAGCGGGTGAATTCCAGCAAGTACTCAAGATAAGGGTAAAATAATGCCAACCTTTAAAATCAAGTAAGCCAACCATATGCATTCACAACCATACATACATATATATAACCATCATAGGAAAAGGAAACCGGGTTTAGCATGCATTTAAAACCATTAACCTAGGTATGTGTAGCTTAACCGTCCAAGAACTACCCATGAGCTATATGGGTCCAGTGTAACCCCTTGAACGGGGCCCCAAGCGTCTATCCACACAAACCAAAGATACCATAGGAGTAGGGGATTACCAAGTACCCTTCGCTCTCCATGATACATATATATAATTGTAACTTAGAGGATTCCCATGTGCCCTATATAGTCATCATAAACAAATCCTCATGTTGGCAAATATAAGTTTCCATTTTCCATCTATTCGACTCACACTTTCACAATTATCTATCCCACCCCATTATTATTTCCCAGTTAAAACCATCACCACATAAAGAAGATCACCATTCAATTTATTATTAATAAATACTATAAGTAGTGGTATCTACAAACCAGCTATAGCTTGCAAGCAGTCCTTAGCCAACCTTTTAGAGAAGAAGGGATTCCCATGTGCCTATAGATCATATTATTAAGTTAGCTTGGGGAATTCATATGTACCCCACAAGTATGTTCATTACTTATTTTGTTTGGGAGATTCCCTTTTATCCCACAAGGCTTTCAATAAAACCAACCATAACCACTAAGACCCTTCCATGTGATCATTCCAAACAATTTAGACCATTTACTCTATTTAACTTTCTATTACCAATTTGTAATATGCAATAGTTCCATTAAAAGTCTAATAATATAGTAAAAGCATTCTCATAGGCATTTTATCAAACACATTGGTGGCATAGTGTTTCCAAAACCAAAACCAAGTACCAATTACTAATTCCCATGCCACCAAATGTCTAAACCACCATTAAAACATGCAAATCCATAATTAAAACATTGGAAAACCATAACCTAGAATTTATAAGAAAAACCCCCAATATTTATATTTTAAAAGCCAAAACTATACAACATTCATGCCATGAAAACAGTTCATAAAACATATCTTTAGTTGGAACTAACAATGAAAGAGAAGTATCTTGCCTTAGATTGAGAAGAAAATGAGAAAAAATCACCCCCTATGAGCCTCAATTGACCACCCTAAAGGAAACCCTAGCTTTTGCTTAACCCAAGAGCCTTTAGATATTTTGAAAGACTTTATAGTGTTTGATTGATTGCAAATAGGTTAATAAAGCCCCAAAAAGTTATTTTAAATCATAAAGTCCCAAGGAGTTACAAAGGGGAATGTCCAGATTACCCCTAACTTAAATTGTATTAATTTCCCATAGAAGGGTACAAATACCCACCCAATATTACCCTAGGGTACAAGTGGTACCCACTTAAACCCTAAGAATAATATACACCCCCACACTGACCAACCTATAAATCTAAAGTCCTACTCGTACTGAATCATACGACTGGTACCCATGAACTGTACCTTAGGCAGAATCAAAAGGGGTTGACCGTGTCCAACATATAAGTTGGATTATACCAATCATACCCTATCTTACAAAGCATGGTGAGACACTCGTACTCAAATCCAAGTTAAGTTACTAAGTTTTAGATTAAGTGAAGGAAAACCCAACCATTCAACTCGTCACCCACTATACGACTCGTACCCATCCAAATCATACATATTTCAAAAACTCAACTCCCCAACTCTAACCAATACTGGACAACATCTGACTGGACCATATTATACATTCCATATTATACAACTAGTTCTCCAACTTGTATAATGTCCAGAAGCCATAAACCTAGGAAAATTCTAAGGACCAAAACCTAGGGTGTTTCATTGATGATTGATATGCCCAAATTACAACTCTCATAAGAAGTGTAAGAAGTCGCTGTCAAATATAGAACCCAACTAGGTTGGGTGTCGAGTTCCACAGGGAATACTATGCTCACTAAGTATTGTAATCGTTACTGGATTGTTGATCAGAGGTTCCTGAATATGGGAAGTTTTGATTGGTAACTTATAAAGTAATTAATTATAACAAGAGTATTCCAACGAATGATTCTCTTTGTAATTAGAAATTTAATGAGGTTAAACAGACCAGGGCTATGGTTACAAAAATACTAGCATAACTAGGGTTACAAATAACTTAAGAGTTCCAATTAACAAATTCATTGGAAGTAGGGTTGAAACCCATTTTTTGTTCCTTAGTTTCTCAACCTAAGTGGATAGATTATCCTCTAATTCTCTCAAACTCAAAGGATATATTGTTATTTCAACTATTTTCTTATGTAAGATAATCCTGTTAAGGCATTTGCCATTAATACAAAGATTAAAGCCCTTAGATTTCATGTAAACACTTCCTTTTTCCCAACAAACACTTTCCTTTTATACAATTGATGTTCTTGGGCTCACTTCTCAAGTTTGCAACCAAGGTCATTAACTTGAAGAATGGTTTATACAATATCAGTTATTCATGGAACTCAATTAGATTCACAACCCATAGATGTTTTTAACATTAAGGATCCCATAACCCTAGTTATGGGAACTTAGCCAAAAAATTCCATAAATGAAGAAGATATAATTCTTGTATTATTCATAAATAGATTTAGAATTCACTTACAAAAGTCTCAAGAATTAGTTCTTGAATCTTCAATAAAAGATTGAATGATTAAATTCCCCAAAGATATGCTTTAATCCTCAAAGTACTAGGATACAAATAGTTTTTATAGATGTAAAACTTGTAAAAGATAAAAAGCCCCTCTACGAACCCTAAAATTTAGAATTTATATGTTTCTAGGTAAAAAAGGAATTTAAAATTTAAAATTAGAAAAAATGCATCCAAGTTGATGGCCAAAGTAGTGGTCCGTCGAAAGTTTGACAGTCCACCATTTGGTTCGTCATTGAATCCTTCAGAAGAGTGGTTTCTGGATAAGGCCTGACGGTCCAACTGGTGGTCCATCACAAGACTGATGGTCCACCATTTAGTCCGTCACTGAGTCCTTTAGAAGAGTGCTTTCTAGATAAGGCTTGACGGTCCAACTGGTTATCCGTTGCAAGACTAACGGTCCACCATTTGGTCCATCACTGAGTCCTTCAGAAGAGTGCCTTCTGGATAAGGCCTGATGGTCCAACTGGAGGTCCATTGCAAGACTGACGATCTAATATTTGGTCCGTCACTGAGTCCCTCAGAAGAGTGCTTTCTGGATAAGGCCTGAGGGTCCACCTGGTGGTCCATCGCAAGACTGACGGTCCACTATTTTAACTGTCAAATTCCTTTTTTTTGCTAATTTTTCTAAGTTTCTTTTGTGGTTGACTCCTTTTCCTGAAACACTAAAAAGACTCATTAAATTCAACTTTGGTTTCTTGAAAACATATAATTTTCCCAAAAAGATAATGCTAAATGTTCCGTCAAAAGCCGGAGCATCAACACCCTCAACTTAAGATAATTGCTTGTCCTCAAGCAACTCAGCACCTAATTGCAAACATGAATAATGCAATGACCTAAAATCAACAACTGAAACATTTTGATGCAACTATTTGCTCATTATTTCACTCACATGAATTTAACACATCAGGGTCTACACCCAGCATTGATCACAATTCAGCATGTAAACATGGATGCTACATCCCACAGAGAATAGCAAACCTCAGTGAAATTCTAGTTGCCCTCACAACAATAAAATCCACCACTCATCACATGATGTGGATGCAATCTGAACTCTAACACTCAACCAAAAAGTTACAAACATATTCCAAAATACCCATAGGCTTGCCCTAGAAATACGACACCTTCTCAAGGTAGACTCGCTAGGATCAAACAGGTCTTTTCAAGGCTTGTAATGAGGCTTCAAGTTGTGTAAGGATATGTGTTTGGATAAAGTGACTCATTAAGACTTAACTCTTCTTGCCTTGGAATTTCTGTAGCCCAGATCAGTTTATTACTACTTCCAATAACAGGCTCTTCTTCAAACGCACCACTTTTTTTATTTATATATACATATATATATATGTATATATATATTAATAGAAGAAGACAAAAATCAGCCACCCTCAACTTAAGCTGATGTATTCAGTTAAGGTGCACAATATCTTTGACCTAATCAGGGCCAAAAACTATTAGATTACAATTTACACTCACTTTTAATTTGGCATTTGTACCTTGAAAAAAGTCACCCTCAACTTAGGTGTTTTGCCTAAGTTAAAGTTTACAATACCAAAATATTGGTCCAAGGTCATAGTAGGATGCTAACTCCCTATAGAGTGTAAATGAAAGTTATTGGAATTGTAAAAAAGGTCATAAAGGAAGAAGACGGGTTTAAATGAGATAACAATCTTTTTTGTGGGGTTATTTATTTATGCTAAGTAGGCTAAAAGTACAAGGCGGCCTATTATCCTATCCTATTGAGTCCACTAAAAGACCATATCAATGACTTAAGCAAGTTCTAGGCATTAGACTATGCAAAAACTGAAGGTAAATCCTCACACCCATAAGCAACTGAGCTAAACTTCTTCTGCAACTCTTAGAAAGTTCATCGATTCATCCACTTGTTACAAAATAATGCCAAATGCATATTCACGGAAGGTTATGTACACATGTTTGCATGAATAAAGTAAATAATTACATACACAGGCTCAAAGTCTTATGACAACATCAATCATTATCCATATTTACAATGAATTACTGAAACAGAAACATTTTATAGATAACCATTAAACACAGATATTTACATCATAAGCCGTAGAATTTGAAATGCAATAATAAAAATACCCTGGACATGTTGCTTCTACTAGATAGCACATGATTGTATTCAGAATATTGGCAAAAATATCCAACCATGATGTAAATATACCCACCCCCACACAAAAAGATATGCATTGTCCTCAAAGTAATAAAATATTGTACATGGTTGGATTGGGATATTTACTTTTCCTCCTATTCCTCTGAGGCATTTGTCTGGTGGAGTGAGGTCCTTGCATCCTCCGCCGATGTAATGTTGGCCTTTATGGTGGTAGGATAATTCACAACTTCACCCTCTATAATTTGAGGGATTGTCTCCCGAACTGAACCTGCACTTTGCCCCCTACTGGGGCAGCACTAGTAGAGACTCCTGCCAATTTATTTTCTACTTCTCTTTGCTTCCTTTTATCTTCTTTCTTTGACTTCTTTGTATCTCTTTTCAGGTTATGTTGGTCTAACTCCTCAGGTGGCATTGCTTTTCTCTTCCTTCTTTTTTTTCTTTCCTTGCTGCTTTTTCATCCATTTACTACTTGCCTTTGTCCTTCATAAGTTTACCCATCAGATATAGAAAGCCGTCATCATCATTATTTACTGCTAACAATAGGTTAAATACAAGCGGCAATGATTGTTTCCCATTCAACTCTGCTATGTCAGCTTTTGCCTGCCCGAACTCTACCATGAGCTTGGCAAGATCAGGGAGCGACCGTGAATCTAGCCTTTTGTTTATACGGGATTCCATGTTATCCATTCGGACTTGAATAGTTTCAAATAGCTTGACTATTTCAGTTACAATTTCATCCACAAAAGGTTTGAAATCTCCAGCCCACTTTTCTAACTGTTTCTGAAACTGCTTTTGATTCTTCACCACCTTAACAAAGTTTTCTGGGTTGTACCTATATTCCGCAAACTCTGCTCCACCAGCAAACTTTGTAGAACCTGACCTTGCAGATATACCCTAGGGCATATAATCAGGTGGTACATACGTAGTGATAGGTAAAGACATTCCTTCAGGAATTTTTATGGCCTCGGGAGCTAGTGCTTTATGGCCTTGGGAGCTAGTGCAGACTAAGACTGATATGCTAGAGTCTTGGTCACACAAATTTTAAGCATTGATTCATATTTCGACTTCTCAATGTACTGCCTATGTGTAGCCTATACTATATTGTCAACCCCATGGATCATTGGCACACTTGATCGTTTGCATAACTCAGCGATCAAACAAGGGAAGGGTACAGAAGTGGTCACTTTATGTGCCCGCATGAACATCTCATTTGGAATTAGCTGGCCAAAATCAATTGGTAGCCCTGAAACCAAACTGGATACTACTACTGCTCTGTGATGATCCAGGTTCCCATCTTCTTTTGTTGGCTCTAACCGCAACCAAACAATAGCCCATCAAAACTTAGCTTTAAAGTTAAGAGTGAACTTTGCAATGCGTTCTTTGGAATTAGTCAACCAGGATAGATTTCCATCATCAGTCAGTAAAGAAGCTACCCAACGTCTCTGACTGGAAGATTTCTCATTCTATCATAAAAATCTTGGACAGCGAGTGGAGCCTCATATCCTGGCCCAAATAGCATCCTGTTAATTAGTTAGGCTGAGATATCAACGGTGACCCCTCATACCGGGACAGACTCCCTATTTGGTGTATTTGAGATTGGAGTACCCTTTGAGCATTCCACTTTCACCAAACACAGATAATTTGAGAAGAATTCCCTTAACTAGTTCGGTTGGTACTCTCCTGGTGGTCTTTTTACCCATGCTAGTCCATATTTATTGAACCGGAGCTCTAACTCGGGATACTCATGAAGTTCTATTGGCATAATATGATGTTCTTCTATGAATGATCCTCTGATCCCTTGAGCTATAGGTGTCAACCCATCATAGAACTCTTTTTGTGCTCCCTCTATCTACCACTTGATAGCCTCTTGAATCTGTGGATCCTTTCGCCTGATAACATTATCACCCTTTGGTTCAGATACAGTATCAGGAACTTCCATTTGATCTTCCATGTTTACAGTTTTAGTATCACCCTCTATAGGTAATGGTTGAGTTGCAGCAACAGTTGCCTCATGGGGCTTGAACTTGCACTGCTTAAGGTACTCTAACTCTCCTCAGACTAGGAAAGTATGAGAGCTTCTCTTTCATTTTTCTTGGTGTCATAAGCTGGTGCGGACTCATTCCTAACTTGTTGAGATCTTCCCCCTCTGGTTTATGGAAGTTTAGGGGCCATAACACCTGAAAAAGAAGTAATGAATTAGTTCAAAATTAAAAAACAGTCACATCATGTAATTTTGCCTTGTGAAGGTTAAGTTGACCTTCCGTCAAAAATTTGACGGTCCACCAATTCAACCGTCGCTGCTTATCCAGAGTATGCCATCTCAAAGTGCTTTGTGATAGTCAAGTTGGTGGTCCGTCATGAAGTTAACGGTCCACGATATCTACGATGTACCATCACTTTGTTCCAGTAGCTTACTTGTATCCCTCTTTTCCCTTTTTATTGTATTTCTGGTCCTGCAGACTTCACAAATACATCAAAATTGCACAAAAACATGAAATGGACTCTAAATATGGTTACAACAACCTATTGTGGGTTGCCTCCCACTAGCGCCTGATTTATCATCGCGGCACGACTCAGTTATCTCGATTACTCAAACTTCATCAAGATAAAAGAATTCAGCACTTCTTATCAAGTCTTTTGGACCGATATAAAGCTTGATTCATTGCCCGTTCACTTTTAAGATGTCGCCGTCTTCATTTTCAATCTCAACTACCCCAAATGAGTAAACTTGACTAACCTTAAACGGTCCAAACCACTTAGACTTTAGTTTTCCTAGAAACAATTTGAGCCTGGAATTGAATAGAATTACTAGATCACCTTTCTGGAAGTCTCTACTTTCATTTCTTTGGTCGTGATACTTTTTTATCTTCTCTTTGTTAAGGTCCGCTCTTTTATAAGCCCCAAGACAGAATTCATCCATCTTATTCAGTTGCCCAAATCTTAGCTCTGCTGCCTCCTTCCAATTTAGATTTAACCTCTTTAGAGCCCACAAAGTCTTGTGTTCCAGCTCAACTGGTAATGTCATGCTTTTCCATAGACTATCTGATGTGGTGACATACCAATTGGAGTTTTAAAAGCAGTTTGATACACCCACAGAGCGTCATCTAGCTTTTGAGCCTAATCTTGCCTATTAGTATTCACTATTTTGGCTAGGATGGTTTTAATCTCCCGATTCGACACCTCCACTTGCCCACTACTTTATGGGTGATATGGAGTTGCTACTCTATGATGGTTCACCCCATATTTTACTAAAGCTTCCCGGAACACTTTGTTGCAAAAATGGGATCCTTCATCGCTTATAATAGTTCGTTGCACTAGAAAGCGAGAGAAGATGTTCTTCTTAAGAAACACAACAACTCTTTTCCCTTCATTATCAGACAAGGCAATAACTTTGACCCATTTGGATACATAATCCACAGAAACTAAAATGTACTTCATTCCATACGAGCTTACAAAATGGCCCATGAAATCGATGCCCCAGACGCCAAACAATTCCACTTCAAGCATCTTAGTTAAAGGAATTTCGTGCCTTTTGGAGATAGACCCCTACCTCTTACATTGGTCATATTTCAGCATAAACTAGTGAGTGTCCTGGAATAATGATTTCCAATAGTAGCCACTCTGCAATATCTTTCTCACAGTTTGATCACCTGTATGGTGAGACCCGACTAAGGAAGTATGACATACTTCCAATATTATTAATACATCCACCTCTGGAACACATGTCCTTATTATATTATTAGCATATCATCGAAAAAGATATGGCTCATCCTAGAAGTAGTGTGTCATAGTATGAAGAAATTTCTTTCTTTGATGAAAAGAAAGATTTTATGGAATCACCTCACTCACCATATAATTCACAAAATCAGCGTACCAAGGTAGTTAATCCAGAGCAGCAGTTAAGATTTCCTCATCCAAAAATGAATCATTGATCTCTATCTCATCTCTAACTGCTCGCTCACCTTTTATCCTAGACAGATGATCCACCACTTAGTTTTTGCAACCCTTTATATCTTTGACTTTAAAGTCAAATTCTTGGAGTAGTAATACCCATCGAATCAACCTTGGTTTTGCATCTTTTATAGCCATCAAATATCTTAAGGCTGCACGGTCAGTGTAGGCCACCACCTTGGTTCCAAGAAGATAAGCTCTAACTTTGTCAAAAGCATACACTACAGTAAGGAGTTCCTGTTCGGTGATAGTGTAGTTCTTTTGAGCTCTATTTAGATCCTTGCTGGCATATAATAGATTGTATGAAACAATTTATCCCCCTTTTTCCCCCAAAGCATCTCTAAGGGCAACACCATTTGCATCACACATGATCTTAAATGGCTTGGACCAGTCTGGTGCTACAATGATAGGGGATTCCACCATTTTTCCTTTTAAGGCTTTCAAATGCTTTCAAGAAATCTTCATCAAAGGAAAAATTTGCTTCCTTCTCCAAAATTTTGCAGAGTGGGTTTGCAATCTTGGAGAAGTCTTTAATAAACCTCCCATAAAAACCAGCATGGCTGAGAAAACTGTGAACCCCCTTCATAGAAACTGGAGGTGGAAATCTCTCAATAATTTCAACCTTGGTTCGATCAACTTCAATTTCTTTTGCTGAAATTTTATGCCCGACAACAATGCCCTCCTAAACCATAAAGTGGCACTTCTCCCAATTAAGTACAAGATTAAATTCCACACATCGTTGCAAGTCTATGATCAGGTTTGCCAAACACAACTTAAATGAATCTCCTACAACCGAAAAATCATCCATCAACACCTCCAAGGTGTCTTCAACCATGTCTGAGAAAATAAACATCACGCACCGTTGGAAGGTGGCAGGTGCATTAGATAACGTAAACGTCATCCGCTTGAATGCAAAAGTCCCATACGGGCATGTAAAAGTGGTCTTCTCCTGATCTTCGAGAGTAATACAAATCTGGTTATACAAGAATAACCATCTAAAAAGAAATACCATCCCTTTCCTGCCAATTGATTAACCATTTGATCCATGAAGGGCATTGGAACATGATCCTTTAATATCCATAGTTGAACTTTCAGTAGTCCATACACACCCTCCACCCAGTAACAGGCCTGAGTGGGATCAATTCATTCTTCTCATTGGCTACCACTGTCATGCCCCCTTTCTTAGGAACACATTGCACAGGGCTCACCCATGTACTATCTGATATAAGATATACCACCCCTGCGTCAAACCACTTGATGATTTATTTATTTACCACCTCTTTTATAGGTGGGTTCAAGCAACGCTGATGCTCAATAGTAGGCACACAATCCTCCTCTAGCTAAATTTTGTGCATACATATGCCAGGAGGAATATTAATAATATTCATAATAGTCCAACTAATAGCTCTCTTATATCTCTTAAGAATAGAGATGTGAGCTTCCACCTGTTGCTCACCTAGATCAGTAGCAATAATGACGGGTAGTGAATTACCTACCCAGGAACACATACCTTAAATAATTAGGTAATTCTTTCAATTCCAACACTGGTGGCTCTTCTACAAATGGCTTTGTCGGTGGTGTTAGTCGGTTCTTAAGGTCAAGATCGAGCTTCTTAGGAGCATAAGAATATGATACCATTCCATTCAAAGCATAAACGGTCTCTTCATAATCCGCAATATTTTCACGATCAAAATTGGTAAGTACTACGGCTAACGTCTCAACAGCAAGCTGCTCCTCTATTGATACTTCCTACTCATCCTCATAATATACATCAATAATTGAGAACACGCTCATCTCTTTATGTTTTTTCATTGATTTGCATATATCAAAATGCACTACTTCATCATTCATCCTATTAGCACACTTCCGATTGTGAGGAAATGTCGACCCAATATTATGGGCACCTCGAAGTCTACCTCACAATACTGAATTATAAAATCCATAGGAAATATGAAGGTAGCCACCTTCACTAGCACATCATACAAAATACCAAGAGGTTATTTTACCAACCTATCTTCCATCACAAGTCGCATGTTGGTAGACGTGAGGTTTCCCAATCCTAATTGTTTATAAATAGCTACCGGTATTAGTTTAATGCTAGCTCCCAGATCACATAAGGCCTTTGCAAATTCCAAAAACCCTACCGTGCAAGGAATAGTGAATGCTCCTGGGTTTGCCTTCTTCTACACGAAGTACCTTATAGTTATAGCGCTACAATAATGGACATTATCGACTGGTTTGTAGCTCGCCACTCTTTTCTTTGTCAATAGGTCCTTTATAAATTTAGCATACCATATATTTTCTGAAGTGCCTCAACCAAAGGCACGTTTACTATCAACTGCTTCAACATGGCCATGAATTTACTATACTTTGTATCCTCAGAGTTTTTCTTCAATCTTTGAGGATAGAGAGGTGGTGGTTTTGGGAGAGTGTTCACCACTACTTTCTTTTCCTTGTTTTCCTCTCTTTTCAACTCATCATCCTGCTGACTGTTGGATGTATTATCATAAATAATCTCATTCAATTTTTTAGACTCTATCGGATAATCAATATTTGCTTCATGAATATTCTCTTCCATAATATCAACTACAGGCTTACCTACAGATGGGCTTTCCAATATTTTACCACTCCTAGTGGTAATTTACATACATGAACCATCCTTCCATAGATTTTTGATTATGTAACTTGGTAGAGTGCCAGCCTTCCGTTAATTAAACATAGCAAAAAGTTGCTTCATTTGCTGCTCCAACTATTTTATTATAGTAGACTGTGAGTCAACCAATCAATTCATCGAGGATAAATCATTTTTCATCTCTGCTACACTAGTATTAGTTGCTTCCACCCCCTTTAATAATTTATCCATCATATCTTCCATGGACATCTTCCCAGAGCTAGTTGTAGTAACCTCACAATTTCCAAGAGGCACAGACAATCCACTCCTTTCATTCTTGTTTTTCCATTTTTCTTATTCTCGGTCCTTAAATCTAGATTTATCGTGGTAGTTCTGACCTTGATTTCCTTGGCCACTGCCTTAGAAACACCCCTTATTTTCAAATAATTAGTTTCATCTTCAGAATCGGAGTAAGTTTTTCCTTATGATGCAACAACTTTAACCTTCTCTATTTTTGCTGATAATAAATTCTTAGTAAGAAGGTCCATCTGTGTCTTTATGTGAGCCATGTCTTGGTCATGTTCCTCTTCTTTTGCCTCTATTCTGCTGTCATACCAATAGATACAGTAGAGATTGCTACCTCAGAATCCCTGGTATGCCAAGCTCTACTCTACTTTGTCATATGATTCAGCATCTCAGATGCCACCACTTACTTAGTCATCAAATTTAAGGCCCTATATAATATCTCCTTCAGGTGGATGTTGGTCATCTGATTATTCGGACACTGTGTGAGCTTCTTTTTTAACCTCTCCCAATTTTTAAAGAGAGCTTCAGTTGGAAGCTGACTAAAATTAATGATTTCATCTGTTAACTGTGCCCTTTTTGATGGTGGAAAGAACCTTTCTAAGAAAGAATCTTTCAATTGCCTCCAATTTGTAATAGAATCAGAGGTTAGCCTATTCAACCATAA
Organism: Capsicum baccatum var. pendulum; assembly: GCA_030864225.1. Classification (NCBI taxonomy): domain Eukaryota; kingdom Viridiplantae; phylum Streptophyta; class Magnoliopsida; order Solanales; family Solanaceae; genus Capsicum; species Capsicum baccatum. The sequence goes on from CM061557.1 coordinate 125,475,877, forward strand.
AGTTTCATCTCTAGATAGAGACAACGAGAATAATCCTATCTGAATAGCATTTTGTTCTACTTATGGATTGTCGAATGATTTGTATGTCGAGATAAAGTTAATCAAATGCATATTCGAATCATCACCCGCAAGTCCACCAAAAAGTCCCTTAAGATGTAATAACTGGATCATGTTACTCGTGATATTAAACTTAGCTCCAGGTGTTAAGGGTGGAGAAATAATCGCCCCTGTAGCATTAACCCCATCCAGTTCATCATCATCATCGTCTAGAGCAAACTGGACAGCTTGGCATTCGGGTCTCGTCCTAGCCTAGCAATTTCTGTTGATATTCCTATTCGCTAGTGCAGCTACCTTATCTGCATGCCTTGGTTTTAATAACTCATCATCGCCAAGGTCCTCATTATCTGGGTTTACTTCCCAACCATCATTATCTGTATTTAGCTAGTTTACTTATGTGGCTGCCAAGGCTGTTAATCTAGCTTGCTCCTACTGAGCATCTATTCTTTTCAGGCCCTTTTGACCATCCATTCTGCCAGTGAGCTATGGTTCTAGATGAAAAAGTAATAAAGGTTAACCTGATCTTTGCGTATTTGGCATATAGGACACTTAACCTACACAAAACAAAAACAATGAATAAAAAGTAAAATTTGGGAATCTTTGACAAAAGGGACAATTAACAATCACAAACTTAGTTGACAACTGTATTCCCTGTCACTAGTGCCAAAATTTCATATGCCCAAATTACAACTCTCGTAAGAAGTATAAGTGGTCACTGTCAAATATAGAACCCAACTAGGTTGGGTGTCAAATCCCACAGGGAATACTGTGCTCACTAAGTATTGTAATCATTACTGGACTGTTGATCAGAGGGTCCTAAATATTGGGGGGGGGGGGGGGGGGGTTATTGGAAACTTATAAAGTAATTAATGATAACAAGAGTATTCCAATGAATGATTCTCTTTACAATTAGTAATTTAATGAGATTAAACAAATCAGGTCTATGGCTACCAAAATGCTAGTACAACTAGGGTTTTGAATCACTTAAGAGTTCCAATTAACAAGTTCAATTGCAAGAAGAGTTTCAACCCATTCATTATCCATTAGTTTCTCAACCTAAGTGGATATATTATCCACTAATTCTCTCAAACTCAAAGGATATATTGTTCTTTCAATAATTTTCTCATGTAAGTTAATTTTGTTAAGGCATTTGCCATTAATCCAAAGGTTAAAGCCCTTAGAATTCATGTAAACACTTCATTTTTCCCAGCAAACACTTTCCTTTCATAGAAGTGATGTTCTTGGGATCACTTCTCAAGTTTATAACCAAGAAAAGTCATTAAATTGAAGAAAGGTTTATATAATATCAGTTATTCATAGAACTCAATTAGAATCACAACCCATAGTTGTTTTTCATATTAAGGATCCCATAACCCTAGTTATGGGAACTTAGCCACAAAATTCCATAAACAAAGAAGAAATAATTCTTCTATTATTCATAAATAGATTTAGAATTCACTTACAAGAATCCCAAGAATCAGTTCTTGAATCTTCAATGAAATATTGAATGATTAACTTCCCCAAAGATATGCTTCAATCCCCAAAGTACTAGGTTACAGAGAGTTTCTACAGATGTAAAACTTGTAAAAGATAAAAATCCCCTCTTCTAACCCTAAAATTTAGTATTTATATGTTTCCATGTAAAAAAGAAATTTAAAATTTAAAATCAGAAAAACTGTGTCCAAGTCAATGGCCAAAGTGGTGGTCCGTCGAAAGTCTGACGGTCCACCATTTGGTCAGTCACTGAATCCTTCGGAAGAGTGGTTTATGGATAAGGCCTAATGGTCCAACTAGTGGTCCATCCCAATATTGACAGTCCACCATTTGGTTCATTACTGATTCCTTTAAAAAAGTGCTTTTTAGATAGAGTCTGATGGTCCAACGGGTAGTCCGTCGCAAGACTTAGGGTCCACTATTTGGTTCGTCACTGAGTCCTTCAGAAGAGTGCTTTATGAATAAGGCATGATGGTCCAACTGGTGGTCCATCGGATGAATGATGGTCCACTATTTGGTCTGTCACTGAGTCTCTCAGAAGAGTGCTTTCTGGATAAGGCCGACGGTCCACCTAGTGGTCCATTGCAAGACTGATGGTCTACAATTTTGACCGTTAAATTCCCTTTCTGTGCTACTTTTTTTAAGTTTCTTCTGTGGTTCACTCCTTTCCCTAAAACACTAAAAATACTCATTAAATACTACTTTGGTTGCTTGAAAATATATAATTTTCCCAAGAAGATGATACTAAATGTTCCGTCAAAAGATGGAACATCAATGATCCAGATAATTAACTTTCTCTTCTAATTATGACTTGTATGATTTGAAAGTTGACCCCTATATTGCTACTGCATTCACTTTCTGAGAAGTTGTTGCTCTAATTATTTGGCTAGCACTACTAAATCAGTCTATAGTACCATAATTTCTTATGCTACTGTATTATCAGCTACTCTCTGGTCGTAAGAGGTACTAATAACATAAGTGCCATATCCCCTATCAGCCTCTCGAGTTTGACACCCTCAGTAAGTGAGTGAGATTCGATCTAATATCTCTAAAGTTGTCTCCCAGCAAAGTCTCATAAGAGCTTCTCGAGAGATGGTTTCTTCTATGGAACTGAAGCTGATGGTCAAGGCTCTATAGAATATCTCTAATAAGCTTATCCTTGACCAACTGATGATTTGGTACCATGCACAGCTGTTTCTTAAACCTTAACCAAGCCTCGTACATTTAATATGACTACAACTTATTAAAGTTGTAGATCTCATCCTTAAGCTTCATCCTCCTTGATAGAAGGAAGAACATATTTAAGAATTTCCTCTGCAACTTATTCAAAGTCTGGTAGATCCTCTTGGTAATTCCCCTAACCATTAAGATGTTTCTCTAATAAGTAAGAAGGGGAAAAGCCTCAGTATAAGTGCTTCCTAATCTACCCTTGGAGTGGTATACAAATTACAGATCCTAAGGAAATTTGCAAGGTGCAAATTTGCATCATTAATAGGCAATCCTGCAAACACACCCTTCAAATTTAGAAGTTAGATCATGGTACTTGTGATGCCGAATTTGATGCCTAGGTACAAAATAGGAGGTATTATGGTTCCAGCTCGATCGGCTCAACATATCATTTATCTTCTTCATCATCTAGATATGGATGTATCTACTTTTATGGAATTACTTGAACACGGGCACCTCTCACCCTATTTTGGTTTCCACTGAGTACTATTCGATGGTCTACTTCATATCTCTACTCAGTAAGATTTGTTTCCCTAGGTACTTTCTAAGCATCTTCCATTGAACTATTTGCGGCTTTAGCATAAGCTAACAGCTTACTAGTCTGACGATCAACTATATCCTATACTCCTTTGGGCAGAGGTACAACATCATGAACCCTTTTAGGATTATCAAACCTTTTCTGCTCAGACATCCTACCAGGTGTTTGTAGGATTCTCTCATGATTAAGATTAACTAGGAGTAAGGGTTTTCCTCTACTTTGTGTGCTCAAAATACACCGGCATATTCCTAACTAAAATCAAAGATAAAATAAAACCCAAAAATTGCAATAACTTCAAATAAAAATCAACACCAGGTTCCCCGACAACAGGGCCAATTTCTTGATAACGTCCAAAGAATACCTACTATAAGATGATGTTACGGTCTTTGCGAATATAAAATAACCCAGCTAAGGTCAGGGACAAATCCTAAGGAAACACGTGGCTTTGCAGATCTCAGTAGTTGCAGTCAATGGGCAGAATAAAAAAAGTAAATAGAGGGTTTTGCTTGTAGTAATCTTGATGAAAGAACAGTAGTAACTTAGTTGAAATTAATTGTAATTTAAAACTAGTATTAAGTCCCTCTATCATCTCATTTTCCTAGGCTTATCATGCATTATGAACCAGTCCAATACCTTGCGTGCAGAATTGATAAGTTATGTAGCTTCTATAGTGTTTTGGATGAGTAGAAGGATTTCACCCTTTACCTTTTGAGTCTCAAGGTGTAACTTTACTAACCCTTATCTTGATACCAGTTAACTATTACCTTTTGAGTCTCTTGATATTAGCATAATCCTAACCATCTTATGCAGATAGGACCTAGAAACGTGGATCGACGTTAAACTCTAAATTACAATTGTCTTTATCTTTTCCTAGTCACTACTTCTCTTTTGGAGTAAGTAGCAATCTCTACCTGATATCCTAATATGTTCACCCATTAAGAAATCAATCATAACAAAGATAAAGCAATGCATGCCATTGGTATTAGCTCAGATAAAAAATTATACTTCCCCTACTTCAATAATTAGCTAGCATTTCCACAACCCTGGCTATGGGTTGTAGCCACTCATGATTGTGCAGAATCAATAACATTCATAATATAAAGCATAGATGAACTCAAAATGGTAAGATAAATAAAAACCCATAATCGTAATTGAATAATCAATCAAAGTTCATACAAGAAAATTCCAAGATCAAAGACAGATCTTGACATCAAAATATATTTTGAGTGTCAAAAGTGTGTAACTCCTGCTAAAAAGTACATAAGGGGTATTTATAGTCCATGATAAAACCTTAAAAATAAATCCCAAATGAAATAGAAGAGAATTGGTTTGATGGCCAACTGCTCTCTGTACCTATGGTCTAGCACTAGCACAGGTAGTACTTGGAGTGTGGCATAGGGTGCAGGTTCAGACCACAGGTTGCAAATGCACAAAGTCCTTCAAGTTAGCTCTCAAAATATTTGTATTTTGGCACCTGCTTTGTCTATATGTAGTCTATAGGTCTACATACAATCTGTAGGTTGACTTAGTAGGTGTTGTGAGTCAGTTTTTTGGCTCTTCTTAGACTCTCGACCATGCATTAATCACGATCAAGAAAAAAAACATCTCAAGCATCCATAATCACTCCAAAAGTGGTGAAAAGTGCCTTTTTCACCCTTTTTATAAACATAGCCTCCAAAACATGGTTTTCGGAAAAATATACCCAAAACAGATCATATCTAACAAAAAGACCTCCAAAACTTGCATATTTTCCTTATTTTAAGTATCAAAAGTGCTATATGTTATAGCACATCAACCCCTATAGGTGACTCTCCATATCAAGTTATGTATGAAAAGGCATGCCACTTTTTGGTCAAACTTGATCAAAAGGCACAATGGGCATTAAAAAATCTTAATTTGGAGTGGCATGATACAACTATGTTGTGAATGAGCAAGGTGAATAAGTTGGATGAATTTTGGCTTTTGTGTTTATGAGAGTTCTGCTCTGTACAAAGAAAAGTCAGTTGTATCATGACAAAAAGATCAAGAAGGGAGTTTTTAAGCCTAGTGATATGGTCTTGTTATATAATTAAAGACTTCACTTGCTTCCTGGAAAGTTAAAGTCAAGGTGGTATGGACCATTCACCATGTTTAGGGTGTTTCTATAGAGTGCTATTGAGCTAAAATATAATGCTAAAGTCTCGTTCAAGGTGAATAAGAAGCGTATTAAGCATTATTTAAGTAATGTTGATAAGGTAAAAATGGTTGTTGATGTAAGCCTTGGCAAAGACTGAGTAGCCAAGACAACCAAGTCATGTTGTGAGATTAAATCTGGTGTTTCGTGGGTGGAAAAAGTCTTAGTAAACAATATACCCATCGTTCCATGACATTAATTCAAGCACTAGTGGGAGGCAACCCACTATTTTAGTATTCATGGTTTTTTAGAGGTGTAAAATAAGAGGAACTTCCTGGAACATGGTAAAACATTGCAAAATTTAATAAATTCTAGGTAAGAGGACATATTGACTCCTTATTTTCTCCATTTAACTTGGTAGTCCGTTACTAAAAGTATCAAATTACGAGTTGGCTTATCTACTTGTAGGATATAGTAGGTGCCATCATGACCTGATAAATTAGTTCATGAAAAATTAGTATCAGAGCCATAAGTTAATCGATGTGTCGGTACAAGAGCTTAGCCTCTAATAGAGTCTTATGGATTAGGGCAAAGATATATGTAACCTATATTTAATAGGCTATAAGACATACTTATGAAATCCTATTCTTGACTCTTTCTTGTGTGTTTGTATTTGTATAATCCTCAAGTATATTCATTAACTCTATTCTATCCAGAGGGATAATACGAGGTTGATGATTGGTGTGTATAAGAATTTGGCATGAGTTTGCAGAGATTCAGTGCAATATTAGACCAGAGAGTTAGGGATGGATGTCGAAGATCTTAGGCATTAGTCAGAGATTTGGGGCCAACCTAGGTTTTGATAGTGTTTGTGATTGCTTTAGCTTTTTGAGATTTAGCATTAGGGATCCAAGTCTCTTTATGGATACCTCATAACTAGGGATGATATCCATTTTATCGACTAGTTCTTAGGCCTGAGTTGGGTTCATTATGTTCATCAGGGCTCCTTGTTAGTTTCAAAGTATGAGATTGTATTTCATGAGTGGGACCGACATATTCCTATGCTATATCCTACTAAGAAGTACATGGTGTGCAAATTTATTAAAGCATTAGCTTTGCCAATCCATTTGGTGTTAGATCACCTGATATTAGTTAGGTCTTCTTTCTCTTAAGTTATTAATCATACGAGAGCCAAAGAAAGAGAGCATGTATTGAGACTTAAAGAGGTGGAGGTAAGAGGAAATGTCATCAGTACAGTGTTATTAGAATTTCATCCAGTAGTAAGGATGCTCTCGGTGGGGTTCAACATCACTTGTAGCCTATTGGTTCCATGTATGTCGTGTTTCTGACTATAAGTGGCTCTCAAGTTAGTTATGGAGGTCACAGCAAACAGAGTTCTTATAAGATCTTGTAAAGTTTTTTGTATGGGTATTTAGGCTATAGTGGTCATTCTGGATCAAAGTGTGTTGCACCTCAATATTTTCTAGGAGCATATTTTGGTTATGGTGGGATGGGAAAATTGTCTAGAAAGCGCCCCAGATGATATTTGGTTACTTAGATAAAGTTAACATATGTTCTGCTCCAGTCTAGAGTTCTTAAGATGTATTATGATTGCTGGAAGGATGGTTATTATAGTAGAGAGTTCCCTCGGCGTTAGTTGGTTAGCTTGTTGGGATCAACTCATATTTCTCACCAGGTTAGAGCTTCAAGGGTTTCTTATGCTTGTAGAGAGACTATTCACTGGTCTAAAAAGTTTCCCTAGAGTGGGATAATTGGTCATTCATCTTATTCAAATCAATATTATATTTTTGTGGCACCCTCAGTTAGAGGTAGCGGGCTTAGAGCCTTAGTTGATGATTCAATCGGTCAATCCTAGTTTGGACCATTTTAAATTTATCTCCCTTGGGTATATCAGACATGTGACTTTGAATTCTATTATAATTGGTGTGCTTTTATTTCTTGCCTGTAAACCTTTAATTATATGTGTTGAGGTTCTCATACCAATCGATTTCTATATATCCTTGTAGGTTTATATCGATTGTTGTGTAACTTGATATAGATCTCAAGATTATATGACTACCCATTGATGATTTCTTTTAATAGTGGATGGAGTATATCTGCATTGATATATTTTCCCTGTGGGTGTATCAATTTGCTTCGAGTTACATTTATCTTGGCATATTAGCCTTATTATGGCCTAAAGGGATACTTGTTATTGATTTTAATTTTTTGTTGAACCTATTCCCTCATATTGATGTTCATATTATTGTTATTTTTTTATTTAATTGATCCTTGCTTGGTAGATATCTAGACTATTAGCATCTAGTTATAATTTTCCCCTTCTTTGTGGTTCTTGTTTGTTGGCTTAGGCAACTACCTTAGTTGGATGATTTCTCTCTTGTAGCAAGGTGAGGTTAGTTGTTTTTCCTCTTTTGCTGGTTATGCTTGAGAGGTTGCTGATTAAATTATGGTATTAAAGGTAAGTTGACCTTGTGTGGTTCTGTTGAATCTCTTAAGTTGAAAATTTTGTTATATTGCCTATTCTTGAGTATGGGGTTCTTGAAATTGCCTTTAGGGTTGCGAAGGTTTTTGCGTTGTCCATTCTCATCTATATAGACCATTTTTGAGGTTTACTAATTGGGGGGGGGGTGTTCTATCTTTTTTATTTGGTTGGTTCAATGCTTGATGGTGGTTTTGGTATTGTTGTTAATAAGTTTTGGATTTATCTTTCTGGTTTGTTGGGTTAATCTCCTAGGGGTGGTTTAATTTTGGTGTTGGTGTAGAGTTGGATACTCTGTTCCCATCATGATGTAGTTCTTGTCTAAGTGGAGTTTGAAAGTTGGAGACAGGTGATCTTTCCCGTGACCGCTTCTTGAGTTGGAAAATTGGAAATTCTTTATCTTGAGTTGCTTGGTTTCTCTTCTAGTAGTGTTCTTGACCTTGGCTTCAATGTCGAGATTGGTACTTTTTCTTTGGCAAGGTGATTCGTGGGTTGAGTTAGTTATGGTTGCCTTACTTGGGTGAATTTAGGGAACCCTTGTTTCAAAATTTATTCAGCCTAGTAAAACTTGGTGGAGTGCTTCACCTTGGTGTTATGTGCCTGTGAGTATTCTTTGTTGAGATAGAATATTAGATTGATAAGTTTCCAACTAAGGTTGTATTTCTCCAAGTTGTTAGTGTTTTGGCTATTACTAGTGCAATTTGTTGTCTTGGTGAGTTCTTGAGTATGTTTTGGTGGTTCATGCCCTCCAACAGAAATGGAATTGATTTCGTATGTCTTCAGCTAGTGATTTTGCTCTTCAACTACGTTGTAGTTTCTATTCTAGCATAATTCAGTAAGGATATGTCTGATACAGATGGTAAGGTTGATTTGGGTATTAGGCCTTAGTTCAGACTTATTGGCTCAATTTTGGATTTGACGCCTTGGAATGGCGATTTGGAAGTTATGATTGATTTGGAGTATAAATCCTTACCATTCTTCTGGTTTGGTTTAGGTAGTTGAGATCAAGCGGTTTAACTTTGGTGTTCAAATTTCATCTTGGAGTTGTGGATCTTGAGTGCACCTTTTATGTTAGATTTGTCTCCATTAGGATTTCATATATAGGCCTGCTGAGCCCAATCTTTCGTTACCTATCCAGTCTTTCTGAGTTCAAATGGATTATGGTTGATAGGTGTTCAAATGATAATCCATGGACACAATATTAGTTACTTCAGCTTTGAATTCGAGCTCTCAGCTTTCGTAGAGAATTTTGGATGATCTACTCAGCTAGAGTAGTATGCTTGAGTTGAATTCAACTTGGTTTCTTTCTCGGTTGATGAGATATCCTAGAAAGGATCGTACAGTGATGAGTAGTTAAGCTTTAGACTCCTATATTTTAGTTTTAATTATCATCCAAACTAGTTGAAGCATTGGTATAGATTGCATACTTTGGTTATCTCCATTTATGCGCCCAGTAGTGCCTTATAGGCTTATTCTCATGGTTACCATACGGATTTTCTGTGGATCAACTTCAGTTCTTAGATTTTTGTGTGATGAGATTATGCAGACGAAACTTGGGTAAGTGCATGCTTAGTTTTGTGTGGATAGCAGGGTTGAAAAGGGCTAAAGAAGGATATATATGGATTTGGAATTGTTTGCATGACTCTTGCCTTGGTTTTCCATCTGCTTGGATTAGTTTTCATTTGATTGTGTTGGTACTAGTGTGGCATTAATGTGTACCAGTTCAAATTGGCACGCATTAGCCTTTCTCAGTTAAGTTTGTACTCAAGTGGTGGTTAAGGTTGAGTTATAGCTATTTGAGAGTGAAGTAATTAAGTTTGTTGAAAACGGTATACCCATGGCAAAATCCCTTGGAAATGTTATCTCTTCTTGGAGGTTATCTGAGGATCTGTGCTCGAAGCATGTAGGCCTAGTATGTTATTTTTTTGAATTTTGATGATCCTTCTATCCATTGACTTTCATGAATGAAAGTACTTTTAGTAGTGGATATTATAATGACCATCTATGTCATTTCCTTGGTTCGCATGCATTCCCGACATTTCGAGCCTTTCCAAAGTAATGAACAGTCATTTATGACTTGCCAGAACTATTGGTTTGGTGATCGAACAGTTCATTTGGATTTTAGGCTCATTTCTCTATTTTGGTGCTTTTGTTGTTTAGCATTTGGTCTCAGACCAGAACTACTATTAGATGACCTCTGATGCAAATTTTGATACTGTGATCAACTCCAAAATATTGACTTCAGGCAAGGGGAACCCTTAGTTCAGGTCCCAAGGCTTCCAGAATTATTTTGGGCTATTGGGTGGATTTTGTGAAAAATAGAACTATTGGTGTGGTCCCCACATTTAGTCCAAATGATATCGAATGAAAATTTTGATGCTTCCATTGGGTTTGGAATGTTGAATTTGGTATGGTAGCATTTTTTTTGCATGCACGGGGTTTCAAACAAATCCGATCACTGGTCGAAGTCCATTCCGGACTTCGCGTAAATCTGGTGCATCAGGTCATTTGTGTGATTGCAACCGCGATTGCCATAGATCGCGATCGTAACATGCAATTTTCCCCTTGGCAAATCATATTTGCAATAGGCGAAAATTGCGATAGCAACATGCGATTTACCATTGCCAGATCACGATCGTGATATCAAATTTGTGAAAGCAATTGTTTGCGATAGCGAGAACCCTATCTTGATAGCGACTCCTAAACCTATTTACTCCTCTTCTTCCACCTGATTTTCCTTCATTCTTTCCACTATTTTTATACCAAGTTGAGAGCTCAAAGAAAGTAAAAGAGTGCAGATTCATCCGAATAATCTAAAGTAAGCTAGCCTAATCCTCTTTGATATTTCTGATGTCGCCCAAAACTACTGATCCAAAAAAGTATGCCGCATTCGATGCCAAATACAATAACCCAACATTGGTTGGTGTCGATTCCATAGGGAATAGGTTGAACTCGTATTTCAAACTTGCTGAAGTATCTGGTAAAGCGGGAAAGTAAATGGGGGCTTTGCAGTAATCAACAAAAGTAATTTTCACCCCCCTAACTCTCTAAGATTCTTATTCTCCACACAACTAACTTTCCGTCTTACATGCAGAATCTGCAAAGCTAGGTATTACCGACTGTCTTGTGGACTCATAGGTAAATATTTGCTCTTCATCTTGTGAGTCTTAGGGCATCGATCTACTATCCCTTGTCTTGGATCCTAGTTTATCTATCACCTTATGGGTCTCAAGCTATTACACGAGGGTTGATAAGCTTGAATCACTGTCGTAATTCCCTCTTCCCAATCTCGACATCTCTTGAGAAGGCTATCTTAAATACAAGCTGATTCTTAGAGTTGACCACTACTAAGAAAGCAATTAACTTGAAGGAAATCACAATACAGATGTAAAAGTTGATCTAATTGACTATCCCTACTTCGTTAATCCACCTGGTTTCCCACAACCCTAGTTAAGGAAGTTAACTGCTCCTGGTTTTGTAACAATCCATGGAAGTCGATGAAGAAAACATAGAATTAATTGCACAAGAATGAAAGAGTAAAATACAAAGTCTAAAATTGAATAATCCCAAAAAAACAAGATCAAGAGTATGAAGTGTGTAAAAATATGTCAGAGTGCATAACATAATACAATAATAAGCCTCGGGTATTTATAATTTCTCAAAATAATAGAGGAAACCTTATTAAAACATAATAGAAAAATTAAGTCGGCAGTGGTCACGCTTCTAGCAACAAGTCATGAGGTCTGACAAGGACTCGTTGCCAACTATCCTAGCTTTCTTCTCTCTTCAGTGGTCACGGATCGTTACCAAACGTAACAAGTTGTAGGATGGGACTCGTGATGACTTTAGTGAATTTAAACTTTCAGTACTTTTGTTCCAGGATCAGCACATATTTTCATCATGAGTCCTGTTCTTCCATCACGACTCGTGGTCTTCACTCGTATCTCCCTCCTATACCAACCCCCAAAAGTACTACAAAGCCTCTATAAAAAAGAATACATATATACGGTTGGGAAATTCCTTGAACCATGGCCAAAACCAATATACAAAACCAAAAAAAATCTCTAATAACGTCCATATCAAGAAATGGAGCCTTCCGAAAAGATACAAGCTCACCACTTCAATCCAAATGCTATCCCCGAGTTAATCACTATGTTGGAGGAGTTGAACAGACGATTCCTGCATAGTATGGGTATACAGGCGCCAGTAGATGGGTTAGCGAGTGACCACCAGTATGTATCTCAGGATAGGATAAAGTAATGCCATTTAAACAACTAAGTAAAACCATCCATGATATATAAAACCACACGTATATATATAAGTGTCGGGAAAGGGAATCCATGTTTAGCATGCATTTAAAACCTTTTAACTGGGCTGTGTAACCTTGCCGTCTAACCATACCCATAGGTCGTATGGGTTCATCTCCCACTACCAAAAGAGTCCTAGTGCGTGTAGCTGCACGACCAAGAGATATACCATGGAATGACTAATACATCCCTCTTATATAAAATGTGACACTCGAACATGGTCATCGAAGATCCCTCAAATCAACAAATATGAGTTTTTAGTTTTGATTGCCCTGTAACCTTCACATTACATGGCTTAATTATACATCCCGCCATTAATGCCAAAATTAAAAGCATGTCCAAACAATCCAATTACAATTTATTACCAAGGACAATTATTAGTGGTATCATCATACCAACCATACTTGTAAAATTTATCCATAGCCAAATCATTTAGGTTAAGAGGACTCTCAAGTTCCCTTTCTGTTTACCATATTATCCTCTTGGGACACTTCCATGTTCTCCACAAGCACAACCAATTAGACTTTAACCTTTTTAAGCCATTTAAACCATTTATATTTTAATATATAAACTGAAAACAAGCAAGATTTCCCTTTAAAGAAGTCAATGCCATGAACAAATCTTTATAAGCATTTTATCAAACACCTTGGGGGAATAATATGACCAAAATCAATTCCAAAGACCATTAAAAATATACCATGAAAACCAATTTCCCAAATCCATCATTGATGCATATAAAAGCATAATTAAACCATAGGAAACCATAACCAAGCCATTATAAACAAAAACCCCAATTAATAGTGGAAAACCATAAACCGTGCAACATTGAAACCATGAAAACATCCATAAAATTCATGCTTTTTTGAAATAATAAGTAGGGAAGAGACAAATGCCTTAAACCGAGAAAGTTGATGGAAGAAAATCACCAAAGCAATCCCTAAGTTGAAACCCTAGCTCTCTTACCCCAAAAGCTCTTGAGAGAATTGTCCAGCATACAACTCATCCAACCAAGTTGTAACCTCAGCATACGATCCATACCCATGATCTGTATCCCATGCAGAATGAAATACTAGAAGGATCAAACACTGGCCACCATACGAGTCACCGATAAGACTCGTACCAATCCTTACAACTCGCGCCCATAAGTCATGAGCATTTCATTGATCAAAACCATCTCGCCAACTAGCACTAGCCAGCTTACAACAGGACCTACCACTTGTACCCCAGCATACGGCTCATACCCTGTAGCCATATTGGGTCCAATGAATAGAATTCAATGAAAATTTCAAAGGCCAAAACCCAGGATGTAACATTCTCCCCCACTAGGAACTTTCGTCCCCGAATAATGGATAAGGTAGGGGTAACCACACACAGAGTCATTTGTAGTATCAAACGTCCCTTCAACAAATTTTGAAAACAAAGAGGCAAAGATGTTAATTTTTTCCTTAACAGACTTCAAAAAATAAAGATGTGTTCAAAAACACATACTTTCCATACGAATACCAGGAGCAGAAAACAAGAATGGATACTTAGATGTCATGTCCTCTTCCACTTCCCAAGTGGCTTCTTCTACATTATAGTTCTTCTATAGAACCTTAACTAAACCCACATCCTTTTTCCTCAACCGATGAACTTTCCTCTCTAATATATTACTCGGGACCTCTTGATAAGATAGAGAATCCAAGATATCCAACCCTTCCAAAGGAAAGACCAAATAAGGATCGTGAATACACTTCCTCAACATGAAAACGTGAAAGACCGAATAAACTAAACGCAAACTAGATGGAAACTCCAACTCATAAGCAACATTACCAACTCTCCGGAAAATCACATAAGGAGAAATAAATCGAGGGCTAAGCTTTCCCTTATGTCCAAATCACACTACTCCCTTCATGGGAGACACCTCAAGGAACACCTTGTCCCCAAACCTCAAACTCTAAATCTCTACGCCTCACATCCACATAAGACTTTTGGCGACTCTAGGCAGCTTTAAGCCTATCACAAATCACCTACTCCTTCTGCATAGCTTGATAGACAAAATTGGGACCAAATATATCTGTATCACCAAGCTCAAACTATCCAATAGGATATCTACACCTCCTACCATATAATTCCTCGAAAGGAGCCATACTAATACTAGGATGATAGTTTTTGTTGTAAGTAAAATCTACCAAAGGTAGATGCTCAACCCAACTGCCACCATAATCAAGCACACATGCCCGAATCATGTTCTCCAATATTTGAATTATTCTCTCTACTTGCCCATCCGACTACGGATGAAAAGTCATACTCAGACTAACTTTAGTCCCCAATCCTTATTGGAAAGAACGCCAGAAATGAGATTTAAACTTCTTACCATGATCAAAAATAACTGATATAGACATCCCATGCAGCTTCACAATTCCTTAAAGATACAAATTCACATCATATTCCATCAAAAAGGTAGTCCTCACTGGAAAAAGTGAGTAGACTTAGTCATTCTATCCACGATGACCCAAATTGAATCAAATTTGTTTCGAGACTGAGGAAGCCTGGTACAAAAATTCATATCAATCATCTCCTATATCCATTCAGACAACTCTATTTCTTGATGCAATCCACCATGCCTCATGTGCTCAACCTTAACCTGTTAACACACTATGTACTTAGCCACGAAATCAACCATATCACTCTTCATACCATTCTACCAATAGATCTCCTTAATATCATGATACATCTTTATAGAACTAGTATAAACAACAAAGCATGACTTATGTTCTTCAACCAGAATACTTTGTCGCAGTCCATCAACATTTAAAACAAACAACCTCCTTTGGTACCATAAAGTACCATCATAACTAATGTCAAACACCGCTACCTTTTGCCCACCAACATCATTCTTGATTTTTATCAAGACCAAATCCAACACTTTCTTCTCCTTAATATCTGCACCAAGAGATAATCGAACCACTTCTTGCACCGTCACACTACCATCCTTGGAATCTAAGAGATGAACTCCAAGATTTTCCAAGAGGTGAATATCCTTAACCAATTTCTACTTTCCTTC
Organism: Capsicum baccatum var. pendulum; assembly: GCA_030864225.1. Lineage (NCBI taxonomy): Eukaryota > Viridiplantae > Streptophyta > Magnoliopsida > Solanales > Solanaceae > Capsicum > Capsicum baccatum. The sequence goes on from CM061557.1 coordinate 125,491,159, forward strand.
CTCCACATGAGCCAAAATTTCCATAGACAACCTCTTAAGAGTATCAGCAATATGTTAGCCTTACCGAGGTGATAGTGAAGACTCATATCATAATCTATGAGAAGGTCAAGCCATCTTCTTTGCCTGAGATTAAGCACCTTTAGCGTGAACACATACTAAAGACTCTTATGATCTAAAAAGATATCTATGTGAACACCATATACATAATGCCACCATATTTTTAAAGAATATACAACTTCCAATAGCTCCAAATCATAGGTAGGATAATTCCTCTCATATACCTTCAACTTCCTGGAACTATAGGCAATCACCTTCCCATGCTATATCAAAAGACAACCAAGCTCTATTCGAGATTCATCACAATAAACCACAAACCCATTATTGCCATCTATAAAAGTTAAAATCAAAGCTGAAGTCAACGTATCCTTCAACTTCTCAAAACACCCCTCACAAGCATCCGACCAAGAAAACTTAAACTTCTTCTGAGTTAACTTAGTCAAAGGAGAAGCTATCGATGAAAATTTTTCCATAAACCACCTATAATACCCGGCTAAACCCAAGAAGCTCCGAACATCATATGGAGTCGTAGCCCTAGGCCACCCTTTCACCATATCAACCTTTTAAGGGTCAACCATAATCCCCTCACTAGAAATAATATTACCTAAGAAAGTTACGGCATTCAACCAAAACTCACACTTAGATAACTTGGCAAATAACTGATGTTCCTTTAAGGTCTGACACACCATATGGAGGTGACTAGAATGATCCACCTCTCGTTAAATAAACATGAATGTCATCAATAAACACAATGATACAGTGATCCAAATACTGCCTAAACACCCTATTTATCAAATCCATAAATGTTGCCGGAGCACTAGTCAACCCAAATTTTATCACCAAGAACTCAAAATGCCCATACAAAGTACAAAAAGCTATCTTAGGGATATCTCTCCCTAATCTTAAGATGATGGTACCCAAACCAAAGATCTATCTTGGAAAAGAACTTGGAACCTTGTAACTAATCAAACAAATCATTTATCCTTGGGAGAGGATACTTGTTCTTTACTGTTACCTTGTTCAACTGCCTGTAGTCAATGCTTATCTGAAGGGAACCATCCTTCTTAATCACGAAAAACATCGGTTCACCCCACAAATAAATATTGGGACGAATAAACCCCTTATATAGAATATCTTTAATTTTCTCCTTGAGTTCCCTTAACTTATCTGGAGCCATTTTATATAGAGGAATAGATATTGGACAAGTGTCTAGAAGCAGATCAATACCAAACTCTATTTCCCTACCCATAGGAACACCAGGAAGATCATCTAAAAAGATCTCAAGAAACTCATTAACTCTTAAAACTGACTGCAAAAAAGGACCTTCCTAGTTAGAATCTTTAACCCAAACCAAGAGATAAGGATATCCTTTTGAGATTAACTTTAGATCTCTAAGATAAGAAATAAATCTCCCCCTAAGAGCTAAAGAACAACCCTTCCATTCTATTTTGGCTCTCCAGGGAACCTAAAGATGACCTTGTATGTCCAAAAGTCTAAAGATGCATAACAAGAATAATACCATTCTATACTTAAAATCATATCAAAATCCACCATTCCTAACTCAAATAGATCTATGAAGGTTCTCCAATAACTAACAGATACCATAAACCCCCTATAGACCGATTCAGTAATGATCGAGTCACTTATTGGGTTAGATATAGAAAAATAACTAAAACAATTTTTGGATAAAAACCAAAAGACATAGCTATATAAAGAGTCACATAATAAAGAGTGTAGCCTGGATCAAGCAAACAATATATGTCATGGGAAAAGAGATGTAACGTACTAGTAAAGACATCAGGTGATGTCGTGGATTCCTACTGGGATGCCAAAGTATAAAACCTATTTCAACTAATACTAGAACAAGGAGCAGTAACAGAAGAAAATGCCACACCACTAGGAGTAGGAGCAAAAGATGAAGCCACTAAAATCTTATTCGCCTCTGTAGCAACCTTGTTGACTGAACAATAGTTGAGCTGATGGCCTACTTTACCACACTTAAAGAACTTATCTCTCCCTTCCTTAAAGAATCGTTGATGAGGACGACTATAGGAATAATAAGGAGGGCATAAAGAAATAGACTGACTCTAATCGCCTAATATTGGGAAGCCTGAGCCTGAGAATTGTCACCACCTTGATGACGCTTGTCACTCGACTATTATGGGTAAGGAGCACTGGTAGCAGAGAAGGAACTAAAACTCCTCCACTTCTTTTTCTTCCTCTTGCCACCATCTCTACCACCCTGAGACTGTGCACCTTCCAAATCAAAAAAATTTGCCCCGCTTTTCTGGTCTATCCCCAAATTCTTCCTACTTTCTCTTCTCATCCTCAACCTGCTGCATATGAACTATAAACCTAGAGATGTTTATATCGCTAATGCAAATAATTCTTGTTCTCAAAAATCAAATCTCTATTCAACTTGAAAGCAAAATTCCTCATTCTCAACCTCATATCATCTACAAAATCAGGAGCATACCTTGACAACTGATAAAACTTCAAGGAATATTCCTTTATAGACATCTTTCCTTGCCTGATATTCACAAATTCCTTTATCTTAGCTTCCTTAAAGTCCTGAGGAAAGAAATGTTCCATGAAGGCGTTAGAAAAGGTCTCCCATAACCATTCCTCTTCCTTATCACCCTTATCTCTGTCCCACTCCTCATACCACTGATAAGAACATTATTGAGCTGATAAGATACAAAACAAACTACCTTTACATCAGAATCCTACATAACCCAAAATATTTTCTCTAGTTCATCAAAGAAGCCTTATGGGTTTTCCTCCACCTTTACTCCCATAAAAGTAAGACCCATCTTCATAAACTGACCAATCCTTATAGCCTCAGCAGACAAAGTACTAGTTGTACCCCGCTCAGCCTGAGCAACAACTACCTTAGCAATAATATGAATAAACTGAAGAAACTTTGCATTTATCACGTTACCTTGAGGGACCTGAGGAGTAGTAAAAGGAATAGAAGGAACTCCAACAATATCAAGAATAAGACCATGAGATCAATGATGTACTCCAAACATAGGAGGTATCCTTTTAGGATTATCCCTAGATGGGATGGAAGAATTTTCTTGTGTTCCAGATCTAGGAGGCATGATCTAAAAGAAAAACAACCAAGGATTAGAGAAGATTTCAGGACTGAAAATTTCAACAAGGTGAAATATTCCTAAATATCTTGTAGCCTCTCTCCTATGAGTGTGGCATGTTTCACACCCCAAAAAGAGACTTTACTCGACATAGCTTTGTAGACTTTCCAGTTGACCACGAACCTGGCTCTGATACCAACTTTTCATGACATGAACTAGGGTCTAGATGTAATAGGCTTCCCAAGTCCACCTAGGACCAAGGACCGCCCCCTTAACCCAACCCAACCATCTTCTACAGCTTTGGATGAGCTAAATTTTGAGCATATAATAAGATTGCGTAAATGCTCTCATGAAGACCATAGTATAGGGTGACAATCATGACTGGCCCAATCGAGTCTACCCCTACCAAACCAAACATCCATGCCAAACCAAACCAAAGAGAGTATTAAAACATAATATAATAACTAATCCCAAAATCAAATATGATGGAATAGTAAGAAATCATGTTTGATTATGATAGCCTCCCAAATTATTCCTATGCAACGGCCAACACCAATATCGATCCCACCCATATCAACCCCTAGAAGTACCACAAAGCCTCTATCCAAAAGAATACAAATATTTGATTGGGACATGCCCCCAATCATAGCCAAAACAAAAGTAAAATGTCTAAGAATGTCCATATCATGAAATGGAGCCTTATGAAAAGATAGAAGCTCACCAATTCAATCCAAATGTTATCCCTAAGTTAATAACTATATAAGAGGAGTCGAATGGTCGGTTCCTTCATATCGTGGGTTTACAGCCACCAGTAGATGGGTTAGCGAGTAACCGCTAGCATGTATCTTGAGATTAGGATAAAGTATTGCTATTTAAATAACAAGTAAAACCATCAATGATAGATACAACCACACACACATATATATAAGTGATAGGAAAGGGAATCCATGTTTACTATGCATTTAAAACCTTTTACCTCGGCTGTGTAACCTTATTTTTTAACATGCCTATGGGTCGTATGGGTTCAACTCCCCTGCTAAAAGAGTCTTAGTGCATGTAGTTGCATGATCAGGAGATATCCCATAGGATGACTAGTACATCCCTCCGATATAAAACATGACACTCGCACATGGTCATCGAAGACCCCTCATATTGACAAATATGGGTTCCAGTTTTGTTTCCCCTAGAAGCTCTACCTTCCACGGCTTAGCTACACATCTAGCCATTAAAGTCAAAATTAAAACCATGTCAAAACAATCTAATTACCATTTATTACCAGGTCCAGTAATTAGTGGTATCATTATACCGACCATACATACAAGATATATCCATAGCCAAACCATTTAGGTGAAGGGGACTCTTACGTGTCCTTTTTGTTTACCATAATAATCTCTTGGGAGACTTCTATGTTCTCCACAAGCAAAACCAATTAGCCTTTAACCTTTGTAAGACATTTAAACCATTTATAGTTTCATATAGAAGCTAAAACCTAGCAAGAGTTCCATTTAAAGAAGTTAATGCCATGAACATATCTTTATAAGCATTTTGTTAAACACCTTGGGGAGTAATATGACAAACACCAATTTCAAAGACCATTAAACCACTACCTTGCATTTGAATTTTCCAAAACCATTATTGATGCATATAATAGAATAATTAAACCATAGGAAACCATAACCAAGCCATTATAAATAGAACCCCTAATTAATAGTTGAAAACCATAAACCATGCAACATTGAAACCATGAAAACATCCATAAAATTCATGCCTTTTTAGAAATAGTAAGTAGGGAAGAGACACATGCCTTAAATTGAGAAATATGATGGAAAAAAATCACCAAAGCAAGACCTAAAGCAATGCCTAAGTTGAAACCCTAGCTCTCTTACCCTAAAAGCTCTTGAGAGAATTATGATGTGTTTTGGAATAGTTTCTAAATGTCAATGAATATAATAATAGGGTAAATAACATCCTATAAGTATTAGAAGTTTTGGGCCATAATTAGGGTAAGTAGGGAAATGTCCAGAATACCCCCACTTAAGTCTCTTAAAAACTTGTCAGGGATACGACTAACCCTCTTATGAGTCGTACCCTTTCTTACAATTAGTTTCCACCTGTTATGACCAGGCCTTAACCTTTGGATCAGGCACTTTCTAGTATATGACTCATCCAACCAAGTCATAACCTCAGTATGATCCATACCCATGATCTGTATCCCTGGCAAAATGAAATACCAGGAGGATTAAACATTGGCCACCATACGAGTCGCCAATATGACTCATATCAATCCTTACAACTCGCACCCCTAAGTTGTAACATTCTAGTAATCAAAACCATCGCACCAACTAACACTGGTCAACTTATGATAGGACTATATAACTCGTACAATAGTATACGGCTCATAACCTGGAGTCGTATTCTATCTGGAGAACGGATTTGAAGGAAAATTTCTAAGTCTAAAACCCAGGATATAACAGAGGACCAGGGATAAAACAGGTTTATTGTAAACCAATTGGGAAGGTGAAATGATGTAATCAACAAAATAGGTTAATTTAGGCTTAAAATTGGGATCAAGGGATACTTTTTTATATTAGGCTGGTTATTTAGGCTAAAGTGGACTACTTTGAAGAATGTACTATGATCCTTTCGTAGCCGACTATTCTACAACAAAGATGAGACTGACCAGGCAAGTTCTGGATTCCACACATAAAGGGAACTAAGTAGTATCTCACACATACTTGGAATAAGGTTACATCAGACACTACTTTCTATCTTGTCCATACAACTATTATCTATGGTTATCATTTTCCTAATCCAAATGCCATAACTAGATTCACAAAGGTCACATATATATCTCATCACATAATTTAAAACAAACATTTTTAAGGGTATCATAATTAAAGCACAATTTAACAAAACATATCAACTGCCTTATGCACTAATTTTCTCCTAGTAAAACAAAAATATAAAACAAAACACACCACAAAATGATTTTATCCTAAATATGATAGTTCTACAACCATACCATAAATGATATTAAAAGAAGCACAAAAATAAAAATCCATGGTGGCATGGAATGCCCCCATCCCCAACTAAAAAACTATACACTATCCCCAATTCAAATATTGTACTACAAGGCATGAAGACATACCTGGGATCTCAAGGACCAAACTCATGTAGGATCAGTATGTAGGGCTCAGAATGGAACCCGAGTCTAGGATGCTCAAACCAATTATAGCATAGGTGGTGTATGGTGTGCTCAATAGTGCCTATGCGGTGGGAGCAATGCTCCCAATCAACTTGGTTGCATCTAAAACCATCTCACCAGCAACTCAAGAGCTACTGGATCCCATCACTATATTTTGGGTCCTGGTCTGATGGTCCTACTCAGAATAAATACTAACTAACTTGGCAGCCTCAGCATCTCTCTTCTCGCTCTTTTTACTTCTCTTTTTCTTCCACGTTATATTGACATCATCAAATCTAGCATCTGTGTTCGACCTATCAAACTCTCATATATTGGGTACCCCTTCTTCAATAATCTTCTCAATAAATGGCATTGAGGGGTAAGGTCCAGCATGTATATCCACAATAGTGCTCTAAGTACGGCCAACTCCTCATGTTTCCCTTTTAGATTTGGGACCATATATCTCTAGTTTCTAGCAATCCTCCTCTCAAACCTATCAAAGCAGGTTTGTATACTCCTAATGTCACATCTAATCTCTCACAACACATATAGCTTAAACCCATTTCCTATTTTTTTCACCTTCTTCTCAATTCTGCTTAATTTTTTTAGCACCTCATTAAAAAATATTTGTGGTACTAAGGCATAGCCGGTAGGGGATGAAATAGTAGTGAATGGTAAGACCGAATGAGGTAGATTCAGAGTACGAAAAGTGCATGCCACATCTCAGACCTGAGTCTCTACCAGTTGTCTTAGTAACCTAGAATGCCTCTCAAAGTAAAGTATCTCTCATCTTTGTATCCTTAGAGATAGGGTTTTCAAGATCACTAATCAGCCCCAAGTCTGAATAATCCATGGTTGTGGGATTTGGTCATCACCAGGAATCTGTAACACTTCCTCATATAAATATATCCATGTCAGCAAGCATGGGAATGCCAAGACTATGTCGAGGCTCACCGCCTGATCGTGGATCTCTGTCGCTATTTACTTGGCCATAAAAAACACGTAGCCCTCTATAATTCCCACGATCAAGATTGCTCAGTCTAGACTCAATACATTGTCCCCATATTTAGGACTCAACATATGATGCACAAATGTCCTCCAAGCCTTCAATGCAAATTGTAGGCTCCCCTTTGTAATCCAAGTCGAGGAGCCAACTCCTCTAGCAACTCAAGGAGCCTTCTCCCGCACTGAAGAAATAATTTTAGCCATCCACCAAAAGTGAATAATCTTTTCTTTCGAACCAGTATGCTTTACCCTTATCAACCACGTCAATCTCAATTGTGTTGGACGGTAACTGAAACTCTAGCCCATGTAGAAATTTAGACATGGTCTGGGTAGAGATGTTCACTCACACACCTCTAATAATTAGCGTCATAAAGGGGTGACCACACTTCCATAAATGCCTCTATGAATATAACCTCTTAATCTCTATCTGATAAGCTGTATAGAACTCTTATACTAATGCAGGATTGTATTGGACGCGAGCTCTAGTTATCTACTCAAAGTTTTATTATCTGAACTATGAATTAAATTAAGGCATCTTAGACATTCCTGTGGTGATCATCTTGCGCTCGTGGTAAATTTCTCTCTTTTGTTTTCCCATGGAAGGGTTAATGGAACTGTCCTACTCATATATTTTCTGCATTTTGGGGTACCCCCACCATTCAATGATGTGCTCTGGAGAAGGATCTATTTGAAGTGGTACAGTACGTGAAGGAGAAAGTGTTATATCCATGGGGGTATCACTCAACTCACTTTCACCCTCTTTCTCATTTATAGACCCCTCATTGTCAGACTTGACATAACCCAAAACTGGTCCATGTCGTATGGGCGTATCAAGCCCAACATAGATAAGAGATTGCCCTATTAACCCAACCTAATCATCACCCCAATCTACAAGTGTCGGATGAACTCTGACCATAAATCAAGATAGCAGAATCAAAAATAATATGATAACTTGGACAATGTATAAACAATTCACTTACATTAACATAAGAACAAACAAACCCAAGTCCACAATCATCCATAATGCCTATACACAAATCCGATATCTATATATTTTGGGACAAGCCCCTGACAATTGCCAAACCATGTCTAAATAAGTCTATGACAAAAGACAAAAAACTATGAAATGTATGCCTTCCGATGTAGGAAAGCTTACCACTTCAAATTCAGCATACAAACCGCTTTGATCACCTAGTCACTGCATAGAAAGAGAAGAAGAAGCTTTGGCCCCTAAGTCTCATGGGGACATAGAGTCCGAAGGTGGTTAATGGATAGAACGCTAGAATGTAACACAAGGATTAGGAGAAAATAGAGTCATCATTTGAAACCAAGTGAAAAAATCATATTCAACCACATTTATATACATAGGCATACATGGATGTTCATGACATATTCATAACATACCAAAAAAAAAACAAGACATAGCAACAAATCTTGATGCACTCAATCACGAGTCATGAAGTTGAGTACTCTAACCTTCCACCCTTTCACTTTTGAAGAATTGAACTTCCCAATAAAATGAAAGAAGAGAAATTTTACCTCAAGTCATTTCGTTAGGAAAGGGACTCTAACCTCAAGCCATTTCATTAGGCAAGAGACTCTAACCTCAAGTTGTGTCATTAGACAAGGGACTTTAACCACAAGTAAGATCATTTGTCAAGGGAATCTAACGATAAGAAATTTAATTAATAAAGAGACTCTAACCATAAGACACCTTATTAGGAAAGGGAATTTAACCAAAAGTTGTCACAACTATCATTAGTCAACATTAGGACTCTAATCCTGTAACACCCCGTACTTTAAACTAGCTTAAATTCATCCCAAAATTCTAATTTTTGGTGTGGGAAATTGAATAACCTTACCATCGAAACCAAATTCGCCCAAATCTGACACTCGGGCGAAGAGTTAGAGCCATTTTAGTAAGATAATGTACCACTTGGTACTTTAGTGCATCGGAGAGGTAGTTCTAATGGAATTTATCATTTTCTAGTGAGATAACATGATACCACCATTTTTCACCACTAGCCTTTTTCCCAATTATTAATTTCCAGTGAGGTATCACAATACCGGTATGTCATGCCACAACTTAGTTTAACATGTGTTAGTTTCCAGTACACCAACGCGATCCCACCACTTCGCACTGAACTTCTAGGTCGCATCCAAGGGGTAACATGATTCCACCATATCACATTTATGGTCCAATTTCTAGTTGTCCATTTTCCAGTGATACGGCGCGATAGCACCACGTCGCGCTAAGGGCCTAGATCAAAATTTTTTAGTTAATTTCCAGTTTTAAATTCTGAGTGTTTAACTCATTCCAAGGGTATTTGAGTCTTTTTCCATGACCCTAGACAACCTTTAACACAAAATTCAACCCTAATAAACCTAGTTACACCATTATTCATTCAGTTTTTTGCCAAATTAAATCATTCTCTCTCAAGAGGCAAAAACCCAAGTTCAAGAATTAAGGTCAATTCTCAAAAATCTCTCCAAAAACCTTCAAGAACTCTTATTCTCAGGTATTTTAGGTGTTCATCTATGGGTTTCTTTCACCCATAGAGTCCAAGAATCCCTTTTTGAATATTCAAGATCTCAAATTTATGATTTCTATGTTTGAATTAGATTGAATTCATGTTCATGATAGTAGTTAGCTGTCATTCCATGATTTAAATGCAAGTTTCATGAAATTAAGTAGCATGTATAAAAAATATGTGATTATTTTAATAGACCCTTAAATTTATAAAGTGGTTAATGCATCTATGATATTGATTGGTTTTCAATCCATGATTATGATAAACATGCTAAACCCTTGAATTTGAAATTAAGTATTGCATTCATTATTTTTATGTGATGACCATTATCATGTGAAATACTTATGTTCCCCAAGTATTTGTTAAAATGTCTATGTTAAGTAGATAGAGAAATCATGAGATGTTATTATGAGATCTGAATCATGTACAAGATTATGCCCTACAAGTGTTTGATAAAATGCTTATGTGAATTGACTAGTGAAGTCATGACATGTTATTATGTGATCCCATTCATGTACAAGTTAACGCATTACAATTGTTTAATGAAATGTCTCTATGAATGAACTATGACCCAGTGAACATTGTTATCTTATTCAAGATGATGCTTTGCTTGAGTTTTTATGCTATCGAGTCCTAGGGGTATTTAATACCCAACAATTTAGCTGTTTACCTAGAGCCAGTGCCATTGATAAAATAGTATTAGTCATGTCACAATCACTAGTACTCTTAGTCCGTTATAGAACTCAGTAGAACTCAATCAGTTACAAAACATAGGAATACTCAGTAAACTCTGTATAAGTCTAGTGCAGTTCATTATAATCAATTCAGTGTCTTCAAGTTGGGAGTAGGATTCAACACCGAGCAAACCCAAGGATGGGGGCATTCTTGTTGGTGTAGGGTCTGACCCTTAGTAGCAATCCCTGAGTTACTGAACTATGTAGCTAGCATAGGTTGAGATGACTTCCTTCTAGATAAGGGTTGACCTATCTTTCATGAGTTTTCCTATCAGTGAGGGTTAACAAAATGTCTTCCATCTAGGTGAGGGTTGACCCAACTCACAGCAAGTGTTATTACCCATGGCACGGTATTATCACCCTTATAACTGTGGTTAAAGGTCGAACCCCAATCAACTCAGAGAGGGGCATGTCAGTTAGATTATTGCATCCCAGAATTTCAGTTTTAGTTTTCAGTTTAGAACTTAGTTCAACTCAAAAGAATCAGGATTGTCAGACACAGTCAATCAGGATCAGTAATTCAGTTATCAGTAATTTAAGATATCAGTTATACATTATTCAAAACTCAGTACTCATCTTCAAAAAAGCTCAATTATAGTATATGCGTACTCTTATATTCAGCTACTTTATATTATTTAGTCAGTTATTGTTCATGCATATGAACCCTTGTATTCATCCTCACCTCATCTAGCATACCAGTACATTCCCATGTATTGATGCATACTTTTCTGTGCTATGATTTTTCATATCATAGGTTTGGACGCTCAGATTTCTTACTACGCTTATCCAGACTCCGCCAGCAGTAGCAGTGAGTCCTCATTTATCGAAGATATGCTTTTATTTCAGTACTTTAGCTTAATAGTATTTTAATAGATGGAGTTAAATGAGGAATTGTCCCATCAACTCCACTTTCAGACAGATTCAGTTAGAGACTTTTAAGAGTAGATTTTCAGACAGTATTTCAGATTCAAATGTTATATTTTATCAGTATTTAAGATGTTTTGAACCTTATGTCATTTTAGACCATTTTTCTACATTAATTTCAATATTATTATTCATTTCTCATAGCAGATATCATTCATGGATTAGCTTGTGGTGCATTAGGGTCGTAAGCACCATATGATGACTAGGGGCAGTCTTAGGTTGTTACAAATCCTTTGTCTAAACATCAACATCTATATAATTAAACACTTAGGGACTCCAATCCATTTAACTAATTCAATACCACGTATGACCACAAGGTCATCATGGAAGCATTCGTCAATCAAACACTTTGATAGGCCAATGCCTTAATTCAATCCACCATTCAATTCAAGTTATGGTCATCCATACCCTTACTAAAGCATTCGTTCTTCAATAACATTACTATATCACTTTTAGTTCCAAACACAATTCAAGTTCAATTTCATGCTTAGGGACTTTAGCTTTTTTACCTATCAAACCACAAAGTCATCAATTAACTCAATACATGGCTAACAAAGTCTTTAAAATACCATTTATCAACCACTCACACTTATTGGCTAGCTCAAAACATCACCAATATGTTATAGATATTTCTCCAAGACATTTTCACAAACACCTTGTGGGCATACCTTTACCAAGGCCAAAAATCAAAGTAGAAATCATCATTCTAAGGGTTAATCAAGACCCATTTGTTAAACCATAAACAACAAGCACCCACATGTTCAAATCCTCACCAATATTATGTATAAACACAAGTCTAAGCAAGAGAAAACATTACTCATCACTGGGCATCAAAAACCCTTAACATTTGATTTTAAAATCGCCATTTACAAGTCATAATCCATGTTAAAAATTGATATTTGAGTTAATAATAAGGGAATGAGTTGCATTCCTTAAAAAAGATGATTCCCTAAAGAAACTTGACTCCACTTTTTCCTCTAGATGAACACCCCTTGGAACCCTAGCCTCCAATCTTCAAAGTTTGTTTGCCAGAGTATTTGGGTGGTTTTGATCTTGAAAATGAGTGTTTAGGAGGCCACAATACATTTTATAATAAGGGGACTCAAGCATTTTGGGGTGGGAAATTTCCATAGTTTCCTCGACTTAAAAGCTGAAAAAGTGACTTCCCAGGTGGGTGCGACTCACATAGCTTAACCATGACCTAGGGTATGAGTGGTACCCTAACTCGAACCCTAGGACTCACCAAGGACCCCTACAATGACCAAGGTATGACCATACACTCATTACACATACCCAAGGGTATGAATGGTGCCCTAAACTGTATCTCTAAATCCTATCTAAGACAGTTTCAAATAGGTCTAGCTCAACACTCTATACGACTGGTGGTGTACGAATTGTAAGCTTGTATACGACCATGGGGAGGCTAAGTCGTATCTTGGAAAGTCTGTAACCCCCACCACACTTCCTAGCATATGAGAGGGGTCGACTAGTACCCTGGAGTCGTACCTAGTACAAAAGCTTCAGCTAAGGAAATTTTTCAAAGGGTCCAAATCCTAGGTGTTTTAGTTCTCCCTCACTTGGATCATTCATCCTCAAATAACGGGTAAGGAAAGCATAAACATAATTTAACACATTACTACACATCAACTAACCTTTAATCAAGTTAAAAACAAGGACATACAATAAGGATAAGGCACATGCCGAGATCATTATCAATCAACAATTCATGTTATTGACTTTAGGACTCAAACCCATTATTTATCAGAGACACTTGCTTTATTCAAAGCTTAGGGACTTAAACCCATTGTCTACCAAATATAAAAATCAAATTAAGAAAATTAACAAATACCTCAAGCATGGGTTCACAGAACAGAAAACAAATGTGGATACTTCGACTTCATGTCCTTTTCTACCTCCCAAGTAGCTTCCTTGAACTTTTGGTTCCTCCACATAACCTTCATTAAAGCCACCTCATTCATTTGGAATTGACGAACATGCCGATCCAAGATCCTCATTGGGACCTCCTCATAGGATAAAGATTCTGAAACACCAACATCCTCCAAGGGAACAAGAAACGAAGGATCACCCACACATTTTTGCAACATAGAAACATAGAAAATAAGGTGGGTGGAGTTCAAGCTAGAAGGAAACTCCAACTCATAAGCAACATTGCCAACCCTCTTCAAAATCAAGTAGGGACCAACATATCGGGAGATAAGCTTTCCCTTCTTACCAAATCACATCACTCCCTTCATAGGAGATACCTTCAAGAATACCCAATCCTCAATATTAAATTCCAATTCCCTATGCCTTACATATACATAGGACTCTTGGGGACTTTGAGTGGCTTTCAACCTATCACGAATAACCTTTACCTTCTCTAAGGCTTGGTGAACCAAATTTGTTCCAAGCAATTTACCCTCACCAACTTCATACCACCCAATAGAAGAATGATATCTCCTACCATACAATGCTTCAAAAGGAGCCATGTCGATTCTAGAGTGGTAACTATTATCATAGGCGAACTCAATCAAGGGTAGATGGTTGTACCAACTTCCATCATAATCAATCATACAAGCACACAATATATCTTCCAATGTTTGGATGGTCCTCTCAACTTTTCCATTTATCTGTAGGTGGAAAGCAGTACTAAGGCACATCTTTGTTCCCAAACTTTTCTAAAATGACTTCCAAAAGTGAGATAAGAATGGAGTACCACAATCCAAAATAATAGAAACCAAAGCACCATGCAATTTCACAATCTCAGCAAGACATAACTTATCATAATCCTCCACCAAGTAATTAGTCCTCATCGGCAAAAAATGAGTTGACTTTGTCATTCTATCCAAAATGACCCATATAGAATCACAATGACTCTGAGACTAGGGGAGACCGATAACGTAATCCATATTAACCACCTCCCACTTCCATTCAGGTAATGCAATCTCTTGGTATAAACCACTGAGCCTCATGTGTTCAACTTTAACTTATTGACACACCATACACTTAACCACATAACTATCTATAACTCATTTCATATTATTCCACCAATAGAACTCCCTAAGATCATGATACATCTTCGTAGAATTGGGATGAATAACATACCAAGATCTATGAGCCTCGGACATAATCCTTTCCCTTAATCCATCGACATCAGGAACACATAGCCTACCTTAGTACCTCAAGATACCATCACCATCAATCATGAATTCAGTAATCTTTTGTTGACCCATGCTACTCTTAATCTTCACCAAATCGGGATCAAATATTTTCTTTTCCTTTACCTTAACAACAAGAGATGACCGTGATATCTGGTGCACAAATATACCACCATCTTCCGAGTCTGTGAGACAAACTCTAAGATTAGCCAATCGGTGAATCTCCTTTAGTAGCTCCCACTTATCCTCATTCATATAGTCTAAATTCCCATGGATAACCTACTAAGAGCATCAGCGACTATGTTAGCTCTACCTAACTAGTAATGAAGACTCATATTGTAGTCATTCAATAACTTAATCCACCTCCTCTATATGAGATTCAACTCCTTTTGAGTAAATACATACTGAAGACTTTTATGATTTGAAAAGATGTTAACATAAACCCCATAGAGATAGTGATGCCAAATCTTCAATGCAAAAGCCACGACTAATAATTCCAAGTCATGCATAGGGTAGTTTTTCTCGTGAACATTCAATTCCCTAGAAAATAGGCCACCACCCTACTATGCTGTATCAATAAACAACCAAGCCCAATATGAGAAACATCCCAATCTACTACAAAACTATAACTACCCTCGAGTAACATCAAAATTGGAGTCGAGGCCAATTTATCATGCAGTTTTCAAAACTACCCTCGCATGCAATTGACCACAACAACTTAACCTTATTCTTGGTTAACTTGGTCAATGGGAGAAGTTATCATTGAAAAACTCTCCACAAACCTCTTATAGTAACCGGCTAGACCCGAGAAGCTCCTACTATTTGTTGGAGTTCAAGGTATAGGTAACTTTTTAACCGTTGTAACCTTATCTGGATCTACCATAATCCCTACACTAGAGATAATGTGACCAAGAAAAGTAACAGCCTTCAATAAAAACTCACACTGAGAGCACTTAAAATAGAAACGATGATCCTTCAAAGTTTGTAACACAACACGGAGGTGATCGGCATGATTCACCTTACTTTTAGAATAGACTAAGATGTCATCAATGAAGACAATGACAAACAAGTCCAATAACAAATGGAAGGCCTTATTTATCAAGTCCATGAATGTCGTCAGGGAATTGGTCAGCCCAAAGGAAAAAACAAGGAACTTATAGTGACCATACCGGGTTCTAAAGGCAGACTTAGGGATATTCACTTCCCTAATCTTAAGTTGATAATAACTGACCTAAGATTAATCTTACAGAAATACTTTGCACCTTGAAGCTGATCAAAAAAATCACTGATCCTAGGAAGAGGATATTTATTCTCTAAGGTGACCTTGTTTAACTAATTATAATCAATGCACATTCCAAGAGAAACATCCTTCTTGCACACAAACAACATAGGATCACCCCAAGGAGACATACTAGGATGGATTAAATGTTTGTCTAAGAGGTCTTTTAAATGCTCTTTAAGCTCTTTTAGCTCTATCGAAGCCATTCTTTATGGAGGGATATAAATTAGAAGAGTGTCTAGTACAAGCTCAATCCTAAATCGATTTCCCTATTGGGAGGAATACCGGGAAGGTAATCAGGAAAGACCTAGGAAAACTCATTAACCACGGGAATAGATTTTATAGAAGGACCTTCCTAGTTATAATCTTTAACTCGGACCAAATGATATAAACACCCTTTTGAGATCAACTTTTAGGCCTGAAGACACGAAATGAACCTACCCTTAGGCACTAAAGAACCACCCTCCTATAAAATCATCAGCTCATTAGGGAATTTAAATATGACCTTACGGGTCTGACAATCTAAGAAAGCATAGTATGAGTGCAACCAATCCATCCCTAGAATAATATCAAAAACAATCATGTCCAACTCTATCAACTCTACAAGAGTTTCTCTACCACTAATAGATACCACACACCCCTTATAGACTCTTTTGACAACCACAGAGTCTCCTACATGATTGAAACATAAAAAGGAACTGACAGACACTCAGGGTCAAAATCAAAATACACAGCCATTAATAGGGTCACATACACATTCTATCCCTCATACCCGAAACATTTCAGAGGCATACCCAGATAACTGATGGAATTTCAAGGAATAATGCTTGATAGAAATCCTCTCTTACTTCAAGTTCAGAAACTCTTCCACTTTTACTTCCCTCAACTCTTGAGGAAAGAAGAGATCTAAGAAGGCCTTAGAGAAATCTTCCCAATGGTAGAACTAGAATCCATACCTATAGATAATTCCAACATTTTCATACCATTGGTACGCTATATGTTTCAATTGTTAGTAAGAAAACTCAATAGCCTAAATCTCTGAAGCATGTATGATTCGAAAGATCTTCTCTATTTTATCAATAAAAATTTGAGGATCCTCCTTCTTTTTTGTACTCATAAACATAGGAGGGTGGAATCTTATGAATTGGCCAACACTTGTGGCCTAAGAAGAAATAGTATCTAGAAAACCATGCTCTAATTTATAATCTACCAATTGGGTCAAGAGGTTAATGAAGCAACAAAACTCAGTATCTGAAGCATCCTCATATGGTGACTAAGTAGGAGTGTCACTCTCATAAGCAAGGTTAGTGGGTCTAGGTGGAACCCTACAATAATAGTCAAATACTGCAACCCTAGATCTGGTCTCAATACCAAAAGTTGGATAATATCCATCCATAGGGCCGTCAGTCAGGGCAGAAGAGTTTACCTGAGTATCAGATCTCCTTGGAGGCATAATCTGAAAGACAAGCAAACAAAAATCAAAGGAATCCAATACCTTAGACTTTATAGCTTGATATTGAAACAAAAGAAAGGAAAATATTCCTAAATGTCTCGTAGCCCCTTTTTTATAAGTGTGGTATGTTGCACACCCATAAAACAGACCCTACCTGACACGGCTTTGTGGATACCCAACTGACTATGAACCTAGACTCTAATACCAACTTAAAATGACCCAAAATTGGTCTATGCCATATGGTCATCCCAAGACCAACATGGACCAGAGATCGCCCTATTAACCCAACCTAACTATCACCCGAATCCACAATTGTCAGATGAACTCCGACTATAAATTAAATAGTAAAAAAAAAACTAATATCATAACTTAGACAGTGTCTAAACATTGCATTTACTTTAATATACTAACTAACATATCCAAGTCCACAGTTATCCACAATGCCTCTACATAAACCTGATGTTTATATATGTCGGATAAGCCCGCAAAAAATAGCGAAACCAAGTCTAAATAAGTTTATGATGAAAGACAAAAAACCATGAAATGTATGCCTTCCAAAGTAGAGAATCTCACCATATCAAAGTTAGCACACGAGCCACTTCGATCATGCAGTTACTAAGCAGAAATAGAAAAAGAAGCTCTGACCCCTATGTCGCATAGGGACATAGCATCCGAAGATAGTTAGCAGTTGAAACGCTAGCATGTAACACAAGGATGAGAAGAAAATAGAGTCATCATTTAAAACTAAGTCAAAATATCATATTCAACCATTTTAATATACATAGGAATACATGTAGGTTCATAACATGTTCATAACATGCCAAAAATGAAATAAGACTTAGCAAGAAATCTTGATGCACTCAATCATGAGTCATGAAGTAAAGGCTCTAACCTTCCACCCTCACATATTAGAATAATTGAACTTCCTAATTATATTAAGCAAAAGGACTTTTACCTCACGTCATTTTACTAGGAAAGGGACTCTAACCTTAAGCCATTTCACTAGGCAAAGGACTCCAACCTCAAGCTATGTCATTAGGAAATGGACTTTAACCACAAGTGAGATCATTTGGTGAGGGACTCTAACCAAAAGAAATTTCATTAAGCAAAGGACTCTAACAATAAGTCATCTTATTAGGCAATGGAGTTTTTGCGATTATTATTAGTCGATATGGAACTCTAACCCTTTATCCATATATTAACATCCATACAATTCAACACTTAGGGACTCCAACCTATTTAACCAATTCAATACCATGTATGACAACAAGGTCTTCATGGAAGGATTCATCAAGCAAATGCTTTGATAGACGAATACCTTAAATTCAATTTATCATTCAATTGAAATTATGGTCATCAATACCCTTACAAAACCATTCATTATTCAATAGTATTTCTATACCACACTTTGTTCCAGACATAATTCAAGTTCAATTTCATGATTATGGATTTTAACCCCTTTACCTATCTAACCACAAAGTCATAAATTAACTCAATACATGGGTAACAAGGCCTTTACAATACCATTTACCAACCACTCACACTTATTAGGCCATTTTTGTAGTTCAAACCATCACCAACATGTGACTAGAAATTTCTCGTAGGCATATTTACAAATACCTTGTGGGCATTCCTTTACCAAGGCCAAAAATCAAAGTGGAAATCACCATTCTTAGGGTTAATCATGACCCATTTGTTAAACCCCAAACAAAAAGAACCCACATGTTAAAATACTCACCAATATTATGTATAAACACAAGTCTAAGAAAGAGAAAACATTACTTATCAGTAGACATCAAAAACCCCTAACATTTGATTTTAAAATCACCATTTACAAGTCATAACCCTTGTTTAATATACATGATATTTGATTTAATAATAAGGGAAAGAGTAACATGCCTTAAACAAGATGATTCCCTAAAGAAAAATTAATGGAATATAACCAAGAAGTGTTAGGCTAGCTTACCTTAGCTTCAATGGATATGCCCACTTTTTCCTCTCTTTAATATATCAAAATAGTGATAAAATACTAAAGAAAATGATGGAAAATTAGGTGAAAATAAGATATTGATCCATCCCTAGTGTAATACCCCGTGCTTCTACCTAGCTTAAGATCATCCCAAAAATGTTAAATCCTTGCTTTAAAGATGAATAAATTTTTGTACATGTGGAATTTTCAAGATTTTGACTTTTTTATCTAGAAAATTGAATAAGTTTTTCATCGATACCAAATTCACCTAAATATGATAACCAGGTAAGAAGTTATGGCTATTTCAATTTTCAGTCATTAAAAACCGTCATTTAGGATAATAGCGCATTGCGGAGTGTGTCAAAATATCAATTGTCAATTTCTCATGTTTCTTCACAATAGCGGCACATCGCGGCATGGATAACATTCGCATCCAGTGTTGATCTGGGATTCTACCACATTGCACCATCCGCCTTGTTCCCAGTTGGAAATTTCTAGTGACGCGACATGATAGCGCTGCGTCGCGCCAGCCTGGCAAATCAAGAAATTTTGACGAAAAATAAATATTTCATCCAGGTATAAACTGGTCTTTTCCCAAGGTTTTAACACATCCAGGTGCGGGATTTAATCCTTAAAAACATTTCAAATCATTATTTATTCACTTTTTCCCCAAATCAAGAACATTCGCTCCCAAGAAACAGAACCCTAGCTTTCAAGAAATCAAAGACAATTCCAAGAATCTATCTAAGAACTTCAAGAAACTTACAAATAAGGTATGTCAAATATAGATTCATGGGTCCCTTTCACCCATGAAGCTCAAGAATCTCTTTTCAAAATCCAAAGATGTTGTATTTATCAATGTTAGTGACTTAGATTAATTAAAATTCATGTTTATGTTGTTGTTGGGTTTTAATTCATGTTTCAAAATTACATGTTCCAATGAGTAATCCTAGTATGTGATGTTTGGCATAATGTTCATGATAAACCCTTCAAATTGCAAATTGATGTAAGCAACTATGATAATTAGATACATTGATGATGGTATAACCAAAATATGCTCCCCATGTGTTTGATAAAATGCCTATGTGAAGGAAAAAGTTCCATTATAGTATGTTAATGTGAAATCCCCATTCATGTACAAGCTAATGCATGTCAAGTGTTTGATGAAATGTATTAGTCAATGAATTAAGGATATATATATAAATATAGTCGTTGTTGTACTTTTGAACTTGTGCCATGATTTACGTTTATGCCATCAAGTCCCGGGGGTATTTATACCCGATAATTTAGCTATGTTCCTAGAGCTAGTGTCAGTTTCACAATAATCTCAGTCACGCCATGATCAGTAGTATTCTCAGTCAGTTACATGACTTAGGAAAACTTAGTAATCTCATGAACTCAGCCAGTTACCAAAATTCAGTAATATTCCATTAATCCACAAAACTTAGTGAACTTAGTCCAGTTCATCCTAGTATAATTAATTCAGTGTCTTTCAAGTTGGGAGTAGGATTTAGCACCGAGTGTACTCAAGGATGAGGGCACACACTGACAATAGAGGGTGTAACCCCTTATAAGCAATCCTTGCATTCTATAACTATATAGCCAGTATGGTTTGAGACATCAACACTAACAGTTGAGGGTTTATGAAGTGGATTAACACTGCCAGATAAGGGTTCCACCGTTCTCTTTTGGGGACACTGCCACATAAAGGTCACTCACATCTTATCTTTACCAGTGGTGCGGTATTGACACCCTTCTAATTAGGGTAACAGATTGGACCCTAACTCAGCTATAACATCTTAGTATAGGTATGTCGGTTAGATGACTACGTTCCACAGTCTCAGTCTCAATCTCAGTAGTAGAACTCAGATAGTTCTATAGATTTCAGGACTATCAGATATAGTCACTCAGCTCAGTATGAAACTCATCTAGTTTCATTAGAATCAAGACTATCAGCAATAGTATCAGATATATTAGTTATCAGTAATCAATGTTATCAGTATATTCAGTATTCAGAATCCCCATATTTTAGTTGCAGTTATGTTGTCATGTATGTATCCTTACATAGTCGTGTTCATGTTCATTTTATCAGTCAGTTATATTTTATGCATATGAACCCCATGCATTCATCCTATCTCACTTGCGTACCAGTACATTCTTATGTAAAGACGCATACTTTTCTTTGCACTATGATGTTTTATACCATATGTTCGGACGCTCAGTTTTTCGATCACACTTAGCAGCTCTGGTTTTTAGTCAGCAAGAGTAGATTAGGAATGAGTCCTCATCATTCAATGATGCTTTTAAATTTTAGTATTTCAGTACTTAGTTTACTTCAGCAGTTGGAATTAGTTGGGTACATTTCCCATCAACTCCTTATTCAGACAATTTAGAGGCTTCAGACTAGATATTCAGACTTTAGCATTTTCAGTTATTTTAGTTGTTTTGGTATTGTTATACCACATTCAGTATTATTATTAGTCTTCAGTTTTGAACCCTATGGCCTTTTATCCTTTTGTTCGCATTTATACAGTTTATTATGCAGTGCTCAGTTACAGATATCATTCATGTGTTAGCTTGTGGTCATTCAGGGTGATGAGCACCATGTGGCATTATAGGTACCAGATTCGGGGTGTTACACCTAGGTGCTACTAAAGTAGTCACCTAACCGCTAAAATGGCTCCTTGATTGCAAAAGTGGTCTGGCATAAGGCACAGGTACCGCTATAGAGTCACTTTTGTACTAAAGAGGTCTTGCTTAAGAGGCCCTTAGCTACTAAATCAGACCCCTTCCCAATGGAAAGGGTTGTTAAAATGACTCATGGACATTAATGCACTTGCTGCTAAAGTGGATCCATGACCACTAAAGCGGTCATATCAGATATTAGATATTAGATTTTCTAAGTCCTAAAATAGACTTTGATCGAGTCCCCGAGAATTATTCAGAACCCCATTTGTTTAAATAAACTATACTACGATACCAAATTTCATGTTTTATACTTAATAGACCCACCAAAACTTTTATTTGAGAGCCTTTCGATAAAATATGGGGCCTACGCCTCTACCTTATATCAAAAAGTTATTCTGGACTTCTCAAGACTTGAACCAAGGATCCCTAAGCCTAACACAACATTATGGAGCTGATGGTACTATCAAAATTCCAATATCAACTCATCTTCTAAGAGTTTTGATCTAAGAACAAATCATAAACAACAAAAACTCCAAAGTAGAAAAATGAGCCTAAAACCCAATGAGTAGTTTAATAACTAAACGATAGTTCTAGAAATTCATAAATGACCTATAGTCCCTATGGGAAGGCTTAAAACACCGAAAATACACATAAATTAAGGAAATAACCTAGAGGGTCATTACATTTCCATTACTAAAATGATTTTCATTTATGAAAGTAAATGGATAGAAAGAACGTGAAAGATTAAAGGGATAAGGTACTAAGCCCACATGCTCTAATAACTACTCCCTAGTAACCTCTAAGAAGAAATAACACATCCATGGGATTTTGCCATAGGTATCTCTTTTTCAACCAAACTCAGTTACTTTACTTCTAAAACTATCAGAACTTAACCTCAACAACCCGCTAACCTCCAGTTGAATTATGAATGGTTTATGTAAGCAAAACCAATCCACAACACACTGATATCATAATAATACCATCATAATCAAGAAAAGTTGCATCCAACACAAAGGCAATCCATGGCATAAATCATGCCGCCAACTCCAATATCTAAATATAACCTTATTTTGCCTTCCCAAACCTACTATCCACTCTAAGACAAGATCATAGTAACTCAATTCCTATCTATGTGTCCTCAAAGAATTGAAGTTAACCCATGATGTGCCATGGTTTCATGGCACTTTCATGCTTACATCCAAAAACTATGTAGGTATGATGTGTTTTTGTGTCCATTTTGTAGGAAACTAGGCTTTGGGATCTAAACAGAAGAAAAGGACTTGAAATATGTAGGAAAACATGACCTAAGAGGTCACTTTCATGGAATAAATGCTACTTACACAATCATAAGTAACCTCAAAGTCCTTTGATTGCGCAACTTCAGAAAATTAGAAGTGAGAAGTTGAGCCTGTTACTTACAAGGGGTAACGTACGAATTGTAGGTACCATCTATGATGCCATAGGTACCAATGCAAGTTGCAGATATTTGAGGTTTAGAGAAGCTGTAATACCAAGTATCTTCTACTACATACGAGGCTACCAGTTATGAAGTGAAAGTACTACCTATGCATTGTAGGTTCCTTCATAAGTGAAGTACAATTACATGATTGGATTCTAAAGTTTTTTGCTACCTAGGGTGGCTTTCTACGTGGTGTATATGACGCTTACAACCTGTATGTGGAACCTTAAGTGGCCACCGACTTAGTTTTCCCAATATGTTTTGGTTTAGATTTACAGGGTTTTTATGTAGCCTAGAAATACTGTTTTGATATTTTTTAGTTAATTTACGTACTCATATAATTAAGAAATATATATTGATTTCAAGATAGACTTTTGATCTTGAAATTCTTGTGTTTTTGGATTTTTGTTGATTAATCAATTTAAGACTTTGGTTTTTATTCTTCCATTATTTTGAGAGTACTTTTATGCTTTCTTTATTAAATTCCATGGCATTTAGGGTTGTGGGAACACTGGTAGAATAACAAAGTAAGGGAAGTATGAGGTTCTTCTAGATTATTGTTTACACTTATATTGTGATCTTCTTTAGTTCAATTGTTTTCTTAGTGGTAGCCAACGCTGAAAATATGTTTGTATTCAAGATTGGTTTTACAAGAGAGATTAAGTGTAACACCCTAAGTCTATACCGCGAACATTACATGGTGCTTACGACCTCGAAGGAACACAACCTAACCCTTGATTGATATCTGTTGTGAGCATTGAAACATAATACTGTAATAAATGCGTAATAATAGGATGCAATACCATAAGGTTCAAATATTTGAAATACTGCTGAAAATATCAAACTGCAATAATTATATGTAAAACTAAAGAGTCTTTGGAAACTAGTCTGAAAAGCCTCTAACTGTAGCTGTCTGAAATTGGAGTTGATAGGACAATCCCCCAAATAAGTACATCTACTAAAATACTGAGCCTACTAAAATAATAAAATAAAAGTATATCATCGATAAATGAGGACTCACTACTAAATATGAGATTCTGTCTTAATCTGAATCTATCTATGTGCGATCAGGAACTTGAGTGTCCGAACCTATGATATAAGATATCATAGCACAAAGAAAGAGTATACATCAGTACGTGGAATATACTGTATGCTAGATGAGGTAAGGCTGAATGTAAGGTTTCATATGCATAAACAATAACTGACTGAATAATATAGAGAAACTAAACATAAGAGTACATGGGTACTCTGAACTACTGTAAATACTGAGCATACAATACTGTACATATATATATACTGTAACTGAGCTTTTTTGAAGCTGAGTACTGAATTATGATACTGAGAAACTGATAATCTAAAGTTACTAATAACTGAGTTACTGATACTTATTGACTATATTTGATAGTCCTGATTTTGTAGAACTGAACTGAGTTCTACTCTAAAGACTAAGACTAAAACTGTGGGAAGTAATCATCTAACCGACATGCCCCAAATAAAATAATTGAGTTGGGGTCCAACCTGTGACCCCAGTTGAAAGGGTGTAGTACCATGCCACGGGTGAAGACACTGAAGAGTTACCCTCATCTGCCAGGTACTCAAAAGAGAATAGTGGCACCCTCATATGGCAGATTAAAACACCTCATCAACCCTCAACTAGCAGGTTTGATGTCTCAACCTACGCTGGATACATAGTTCTGGATTATAATAATTGCTTCTAAGGAACATACCCTCTACTGTGTTCTACTGAGTTTTGTAACTGACTGAGAGTACTACTGATCGTGATATTACTAATACTATTCAAAAACTAACACTGGCTCTAGGCAAACAACCAAATTATTGGGTATTAAATACCCCAGTACTTGATAGCATTCAATGTAAAGCAAAGCATAATCTTAAATAACATAACAATGTTCACTTGGTCATAATTCATTCATAGAGACATTTCACAAAACACTTGCAAAGCATTAACTTGTACATGAATGGGGAATACAGGTTAGTATGATATAATGGCATTATTTCATTCTCATAGGAAATTTATCAAACACATGGTAAGCATGCTTGTTTTACTAAATCATAAACACTAAGGTAAACATGGTTATAACAATCAACATACAAATTGAAGGGTTTATCATGAGTATCATGTAAATCAACACATATAATGATTTATTTCATGAAGTCTTGTAATTTAATAATAGACTAAGACCCAACAATAACATTAACATGAATTTAAATTCAATTCAAACATAGAAGTTCATAATTCAACAATCTTGTAATTTGAAAATGGATTTGTGGACTCTATGAATGTAAAAGGCCCATAGATGAACACCCAACATACCTGAGTATCCTAATTCTTAAAGTTCTTGATGGATTTCTTGAATTTTTTTTGATTTCTTGAGAGCTAGGGTTTATCCCTTTGAGAGAGAATTTTTTTCTTGAGAAAATAGTGAAATAATGAGCAATTTGTGCTCTTTTAGGGACTAATTACGTGTTTAGGTTGACTGGGGTGATGGAAAAGTACTTAAAATCCCTTGGATTTAAAACTTGGAATTAACAAAAAAATCTCAATTTTCACCCATGGCGCTGTAATGCCCCGAGAACCTATCCCTAGACATCACATGGTGCTTAGGGCTACATGTAGCTCCAAGCTAACCCTTGGAACCTAACACCACCTCAAGGAACTCAATTCAATAATAATCATGCATAAGAAAGATACATACCACATCGGGTTCAAGAGAGATACTAAAAATACTAAACTATACAACCAAAACACATATTGAATGTCTATACATACCCTCTTTCAAGTCTGACAAAGCCTCGATACATCAAAATCAAGGAGCCATTGGAACAAACCCCAACTGACTCAATAGTACTGAAAGGCACAACAATAAAACCACATCATAAAATATAGACAAAGTCCTTGAACCATGAGGACTCACCATCTATAGAGATGTAGTAAAGGTACTTGAAAATCACTGTTGCTGCTGAGACTGAGAACCTGAACCTATATCACAACAAAATATAGTGCACAAAAAAGTATGGGAGTCAGTACTTGGGAATGTACTGATTATGTGGCGGTGCATTCAACATTTTAAATAATATCATAAATATGTAAGGAAATCATGCATGCTAACAGTAATAAGTCTCTTTGTTTGAATTACCTGAAATATTGCTTCCATAAATCATCAATAAAATACATGCTTCGTAAATCTCGTAAATTATTTGACTCAACTAAAACTCTTTAACTCATGACTTGGAGTGTCTCGGTAACTCAAGAACTTAAACATTTATGAACTTGGGAGTTTCTTATAACCCGCATAAACTACACCATGTGAGCCACATGGAGTCCGATATTTGGCGGGAGCATCGTACTCTTGACAGGGAGTACAACCTCAATTTTATAATCGCAATCCCATATTCTGCCTTTGGCCCACAATTATCAACATCAATCCTACGGTGGAACGTAGTTTTGGGGAAATACCACATTTCCCACTCGGTGCTAAATACTCCTCCCAGACTCAGCTCAGAACCTGTTAGGAAATCAACCTTAATCAATATCAACTCATGGGTCTATTATAAAGACCAAACATAAATATATATATCTCATCTGTGAATCATAAACATCTTGTGGATTCCTAAATCGACTCAACTAAACACAGTCTTTCTCAACATCAAGTACATTTGCTTATCAAATCATTTCAAATATCAAAATCTTGGTGGAAATATCATAGGACTCATTCTTGACTCTCAAGTTCAATATCCATATGTATTCCAAAATCAACTTCTCATGGAAGGCTTAATCATGATACTTATCTCAAATCATTCGAAAATCATCAATCATAATAAGAATATCCAACTCATGGCATAAATCCTCGTTTTAAGAAATATGATGGTAAATATATCATAATTTCAAAATTAATCAACTCAAATCTCATAATTCACTAATAGAGAAATTTGGGTGCAATCCCACTTTCCAAATTCATGTAAATCAATAATAGAAATTAAATCTTTAGGCACAAGAACAAAAGGAGTGTTCTGGTTCAAACCCCACATACCTTGATTAGGATTTTGGAGAGGAAGAAACTTGATATAAAATTCTTTCTTGCACCTTTGAGCTAAATTTGTTGATGGTTTTAACTCGGAGAACTCGATTCTTAAACAACTCGGTGAAATATATGAAAGATTTCTTGAATTTCTTAAAGAAGATTTAGAATTGGAAGAGAGAAAGAAACCCTAGATTTTCTTTTGATTTTTGGAATGGAGAGAAAAAATAGATTTCCTCTCCTCTACTAGAATAAATATAGAGAGAGCAAAATAGGAGGAAAAGACCAAATTACCCTTGAGAAAATTCTAGACTGGAGCCAGATTTTTGGTCCTGGGGCGACGCACCACAATCGCGGATCTTCACTAGATTTTGACAATTGGGCAATGGTTCAGTGGCGCGATGTGGTGAAGCCATTTTTGCCATTTGGTCGTGACCTGGAAGGACACCGCGACGCGGAGGAATCGCGTTGGTGAACTGGAAATTGACAATCCTAAAATTAAGCCTTGACGCGACACGGTGAAATCACAGAGGATCACTGGAAAATGACAATTGCCATTTTGGTTGGCTCCGTGGCGCGCTGAAGTGCCAGTTGGCACACTGTCTCACTAAAATGGCTCAGACTCTTCACCTGAGTGTCAGATTTGGGTGAATTTGGTATTGATGGAAAGCTTATTTAATTCTCCACATGATAAAATATAGAAATTAGAGAAATACCACACAGTTTAAAAATCAATCACCTTGGAAGTCACCCATACTCACTTAGAAGATGAATTTAGGCTTAAGGAATAATCAGAGTATTACAAGCGTGATGCAGTGCTATCACGCCGTGTCTCTTGAAATTGACAACTGGGAAAATGCATAATGGCGTGATATGGTGGTTTTATGTTGCCACCTTGGATGCGACCTAGAAGTTCACCGCAATGCTGTGGGATCGCGTTGGCACACTAGAAATTAACAAAAGTTAAAATAAGTTTTGTTATGATGTTCCGGTATCGCATTACCTCACTGGAAACTGACAATTACCATTTTGACATACTCTATGATATGCTACTGACTTGAATAATGTTGTTTAACAACTAAAACTTAAAATAACTGTAACATCTTACCTGATTATCAAATTTTGGTGAATTTCATATTATTGGAAAGCTAATTTAATTTCCTACGCAATGGCAGGATCTAAACTGAAAAATACTGAGTATTTCAAAATTTTAATATTGGGTAAATTATGGACTTAGAGTTAAATCAAGCTAAGGAAATGCGGGGTATTACAATATCTCCCCCTTGGGAACATTCATCCTCAAATAAAACTGATTAAGCTTAGACACTGATAGAATTAGTTTACAGACTGAACATGCACATCTGAAGCATGACTACATGACTAAACTACTAAAAAACTGAGTTCTTACACTAAACATGCATAGCTAATGAATGGAGTACATGACTGAAGCTACTGATAAGCTAGGTTTTCATACTGAACATGCATATCTGATGCATGAGTACATGGCTGAACCGATTCATGAATACATGACTGAATATGCAATGGTAATGGATACTAAGTTATAAGTATAGTTGAACATAGAAATGAGTAAATCTAAAGAGGATTGTTACCTTAAGCTGGAACTGAGTTTGCGAAGAAAAGGTGAGGATACTTGGTCCGCATATTTGCTTCTGCTTCCTAAGTAGGTCCCTTAACGGATTGATTCTACTAAAGACTTTGACTAAGGAACCTTCTTTGTTCCGCAGTTTGTGAATCTGATGATCGAGGATATGGACTGGAAATTCATCAAAAGAGAGATCATTCTGAATATTTACATCCTCTAAAAGGACTATGACTATTAGGTCACCAATGTATTTCTTTAGCAAGGAGACATAGAATACTGGATGCACTAAAGCTAGATCCGAAAGAAAATCAAGCTCATAAGCTACCTTTACAAAATGACTAAGAATCTTGTAAGAACCGACATATCATGGACTGAGCCTTCCCTTCTTGGCAAACCTCTTTACTCCTTATATGGAAGAGATTTTCAAGTACATAAAATCATCGATCCCAAACTCGATATCCTTTCTTCTCGTATTTGTATATAATTTCTATCAACTCTAGGCAGCCCTAAGTCTTTCTCTGATCAACTAAACCTTCTCTAAGGCATCAAACACTAAGTTAGGCCCTACTACTGTCACCTCACCTACTTCGAACCAACCAATTGGAGGTCTAAATCTCCTACCATAGAAAGCCTCAAACGGAGCCATCTGAATATTGGAATGATTGTTGTTATTGTATGAGAATTCAATCAAAGGCAAGTGATCATCCCAACTACCCTAAAAATTAACAAAGCATGCTCTCACCATATCTACTAGATTCTGAATGGTCCTTTTTGCTTGACCATCTATCTGAGGGTGAAAGGATATACTAAGATGAACTTAGGTACCAAGACCCTTTTGGAATGTTTTCCAAAAATGAAAAGTAAATAGGTACCTCTATATAAGATAATAGCTACTGTGACTCTGTGTAACCTGACCAACTTTCTGATATTAAGTTTGCCATAGTTCTCAACTAAATAGGAGGTATGGACTAGAAAGAAATGAGATTATTTGGTCATCATATCTATGATAACCTATATAAAATCATGTTGATGATGAGTACGAGGCAAACCCATCATAAAGTCCATGTTCACTTCTTCCTATTTCCATGTGAGAATACTAAACTCCTATATGGACCCACTAGACTTCTGGCACTCAATCTTAACTTGCTGATATGTAGAGAATTTAGCTATAAATTCTAAAATATCCCTCTTCATCTCACTCCACTAATAGATCTCCCACAAATTTCGGTACATCTTCATGACCCCTGGATGAATAGAGTAACACACACCATGCACTTTTGCAAGAATTCGTTGCCTCAAGTCATCTATACATAACATATATAGCCAAACCTGGAAATGCAATACGCCATCTCACCCTTGGTAGAAAAGCTATACTTTCTGATATCTGACTGACTCTTTTATCTAAAAATGACTGGGATCTCTATCCTATTTTTCATTTACCTCAGAAAGTAGAAAGGATTCAAAATTAATCTGCACCCATGGACTATTTTCTGCTGAATCGACTAAGTAGAAACTTAGTCGGGTAAGTTGATGGACTTCTTGAACTAAATTCTTCTTATCATTCTCAACATGAGTAACACTACCCATAAACAGTCTACTGAGAGAATCAACCACTACACTAGCCTTGCCTGGATGATAAAGAACAATCATGTCATAATCTTTTAATAACTCTAACCACCTTCTTTGATGCAAATCTAAATCTTTTTGAGAAAAGACATACTGAAAGCTCTTGTGATCTGTGAACACATCTACATATACCCCATACAAATAGTGCCTCCAAATCTTCAAGGCAAACACTACAGCTGCTAACTCAAGATCATGAGTTGGATAATTCTTCTCATGAGGCTTAAGCTGTCTAGAGGCATTGGCTATGAACTTGCCTCTTTGCATGAGGAAAAAACCCAAACCTACTCTAGATGCATCACAGTACAAAACAAACCTGTCTGAACAATTTAGTAGAGTCAAAACTAGGGCTGAGATGAGTCGAGTCTTCAACTCCTGAAAACTCTTCTCACAGGAATCTGACCACTGAAACTTGACTTTATTCTAAATCAATCTGGACATGGAGGATTCAATAGACTAAAAACCTTCAATAAATCGATGGCAATAGCCAGCTTAACCTAAGAAACTCCTGATGTCTTATGGAGAGATGGGTCTAGGCCAGTTTTTTACCACCTCAGTCTTTTGAGGATCAACTCTAATGCCATCACCGGAAATAATATGACCAAGGAATACTATTGCCCTTAAAAAAATTCTCACTTACTAAATTTGCAAACAACAGATGAGTTCTAAGAGTATGAAGTACGATTCTGAGGTGATCTCCATGATCATTCTCGCTACGAGAATAGATAATAATATCATCAATGAAGACTATAACAAACATATCCAAATACTACTTGAACACGCGGTTCATTAAGTCCATGAAGGCTGCTAGGTCATTTGTAAGACCACAGGACATGACTAGAAACTTGAAGTGACCATTATGGGTTCGAAAAGCTATATTTGGAATGTCACATTCTCTGACCATGAGCTAATGATAGACTGATCTAAGGTCTATCTTAGAAAAGTAACTAGCACCCGGAAGTTGGTCAAACAAGTTATCAATTATAGGAAGTGGATATCTATTCTTGACTGTGACTTTGTTTAACTGATGGTAGTCTAGACACTTTCTGAGGGAACCGTCTTTCTTTTGCATGAATAAGACTGGTGCACCCCATAGGGATATGCTAGGTCTGATTAATCCCTTATCTAAGAGATATTTTTGCTATTCTTTTAATTCCCCAAGTTTTGCTAGAGCTATTTTTTATGGAAGAATAGATATGGGCTAAGCATCTGAAAGAAGGTCTATTTCGAAGTCAATTTCCCTAACAGGAGGAACTCCAGGAAGATCTTTGGGAAATACATCTGAGAATTCATTCACTACTAGAACCAACTCAAAACTGGGAGTTTCTAAACTAGAGTCCTTTACTCGTACAAGATGATAGAGATATCCCTTGGATTTTAGTTTTCTAACTCTAAGCTATGAAATCAACTGACCCTTAAGCACTGTTAAACTACCCCTCCATTCAAGGACTGGTTCGTTTAGGAACTGAAAAATAAACAATTCTCTTTCTATAATCAAATAAGGCATAACATTAATGGAGCCAATCCATGCTGAGAATGACATCAAAATCTATCATCTCTAATTCTATTAAGTCTGCTAAAGTGACTTTCTGAGATATCATAATCGGATAATTCCTGTATAGTCGTTGGGCTATGATAGACTGACCCGCTAGGGTAGAAACTAAGAATGGTTCTATTAAGACTTAAAGTTTGACCTTAAAGTTGACTGCTATGTAAGGAGTTATGAAAGAGAAAGAATCTCCTGGATCTAATAAGTCATTAACATATAAATGGAAGATCTGTAATGTACCAGTGACCACATTAGGAAAATTTTCCTGATCTTGTCTGAACTAAAGTGCATAAAGCCTATTTGGACGTTGCCCATTGGTTGAACTAGAAGTGGCACACTGCTGATTCGGGTGACCGGACTAAGCTGAAGGACAATTATACTGACCCTTAGAACCTAACTGAAGACAATCTCTGAATCTGTGGCCTGGCTTGCCATACCCAAAACAAACATTATAGCCAACTCTGCAGACACCCTGATGGTTATTGCCATAAGTCTGACATAGAGGATTTTTTTTAGCACTACTGACACTACACTAAGATTTAGAGCCTGGCGCCCTATCTTTGTTACCATTTCTGAACTAAGGTACTGGAACACTGGCTGAAGACTGAGCTGGAACTAAAGACTTTGGGTGGAACTAGGAACGGTATCGCCCTCTGAGTTAGGCTGATTGAAATTGAAGCTACTTTTTTGAGATCTCTTGTTCTGTCTCTCTCTCTCACTGATATTAGCCTCTTGTATCTACAGATCATGGAACATGAGTCTGGATTTGTTCGTCTCCTTAATCAACATTGTTTTTTTTGCACTTCTTGACCACACTATCTGATACCTCAGATACGAACTTGCTCATTCTGGATCAGTTGTCTGTCACTACATGTGGAGCATACCTGGCTAACTTAGTAAACATGAGGGAATACTCTTTCACACTTATGTTGCCCTGCCCGAGATTTATAAACTCTAGCACCTTGGCTTCTCTCTGTTTTATAGGGAAGAATTTATCTAGGAAACTAGTAGCAAACTCTTCCCATTCTATAGGCTCTGCATCTGTGCCTGTCTACCGTTCATTACTTAAACCACGTATAAGCTACATCTTGTAGCTGATAAGCAGATAACTCAGCATTCTCACTAGAAGTCACTCCCATGATATCTGTGACTCTCTGAAACTGATCGAGGAACTACTATGGATCCTCTTCTGACTTAGATTTTGAGAATAGGGGAGGATTTATTCAGGTGAAGTCGCAAATCCTGACTGCGGCATTATTCTCCACTGGTTGTCCAGAATAGTAGCTGGTCGTTCATTCTGATCTGCTATGGAGTTAGCTAGAGTAGTGAATGCAGCTTTAAATTCTGCATGGGAGAGTTTCTCGTCCATGGGATCAGCCTAAATGGGTTGAGGTGTTGACTGATTTCCAATTCTTGTTTTGTTGGTCCTTTTGGGAGGCATATACTGTAAATGAAAGAAAGAAATAGATTAGACTAAGAATGTAACTTGAGCTTATTCTCACTCACATGCCATGAATACTGAAAGAAGGGAAATTGTTTCCTAAAACATTTCATAGCCTTTTGTCCATAAGCATAGCGCGCTACACACCCATGCAAAAAAATTGTACTTGATGCGGCTTTTAGACTTCCTAGGACACTGTTGAACCTTAGGCTCTGATACCAAGTTTGTAATGCCCCGAGTCTATATCCTGGATGTTTCACGATGCTTGTGACCCTGAAGGACCTCAAACTAACCCATGACTGATATTTACTGTGAGCACTAAAATATAATATTGTAATAAATGAGGAATAATAGGCTGCAATGCCATAAGGTTTAAATATCTGAAATACTGCTGAAAATTTCGAACTATAATGATAATCTGTAACACTGAATACTATCTGAAAACTATTCTGAAAAGCCTCTAACTGTAGTTGTTTGAAAGTGAAGTTGATGGGACAATCCATCAACTAACTCCATCTAGTAAAATACTGAGCCTACTGAAATAATGAAATAAAAGCATATTTTCGTTTTAGTGAGGAGTTACTAAAAAATCTGATATGTTGGCTAAATCTAAATTTATCTATGCACGGTTGGGAACCTGAGCATCCGAACCTATGATATAAGACATCATAGTTCAATGAAAGAGTATGTGCCAGTACGTGGAATATACTTGTATGCTAGATGAGTTAAGGCTAAATGCAAGGGTTCATATGCATGAACAATAACTGATAGAATGTTATAGAGAAACTGAACATGAGAGTACGTGGATACTCTGAACTACAGTAAATTAAGAGCATGTAATACTTTGCATATATATATACTATAACTGAGCTTTCTGAAGCTGAGTACTAAATTATGATACTAAGTAACTGATAATCTCAAGTTACTGTTAACTGAGTTACTAAAATTGATTAACAGTATTTGGTAGTCCTAATTCTATTGAACTGAACTGAGTTTTATTCAAAAGACTGAGACTAAAACTATGGGAGGTAATCATCAGACCGACATTCCCCAAATAAGATAAATGAGTTGTGGTCCAACCTGTGACCCTAGTTTGAAGGGTATCAGTATTGTGCCATAGGTAAAGACACGAAAGAGGTACCCTCATCTAGCAGGTACTCTAATGAAAATAGTGGAACCCTCATCTGGCAGGTTAAAACACCTTATAAACCCTCAACTGGCAAGTTTGATGTCTCAACCTATGTTGTCTATGTAGTCCTAGAATATAAGGATTACTTCTAAGGGTCAAAACCTCTACTGGCAGGTGAGCCCTCACCATTGGGTTCACTTGGTGCTGAATCCTACTCCTAACTAAAAGATACTGAACTGATTATTCTGAACTGGACTGGGCTGATACTGAGCTTACTGATTTTTGTAACAGACTGAGAGTACTACTGATCGTAACATGACTAATACTATTTTGTAACTGACACCGGCTCTAGGAAAAGAGGTAAATTATTGGATATTAAATACCCCCAGGACTCAATAGCATGAAAAGTAAAGCAAAACATTATATTGAATTACATTATAATGTTCAATTGGTCATAATTCATTCATAGAGACATTTCATCAAACACTTGTAAAGAATTAACTTGTACATAAATGGGGAATACATATTAGTATTCTATAATGGCATTATTTTATTCTAATAGGTAATTTATCAAACACATGGGAAACATACTTCTTTTACTAAATCATAAACACTTAGGGTAAACATGGTTATAACAATCAACTAGCAAATTGAAGGGTTTATCATGAATATCATGTAAATCAACACATATAATGATTTATTTCATGAAGTCTTGTAATTTAATTATGTACTAAGACCCAACAATAATATGTACATGAATTCAATTCAATTCAAGCATGAAAGTTCATAATTCAACAATCTTGTAATTTAAAAACTAATTCGTGGACTCTATGGGTGAAAGGGGACCATAAATGAACACGGGTATCCTAATTCTTGAAGTTCTTTGAGGATTTCTTGAATTTGTTCTTGATTTCTTGAGAGCTAGGGTTTAGACCTTTAAGAGAGAACGCTTTGTTTATTGAGAAAATAGTGAAATAATGAGCAATTTGTATTCCTTTTCAGCATAATTACTAGTTTATGTTGACAGGGGTAAAGGAAAAGAACTTAAAAACCCTTGGATTTAAAACTCAGAATTAACTGAAAAATCCCGATTTTCACCCATGGCGTGCCGTGCTATCACATTATGTCATTGGAAATTGACAACTTTGAAACTGTACAGTGGTGTAATGCATTGGTATCGCATTACCACCTTGGATGCAACCTGGAAGTTCACTGCGATGTGGTGGTATGGTGTTGGTACACTGGAAATTGACAAATGTGAAAATAAGATTGGCATGATGCACCGGTATTGAGGTACCTCACTTGAAACTTATAATTTCTATTTTGACATACTCCGCGACTCGCTACTGACTGAATGACGGTGTTTAACGACTAAATATTAAAATAGCCATAACTTCTTATCAGGTTATGGATTAAGGTGAATTTTATATCGTTGGAAAGTTAATTCAATTTCCTACACAACGGTAGGCTTTAAACTAAAAAATACTGAGTATTTCAAAAATTTTATATTGGATAACTCATGGACTAAGAGTTAAATCAAGCTAAGGAAATGTGAGGTATTACATTGAGATTGGGAAAAGAAGATTACAACATTCTTTCAAGGCTATCAACACCTATCTAATAACTTGATACTCAAAAGGTAATAGTAAAACTGTGATCAAAGGCAAGGGTAACTCACAAAGTGAAGGGTGAGATTTATCAAAGCATTCAATACAATTGGTACTACCTAGCTTGTTAGATTCTGCATGTGTGGCAGTGGGATAGTTGGATAAAGCACGATAAACCTACAGAGTTAGGAAGCCAGGGGGAATACAGTCCTAGTGTTCAACTCAGATTGACTACAAACGAAAGCTATTTAGACTTATTACTTTTTATTGTTTACTATAAATTCCTGCCATTTACTTTTCTGCACTTCAAGCTACATCAACAAGTTTGAGGGGTAGATTTGACCTATTCCCTTTGGGATCAATCCCAAGCTTGTTGGGTTACTAGAATTTGACAGTGATCTCATTATATCTTCTTAGAGGCTATAGTTTTGGAAACATCAAATTTTAGCACCATTGTCGGGGAGTATGGTTACAGCTTGGTTTATTGGAGTTGTTGATGTTGTTGGAATTTACTTTTATATTTTTTGGGGGGCCTAGTACTCGGAGTCAAGGCAATACCTTGATTCCAGTTGATCCAGAGCCAGAAATGATCCTACAACTGAATCATAGGATGTCATACCACGGTTGTGAAGCTCACTGTTGTGTCCAAGTGTTCACACAACTATACATCATCAACTAAGTAATATAGTGACCTTAATGAAAGTCAAGTATCAATCTCATGGGATCTAGTGTTAAGCAACTATCGATCCCATGGGATCTAGTGTTAAGCAACTATCTAATTCAAGTTTATTTATTAAGATTAAGAAAGTGCAAACATAACCAAAAAAGTTTGAGAGTTATACTTGAACATGACCTAAATTAATACAGTAAATTAAAGGTTTTATCGTGACCCAATTTATGAGTCATGATTGTACCTACTAAACCCCACTAGTAGGTAAGCCGAACCATAGCCCGGAGCTATTAGGAATAGGCTAACATGGTCGAAATTTCCTTAAAAGGGTGAATTATACAATTCAACACAATAAATATGAAGGCACTAAAAATAGTCTAAAGGGTAGTCCTAACATAGAAAACCATCCCACGACCTGGTAGAGCCAGTACAAGAACTACTATAAATGCAACCCAAGTCTAAACAATCAATACAATCCTATCTTGAAATTTAAAACTGGATATAGATAGATAGAAGGAATTGGGGAAACTCCAACTCCAAGATCTCACCCTATCTTTTAAATCTAATACAGCATGATCCTTGAATCAACTATGGCAACTAGTACTAAATCCTATAGCAAAAAAGGTACAAAAAGTGTAGTATGAGTACCAAAACCACAGGTACTTAGCAGGCATCATCGCCCGGCTGAGCTAAATCATGATATAAATATAATAAAATACTACATAACATAACTAAGTCAATGTAAGGAGGCAAACTTGTAGTAACTCTCACAACGTCGTACATAAGGGTATCAGTAGCCAATTTAATGCGAGGAATAAGATAACAATTCTTCATTGTCACATTATTAAACTACCTATAATATATACAAATAAACATGGAGCCATCCTTTATCTTCTCAAACAACACATGAGATCCTAAGAAGACACACTCGGTCTAATAAAACCCTAACCAAGAAGATCCCGAAGCTGAGAATTTAGCTTCTTAAGTTTGACAAAAGCCACATGGTAAGGTTCCACAAAACTAGGTAAGTTGCTAGGATCAAGATCAACAAAAAAACTCAATATCATGGGTAGGACATATGTTAGGTAGATTAGTAGGCAAAACATTGACAAACTCACAGCAACCCCTCAAAATAATACTTCTAGCACACATATAAGAAATAATCCTAGTTAACACATGGGAAATAGCTCCTTGTCACATGAGTGTGGTATGCTGGGCATGTATAAGGTAACGGTCTTGGCAAAACAATCCATGACCGCATGATATTGAGATAACGAGCCCATGCACATAATTACATCAAAATCCACCATGTCTAATATAATAAGATCTGCATGAGTATCAACATATCTAACAGTCACAAAACATGATTTGAAAACTTGATACACTACTAAAGAATCACCCACGAGAGTTGATATACGTAATGGCATGGGTAATAAATCCTAAGATAACTCTAATCATAGAACATAATATGCAAATACATAAGAATAAAATAATCTTGGAAAAAATAAAGGTTCAACTAATAACACTCTAAAATAGTACCTATAACAATAGCATCAAAATACTTAACTGGCCATGCCCACCACCTTAATGGTCTCTTGACCGATCTCCTTTTCTACCTACCTGCAAATCTTCTCGAGCATCCTAGGAACAACCCCTAAGACCATGTGCAATAGCTCTAGACCAGGGATAAACTTCTATAATAGGGGGAACACTCAGAGATGAAACAATAATCACCGTATGACTAGGGAACTCTTGAGAATAATGACCATGACCCCCAAAACTATAATATGTCCAATGAACTGAACTAGAACTAGAAGATCCGATTGACCCAAAATAGCTATCTCTACTAGAATAATTTAAAGACAAACCCCTCAATGAAAGACCATTACCTTAATTAAGGCAATCTCTAACATAATAATGACCTCTATCAGTAATCTGGAGTACTTCCTAAACTGGTCTACTAGGCAAACTCTAAGGTTGATACAAGCGACGCAAAGGGTGCCTACCCTAAGAAACACTTTCTTAATATCATGAGCTATTTCAATTTCCATTTAAACTACTACGATATCTAGTTCTCTTACTGCCACCTCTTGGGATTTGCAATGCATCTCCTCTATCACCTGAGCATGATTATATTTCTCAGCAAAAGACCCTACCTGCAATAACCAAACTCTGAGTAGTCATGTGAAGAGGAAGTTTCAATCCTCTAATAAAGCAATGAACATTCTCATTCTTAATAGTAAGAATAGAAGTATATGCCTAGGCAACTCATGAAAATGATCCTCATACTCCATAACAGTCATAGAGCCCAGCTTCAATCTTGAGAACTGATCACTCAAATAATACCTAATATTACAAGGCATGTACTTCTCAAAGAAGATCGCAAAAGATTAAGCCTATGTCAAAGAAGAAGATCCAGCTAGCATAGAATCAAGATGTCCTCTCCACAAATATTAGCTGCCAAGTCTAACTGAAAAGTAGTGTAGTCAACACCACGACTAGCACTAAATTACAGAGCCTATATTTGTGAATAATTAGAAGCTCATATTCATCCTCACCTGGTGAACCAAAAAACCTCGGTGAAGATAATCTCAAAAATTTACCCAACATTTTCTGCTTCTCGACAATAGCAGACTGGGCAACCACTGGGTGAGATACTACTGGTTGAGCAACTACTATTAATGGAGGAAACTCAACTCTGGGAGC
This sequence comes from Capsicum baccatum var. pendulum, assembly GCA_030864225.1. Classification (NCBI taxonomy): domain Eukaryota; kingdom Viridiplantae; phylum Streptophyta; class Magnoliopsida; order Solanales; family Solanaceae; genus Capsicum; species Capsicum baccatum. The sequence goes on from CM061557.1 coordinate 125,531,063, forward strand.
CTTAGTACTACTATGATATATCGATGGCACACCATCAGACGGTGCGTCACCAACCAACCCCAAAATCTTAACCAAAGAATCCTTAAGCACTGAAGAAGAAATAAACCCCAATAGAACCTAGGATGGTCCCTGACCTCCCACTGGCTGGGGCAAATAGATATCAAGCTTAGGAGAGAGAATAGGGTTTTGTCGAGGCCTCCTATTATGTCCCCTAGCCAAGGTCACATATCAAGGTTGTCTATGACCTCAAGATTATCCAAAAATAGTGATAGGATATCTAGTCTTAGTCTAGCGACTCCTGTCTTATGTACTGGTAGCACACATCCTAGCTAATGGCAAAATGGTGAAACCAAATGAATGCTTTAAAAACCAATTTAGAAACTTAGCAAAAAATTAGTAATGGAAGTGAAGAACACCTAAGAATATCCTATAGACTACCGAAGATAGAAAATATATGTCATTATTCTTATCTGTAGGACTCTACTAGACACTTGCTCTTGCACCAATTTACCGGTGAAGCGTAGGCTATGATACCAATTTATCATAACCCAATTTATGAGTCATTATGGCACTTATTAAACCCAACCAGTAGATAAGACAAACCTTAGCCTATTGTTATTACTAATGGACTAACTTGGTTGAAATTGCCTCAAAAGGGTGAATTAGACAATTCAACACAATAAATAAGCAAGTCAATAGAAATAGACTAGAGGGTATCCATAACATAGAAAAGCATCCCATGACCTGGTATAGCCAGTACATGACCTACTATAAATACAACACAAGTTTAAATAGTCAATACAATCTTATATCAAAACTAAATACTAGACATATATAGATAGAAGAAAATGGGTCACTCCAACTCCAAGAGCTCACCTATCTCCAGAATCTAACAAAGCATGATCCTCGAATAAATGATGGGAACTAGTACTCTGATCTGCACCAAAAAAGATATAGAAAAGCAGTATGACTACCAAAACCATGGGTACTCAGTTGGCATCATCAATAGAATAAGCTAAATCATGATAAAAATATGATAAAATGCAAGATAACATCACTAAGTCAAGGTAAAGAGGCAAACCTAAAGTAACTCCCACAATGTTGTACATAAGTAAGTGACTAAACACAATAATAATACAATTATAAAGGATCAAACACATGAAATTATAAATGCAAAATTAGCCCCCATAAGCCAGTAAGTGCAGAAAAATAAATAACCTAATGCAGGATCCCATAAGCCTGGAGGGTACAATATGAACCACCATCATTTACCAACTCTTAAGGTATAACAAAAATCTATCCATATCATGCCACATTACAATAATTCCTACTTCTAAACTTGTAACCGATAACCATATCATCAATATCATACTATATATTTGGACTTGAATTGGTCCTTACATAACAAATATCATAAAAATCAATATCATTGATATCATACCACCAAAATCATGATTAATATCATAGAAATTTAAAATTCCCAGACTCAAATCGATAATTATATAATTAATATCATAATAATCTTTTGGACTTAAACTAAGTTTATATACCATCAATATAATTATTATTATTCGTACTCAAACCAATAATAATATATCATTATATCATCATCAATATCGGAACTCATACTGGAATAAAATTCATCAATAACATAATCAATAGCGTAATCAAAAAATATCATCTCTCAATGTCAATTCAGCATAATTATCAAGTCTTATCGTATTTAGCATCAAATCTCAACATTCAACCATCATGACTATTATTCATATAGTCTCATAAAGCCTCATAATAAGAAAATCAATATATATAATGAACATGAAAAGATCTAAAAAGTCTAGCTCAAGTCTTTGCCTATGGAAGGTCGAAGCCTTCTTCTATACCTCGACATCCATTATCAAGCAAACTCTACCCCTGACTAGACACTGCTATCTAATCTACTTTTATATGTCAAACAAGCCTTAATTATCCTAAGATGGAAATTCTACTAATGATCTAAGAAACTAAGCTAAAGTACCTAAATTACGGTTTCCAAATGGCTTAGAAGGTTCAACTAACCCAAGTATTATCAATTTGATCACCAACACATAAAACTCATCCTAAATCTAACATAATATCATAAATATACTATTTCATAGCTCAATCCATGAAGAGTGGAAAACCTATCTTACCTAGACACCGAAGAAGCTCAAAAGACATACTAAATCACCAACTTTCCCTTTTGAATAACATCCACATGATGCCAAGCTATCAAAATCACAATCTACTAATTAACATGAGAATAATAATACCCATATTACACCATTATTCTTTGGGTAAAAAAAACTATAAAATCCCATGTGGGTCCCATTTATGAAAATTGCATTTTTGAAATCAATCCAATATTCCCTCATGCTTAAGGAGTAATTACCCTAAAATGGGTAAAATCAGAGCTATATTGGTGCTAAAATTAAAGCACCAAGGTTTAGGGATTTTAGGGAAGAAAATGGAAAGATCAACCATACAAAATGGAGGAATCTTACCTCAAATCTGAAGGGAAATCTCATAATAATCGTTAACAAAGCTCCCAAATAACCTACACGAGATATTCCCAAGCTAATCCAATCTTTAGGTTTTTAGTCTCCTAAGAATGGATGAAGAATAGGTAAAAATTATTTGAAATTGGGGTATTTAAACCCTTACTGAGTGTTTAGGATCACTATCAAGACCCAGCCCTTGCGATCGCGAGTCGCTATCATGATATTTCCCTTTGCGATCGCGACATCTGTGCCCTTGCTTGTTATTAGCTTAGACACCAATAATGCTCTTGCCATCCCTCAAGATTCATCTGAAATCCCATATACATAAACGGACTATGCTACCATACCAAATTTGAAATTTTAGACTCAATGGCATAGTTAAAATTTCCATTTGAGGTCAATTTTACAAAAAATTTGTCCCATACCTAACTTCCACTCTCTTAACTTTCGAACCAATAGGTTTAAACAAGCCTGGGTGCCTCGGGACCCAAGTCAAGAGTCCACCTAGCCTACAAAATTTACATTCTGAAGCTTTTGGAATAGTTAGAATCAATATATGAGGTTGTCTAACTAATGTTTTAACCCGGTAGCAAATTTGAACTAGAAAAGACTTTAAAATAGGAAATTAACTCTAAAAATCAAATGAACTGCCCGATAACAAAATTTTAGTTCCAGCAAGTCATAAATGAATTAGAGAAACTATATGAAAGCTCTAACTATGAAAACAAGCACAAAAATAGAAAATAACTTGAAGGGTCATTACATGATTATTAGATAATAAAAGGGAAAACCCAGGGTTAAAGCACTAAAACAATCATACTTAGTTTTATTACTTTGTTGGTTAGGTTAATTATCCTTGTTGTTGGTTCACGGGGTCGATATTATTACTATGGCCTTCAAAACCAATAATCAATTATCTAACTTAGCCCCACAGCTACATCGTTGAGTGGGTATGCGAGAACTAAGTTAAAAGAGTTCATATTCTATCACATAATTGAACCAAATAGGTACTTTAGGTATATTCCTATCCCAAATGAAAATCATAACATCATTAAATTGAGATTACAATCCTACTCTATCTATCCCACGTGCTACCCTATGATTCATTCTTCCAGGTTCATAATAGATAAACATGTATTCTAAGAGTCGTAAGCCCTTTATATAGTTATAACAAGGATAAAAAAACAACCAAAAATGATAAATAACCAAAACCAATTCAATTAAAAACAAAAGTAATCTTGTTCTTGGCCTTATCCCCGGAAAAGGGTGTTTAGCCACTCATAGACGTAACAAGAATCATAATTAAACAATTCAAGGATAAGCCCAAGAATAAACAATGGGAAAGGAATAAAACCCCTATTTTCATCCTTCTAAACTGTTTTTCCCATACCTAAGGTTGTCCAAGGTGTTTACAATAATGTTTAAGTGTCCTATTTATACTAGGAACAAGGTTGCCCAATTTTGCATAGACTCTGTGCCACGACCTTATCGTGGAGCTTACGGGAATGGCATGGCAACATTGCAAAGGCACATTATTTTGTGCCAATTTCCAATGCATCCAAGGGAGTTCCATGACCTTATCGCACCATCTAGGCAGTGTGGCACGCCAATGTGTCAAACACATCCAGATTTTGTTAAGCCATGTCCCATGTGCTTGTACATCAACTATATATCATATTGATAAACTTACCAAGCATTCTATATCATCAAACACCATAAATTAAAGCTTAACACAACATTAAATCCAACACAATGAACTAGAAAGGAACATAACTCAATCTAAGAGTACTAGTTTTTATATTTGAATATTAACTTAATGTTTTCACTCAAAACTCATTGTGAATACACCTTAAACACTACTAATACATAACTAAACACTTTGATACTTATATATACAAGGATTACATCAATAAGGACAATAGAAGACCTCAAAATAAAGTTTAGTAAGCGTAGATAACAACACATAGGTGCAGAAAATCTACCTAAGATCCTCACCCCACACTTAAAGCCTTGTTCGTCCTCGGGAAACTCTTCACTTAAGCATTATGATCATTAGAAGACTCCAATACTACTACTATATGCAATACATTCAAGCAAGCACTACAATGAGTTCACAGATAGCAAGTTTCACACATAAGCAAGTCTTGTACAATCGAGAACTCAAGAATACTACTTTAGAACATCCTTACATTAAAAACTTACTTAGTAAGTTGGAAAAATCATACATATTACTCAATTATAAAGATCATACAAATTACCTAATTATCATCAAACATATGCCCTCACCAAAAAAAGTTAGCCATTATCACTCACATAGATGAAGTTATCACACAAATAGGTATAAGGATAAAATTCTGCTCACTCTTACAAAGAATTCACTAGTTACACAATATGACCCATAGGGTTGCCTTAGTGTAGTACTCTACTAATATTAGAATGTTAAAAATTAGGATTAAATATGTCTTTAAGATTTGTAATTTAGGCCAAGGGATGGGTAAGAAATATTTTTACCAAGTATAATGAATATCTTCCCTAAGATCTTTAATACATACATCACATGAACAATAAGATTTTTCTATTAACAACCAATTTGCACTGCTTCTCTCTACACACATCTTTTTTTTATTTTACCCCATCTTATTAAGATATTTCATAATTATTATGGAGGGAGTATTCTTTATCAGCTTATGATCGAATTCTATCACAATATCTCTTTTTCATTACAAAACTCCCAACCACAACTCATCACTATTTCAACACCAATTGCTAATATCTTAAGGCTTTATTTTCACTTTTTCCCTCCTTATTTTTCCAACTCCTTAACCTCATTAATTTCTAACAAAAGTACTTAGGAGCTTTGTATCAAATTACAGTCAAACAAAAGAAAATGAATAAGCTACATATGAGGATGCTAAAGAATATAGGCTAAAGGATCAATGGGGCTAACTAGGCTAATGCACAAGGATAGATAAAGAAAAAGGTATATAAATGCCAATAAAATAAATGCCTACACCATTCCCTAAACCCACATTCTTTATTTTTCTTTGCATACACCGGGAAAGTTCTAGACATTATATACAACATGTAATATACAAACAAACCTCACACACATATGGCACATGCTCAAGTCAACTAGGATCATCATAAAATCTAAACTAAGTAATCACACGAATTTAGAATTAAGCCAACAGCATAAAAGAGTCATAAACAAGAGCCTAGGTGTCTCAAAAGTAGTAATTTACTACAATCAACATACTTTCACCGCCAAACCAACTTGCACCATGCAATCATGCATAGAACCAATAAGAATATCTAACTTATCTAACACAAAAATTTAAAAGTTACTCTTAAAAAGGAAAAAAATATTAGGTTCAAAGAGAAACCACATGGAAAATAACCAAAAAGAACAATAATGAGTGGATGAAGCATGCACTTACTAAACTAACCCAAATAAAATAAAAAATTAAAACCAAAATTTTTTTCTAATTTTCTCAAATTTACTAAAAACTAGAAAAACAACCAAAAACTGAGATCCTACTGTGTCAATTAACCCAAAGACAGCGGAATTTTCCCACCCCATACTTAAAAATCTACTTTGTTCCCAAAGTAAACTCAAAAACAGAGATAGAATGTAATAACCCTCTAGGTCATTTTCTATGTTCCCACTAATTTTCACCATTATAGCCTTTCCATAGCTGCCCCAAGTCATTTATGACTTGCTGGAATTGATAGTTCATTTACCAAGTAGTTCATTTGTTTTTAAGAGTCAATTCCCTATTTGGAAGTCTTCATGGGTTCCAAGTGGACATTGGGCAAAAACTTTAGTAAAATAATCCTGGACATGAATTTTGACTATGCTAATAACTCTGGAATATTGATTTTAGGATAGGTATACCTTTGGATTGGGTCCCAATGAAAATGAACCCAAGTTCATTACGATCTATTGGTTAGAAAATTAGAAAATTAAGAATATGGGTATAGGGCCCACATTTGATCGAACTAACCACGAAAGAAAAATCCAACTTTTCACCATATCTGAAAACTCAAAATTAGTTTGATTACATAGTTCATTTACTTATATCAAATTCTGAATGAATCTCAAGGCATTACTACAAAACTTGGAAATTTACCCAGTTGTTAGTGTTGAGAGGTGCGCGATCGCTCAATAGGGAATCATGATTTCCCTATGGGTATCACTATAAGTGGGAAAGCAATCACCCTTGCATGATATTCATCCATGGATGGAGATCACCTTACATGATTTCCTGTGATGGCTATAAATGGGACCCTTGGGTTGAATTTTTTTATATTTCCGCTCATCTTTGAGACCTAGGAACCCTAAAATGGTGTGTCAACCTTTAATTGAGTCTTAGGTGAAACTTAGATGCTTAGTTAACATATATTTTTGTTATTAAGTATGGATTTAAGCGATGAATCCTTCCATTTCATATTTGAATTTCTTGATTAATTGACCAAAATCCTAAATAGCTTAAGGGCTTAATTTTAGTCCAAATAAGATTGGTTTTCACCTATTTCTTGAGGTTTATGATTTCCTGTCGGTGTATGAACATTGGTTTGACCTCAGAAATGTGTTTTTCATGAATGGGACCTTCTTGGGGTGTTTGGTGTCATTTTTGGACCGAAAGCACAATGGTGCAATATGGGTATTGATGTTTCATAATGATATCTAATTATGTTTTAAATAGCTTGGCATCTTGAAAAAGATTCTCGAAAGGGAACAGCGAAGGTATAGTGGATTTTTTAGCAATCTTTTGAGTTGAGGTAGGCTAGGCTTACACCTTTTTAGATTGAGCTATGATATAGTATAATTATGTTATATTGTTAGATTGGGATGGGTTTTTAAGTATTGGATTGATAAGATGCAAGACATAGGTTATTTGGACCAATTATGCTCTATGAATCTTAGAGTCAGAAAGCTTGACTTATTTTTATCTATCTTAGGTGGAATAGACTTCATAACTCATGTTTAACATGATAGTCCTTAGAATACTCAACCTTAGATAAAATGCTCTAGTTGCTCATACTTAGAATAATATTGGCCTTAGTTAATTATACTAAAAGAGGTTACCTTTGTTCTATCAGACTTAGTAAAAGTGCTTGAATAGAATATCTACCATAGGGTTTATGGTGGCTTACTATACATCTAAGAGTTGATTTAGATACCTTAGTCTAGTCCAGGGTAGAAATTGACTTAGAATGCATTTTGGGTATTTAGAAGTGGGGTAGTTGACCTAACTTAAGTAAAGCTTGAGGATTAATTCCCTTGAACCATTATGTTTAGTAATTGACTAGAGAGTACCTTTTTTAGGCAATATTGATGATTCATGGTGTTTGTTTGTTATGTGATTTAGAATTGAGAATGATCCCAGAGTGATTATGCCTTTGTATGACTTATTGGATAAAGCTTTTTTCAAGTTATTAATTATGTTATTGTGATTAACCATTATTTGGGCTAATGAACATGCTATTAAATAAGCCCTTAACTATAATATGGCCTAAGCCATAAATAATGTTAATTACCATGCTATGAACAAACAATAAATCAGGTCATGCTTTAGCTATTGCTCATACTAATGATAAATTATCTTTAGGCCAATAGTAGGCCAATAAATATGCTACTAATGGGCCATTGTTCATGATATCACTTATGGTTATGCCGATGGACTAAATGACTAGATTATGGATTATGTAGTGATCAATCCTTAATTATTATTTTGATTAAGCCATTATTAGGCTAGTGTTTAGGCCATTAACTATGCTATTGTCAAAGTTATGATCATGCTTATTAATTATGCTAATAACTATATTGGAAATCTTCCTTATTGTTGAAATTAGAAATAATGATGTTAATGGTTCTAGAAGGCGCGCTTATTGCCTATACGTAAAGATATTCTACAGATTATGCTTGGACTCATGGTACTTTCTTATATGATTACTTAAGCTATAGCTTTTTCCACTTCTTATACATATCTCAATACCTATCTCTCTAGTACGGGATGGAGGAAAGATATTGGTATTTATAGATATAAGTGCTGAGGAAAAACCCGATGATTGTTTATGTTATTCATGTTATATGTACATAAATCTATAGATAAAGTGACATTTATGATGAACATTGTATTTTGGAGGAATGTTCTTCTTTGCTTCTCTTTTATATCTATTTACTTTATCCCTCGTGGACTTTGCATTTACTTTAGCCCTCGTGGAACTTGTTCTTTATTAATGATATAAATTTACATATTGTGAATATTGATGTTATGATAATACTCAACATATTTGAAGGATATTATGATGTTATGTTGATATCCGACAAAGCTGAAGGATGTTGTAATTAATGATGATACCTAGTGTGGCCAGAGGATATTGTGATGATATGATGATACCCGGAGTGGCCGAATGATATTGTGATGATATGATGATACCCAATATAGCCAGATGATATCATGATACCTAAAAAGGATAGATAATATTGTTATAATATGATGATACCCAGTACAGATGGAGAATATTATGATGATATGTTTATATATGTTACGGTCGGAGGATATTGTGATGCTACATTGATACCAAAATAGGTTAGAGGAAACTATGATGTTATGATAATTCCCAACAAGGCCGGAGGATGGTTCTTGATGTGCTTATGTGTACTTCTACTAGTTTAAATCTAGCTATCCCTATGGATGTCAATTATATGTTTATTTATGCTCTTGTATAGTTGGGTATAATATTGATATTAGAGATGTCGGCCATAGTCTTCTAATGAGTTAAGGTATACAGTGGTATAGTTATTTATTTAAGGATGAGAGATGCTTAGGGGTGATATTGTTGAAGTGGCCAATAGGGACTAATGGATTGGTGAACCTTAGTGATAAAGAGGACTAGTGGCATTAATGGATATTAATAGTGATGATTAACTTATTATTGAGGATAGTGATAATGAGTTTAGTGATGGTGGTGATTAGTTTCTATTGATGACAAAGTTTATGACGTTGACTAGTTGTTAAGAGAGGATTTATGGACTAATGATCAAAGATATTAAAGGATGTTAGTTCATTAATGGATAATGCAGAAAGAGTGATTGGTGGACTTTTGTTAGATGAAAGCTAGTGGAATTATGATGGCTTTAAATAAATATTGGTTAATTGACAAATATGGTCTAGTGGTGAATCTTGACTAGATGCAAGATATTAGATAGTTTGTGAATAATGGTTAGACATTGAACTTTGAATAGTGATTATGTGATAAATACAGAATAGATAATAATTAGAGGTTATATGATGACTAGTGAGTAATTGATTGTGTAATAAGCATTGTCTAGCCAATAATGTGTGAATAAGGTGAATTAGCGAGGTAGATCCTATATAATGGTATAGTTATGGTTATATGTATATTGATATATGTTATACTATTATGATTATGATTATGATTATAAATGTTGACAAATGGTTGTTTGAGAAAATTGAGGAAACCTATGGATAATGGGAAAGTTTGGATATATTGTTGATTTGATTCCTTTATGTTTCTCTTGGGTTTAATCTCCTGTGGTATGGGACACCGTGATGAGCTTTTTACTTTATACACTAGTTGGTGTATGGATGGCAACTTTGTACTTTTGTTTGCTTGTGATTGTACTTGTTTTACTTTATGATTCTAAATCATTTATTTTTATGCACGATGATATTGGCATGCATTGGTCCCTTATGTTATGTTGTTATTCCAATATTTAATGCTTATTATGTACATCGATATTTGTATGTGTTGATGCCTTATGTTACACTGTTATTCCAATTTGTTTACTTATTATATTCAGTGATGATTCAGGTTTAATTCCTTAAGATAGTTATGATTATCTTGAACTTTATCATTCTTATATCATGATTTAGCTTAGTCGGATGATGATGCCCACTGAGTACTTTTTTTAGTAATCATACTATACTTTTGTACCTTTTTGGTGCAGATTCACTTATTAGCTATCATCGTTGATTATGGCCGTAGCAGTGATTGATTTCTAGAGATAGGGTGAGCTTTTGGAGTTTGAGTCACCCATTTTCCTTTTATCTATTGTATTCAGTCTTTAGTATTCAAGATAGATGTAATGTCTATTCTAGACTTAGAGTTGTATTGATACTATTAGTTACTCTTGTACTAACTCTACCAGGTTTTGGGGTTGGTATTATATTGATTGTTTATTCTATTAGAACCCCTTAAGTTCATAATAGATGTCCTTGAACTTTGCCTATGTTGGGCCTTTCTTGCGGAATTAACCTATTATATTAGCTTCGAGTAAGGGCATTGACTTACCTACCGGAGGGTTGTTGTAGGTGTCATTATGGCCCATAATTTAGGTCATGACAAGTTGGTATTAGAGCCAAGTTTCACCGATATCATTGGTATAATATCAAGTGTCTAGTAGAGTTTTTTGAATCAAATATTAGCATCTAGTTCCAATATTTGGGAGGCTATAGGGAATTAATAGGAGTTCTTCACTTCTTTCACTCATTTTGTGCTAGGAGTTTGAGTTGATTTGTAGAAAATTCTCTCAAATTTATTTATATTTAGAAGGTGAGGGCATGTGATATTGCTACACGAGACAAGGGTCTTGAGACTGAGTGCAAGTATCCTACTCTTGTTTTGAACAAGGATGACCTAGAGTGTATGGACAACTTAGAGATGTGCCCCCAGCTAGAGGCTAGGATATGCTGCCTTCCCCAGACCCTATTCCTATGTATGAGCTTGTGATTCTTCTACCATAATAAGTGGTGGGTCGACAACCTTCCCAGGCTCCACCAGGGTTTATTTCTTTAGAAATACTCAGAGATGCATTATTTCAGTTGTTGGATAATATTGGTGGTGTACCATCTAATGGTGCATAGTCTGCAGACCATTGTGGTACTGGAGTAGGTGTACAACCTTTAGCTGTGGCTCCTTGAGTTGAGATTTCTCCTGCATTGGTATTTTCTTAGCTGGTAGTTTCCATCCGGTGGTTGCCTAACTTTCTATGTCTTTTGAGGAGAAGAAGATATTGGGCAGATTCTTGAGGTTAGCCCCGCCAAGATTTTCTGGTGCTCTTGGAGAGAAAGCATATGAGATCCTAATTGCTTGTGAATATAGGCTTCATGGTTTAGGCATTAATCAGACTCATGGTATAGATTCCACCATATTTTAGTTAGATTGTCTACTTATCTTTGGTAGAGAAGTTATTTTGATTCGTGACCAGCTGGATCTTCTATTTTTTCATGGACTCGGTTCTCTGAGATATCTTGGAGAAGTATATGCCACACATCCTTACAGATTGATTGAGAGGTCAGTTCTCTAGATTGGAGTAGGGTTCTATTATAGTTACTAAGTATGAGAGGGTTCGCTGCTTTGATAGAGAGTTGAGTCTTTCTATTTGCATGCCCACTCAGAGTTTGGTTGTTGTGGGTAGGTCTTTTTTGAGTTGTTGAAGCATTCTAGAGTGATGGAGAATGTGCACTGTGAGGGACATGATATGAGGCCTAGGTTTTAGGGTAGACTCAGTTGGTGGTAGTCGTAGGTACTAACCCAGAGATGGCAGTTCTTAGAGTAGGTATCCTCTACATCAATCTTTTTAACCTCAGAGTCAATTGAGTCGGCCTATTTAGCTATCTCTTTAGATTACCAATGGAAGTCAGTCTAGTTCTAAGGATTGCTATAGTAAGGTCAATGGTCAGTCCTTGAGGGGTTCATTTTCTGGCCAGTTTAGACGTGGTGGTCATTTTGGGTTAGCCGAAGAACAATAGTGCAATATGGGTATCAATGTTCTCGTAATGATGTGTAGATTATGTTTTAATAGCTTGGCACCTTGAAGAAGCTTCTCGAAAGGGAAAAGAGAAGGTTTAGCAGATTGTTGATCAATCTTCAGATTTGAGGTAGGCTAGGCTTACTCCTTTCAAGATTGAGCTATTTTATAGTATATTTGTGATATCTTGTTAGATTGGGATGGGTTTTAAGTATTGGATTGATGAGATACAAGACTTGGCTTTGTTAGCTCAATTAGGCTATGTGAATCTCAGAATTGGAAAGCTTGACTTGTTTCCCTCTATCTTAGGTGGAATAGACTTCATTACTTATGTTTAGCATGAGAATGCCTTAGAATACCTAAACCTTAGGTGAAATGCTCTAGTTTCTCATACTTAGAGTAAAATTGGTCATCATTGTTTATACTAGAGGAGGTTGCATTTGTTCTATTGGACTTAGTAAAAGGTCTTGAGTAGAAATCTACCTTAGGACTTATGGTGACTTGCTATACATCTAAGAGATGATTTAGATATGTTAGTCTAGTCCGAGGTTGAAATTGACTTAGAATGCATTTTAGGGATTTAGAAGCAGGCTAGTTGACCCACCTTAAGGAAATATTGAGGATTAGTTCCCTTGAAACTTATGCTTAGTAATTGACTAGAGAGTGCCTTTTTGAGGCAATATTGATGATTCTTGGTGTTTGTTGTTTATGTGGAATGGCATTGAGAACTATGCCTAAGTGATTATGCCTTTGCATGCCTTATTATCTAAAGCTTATGTCAAGTTATTAATTATGTTATTCTGATTAACCATTATTCAGGCTAAGGTACATGCTATTAAATGAGCCCTTGACTATAAATATAAATTATCCTTATGCTAATAGTAGTCCAATGAATATGCTACTAATTGGTCATTGTTCATCATATTTCTTATTGTTATGCCCATGGACTAAATGACTAGATTATGGATATGTAATGATCAGTCTTTGATTATAATCTTTATTAATCCATTTATTAGGCTAGTATCCAGGTTGTTAACTATGCTATTGTCCATGCTATGATCATTCTTAATAATTACCCTAATAACCATATTGGAAATCTTTCTTATTGTTGATATTAGAATCGATGATGTTAATGGTGTTAGAAGGCATGATTATTGACTTTATGTAAATATATTCTATAGATTATTCTTGGACTCATGATACTTCCTCATATGATTAATTATGCTAATGTTATTTCCATTTCTTATACATATCTATATACCCATATTTCTAGTATGGGATGGAACAAAGATGTTATTAAAGATAGAATTTCTGAGGAAAACCCGATGATAGTTTATGTTATTCATGTTACATATACATATATCTGTTAATAAAGTTACATTAATGATGAACATTAGATTATAGAGGTATGTTCTTATTTTCTTCTACTTTATATCTATTTACTTTAGCCGTTGTGGGGCTTGTCATTTACTTTATCCCTTATGGGGTTAATTCTTTATTAATGATATAAATTGGTATATTGTGACTATGGATGTTTTAATGATACTCGACAAGGTTGAAGGATATTATGGTGTTATGTTGACAGCTGATAAGGCCAAAAGATATTGTGATGATATGATGATACCTAGTGCGAACGGAGGATATTGTGATGATATGATAATACGTGGTTTGGCCAGATGGTATTGTGATTATATGATGATATCCGATGCAGCTGGATTATATTGTGATGATATGATGATACCCGATAAAGATGGATGATATTGTGATGATATAGTAAAGCCCAGTGCGATCAGAATATATTATGATGATATGTTGATACTCGATGCAATCGAAGGATATTGTGATGTTATATTGATACCCGACAAGGTTAGAGGAAACTTTGATTTTATTATGATGCCCAACAAGGTTAGAGGATGATTATTGATGTGCTTACATGTACATATACTGATTTGAATACAGCTATCCCTCTGTAAGGAAATTATGTGTTTATTTATGCTTTTATGCAGTTTAGTATGATGTTGATATTAGAGATGTCAGTCATAATCTTCTAATGAGTTAAGGTATAAAGTGTTAATAGTTTTTTATTGAAGGATGAGGGATGCTTAGTTCTATTTAAACATCTTGTTAACCATAACTCTAGTTTGTTTAATCTCATTAAATTACCATAAACAAAAGAATCACTAGTTGGAACAACTCTGCTACAATTATTTAGATATAATTCATAAATCAAAACCCCTTTTTCTCTGGAATCTTCGATCAACATTCTAATAACAACCACAATACTTAAGTGAACATAGTATTCCCTGTGGGATTCGACACCCAACCTAGTTGGGTTCTATATTTTATAGAGACCTCTTACTCTCTCGAAAGAGAAGTGAATACGGCTATCAATTACGTTTGTGTTTATTAGTTGACCTTTGGTCAAGTTTCCCAAATTTTACTTTAATTTGTTATTTTTGTTCTGTTCAGGGTAATTATTGTGCGTGCCAAGTACACGAAGGTCAAGTTATCCATTATAACTAGTACATACGGAACTTCAGCAAATTGGGAGAATAGTAGACCCACAAGATGCTGAAAGGCTAGCCACCTTGGCTAGAGCCCATCTTAATCAAAAGAATGATAGTTAACCGGTGCATCATCCTAATCTTGATGATGATGATTTAAGATATGATGACTTATTGGATCCTGTTAACTCAAGGTGTGCAGAGAATATGGTTGCACCGATGTACTATAATATGAACAGGAATCGTCCCTTTACGGCGTGGCAGGATCTCAATCATTACAATTTGATCTTAATGATGGCAAGTATGGAATGGATGGATATGGTGCAACTGCAGCTATTATTCCTCCACCTCTAGTACCTGGAGCTAAGTTCAATATTACCAGCACGATGATTCAACTCCTCCATCTCAAGGGGTTGTTCGGTGATCCACCCGGATATGATCCTAACATGCATTTGGTGAACTTTGTCACCATTTTCAAGTCTTTTGATAACCTAGTAGTGGGACAGAATTCCATCCGCTTGCGCTTATTTCCGTTGTCTCGGTCTAGGGAGGCAACACTATGGCTTAATGGGCTGACTCCTGATTCTATAACTAAAAGGCAGTTGAAAGTGGCTTTCCTAAAAAGGTTCTGTCTACCTTCCAGAAGGGTACAGTTAAGGGATGAGATAAAAACCTTTTGGTAGCTTCCAACTAAATCTCTTCACGAGAACTGGGAGAGGTTTAAAAAGAAGCTGATGCAATGCCTGAATCATAATATGACTGATATCTATTTGATGGAGACTCTCTATAAGGCCTTATTCTTGAGCCGAGGGTCTATCGGAAACAACCTCGCTACTTCTTCGGATGTAGTGGTATGGACCGCGTATATTCTACCCTCCCTAGACCCCACTATGTGGGAGTATACTGGGTTTGTTGTTGTTGTTGTTGTTGTCTTTATAAGGCTTTAAACTTTATTACGAAGCCAGCCGTGGATAATGCTGCAGGAGAATCATTTATGTATCTCACTTTTCTAGAAGCCTCAGAAATGCTTGATAGGATGACTAAACAAAGTAGAGCCTAGTATGACTGCAGAGCAATGCAATAAAGAGGAGGAACGTGATCAGGATATGACACATTTAAAGACGCAGATGGATTTATTGACTAAGAATTTATTATATGGAAAAATGCAAAAGGTGAAAGTTGTTGCATCCCAAGGCAAAGCTGACTCTAATTGGGAAAAAGAGGCGAACAATCTAAATAATCAGGAGGGTTTCGAGGCAATAGCCAAGGACATCATGATCGGAACTATTACGACAAGGCTGTTTACAAGGATATGGATCAAGGGAATTGGAAGAACAAAAATGATAGGAGTGGACTACATGTACCTCCTAGAAGCCGAGATAATACTGCAACAATCTCGGGCAAAATGTCCATAAAGGACATAATGGAGAAGTTATTAAAAGGAGTTGAGGCTACCAACTCTAGAGTGACCACTATGAAGAGTGATTTGTCTTCTATGAGTCAATTGGTAAATTCAAACTCAAGTTCTATCAAACAGTTAGAGAAGCAAATGAGCCAACTCTCAGCAGCATTGAATCAGCGGAAGAGCAAAAAACTGCCAAGTAATATAGTTCATAATCCTCGTAATGATGGCTCTTTCATGGCAGTTACCAAACGCAGTGGTAAGGTATTACCAGGCCCTTCTGTGGGCAAAGTTGTGATTGAAGATGTGATCGAAGAGGATGTTGAGCATAAAGAAAGTTATCAGTAGAGTCTGAGAAACTTGATGGTATTGATATTCCTTTTAATCATCAGCAGGTTAATGAGTTAGAAAAAAGGAAAGATAAGGAAAAGGAAGCAGCGGTGACTACTATCCCAAAACTACTACCTCCATTTCCCCATAGATTGAAGAAGAAGGCCGATAATACAAAGTTTAGTAAATTCATGGCAATGTTGAAGCAGCTGACTATGAATGTACCTTTGGTGGAGGCACTTGAGCAGATGCCAGGATATGTGAAATTTATGAAGGACCTTGTGATGAAGAAGAGAGAAGTAAGCTATGAACCAGTGGATAATCTCCACCACTGTAGTGCTATTTCTGCAAGATCCTTGATACAGAATAAGGCAGACCCAGGATCATTCTCCATCCCTTGTACTATTGGGTCTCTGGACTCTGCTAAGGCCTTATGTGATCTGGGAGAGAGCATTATTCTAATGCCGCTAGCTGTTTATAAAAATCTAGGTTTGGGGGATCCTATACCCACAAACATGCGACTTGTAATGGTGGATAGATCAGTGAAAAGACCTATAGGAATAGTATATGATGTGCTAGTAAAAGTGGCCAGTTTTATATTTCCCATAGACTTTGTTATTCCAAATTATAAGGTGGATTTCGAGGTGCCCATAATCTTGGGTCGACCTTTCCTTGCAACCGGAAGTGTGCTTATTGATTTGCTAGCTAATAAGCTCCTATTCAGGCTGAATGAAGAAGTGGTTCGGTTTGATGTGTGTCAATTTATGAAGCAGCACAAGGAGATGAGTGTGTTCTCTATTGTTGATGTTTATTTTGACGATGAGCACGAGGTACCGATAAATATGGATATCAAGTGCGTAAGCCTCCTTGGCAGTTCACTAACTTTGGAGTTCACACTTTAGACAATTTCTGTTATTCCACCCTTATTTCTCCTCTTTATCCTTTAATGCACATTCAGGTTGGGTGTGGTATCTTTAATTCTTTATTTTCTTCTATTTTCACTTTTTTTCTCTTTTTTTTTCTACCACACCCAGTCTTACTATCTTTTCTTATTTTACCCTTCTTCATACCCACTCTATATAACACACCCCTATCATAGCCACCCTCAACTTAGGTGGTTTGCCTGAGTTGAGTTGCACAATGTTCAAGGAAGACCAGGGCAAAAATTGGTTCATTACAACACAAATGGGAGGCTAAAAAGTATAACAAAAAAATAGGCTATACGGCTTAAAAACTGGGATTAAGGGATACTAGTTCATAATGAAAGGTCGTTTAGGCTAAAAGTGGACTAAAATAAAAAATGGTATGTGATCCTTTAATAGCCTACTACTCTACAACCTAGGCAAGACTAATAGGGAAAGTTCTAGATTTAACATATAAAGGGAACTAGGTATAATCTCATCCATACATGGCACAAAGTCACATCAGAAGCTACTACCTATCCAATTTATGCACAAGCTAGCTATGATTGTCACATCCCTAATTCTAATGCCATAACGAGATCCACAAAAGTCACATATATACACATACACACAATTCTAAAGGGCAGCCTTGTGCACTTAAGTTACCGCTATGTGCGGTGTTCGGGGAAGGTCCCTACTATAATGGTGTATCGTACGTAGCTTTACCTTGCATTTCTGCTAAAGGCTATTTCAAAGGCTTGAACCTGTGACCTCATGATCATATGGCAACAACTACACCAGTTACTCCAAGTCTCCCCTTTACCCCAAGGCTCCCCATCTCATACACATACATACAATTCTAAAGAAAAACAAATTTGGAAGGGGTATCATTTTTCTTATAATCAATGAAAAAATTGATAACTTCCCTAAATACTCAAAAATCTCCTAATTACATAAAAACAAACACAAAATGAAATAAAACACTATAAAACACAAATTTAACCTAGACATGTTGGTTCTACAACCATACTATGATCACCAAGAAAAGAAGCACGACAACAAAAACCTACAGCGGTTGTGGTATACCCTAACCTCAACTAATAGACTGGACACTATCGCCAATGCATGAAAGTAATATAAATCAAAGGGAATAAGGACATAATGAGATGCACTAGGCATTCATTTCATGATCTTCTCCAAATGGGGCTATGTACACAGTTGAAAACAGTGGTGGTGGTGGTGGTAGTGGTGCACTACTGGAAGATACACCCATAGTTATCCCAATACGATTTTGGCTATCAATAAATACAGTCTCCACTGACTCATGTCTAGCCCATTTTAGGGCATAGTCATATGGCATAGTGTTATCCTACTGGTCCCCCTCTCAGACTCTCCTGGTCCTAACTATGGGGACTTCCTCATCATCTTTCTCGAATAACTCAAAGTGTTTGGGACCATATAGAGATAATGACTAAACAACCAAGGTTATGACTAGAGATATAGATGTAATATGGCTCTTTGTGAGAGAGTGCACCTCTGATTACAAGATATCCACCTCCTCCCTAATATGTCCTAGATGTGGTCCCTCAATATTAGCATATCAGAATACCAAACATCCTATTAAAGCATCCATACATGCATTTAAATCAGTAGGGAACTCTAACATAGAAACTTTATGTGCATAGTCTAATTTAGCCTCATCTATCTCTATTCTGGTCTAACATCATGGCCAAATCTTCTTATATAGAGTCTTCACCTTGGTCTCAATATTCCATAATCGAGTGTCGGTGACTCTCTAACTATCCACCAAGCTTTCTAAAAACTTTTAAGATACTAGCATCATACCTGAGGCAGCCAATGTATTAGATGGGCAAGGGGCAATGACAAAGCACCCATCAGCTCTGAAGTAAAAGTCAGCCTGGATATTGATATAGCTGGGGTCCCCTTACCTTGAGTACTCAACTCGGGGGACTCTCTATGCTCTTTTATCTAATACTCTATACTAATCCCCAAATCATCTCCTTGGAAACCAATAGGATCTATGGGTACTGATGGGCCCTCAGATGGGGCCAGAGGTACTGTAGTAGGAGCACGAGGTCTCCTAAGAAGGTCTAGACATGATGGATCCTTCATTTTCCTTGTTTTTGCCATGGACATAGCCTGCACCTCTTATCAACACCTAGTATATCATGGACACCAGCCTCATCGCATTATCTCTGGATAATACATAGGAATGGCAACGTCATAGTCCCACCAAAAGCTCTTCATGAAGCTCATGTGGAATGATAGATGAAAAATCAATGTCAGATCTGGACATTATACTAATAAATGACACATCTATATCCTAAGTCTATAAATTATCTGAAGTAGTTAGAGATAGTCAATAACATATAAGATCTACTAAATATTGGTGGCAAAAGTCAGTGCCACCTTTTTATCATGCCTTGGCGCACATCCAAGGAGTATTTTCACCCAGAGGTGAGATATAGTAGCAATCCATCTCGTCATCTCAACTATCTCACTTATGTGCTCAGTATTTCTCATAATATGTCTATCATATAAAGCTCTCAATCTATAGTCATACTCTACTCTAGATGCTAGAGTAACATAATTAGTCCAAAAGAGAACCTAGAAGATGGCTGCTGCTAAATTATCTACTACAAACCCTCTTACACAAGTCAGCACAATATACACCAAAAGATCTCTACTCTTTGGGGAAGTCAACTCTACTATGGTGCAGTACGATAAATAAAAATCTCTCACCAAAGTTGGGATATAGAACCTAGGGGTTGAGTCATCCACCCTAACTGATATCTATCAAATACAACCTACAATAGTGGTGCACCGTCCAACCCAAACAAGTCAATACATCTCTTCTTATAGATGTTTCTCATGGGTCTGTCTGACTAGGTAATATGACTGTCCTACTAAAAAGTAGTATAAAGTCCCTCTATGCACCACCTTGGGTTCACCATATTAATAGGTTCCTCCAAGACATGTATGGGGTCGGATGCCTGATCATGCTGAGATGGTGTCCTTAAATCCGAAGCTGGCATATGGTGTGTAACCTGGTATGTACCCTCCTCATACTGGGGTACTATTTATGACTACTCCTAAAATATTGTTCCTTCATCAAAATAGGGTACTGCTAATAAACACTCCTCATCTGCTAATTCAGGCCCATCCTGTGACCCCTTCTCAAACTAGGGGCCTTGTGTAACTTCTGTGAGAGGTGACCCTAACTTCTCCTCATTATTATCAACAATATCACCCTCACCCTCCTCCTCCTCATCATCAAGTTATTGTGGAGACTGTAGCGGTGATCTTTAATCTATCTTTATCCTCGGTCTAGAAATATCCTAAATAGCTTGAATAGCCTTAGTCTAGGTCCTAGGCTGAGTAAAAGCAGGCTATCTGCCCCACTATGACTCATCTACAAGTAACACACCCATGGTGCCCAAAATAACTATCTCAACTGTGAGATGCCTTTGGCCCCTAGTCCCTCAATATGTCGCCATGGCCAGGGCTACTTTAAGCTATAAAATTAGGTACTCTTCCACCAAACTACTAGGCTCAAAGGACTAGTCTCATCTTCTAGCTGGTCCATCTTTATTCTTTTGTGCCATGTGTACCCAAAAAAAATAATTGTTAGCATCCAACAGATAATGAGGGATTGTAAAATTCGAAGAAAAACTCAAAATTTGACATCTTTGAATTTTCTTTCAAAATTCTCATCCCTACAACTTTATCTAAGTCTCAACAAGTCCAATATGTACACAGATTTCAAAAATTATCTTTTTCCATACAAACTTTTTTTGTTCCTTTCCTTTTTCAAGTTCAACTTTTATTTAGGGCATAATCTTAGTGTTTAAGTCAAGAACAATGCCCTATATTAGGATTTTTAGGATAGTTCATGGATCCCAACTACAAACTTATTGGTTGCAACATATTTTTCATGGAAATAAAAACACCAACTTACTTGTTTTCATTTTAACACAAGATACTACAAATATGAACCAAGAACTTTACCTTTTATATGAAAAATTGGAAGTGAAATATGAAGAAATAAAGTAAACCCAAAGTTGGAACACGTATATTGCACTTTTTGATAGGTTGTTCCCATAATCAAGTAACAATTTATCCTTTTATTATGTGTGGGAAAAGTTTAAACTTTTAGAGGGAAGTTGCATTTTAAGAATTTAGAGTATATTTTGAAGATTTTTAAGTGTTAAAATTAAGTAGTAGGGCTTATATAGAAAAGGGGTTCTGGATTAGGGATTAATTTAGCATTGGTGGGCCCAAAATTTTAAGAAACTTTTGGGCCCAAAACTACCCTCTTATGGCATCCACATACGGGTCGTATGTGGTACATATGATCTGTATATACGCACTATATGTGGGCACTAAATTTTGGTCAATTTTCCTGCTCTTTAGACTTTCTATTCTTATACTTACGTTTCTACTTACAAGGTCGTAAGTGGTATATATGGACCTTCCAGTTAATTTATTGGTTAAAGTCTTGAAATTCTCCAAAAAATCCTCAAAATTTCATCTTTTTAATTAATGCAAATCTTACCTAGCCCATGTCAGACTTATGACTGTGCTGAATTGGTCACAAAGTCCCTTTACCTGGATGGTTATAAATCAAGTAATTTTTATATCTTTTCGAGCCTGTCCTTATCTTACTTTACCTACACAGAGCTTTATTTAACATTGCAGCACAACATGGCTATGTTGGTTACTCTGACTTCACCAACAAGCTCATGGGTTGCCTCTCATGCAACACTTAATTTAGTGTTGTGGCACAAAGTGTATACCTTGACTATTCAGAATTTATCTTGATACCTAAAGGAATACCCTATGGGGTCTTCAATACAATGGATCACCGACACAACTCTCATGCCAGTAGGCTGCTTCAGGGTTCTTTGAACGTTGAAAGTGACTTTTTTATTGTTGACTCTGAATGTGAACTATCTTTTCTCCATATAGACCATCGCTCTACCCATGGCCATAAATGGTCTTCCCAAAATATTGGGCATCTCAAAGTCAACCTCACAATCTAGAATGACAAAATTAGCTGGAAAGATAATATTGTCAACTTTTACCAATACATCAAAAGAAATTCCCATTGATTTTTTCATAGTGTGGTCTACCATCAACAACCACATATTACTCGGCCCTGGAAGGCTCAAGCCCAATTTCTTGAATACGGCCAGCGATCTCAAATTAATGTTGTCCCCTAAGTCATATAAGACTCTAGATGTCCTAATAGTACATGGGATTGTGAATGCTCCGAGGTCACACTTTTTTGGGGCCAGAAACTTGTAAGTGACTACATTGCAATGGTTCACTCAACAGACATCCTCAAAACAAGTTTCCCTTTTCTTCATTACTAACTCTTTCAGAAACCTAGAATGTTAAGGCATCTTGTCCAACACCTCAAGGAGAGGGCTATTCAAGCTAAATATTTTCAGCATCTTAATAAAATGTTTTAATTTCCCTTTCTCTTTCTTCTATTTTAGGGTTTGAGAAAAAGGTAGGGGTGGTCGTGCAATATATCTCACCACAGGCGCATCCATCTTACCCTTATATATATCTTTACATACCCTAGAATCGACAGTTGTCGCCTTGTTAGCTTCCATAGTAGGTGTTTCATCTACCATAGGACTATCTGTCTTTGGAACCTCATTAGTAGGCCATGGTAGATCAGTAATAGACTAACCACTATGAATGGTAATAGTAAGATGTTGACTATTATCTTTAGGTTTTGGACAGTATTACTTGGAAGGGTATTGCTGACATCTTCTCGACTGGTGCTCTATCTTCTTGATAGCAGTCATATGATACTTAACCATTTGAGTAAAACTTGAAATATCAGCCTTGATAACCATAAAACTGGTCTCAAGACTTTACTAACTCCTTAATAGTTTAGTCAGCAGCACTTCCATTCTTGATTTTGTATCCCGGCTTCTTGGAGGACTGTACCTATTTCCCTTCTCTATGTAGTTATCTTTCCATATCCAGTCATCATCTTTCTCCTTACGGTGGACTCGGTATCTATTTCCACAGTAATTCTAACCTTTTTTTCCTTTCCCTTGGGATCGGAAACCCTTCAACCAATAATCTATATACTTAGCCTCCTCTTCTAATTCAAATTCATAAGCTCTAGAGGATCCACCCTGTGCTCCTACTGTAGTGACTTTCTCAAAATTTATAATTGTAAATTACATTTCTAGCAGCTCTCAACAGATCAATTTCTTATGCTACAAAATCATTAGCCACTCTCTAGTCAATGAAAATTCCAATGGCATAAGTGCAAGAACCCCTCTCAGCCTCCTGAGTTTGCCACCCTTATTTAGTGAAAGATAATCTGGTCTAAAATATCAGAAGCTACCTCCCAGCATAGTCTCATAAAAGCTCTTCTAGATGTAGTGTCAGCCATGGCTCTATAACAAATAGTCAGGGCTCTATAGAATATCTCTATTACGCTTGTCCTTAAAATACGATGGTTGGACACCATACTCAACTACTTCTAGAACCTAAACCAAGGCTCGTACATAGTCTAATAATGCAACTGCTTAAAGTTGTATATTCCATTCTTTAGCTACAATATCCTAGATGGAGGAAAGAATTGGTATAATAATTTCCTACATAACTCATTCCATATAGTGATAGATCCTCTTAGGAGTTATCGTAACCATAAAGACGCTTATCCTGTGAGCGAGAAAGGTAACAACCTCAATCTAAGTGCCTATGGATTCACTCCTAGATTGGTATAAGAAAAACAGATACCAATGAAATTTTCAAGGTGAATATTTGCATCCTCAATGGGAAACCCTGCAAATACACCCTTCAATTTTAGGATCTTGATCATGGCACTGGTTATATCAAACTTAATACTTGGGGGGGGGGGAATAGGAGGAATAATCGCTTCTATCTCTGCCATCTCAACATAACCCAAGTCCTACTCATTATCATATGGATGCAAATACTAGTACACTACGATCACTTGAGTTTGTCCATCTCTAACTCTGTTTTGATTTCCACCGAGTATTCCTCGGTGGTCTGCTTCCTATCTCTGCACATCTAGTTCTACCTCTCAAGATATACAGTAAGCATCATCTTCTATTGGTCAATACTAGTATCTTGTTGAATCAACTCCTCAGTCTATTGGTAAATAATTTCCTAAAGTACATATTGAGAAGGGGGAGGCACCTGGTGTGTATCATTAAGAACCTCTTTAAGAATGTTATCTCTCTTAGTCTCTATTATCCTACTAGTCGGCTGTAGGATTCTTACTACTTTGGATTCAAAGGGAGTAAGGGACTACCTTGACTCTTGGTGCTAGGCAAACAACATTGTGCACCTAACTAGAAAAAAAACAAAGACCCACAATCTTCAACAACTTTGATTCATAACTCAACACAGTATTCCCTATCAACAGAACAAAAATTTTGATCATGCCCAAACTATACCTCCCAAAAAGTCTATTGCATTCGAAGTTAAAATATAGTAACCCAACTCAGTTTAGGGTTGAACCGAAGGTAATATGTGGAACTGAGGTTCTTACTTGTTGTAATCAACAAGCAGAACTAGAAAAGTAAATAGGGGGTTGTTATATCAATGGTAACAAAATTCAAAAGTTTTACTTGTAAACTGTCATAGCAGAACACTAGTCTTATGTTCCCCCTGTCTTCTAACTCCGTAATCTTCTTGCATTCAACTCAACTATTCAACCATTGTGCATGTAGATTATGGTAAGATAGGTATCTTCAACTACTTCTCAAGATACTTTGGTGAATTTCATTCTTTTCTTCTTAGTCTCGATGCGCCGCCTTACTAACCCTTACCTTAGAACACAATTTCTATTATCTCCTCTTATATTCAAGTTGATTAGATGGAGATTAATTGGATTAGGAAGATAATACAAATAAAACCTAACCATCTTACGTAGATAGAACCTAGAAACATGGACCAACAGTTAAACTCAAAATTATTGTTTTCTTTATCTTTTCCTCGTCACTACTCATCTTTGGGAGTAAGTAGCAATATCTCGGTAGGATCCTAATGTGTGCACCCATTAATAAATCAATCATAACAAAGATAAAGAAGCATGCCATAGGTATTGGTTCATAGCAACAATCATATCTCTCTTACTTCATCAATTCACTAGGGTATCCACAACCCTAGCTATGTGTTTTAGCAGCTCATGGTGGTGAAAATATCTATAACATTCATAATATAAAGCATAGATGAAATCACACTAATAAAATGAATAAAAACCCATAACCGTAATTGAAAAATCAATCAAAGTAAATATAAGGAAATCCTAAGATTAAAGACAGATCTTGAAATCAAAATATGTTTTTGAGTGTCAAAAGTGTGTAACTCCTACTGAAAAGTACATAAGGAGTATTTATAGTACATGATAAAACACTAAAGACAAAGCCCAAATGAAATAGCATAAAATCGAGTTGTGGCCACCTGCTCTTTATACCTATAATTTGGCATAGGTGCAGGTAGTACCTATGGTCTGGCACAGGGAGCAAGTGGTTACGTATGCAGAAATTCCTATAAGTTAGCTCTCGAGATTTTAGTTTTTGGTTTTCTAGTACCTACTTTGTCTATATGCGGTCTGTAGGTCTAATGTGGTCCATAGGTTGACTTAGTAGATACCGAGAGTCAGTTTATTGGCTCTTCTTTTGCCTCTAGATGAACACCCCTTGGAACCCTAGCCTCCAATATTCAAAGTGTGTTTGAGAGAGTATATGGGAGGTTTTGATCTTAAAAATGAGTGTTTTGGAGGTCAAAATACATTATATAGTGAGGGTACTTAAGATTTTTTGGGTGGGAAATATCCATAGAGCCCTTCACTTAAAACCTGAAAAGTGTCTTCTCAGGTAGGTACGACTCACTTAGCTCTATCTCACCCTTGGTTATGAGTGGTACTCATACCATAGGCCTCACCAAGGACCCCTAAACTAACCAAGGTATGACCACACACTCATGACTCATACCCAATGGTATAAATGGTACCCTAAATTGTATCGCCAAATCATATCCAAGACATTTGATCTATGTCAAGCTCAACAGTTCATACGACTAGGTAGTATACAAATCGTACCCTAGTATACAACCATGAGGATGATAATTCATATCTTGGATACTACGTAACCCTCATTATATGTCCTAGCATATAAGAGGGGTCACTAAGTCGTATACAAGTGTACGACTAATACCCTGGAGTCGCACCTAGTCTAAAAGCTTTAGCTAAGGAAATTTTTCCAAGGGTCCAAAGCCTAGGTATTTTAAGAATCTCCATTCTCAAACCCATAATCTCCCTCATCATTTTCCTCCTTTGGACCTGTCTCTTCCACTTTCATCATCTTTACCATCCTCTTCAGACAGGTACTATAAATAGGGTACTGAGGGGTTAGGATGTTTCATCCTTGGACATACCCAAGGTGGTGTGACTTATTATGTAGTATATTTATCACCTTTGGGTGATTTCTCTCTTAGCACCACTGTCTCTCCTAATAGGTATTCCTCCATTGATATACTTGATTCTTTGTTGTCAGTGGGTTTATTGAGATAATAAGAAGGAGTAGGGTTCTTCTTCTTAGGAGTTTTCTTCTTTGAAGAGTCATTATTTGATGCCATGGCACCTGGGAGAAAAAAAAACTTTAATACATCAAAGAAAAGGAAAGAAAAACAAGAAAAATATCGTAAGTGTTGAAAGGACTGAGCACCTAATAGTCCAGGGTATGACTCGTTACCACTGGTAATGAATTATTATGAGACTCATGAGGTAAGATTGTTCACTAGAAACAGTCACAGGTCAGGTAATAAGTCCTCCTAATAAGTCTTTATGTTAGACAACTACTCGTTACCAACACTTGTTGTCTGACTAGAACTATTTCCTTAGTATCCTACCTTTCCCAGTCACCACAACTCCTTACCAAGAGTCGTATAGAGTGAAAATGATTTATTGTATGATTCATTATGATAACAAAAACAACACTCCTTATTACTCCCATGTTACCAGTGGCTACGAGTTATGTAACGACTTGTTAGGTGACCCTACGAGTTATTATGAGACTCGTAGCTCCTATAACGTATATGTAAAGAAGATTTAGTCCTAATTCTCCCATTCCCAATGGGTACTCATATTTTCCATGGTTTCAAACAAGTTTAGTAACACAAAAATTATCTCAACAAATAATATTATGCACAATACTCCCATTTTTAGTCATGATTGATATTTTTCGTCAAGAACAAAGGATTTTGACTTAATGAACATAAACTATAAACAAGGAATCCATGAAATTTCTACCACATCTGGGCATGATCTTAAGAGATAAACAAGTTAAATTCATAATACTTTCTTGATTACTTGTTTCAGGTTCCTTGAAAATATACGAATTTGCCGCCATAGTTCTTGAGAAGTCAACTTTGAGAGAAGATAAGAAATTTATTTGTTTTAAGATTAGGGGATAACTTTTGTGTTGTATTTGAGGAGTTCATGGAGTGGTTATTGGGAATCAAGGGAATCATGTTGGTTTCGAAATGGAACATTCAATTACTTAGATTCAAATTTTTTGTTATTTAATGTAAAACAAATTGGGTTGAGCCATTAGGCCTGTAATGTCGGGCATGACAATGAGTCGGCATCACGAGTCGTGAAGTTTGATCATGATTCATAACCTCCCTCAATTATCATTGGGTTATTTCTTGGGTCTCCAGTCATAATGACTTAGTGTAATAAGTCATTGTCACTGACAATGACTTATTTGGAGAGTTGTTATGACTCCAGATTCCAAATAACTGAGAGTGGTTGGAGCCCTATCTTACTACGACTCTGGTCACAGTCGTGAGGACTGCTAATAACTTATGAGGTGAGTCGTATTCTCTAGCACCAAAAAATAATTCTGTACTTTTTTCCAATCTCCAGCCCTACACACTAAACACACAAGTCACCTTATGATAAAATAAGTACAAAACATAGGTTGCCTCCTACTCAGTATTTGATTTAACATTGCGAAACGAAGTGGATAGGTTGGATAATCAAAAATCACCAGCTAACCCATGGGTTGCCTCCCATGCAGTGCTTGATTTAATGTCATGGATTGACATACTTGGTTATTCAGACTTCACCAAGGTCCATATCATCAACTACTTTTACTTTATTAGGGTTTCCTATATAGTTCTTCACCCTCTTCCATTCACCTTAAATAGGGATTCACCTTCACGCTCCATCTCAATAGCACCATGTAGGAACACCCAAGCCATGGTGAATAGTCCATACCACCTAGACTTCAACTTGCCAAAAATTAAGTGATGTATTGAAATATACAACAATACCATATCACCGGACTTAAACACCCTTTTATCGATTTACTTATCATAATACAACTTTACTTTCTCTTTTTATAAAGAAGAACTCTCATAAGAATCGAGCCTGAATTCATCTAACTCATTCTCCATGACCAACCTCTATGTAGCTACATCATGACACTCCATATTTAGCTTTTTCAATGCCCATATTCCTTATGCTCGAGTTTAATCGGAAAATGATATGCCTTGATGTACACAAGTTGATAATGGTACGCACCTATGGGATTCATAAAAGCTATTCAATAGGCCGATAATGCATCATCCAACTTCCTATACCAATCAATCCAATTTGTATTCACAAACTTTTATAATATGGACTTGATCTCTCTATTGGAGACCTCAACCTTCCCACTTGTCTAAGGATAATAAGGTGTTGCCACCTTATGCTTTACACCATATTTCTCAAGCAGGGACTTAGACAACCAGTTACAAAAGGGATACTCATCATCACTTATGATTGCATGAGGCATGTTAAATCGAGTAAAGAATTTTTTTCAAAAAGGAAGTGACACTTCTACCTTCATTATTAGGAAGCACAACTGTCTCCACCCATTTTGAAACATAGTCAATCGCCACTATAATATACTTCATATCATATAAGCTTATGAATGGACCCATGAAATCAATTCCCCACATATCAAACAACTCTAACTCCAAAATAGGTGCCATGAGGAGTTCATGGCATTGTGCAATATTGCCTTGACTCTGACATTAGCCACAAGCTTATGCATATTCATGAGCATCCTTGAAGATTTTTGGCCAATAATAGCCATATTTCAGAATTTTTTGGGATGTATGGCTTTCACCATGATGATCCCCAACTAGTGATGAATGGAAATCCTCAAGGATGATCTTCATCTCCACTTTAGGAATACATATTTGAATAACTCCATCCTCACAAATCTATAAAATATAAGGTTTATCTTAGAAAAACTTTCATACCTCATGCATGAATAGCTTTCTCTACTGGAATGACAAATCTTTTAGAACTAGATCACTTACAAAAAAGTTGGCAAAATCAACAAACCAAGGTATTAAATCTTGAGATACTACCAAGACCCGGTCGTCTATAAAATGATCATCTATGTCAAGCTCATCCCCTATTTTTTGCATTGCCTTATCCTTAAGACGAGAAAAGTGATCCAAAACTTGGTTTTTCATGCCCTTTTGATATTTTACCTCAAAGTCAAATTCATGCAGTAAGAGGACCTAATATATAAATCTCGACTTGGCATCTTTTTTGACATAAGATATCTCCACACTGCATGATCTATATAGACTATGACTTTGGTCCTAATTAAGTAGGATTGGAACTTATCGAAGGCAAAAACAATCACAAGTAACTCCTTCTCAGTAACTGTATAATTCTTCTGTGTTGGGTTTAATGTCTTGCCATAATATTAGAAGGATGGAGGATTTTTTATACACTCGGCAGACTTTATGGTATTGTACTGTGAAATGGAAAAAGAGGTACCTATCATCCTTGTCTGTCCTTTATTGGACATCTTAAGAGCTATTGTTGATCTAGATATGGGAGAGATGATATTTATGGTGCAAGAGGATGAAGTGTATTTCAAAAATTTTAACTCAAAAAAAACAAACTATAGAACTTCAAGTAGTATCCATGGTACATGTTGAAGATGAAAAGATTAATGGGTAAGGGTTTGTAGGCCCACCTTGACAATAAAGTAGTGAATACATTGTGTCATAATTATAACTAAGGCTCTATGTGGGAGGCAACCCATAAATGCCACGAGAGTGGCTCGTGTCCTATTTGTTATGATTTTGTAGGATTGATATTATCTTTTCCATATGAATAACCTATGCATTTATGACTCTATGGAGTGTATTGAATGAGATTACAAAGGGGAAAGTATGTAATTCTGCATTGAGAACTGAGCTGGGAAAAATTTGCAAAAATTGAGTAAACAGCTGGACAGGGGAAACAGAGGAGCAATATTTCTCTCAGCTATCGTAATTGTGGTTCCCAAGTGAGATTATGGTGATGCGGATGTCTATGATCGCGGCCACCTAACTGTGATTGTGACCACTTCAACTATTTAACCCTCATTTCCCCTCACACTCTCTTTAAAGATTGTACGCTCTAATTTAGGATAATTGCTCGCCAAGTTTGTGAGTCTCAAATAGAATCCTTGCACACCTCTTGTATCACAACTTTGGTAAGTGTCATGAATCCATATTTTATTTTTGAAAATAGACCATAGAATGCATGATAAAGATAGGGCCTAAAGTTTTTATTATTATGACTTCCATGTTATCATACCTGGTATGGTGTAATGTTAACTACTTAGATAAGGTGTGCACACAAGTAGACATCTTGATTACCCAATAATGTGCATAAACTTTAGACATGAAAGATGTTCACACCAAGTGTTCGATAATTTGCCCAAATGAACTTTCAATAGGAGAAACTGCATCTTAAAGGTCACATCCAAATACTTGCTAGCATTTCTCAATTATTTGTCCTATACATCATTACTGTAGATCATGCTTGTAACCCAAAAAAATATGGAAGAAATCTGAACATGAGAAGCTGGCATGAAACTAGCCTCAAGTACCGCGAGCACGGTAAGTTAACTGCGATTGCAGCAATGCAATCGCGGTCAAGGTTTCAATCGTGGTATCCAGGGCCAGTTTCCTCCCATACAAAAAATCTTGTACCTCTAATTATTGACCTAGAACCACTGAGCACCCATTTCTATGAGCATTAATGAAAATTGCATGCTAAAATGTCATTGATTGATATAACATATACATATGGTTTCAAGACAACCTCATGGACTAGTAAGATCACATCCGATTCATGGAACACAAGTGTCACACTTTCTACTACAGTGATCTTCTGAGGACAAAGTTACTCCCAAAAAAAGGAATCTTCTATGAGAATATACCGAAGACACTACCGGCATTTTATAACAAACTTGAATCCATAGGATGGCAGTGTTTCACCACAAATCCATGCATCACAAATGAACAATGGGTCCAAAAATTATATGTCAATATTAGTGAAGTGCCCTTTTTAGACCCATTAAATGTTAATATTAAGATCAGGGATAGACCGATGAAATTTAGGGCTAAGAAAATCAATGATGTTTACGGGCTCAAACACACAGACATGGGTGAATTCAAATCAAAGGGGTGTAAATTGGGGAGCTGGTTGGCGTAACGGCTATGCCCTGAAAAGGAAGTCTCTTAGACTGAGACTAAAAGCAACATATCCATGAATGACTTCACTTTTGAGGCTCAAATCTGGTTGCACATCATTTGTTACCGAGTGTCTCCTTGCACCCATATAACAGCAGTCCTAGAATTATGTACTCGGATGGTTGCTTGTATTCTAGACTGCAACTCACTAGATGTTGGTCATCTCATGGTCAATGAAATAGATCATTTTAAGAACCAAGGTGGTATCCTTGATTATTAATGTAGCGGGGACACTACTATCCATTCAATTGGAGGTGTCTCCTTAGTCATTTAACTTGGGCCTGTATTATTGATATATCTGCATATTTTTCTGCTCTTTTGGATGATTCTTAGTTTTACTTTGGTTGTAATATTAGGGCAGTCTGATGGTGTCTATATTTTCATGGATTACTTACTTTGTTCTTAGTTTGCTATTTCAGTATAGATTCTAATAGATGAGATTTTCTGTCGAGGTTGGTTTTCTAACCATAGGTGTAGGGAAAGTCTGAGTACCCATGGTATCAAGGCCATAGAATGCAAAGGAAGTCTGGTACTTGTAGCATTGATGATCTGGGATTGCATTAATATCCATTGGTGAAGTCTAAGTAACCATATGGTGGGTCTCCCGTACTATGATTTAAAATGTTAGATGATAGCTTGGATGGTTTCTATGATTAGCAACTTATGTGTGGTGCGGATAAAATAGATAACAACCCCCTCCATTCGAAAATTTTACAAAAATTCAAAGGCACGGATGTCAGCAACTTTATGGAGAAATTTTTTCCCACTTTCTATAACTTCGAAAGTTGAATTCTGAAAAATAGTGAATACTCCATCTGTCTCAAGCGAGTAGAACAATTGAACCCCCTGACAATATTTGTATGGCATATGTGTGAGGTTAATTGTCTTCATCTCATGTCTACTTGTACCATCTAGAACTTGCCCCATTAGTCTTTGAAAGATAAATTTTGATTGTTCTTGGTTGGTTTTGATTGTTCTTGGTTGCTTAAATAATCATAGGCCATTGTGTGATTTACAAAGCCCACTTTAGCCTAAAAATCCTATACATAGGAGCTACCCCTAGTCACTCTCTTTGAGCCTTTGGACTTTTCTTTGGCATACGCATTACAAGCCGTGAGCTTTCTATTATTCCCCTATTGAACCTAGTCCTCCTTGAACATAAGAATATAAATTGAGGCTAAACGCCTAAGTTAGGGGTAGTGGAAAGAGAAAGAAGTATAGTTGAGCCACGAAGTCATAAGAAGGTGCCTATAAGCTTAAACAAGTAAGCATTTTTCTTTGAAGAAGGAGAAAATCCATTAAAGAAATAAAATGCATAGATTTTAAAGGCATGCAAAAAGAGTGAAGAAAAAAAGGTGACGAGTATGTGAGTAAAGCAAAAAAGAAAAAGTAGGCAAATTAGTAAAGAAAAAAGAAGTGGCCCAACTAGCAATGTATGAAGGAATTATGATGTATAAGTTCAAGGAGGATTTAGCCTTATCATCCCAAGTTAATGTCCTACCCTACCCTAAACCTACATTACAAGCTCAAAAAGTCCTTTTGTGATTCCTAACCAAGTGTGGTCATTGTAGTAATAATTAAAAATAGGGGAAATCCTATGGCATGGTTCTTGTTAACATAGAGAATTTCTTTAGAGAGTGAGTTTTTTCACTTAAAATTATCATTGCATGATTGGTAACTAGGTGTATGAATTTTTCCTCTCTTGCGAGTAGGCATATGAACTAGTTGGGGTAGGGGATTTTGTCATCTTTTGTACAATAAGATAAATGAAAGTATAGCATGATTGTAGTCAACATATGAGTCATTTCTAGAGTGTTAGTAGTTGTTACATAGTTGCTCCCCAAAGTCTATTTCCTCCTTCTCTATTCCATTTTATGATGAGAGGAGTCATTAAAGCCTATTTGCCCATGTGTAAAAAGCTATTGGTGGTAGCCATCAAGTTTGATTCATCATGATCATTGGGTGATAGAATGAGGGAATACATATAAAATTGTCTCATAATAAGAGGTGGTGTTGCTTGAGGACAAGCAAGGTCTTAAGTTGGGGGTATTGCTAAGAGGTGATTTTCCCACACATTCTCACTAAACTTTTGTGCATATTACCTTGTTTTGAATAAATAAATAAGATATATTGGTGATAAAATGTACTAATATCCACTCTTTCCAAGCATAAAGGTGAGGAGATCAAAAGATGTAGATTGGAGTTGAAAATAATATAAAAGGGGAGTAAAGAAGAGTACAGTTGAAGACCGAGACTACATTAGCCTCTGTTACCATGACCGCAGTCCTCAATCCACTATCGCGGTCAGTCAAGATGGTCAGCACAATGCAATTATTGCATACAATTGTGGTTGAGTAGTCCTGGTCTGGGACAGTCTTGAGCAATCGAGGCTCAGTGAGAATAAACCCAAGGTCCGATCTGTAAAAGCACTTAGATAAATCTCAAACTGTATTTAAGCAAATACCTTATCTTCTTTGGTTATTTCTTACCTTATAACTATTTTCTAATTGCACAAGTGTGTAACTACTCTTGGAAGCTTAATTTCTTAGTGATTTTGTAAAAAATGAATGTTTTGGATAATCCTCATGGTATATTTCTCTTTACTTTCTTGATAAGTAGATAAGTAATTTAGTCTTGGGATTATGTTGAACTTAAGTGTAATTGTGAGTGGGTGTTGTTATGCTTACATGATTTTTACTTGTTGAGTATGGATTCCACTACTGTTTGAGCTTATTAGTTGGAACTTGATGGGTGAAAACCCCAAATCTCCAAATGGGTTTGATGGGTGAAAACCCCAAACACTAGAAACTCTTTGTCATCCTTAAAAGATTGATTAAGGTGAACTTGAGGTAACCTATAACATCCTTGAAAAAGGGTTATAGGGGGATAAATTAATGATGGACAATTAAGTCTATGGTTTACTACCTTTTGCAATCCTAGAAATAAGTGTGATGGGAATGTAAGCCATGTCAAGATTATTATCCTTGAAATAGGGATGTTGATTGAGGTGTTAGGTGATTATAAATTGCACACTTGTTAGGTGCTCGAAAGAGCCAATGGGTGAAATCATTGTAGGTTTATTGAAAGATTGATTACAATGACTTTAGACCTAGATTATCCTTAGTTCACTAACTAAAATTCATGCCAAACCATCATTTACCCATACACTTTACCTTTAGGTGGACATAATCACAAGACCCTCTCTATTTTTAATCTTAAATCAAAGTGTTATATACGTGCTTTGTTAGTTGACAAACCATCTCCAAATTAAAATCCCCCCATTTTATTTTACATGTCTTGTTTATTATCATTCTGCGTAAACTTGTAGTAACTAGGACACCCATAAGATATAAAGCCTATAATTTACTCCTTGTGGATTCGACCGCAACTCTAGTTGGGTTGTTTGACATGACTACCTCACCCCTCAATTACGGGAGTGAGTTGAGTGTTATTGTTACTCTTCCCTCATTGTTAATTTTGTAAAAACATGTGTTTTAAAGTATTGTTCGTGAAAATATTTTGATGGTTTTGAAACATGGGTTGGGGATTTGAAACATGTTTAAGTTTCTCATGGTTTATATATATTTTTAATGATTTAAATATGATTTTGAACTAGTGGGTATATGGGGATGGTGAATGAGCTAAGGAATTATGACTTTCCCAACTTGTGACCTTTGAAGTGGTTATGTCCACACCCCCAAACCGTGAAATTAGTTTTAGTTATGAGAACTGTGCAAATTTGTTGAATTGAATTAGTCTAGAATTATTGCATGAGATAAAAGGGTATTTGAAATACAATGGTATGATTTAATGAATATAGGGAGTCAATGTTCCGCAATGTGTATTAATAAACAAAGGGAGTTGTTCTCCCCGAGTTAATGGAAATTATTTTGGCATGACGTGTTACCTTGCAAGAGTAGTTGGTATGATGCTACCAATATTGTAAACCTTAATTTGGAAAGTGGTTAGATGAATACGAATGTGTCATACTTGTTTTAATTTAGCTATAATAAAGGTTGTGTAGTTGAGTCGTGAAAGTGGAGGTTTGAGTGACCGATACTGGAAACTGGGTTTGCTGATGCAAGATCAAAGTTACCAGGGAGATTTGAGTCTCCCTTATTATTATTTCATGGTTAGGGAGGTTTAAGTCCCCCATAAATCATAATATGATCGGGTTCTTAAGTCACCTTTGTATATGTTAGAGGGTTTGAGTCCCCATGTACATATATATGAGATTATTCTTTGATTCATACAGGGACACATACTGGGCCAAACTAGGGGGTAAGAGTTAGGGCCCATATATCTCGTGGGTACTATTACATTATGGTTGAGCTAGATAATCCAGGTTATGGTTTTTAAAAGCATGTTAAGCGTTGTTCTCTATCCTGGCATATGATATATATATATATATATGTAATTGATTTTGTGCATTAGATTTTGGAATGATTTTAAACTATTGATCATGTCATTAGTTATCCTTATCCCAGAGTTGCATGCTAGCATTTACTTTTCCAACCATTTTTGGATGATGTATCCACATATAATGCAAAACTGGTCATACATTTACTCCTCCTACTCAGTGACTCAGATTTGGGATCAGCTAGTGTGTCAGATTAAAATGGTGAGATTCTGTTCTTCGGAAGACCCCATTTCATGATTATGATTTCCTTTATATTTTAACTACTTCTTTTGATTTTGTTTTTGTCTATTACCGTGGGCATGTCATGATAATTTATTAATGTTCAATTTTGGATTGTAGTTTTGAAGGATTTCATTAGACTACTATGGCTAATAGGTGGTATCGGTCAGTCGATCGGCCGGTCGATGATAGTTGGGTATGGATATGCATTTGAAATTTCTTAGACTATTGTATGCTATCTTGTTATATGTTCTAATTTCAGCCAAACTTGGGGTGTAGTATTTTTTTTGGCTAGGTGTAGGGGGTGATATTTGGCCATGTGGGACTTGAGATACCTATCACGATTAGGCCCTGGTTTGGGTCATGATATTTGGTACTTATACTACACTGCTATAGCCTTCAGATTATAATATGGGTTATCACCATTATTGTATGCATCATGCGAAGTAACTATTGTTTAGAGACACAGGGTGAGCTCCTAGTGTTCAGAGTATTACTTTCCTCCCTCGTATGTACTAGAATAATCTCTATGTTGTATTCAGAGACGCTTGTATTTGTATATTTATTTAGTACTTCATTTGTATCCTTGTTAACAGTGAAGCACTTGTACTTATTCCACCAGATTTTGGGACTATCTTTTATATTTTAATTTTTTACTATATTTATTCTACATTATTTTCTCTATTTCTCTTGGTAGTCCATTAATAGTAGTTTCAGAAAATGGGTTGTGTTGCCTACTATTAGTTTATAGTAGGCGTCATCATGATCTAAGAAATTGGGTCATGAAAAATTAGTATCAAAGCCAGGTTTATTGGTGTGTTGGTACAAGAGCTAAGTTTTCAATAGAGTTCTGCGGATTGGTGCAGAGACATCCGTAACCTATCTTTGAGAGGCTATAATACATTCTTAGGAAATCCTTTTCTTGAATCCTTACTGTGTTTCTATATTTTTATGATCTTCTAGTATATTTATTAACTCTATTTTACATAGAGAAATGATGTGAGGCTGTCGATAGGTGTGAATGAGACTTTGGCACGTATTTCTAGAGCTTTAGTATAGTTTCAGAATAGGGAGTTAAGGATGGATGTTAGAGATTTTCAACATTAGTTAAAGAATTTGAGGCCAGCCCAAACTCTAGTAGATTTTGAGAATGCTTCAGCTTTTTGAGATTTAGCATTAGGGATCTCGAGTCTCTTTATGAATACCTCACAACCAAGGATGATATTCTATTAATCAAGTAGCTCTCAGGCCAGAGTTGGGTTTGTTAGTTTTCATCAAGGCTCCTTATCAACTTCACAGCATGAGATTGGGTTTCTTGACTATACCAAGCATATTCTTGTGCTATATCCTTCTGAGTAGTACATAGTGCACAGATTTATTAGAGGATTAGCATTAGCATTTTGTTTGGCATTAGAGTACTTGATATTAGATAGATCTTGTTTTTCTCAAGTTGTTGATCATGTGAGAGCCACTAAGAGAGCATGTATTGAGCCTTATGGAGTTAGTAGAAAGAGGCCATGTTATCAGTATAGTGTTATTGGTTTTGCATCCAAGGGTGAGGATCCTTCCGATGGGGCTTAACATCACTTATATCCTATCGATCCCACACAGGTAGCATTTCAGACTATAGGTGGCTCTCGGGTTAGTCATGACAGTTGTAGTGGATAAAGTTCTCAAAAAACCTTGTAGAGTTTTTCTTATGGGTATTCAGTCCATGGTGGTCATTCTCGATTAGAGTGTATAGTAACTCAGAGTATTCCAAGAACTTGTTTTGACTATGGTGGTATAGGACATTTGGTCAAGAGAGTGCCCCAAATGTGAGATGGTTGTTCAGTAAGAGTTAACATATATTCCTTGCAAGCCTAAAGTTATCAAGATATGTTATGATTGCGGGAAGAATGGTAATTTTAGTAGAAAGTGCCTTTGACGTAGGTTGGTCAGCAAATTAGGGTTAGCTCATGCTTTTTCTAAGGTTAGAGCTTCAAGGGTTTGTTGTGCCTGTAGAGAGACCGATCACATATCCAGAGAGTGTTCTCAATATAGGATTATTGCATATTAACCTTATTTAGATCATCCTCATAATATTTTGGAACCCTCAGTTGGAGATAGTGCACTTATCTCCTAAGTTGATGATTCAGTTGATCAGTCTGAGTTTTGAACTATTTAGATTTGTATCTTCTTGGGCATGTCATACATGTGTCTTCAGATTCTACCATGGTTGGTGCTTTTTTATTTCCTATTTGTACCTTTTATTTATATATATTAGGGTTTTCATACCAATCGATGATTACATGTCTTAGTAGGTTTATATCGGTTGTTGTGTACCTTGATATAGAGTTCGTGATTATATGACTACCCCATAGATGATTTCTTTTAATAGTGGATGGTGTAGATATGCATTCATATTTTCTCCCTAGGGGTGTAGCATTTGTGTTCGAGTCCCATTTACCTTTGTATATTGACCTTATTATGGGCTAGATTTGTACTTACTATTGATTTTCATTTTTGGTTCCTCTTATCACCTTATATTGATGTTCATGTTATTGTTGTTATTATTTTCATTGTTGGATGTAATTGATCCTCACTTGGTATATAGTTAAACTATTAGCATCTAGTTAGAATTTTCCCCTTCTTTGCGGGTCTTATTTATTAGCTTAGGCAGCTAGCTTGGTTTGATGATTTATCTCTTATAGTAAGGTGAGGTTAGTTTTTGTCCTTTTTTGTTGGTTGTGCTCAATCTGTTATTGATTGAACTATGGTATTAAAGGTAAGTTGAACTTCCATGGTTTTGTTATGGCTCTAGAGTTGGCAATTTTCTTTATTTCCCGTTCTTGATTCTGGGATTCTTTGACTTGCCTCCTGGGTTGCAAAGGTTTTTGTGTTGGCTATTCCTATTTATGTAGACTATTTCAAAGGTTGACCAGTTTGGGGGGTCCATCCTTTTGATTTGGTTGGTTCGTCGCCCGATAGTGATTTTGGTATTGGTGTCAAAAAGTTTTGGATTTGTGTTTCTGGTTTGTTGGGTTTTTCTCCTTGTGCTCGTTTGCTTTTGGTATTGGTGTAGAGTTGCATACTCTATTCTCATCATGATATAGTTCTTGTCTAAGTGGAGTTTGAGAGTTAGAGACGGGTGATTTTTCCCGTGACTGCTTCTTGAGGCTGCAAATTAGAAATTCTTTTATCTTGAGTTTCTTGGTTTCCCTTCCGTTGTTATCTTAACCTTGTCTTCAGTGTCGAGTTGGTAATTTTTCTACAACAAGGCAATTCATGGGTTGAATTAGTTATGGTTACCCAGTTGGATGGATTCAGAAAACCCTTATTTTGAAAAAAAATTGACCTAATAAGACTTGGTGGAGTGATTCTCCACTGTGTTATGTGCCTATGAGTATTCTTTGTCGAGACTATGTATTAGATTGATTAGTTTCTAGATAAGGTTGTATTTCTCCAAGTTTCTAGAGTTTTTGCTTTTACTAGTGCA
The DNA here is from genome assembly GCA_030864225.1 of Capsicum baccatum var. pendulum. NCBI lineage: Eukaryota > Viridiplantae > Streptophyta > Magnoliopsida > Solanales > Solanaceae > Capsicum > Capsicum baccatum. The sequence continues at coordinate 125,571,234 of CM061557.1, forward strand.
ATTTAAAACCTTGTTGAGTTCTCGAGTATGTTTTTATGGTTCATGCCCTCTAGCAGATATGGAATTTATTTCTTATGTCTTCAGGTGATGATTTTGTTTTTTAGCTATATTTTAGTTTGTGTTCTGACATAATTCAGTAAGGGTATGTATAATTTGAATGATAAGGCCGATTTGGGTATTTGGCCATAGCTTAGGCTTGTTGGCATAATTTTGGATTTGATGCCTTAGAATGGCGATTTGGAAGCTATGATATATTTAGAGTATGAATGCTTACCTATCTTTAGGTTTAGTTTAGGTAGTTGAGATCGAGCGGTTCAGCCTTGGTGTTGAGATTTCAACTTAGAGTTGTGGAGCTTAAGTGCATCCTTCATTTCAGATTTGTCTCAGTTAGGATTTCATATATAGGCTGGCTAAGCCTACTTCGTGGTTACCTATCTAGTCTTCCTGAATTAGGATGGATTATGGTTGATAGGATTTCATATTATAGTCCATGGACACTATATTGGTTCCTTCAACTTTGAATTTGGGTTCTCAGCTTTCGTAGAGATTTTTGGATGATGTACTTAGCCGAAAAAGTATTCTTGAGTTGAATTTAGCTTGGTTTTATTCTTTGTTTATGGGACATCCTGGAGAGGATCATTCAATGATGAGTAGTTATGCTTCGAACTCCTAGATTTCAGTTTAGATAATCATCCAAACTAGTTGTAGCATTGGCATAGATTGCATACCTTGGTTTTCTCCATTTATGTGCCCAAGTAGCTCCTTATAGGCTTATTCTCATGGTTGCCATATGGATTTTCAGTGGACCAGCTTTAGTTCTTCAAGTTTTCTATGATGAGATTGCACAGACGAAAATTGGGTGAGTGTTTACTTGGTTTTGAGTGGATAGCAGGGTTGAAAACGGCAAAAGAAGGTTATATACGAAGTTAGTTGCGTGACTCGTGCCTTGGTTTGACTTTGGCTTGGATAAGTTTTCAATTGATTGTGCTGGTACAAATATGGCATTAGTGTATCCCAATTTGATTTGGTGTGTGTTAGCCTTCCTCAATTTAGTTGTGGGCCAACTAGTGGTTAAGGTTGAGTTTTAGCTATTTGAGAGTGAAGTGTAGAAGTTTTTTGAAAAAGGGATACCCGTGGCAAAATCCCTTGGAAGTGTTGTTTTTTCTTGGAGGTTATCAAGGGAGTCGTGCTCGGAGCATGCAGACTTGTATCTCATCTTTTTGAGTTCTGATGATCTTTCTACACATTAAATTTTGCAGACAAACGTCCTTTAAGTAGTGGATATTGTAATGACCCTCTAGGTTATTTCCTCGATTTCCATGCATTTTCATCATTTTGAGACTTTTCATAGTAGCTATGAGGCACTTATGACTTGCCAAAATGTTTGGCTCGGTGATTAGATAGTTCATTTGATTTTTAGGCTCATTTCTTTATTTTGGAGCTTTCATGGTTTAAGATTTGGTCTCGAACCAAAAATTCTAGTAGATGATCTCGAATAGGAATTTCGACAACACCTCCAGCTTCAAAACATTGATTTTAGGTTGGGGGACCTATGATTCTGGTCCTGAGGTTTTCAGACTCATTCTAGGCTAATGGGCAAATTATGTGAAAAATGGCACTATTGGTGTGGCCCCATATTTAGTCAAAACGATCTCAGATGAAAGTTTCAATTGTCCCAATGAGTCCAAAACATCAAATTTGGTATGGTGGCATATTATTTTGCATGCACGGGGTTTCGAACGAATCCCGAGCACCCGATCAAAGTTTATTCCGAACTTAGCAAAATATGGTGCATTAGGTCATTGGTGTGACCGCACCAATGATAGCCATAAATACGATCACGACATAAGATTTTACCCGTGGCAGATCACATCTGCAATAGGCAAAAATTGCGATAGCGACATGCAATTTAACCTTGCCTGATTGCAATTGCGATATCAGTGATGCGAAAGTGACTGTTGCTATAGTGACTCCGACCCTATTTAATCCTCTTCTTCCACCTGATTTTCCATTATTGTTTCCACCATTTTTACACCAAGTTGAGAAATCATAAAGAGTAAAAGAGTGGGGAATCATCCAAATAAGCTAAGGTAAGCTAGCCTAATCCTTTTTGGTCATTCCCATTGATTTTTCCTTTGATTTCCATCCAAATTCATGGTAAATTCTTAGAAATTAGGGATTTGAATTCCTAAACAGTAATGTTTTATTTGAGACCCGATTTATGTTACGTTCGTGCTCAACTTTTGATCACATATTCTGTATCCTTTGAGGCACCTCGTGATGAGTTCAATTTTGGATTCCATTTACAGGCCCCGCAGGCCCGTTCTTGACCCAAAATTTGACTCGACCCTTAATATTGCAATATGAGCCTCATTTGACTCCTAATGACGTGTAGATTATAATTTTGATAACGTGACAGCATTTCAAGGTCGTGAAGTGAAGACAAATATTTTGTGGATGATTCTAGGATTTGCGGTTCGACTTCGAGGTAGGCTTCTGTCTACTCTTATTCACAAGATAATGTGTTTTATATATTGCATGTAATTGAGAATGTTACGATTTATTATAGGTAGAACATTGCAACTTAGCCTAGGACATTGAAGTTTAAGGATTAGATGGGTGAATTGACCCGTAAGGTGAAATAATTATTATGCTTCTAGGATCCTATTACCAGAAGTTGTTAGCATCTAGGTATAGTTGAGATTAATGAACCTTAGTATAAGGTTACTACATACTCGGTGGATTATGATGGTTGTTCCTGGATTATAATGTTATGGAGATATCAGCTATATATATGTGTGTGTGTGTGTATATATATATATGTGTGGGTGTATATATATATGTATATATATGTGTGTATATATATGTATATATATGTGTATATATGTGTATATATATATGTATATATATATGTATATATATGTATATATATATATACATGTATATATATATATATGTATATATATATATGTTATTGGGTCCAAGTTCATGTTATGATATTGGTTGTATTCTGGAATAAGGTTTATCCTTGTAAAAGATGTGGCCGCAGTTTGTAGACGTGTTAATGCTTGTGATTACATTGTTTGAATAATAGTGATGGTATGCATAAATTTGGTATATTCATGATCACTAAAACAGTAAATGGTACAATTCCAACTAATATATGATTTTACTATTATTTTCCTAAAAGGGGATTAAAGCCCACTTTTCACCTTAAAAATGGATTTCTTCATAATAGGAATCATACCATCTTAATGGATGACTTATGTGCATTGAGATTGGAAATGGTGTTTTAAAGATTTGATCGAGATAGATTTTGGTTCTTGGTTTTGATACTACTATTTACTTTAGTCCTGAGAGATTACCTACCCCTTTATATGCCTTTATGATTATTTAGTCCCGTAGTTTACCCTGGGCAATAGATTTATGGATTTACACTTTTTTAGCCACAGTTTAGAGTCTGTGCATATATTATACATATATATACACCTCTCTGGTACTGGACCTAAAAGGTTGAGGATGTCGATGGTTTTGATGATATCGATGATGTTGGTGATGTTGTTAATAATGATAATTGAAAATTTTGGATCAAAACTAGGTCGGTGTATGTGGGTACCCCTGAACCCCCTAGGGACCCCTTTGTCCTTAAGTTGTTGTGCTAGAGAAGGGTGGTCGTTATAGGTTCTGCCTTTGCGAAGTGTTGAACAAGAGGAGGTATATACACTGGGTTACTATATGGTATTTGATCAATTATTATATTATAGATTATGTCTTGGCATTCATTCTTTCATGTGGATTGCCTATCACCAGTATGATCATATAAATATCAGCCTTATGGGGGTTTGCATTGGTTTAGGTTATAAGTATGGTTTGTGGTGTGTTGTATGTTGATAAAACCTTCTGAGCCTATTCGGTGGTGGTTTATGAAAGGCCTAATTAGGTATTGTTTGCCTGAACTAGTCGGTTACTTGCATGTCGTTCTATTATTATTATGATGATGATCATTGTTATGGAGAGTTTGTGACACCTTGGTTAATGATCCGATATTCAGATTTGAGGTATGATTCTGATCCCCTTCTCTTACAGTTATTTCATTTCGCATGACTATCCCATATTTAAGAATTATGGCTTTAGACCTTAAATTTGAGAACACTAGTTCCTACAATGATGATGAGGCTTTAGAATGCTAGTCTGATGATTTAGGTTGTACCTTGATTTGACCTTATTATATATATATATATATATATATATATATATATATATATATATATATATATATATATATATATTTCTCTATGTGTAGCTATGGTATTACAGTATATCCCTTCTTTTCTTCATTTATTTCTTGACCTTGTATACTGTTACGTATTTTCCTTGCACTCGTTATTTGTATATTGAAATGTTGTATAGGGTATAGTGTTGAGGCTCCTGAGTATGGATGGAATGAGATAGTTCATCTTAATACCTCCTTAGTTTTGCTATGTTAGTTTCTTGGATATGAGTAGAATAGTTTATCCTTATTATCCCAATAGCGTTACTGTGTAGTTGATGGACATTTGGCCATAGTTTCTATTTCTTCTTCCATGCTATGCATACTTGCATTATCTTTGGAGCTTAGTTGGCAGTTCCCTATTGAGTACCAAATGTTTAGTACTTTTACTACACTTTTGCAACCTGGAGATCATAGTATGGGTTATCTTCATTATTGTGTGTGTCAGGCAGAGCAACTATGATGTGGAGACAAAAGATGAGCTCATGTTGTTCAGAGTGTTACTTTCCTCCCTCTTATGTACTAGACTGATTTCTATGTTGTATTCAGAGATGGTTGTATTTCTATATTTATTTCATACTTCATTTGTATCCTTGTTAATAGTAGAAGCTCTTGTACTAATTCCACCAGGTTTTGGGACTATTGTATGTATTTTAATCTTTTACTACATTTATTTTGCATTATTTCCTCCATTTCTCTTGGTAGTCTGATACTAGCCATTTCGGACTACGGGTTGTCTTTCCTACTAGTAGGTTATCATAGGTGCCATCACAACTTGAGAAATTGGGTCATGACACCCACTTTAAGTCAGGTAACTTATGTAGTGATATCAGAGGGAAAGTTTGAGAATTTTGGCCCTCTGAATTTGTACTTACGAACTAATTTAGGGGGTCATAAGTACTACTTATGACCTAGCATGTGGTGTCATCAGTACCATAATTAAAGTTCAAAGAGGTGTGGAAAATTTCTGCTACTTATGGTTGACCACTTACGGTCCGCAAGTGGCAACATAAGTAGTAAAAAATTTCAAGGTCACAATTTTGAAATTTGGGTCGAGCCCAAGTGACTCGACCCGATCTGACCCTAGCCTCACTTTTAAAAACCCAAAAGCCGACTCATATTCCGCATTTTCTCAAATTTTGGTAACTCCCTCTTAAATTCAAAACACTTCAACTTCCTATGAGTCTATAAAAGGCAACACTCCTCTCCAAAACCAATCACCTCCACGCACAGGGCAAAATTCTTAGGGTTTTATCAAACCTCTTTGATCATCTACTTCCATCACTGATATTAAGGTAAATTATTGGCTCCTACTAGTATTACATTGTGACATTAACATAGAAAATTGAGTTGGTATTTGAATATTCTTGAAAAGGGTATAAAACTCATAAATATTATATGTAAGAGCCTAGAATAATCTGAAAATTGAAATTAGTGCATTGTTCTTGAATGAATAATCTGTGATCATGCCCTAAATAGAAGTAATAGTTTAAATGACTGATGAAAATTCAAAATTTTGTGTGTCATACCTTTGTTTGTGAATTTCATAAAATTTGTGTGCAAATTACACTTGAATAGGCTTATTACATTGTATGGGGATGTAAGACTTTGAAAAATTCAAAGTGCATAAAGTGTGTTAACTAATAAAAAAACGTCAAAAGAGTATTTATAGATTACATAAAAATCCTAGGAATCCTTTCCAAAACAAAATAGGAAAACTTTGTCGACGACTACCTAGGGTGCCACCTACGGGCCATAGGTTCCACCTATGGGCCGTAGGTGCCACCTATGGGCCATAGGTGCAACCTACGGGCAGTAGATGGTCCCACGTAGGTGACAGTCTTCAAAACTCTATAACAATCTCTCTAAATCTTCAATTTTTGGCACTTACTCTAGCACCTATGGGTTGTAGGTTCCCCATCGTAGGTAACAAGGAAAAATTATCAACTTTTGATTCTCTAAACATCAACCTTCTGACATCTAATATGTTACCTATGCCACGTAGGTGACACCTACACCAACGTAGATTTGTCAAAACTCAGCTTCCATCTTCTTTTCTTCTGTTTAGCTCCCAAAAACTAGTTTCCTACAAAATATGACACTAAACACATCATATCTAACAAAATAGTCCTAAGTACTTGAATTTTTATTGGTTTTAAGCATCGAAAGTGCCTTGAAACCATGTCACATCAAGTGCCCAACCTGAGAAAATTGGATTTGTTTTTCAAATTTTTGATTCCCCTCTACTCTTTTAAGCAATAATAACCATTTTTAGGTATTATGGAACCTAATGTTCCTCAGAGGAAAGGTGTATGATTGAGTCTTTGGGATGAGTCCCCTGAGTGCAGTGGCTCAATGGAGGGGTACCCGATTGTTTCGGATAGACCAAAGGCCCCATGGACTAGGGAAGGAGACAAGTTATAACTGCAACAGTCTTTGTAGCCATTTTGGGCATGTAAGAACCTATCCTTTCCTTACATAGACTCAGCCAGGCACTCAGCTTGTATCTACATAGGTTAGGGCCTAGACGGTTACCTCTAAACTAATTCCTAGGATGAGGATAAAGGCATTCGGGACTTCACCACCGCACTCTCCCTAGTCTGGGGAGGGAGAAGAGGCTTCTAAGGATGGTTCTGAGAAGGAGGAGTCAAAGACTAGACAGAAAGTTTAGTGCGGATTAGTTTTTAGTTCGGGTGAGCAGGAGGACACACAGGACCCCCGATCTTAAGAGGGGTTAGAGATTGATTCGACCTCAATAAGTGAGTTAGCGTCAGTGATATCCCAATCTAGGGAGGGAATATCTCAGGAGACACTTCAGTTTTCATGTTCTTCAGCACCTGACAGAGCTCCCTACATAGGATTCTCATCCACCGATTCTACTACTAGTTGACCCTGCTTTTGAATCTATACACATCTCGATTGCTCAAATAGCAAACATAAACCTAAGATGGTGTGTAGAGGGGATGTGGCTAATTTATGAGTGGGACAGATTTATTACAATACCTAGGATTCTTGGTCCTTAAAAATTTCTAAGATTTTATCCTCACTGCCTAGACTATGACTCCTTTTATGAATCAAATGGAGTCTTGACGGGTCTTAGGGACCCAATCGTAGCCTTACAGTAGGTTGACCTAAAGTTTATACTATGAATATGACTCGTGGTTGCGAGTTGTAAAGACTTTATATGAGTCGCATAGTGAAAATAGTAAGGTGACTAGTGTGAGGCCCAAATATTTCTATCATGTATACGACTTGGACCCTATGAGTCATAGGGTCACGATACACGTCGTATGATGTAAGTAATAGGGTCAATAGTATGGGTGCCCCATGGAATTTTCTTGACTACTCTTGTATTACTGAGTTGTAAGTTGTCGTAACGAGTCGCCATAAGACTCATAACGACTAGCAACAAATTTTCCAGCTTTTATGTTGAGGGCACTTTATACAATTCCCTTCTTGCCCAACTAAAACCCCACATCCATAAAGCACTCGAAGAGGTAATTTCTAAATCATAACACAATTAAAACACACTCCCTTCTCTCAAAAATCCCCAAGTTTAAGATACTTAGGGTTTCTAAGAAGTAGGTCATCCAAGGGATCAAGGGTTGATTTCTATCCATAAATCTTGGTGTTTCAGGCATGTCACTCTTCCCATAATATTATTTTGTTAAAGCATGGGTTTTAAATTATAATTCATATGGTGTTAATGTTGGTTTTGAACATGGGTTGAGGGGTTTTGAATATTTATGTCTAAATAATGTTTCACATAGTTTACATATGATTATGCATGCTTTATTAAATGGTGAATAAACTAGGAGATTATGATTTCCCCCAATTTCTTGAATATTGACAATTAAAGTGGTAATGACCTGAACCCTATATTGTGAAATTGGTTTTTAATATGAAAAGTATGTAGATTGAACTAGTTTCGAACTATTACATAATGTAAAAGGCTAATAAAGCATAATGATTTTGAATTGAACCTTGTGGGTTGTGTAACTCCCCAAGCTAATGTATAATTAACCAAGGGTGTTGTGAACTCCCCCAAGTGATGATAATTAATTTGGCATGTTATTATTACTTTGAAAGTGTGGCTGATATGATGATACCAATAATGTATGTCTTAGTGTGTAATATGGTTCAATTAATGGGAATGTGTGATATATGTTTTAGTGGGTCTTAAGAAAGGGTTGTGTAGCTAGGCTATGAAAGTGGAGGTCCCAAGGGACCAATATTAGAAACTGTGATTCTCAATATGGGGTCTAAATGATCAAGAGGTTTAAGTCCCCCTTATTATATGATTTGGAGGTTCGAGTCCCCCATGTTATTGAAGGAGTGCTTAAGTCACTCTTGGTATGTGCCGGGAGTTTTGAGTCCCCCACAGTGCATATAATATTTGTGATTACTCTCTGGTTCATGCGACCATATGCATTGTGCCCTTCCATCTAGGAAAGACCTAGACTCAAATAGCCTATGGGTACTTTATCATGACGGTTATGCTACACGATTAAGGTTAATGATTTTGAAAAATATGATAAGCCTTATTCCCTACCACATCATATTAATTATAAATATATATGATGATGTTCGCATGGTTTTGAATAGGAATTGACTAGGCATTATTTTATCCCATATCCTTCAGTTACATGCTAGTGCTCAACCTACTAACCATCTCCGCATGTTGTATCCCCATACAATGTAGGCATCGAAGATACCTTTAATTTTCCTAGGTGGATCATCTCGGTTCATTGATCGTTGGTGGTAAAGTGGTGAGCTTCCATTCTTCAGAGGACTTGGACATTTCATCAGTTTCCATTCATAGACTAGACTTGAGAGTTTACATTCTTATTAACATTGATTGTAATGATTGGGGGAATGTCCCGAATTAGATCTATTTTTGTTATTGTTTGGAGGCTTTACGGATACTGCTTGGAGGCTTCATAAATATTGTTGTGGTTGGCTATTTTTGTCTACAGTTTCATATACTTTGAGTGTAATCTATTTTATCTTGTTATATGTTCAAAATTCAGCCATTGTTAGGGTTTTATATTTCTGCTTGACTAGGCAAACTAGGTGGTCTTAAGTCCACGTCAAACATGAGATACCCATCACGGTCAGACCCTAGTTTGGGTCATGACAAAGTTGGTATCAGAGCCTAGTCTTGGTGTCATTGGGTGTCCAAAAAGTTATGTCAAGTAGAATCTCTTTTATGGCTTTGTAGTGCGCCACACTTATAAGGGAGAGGCAACGAGGCATTTAGTAATGTTTCCCTTTCATGTTGTTCTATTTTAGGCTATAAAGGCTAAGATCTTAAAATTTCCTATAATTCCCATATGTTTGCTTTTTAAATCATGCCTCCCAGAAGATCTGATGTTCGTGGAAACTCCTCTATCCCACTTGAGGAATATGGATAAAGCTCGTCCTACTCAAGGAGTTTGGACCCGATCTACTATCAATGCTTTTGATTGCCCTAGTAAAGTTTCACCGGTCCCCACTAATCCTTCTTCTACCGGTAAAACTCCTACTTGGTCACCTCTAGGAGATATTACTAATGCTGAGTTCTGCTATTCCATTCATCTATTAACTCAGTTGGTGATGTTTCAATCATGTCAATTGGGTTCTGTTGGTGTTACTCTAAGTTTTTCTGAGGCAACTTGAGTTGGCCAGTTTATGAGGCTGAATCCTTCGACCTTTACTAGTTCTATGGTTGAGAAATATCCTTAGGGGTTCATAGATGAGATGAAGAAGATTATCCGTGTGATGCATACTTCTGATTCTGATGGTGTAGAATTTGATGTATAGCAGTTGAAGGATGTGGTGTACCAGTGGTATGTGGAATGGAATTAGTCTACGGGTGAGGATATAGAGTTGGCTTTATGGGAGGACTTCTCGGGTGCTTTTCTTGATCATTTATTTACTCAGGGGTTGAGGGAGGCAAAGGTTGAGGAGTTCGTAAATTTAAAGCAAGGCAAGATGATTGTGAAGGAGTATACCTTGAAGTTTCATTAATTGTCCCGTTATAATCCTGAATTTGTATCTTGTATAGGGGCTCAGATGAGGAAATTTTCTTTTGATTTGTCCCATGATTTGGTATTAGAATACAAGGTTGCCCTATTAAATAGTGACATAGACATATTAAGGCTTGTGGTGTATAAGCAATAGGTCGAAGATGAGAAGAAGTAACAAACTAATATAAGAGAGAGGCAAAGTAAGAGAACATGATTTTCTGAGCAGGGTGATGGCCAGCAGAATAGTGATAAAGATAGAATACAATGATCCAAGAAGAAATAGAGGAATTCTGGTTATTTGTTTACAGCTAGTGCTCTTCATCCTAAGCCATCTGGTGACTTCCACTTTTTAGAAAATGGTGGATTGAAGGCACAAAGTGCCAAATCTCAGGACAGTTGGTCCCAGTCAACTCCATCTTATCCCTCTTGGTATTTTTATGGTCAGGAGCATCATGGAGTTTATGACCAGGGAAGGAATTGGTGTTTTAGTTGTGGTTAGACTGTTCACATTTAGCAGGATTATCCTTTTAAGGTTGCTTCTAGATCAAATAAGGTTCCTGCTGCTACTTCTTCAGTCTCTTGTCCAAATGGTGCCATTTTTGTTCCAATACTAGTCGAAATTGCCTTTATGCTCTTACCACCCGTCAGGATTCTGAGGCCTCCCCCGATGTTATTACTATTATGTTATAACTCTTCTCTTGTAATTTATATTATCTACTTGATCTTGGGTCTAACCTCTCTTTTGTGACTAATTACATGGCTATACATTTTGATTTTGCTTCTGAATGTATTTTGGATCATTTTTTGTGTCTACCCCAATCAGTGACTCTATTATGTTTAGGAGAGTCTATAGGAGCTGTGTAGTGTCTATATGTGGTATAGAGACCTTGGTGGATATAATAGAGTCAGACATGTTAGGTTTTAATATGATTTTAGGGATGGATTAGTTGCACTCGAGCTATGCATCTCTTGATTGTCAGACCCGAAGGGTCAGTTTCCAACTCCCAAATGAGTCGGTGCTTGATGGGAAGGTAGTTAGTTCCCTAGTGCATAAGGAAAGGTTCATTTCTTATCTTAGATCCCAAAAATTGATTCCCAAGGCGTTCCTCTGCCATTTAGTGCATGTTAAGGATTCTAGATCCAATGGTCCTTCTTTGCAATCAGTCTATATGGCCTATGAGTTTCCTGAGGTATTTTCTATTTATCTTCTTGGTGTTTCTCTCGATAGGGAAATTGATTTTAGGATTGATATTTTTCCTGACACTCATTCAATCTGTATTATTTCCTATAGAATGGCTTCGAAAGAGTTGAAAGAACTCAAAGAACAGTTGAAAGATCTTCTACATTAGGGATTTATCTATTTTAGTATTTTTCCTAGGGGTTCTCTGATTCTCTTCTTGCATAAAAAGGATGGGTCCCTTTGGATGTGTATAGATTACCGTCAATTGAATAAGGTGTTTGTGAAGAATAAATATTCATTTCCTTGAATTGATGATCTCCTTGATCAACTTCAGGATGCTAAGTACTTTTCCAAGATTGATCTTTGGTTGGGTTACCATCACTTAAAGATTAGGGAAGTGGATATCCCTAAGACTGCTTTTCAAAACCTGTATGGTAATTTTGAGTTTTTGGTGATGTCCTTTGGTTTGACTAATGCCCCGACGATAATTATGGATCTTATGAACTAGGATTTTTGTCAGTTCTTGGATGTTCTTGTAATTGTGTTTATTGATGATATTTTTGTGTATTCTAAGAGAAGGTAGATTATGTCAATCACCTCCGTCTTATGTTGAAAACCCTGAAAGATCAACGGTTATATGCGAAGTTCCCAAAATATTAGTTTTGGTTAAACGTTGTAACCTATCTGTCTTATGTTATTTCTAGTGAAGGGATCATGGTGGATCCATAAATATTTGTGGTGGTTAAGAAGTGGCCTAGACCCATGTCTCTAATCAATATTCAGAGCTTCTTGGATTTAGCTGGGTATAATAGGAGGCTTGTGAAAAGTTTCTCTTCTATTGCTGCCCTATTGACTAAGTTGACTCAGAAGACTGTGAAGTTCTTATGGTCCGATGCTTGTGAAGGTAGCTTTGAGAAATTGAAATATAAGTTTACTTTGGCTTTGATTTTGACCTTGCCCAAGGGTACAATTGTTTTGTTATTTATTATGATTCGTCCTTGGTGGGATTGGGTTGTGTTTTCATTCAATATGGTAAATTGGTTGCATATGCTTCTAGGCAGTTGAAGGTGCATGACAAGAACTATTCAACTCACGACTTGAAGTTGTTATCTGTGGTCTTTGCTTTAAAGATTTGGCACCATTATTTGTATGGGGTTCATGTTAACATCTTTTCTGATGATAAGAGTCTGCAATATGTGCTTACCCAGAAGGAGTTGAATCTTAGACAAAGGATATATCTTAAGTTTCTCTAGGACTATGGTATGAGTCTTTACTATCACCCAGGCAAAGCTAACATGGTTGTTGATGCTCTTAGCAGGTTGTCTATAAGGAGATTATCATACGTAGAGGAGAAGATGTGAGAATTGATGAAGGATATCCACCAATTGGATAATCTTTGAGTTCATCTCTTGGATGCTGAGGATGGTGGTGTAATAGTGTAAGAGATGGTGATTCATCTCTTTGTGCTAAGGTAAAAGAAAAATAGGTTTTAGATCTTATCCTGATGCAGATCAAGGATGATGTGGGTCACAAGAAGGTGATGGCTTTCGAGATTGGTGGTGATGGTATCTTCATGTACCAAGTCAAGTTATCTATTCCAAATATTGATGGGTTGTGACAGAGGATTTTGGATGAAGCTCATAAGTTGAGGTACATTGTTCATCCTGGTTCTACGAAGATGTATCATGACTTAAGAGAAATTTATTGGTGGAATAACTTTAAGAGGGATGTGGCTAATTTTGTGGCTAAGTATCTGGTTTATCATAAAGTAAAGGCAGAGTACTTGAGACCTGGTGGTTTGTTTTAAGAGATTGAATTGCTCATGTGGAAATAGGAAGTGATTGATATGGATTTCATTACTGGTCTTCTGTGGTCTCGTCATCAATTTGATTCTATTTAGGTCATCGTGGATAGGATGACCAAGTCCACTAACTTCTTGCTAGTGAGAACTAATTATTCGCTGTAAGATTATAAGAAGCTCTTTGTTGAGGAGATCGTGAAGTTTCATGGTGCTTCAGTTTCCACCATATCTGATTGAGGTACTTAGTTCTTATCATATTTTTGGCATTCCTTTTAGCGAAGTTTAGGGACTAAAGTGAACCTTAGCACCACTTTCCACCCACAGATGTATGGACAAGCAGAGAGGATAATTCAGACTTTAAAGGATATGCTAAGGTTTTATGTGATCGATTTTGGTGGTCATTGAGTCGACCATTTGCCTCTCATTAAGTTTATGTATAATAATAGATATAATTCGAGCATTTGGATGGCTCCATTTGAGGCTTTATATGGTAGGAGGTATAGGTCTCCCATTTAATGGTTTGAGGTTGGTGAGGATAAGTTGTATGGTCCTGACATGGTTCATCAAGCTATGGATAAGGTGAAGGTGATTTGGGATAGGCTTAAAAGTTAACACCACCCAAAGTTTTCAAAAGTCCTATACGGATGTAAGGCAAAGGGACCTGGAGTTTGATATGGATGATTGATGTTCTTGAAGGTGTCTCCTATGAAGGGAGTGATGCGACTTGGAAAGATGGGGAAGTTGAGTCCCCATTATATTGGACCATACCATATTTTGAGAAGAGTAGCAATGTGGCTTATGAGTTGGAATTTCCTCAAGTTTGAGTTATATTCATCCAGCTTCTATGTTTTGATGTTGAAGAAATGCATAAGTAATCCTTCCTTGGTTGTTCCTTTGGAGAATGTTGATGTCTCGAATTCCTTGTCGTATGAGAAAGTCCCATTTGAATCAGCAAGTCTGTAGATTACAAACAAAGTAAGTGGATTTAGAAAAGGTTCTATGGAGAAACCAAAAGTGTGGAGAAGCTACTTGGAAAGCCGAGGAGGACATGAAGTCCAAGCACAAATTCTTGTTTCTTTCTTTAGAAAATCATGCATGAGGAATGTGTATTCCTTACCATCTCTATTTTCTACCTTTGTTAAAGGTAATTGTGGGTGTATCTGTGTTAAATCGTGCTAACGGAAGCCTTGTCCTATCATTCGAGGACTAATGATCCTAAGGGGGGAGTATGCAACACCTCAAATTATTGGTCCTTAAAACTTTGTGAAATTTTTGCCTCACTTCCCAAACTATGACTCCACTTAGGAGTCATAGGGAGTCTTGATGGGTTTTAGGTACCCAATCGTATCCTGGACAGTAAGTTGTCCTGGAGTTTCTTCTATGACTACGACTAGGGGTTACGAGTTGTAAGGACTCTATACAGGTTGTATAGTACAAATTGTAGAGTGACCAGTGTGAGGCCAAAATGGTTATGTCTTGGATATGACTTAGACCCTACAAGTCGTAGGGTCATGATATGAGTCGTATGATGAAGTCATAGGGTAAATAGTATAGGTTCCCTATAGAATAGCCTTGACTACGAATCATGGTAACGATTAGTTAGGTATCATAACGAGTCTCCATAAGACTCATAACGACTGGCGATATATTTTCAGATTTTAAATTAAGGGCACTTTAGACAATTCCCTTCTTACCTAATTAAAGCCCCACGTCCATAAAGAACTCAAGGGGGTTATTTCTCATTCATAACACAATCAAAACACACTCTCTTCTCTCAAAAATCCCCAAGGTTAAGATAATTAGGGTTTCGAAGAAGTAGGCCATCCAAGCGCTCAAGGTTTGATTTCTCTCCGATAATCTTGGTTTTTTAGGCATGTTACTCTTACCCCTTTATTATTTTTTTAAAGCATGGGTTTTAATTACAATTCATGTGGTTTTGATATTGGTTTTGGAACATGGGTTTGGGGGTTTTCAATGTTTGTCTCTAAACAATGTTTCCCGTGGTTTACGTATGATTGTTTATGCTTTATAAATAGTTTTGAAATTGCAGGGAGCATGGGTATGATGAATGAACTAGGGGATTGTGATTTCCCCGAATTTTTTGAATATTGACAATTGAAGTAGACGCCTAATGCATTCCAGATGGGGATGAGAATGAGATGGATTCCTTTTGCATCCTAGGTATGTTATCACTACCTTGCTTTATATCGTGCTCACACACTAAGGATAGAGCATAGTCTTTTAGATGGGTTGGGGGTATACCATAGCCTTTGTGAGTTTTTATTATTGTGCTTCTTTTCCTATTGACTGTGTTATGTAGTATAAATGACATGTATAAAATGTAATTTTGTTGTACTGTATTTTTTCCATAATGTTTTGTGTTGTCTTCGTGTAACTAGGATAAAAATAAGTACCTAAGGCATTTGATGGATTTTGTTTGTGCTTAAAGTGTTTTTTTAGAAAAAATGATACCCCTGCAAAACAATTTGTTTTTGAACTTTGTGATTTATATGGGATCACTACGGATCTTGTTATGGCATTAGGATTAGGGATATAATAATCATATCTAGCATTTTCATGAACTAAATAGTTAGTAGTTTGTGATGCAACCCTATGCCATGTGTGTGAGAGATGCTTATTTAGTTCCTCTTGTGCGTTGAATCCAAAACTATCCTTATAAGTCATGCCTAGGTTATAGGATAGTCGGATAGGAAGTGACCATAGGCCATTCTTGAATTAGTCCACTTTTTGCCTAAATAACCTTCCAAATGCGAATAAGTATCCCTTGATCCCTACTTTAAGCCTTTATAGACTATTTTTCTTGTTTTAACCTTTCACCTTCTTATTTTAGTTATAATGAACCTGTTTTGGCCCCGGTCCTCCTTGGACATTATGTACCTCAACTCAGGCAAATAGCCAAAGTTGAGGGTATCTATCATAGGGATGCATGATTAAAAGCTGGTATGAAGAAGGAAATAAATAAGAGAAAACAAAGTATGGTAGAAAAAAAAAACAAAGTTGAAAAGAAAGCAAAATTAAAGAAAAAAAAAAGAATAAATAAAACTACACCCAGCTTGAATAAGTAATAAAAAGAATAACAAAGAAATAAGGGTAAAATAAAAGAAAAGTTGGTTGATAAGTGGTCCCCCAACGTAATTGTAGTGCCTAGGAGGCTTAGTCATTGAATTCCTAAATGTACTATATATACTTTTAATGAACCTTCCAGTCAATTTTCATATTTCCCATTATCTTTACCATTAGGGCTTCCCATAGTTGTCCTAAGTCATCAATGACTTGATGGGACTCATAGTTCGACTACCGGGCAGTACATTTGGTTTTTAGAACCAATTTCTTGTTTAGAAGGATTAAAAGGTTCCAAATGTCCATCGGGTGAAAACTTTAGTAAGATGATCTCGGATGAAAATTTTGAATGCGTGAGCATATTCAGGATATTGATTTTAGGCTAGGCAGATCTTTGATTTGGGTCCCAATGCTCCTGAGAACATTTTGATATATTGGTCAAAAAGTAGAAAAATTAGAAGATATAGGTGTGGGGCCCATAATTTATCTAAATGACCTAGGATGGAAAATCCTAATTAACCAATACATTCGAAACATTGAGTTTAGTGGGGTTAAATAGTTCATTTATTAAAATCATAGTCTGAATGAGTTTCGAGGGTTGAAAACAAGTTTTGACTTTGCTGGTGCAAGTGTGATCACATAAGGACCTATTGTTTTTGCAATAGTGCTATCGCGGTCCCTAGGATGATAGCGATACCTTTGTACCTGGAGGGTCTATAAATGGACCCCAATGTTGCGATTTTGTCCATTTCTCACTCATTCCTGAGAGCCAAAGACCCTACATAAGTGTAGTAACTGAAAATTAAGTCTTATGATTGACTTAGGAGCTTGATAAACATCTATTATCGTGATTATCATCCAATATAAAATAAGATTCCATCAAATTCTTGGTGAATTTCCTTAGTTGTGACCCAAAATCCCAATATAGCTTAGGTCTTGATTTTATCACAAGTTTGCTTAGTTTTCACCCATTTCTTGAAGGTTATGATTCTTTGTTCCTGTATGAACGTTGGGTTGACCTCAGAAATGTGATTTTCGTAAGTAGTACCAACTTGGGGTTTTTATTATTATTTTGGTACCTAAAGTACAATTATGCAATATGGGTATCAGTATTCTCATATTTATGAGTAGATTATGATTTTGATAGTGTGATAGCATTTTAGATTTTGAAGAGAAAATGGTCGTTGGTGAATGATGTAAGGATTTGTAGTGTATCTTTGAGGTCAGCTTCTATCCACTCTTCTTCTTAAGATGATGCATGTTATATATTATATGTGAATGTGAATGTTAAGATTGATTATGGGCAGAATTACTTAGTATTGAATATTGATGTTGGGGGTTAGATGAGGGTTTTGACCCATAAATTAAAATACTTAATACCCCTTCTGGATCATATTGCCTTCTCCCTACATTTGACTAAATTTTAGCATGGATATGATATAATGCTAGGTTTGGGATGTGGTTTATCTGTTGGAATTCTTGTTAGTATGATTAACCTTAGTTGGGCGATTCTAGCGATCTTGAACTAGTAATTTGGGTGGAATTCACATAAATGTCGATATTTCTTGATAAAGTTCCTATCTAAGGATTTGTTGTGGTTTACTTGACATCTAGAAGTTGAACTAGAAACCTTAGCCTATTTTGGGGTATAAGTTACCTAAATATGGAAATTGAGGAATAGAAGTGGGATCGTCTAGCCCACCTTAGGCCAAGACTTTTTTTAGCCTTTGTGGATTTAATTATGGATAATAGGCATAGTTGATACTAGTAAACCTTAGTGTAAGGTTACTTGATTGTTTGATGAATAGTGATGGTATTTTCCCCTACATAAAAACTAATGGCCATGATATTCCTTATAGAAATGATATTGAGCCTTTAGAGATGCTAATTCCTCTTAGATGCGATATTGTGACTTTAAAGATGCTAAACAAGATATAGGGCCGTTAGAGAGGCTATTTCCTCTAATATGTGACATTGCGCCTTTAGAGATGTTATTCCTCTTAGATATGATAATTGACCTATAGAGAAGATATTCCTCAAAGTAATGATACATGAACTATAGATACGTGATTCCTCATAGATGTGATATGTCTCATATTTAAGAGATATGATTATTGATGCAATATGCCTCCTAGAAATGAGATGCCTCCTATATTTGAGATGATTATAGATATGCTTCATAGTTTATAAGAGATGTTATGCCTTGTGAATACACCATAGCCTATAGTTATGAGATGATTTATATATATATATGATTATTGATATGAGATACGGATGTGTATGTGGGCCTAAATCTTTGATTATGATATTATGATTACTCCAGACACATTATTGGGCCAAAGGTCATGTTATGATATTGGTTGGATATCTAGAAAAGTGTTTATCCTTGTAAGGGATATGGCTGTAGTTTATGTAAATATGTTTATATTTATATGCACATTTCTCCAATATGGGACGGAGGAAGATACAGTATGATGTTGATGGTTTTATTGATTTTGATATTAGTGATGGCATGCATAGATTTGGTACATTCATGATCATTATATCTGTAAATGATGTGATTCTAGTTAAACTATGATCTTATGAATATTCTTCCTAAATAAGAGATTAAAACCCAGTTTTCATCTTAAAAATAGATTTTGTTACAATAATAATTGCCTAACTACATGGTTAAATTATGTACCTAAAAGAGGCTAATAATGAAGTTTTAAATAATTGATCGAGACTAATTCTAGACTATGATTTGACACTATTATTTACTCCGGTCGTGAGATATTCTGACCCTTTCTACGCTTCTATAATGATTTAGTCCTGAAGTTCACTTGGGGCAATGAACTGGAGGATTTACACTCTTTTAGACATGGCTTGAGTCTGTGCACCTATTATATATATACATTGATGGTTCAAATGATATTCTTATTTATACCTAGAAAAGGTTGGAGGATATTATGCTGATGATACCAATACTCAACAAGGCTGAAGGATATTGTGATAATGATATTGATACCCAGCAAAGTAGGAGGATATTAAGATGATGATATTAATAATTGACAAGGATGGAGCATGATTATATTGATGTGACTAAGTGTACATGTATCGATTCGAGTCTGTCTAGCCCTATGTATGGCATATATATATATACACACATGGCAAGGATGAAGGTTGATTATGATAATGATAGTTATGATGAAGATGGATATGACAGTGATGGTTATGATAATGGTATTGTGGTATTATGGATTTGTTTGCATTTATACTTGCATGCACATCGCCTATCACTAGTTGCACATATGTATATCAGCTCGTATGGGAAAGTTGCATAGATATGGGTGATGAATATGTCTTGTGTTATTGTAAGCTGATTGAACCTTCTGATCATAGGGTGATGGGGGTACGCATAGGCTCGTCTAGATATTTGGTTGTCCAAAATAGCTGGTTACTCGTGTTGTTATTGATAATTTTTATCATTGTTATGTTTAGCATATGAAAAATTGGTCACTGACTCAATATTAAGATTTGTGGTATGATCCTAGCCTCTTCTATCTTATAATTTCATTATTATGCATAATTAATTCATGATGAGACATATGGATTAGAACACTGAGCATGTTAGTACTAAATCCAGATAGGATTATAATAGGGTCTTAAAATGAAGATATGATGATCTAGGTTGTGCCTCGATATGACCTTACATCTATATATATTTATGTATGTTTACATCTAGCTATGGTAGTACCATATATCCGTTCCTTCTTTTGTTCATACTATATATTTATTCCTTGGACTTGTATATTGCTATATAATCTTTGTTTGTCATTTATTTGTTTATCGGACAGTGATATATGATATAGTGTTGAGATTTCTGAGTGTGGCTACAATAGGATAGTTCATCCTTGAAACTTCCTTAGTTTTATTATTTTAGTCTCTTGGACATGAATAGGATAGGTTATCCTTATTATCTCATTAGCTATTTATGTGGTTGTTGAACATTGGGTGTAGTTTCTATTTCGTTTATATGTTATGTATATCATCTTTATCGTTGGTGTTCAGTTGGAAGTTGCCTACTAAGTACCATTTATTTGGTACTCATACTACACTTCTGCAACCTGCAGGTCATAGTATGGGTTACCTACGTTGATCTGTGCATCATGTAAAGCAGCCATAGTTTGGAGACTTAGTGTGAGCTCCTGACGTATGGAACATTACTTACCCCCTTCTTATGTACTAGATTTTTCTCTATGTTTTATTCAAAGATAAGTTGTATCAGTGTAATTATTTCTTCTATTACTTTTTTATACTCTCATTATATTATTATAAGCTCTTGTACTGATACCACCTGGTTATTGGACTTTATTATATATTTGATTCTTTTATTTATTTATTCTGCATTCTTTTCTTTATATATTTGGGTAGTCCATTACTAGCCATTTTGGACTGAGGTTGGCTTGCCTACTGGTAGGTTATGGTAGGTGCCATCATGACCTATGAAATTTAGTTGTGAGAAATTAGTATCAGAGCAATGTTTCACTGGTGTATTAGCATAAGAGGTGAGTGTTTAGTAGAGTCCTATGGATCATTGTGGAGACGTCTGTAACCTACCTTTGGGAGGATATATAGATATTTTAGGAAATTCACTTCTTTACTCCTTATTGCGTGTCTGCATTTCTATGAACCTCAAACACATTCTTTGACTCTATTTTATCCATAAAGGCTGATGCAATATTATTGATAAATACGGATGATACTGTGACCTGCATTTCTAGAGTTTTAGCGCAGCATCAGACTAGAGAGTCAGAGATAGATATCGAAGATCTTCAGCATCAACCAAAATGATTTGGGGAAAGTTTAGGCAACAGTTAAGCTCATAACTACGTCATCCCTTTGAAGTTCAATTTTAGGGATCCAAGTCATGTTGCAGATCCTTAACAATAATGGATGACATTCAAAACATCGAGCAGTTCTCGGACCAGGGTTGGGTTTACTGGTGTTCATTGGGGTTCTTGACTAGTTTCTAAGTATGAGATTAGGTTTATAGATTAAATCAGGCCTTTTCCTATGCTATATCCTTTCAAGCAGGACTTTGGTGCATAAATGTGTAGAGCACTAGCGTTATCACTTTATGTGTCAGAGAAGAACTTGATAGCAGTTGGGTCTTTTTCTCTCAGGTTGTGGATTATGCAAGGGCCATAGAGAGAGAATGTATTGAGACTTAAGGAGGTGACAGCGAGAGGCCATGCCATCAGGATAATGCTATTGGTACTTTATCCAAGAGCTTTTTTTGGTTGTGGCGATATGAAACTTGGGTTAAGAGAGTTCCCCGTATATGAGTTAGTGATCGGACAGAGTTAGCATGTATTCCCCACCAGCCCAGATTTCCTAAGATAGGCTATGATTACGGAAAGGATGACCAGTATAGTAAATATTGCTCTTTATGTCAATTATCCACCTATTTGGGCATTAGTTTGTGTTTCTCTTCAGGATTAAAGCTTCAGGAGTATGTACTACAAAAAAAGAGATCAGTTATTAGCCTAAAGAGTGTCTCCGACATGGGATTTCTAGTAATTTAGCCCATTCAGATCATCCTTGTTATGTTGTGGCACCTTCAGTTAAAGATAGTATGCTTTCCACCTTAATTGACAACTTAGTTAGTCGATCTGAGTCTGGACCCATTTAAATTTAGTCTTCATATGCCCATCGAGCATGTAATTGTAGATTTCAACATGATATATGTGCTTTTATTTCTTGTTTTCCCCTTTTAATATGTGTATTAGGGTTTACATACCCATTGATGATCATATGCCTTTATGAGTTCATATTGGTTATTGTGTGCCTTATTATTGAATTTGTAATTTTGTGACTACTCCATGGTTTATTTCTTTCAGTGGAGGATGGAGTAGATTTGAATTGATATTTTCTACCTATGGGTGTAGCATTTGGGTTCGAGTCCCATTTATCTTAACACATTAGCCTTATTGGCCCTTGATATTGATGATTCATTTTTGTATCTCCTATTCACTATATTGATATAATATTATTATTACTATTACTATCACTACTTGAAGATATTGATATCATTTGATATTATTACTTAATGTAATTAATCCTTGCTAAATATTTGTTTAGACTAGTGTTATCTAGTTAGAATTTTATTCTTTATGATCGTATCTGGTGGCTTGAGTAGATATGCCCTATTTGATGATTTTTTCCCATAGTGCGACGAGGTTGATTGTTTTCCCTCTTAGTTAGATGTGTTAGATTGATTCGAGAATAGATTGTGGTATTAAAGGTAAGTTGACCTTTCCTGGTTTCGTATGTTTTTTAAGTTGGAAATTAAGCTATATTTCCCTTTGTCGAGTTTGAGATTCTTAGACTTGCCTCTTGGGGTGAGAAGGTTTTTATGTTGACTATTTCCTTTTATATTGCCTGTTTTGGAGCTTGACCAGTTTTGGATCCATTCTTTGGTTATGGCTATGTATCATTCGAGAGAGCTTTTGACATTGAGGTTGAGATGTCATGGATTTATCACTTAGATTTGTTGGGTTCGTTCCCTCGTGGTGGTTTGTCCTTGTCATTAGTATGGAGACTAGATGCTCCTTTTTTATTGTGATATTGTTGTGTCTTAAGTGGGGTTGGAAAGTTAGCAGCAGGTGGCCTTTTCTTTGGATTGCTTCTTGAGTTAGCAAATCAAAAATTTTGTATCTTAAGTTGTTTTGTTCATTTGTTTGATAGTGGGTTTGACCTTGATTTTGAGATTTGTATATTTTTTCACGATGACAAAATTCTTAGATGGGTCCAGAGATGATTCTCCTACGTGCATAGATTCAGGAAATCCTTATTTCAAAGTTTGTTCAACCTAATGAGGTTTGGTGGAGTGATTCTCCTTGTTGATATATGCCTATGGCTATTCTTGTTGAGATCGAGTGTGGGATTGATTAGTTGTCGGCTAAAGTTGTGTTTCCCCGAGTTCCTAGAGTTGTTTCCATTGCTAGTGTGGTTTACAACTTTGAGGAATTTATTAGTATATTTGATATTTCATTCCCTCTAATGGATTTGGAGTGGGTTATTTGCATATTCAGCCAGTGATTCATTCTTTGGAATGATTTCTATTCTATGGCTACATTTTGTGCCCTTTGTTGATATAGAGATGGTTGTTGGGTTTTTAGTCGATCGTTTATCCTTGTCGTGACTTTGTTCTTTAGCTAAGTTTCAATTTTTGCTTGGTATGATTTAACCTAGATATGTCAGATCTAGATACTAAAGTCGATTTGAGTGGTTGGCATTAATATAGCCTTATTGGCTCATTTTTTACTTGATGCTTTAGAATAGTGATTTGGAAGTTATGACAAAATCAAAGTATGAATGTCTACTCGTCTTCAGGTTTGGTTTGGGTAGTTCAAATCGAGTGATTCAGCATTAGTGTTGAGATTTTAGCTTAGAGTTGTGGTGTTGAGTGTTGCCTTCATTTTTAGATTCACCCCAGTTAGATTTTTATTTATAGGCGAGTTGAGCCTACTCTGTGGTTGCCTATTCAGTCTTCTCCACTCCAAATGGATTATAGTTGATAAGTGTTCTGATGATGGCCCATGGATCCGACATTAGTTCTTTTAGCTTTGACCTCAAGTTTTTGGTTTTCTTTGGGAAATTTTTATGTTATACTCAGTGGGAGTAATATAGTCGAGTTAGATTCAATATGGTTCCAGTCTCAGTTAACGGGACATCCTGGAGTGGAACGATTAGTGATAAGTAGTTATGCCTAGATCTTCTGGATTTTTGTTCGATTACCATCCGGACTGGTTGTAGTATCTGCATAGATTGCATCCCCTAATTATCTCTATTTATGTGCCCAAACAGCGCCTTATGAGTTTATTCTCATGTTACCCATATGGACTTTCAATGGATCAGTTTTAGTTCTTTGATTTCTTTGTGATGAGATTTCATAAGCAGGGCTCAGGTGATTTTCCTATCAGTTTGGAGTGGATAGCAGGTGTAAAATGGTAAAGGAAGGTTAGATTTGGATTTGGAGCTAGTTGTATGACTCATGTCTTGGGTTGCCTTTGGCCTGGATGAGACCTTGTTGATTTAGGCAAGTATAGAGATGCTATGAGTGTGTTGTGGTTTAGAAGTGTGTGTATCAGATTTTTTAGTTCAGTTGCAAGCCAGTTAGTGGTTTGAGTAGAGTTTTGGCTGTTTGGAAGTGAAGTAGGGTGCTGGTACAAAAAAGGATACCTGCGGCAAAATTCCTTGGAAGTGTTCTCTCTTCGTGAAGGTTATCTGGGAAGTAATGCTCAGAGCATGCAAGCTCGGTACCTTATCCTTTTAAGTTTTTGAGATTCCACCTATCCATTGACTTTCGAGGATGAAAGTCCTTTTAGTAGCGGATATTGTAATGACCTTAACGGTCATTTTTCATATTTCCTCGTATCTTTGTTGTTAGGTCTTTTTCATATATGCCTCAAGTCATTTATGACTTTTTAGGACTGATTGATATGTTACTGATTAGTTCATATGGTTTGAAGAACCAATTCCCTGTATAGAGGTCTTGGCTAGTTCCAAATGGCCACTGGGCAAAACCTTCTGTAAGACGATCTCGAATACAAATTCCAACAACACCAGCAGATCTAGAATATCAATTTTAGACTAGGTAGACCTTCAGTTTGGGTCCTAATACACCCGAGATCATTTTGACCTATTGGTCAAAAAGTGGGAAAATTAGAAGATATGGGTGTCGGTCCCATAATTGGTCTAAAGGACCTTCGATGGAATAGCTAACTTCACCAATGCATTCGAAATGTCGAATTTAGTGGGGTTACAGAGTTCATTTACAAAACTCGGAGTTTGAATGAGTTCCAAGGGTTGAAAACAAGTTTTAACTTTGTTGGTGCTAGTGTAAGTATGATCGCACATGGACCTATTGCGATTGCAATAGTGCGGTCTCGGTACTTAGGAGTGCAATAGCAATACCTTTGTACCTGAAAGGGTTATAAATGGACCAAATGTCACGGTTTTGGCCATTTCTCACTCGTTCTTGAAACCCAAAGACCCTAAATAATGTGGTAACTCAAAACTGTGTGGGTGACTTAGGATCTTTCTAAACACCTATTATCGTGATTATCAACTGATTTAAGGTAAGATTTCATCAAATTCTTGGTGAATTTCCTTAGTTTTGACCAAAAAACCCAATATAGCTTTGGGCTTGATTTTAGCCCAAAGCTTGCTTGGTTTTCACTGATTTCTTATGGGTTATGATTCCTTATTCTTGTATGAACTTTGGGTTGACCTCAGAAACACAATTTCCATAAGTGGGACCAACTTAGGGTTTTTGGTGTTGTTTTTGGACCCGAACTACAATGGTGCAATATGGGTATCATTATTCTCGTATTAATAAGCCGATTATGATTTTGATAGTGTGATGGCATTTGGTATTTTTAAGTGAAGATGGATATTGGTGAATGATGTAAGGAATTGCGGTTCGGCTTTGGGGTAGTCTTTCATCCACTCTTCTTTGTAAGATGATGTGTGTTATATATTACATGTGAATGTGAATGTTAAGATTGATTGTGGGTAGAAGGACTTAGTATTGAATATTTAAGTTGAGGGTTAGATGAGGGTTTTGACACATAAGTTGAAATGCTTAATAGCCTTTTTAGATCCTATTGTCTTCTCCCTAGATTGGACTAAATAGTAGCATGGATATGATATAATTCTAGGTTTGAGGTGTTGTTTGTTTGTTAGAATCATGATTAATAGAAATTAAGCTTAGTTGGGTTTGTCTAGTGATGTTGAAACTATAAATAGGGTAGAATTGACATAACTGCCTACATTTCCATACGAAGTTCCTATCTTAGGATTGGTTGTGGCTTACTTGACATCTAGAAGTTGAACTAGATACCTTAGCCTAGTTAGGGGTATAAGTTGCATCAATAAGGAAATTGAGGGTTAGAAGTGGGATCATCTGGCCTGTCTTAGGACAAGACTTGTGTTATCATTTGTGGACTTATTTACGGATGTTAGGCATAGTTGAGACTAGTAAACCTTAGTGTAAGGTTACTTCGCGGTTTGATGTATAGTGGTGGTATTTTCCCCCGGATAATGACTAATGGCTTATGGCCATGATATTCCTTATAGAAATGATATTGGTCCTTTAGAGATTATAATTCCTCTTAGATGTGATATTGGGCCTTTAGAGATGCTAATTCTTGTTAGTAGTGATGTTTGGACTTTAGAGAAACTAATTGCTCTTAGAAATGATGTTGGGCCATTAGAGATGTTATTTTCTCTTAGACATGATATTGGGCCATTAGATATGCTATTTCCTCTTAAATGTGATATTGGGCCTTTAGAGATGTTATTCCTCTTAGATATGATAATTGGCCTATGAAATGATATTCCTCATAGTCATGATAATGACCTATAGATACGAGATGCTTCATAAATGTGATATGCCTCGTAGTTATGGGATATGCTTATTGATGCATTATTCCTCCTAGAAGTGAGATGCTTCTTATATGTGAGATGATATGCTTCATAGCTTTTAGAGATGCTATGCCTCATAAATATGCTATGTCCAATAATGATGAGATTATTTATATATACATAATTATTGATATAAGATCTGGATATGTATATGGGCCTAAGGCCGTGATTATGATGTTTCGAGACACATTATTGGGCCAAAGACCATGTTATTATATTGGTGGGATATCTGGAAGTATTTTTCCTTGTAAGGATATAGTTGTGGTTTATGAAAATATGTATATATTTATATGCACATCTCTTTTGTATGGGATGGAGGAAGATGCAGTATAATGTTTATGGTTTCACTAATTTGGATACTAGCAATGGCATGCATAGATTTGGTAAATTCATGATCATTATATTGGTGAATGATGTGATTCGAGTTAAACTATGATCTTATGACTATTCTTCCTAATTAATAGATTAAAACCCACTTTTCATCTTAAAAATAGATTTCCTTACAATAATACTTGCCTAACTAGATGGTTAATTTATGTACCTAGAAGGGCTAATAATAATGTTTTAAAGAATTGACCGAGACCAATTTTGGTCCATGGTTTGACACTATTATTTACTTCGGTCATGAGATATTCCAACCCATTCTACACTTTCATAATGATTTAGTCCAGAAGTTCACTTCGAGCAATGTACTTGTAGATTTACACTCTTTTATCCATGACTTGAGTCCGTACACCTATTATATATCTACATTTATGGTTTGGATGATATGCTTATATATACCCAGAAAGGCCGGAGGATATTGTGATGATGATATTGATACTCGATAAGGTCAGAGGATTTTATAATGATGGTATTAATACCTAGCAAGATCAGAGGGTACTGAGAGGATGATATTGATACTCGCCAAGGTCGGAGGATTATTATGTTAATGTATCTATGTGTATATCTACCAATTTGAGTCTGGCTAACCCTATGTATGACATCAATATATATATACCCATAAGACCAGAGGTTGATTATGTTGATGATGGATATAATAATGATGGATATGACAATGATCGTTATGACGATGGTATTGTGATATTATGGATTTTGTTTCATTCATACTTTTATATGCATCGCCTATCCCCAATATGTACCTATGTCTATCAGCTCACATAGGAGGGATGCATATATATGGATGATGACTATACCTTGTGTTGTTGTATGTTGACTGAACCTTTTGAGCCTGGGGTGGTGGGGGTATGCATAGGATGGGCTAGGTATTTAGATGTCTGGAATAACCAGTTACTCGCGTTGTTATTGATATTGTTATTATCATTGTTATATCACTCTTACCTTTAGCTAATGATAGATTGGTCTTAGATTCGATATCGAGATTTGAGGTATGATCTTGGCCTTTTCTATCTTACAATTTCATTATTATGCATGATTAATTCATGATGAGACATATGCATTGGAACCCTGATCATGTTAGTACTAAATCCAGATCGGATTATAATGGGGTCTTAAAATCAAGATATGATGATCTACGTTGTGCCTCTAGATGGCGTTACATCTTTTTGTATATACATATATATATGTACTTCTTTCTATATGCAGCTATGGTATTACCGTATATCCCTTTCTTCCTTTGTTCATATTGTATATTAATTCCTTGGCCTTGTATATTTCTATATAATCTTTGTTCATCCGTTATTCGTATTTTGTCTTGGGATATACGATATAGTTTTGAGATTTCTGAGTATAAATGGAATAGGATAGATCATCCTTGATACTTCCTTAATCTTATTATGTTAGTCTCTTGGACTTGAGTAGTATAGGTTATCCTTAATATCCCATTAGCTATTTATGTGGTTGCGAAATATTGGGTGTAGTTTCTATTCTATTTATATGTTATGAATATCTGGTTTATCTTTGGAGCTCAGTTGAGTAGTTGCCTATAGAGTGTCGTTCGTTTGGTACTCATACTATACTTTTGTACCCTACAGATCATAGTATAGGTTTTAGCCAATGATGTGTGCATTATACGGAGAAGCCATGGTTGTGAGACTTAGAGTGAGCTCCTGACATACGGAGTATTACTTACCTTCTTCTTATGTACTAAATTTGTATCTATGATGTTTTTTGGATATAAGTTGTATCAGGGTAATTTATTTCATCTATTCTATTTTTGTACTCTTATTATATTATTAGAAGTTGTTGTACTGATACCACTGTTGATTTTCTTATTTCATCTATTTCGCGTTCTCTTCTATATATATTTGGGTAGTCTTTTACTAGCCATTTCGGATTACAGAGATTGGTGTTCCTACTGGTGGGTTATGGCAGGCATCCTCATGACCTAAGAAATTGGGTCATGACAATACTATCCCCCAAGACTATGCTACAAGCTGAGTAAAGTCCTATAGTGATCCTCGTCTGACTATCTGAAAACTATGGTAAAGAACATAACGGCAAGCCTGTGGTATTCTGTGCACATTGCTTTAACTTCTTTGTTAGTGTGAGTGTCTCATGATTGTCCTACATTAACATGCATTATTCTACTAAGTGAGTAGGACTTCTTTGTTGAGAGGGTGCATGGGTTTTGTTGGTAGCTACTGATGTTGGGCGTATTTACACACCTAAACACCATGATTTACCCATGTTTTAGCTAAGTTTTGAGGATAAAATATATAATTTTTGCACTTTTAGTCCATTTTCCTTTAAGTGAGCTGACCTACGTGATTAGCATGTTTTTCAGGTATTAATGATGAAGATTTCAGCACTTTATGGACTTGTGAGCAGCAAAGGAAAACTTCACATTAGAGGGAAGGCAGCTTTTGGAAGCTTGTGGACTGAATGTGATGCATGGAGAATTTGTCCCGGGCAAAATCAGTATTTCTAAATACCTAGGGATCAAGAGGGAAAGACGTTCTTCTCCTTTTGACGCCAAACTCATCCCCATCGTGAGATTATTCTAACTTTGGTATGATGATGATGTCTTCGTTGATTTCCGTTGTAATCATGAGTAGCTAAACTTCTTTGTTAGGGTTATGGAAGCCTCGTAATATACTATCTATTACTATGAGTTTGTGAATTCTTGATGTGTATGCTACTTATATCATTACTCTCTTCGGTTTAATTAAATTCTTATGGTTGCAAACATAGAGAATATGCCAGTGTAGCATTAACTTGTTCGAGAGAAAAGTTACATGTTTGGAAAAGAGAGTGTGACAAGGAAATAGGGTTTCCAACCCCTGTTTACACGTTAATGCCTTGACCGGATTAACTTTCTTGGAGAGTTCGTACCATTAGTTATACACTTTAGGCTCGGGAGAGTTAAAGTGAAATAATCTTTGATGGTTGGGAAACACTTGGATTTACAATTAGAATACGAATCTCTATAAGTGCATGCATGTCTAAATTCTGCATTACTCATAGTTAATAGATACGTAGAACTTACAAGGTGGACATAACCCTAACTTATTATTCTCTGTGATTAAATCTTACTACACTTAGCATTCCAACGTTACTTTGATATTATTAGTTCACGCATAAATCAAACCCCCCTTTTCCTTAGAATTTTCGACCAAAAGTCTACTAATAATTGCAATACTTAGTTACCAAGTATTCCCTGTGGGATTCGACACCCAACCCAGTTGGGTTCTATATTTGACAGCGACCGCTTACACTCTCTTACGAGAGCTGTAGTTTGGGCGTCAGCTACTTATCTATTTGGGTAATGTGATGTATACATATGCTTTATTATGTGTTGCTAATGTAATTCCATAGGTTGGTTCCTTTATGTCACATTGTTTGGCTGCATTGATTCACATAGTTCGTTTTGAAAAGATTAAAATTAGGAGGGTGTGATGTTTTGAGGTGAATTTGAGATTGATTGCCTAGGTATTTTAGGTGTCTCTTGGTTAAGCATCGTTGTGTTGTTTTTTTGTGTTTTAATTTCCTGAGGGCATGCAAACGTTCTAAGTTGAGGATGTTGATGTTCTATTGTTTCATGGTACTTTCGATTCATCAAATCAAAAACAATGCAAGTAGGCCTAAGTACTTGCATATTTCTTCATTTTAAGAATCGAAAGTACCATGAAACCATAGCACATCAACACCCTCAACTTAGACGTTTGTATGTCCTCATGCAATAAAACACAACAAAATGACACAACGATGCTTAACCAAAAGAATCCTAAGACACCTATCGCGGTCAATTTCAACTTAAGATCAAGAACATCACCCCCCTCAAATTTTAATACTTTAAAACCAACTGTATGGATATCAATTTAGCACAACAATGTGACACAAGGGAATCAAGCTATGACATTACATTAGCAACAAACAATCATGCATATGTACAAGTTACACTACTCGAACAAATAAGCTATTAGCAATAAAACCCATGTACCCTCACACCAAAAAAGTCCCTCTTACTCAGATAAATCATGCATGTTAATGCTGGGACGATCACGGGACACTCACACTCACAAAGAAGTTCAAATAATGTGCATAGAATACCATAGGATTGCCCTTATTTTATTTACCTTAGCTTTAGGACAGTCATGTTAGGATCACTATAGGACTTTAATCGACTTGAAATGTAGGCTTTGGGGATGGTATGGTACATATGGGAATTTAGTGACTAAGCCTCCTTGGAACTACAATTACTTTAGGGGTCCACTTGTCAACCAATTTTCTTTTATTCCACCCTTTTTCCTCCCTTTTTATTCTTTTATTACTCATTCAAGTTGGGTATGGTATCTTTTATTCTTTCTTTTTCATGTATTTCTTTTCTTTTTTTTGGCTTTTTTCCATTTTTTCTTCCTTTTTCTACTGCACCCAACCTTACTTTCTTCTCTCCTATTTAGACCCTTCTTCATACCAAAATCTAATCACGCACCCCTTTGATAGCTGCCCTCAAGTTAAACGATTTTCCTGAGTTAAAGTACACGGTGTCCAAGGAGTACCAGGGCCAAAACAAGTTCACTATAACTAAAATAGGAAGGTGAAAGGTGAAAAAAATAAAAATAGTCTATCAGGCTGAAAAATCGGGATCAAGGGATACTTATTAACATTTGGTAGGTCATTTGGCTAGAAGTGGACTAATTTCAAGAATGGTCTATGATCCTTTCCTAACCAAATATCCTACAAGCTAGGCAATAATAACCAAGAAAGTTCTATATTCAACACACAATGGGAACGAAGTAAGAATCTCTCACGCACATGGTACAAGGTTGCATCACAAACTATCACCTATCCGGTTAATGGAAATGTTAGCTATGATTATCCTGTCCCTAATTCTAATGCCATAATGAGATTCCCAATAGTCACACATATATACATATCACATACTTTAAATAACTTTTTCGAAGGGGTACCATTTTTTTAAAAACACTTTAAGCACAAATGAAAAAAAACACATCAACTACCTTAGGTACTCACTTTTCACCTTAGTTACACAAAAACAACACAATACAATACAAAACACAGTAAGACACAATGTTTACTAGATATGTTAGTTCTACTATCATACCATGACCGATAGAAAAATTATTGTGGCAACAAAAACCCACGACATTTGTGGTATACCCAACCCCAACTAAAAGACTACGCACTGTCTCCAGTTCATGACAATAATATAAATCAAGTGAGACAAGTCATACCTGGGATGTACTAGGCATCTGACTTATGCTCTTCCCCATCTAAGGGAATCTCAACTGGAAAAAGCGGTGGTCGTGGCAGGGAGTGGATAAAGGATGCAAACATGACAATCTCAGCTCAGCGCATTGCATCATTATCTTTTAACGCCCTAGACTCAAGGGTGGCCTTTTTTAGGGCCTGCTCAAAGGTAATAGAGGGGTTCAATGGATCCTCTGTCCTATGTTTCTTTATCCCAACCTTCGGGACCGTCTCCTGCTCCACAAACAAATTAAATCACCTCAGACCATGTGGAGCCATCAATTAAATAAATGTAGAGATAACTGAAGGAATGACCATAATCTAGCTCTCAATGAGAGAGCGTACCTCTGCTCGTTGTGTGGCTACCTTCTCCCAGATACCACCTAGATCAGGAGCCTCTATATCTCTACACAAAGATGACACTTGCCCTACAAAATCATTAATGTGGGAATATAAATAAATAGTGAATTCTAACATCTCATCCTGGGGTGTCACCCATATCCCGGTCTCAGTAATCTCTAATGTCATCTGAACCCAAGGATGGATCTGTCTATATAATAAAGAAAGCTCGTATTCAACTTCAGTTTGGCGGGCGATAGTCATATCCTACCACTCCTCTAGGATCTATAAGAACTCATGGGGTATTGTAATGAACCCTATATCTATGGTAGTGGGGATATGGGGCACAGTAGATACCCCAACTAGATCAAAAATAGAGGCCGAGGTTGAAGTAGAAATAGTTGTGGACCCCTTTCCTTAAGTACTCATCTCAATTGTATGGCTATTCTCGCCCATATCAAAATCCATACTAGCATTAAACTTCATATTCAGCGTATCACCATGCTCTACCGAACTAAGGGACCCTCATAATAGGCCAGAATCACTATCGGAGGTGTATGAGCTCTTTGGGCAATGATTGGGTTAGTCCGATCATTAATAATACTCGTTTGTGCAATGCTCATCACCTATAATCTCCTATCAACATTTGGGATCTCAGGAACACCTACAGTATCACACAACTACTAGATAAGGAAAGGGAAGGGCAAAGTGGCCAAATCCCTAAATTCTTTCTCATGCAACTCATACCTGAGATTAGCTATAAAGTTGATATAATATCCATATATCAAATTCATGGTCAATGAATCTTAGTACCATGTCAATAGATAGTTCGCAAAATCCAGACACAACTAGAAATAAACCACGGTCCACCAAAATATTGTGGTAAAATTCAGTGTTGCCTTCTTAATCTCCCCCTTTCCCTCAATCCAAAGGGCGTCATCTCCCAAATCAAAATCTAAGTTTGTAATACCCTGCATATTTCTTAGTCCCATTTAGATCATAGTGTGTCAAGGGTAAACTTTAAAAGTAAATAACTCTTGATACGTGTAGAATTTTCCAGTTTTAGACCTATCAAATTGTAGAGAATTGAATCAGCTATACAATGATACCAATTTTGCCTATATCTGATACCTGGTTGAGAAGTTATGGCACTTTTAGTGAGAAAAAGTAGGCCAACACAATAGCACCGCATCACAGTGGAGGGCATATTCACAATTTTCCTCTTTCCAGTGAAGCACCGCGATTATGCCGCATTAACGTGAACACCAAAATCTCGTTCATCCCTTTCCAGTAGCTCACAAAAATTAGCCAGTGTCACGCCAAAAATTGTGGTGGAGTATAGCACTGTGTCACGGTGGAGGAAAATATCATACTCGTCCTTTCCAATGACGCAACGCGAATATACCGCATCACGCCAGAGCCTAAAATGACACTCGCCCCTTTTCCAATAAGCCACCACAATGGTGTCGCATCGCGCCATGGTACAAAATCAGGATTTCCAGTTCTGAATTTATTTTAGCAAAGGGAAATTTAGTATTTTCCCAAGCCCTTAAATCATATAAAATAAGAGATTAAACCTATTTAATCTTAATATGCTGGTTTTCATCAAAATTTCTCTCCAAGAAACCCTAGAGATTCAAATTTTAAATCTCAAGAAACTCTAAAATTCACCGTTCCTTTTCCAAGATAACCCAAAATTCAATGTTCCCAATTCAATATCTTCAAGAAACAATCTTCAAGAGAACAAATAGATATTCAAAGTCAAATGTCTTCATCAATTTCATTAATTAAGGTATGTGGGGTTATTAACAAGGATAATCATTTCATCCTTGTGCCCAAAATAGTTTTAAAGTTGAACTTTTTATGAAATTATATGAATTTCAGTTTAGGGGTTATACCCATTCATCACTAGTTGAAGATTTTGATATTACAAGTGATTTAGATGTTGAATTGCATGTCTACTTTTGTATTTTTATACGTGTGACATTATTTTCTAGATTTGGAATTGAATTTTCAAGATTTTTAATATTTCACATGAATTTTATGATGATTTGACATGAGTTAAAGCATGGGTATTAAGCCCTAGTTTGAATATTGATGTTTCAAGAAAGATGTTGCTTTTAAGCACCTTATGACTAGCTTATATTCAGATTTTTCAGAAAAGATTTGATCTTTTGATCCTCAGTTAAGATAAGAAATCCACTTTACAGTTTCATTATAGTTTACAGAAAATAGATTAGTTTTGATTACAGTTTAAAACAAACAGATGCATAATTGGTTTTCATTATAAACCCTTAGACTAGTTTTAAAGTGGATTTCCTATAGAATGAGCATGCAGATTAAATGGGGTAGTATTTAGCACCGAGTAGTAAGTGTGAGTTTATCACATCCTACTTCCCTAGAACTACGAGCCAACATAGGTTCCGATTATCAGATTATTCCCATGTCTATATGAATGATAGTTACAGATGTGATCACTTAGTTTAGGTTATACTCCTTGGTAAGAGTATGATACCTCTCCCCAATGTGAGGTTTTCCCATAAGGGAACTAGACGTTGAATACTATGATAGCTCACATAGTGTATGTCGGTTAGAAGAACCTCCCTACAGAAAAGTGTAATCCTAACAGAAAAGAATAATAGATCAGCTTTTAGAAACTAATTGTAAAGACTCACGATTTTATTCAGATATTGTTTTACATAAGCCATTATCCATGAGATTTCAGCTTTTAGTTTACAGATACAAAGGTGAGTCTTTTTACACTTAGCATGTATGATTTGAAAACAGACTAAACTTCAGTTCTACTTAGTCCACTAGCAGAAAGAGTAAAAGTACAGCCTTCATGATTCATAATTTTTAGCTTTCAGTTACTCCAGCCAATGTGAGCCATTTATACTTAACATGCATCTTTTTTACAAGTTTATGTGAACATTGAGATATTGTTTTACTTATGCATTCATCTCCACATGTTCAGTACATTACAAAAGTACTGATCCACATATACTTCTATGTGCTACATTGTATCATAATGTAGGTACCAGTTCAGTTATAGTCCATGTACCATGATTAGACAGTTGTAGATTCCAGCCAGCAGATGATGAGTCCTCCTACTTTGGGGACTCCAGTGAGATGTTATTTATGTACTTTACTTTCTCACTCATATGTATTGATTAGTAGTAGTTAGAGTTATGTCCTAGCTATCTATGGTCAGTATAGTAGAGGCTTCACAGATGTCAGTTAGTGTCAGTAATATAATTTTGGTTCTATTCTTCAATTTTATTAGAATGTGAAATTATATTAGTATTGTACTTTTCCTAGATTTCATCATGATTGTATTTACGCATAGTACACTCAGTTATTTTATACATCTTTAAATCAGTTGCTTAACATTATGCCAGTACAAGGGTTGGTTTGGGATCACTTGTGGTCCTAAGCACCGTGTGACGACTAGGGGGTAGTCTTAGGTCGTTACAAGGTTGGAGATCCATCTAGCCAAATCTAGACTCTGTCTCTTATTATCTGCATCCCTCAATGAGCATCTTTCTCGCGAAGATCTCAATCTATAATCACACTTAGCAATAGATGTCGGGGCTAGATAATCAAGCCTAAAAATAACCCAGCAGATGGCCGCCCCTAAAATATCAACTAGCACCTCTCTCACCAAAGTGGACTCTAGCCGGGGCTGTACTACACCTCTGCCACCTCGAGGTGTGGTCAAATCAAGGAAGGCAGCATAAGATGCTAAGAACTTATGAACTATAGCTTGGCTGTAAGAACCCCGAGGTATAGTCATCCACCCAAGATGGTATCGATCCAATATGGCCCGTAGGTTTAGTGCCCCTACTATTTCTGCTAACTCAATCCTCATCTCATCCGGTATAGGCCTCATGGGTCGACCCATCTTAGTAATAAAATTGTCCCGCTCATAAATCACATGCATCTCTACTATACACCAAATCAGGTTTACCATAGCTATGGGCATAGCCGAGGTATGTGTAGACTCAGCAACTAGGTAAACCTATGGTGAAATGGGAGGCTGCGGATCTTATGCAGGTGGCTCTGTGGCTTGTGCTAAAGATGATGACACTTGTTGTGATGTCTGGGTCGTACCCTTCTCAGACTGGGGTACTATTGAGGCTAAGTCATCCTCTGACCCATCCTCAGACTGGGGGTCCTGTGTGGCCTCCTCCTCAGAATCATCATCAGATACATGCTTACTTCCTCAGACTGGGGAGAGTATGGTGGTGAGGTCCTGGATGACTTCATCCTCATCCTAGAAACAATTATGGCTTCATCCATCTAATCCCCGGTCGGAGTAGATGAGGGATGTGAGCCCCACTGAGTCCGAGGTAGGAATGAACTCCCAAAGTAGCTGTAATAATGGATGGAGCTACAGCCTATCTCTAGCACCTAATCCATGGGGTTTCTAGTCTATTTGAGGTAACCGGTTAACCCTCCACTGAGCCACTACGCTCAAGGGACTCATCCCGTTGCCTCTATTGTCCTACCTTTTTCATGGTAGCCTTAGGTGCCTAGTTGTTAGTGCCTTGAAAGAGAATAACGGAGTGCAATACAACAACAACAATAAACCCAGTGTATTCCCACATAGTGAGGTTTGTAGAGGGTAAAATGTACGCAGCCCATACCACTACCTCTAGAGAAGTAGAAAGGTTATTTCTAATAGGCCCCCGGATCAAGACAAATAATAGTAAAAAAAATTGTAATAAAGCATAAACAAGACAGAATAACAGAAACAAGACACTACAAGTAATACCCTGTGCTAACGAACCAAAGGCACCACTACCCCCATACCCTCCTACTAGCAACTCCAACCTTTGGACATAGACCAAAGACTACCAGTCCAGCTACCCCAAAGCTCTCCTAACTACTAGATACAACTCACCCACAAACATTCTTCGTACCTTCCTATATAGGGTTATGTCCTCGGTGAGATGTAACTACTCCATGTCACGTCTAATTACCTCTCTCCAGTATTTCATCAGGCTACCCCTAGCCCACCTAAAACCATCCAAAGCTAGCCTCTCACACGTATGAACTAGGGCATCTGTGCCCCTTCTCTCGGATAGTCTCATTCCTAACCCTATAACTCCTAGTAATCCTACACATCCAATACAACATCCGTATTTCTACCATCTTTAATTTTTTAATGTGAGCGTTCATGACTGTCCAATACTCCGCTCCACACAGCATGGTTGGATGGACTGCCACTTTGTACAATTTACCTTTAAGATTAAGTGACACCTTCTTATCATATAACACTCCCGAGGCAAGCCTCCAGTTCATCCATCATTCCATAATACGGTGGGATATATCTTCATCAATTCCCCTAAATCATTGACTTGAGATACCTAAAAGTATCCTCTTATGAACAACCTATGAATCCAACTTTTCTACCTCCTAATTCTCCTACCTCAAGCCATTAAACTTACATTCTATATACTCTGTCTTTCTCCTGCTAAACTAAACCATTTAGACTCAAGGATTTGTCTCCAAACCTTTAATTTATCATTCACACCCCACCCTCAGCCCCACACCCCATACCCCACCCCATGTATCATCAATCAAAATAACATCATCAGCAAAAAGCATACACCAAGGCACCTCTCCTTGAATAAGCCGCATCAACACATCCATCACCAATGCAAACAAAAATAGGCTAAGAGTTGATTTGAAACTAACTGTGTAGAACTGATAGGTGAAAAATAAAGTTGATCTCTACCAGGAGGACCTTTACTCCCAGATGGAATGTCCATAGCATTGTATTGATGACATGGTTCTTACTGCCACCTCCATAAGTATCAATACATGCTCTTCCATGTCCCTCGTATGGTCAATAACCTGAGAGAAGGAAGACCAGTTGCTATCAAATACTCTAAAGGATATATCATAGGAATATGCTTGGCCTACTCAAGAAACCCAATCTCATACTAATAAATCGAAAGGAACCTTGTTGTACTAACAAACCCAACTCTAGCCCGAGAATCACTCAGTGAACCTAATGTCATCTCTGGTTGTGAGGTATCTATAAAAAGTCTTCGTATCCCTAAAGCTAATCTTGAAAGGCTAAAGCAGTCATAAACTTTATCGGAGCCTAGGTTGGCCCTAAATCTTCTAACCGACGCTGAAGATCTTTGATGCTAACCTCTGACTCCCTAATCTAAAGTTGTTTTGAAGTTTTGGAAACATATGCTAAACTCTCATTCGTATTTATTAATAACCTTGAATCATCTATCTGGTATAGAATAGAGCCAAAGAATCTACTTGAGGCTTAAAGAAATACAGACACATGACAAAGAGTAAAGAATATAATTTTCTAAGAATTACCTATAACCTCCCAAAGATAGGTTAAAGACATCTTCATATTGATCTGCGGGACTCTACTAGATACTTAGCTCTTGTACCAACACACCAATAAACCTAGTATCTAATACCAATTTATCATGACCCAATTTTTAATGTCATGATGGCACCTACTACAACCCCACTATAGATAAGCTAACCCATAGTTTAGAACTGCTAGTAAGAGACTACAAAGACAAGTGAATGAAGATAGCAAAATAAATATAATAAAAGACTAATATATTTAAGATAGTCCCAAAACCTAGTGGAATTAGTGAAAAAGCTTATAATATAATAATAATAATACAAAATAAAGTACTAAATAAATATATAGGTATAACCCATCTCTGAATACAATATAGAGATTAGTCTACTCCATAAGAGAGAGAATATTAATACACTAAATGCCATGAGCTCATCCAAAATCTCTGATCAATAGTTGCTCCACTCGATGCACACAACAATGATGCGCACCCATAAACAACCTACAGAAGTGTAGTATGTACCAGACATGTGGTACTTACTAGGCAACTGTTGATTGAGCTCTAAATAAAATGCAAATATAGATAGCATAGAAGTAGGAATATAACTTCTGCCAAATATCCAGTAAGATAACATAATAAAACTAGGGAGGCAATAAGGATGAACTACCCTATTCTAGCCATACTCAGTCACTAAAGCACTATACTGTATCTTACTAGCCAATATATAAATAAAGAGTAGAAGAAAGACATATGTTAGTATAGAAGGCCAATTAATGGATATACAATATGAATAAACAAAGAAAGGGAGGGATATATAGTAATACTATAGCTAGATACATATATATATATATATACACAAGACTAACTCAAAGGTACAACCTAAGGTAGTCATACTAATATCTTAAGGCCTCCTAATCATAGTAGGAACTAGTGTTGGCTTAATCAGGGTCCCTAATCCAAATGTCTAAACATGAGATAAATATCTATAATATAAATAAATGTAAGAGAAAGCAATTAGAATCATACCTCAAACCTCAGTATTCGTCCATAATCAACCTATCATAAACTAACCATATTAATAATAATAAAGTAACTAGCTAGTTCAGATAAATAATACCTTAATCGAGCCCTATAACTTGGAAAGTTCAATCAATACACAACACACAACACACATCAAACTACACCTATAACTTATATCTATACAACCTCTCATAATACTGATATATATAAGGACCAAACCATATACTGGTGATAGGCAATGAATATGCAAGAGTGAATGCAAAAAATATCCATGATGCCATAACTAATATAAGTGCCATAATGTAACCCAATATATGCACATGCTCTAGTTCGATGGATCACAAAGATAGGACCGACTATTACCTTTTTTCTCAGGCATAATGGCTCACTAACAAAGAGGCTCTTAGGGGAATCGAGAGGGCCTGTATACACCGACCTGATCCTGATCCAGGATTCCAATTATCATTATCACCAATCTACTTCATCTAGTACTAAAGATATATATATATATGTGTGTGTGTGTGTGTGTGTATAAAATGCACAAACTTGAACTGTGGCTAAAAGAGTGGAAGTCTATAAATCTATTGCCTGAGGTCAACTCCAAGAATAGATCATCATAAAAGTGTGGAAAAGGTCAAAATCTCTCCCAACCAGAGTAACTAGTAGCGATAAACCATGGTATATATGTCGATCAAATCTCTAAAATATCATTTTTAGTTCTAAAAGCTCATAAATCATCCATTAAGATAGTATAATTCCCATTATCAAAGGATTTATTTTAAAGGTGAAAAGTGGGAATAAATCCATTTTTAGGAAAACAATAGTAAAATTATGTTTTTAGTTAGAATCGTATCATTAAGTAAGCATGAATGTACACGAATTAATGCATGGCATTAGAAGTATCCAAGAAACACAAGTATAATTGTCTAAGCATATAGAGACTACGCCTATGTCATTTGCAAGTATAGATCACTTACCCAAAGTCTAACTAATATCATGATCATAGCCTCAGGATTAATAATAGATAACTAACGTAAGAACAATACCATAATTTAGGAAACCATACTAATCCACATATTTAATTAGTAAACATTATACAAAAGGATCCTTAGCCTCAACTATGTCCAACATACTAGTAACCTAGGGTAATAGGATCCTACAAGAATAATAAGCATTTCATCTTAAAGGTCAACTGTAACACCCTAATTTGCTGAACCGGAATGTTACACAGTGCTCATGACCCCGTAGGACCATAAGCTAACCCATGACTAACATCTGTACCTGTATACTACATAATATAACATAATAATATGGAAACATGCACTGAAAGGCCATAAGGTTCAATACTAAACATAACATGGATAAGATAACATCTGTGGAGTAATACAATACCCAAAACAAAACTGTAAACACTAAAGTCTGAAACATAATAGTCTGTATCTAGTCTAAAAGCCTCTACTGTTTGAATAATCTGAATAAGGAGTTGATGGGACATATCCCCAACTAACTCCAACTAATAAATAATTAAATAAATAGTAGAAAAATACTCATGACCTCGAAGGATGAGGACTCACTTCTATTCTGACTGTTGGGACTGGAATCTACTGCTGATCTGGAACTCGTGTCTCTGAACCAATGGTGTAACATAAAAAAAAAGAAAGCACCATAGAGAAAATACGTCAGTAAAATAGAATGTACAGAGTATACATGTGAGGTAGGCTATATGTAAAGGTTAACATGCATGAATAATGCTAGATGACTGTCTAACATGAATGCGAGAATGCATACATAAATATGTAACTGTAACTGACACTGTGATATCGTGATTACTGAATCTAAATACTGATGACACGACATACTAATAACTGATATAATTGATAGCATAAATAGTTGTATCTGAGAGTAACTAATAATATGGATGACTGTATCTGACAGTCTTGAATCTGATAAAACTATCTGAGTTTCTTACTGTAGTTGAGTCAACTATATCTGATAGTCTTGAATCTAAAGAACTATTGAGGTTTTTTACTGAGACTGGTAATGAAACTATGGGAGGTATTATTTAACTGATATGCCCCTGATACGCCATTATGGCTGAGTTGGGGTCCAATCTGTAACCCCAATTGGAAGGGTGTCAATACCGTACCACTAGTAAGGACAAGCTGTGGGTAACCCTTATCTGAGAGTATCCCCAAAAGAAAATGGTGGGGCCCTTATCTGATAGTGCTTATCCACCTCATTAACCCTCATCAAATAGTGTTGATGTCTCAACCTATGCTGGCTACATAGTTCTGGAATGCAAGGATGACTTCTAAGGATCACACCCTTATCTGATAGTGTGTGTCCCTATCCTTTGTTTCACTCGGTGCTAATTCCTACTCCCACATGAATGGACACTGAACATGATTTACTGAACAAAACATAAGCTGAGTTACTAAGTTCCGTTGACTGATGGACTACTACTAATATCTGATAATTGACAGAGTCATGAGATCATGGAGATTTTTCCTGAGTCATAAGACTATCTAAAGTCTAAAGATTCATAGCTTGATTGAGAGTATCATGAAAACATGACATGGATCTAGGTACACAGCTAATATTTTAGGTGCAAGTGCCCACAGGACTCGATAGAAGGAAACTGACAAAGCATGACTTACTTGAATACATAATAATCATCATAATACATTTACTGAAGCATTTCATCAAACATGTGATAGGCATAAGCTTGTAAGTACATAGGGATTTCATGATATCATGCTAATTAGACACCTTCCCTTCATCTAGGTATTCAACCAAACACATTGTAGGCATAGAATGTGTAAACAACATCATACAACAATTAACTATCGTGATTCAATTCCAATTTAATCATTCAAGGGTTTACTCCTAGGGTTTCATGAATCTATACCGATACAAATAAACCCATATGGAATTTAACACTCATTCATGGAATAAAATTCAATTATTCAATATCAACATGAACAAAAGCAGCCCAATCATGAAATTCATAAGAAAATCCATAACTTGAATTTAGAAAAAGGGATTCTTGGGCTTCATGGACGAAAGGAGTCCATGAATGAACACCATTCAACCTTTGTTCGTGATTTCATGAAGATTGATGGTGAAACCTTCTTGAATTTGAATCCCCAATAGAAATCCTAGCTTGTTCTTGAGATAAAATTGAGAGAAAATAGCATATTTTGGGTTAAGAATGTCTAAATCACGTGTTATTGGGTTTAAATAGGGGTAGGAAATTAACCCATTTAACCATAGACACATCATTTAATTTCAATAAAATTTTCCAGAACTGGACCCCTTGTGCGATGCGGCGTTATCGCGTCGTGTCACTGAAAATTGAAAATTGGGAAATTAAGGGATGGCTCAACGTGGAGCCCTCGCGTTCCCCCTTCCTTCGTGGCCTAAAACACACTCGCAAATGGATAATTCTAAATTTGAGTGCTGGCGCAATGCGCCATAATTGCGAACACCTACTGGAAATTGCCAAATGCCATTTCCTGTTGTGGCGCAGAAAGAGAATACTGGGAAGAGAATACTTGTTCTTGACTATGACCTTATTGAGTAGATGGTAACCAATGCACATTCTGAGATAACTGTCTTTCTTGTGCACGAATAAGACTGGTGCACCCCATGGGGAAACACTGGGTTTAATAAATCCCTTATCTAAGAGATCTTTTAACTGTTCTTTCAATTCTTTGAGTTCTATAGGTTCCATTCAGTATGGAGGAATGGATATAGGCTGAGTGTCTGGAAAGAGATCAATACCAAAGTGTATTTCCCTTTCGGGAGGAATTCCTGGAAGATCTTCGGGAAAGACATTTGAATATTCATTTACAACTGGAACTGATTTAAGACTAGGAGTCTTG
The DNA here is from genome assembly GCA_030864225.1 of Capsicum baccatum var. pendulum. Classification (NCBI taxonomy): domain Eukaryota; kingdom Viridiplantae; phylum Streptophyta; class Magnoliopsida; order Solanales; family Solanaceae; genus Capsicum; species Capsicum baccatum. Next base: position 125,615,307 of record CM061557.1, read on the forward strand.
GAACTAGAATCTCTAACAAGACCAAGATTGTAAACACATCCCTTAGATATTATTTTCCTTACCCAAAGGTATGAAACAAGTTAACTCCTGAAAGCAGATACACTACCCTTCCACTTAAGGACAGGTTTATTTGGAAACTAAAAATAGACTATTCTATTTCTGCAGTCGACTGTGGCGTAGTATAAATAAAGCCAATCCATGCTAAGAATAACATCAAAATCAGTCATCTCTATATTGACTAAGTCTACTGAAGGGACTTTCTAAAATATCATAACCGGACAGTTCCTGTATACCCATTGGGCTATAATGGTTTTGCCCACTGGCTAGATACTGGGAAGAGCTCTGCTAGAATTTCGAGACTGATTCCAAAATCAACTACTATACAAAGAGTAACAAAAGACAAAGAAGCTCCTGGATCTAGCAAAGTGTAAATATGAACATAAAAGATTAGTAACGTACTAATAACTACATCAAAAGAATTTTACTGATCTTGTCGGGTCTAAAGAGCATATAGTCTATTTGGGCATTGTCCGCTAGTAGCACTGGTGGTGGCACCCTACTGATTCGGGTAATTGAACTAAGCTAAGGAGCGAAGATGACTCTAATAACCTAACTGAGGGCATTCTCTGACCCTGTGGCCTGGCTTGCTAAAACCAAAATAGACATCACTGCTAGCTCTGCAAGCACCCTTGTGGTTCTTACTATAAGTCTGACAAAGGGTATTAGTTCGGGCATTGCTGACACTGCCCTGAGACTTAGAGCCTAGCACTCTATCTATGAACTTAGGAGATGGAGCACTGGCTGAAGAAGGAGATGGAATTGATGACTTAGGACAAAACTAAAAACAGTTTCCTTTTTCTGATTTAGGCTAACTAAAATTGAAGCTACCTGTCCTAGCTTTCTTATTCTTCTTTTCCCTCTACTTAATTTTCTGCTCCTCTATCTGTTGAGCATGGGTCATAAGTCTGGTTAAAGTCATGTCACTATTTATCATGGCGGATCTGCACTCATTAACCACGTTATCATTTATCCCTGAAGAAAACTTACTCATCTTAGATCTGTCATTTGCAACCACATGAGGGGCATATCTAGCTAATTGAGTAAACTTTAGAAAATACTCTTTCATCATCATATTGCCCTTCCTGATGTTGATGAATTCTAGTACCTTAGCCTCTCTAATATCTTGGGGAAAGAATCTGTCTAAGAATGTACTGACAAACTACTCCCACTCTATAGGGCCTGCATCATCTGACCATTCTTACTTCTACTGTTTGAACCAAGTATGAGCCACATCCTACAACTGGTATGTATCTAACTCAGCACTCTCAACAGTAGTCACCCCCATGATGTCTGTCACTTTTTGAACTTGATCAATGAATTCCTGAGGGTCTTCATCTACTTTAGACCCATGGAAGGATGGAGGATTCATTCGGGTGAAGTCTTGAATCCTAGATGCAGCTGAGTTGGCCACTGGGTTTGTCAAAACAACAACTGGTCGCTCATTATAGGAAGCTACTGACTGAGAAAGAGTGGTAAACACGGTCCTGAACTCCACGTGAGAAACATGATCGCCCAAAGGTTCTTCGGGCTGAGGGGCTAACTGATTTCTTCTCTTAGGAGGCATATTCTGAAATAAAGAGAAGAAGAAGATTAGACTGAGAGATTGACTTATGATTATGCTCACTGGCATGACATAAATACTGAAAGAAGGGAAATTATTCCTAAACATCTCATAGCCTCTTACACAAATGTGGCGCACAACACACCCATGTACTCTCTCTACTAGATGTGGCTTTCAGACTTCCCAGGACTCTATTGAACCTGGCTCTGATACCATGTTTGTAAAACCCAAATTTGTTGAACCAAAATGCTACACGATGCTCATGACCCCGTAAAACCACAACCTAACCCATGACTGATATCTATACCTGTATAGTGCATAATATAACATAGTAATGTAGAAACATGCACTGAAAGGCCATAAGGTTTAATACCAAACATAACATGGATAAGATAATATCTGTGGGGTAATACAATACCCAAAACAAAACTGTAAACACTGAAGTCTGAAATATAATAGTCTGTATCTAGTCTGAAAGCCTCTACTGTCTTAATAATCTGAATAAAGAGTTGATGGGACATAGGCCCAACTAACTCCAACTAATAACTAATCAATAAAATAGTGGAGAAATAATCATGTCCTCAAAGGATAAGGACTCACTTCTATTATGACTGCTAGGACTAGAATATACTGTTGATCGGTAACTCATGTCTTTGAACCTATGGTGTAACATAAAAAAAGAAAGCACCATAGCGCAAATGCATCAGTACAATGGAATGTACTGAGTATACATGTAAGTTAGGCTATATGAAAGGGTTAACATGCATGAATAATGCTAGCTGACTGTCTAACATGAATGCGAGAATGCATACATAAATACGTAACTGTAACTAACACTATGATATCGTGATTACTGAATTTAAATACTGATGACATGACATACTAATAACTGATATAACTGATAGCATAAATAGTTGTATCTGAAAGTAAATGATAACATGGGTGACTGTATCTGATAGACCTGAATCTGATGAAACTATCTGAGTTTCTTATTGTATCTGAGTCGACTGTATCTGACAATCTTAAATCTGAAGAACTATCTGAGTTCTTTTACTGAGATTGGTACTGAAACTGTGGGAGGTAGTATTTAACCAACATGCCCCGGATATGCCATTATGGCTGAGTTGTGGTCCACTCTGTAACCCCAATTAAAGGGTGTCAATATCGCACCACTGGTAAGGACAAGCTGTGGGCGACCCTTATCTGATAGTGTCCCCAAAATATAATGGTGGGGCCCTTATCTGACAGTGCTTATCCACCTCATCAACCCTCATCGTGCAGTGCTGATGTCTCAACCTATGCTGGATACATAATTCTGGAATGCAAGAATGACTTTTAAGGATCACTCCTTCATCTGATAGTGTGTGTCCCCATCCTTAGGTTCACTCAGTGCTAATTCCTACTCCCACATGAATGGACACTGAACATGATTTACTAAACTAAACATAAGTTGAGTTACTAAGTTACGTTGACTGAGTCATGAGATCATGGAGATTTTTCCTGAGTCATAAGACTATCTGAAGTCTAAGGATTCATAGCTTGATTGAGAGTATCGTGAAAACATGACATGGCTCTAGGTACATAGCTAATGTTTTGGGTACAAGTACCCCCAGGACTCAATAGAAGGAAACTGACAAAGCATGATTTACTTGAATACATAATAATCATCATAATATATTTACTAAAGCATTTCATCAAACATGTGATAGGACTAAGCTTGTACATACATGGGTATTTCATGATATCATTCTAATTAGACACATTCCCTTCATCTGGGAATTCAACCAAACACATAGTAGGCATAGAATGTGTAAACAACATGATATAATAATTAACTGTCGTGATTCAATTCCAATTTAATCATTCAAGGGTTTAGTCCTAGGGTTTCATGAATCTATAACAACACAAATCAACCCATATGAAATTTAAAACTCATTCATGGAATACAATTCAATTACTCATTATCAACATGAACAAAAGTAGCCCAATCATAAAATTCATAAGAAAATCGATAACTTGAATTTAGAAAAGGGATTCTTGGGCCTCATAGATGAAAGAAGTCCATGAATGAACATTATGCATACCTTAGTTCGTGATTTCGTAAAGATTTTTGGTGAAACGTTCTTGAATTTGAATCCCCAATAGAAACCCTATCTTGTTCTTCAGAGAAACTTGAGAGAAACTAGTATATTTTGGGTAAAGAATGGCTAAATCACGTGTTATTGGGTTTAAATAGTGGTAGGAAATTGACCCTTTTAACCCTGGACGCATCATTTAATTTTAGTAAAATTTTCCTAAACTGGACCCCTGGCGTGACGCGGCGTTATCACGCTGTGTAACTGGAAATTAACAATTGGTAAATTGAGGGATGATGCGACACGGAGCCATCGCGTTGCCCCTTTCTTCATGACCTGGAACTTTGGCGCGTCGCGGGAAAATTTGCGCTGAGACACTGGATAAAGGAAAATTCTGAATTTGAGTGCTGGCACGATCCTCTATAATCGTAGACACCTACTGGAAATTTCCAAATGCCATTTCCTCTTGTGGCACAGCGCGCCACTGACTAATATGGCGTTGTTTTACGACGAGAACTTGAAATAGTCAAAAATTCATACCCGGTTATCGGATTTAAGCGTATCATATATCGATGGAAAGCTTATTGAATTTCCCATATGAAATAAAGTGAAAATATTGAAAATTCCTCATTGAATAATTATCATTCACTTTAGAAGATAATACTAGGCATTCTTGGGACTAAATTTGCTAAAAAACTTTGGGATAGTACATCGATTCACCTTTCTATCCCCAAACTTCTAAATTAGGCTAATTCATGGAAATATACCCATAATCATATCCTAATTTACATGTAATATATATAATAAAATATCTCATGAAAAAGAGTAGACAGAAGCCTACCTCGATGTCGAGCCGTAAGTCCTCAAATTTCCTATAAATTATTCTTGTTTGCTCCATAATCCTCAAATACCATCATGCTATCAAAAATATTATCTACACATCATTAGGAGTAAAATGACACGTATATTTTTATATAACGAGTTGGGTCTAGAATGGGTTGCGGGCCTGTAAACAAAATCTAAAATTGAAACCTTTGTGAGTTCCATCAATGGACATAGAATTTATACTCAAAATTTGAACACAAATAGTGAATAAATTGGGGCCTAAATTAACCCCTTAATTCTAGGGATTTAAGACCTAATTTCTAAGAATTCACAATGAAATAGGATGGAAATTAATGAGAATATTAATGGAAAATGACCAAGGAGTGTTAGGCTAGCTTACCTTAGCTTCAATGCACGATTCTTCACTCTTTCCTCTATTTAATCTCTCAAAATAATGTAAAAATAGTGAAGAAAATGATGGAAAATTAGGTTAAAAGGAGGACTTATCCATCCCAGGTGTCACTAAAGTGGTCACTAGCCGCAAAAGTGGGTACTCAACCACTAAAGTGGTCTAGAACGAGGCACGGGTACCTCTAAGTATTCATATTAATACTAAAGTGGTGTCTGCTTAAGCGGACCTTGACCGCTAAAGCAGACCCGAGCCCAACGGCCAAGGCCCCTAAAATAGCTTAATGGTTCTAAAGCACTTGCCACTAAAGTGACTCCATGACTACTAAAGCGGTCATACCAGATATCAGATATCATATTTTGCTAAGTCCAATAATAGATTTTGATTGGGTGCTCAAAATTCGTTTGGAACCCCATGAGTGCAAATGAATTATGTTATCATATAAAATTTGATGTTTCAAACTTAATGGAACCATAAAAAAATTACATCTAAGATTGTCTCAACAAAATGTTAGGCCCACACCTATAGTTTTATTTTTTATATAATCCACCCAACAACCCAAAATGAGTTTGAATGCCTCAGGACCTAAACCAATGATCCCCAAACCTAAAATCAATGTTTTAGATCTAATGATGCTATCGAATTCCCATTTGAGGTAATCTACTAAGATTTTTTGTATGAGAACAAATCCTAAATAGTGAAAGCTCTAAAATAGAAAAATATGCCTAAAACTCAAATGAACTATCGGATAACCAAACTAACAATTTTTATGAGTCACAACTGACCTGTAGCCACTATGGGATGGCTTAAAATACCAGAAATATGCGTAAATCAGGGAAATAAGAAAGAGGGATATTACATTAAATTTGTTTAAAGATCATGACATAACTATTGTTATCACCCGAATAAGGCCAATATGATGAAAAATTCTTTGAGTAGAAAGATGGTGAGTATGGGTAATCTTACATTGTTAATAGCTAAATAATGGCCTTTGACCATTGATGTATATTCAGTAAGCACTTATTGCATGAAGATATTTTAACTTGCGAGAATAAAAATTAAAGAATTAATGCAAGAAAAGATTAATATGATATTTTAGGTTACTCTTTTATCATAGTATGATGCACTTGTAATTAAGGAGATTTTTGTGTTTTTATATTTTAGTAAACCCTAGTCCTATAAATAGAATAATACGAATATTATTAGCTTGCACTACATTTTTAGTGAATACTCTTGTGAGTTTATAAGTTGAATCCCTTTATCTATATATTCAATCTATCTTAAATATCTTTTGGTAAGATTATTCATGTATGAGTTTAATTTTCTTCTGCCTTAAATTTATCTAGTAGTTTCTTATTCAAACTACAGAATTATAAATCTATATTTGTCATTCTATAATTATTTTAATTGTGGGATTTCTCTTTCTTTCTTCCCTATCTTCCTTTGATTTTTTTATTATATCTTTATTTTAAATCTTATTTTACATCAATTTGTACCAGCGAAAGGCTAAAGAATAGTTCCTACAATTCATTAGCTTTGGCTTATTATTTTTTTAGAAAATGCAAAAACAAAAAAAGTTTGGATAAAAAGATTGAGCAATTTTTTAGTTGATATTGTTGTATTTTGTTAGAAATAATCTAAAGTGCTTGAATATCAAATTTAAGAGCAATTGAAGTAGATTTTGTTAATTTTTCTCTCATTTTTGAGTTGAAATTCTGCACTTTTAAAGTACGAAAAATAAGTTTTTGAGCTCTTTTATGTAAATTTCGGCACCATCTTTTGGATCTAAGTAAACTTTATTAGGTTTGAATTTTGGGATCAAAGGATTATATTGGGTTCAAAATTAGGCTATTTCTCCTAGTATAGATTTTTATAAAAAGAAATGGAGTTTGAGTTGATTCCTTACTTTTAAAACTATTGGGTGATGCTTAAAAATGTTTCACATTAATTGATTAAGCTTGATTTGAGTTGGGTCATGATAGATTTGATGAATGTAGTGTTTTTAGCTTGTTTTGAGTGATTTTTTTTTGCTCCAACTCTTAGATTTGTGTTATTTGGCTTATTGATAAAATTCTATTATGAGTCAATTTATTTAGCTAGATTACATTGATAATTAGTTATTCATGTGTTATCTTGTTATTTTTGTGTTCGTATTTTATTGCTCATTAATTTCTTTTATATTTTTCTCTTTTTTAATTACGTTGTGTATTTATTTCATTCCTTGTTTGTTAGTGTGTTTTTGTCCTTCTTTGCTAGTGTTATAAACTCCATTTTGAACCTATACTTGAAAGCTTGATTTGATCTTATTTGAGATTGTACAACCTTGAAGAGACTAGGAGATACTCTTGAGTGGTAAAAGGCTTGAGTAGTGAGATCATTTGAATGTGGCCCTAAAATCCTATGATATATAAGTGTATACATGAATAGAAAGAAAATTAAGCATAATTATTTGAGTAATACACATAAGGGAGTGACTTGTGAGGTCCATTATTTTTACCAACCACTTTTCTTTTCTTAATTATGTGTTACATAGGTTCAAGAAGTTGTAATGAATGTTAAAATGACAATGAAGAAAGGAAAATTTCATCTCATAACTTTACTTCTAATAGAAATCATTGTGAAGATTTTATGACTATAGTGGTGCTTCTAAAATATAAAGAGAGCATAAACCTAATGAAGATTTCACTAAATTTGAAGTCATTGTGGATAGATATGAGAGTTGTTGCACATTTTATTGCATTTTAGGTGTAGATAAATTATGTTATACCAACTTCATTAATCCTTCTTTGGTTGAGTGACTGGACAAACCTTGTCAAAAGAAAAGTTCATCACATAAATTTGTTGGAAGGTTGGTTGACAAAATGGTCAAGATTATTTTTTTACCATTAAAGCTATCAAGGGGGAATTTAGTATGATGTCTACCCTTTGTCTTCTCATTTGGTATGTTTAGGAGCTCCTTGGATCAAACATAATAAGTTTTGGTTTGATAGAAATTTGAGAAAGCTTGTTGTTGTAGAGTCGATGGGACGAAAGCATGTCTTCACTTCTATGGTCATTAAGGAATCTTCAATAAAAAATAAGAAAGTCAAGAAAGTAAAATTAAGACTATTAACTTAAAAACTGATGTACAAAGTTATTCCAACATTTCAACAAGAGTCTTTGAAACTTCTTGTAATGCTAAGTTAAAAATTAAAGTGAAGAGTCATCCCAATGACTCAAAAGGAACTCTTGAAGCCTATTACACTATAAATAATAGGAGAGAGTGAGAAAAGAAAAATAAAACTAAGGGCATAAATAGTAGCAACTCAAACTATGAAAAAATATATTCAGAATGAAGTGGGTGAGTGACTACAAGCACAAAAGAAAATAGAGTTGATAAATGAGAGAGAATTGTCATGAGAAGAATAAAAGAAAAGTAAAAACAAGAGAGCGTGAGTGAGAAGTATTTTTATTCTAACTCTACCTTTTTGAATTTTTGTTCTTCTAGTGATTTTACTTCTTTAGTAGGTGTTCTTAAAGAAGGGAACGAAATGAATGGCTCAACATGGAAAGAAATTCAAGCATTGAAAGAGGCAAGTCAGGTTGGGACGACTTCTTAAGTGAGCATAATTTTAGAAAATCAAGGTAAAGAAGATTGTTTAAGTGCTCCCAAGGTAAGAAAGATAATCCTAGTTCTCTAGTTACTTCAAATGCATTTGATAGTGACTCGACTGTGAATGTAAGACCATTTTTGATGAGGTTGATAATTTTTTACTTTTAGTTAATATATGAATGGATGACATACACTAGTTGATTATAATTGTAGAGCTAAAATTGTAATTGATTGTGAGATTAAAGAATTTCAAGCTAGTGTTATCTGAAATATGGGAAAATGTGATGTTTCTTTGAAATCTTGTGATTAAGATGAATATATTTCTACTTTAGCTATTAGGAAAACTAAAATATAATGATGAATGTCTCTTTGTAAGTGAGTTTTATTAGAATAATTCTTTATTATATAAGGAAATGAATATGCTCTGTGGTAGTACTCTTGGAATGGAGAATGAAATGTGTGATAATATCCCTTTTGAGCAAAAAGAATGTCAAATTTTTAAAATATTTAACAGTTCTTTATTTGGTGAAAATATTCATGAAAATCTAAAATGTGTTTTTATGTTGATAATATAGTCATTCACAATGATCGTAACTTGAAAATTTAATTTGAAAGTTTTAACACTACTGATGAATTCCAGTCAAATGATTCTTTTCTTTTTAATTTGTGTTTGATGAAAATGATGATTCAAAATTTAAAGAGTGCATGACTTATGAAAATGATTCTTGTGGATTAATTGAGGGTGCTAATTGTTTGAATGTTAGCAATCTAACTCCCAAAATATTTGTTGAAAGCATTTACTGTGTTAGAAAGTCCTCCAAAAAAAATATCTTTAAAAGAATGAGAAAGAGGCACAAGTACTAGTAGTTTATTGATAGATTCTAATTTTTGTGTATATTTATTTACTAACTCTAATCTTGGCTCTGAGGATATACATCGGTTAGAATTTTTTAATGCTTCTAGAAAGAAATGTAGATATGATCCATTTGAAGCATTGCTAAATATCCATGAATGTAAATGTGCTATCCTCTTTTTGATGAGTTTGTTAACTTTATAGATTTGTTTGTAAAACACCATTAAGAGCGATCTACAAAGCGGTAAGATACTTGGAAGCGTCCTCTTGGGCTACAAATATTTTTGAGGTATCTTTGTCCTCTAAATTAAAGAATGATTTATTGAATGATTAGTACTTATTTGTGCGCTTTCTAAAGCAATGAAGATAAATTTCTATGGGTTTGACCTTTATAATAGCAACTTTGTTATGATTGAATTTTATGATTTTGACTTTTATAATAGAAACTTTGTTATGATTGGTGAAAATTCTTTAAGATCACTATTTGATTCATGTTGTGAGTTACTAACTGAGAATTTAAGAAAGTTTTGGGGTTGGTATTTGTGTTAGATCTCAAAAATATATGCTTGTGTTTAAGGTTTGTGAATGATATTGTTAGTTCTCTTAATTTATGGTTAGAATATTACCATCAAAATGTGAATTGAGGATCAATTTGGTCCAAGTTGTTGAAGAAACTAGTTTTGACTTGAAAGTTCTAATATATTGAATTATTAGTTTCTTTAACCTATGCTATGATGATGACAAATTTTGACTCAAGATCTTGATACTCTGCTTGCAAAGTTGGTTATAAGATTTTATTATTCTTGTCTCTATCATCAAAGTGTACATTTTTAGGAGTGATATGTAACATATTCAAAAGGTAATTTTTTGTCTGGGGTACTAATTTTCTTCTATGTTTTGCAATGTTTGAACTCAAGGTCGAATTATTTTCAAGAAGGGAGAATGATGTATGTTCAAAAAGTATTTATTGTATGGAAATATTTCAACTTGACATCAAGAGCTTGGAGGTGTTTGAATAGAGTATGAAAACTAAAGAATCAATGCAAGATAAAATTAACATAATATTTTAGGTTCCTTTATGATCATAGTATAATGCACTTGTAATTAAAGGCATTTGTGTATTTTTCTATTTTAGCAAACTGTAGTCCTATAAATAAAATAAAATGAACATTATTATCTTAGACTGCATTTTTAGTGCATACTTTCGTAACATTGTGGGTTGAACTCCTTTATCTCTATGTTGGATCTCTCTTGAATATCTTTTTGGTAAGATTATTCATGTATGAGTTCAATTTCCTTTTCCCTTGAATTTGTCTTATAGTTGTTTGTTCAAATTAGATAATTACAAATCTATATTTGTTATTCTCTAATTTACTTTAATTAAGGGATTGTCCTTTATTTCATCTCTATATTCCTTAATTTATTGATTATCTCTTTATCTTGTATCTCACTTTAAATCAACTATGGATTATTTTAGTTTGGAAAATAACTTTGGGAGACTTTCATATTTCCATGTCAGATAGAGCTCTTACTTGTCTTAAGGCATGATAACTTTTGGTTGAGCTAAAAATGAAAGCCAGTTTGAAAATAAGAAGTGCATAATTCGAGATAAAGTGTAAATGCGAAGCTAGGGAAGCGATTATTGACCAAGAAGATATTTTTATGATCAAGGGTTAGGTTTATGCTCATAGAGTTAGTTATTCAACTAGATTATTCATAGAGGAAGCTCATAGTTTGAGATATTCTATACAACTCGGTGTAACCAAGATGTAAATGACTTGAAGAAATAATATTAGTAGTGTATAATGAAGAAGAACATCATAGAGTTTGTGGCTAGTTTTTGAATTTTTAGTACATGAAGTATGAGTACCCGAAATAGAGTTGTGTGATTTAGAGTATGCCTTTATCTGAGTGGAAGTTAGATTTTATTGATATGGACTTCATAGTTTTATTGCCACGGACTTTGGGAAAGTTTGACTCTTTTTAGAAGACTGTGGATAGATTAACCATATCAACATATTTTGTATTGATTAGGACTACCTGCAATATGGAGAAGGTGTCCAATACATACATCATAGGAGGTTGTTTATTTACATGGTATGCCTATTTCAATCTTTTAAGATTGAGTTACTAAGTTTGTATTGTATTTTTGGAGTTCTATGTAGTAGATGTTGGGTACTCAGATGGAGATAAGTTAAAATTGCCATCCACATATAGATAGTCTGTCAGAGAAAACTATTCAGGTATTGGAGGACATGCTTTGAGCATGTGGTTGATTTTGGTGGTCATTGTGATCATTTCTTGCCCTTGATAGAATCTACATAAAGCAATAATTATCTTTCCAACATCAAACTAGTTGTACTTCTTTAAGGTAACAACATGGGGTACTAAGTTATTATGAGATTCCATGGGTAAAATAAAAATGATTTAGGATCAACTTTTGACAACTCAGTGTACGTAAAAGTACTATGATCAAGGAGTTCGTCATTTAAAGTTAATGGTTAGTGATCGTGTTCTGTTGAAAGTATCATTTACTAAGGTTGTGTTGAGGTTTAGGGAAAAAAGGCAAGCTTAGCGTGAGGTTTATTAATCTATTTGAGATTTTTCAGCACATTGGGGAGGAGGCCTTACCACGAATTCATTTAGCTTTACATCCAATTTTTCATGTGTTCATAATGAAGAAATGTCATTATTATGGTTTTCATGTAATTCTTTGGGATTCAGTGAATTGGATCAAAATTTGGTTATTGGGTAGGACCTCATGGTCAGTTTAGACGTATAGGTTCAGAAGTCAAAATCTAAGGAAATTGTTTTAGTAAACTTTTAGTTGAGGCATTGGTGTTGGGTGAGTTTACATTCTCTTTATCAACTTTTTGCCCACATTAAGGCATTGTTTTGAATGTTTTCTAGCTTGATGCTCATTTTTTTACTCTATTACATGATTTTGAGATACAAATAATTTTTTAAGCTTTATAAGTGAAAACATTAAAAAATTGACCAAGTATAGAGCTTAAAGTGGAAAATTTCATAAAACAAAGTCCAAAGTGAGGTCCAAATATTACTACACAATATGAAATAATAGAGCGGACCAAAATACAACCCTTTTAAAGTTAGACCCTTCATAGAGTCAAAACCAATGCGAGGCCCATGGCAAGGGCTAATGTCATACGACATTAGACAGTTGAGGCGAAGGCAATTTTTTGTCTTTCCTAATTTGACTTGGTGGGAACTACAAGATATTTTTAAAAATTATAAAATGCATACATGGATATTTTCTTTGAGGTATTCAGCACTCCTCAGGAGAAAAAGATTTAGGAGCATAGAGAAGCCAGTTCTTCAGTATTCTATGGATTTGCTTTAAACATCATCATTGCATACCTTTCTTTGTTGTGAATGAATACATTTATGTGTAAATGGATGATGAGTAACTAAAATCCCTCATTCTAGAGTTATGGTTGATGTATGAACATCCTTACTTAATTATATGATTCTCTGGCGAATTATACCATTCATGTTTTGTTGGCTTCATGACCCATAAAGTAAAAAAATAATTGTTAGCGGAACTAGATACGAGAAATCTAGGATTGGAATGTGGGTTAAGGGGAGAGCAATTCATCTGCGATCTACATATGGATTAGCAACAAAGACCAGAAAGTACATAGTTTTCCTTACTTGGGTCAGATACATGATCATAATATAAGAGCATGTGGAGCATTTTATCACATCCTTTCTTAATGATGTAGGTGTGATGCTAATCTGGGTAGGTGGTATACTACTCAAAATATCATAGTAATATTACAACCTGGTAATTTAACAATTAAATAGATATCATAAATAAGATTAACGAATGTAATTAAGGTAGATGGGATTATGAAAGCACTATAGACCTAGGTCTTTTATTCTCTGTGAGCAACTCTTGCAACAATTATATCTTTAGGTCTCTTACTTTAGTAAAATTTATTAAGTAGAATAATATGTAGGTAATCATAAAACCTACTTCGCTAAAATATATAACACTAGTTATAATTAACTAGAACATAAAAAGGGATAACTTATCAACAAAAAGTCCTTGTGGAATCAACAAAGCTGATTGCTAAAGAAATCACTTAATACTTGTAACCATGTTCACTTGTGTGTATGTGTTGGGCTAAAGAACCTAATGAATGAGTTTTTAGGATAGATGTTAAGGACTTAAAGTATTGATACGTTAAAAATTCTCTTATAACTTTTGTTTGTTGTCATGACCCAACCACCGAGTCGTGTCGAGCACCTACGTACGCCTACCCCAGATATTACTCTAAATATCCCACCTTTCAATAAATTGTGGAATTTACTACATATATACTTAAATAATTTAATGTCTACCATCCGAAAGTCCAACCAAGTTGAAATAAGTTTACTCATTTATATTTCCAAAGATTATCTTAACACATCAAATATGAAAACTAAATGTGGAAAAAACCTACAAAGGTCTCCCAAAAACCTAGTCTAAATAAGTACAATAGAACTAGAAAAAAAAGTAGGGACATCCGTGATGGAGCATTCATGAAAGATAGAAATAGTAGGAGTTGATGTTTAGTGATCTTCGTTTGTAATGTCCCGCTTAGTCATTTCATAGATTTACAAGCATTATGTTATTTTGACCCTTACCATAATTTCTACAGGTCATTTATCACTTGTCTGAACTATCGGTTTGGTATTCGAATAATTCATTTGGGTTTTAGGCTCATTTCACTATTTTGGAGCCTTTATTATTAACGAATTAGTCTCAGACCAAATCTCCTAGTAACGACCTTGGATGGGAATTCCAATAGTTCCATCAACTCTAAAACATTAATTTTAGGCTTAGGAGACCCTTCGTTTAGGTCCTAAGGCTTTCAGACTCATTTCGAGCTACTAGGCAAATTATTTAAAAAATATAACTACATGTACATTTAGTTAAAATGATTTTGGATGAAAGTTTTGATGTATCTATTGAGTTTGGAATGTTGAATTTACTATGATATCATATCTCATTGCATGCATTGGATTTCAAACAAATCCCGAGCACAGAGTCGGAGTCCATTTTATACTTGGCAAATCTGGTGCTTGGCACCATCTTGTGCAACCGCTCATGTGGACCTTTGGTTTCTTAAGAATGGTCTCTTACGTGAATAGGGAATCCCTGTAGTGATCACTCTTAAACCCTCCCCAGATGGTTGAGCAATGGCTCAGTCACTTAAGAGGTACTCGATCGCCTAAGAGAAGGACATATATTTTTGGTGATTTCTTAAGCGATTACTTGACCTCTTAAGCAATGACTGATTAAGTGATCATTGTGTCTCTTAAGGGACACCATGGGATTTTTAAATCCATTTTTTTCTATTGAATCTCTCATTTGTTTTCTCCTTTATTTTTTCCACCATTTTGAGAGCTTGAAGAGAGAAAAGAATGGGGAATCATCCACTGAAGCTAAGGTAAGCTAGCATAACACTCCTTTGTCATTTTCCATCAATTTTCCTATTTAGTTCCATCCTATTTCATGGTAAAGTATTATAAATTAGCCTTTAAATCTTTAGACCTTAGGGGCTAATTTTTCGCTCAATTTATGCATCGTTTATGCTTAACCTTTGATCAAACATTCCTTGTCCTTCAAAGGACCTTGTGATGGATTCAATATTGGATTCCAGTTGTAGGCCCTGTGGGCTCGTTCTTAACCCAAATCTAACCCAACTCTTTATATACCAATATGGGTCAAGTTTTAATTCTAATGATTTGTAGGTTACTATTTTGATAGTGTGGCGACATTTCAAGATCGAAGGGCAGAGGTTAATGATTTGTGGATAATTCAAGGAATTTCAATTTGGCATCGAGGTAGGCTTCAGACTACTCTTCTTCACAAGATAGTTCATGATATATATTGTATGTTACATTAGGATGATAGGATATTATTAAAGGTAGAACACCATGACTTAGCCTAATTTAGAAGTTTGGGAATATAAGGGTGAATCAACCATTAAGATGAAATACTTAGTATGCATATAGGATTACATTTCCCTAGGTCACTAACATGTTAGATATATATGAGGCTAAGGATCCTTTACTAAGGTTTACTACTTGACTAGATGGGTTATCATGGTCTCTAAGATTTTGGGATTATTGTTATGCTAGTTGTATATTATTGGGCCCGAGGCCATGATTATGATATCAGTTGGACTCTGGATGATTTATCCTTATAAAAGATGTGGTTATGGTACATTCATGCTCACTAATGGTATGATTCCAACCAAAATCATGCTTTTTCTACTGTTTTACTAAAAAGGGATTTATTCCCACTTTACACTTTTAAAGCAAATTATTTCATAATGGGCATTGTACCATCTTAATGGATTATTTATGAGCTCTTGAAATTAAAAATAATGTTTTAGAAATATTATCGAGATAGATTTTGATGCTTGATTTTACCACTACTACTTATTTTGATCGGGAGAGATTTTCATATATTCTACACTTTCATGATGCTTTAGTCTCGAAATTAACCCTGGGAAATAAATTTACAGTCTCACACTCTTTTGACCATAGTTCACATCAATACATTTATTATATATACATCTCTCTTATACTAAATAAAATAATTTAATGATGATTGGAAATCATGGATCAGGACCAGGTCAGTGTATATGGGTACTCCCAAACCCTCTAGGTGCCTCTTTGTTTGTGATCTATTATGCCAGAAAAGAGAGGTCTCCATAGGTCTTCCCTTTTTGAGCCATCAATTTGGAGAAGGTGTATGTGTTGGGTTACGTTATGATACTTGGATTGGTTATGGTATCATTGATTTATTTTGCATTCATTTACGAATTCACATTCCCTATCACTAGTATGGTTTTTGGTGCCTATATCTACTATCCTTATTAGGGGTTGTATAGGTATAGATTATGAGTATTGCTTGTTGTGTTCTTTGTGCTAATTGAACCTTTCAGTTTATGAGGCTCATTTAAGGTATTATTTTTCCGAACTAGTTAATTACTATGTTGTTGTTATGGTTAGTTCGTGGTAGGTTGATTACTGGAATGGTACTGAGATTGAGATATGATCTGTTTCCTTTCTTTAATGGCTATTATACTATGGAAAATTATCTCATGGTTAGACATTATGATGTAGGACCCTAATTATGCCAGCATAGTTTCCTACTTTATTAGGATATCTTGAGATGTTAGATTAACTACCTTAGGTTGTTACTTTTGAGTTAGCATTGTATACTTATATGTATATAAATATATCTAGCTATGATATTATCATATATCACTTTTTACCCTTGATTATTCATATTGTGTATGTATCACTTGGCCTTATATACTACTATATATCCTTTATCTAATCTTTATTTGTATATTGGATAGTAATACATGGTATAATGCTTTAGTCCCTGAGTACGGGTAGAATAGGATAGTTTATCCTTATTTCCTTTTTAGCCTTATTGTGTTTAGCATCCTAGATAGTTGCCCGTAGTTATATTTTTGCTTGGTATTTGATTATTATTTCATTATATTTGGACCTCAGTCGGCAGTTATCTATTGAGTAACACGTTTTTGGTACTCATACTACATTTCTATAACCTGTAGAACATAGTATAAGTTTTCACCGTTGTTGTGTACATAGTTTGAAGCAGCTATGGATCAGAGATTTAGGGTGAGCTCTTGAAGTTCAGAGTACTACTATTTTCCATCTTGAGGTTTATACTAATATCTATATTATATTTAAATATCATTTGTATTTATATATTTATTTAGTATTGAGCCATGTACTCTTATTATATTAGAAGATATTGTACTGATTTCGCCAGGTTTTAGGGATTTTTATATATGTGTGTGTGTTTGTGTGTATGCACACATATATATTATCCCTTGCACATATTTATTCTGGATATTTCTTATGTTTGGCTAGTCTGTTAATAGAGGTTCCAGACTATAGGTCAGCTTACCTAATAGTGGGTTATTGTAGGTGCCATCATGACCTGAGCAATTGGATTATGACAAATTGGTATTAGAGGATAGATTTATTGATGTGTTATGACAAGATCAAAGTGTCTAGCAGAGTCTAGAAGATTGGTAGGGAGACCATTGTATCCTATCTTCGGGAGGCTATAGGTCATTCTTAGTAAATTATGTTCTTTACTTCTTATAGTGTGTTTGTATTTCTATAAGCCTTAAGTATATTCTTTGACACTATTCTGACCTAGATGGATGATGTGAGGTTATTGATAGATGCAAATGGGATTTTGGCTTGTGATTCTAGAGCTTTAGTGCAGCTTCAGGCTAGGGAGTTAGATGTTAACATTGAAGATCTTCAATGTCAAGATGCAACAATTAGTATTTTGAGCCTTTTTATGGATACCTCGTAACAAAGATAATATCCAGTTCATCGAGTAGTTATAATGCCAAAGCTGGGTTTGTATGTTCAACATAGTTCCTCATTGATTTCAGAGTACGAGATTATGTTTATTGAGTAGGCCTGGCATATTCTTATGTTATATCCCTCAGAGCATGAGATGGTGCATGGATTTATAAGAGGATTAACCTTGCCACTCCATTTAGCATTGGAGCATTTGATAGCAACGGGGTTTTCTTTCCCTTAGGTTGTTAATCATAGTAGGGCCACAGAGTGATCTCATATTGAGACTTAAGGATGTGGTAGGAAAAGTCTATCTCATTAGTACCGTGCTATTGGTATTCCATCCGGAGTGAGGATCCTTCCAATAGAGATCACCTTTAATTGCAGCCTATCAGCTCTACGCAGGTAGCGTCTTGGTTTAGAGGTGGCGTACAGATTAGTTATGGTGGTTACAATGGGTAGAGTTCTCAAAGAACATTATGGAGAATTAGGCATAGATTTTTAGGTAGCGATGTTTGATCTGTATCAATGAGTGCAGTACCTAAGAGTATTTCTGAAGCTTGTCGTTGTTGTAGCAAGATTGGACATTGGTCTAGAGAGTGCTTCAGATGCAAGTTGGTTATATAGATAGAGTTAGCATGTGTCCCCGCCAGCCTAGGTTTCTTGGGGTATATTATAGTTGCGAGGAGGACTGTCATTTCAGTAGGGAGTGTTCCTGACATAGATTGGTCAACCAATTTGGGTCAGCCAATGTTTTTTGCCAGGTTAAGGATTCGGGGGATTTCTACGACCTTAGAAAGATCAACCACTTGATAAAAGAGTGTCCTCAACATAGGATTATTTGTCATTTAGCTCATCCAGATCATTCTTATAGTTTTGTGACTCCTTTACTTAGAGCTAGTGCACTTAGTACCTCGGTTGGTGATTCAGACACTCAGTCCAAGCTTGGACCTCTCGAATTCATTCTCCCTTGAGCATATTTTGCATGTGACTTTGGATTCCACTATGATAGGTGCGCCTTTCATTTATACTTTTACCTTTTTGTTTGAGTGTATTAGGGTTTTTGTACCCATCAATGATTATGTGCCTAGGAATATTTATATTGATTGTTGTGTGCCTCGGTGTAGAGTTTATGATTATGTGACTACCCCCGTATATGATTTCTTTAGTAGTGGATAGAGTGGATCAATGTTGATATTTTCCTATGGGTGTAGCATTTTATTTCGAGTCCCATTTACCTTTACATATAGGTCTTCTTATGGCCCTAGATTGGTACTTGCTATTGATTTTCATTTTCTGTACCACATATTCCTTATATGAATAGTTGTGTTATTGTTGTTATTATTGTCATTGTTTGACATTGAACGATTCTTGATTTTTAGATGAATAGACTAGAATTATCTAGTTAGAATTTTTGTCCCCGCAATTCTTATTCATTGGAATAAAAGTCTAGCTCCCTTGGATAATTTCTATATTGTTGCTAGGTGAGGTTGGTTGTTTTTCTCTTGTGTTGGTGAAGCTAGGTCTGTTGTTGAGAGTGATATGATAGTTGAGGTATGTTTTCCTTCCTTGGTTTTATTATGGTTCTAGAGTTCGCAATTTAGCTATATTGCCCATGCTAGAGTTTCAGATTATGGGCTTATCCTCTAGTTTGCTGAGATTTTAACATTGGTCATCATTCTGCTTATGGTCCATCTATGAGGTTGACCAGGCTAGGATTCGTTCTACCAATGTAACTAGTTAATTTCCAGATAATGGTTTTAGTGCTGACATCGAGAGGTTTGGGACTTGCCTTTAATGTTTGTTAAGTTCATCTCGTGGTGCTAGTTTTGATCTTGGTACTAGTGTGGAGTTGGACACTCCTTTCTTGCAGCGATGGGGTTTTTGTTCTAGTGGAGTTAAGGAAGGTGGAGATAGGTGATATTTCCAGTGACTGATTCTTATTTTGGCAAATTAAGTATTTGTTGTTGAGATGGAGTATGAGATTGACTAGTTTCCAACTAAGGTTGAATTTCATTAAGGTGCAAGAGTTTTGGATATTACTATGTCACGGTCCAATTTCTCAGGTCATGATGGCGCCTACTATAACCCACCAGTAGGCAAGCCAACCCGTAGTCCAAAATGGCTAGTAACGGACTGCCTAATTACATATAGAAAGAAATGCGGAATAGATGAGATAAGAGAATCAAATAAATAATGAAATACCAAAACCTGGTGGTATCAGTACAAGAGCTTCAGTAATAATAAGATTTCAAAGTGAAGTACAAATGAATACACTAATACAACTTATCTCTGTATTCAATATAGAGACTAGTCTAATGCAAAGAGAAAGATGAGTAATACTCTGAACGTTAGGAGTTCAACTATGGCTGTTGCGCACGATGCACAATCAACGGCGACAACCTGTACTATGATCGACAGGCTGCAGAAATGTAATATGAGTACCAAACAAATGGTACTCAGTAGACAATTGCCAACTGAGCTCCAAAGATAAAGAAGATATACACAGCATATAAACAGAATGGAAACTACACCCAAGAGTCTAGAGCTTATGTGACAAGTCAATGAGAATAATAAGGGACAATTGTCATACTCACGTCCAAGAGTCTAAAATAACTAGACTAAGGAAGTATTAAGGGAAACTATCCTATTCCAGCCACATTCGTCAGACGTCAATACTATACCGTATATCCCAGGCCAATATACGAATGAAGAGTGAAAGAAAGATATATAGCAATATAGAAGGTCGAGAAGTGAATAAACAATATAAACTAGAGAAGGAAGAGATATACGGTAGTGCCATAGCTTCATATCGCTAGATACATATATATACACATACATAAAATGAGGTCATCTTAAAAAGTAGTCTAGGTCATCATATCCTCCTTCTAAGACCTCATCATGATACTATCAAGATTCAATACTATCATATGCAGGTTTTCCAATCCATATGGCTAAACATGATATAACCGAATACAATAATACCATCATAAGATAGAAGAGGCCAAAAACAACCACAATTCTCTATACAGGATCAATAACCAACCAATCATAAGCTATCCATGATAATAATCATAACATTGATAATAACAATTTCAATAACAACGCAAATAACCGGCTACTCCGGACAGCCAAATACCTAGCCGAGACTATGCGTACCCCCAACAAGAATCAATTTCATCAATTAACAATATAAAGTGATAATATCAAGTAATATCAGTAACCTCATAAAGTGGTAGCAATAACAACAACAATATCAAAATCAATATACTGAACAGGTGGTACCAAAATAAACATCAATATCATGTACCACTCAAGGGC
This sequence comes from Capsicum baccatum var. pendulum, assembly GCA_030864225.1. NCBI lineage: Eukaryota > Viridiplantae > Streptophyta > Magnoliopsida > Solanales > Solanaceae > Capsicum > Capsicum baccatum. The sequence goes on from CM061557.1 coordinate 125,636,376, forward strand.
CACAACAGGACTAATGTGCCAAGATAAATGGGACTCGAACCCAAACCACACCCATAGGTGAACAACATCAATATAGATCTACTCCATCCACTACTAAAAGAAATAAACCACGGAGTAGTAACACAATCATGAATCCAATAAAGAGGCACATAATAATCAATATCAATTTATAAAGATATATAATCACCAATGGGTATGAAATCCCCAATACACATAATAAGAGATAAAAGAGGGAAATAAAATCACACCAGTCGTGGCGACATCCATAATCACATGCCTGACGGGCATAGGGAAAATAAATCTGAACGGGTCCAACTCGAATTAACCGACTGAATCATCAACTAAGGTGCCACACATACTATATCTAACTGAAGATACCACAACATCATGAGGCTAGTATGAATGAGCTGAATAATTGGAACTCTCATGTCAAAGACACTCTCTAGACTAGAGTTGATCCCTCTATAGTCGTAGCAATTCCTGAAGCATCAACATGGCGGGGACATAAACTGATCTCAAATGGCTAGACAACTGACACTGAGAAAAATCTCTAAAATTATGTCCATCCTTCCGCAATCATAGCCTATCTCAGGGACTCTAGGCTGGCGAGGGAAAACTTGCTAACTCTAAATGATCATCTATCTCATACCTGGGGCTTTCTCTAAACCAGTGTATCATCACGACACAACCAAACCAAAATCCTAGAATACTTTGAGATACTGCCCCTTATAATCCAGAATGGTAGTCATGATCTAAAGAATCATACCACGCTCCACAAGTCTGATGAGGACTCTACCCACTATGATTATCACGACTACTTTGAGAACTACTCATAGAATGGAATGTTGTTTGGGCTGTAGCTAAAGATGAACTATACGAGAAGAATCCTCGCTCTCAAATAAAATACCTATAACACTAAGCTGGGGGCATGCCTCTTGCCTCCATTTCCATAAGTCCCAAAACTTGCACTCTTTATGGTCATCTTATAATCAACACCCTGAGGGAAGAAAGATTCGGCTAATATCAAGTGCTCCAACAACAAATAAGGTGACAATAGTAACCCTATAATACATCCATGCACCAAAATCTTGCTCAAAATAATATGGCATTGGAAGAAGCCTGGACCACATGAGAGATCTAATCTCGTACTTAAAACTGGTAAAGAACCCAGATGAACACCATTAGAACCAACTCTGGTCTGAGGGCTACTCAATGAATCAAACGTTATCCATGGTTGAGAGGGATCTACAACATGACTCAAATTCCCAATATTGAACCTCAAAGGCTGAAGTAGTCACAAGATCACCTGGTGCCAAAGCAGACCCAAATCCTTTTTGGCTGTCACTAAAGATATTTAATATCCATCTCTGACTTTCTAATCTGATGTTGCACTAAAACTCTAGAAGTGTGTGTTGAATTATCATCCATATCTATTGATAATATCACATTGTCCCTTGGGGATAGAATAAAGTCAAAGAATATGTTTGAGGTTCATACGAATGCAGACTCATAATAAAGAATCAAGAAGCAAATTTTTGAGAATGTCACTATAGCCTCACGAAGATAGGTTACGGATGTCTCTGCACTAATTTTCAGGACTCTACTAACACTTAGCCCTTGTACTAACACACCGATGAAACCTAGGCTCTGATACCAATTTGTCACGACCCAATTTCTCAGGTCATGATGGCACCTACTATAACCCACCAGTAGGCTAGCCAACCCGTAGTCTAAGATAGCTTGTAATGGACTACCCAATTATATATACAAAGAAATGCATAATAGATGAGATGAGAGAATCAAATACATAATAAAATACCAAAAACTAGTGGTATCAGTACAAGAGTTTCTACAATAATAAGATTTCAAAATGAAGTACATATGAATACACTGATACAACTTATCTATGTATTTAATATAGAGACTATTCTAATACAAAGAGAGAGATGAGTAATACTCTATACATCAGGTGTTCACTCTAAGTCTCTAAACCGTGGCTACTCCGCACGATGCACAATCAATGGCGATAACCTAGACAATGATCTACAGGCTGTAGAAGTATAGTATGAGTACAAAATAAATGGTACTCAGTAGGAAACTGCCAACTGAGCTCAAAAGATAAAGCAAATATACACAGCACATAAATAGAATGAAAACTACACCCAAGAGTCTAGGTTGATATAACAAGTTAATGAGAATAATAATGGACAATTATCATGTTCACGTCCAAGAGTCTAACATAACAAGACTAAGGAAGTATCAAGGTGACTATTCTATTCCATCCATATTCGTCAGATGTTAATATTATACCGTACATTCTATGCCAATGTACAAATAAAGAGTGAATGAAATATAGCAATATACAAGGTCAAGAAACAAATATACAATATGAACAAGTGAAGTAAGGGATATACAGTAGTGCCATAGCTTCATATAGCTAGATATATATATACATACACATAAATATGAGGTCATCTCAAAAAGTAGTTTAGATCATCATATCCTCATTCTAAAACCTCATCGTGATACTATCAAGAGTTAATACTATCATACTCAGGGTTTCCAATCCATATGGCTAAATATGATATAATCGTGTACAATAATACCATCATAAGATAGAAGAGGCCAAAGATATGCCTTAATTGTCGATACCGGATCAATGAATAATTTGTAATAAGCTATCCATAGTAATGATAATAATAATAACAATAACAGCGTGAATAATCAGCTACTTCAAAAAGCCAAATACCTAGATGAGCCTACGCATACCCCCACCACCCCAGACTCAGAAAGTTTAATCAACATATAAAACAAGGCATATTCTTCACCTATATCCATGCAACCATCCCATACCAGTTAATAGATATAGGTGTATACTGGTGATAGGCGATGTGCATGTAGGAATGAATGCAAGGTACACAATCAATTTCATAACTCATCATAAATGTCATACTCATGACCATCATTATCGTAATCAACCTTTGGCCTTGTCGGGTATTAATGTATCATCATAGTATCCTCCGACCCTGTCGGGTATTAATATCATCACAATAGCATCCTCTGGCCTTGTCAGGTATTAATATCATCAAAATAATTCTCTAACCTTGTCGGGCATTAATATCATCACAATAGTATCCTCCGGCCTTGTCGGGTATCAATATCATCACAGTAGTATCCTCCGACCTTGCCAAGTATCAATATCATCACAATAGTATCTTTTAACCTTACCGGGTATCATATCGTCATAATAATTTTTACAAAATAACATATACTATTGTACTCATGAACATAATCATATCACCATAAAGTATTTATCTAGACATTCCTTCCTAACAACTCGTTATTAGCTAATCAACTCTATTTGTAATGAAACCACTAGTTCACTCGTCATCGAGTAACCTCTAGTTATTTGTCTAAACATTATCTTATTCAAGGGATAGCAACTAGCCGACATTTATTAAGTAGTCAACATCCAACATCTCGCCACGGTTTATCACTAGACCATAATAGTCATTTATCAATTATTCCAAATTATGAACTAATCAGCATATATCCGTTAACTATTATTAGAGAACACATAACCACTTATCACCTAACCATCTTTTATTAACTGACATCATTCATTAATAAACCATCGTTACCAACTAATCCTCGCTTAACTATTCATTAAGCAACCATTTAGAAACTATTCTAAGTAATTAACTAGACATCTCTTTATTACCAACATCACTTATTATTTAGACTCATTAATACACAACCTCTCATTTGACATCTAATCGACATCACAAACTTAGTCATCAATATCACTGATCTTCACCTATATTGAACCCGACATAATCAATAGCCACGTGTCAACCATCTATAGCTACCATATTTAAACTAAGAAAAACTCATTAACTAATACATTTGATTCCAAGTAACCAAGTGCTATAGTCTCCTAAAAGACAACAAACTACCACATAGCTTAACCTTTAATTAAGCAGAACAATCATAAGATTATATTTCATCTAGAATCACATAAGTTATCGATATAATAATCATGAATGTACAAATTTATGCATGCCATTACCAGTATTCAATTAATAAAGTCATTAGCAATATAAAGCATTTTCCTTCGTTCCCTACCAAACAGATTGTATAAAAACAGATATATGCATACACATAAACTAGAATTGCATCCTTTATAATGATAAACACTTCTTGGACATCCAATCATCATCATAAGATGGCCCTTGTCCTAATAATATATTCAAAATAACCACATGATTCAAATCATGGCCTTAGGCCCATATACATATTAGAAACTCATATCAATAATAATATTTATAAGTCGTAGCATATCTAGAATCATCTCACATATATTAGGTATCTCACATATAGGAGGCATAATATCAATAAACATATCACCTCTATTAAATATCTCATATCTACAGTCATACATCATGACCAAGAGTAAAATCATCTCTATAAGCCCAATAATCATAACTACGAGGAAAATCATCTCTATAGACCAAATATCGTTACTAAGAGAAAAAATGCATCTCTATGGGTCAAATATCATAATTAAGAGAAGAATTCATCTTTATGGGTCAAATATCATAATTAAAAGAAAATAACATCTCTAAAGGCGCAATATCACATCTAAGGAAAATTAACATCTCTATAGTCCATTAATCATAATCTAGTGAAAATCATCATAATTTATCAATTCACCAAGTAAATCTCATAAATAAGGCTCATTAGTCTCAACTAGGCCTACTATTCGCAACTAAGCCCACAAGGTCTAACACAAGTCTCGGCCTAAGTGGGTCGGATGATCCTACTCTTAATCCTCAACTTTCATAATTAGGCACACAATGCCCCAAACTAGGCTAAGGTATCTATTTCATCTTCTAGATGTCAAGTAAGCCATATTCAAGCCTAAGATAACAACTTCAACTAGAAACTAAGGTACTCAAGTCAACTCTACCCAAATTACAATTTTAAGACAACCACACTTGTACAAATAAGTCAAATATATAAATCATGCTTACAGTGCTAAAACCACATCCAAAACATAAGTTTACATCATAAACACGCTACAACTACTCAAAACTATCGACGAAAAGTAATAGGATTCAAAAAGTTTATAAACATTTCATTTTACGGGTCCAAAGCCCTTATCTAATCTCTAAACATCAAAAATCAAGGCCAAGTTATCATACTCATAGTCAATCCTAACATCCATATTCACACGCAAAATATATCACACATCGTATATGAAGAAATCTAGACAAAAGCCTACCTCAAGGCTAACCAATAAAACCTCACTTCATGCACTACATGCCCATCTTGACTTCACAATCCCCAAAATGTCATCACACTATCAAAATCATAATATACTCATTAATAAGGGTCTAATGATACCCATATTTCACTATTGTGCTTCGGGTCCAAAACAACAACAACAACAACAACAAACCCAGTGTATTCCCACCTAGTGGGGTCTGGGGGGGTAAGATGTACGCAGTCCATACCTCTACCTCTGAAGAAGTAGAAAGGCTGTTTTAGATAGACCCCCGGCTCAATACACGAGACACCACACAAATATAAAGTAACGCACAGAACAAGATTTCATAACGTAAATACGACACCCATAAGTAGTAGGAACCATCGGAAAGCACCCAGATTCGTAATAAAACATGGAACACCGAAAGCATAACAAGAAGAAGAATAGAAAATAGGAATAAAATAAGAATAGGAAGAATAACAGGAATAAAACCCCCACCAAATACTTCCCTACCCTAACGCCCCAAAAACAACACTAAAAATCCCAAGTCGGTCCCACTTATGAAAAATATATTTCCGAAGTCAACCCAACATTCATACATAAACAAGGAATCAAAACCCTCAAATGGGTGAAAACAAACAATCTTTGGGATAAAATCAATCTCTAATCTAAATTGGGGTTTTTGGTCAAGAATTAAAAAATTCACCAATTAAGTGATGAAATCTTACCTTATTCCAAATAATAATCATGATAAAAGATGTTTACCAAGCTCCCTAGATGGCCATAAGACTCAATTTTGGGTTATCATACCCATTTAGGGTTTTAGGCTCTCAAAGATAAAAAGCAAATTCCCAAATTCGGGGCCTTGGGGTCAATTTATAGACCCCTCAGCAAACAGATGTGGCATCCGTATGACAGCAAAGTCAAAAACTTCTTTTTGACCCTAAAACTCATTTGAAACCCAAATAATATTATCCAATAGTAAAATTTTAGTGTAAACCACGTTTCAAATCCATTGGAATCATCAAAAATTTCATTCAAGATCATTTCAGCAAATAGTGGAGCCCACACCTATAGTTTTATTTTTCATAAAAATTTGCTCAATAGCCCAAAATAAGTTTGAAAGCCTTGGGACTTGAACCAAGGATTCCCCTAGAATTAAATTGATGTTTCTAATGTGATGGAGAAATTTTATTTTAAATCCATGGTCGTTTTGACCAAATATGGGTTCCACACTTATATTTCAATTTTTCAACTTTTCGATCAATAGGTTGAAATAAGCTCAGGTGCATTAAAACCAAACCAAAGGTCTACCTAGACTAAAATTGATATTTCAGATCTACCGACACAGTCAAATTTGGCATCCGAGATTATTTCATTGAATTTTTTGCCTGATGGCCATTTGGAATCGGTGAAGACTTCAAAATAGAGAATTGACTCTACAAATTAAATAAATTGGTCGGTAACCAAACTGTCAGTCCCAGCAAGTCATAAATGACTTGGGTAGCCATATAGAAGTTCAAACAGTGGAAATAAGCATAAATATGGAAAATGAGCTGAAGGGTCATTACATACTAGTATTGTTTGTAGCGTTGGTGAAATTGTAGGTATGCTTTGATGATTCATGCCCTCAAGTAGAGATAGATTTGACTGCTTGTGCTTTAATCACATGGTTTATCCTTCGTCCTGATTTTGGTTCTCAGCTATAATTTAATTTCGGCTCTGGTTGAAACTAGTAGGGCTATGCTTAGTCTTTCATAAAGAAAGTAAGTTTGGTGTTTGCCCTTGCTTTAGGATTACCGGCTTTAGTTTTAGATTTTATTCCTAAGAATGGTAGCTTGCAAGTTAATAAATTTGTAGTATGATGCTTACCCATCTAAGACTTTTGTTTAGAAGGTTGAGAATGATTGTCTTGGCCTTGGTGTTGATTTTAGTCGGGAGTTATAGAGCATGGTCGAAGCCTTTATTTTTAGATTTGTCTTAATTGGGGTTTCACATATATGTTGGTCAAGCCTAGTCTAAGTTTCCGGTTTGGTCTTCTTCAGTTTAGAGAGATTGTGATTCATAGATGTTCAGATGACATCTTGTTGGGACGGTGTTGATTTCCTATGCTTTTGGCGTTAATTCACAGTTTGCATAGGAATTTTGTATTATTTACTCAGCAGGAGTAGTGTACTCAAGTTGGTCTTAGCAAGGTTTTATCCTAGGTTGGTGGGACATCCTAGAACGGATTGTTTAGGTTTGAATGTTGACACTTGGACTACTGGATATCATATTCAAGGGTCAATCGGACCCATTATAGCATTAACATAGATTACAGACTCTGATCATATCAAGTTGTGTGCCAAGGTAGCACCTTATGGTCTTATCCTTATTCTTACCATTATGGACTTTTTATGGATAAACTTTATTTCTCTGAGGATAGTGTGATGGGATTATGGTGACAGAACTTGAATGACAATTTGGGTGATTCAAAGTGGATGGTAGGTTTGGAAAGGCAAAAGAATATTGTATTAGATATTGATATTGGTCCCATGATTCATGCCTTGGATTGCCTTTAGCTTGGTTAAGTCGTCACTTAGTTGTGTTGGTGTCATTATGGTGTCAGTGTGTTGTGATTTAGGTTTGCGTGCATCAGCCTTCATCGGTTCATTTGGAGGCTAGTTGGTTGTTGAGGCTATATTTGGGTTGTTTCATAAGTAAAGGAGGGTATTTGGTTAAAAGGGGATACCTATGGAAAAAACCCTTGGAAGCATTGTTTCATCTTAGAGGTTATCTAGAGAGTTCATTCTCAGAGCATACGGACCCATTACATTATCCCTTCGAGCGTTCATAATCCTCTCATCCATTGACTTTTACAGACAAAAGTTCGTTAAGTATTAGATACAGTAATGACCTTCTACGTCATTTCCTTACATGTATTTTAGATGTTTTGAGCCTTCCCAAATCTACTACAGGCCATTTATGACTTACCAAAAGTGTTGGTTCGGTTATCGGATAATTCATTTGGGTTTTAGGCTTATTTTCCTATTTTATAGCCCTCTATTAAGAAATTTGTCACATACCAAAACTCCTAGAAAACAACCTTGGATGGGAATTCCGACAATGCCATCAGCTCTAAAATACTGATTTTAGGTTAAAGGGAGCCTTGCTTCAGGTCGTTAGGCTTCCTGACTCATTTTGGGCTATTAAGCAGATTACATAAAAAATGGAACTATAGGTATAGTCCCCTTATTTAGATGAAACAATATCAGATGAGAGTGTTAATGGTTCTATTGAGTCTGGGATGCTGAAATTGGTGGGGTAGCATAGTTCGTTTGCGTGCACTGGATTCTGGATGAATCCTAAACTCCCGAACAAGTCCATTTTGGACTTCGTAAACCTAGTGCATAGTAACTTGTTTTGAAACTGCTTAATGAGACAGTTGATCGCTTAAGTGGTGGTCAATTACATGACTCAAGGATTTCTTACGCGGCCAGGGGATTACTTTAGCGATCCCCCAAGGACCCACCCCAACCACTTAAGCGATGACCTTGTCGCTTAAGAGGTACTCAACCGCTTGACGAAAGGCCAAATATTTTTATCACTTGACTACTTGAATAATAATTGCTTAAGAAATCATTGAGTCGCTTAAGTGACACCTAGGAATTGTTAAATCCCCTTTTCACCTAAATTTTTCAAGGAATACTCCTTGACCAACATCATCCCCTGTTTCAGATTAATAAATTCCTCCACTTTCACTTCCCTCAACTCTTGAGGAAAGAAGCGGTCTAGGAAAGCATTAGAGAAAGTCTCCCATAAAGAAGACTCATTAATCTCACCCCTTCCTGATCCCATTCCTCATACCAATGGTATGCCACATCCTTTAGCTGATAAGCAGCAAAATTTACCCCTTCCACATTCATAGTCTGCATCACCCTGAAGATTTTTTCCATCTGATCTAGAAAACCCTAAGGATCCTCCTCCACCTTAACACTAGTAAAAGTTGAAGAATTCAACCTCATGAACTCACCAAACCTTGTGGCCTTAGAAGATAGAATACCAAATGCACCACACTCAGTCTGAGAAGATACAAACTGAGCAATCATATGAATCGATTGACAAAACTCAACATTTGTCACATTAGCCTAAGGATCCTGACAAGGACTAGAAGGAATCATGGAACTCCAAAAATATCAAGGGATGGACCCCTAGACCGAGTATGGGTTCATTGAGTACGTGTCCTAACAACATTGACCCAGTTGAAATAGATGAGTTTTCGTGAACTTCAGATCGTCAATGCATGATCTGAAAAGTGAACAAATGGAGTTAAAGGCAATTCCAGTACTTAGACTCCAAGCTTGAAAATAGAACACAAAGAAGAGAAATATTCCTAAATGCCTTGTAGCCTCTATTTTATGAGTGTAGCTCCTACACACCCTTAAAAGAAACTTTATTTGGCATAGCTTTGTTGATTCCCAATTGACCATGAACCTAAAGCTCTAATATCGACTTGACATGACCCAAACCAGTACCTTGTCTTAATAGGCATCCCAAGTCCAATCAGGACTGAGGACCACCCCCGTTTCCCAACCCAACCTCAAAATAAGCATACCCAAAGTCAGATAAATTCTGAATGTATAACAAGATGGCATTTATTACAATTCCAGACTCTAGGATAGCTCCATAATCGTGACCAACCTAAACAAGTCCAATCATCCATTATCCAACCGATAACCAGAACCAAAGCAAAACTATAAGCCAATCCATACATCCCACACCAAATGAGTTACAATATCAATATATATATAATCCCAAAACATAAAGGGATGGAACAATCATAAATGTCGTCACACGGTATTATCCCTAATACCAATGCCAATACTAAGGATGACACCAATACCGACACTGCTCATTCCAACCCATAATAGTTCCACAAAACATTTAACCAAAAGTAAAACAATATCCAGTTGGGATATTCCCCTAACCATAGACAAAACCAATGTCTATGAAATAACCAAAGTATGTAAGAGCATCCATGATATGAAATGGAGCCTTCCGGAATATGAAATCTCACCACTTTAATCCATTTAAATTGATCCTGAATCCAATCACTAAGTAGGAGGAGTAGAATATTCGATTCCTGCATTGTGTGGGGATATAGCCACCCGAAGATGGATTAGTGGTTGAACGCTAAAAAGAAGTCAGATAAGGATAAAATATGTCAACCTTTAAAACCAAGTAAACCAACCAAATGCATACCATGTTAGAAAAAAGAACCGAGTTTAGCATGCCTTTAAAACCATTAATCTGGGTATGTGTAGCTTAACCATCCTAGAACCACCCACGGGCAATACATATCTAATGTGACCCCCTGAATGGGCCCTGATGGGTATAGCCGCACGAACAGAAGATACCATAGGAGTAGGGGATTCTCAAGTACCCTTCGCTCTCTATGATACATATGTACAAGTGTACTTAGAAAAGTCATGTGTACCCCGTAAGTATCATATATTGTCATCATGACCAATCTTCATATTGGCAAACATGAGTTTCCAGTGTCCGTCCATTCGACCTCACACTTTCAAGGCTGGCTATCACACCCTGCCATTATTGCCCAATTAAAACCATTACCACACAACTAAACCACTATTTAATTTATTATTAACCAAGGCTATAAGTAGTGGTATCGTCATACCGACTATAGCTTGCAAGTAATGTCCTTAGACATCCTTTTAAAGATAAGAGATTCCAATGTACCCATAGATTACATTATCATATTGACTTGGGGGAATCCCATGTACCCCACATGATACATTACCATTTAACCATTCTAAACCATTTATACCATTTAGGGTTCCATTACCAAGTCATACCATTCATAGTTCAAAAAAAGTACAACAATTTAACAAAAAACATTCTCATAAGTATTTTATCAAACATGTTGGGGGCATAGTGTTTCCCAAAGCCAAAACATGTACCAATTAACCATTCCCATGCAACCAATTATTCAACCCACCATAATAACATGAAAACCATAAGTAAAAGACATGGGAAAACCATAACCAATCATTATAGCCAAAAAAAAACCAACATATAATTGAAAACCCAAAACCATACAATATTTATGCCATGAAAACAATTCATAAAATATTCCTTTAGTTGGAAATAACAATGAGGGAGGAGTAACATGCCTTTTATTGAGAAGAAGATGAGAAGAAATCACCCCTAGGAGCCTCAATTAACCACCTTGAAAGAAACCCTAGCTTTTCCTTAACCTAATAGCCTTGAGAGTTTATAAATATTTTCAATTAAAATATTAGGGTAAATGATATCCCAAGGGTGATATAAGTTGTGGGGCCATAAGGGTTTAAGAGGTAAAATGTCCAGATTACCCCCAACTTAAACTGCATATAATTCTTATCGGAGGGTACGGCTCTACCATACCATCTGTACCCTATCATATGAGTGGTACCCACCACTTATACCCTAGGAATCCCTTACCCACCACTTACACCCTAGGAATCCATTGAAACCCCTATACTATCAAACATATGACCACTAAGCCCCAATCGTACCCAAGCATACGATGCGTACCTTGTAGTCGTACCCTAGGTAGAATACAGAGGGTTTGACACTATCCAACACACTAATTGGACTATACCACTCATACCCTATCTCACAACTCATGGTAAGACACTCGTACTCATATCTAAGTTAAGTTACAAAGTTTTAGATTAAGTGAAGAAAAACCCAACCCTATGACCCATCACCCACCATACGACTCGTGCCCACCCAAGTCGTACCCATTCTAGAACCTCAACCAGCCAATATTGGACAACATACGAATGAGTTACCTGACTTGTACCCTTACCGTACGACTAGTATGGTAAGCCGTATAATGTCCAAAAAGTACAAAAACTAGGAAATTTCTAAGGATCAAAACCTAAGGTGTTTCACTTATGATATCTTCGGTTCATGCAGCTACACACATTGGGGGCCGTTCTGAGGGTAACACTGGACCCAAATAGACCATGGGTGGATTATGAAGGTAAGACTACACAACCCAGGTGAAGGTTTTAAATGCATGTTAAACTCGGTCCCTTTTCCTAGCATGGGGTCTCTGTGTGTGTATATATATATATACATATATGTATATGTGTGTATGCGTGTGTGATTGCATATGGTTATTTACTTTGGTTTTTAATAATGGCATTATTTTATCCTTATTCCTTAGTGCATGCTAGAGTTCACTCTGCTAACCATCTTCGTGTGCTGTATCCCTATGCGATGCAGGAACTAACCATACCATCACACCTTTTGCTCGGTGACTTGGTAATTCAGGGACAGCTTAAGTCAGACTAAAGTGGTGATATTCCATTCTTCAAAAGGCCCATTTCATGTTATGGTTTATCTTATGTCATTAATATTTCTTTGATATTAGTTTTTTGCTATGGTCGGGGGCATGTACCAACTAGATACTCTTTGATATGGTTTAGAGGCTTTGAATGGAGAACTGTGGACTTAGGTGTATTTGGTTTGGATGGTAGGACTTGGTTGGGTTGTCTCAGTTTTAGAGTTATCCCAAAGTCATTAAAATTTTAATACTCTATCTTGTTATATGTTCAAAAGTCATCCGACACTATTGTATATTGGTTGGTTGGATTAGGTGCAAGAGGTGGTATCTAACCTTTTTTGGACTTGAGATGCCCGCCATGACTAGGACCTAGTTTAAGTCGTGTTATATTGGTATCAAAGCCTACATTTCGGTGTCATGGGGTGTCCATAAAGTCGTGTTAGTTGAGTTTGTTTTATGGGTGTGTAGTGCGCCACACTTATAAGGGAGATGCTATGAGGCATTTAGGAATGTTTCCCTTTCTTGTTGTTTTATTTTGAGCTATAGAGTCTAAGGTCTCGAATCTCTCTAGTTATTGTTTGTTCGCCTTTTCTTCTATCCCTCCTGAGGACAATATGGACGGAGCTCGTCCTACCTATAGGGTACAGACCCGGTCAAGGGTCGCTTCTTCAGATTTCCCCCGTGGAGTTCCACTGGTGACACGCCCCAAACTGAGGCCTAGTTGTGTCGGGAGTCTCAAGTCCAATTGGGACTGGAGACCACCCCCAATACCCAACCATAACCACCCCACAACCTATGTCGGATGAATTTCACACATATAACAAGATAGAACAATAAATACTCAAAGACAATAATAGAATCCATAACCATAACCAACCAACAATCCAACCAAATATCCAACCGATGTCAGCCCCAACACCAATGCCAAGGCTGACACCAATACCGACATCTCTCATGCCCAAAGTAGTCACACAAAGCCTTTAACCAAAAATAAAGAACATCCTGTCAGTACATGACCTCGACCATAGCCAAAACCAAAGTCCAAGAAATTAAAAAAAAAGTATGAAAAAACATCCATAGCATGAAATGGAGTATTTCAGAGTAAGGAAGCTCACCACTTCAGTCTGACACAAATGTTGTCCCCGAATACAATCACTGAGGATGAGGAGGAGTATAGTTGGTTCCTGCATCGCATGAGGATACAACGCCCGAAGATGGGTTAGCAGGTAAATGCTAGCATGTACTCAGGAATAAGTATAAAATAATGCCAACGTATAAAACCAAGCCAATAATCAAGTGCAATCACATTCATACATATATATATTCTATGACAGGAAAAGGAATCGACTTTATCATGCATTTAAAATATTAACCTGGGTTGTGTAGCTTGATCGTCCTAAAATAACCCACTGGCTATATGGGTCCAGTGTTACCCCCTGAACGGTCCCCAGTGCGTGTAGCTGCACGAATTGGAGATATTATAGGGATTGGGGATTCCCGTGTACCCTTATCCCTCCATGATACATATATACAAGTATAACTTAGGGGATTACCGTGTACTCTACAAGTATATGGTCACCATGACAAACCCTCACATCGGCAAACATGAGTTTCCATTGTCCGTCCATCGGACTCACACCTTCACGGTCATCTATCACACCCTGCCATTATTGACCAATTAAAACCTTTATCATATAACCAAACCACCAATTCCAAGAGTTAAGTTCCAAGTCATTATGAAGTGATATCATCGTACCGACTATAGCTTGAAAGCAATGTCACTAGCCAACATTTAGGGGATTCCTATGTACCCAGTAGACTCCATTATAAAAAACACTTGAGGGATTCTCATGTACCCTACAAGGTTTTCAAGACCAAACCATAACCACCAAGGCCTTTCCAATCCATTTAAAACTATTTAAACCAATTTGGGTTCCATTACTATATTATGCAAAGCAAGGTTTTCAATAAAAGTCAAACTATGTGACAAAACCATTCTCATAGGCATTTTAAAAAACATGTTAAGGGCGCATATAATTTCCAAAACCAAGTACCAAGTTACCATTCCCATGAAACCACATGTTCAAACCACAATTATAACATGAAAACCATAAGGAAAACATTATCCAACAAAGAACAACCAAAACCTCTAACACATATTTCAAAACCCAAAACAATATCACAATTATGCCATGAAAACCATTAAGAAAAACATGTTTTTAGTTTGAAATAACAATGAAGGAGGAGTAACATGTCTTAGATACCAAAGAAGACGGAGAGAAACCACCCTTGAAAGCCTTAATTGAAAACCTTGGAGAAACCCTAGCGTTTTTTTAACCAAGTGATTGAGAGAGAATTAAGAGTAATTTGAGATTGTTTGATTTGGGAATAGTAGATTAATGAAGTCCCAAAAGTGTTTTAAGTTGTTGGGTCAAAAGAAGTTAAGAGAGAAAATATCCAGAATACCCCAAACTTAAACTGTAAAAATTTTTCTAGGTGGGAACGGCTGGACCCCTGTACTCGTACCCACATCATACGAGTGGTACCATCAAGTCATACCCAGAACAAAAGGTTGGACATCCACACACTGTCCACCGTACGACTTCCCTTGCCCCATTCATACCAATACCATACGACTAGTACCCATAAGTCATATAAAAGACAAAATAAAAGGGGTTGGACACAGGACAACATACGACTCAACTATACCACTCGTACCCTATCCTTACGGCTAATAGTGAGCCAATCGTACTCAGAGCAAAGTCAAGTCACTAAGTTTCATATTAAGGGAAGGATAAACCCAACATCCCGTCACTAACAATATGACCCATACCACCAAGGCATAACCATAATAGAAACTTGACCACAAAATACAGAACATCCTACGAGTTGGGTTACCTGACTCGTACCCACACCATACAACTCATATGATGAGTCGTATGATCAACAAAAAGATAAAAACTCAGGAAATTTTGAAAGACCAAAACCCAGGGTATTTCAACTCTCCCCTACTTGGATCATTCATCCTCGAATGATAGAACAAGGCAGTACAAACACGATTTACACCCCTAATACCTCGACTTTGACCTTTAACTAAGTTAGAAAACAAAGATGCAAGGAATTCAAACTTTTCTTTAACAAAGTTTGAAAACTAAAGTATGATAAACACATACCTTTAACATGAATTTTCAAAGCAGAAAACACGAACAAATACTTGGACTTCATGTCCCTTTCAGCTTCCCAAAGAGCCTCTTCAACCTTGGGGTATAGAACTTTTATCGAGGCCACATCCTTGGTCCCTAACCGACTAACCTGGCAGTCCAAAATTTCAATTGGGAACTCCTCATAAGACAAGGAATTAAAAATACAAATATACTAGATACGCATATTTTACGATGGATCACCAATATATTTTACCAACATAGAGACATGGAATATCAGGTGAATAGAGCTTAAACAAGAAGGCAACTCCAACTCATATGCAATATTGCCAACCTTCCTCAAAACCAAGTATGAACCAACATACCGAGGACTGAGCTTTCCCTTCTTACCAAACCACGTAACTTCCTTCATAGGAGACACCTTCAAGAACACCATCTCCCCAACCTAAAACTCTAACTCTCTTTAACACACATTTGCATAAGACTTTTGGTGACTTTGGGAAGCAGTAAGTCTATCCTGAATCACCTTCACCTTCTCTATGGCCTAGTAAACTAACTTCGGGCTAAAGAACTCTACCGCACCAACCTCAAACCACCCAATAGGAGATCTATGCCTCCTACCATACAACACTTTAAATGGAGCCATCCCAATACTAAAGTGGTATCTATTATTGTAAGCAAATTCTATAAGAGGTAAATTCTCAACCCAACTACCACAATAGTCAACCACGCAAGCACGAAGCATATCCTCTAATGACTGAATAGTTCTCTCCGCTTGCCTATCTAACTGCAGATGGAAAGCAATACTTAGACAAACCATAGTTCCAAACTTTTTCAAAAATAACTACCAAAAATAAGATAAAAACTGGGTATCACAATCTGGGATGATAGAAATTGATACCCCATGCAACTTCACAATCTCGTAGAGATATAACCTTGCATAATCCTCTACCGAGAAATTAGTCCTCACTGGTAAAAAGTGAGCCGACTTTGCCATCCTATCCACGATGACCCAAACTAAATTAAATTTATTCCAAGATAGAGAAAGACCTATAACAAAATCCATGTTGACCGTTTCCTACTTATATTTAGGCAATTCAATTTTTTGATACAAACCTCTGAGCCTCATGTGCTCAACCTTTACTTGTTGACACACCATGAACTTCGCCAATGAATTAGCCACATCCCTCTTCATATTATTCCACTAATACAACTCCTTGAGGTCATGATACATTTTCATCGAACCAGGATGAATAACATAGCGCAACTCATGCGCCTCAGCCAAGATCCTCTCTTACAAACCATAAATATCAGGAACACATAACCTTTCTTGGTACTGCAAGTTACCATCACCTCTAATCTTGAAGGTCATCACCTTCTTCCCACCAATGTCACACTTTATCCTCATCAACACAGGATCAAACACTTGTTTCTCCTTAATTTCAGCACTAAGAGACGACTGCACCCATATAGGAATATATCTTCGCGTTCATAAAATTTCAACAGAGAACATCACTCCTTTCTGGATTTTACCTTTAGAGTGGATTATCTTTCCTTGAGCACTGCTCCTTGGATATTTTTTTGGGTATAGTGATATGAAGGTCAATCTTCTCTTTGGCTTCCAGGGAAATGGTACTCCTTATCAAGGGAATATCTCAAGAGAGTGCCTCACATGCTAACAAAGTAACTCAAAAGGAATTCTTGTAGTACTATTGATTTATGTAGGAGAACAACATATATCATCTACAACAAAAGAAATCATATATTATAAATATGTATGGTTTGGCAAATTAACCCTATGTCCACAGGCAAATGGAGTACTTCCACTTTATCAAATAGTATATACAATTAGAAATGGTTCTCTAATTTATCCAAAAAATACCTTAAGAGAGTACCAAAAACTTTAGGTTCAAATCCCAGCGGAGACAATAAAAGACACTAAGTGATCTCTTTCTTCCCAAATCTGTAACGCCCCAAAATTTCCATCCTGAGATGTCACACGGTGCTTAGGGCTACATGTAGCCCCAAGCTAACCCTCGGAGCCAGACACTACCTCAAGAAACTCAATTCAACAATAGTCATGCATAATAAAGAGATATATCACATCGGGTTCAAGAGAGATACTAGAGAATACTAAACTGTACAACTAAAATATATATTGAATATCTGTACATACCATCCCTCTAGTCTGACAAAGCCTCTATACATCAAAATCAAGGAGCCTTTCGGACAAACCCCCAACTGACTCAATAGTACTAAAAGCCATAATAATAAAATTATATCATAAAAATATAGACACGGTCCTCGAACCATGAGGACTCACCACTGAAGAAATTTAATGAAGCACCCGAATATCACTAACGCGGATGCGGCTGAGTACCTGAACCTACATTACAAGAAAATGTAGCCCATAGGAAAATATATGGGTCAGTACTTTGGAATGTACTGAGTATGTGGGGGTGCATGCAATAATGTAAATATCATCATCAGTTTCATGAAAATATGCATATGTACAATGATGGCTCACTTGGCTTGAGTTAGATTGAAACATACTTTTTATGATCTCATAGTAAATAAATCATATGATAAAAACCTCATAAATCATCATAAACAACTCAACTCTTCAACTTAAGACTCGGAGTGACTCGATAATTCAAGAAACTCAACTCTTATGGACATAGGAGGTTCTTATAACTGACATAAACCATGTGAGCTACATGGAGTCCAACGTTTTTCCCTTCTAAGGAGAGAACCCCACATTGGAGGGAGCGTCGTACTCTTGCCAGGAAGTACAACCTCAATTTAGTGATCATAATCTCATACTCGACCTCTGGCCCACAAATATCAATACTAATCCTACGGTGGCACGTAGTTTTAGGGAAAATACCCCATTTTT
Source organism: Capsicum baccatum var. pendulum (assembly GCA_030864225.1). NCBI lineage: Eukaryota > Viridiplantae > Streptophyta > Magnoliopsida > Solanales > Solanaceae > Capsicum > Capsicum baccatum. The sequence goes on from CM061557.1 coordinate 125,655,038, forward strand.
CGCTCGGTGCTAAATACTACTCCCAAACACAAGCTCAAAACGGGTTAGGAAATCCACCACAAACATCACAAGGGTCTATCATGAAGACCAAATCAAATCTCTTTTTCATTTATCAAATCATAATCAATTTATGAATTCCTAACTCGACTCAAATCAAATCAATCTTTATCAATAGCAAAATGTATCAATTCATTAAATCATGACAACATCAATAACTTTGAGAAAATATCAAGACTCATTGTAACAACTCAATCTCATGAATCAATACACTCATTAATCCAATTTGTCATAAGGAAGCTTAAAGCTTGACATATATCTTAAAAGCACTTGAAATATCAACTCATGGTAGAAATATGAAATTCACAATATTAAATATTAAGTCATAACTTGGGAATAGTAAAATAATCATATATAACAAATCTTGAACAATTTATATTATCATAGTCTCATGATGAAGTAATTTGGGTATAAACCCACTTGCAAAATCATATAAATCCATAATAGAAATCAAAGCTTTGGGCACAAGAACGTAAGGATTGATCTTGTTCAAAACCCCCCACATACCTTAATCTTTGAAATTGGATGAATTCTAGTGCTTGAGACTCTATCCGCACTTGTAATAAATGATTCTCGAAGCCCACACTATGAGAAACTTGGTTCTTGAAGATTTATGGATTATTTTTGAAAGATTAATGTTCTTGAATGAAACCCTAGATATATTTTCTTAAGAGAATTGACTATGCCAAAATCCTTCTCAAGAATTCAATCGGTAAGGGATGTTTTGATTTACCTAATCGCTAGGACATCTTTGCGGCCTTAATACACATCACCCTTGATCAGAAAACAACCAAAGTACTATAACTTATTTCTCATGAGCTTGAGTCATGGTGGCACTATTAGTTAGAGTTCTCGGGGTATTACACATACCTTGATGGATAGAGTTACCTAGAATCTATGTTTCTATCCCGAACACACCATCACAAAAACACCAATTTTCTTAACACAAAAGAATTTTTTGGTTCATTTTCTAGTATAGTATTTATTATGTTGAATAAGAGTGTTAAAATAAATGATTTGGTTGAAATTTTTGGATTTTGTTCTATGTAATATCTTATTAATGAATTGTTAATTTTTTATACATACTACTGAAAATGCCGACTCCGCACTACCTACATGTCAATAAACAAAATCCAATAGCTGGCATTCACCAAAGTCTAAAACTTCTTCAATACCTATACAAAATATTTTTTCAAACTTAAATACATATCTTGACTTTTAATTTGATATGCTAACAAGGTGATACTTGTGTTAAATTTGATATGCTAACAAGATTTCCTTGGGTACTTGGATAAGAAAAATGAATTCACATACAAAGGTGTAGAGATACTCTTATGTCAAAGTCATTTTATATTCACGAATGAATGTCATTGAGGAACCACCAGCTTTCTTTGGAAGCAAATGGTTGTGAATGGGGGTCATTAGACTATATTAGCAATGGTCACATCTCCAAGAAGCTTGCTTTATTCCCCATCGTTCCTCACTTTCAAGTATACATATGAATGAATGATGTATTTCCCATAAACATAGAATTCAAGCACATAAAATAACACTATCAGTCCAACAAATGGGAGAAGCTTAGGGAGGATTAAGTATACATAAACATTACACTACTTGGTAAGGGTAGAGAGGCTATTTTGGATAAACTTCGAGCTTAATAAGAAATGAATAGAAAGAAAAAAACAACAACCAATAACACCAGTAAGATAGCAAGATAAACGAATACGTAGCCCACCAATTAGACCTTATTATTAGCTAATACTAAATATGGTTGTCAATATGTAGCCCACCAACACTGTTAAAACCTAGTCATATTTCCATACAGAGAATATAAATAAATAACCAGGTATAATGTACAACTATTGCTCATCTTAAAGTTTCCTATCACGTTTGACCCACTGACACTTCCAATGAACTTCTTGGGTACACATGTATAAAAAATTAATCAGCCACCAAATCCTACTAAGAAAAAAATAACAACACTTTGTAAAACTTATAAAAAAATTTAATCACAGTTTTAAAATTCACTAGTGCTTAAACTACGAAGAATTCACTTTACCTTACACCATAAGTTTGTACTAAAATAGGAAAAATTGGAGAAATAATATAAATTTTGTTACATTTTTCGAGCAACATTTATTCCTAGAAAATCCATCTTAGCAGAGTTGGATAAGGTGGTTTTACATAAAGTTCAACAACAATCTAGAAAAACTAATGACTTTTCTCTTCTTTTAAACATGTTTCCATTAGCTGAGGATGATGGCTATGTTTCATATTACTTATTTGAATAAAAAGAATGCTAAATATAGGTACTTACACAAATTTCTTTTGCCGTTTCATTAACATATGATCCATCTTCTTTCTTATGAGTAGCAAGATAAAGTTCTGCTCGTTCAGGCTTGTGTCTAGTCTCAACCATCTACAAACAATATTAAATTAACAAATCAAGGATAGTTTCACATTTAATAAACTAAAGTAAAATATAGTGAAAAAATGTATTTCACCATTTTATCTCTTCCTCTCGTGTTAGATTTGGATCCACCAGTGTGTGAAATAGTTTGTTTCTTCTGATTTTCAGTATAGTGCTTGGACATTTTCTAGAAAAGAAATACTTGAACTCAATATACAAATAATAAGTTCAGCTTTAAATGAAGGATTTAAGAAGATACCTGCGTTTTTTTTTTAAATGATAATTAACATAAGAAGTCCATTGATCCGATGAAATTCCATTTAGAACATTAGCCATAAGTTTATATCTGCTCTGAAACGGGTTAAAGGTCTTATCCCACAACTTTAGCCTCCTCGCACCCCACTTCTTTGAAAGTGAATTATAGACATAATGTCGTGCAATTGACTCTATTATATCAAAAGAAAATCTGATACAAGCTCAACAAGCTCCCCTCCTTTGGAATCGATGCTTCAAGGATCACATCTACTGATCCAAAACTTGGTCGTTTTAGGGGATCAAATACGTGAATAGAGGATAGCTTAGAAAGAAGCTATATTTGATGATATTCTCCGAGAAAGGAATGGGCGACACTGTATTTGTATGATAGCTTAGACTTCGAGAGAGTATAGGCGCCCATTGCATTATTTTGGCTCTTGGGTCATTTTTGGGCCGAATAGCAATTTAGGGTCACTTTTAGGCCCATTGTGTAATAAATAGTCCATGGCTATAAATAGCTTATTTTCCTTCACTTTAGGGTAGTTGATGAATGATAACATGAGTGGACACTTGAGAGTGTTTTTGTTGAAACTTATTGGGAGTTTCATTATTTTATGAGAAACATGGGTGCTCGGGATCCATTTTTGTTGTGTCCTCGTAAGAGATTGATGTTGTTGGTGATTGATAGGAAGTTCTTAGGGTTTAATATACCCTTTGGTTGTCCTCCCATTATCAATTGATGTTAATCTATCTATATCGATTTATTTTAATCTATCTATCCTTTACTTTATTGTCTCATTTTCCTTTATTTTCCAGTTCATTTCCATTTACGTAGTTTCGTCTCATATCAAAATTAGGGCTTTGGAAATGAAATATTGGTTAGATTATCTATATCTATTTAAATATAAAGTATGTATACATAATATATAGATATAGTCATAAAAATAGAGATTTTATACCTTTATAATTTGCCCAAAGTAGTAGTTAAAGTATGACTTAGGTAAATTATTCCATTAGACAAAGCCAATTGGGAAAATAGAGTTGTCAGTTGCTAAAATCCCACAAAAACCTACAAGAAGGCCTTGTTATTCTCCAATTGGTGTAACGTCATCAAATTCAATGATGATACATTCTTCAGAGGATAAATTTAATATGTTGCTAACCTTCAGTTATCTTGTTTTCACAGCCCTTTGTGATTCTGTAAAAAAAAGATATATTTTTATTGCAGGGCATGTTTAGTGGATGAAAAAGAATATATGAATAACAAACATAACTACCTGTTGATACTCAAATTTAGTTGATATGAAGAAGGGAATGAATTGATACACATTATTTAAGAAATTTGATGCAAGAAAATTAAAGAAGCTTACCGAGTTAAAAAGAAACAGATGCAAACAAATTAGATGAAGTGCACCATCTTACCTGTTGCATCTACCATCCAATATCTACTTTACTTTTGGCCAATATACTTTTTGGGTAGTGCTTATTATACTACAGGCTGCAATGATGGAGCCTGTTGTGATAGTATTTGTTGTTTTGCGGGTTAAACCAGAGGAGTTGGCTGTAATGGCTCCTTATGTGTTGTGGTCTAAAATAATAAATTCATTTGTAATGGTTCCTAACATGCTGCAATATGAACTAATAGAGTAGGTTGTAATAGTACCTGTTGTGCTACGGGCTGAAATAATAAATTCAGTTTTGATGGTGTCTGACGTGCTGAAGGTTGAACTGATGAAGTCAGTTGTAATGGTACTTGACATATAGCGGGTAGAACTGATGAAGCAGCCCATGATGGTATCTGCTGTGTTATAAGCTAAAATGACAGTGTCAGTTTTGATGGTGCTTGATGTGTTCGAGGCTGAATTGATGAACTCAATTCTGATGGTTCCTGATGTGTTGTGGGATGAACTGATGGAGCAGCTTATGATCATACCTGTTGTGCTATGGGTTGAAATAACGAAGTTAGTTTTGATAGTGCTTGATGTACTGGAGGCTGAACTGAGGAAGTCAATTGTGATGGTGCTTGACGGGCTACAGGTTGAACTGAGGAAGCTGATTCCAAAACTTTTGGACTCATTTGTGTTGTGGCCTAAACTAATCAATTTAGCTACGATGTGGTTGAAAATAAAGGTGTCACTTGTGGTTTCGATTGAAAAAATATTGTTAATAGCAATTTTGACTTGTTTGCTTGTGATATGGATGCATCTTCTGGAGTATGTGTCGACTGAACTAACTTTATAACATTATGTTCATGCTTTCTCTTCAACATATCTATATTCAACAAAGGAAACTATATTAGAACATCAATGGAATATTTTTACCTGCAACTTGAAGAAGAAACAAATTAACTAATCTCCAGTAATGAAATATTTTACCTGCAACTTGAATATGGAACAAATTAACTAATCTACAGAGAAAATGTTTTCAACTTAAAGACACTTACCATAGATAGAACAAATCCAAATGATATATATTTGAAAACTTAATTGTAACTAAATGGTTTCGTCCTCTCTTTGATAAATTGCATCAAGTGCTAGTCCAAAAGTTCCTTCAGGAATCATTATCTTTCAAATCCAAATAGAGGATTTGATCAAACTAAACATACCCCTTAAACTCAAAAATTAAAATTGAATATATCACATAGAAAACATTCAGAACTAGACGACATGATGATGAAATACAACCCACTAGACAAAATTGAGAAAAAACTTTGATGAAACTCACACTATAGATGAAACATATAAAAGGAATCGATGATTAAAATCTGGTATCTTCCCCACTAATTTCTAACAACTAATAGTAGTGCTTCATGGTTTGAGTTATCTATTCTAGAAGGGGAAAGAGAAGGAGGAAGGACATCAACAGAGGATAAAATTAGATAAAAGGAAGATAAGAAAGAGAGATAGAAAAATATAATCTATTAATTATATACTTCACAAACACAATACACAATTCCTTTTTCAATAGAAGTATTTAACCAAAATCTGATTACCAACAACAAGTTCACAGAGAAAACCAAATATGTATCATTTGGACCAATTTCTATGAAAAATCAAACTATGATAATGTAATATGAAGTTCATCAAAATTAAACCTTTTCATATCAAATAAAGTAACTTAATTCCTACTAGACATATGCTCCTCTATTGCAATTTGAACATTTTCATAATTATCATCAAAAAAACGTTTATATTCTTGTTATTGGTATGGATCATTCTCATATATTTCTTCTTTTTCAACTTCATATATGTCAAACAGATCTCTTGGCTTTAGATGCATAGCCACACTCTATTCTTAATCAGTTTCATCATCAACATAGTATACCAAATTCATTTGAGATATTTTAATATAAGGATCATAATCCTTACGATAACCAGTGTGAATCAACATAGAAAAATTAACATAATTAAAATTACAAATATCTTTTTTGAACCCTCTATCATGAGTAGTACCAGCCTACTGATATTTGAAGAGCACAACTCTAAACTGACCATAATAGTCGAGCTCAATAATATCCTTCAACTTTCTATAATATGGAAACTCTGCTTGTCTTGCATTTCTTTCAGTATTAGATGCAATACACGAGGTGTCAGATGTAAGAAAAACTCCAAAACATTAATATTTTAAGTTTTCAGTCTTTGTTCTCTGGACAAAGTCCAAAATTTAAATCCATTAATGTTATAAGCACTGAACCTTCTTGCACTTGGGCTTGGACCTCGTGCTAAGAACTCCAGACCAGTAGAAATTGCTATATCAGGATTCATAATTTAAATAAACAAGATTATTTTCATTAAATATTATAAATTATAAAAGAAAGTTATGAATATATAAACATTGTAATACCATTCACTCACTCTCTTTGAAAACTAATCAGCAAACTTCTTATTAACTCTCTTCTCTACCTCTGTTGTTGAAGGTCTTTGACCTTTTGAACTTCTTCTTATTTGATCCATAAATTCATTACAAAGGTGTTATTTCAATCAAACTTAATCACTTTACTGTAAAATTTTTGCCAAATATTAAATTAATTTAACCTATTTCTCTATAAATGGCTGCACTACTGCACAATTAAGTAACATATATCGATGAGCTTGAGCCTTCTCTATGAGAGTCAAGGTAAATATTGAGGATCCCCCTACAAGTTTCCTTGTTGAGGAAATAGATGACCTGTTAGAAGTCTCATTATGATTTGATTCATCATTAACACATTTAGGATTATTTTCCCTTGACTCAATATCCTCAAAATAACAGGAACAAAAAGTTAGAGCTTCTTTAACCATGTAACCTTCAGCTATGGAGCCTTCAGCCTGTGGCTTGTTCCCCATAAAGACTTGAAATGACCTAACATTCTAACAAAAGGTAGAATGATATTAGAACAGTCTTTTACTTTTAAGCACTATTAAAAGATCAATTTAAAGAGTTTATAAATAATATATTTTACCTTTCAACAAAATACATCCAACGATAATATACTAGACCACCTTGTATTACTTGATCCACCAGATGGACAACTAAATGAACTATTACAGTGAAAAAAGATAGAGGGAATAGCATCTCCAAATGGCAAAGTGTGGGAACAATCATCTCCTATAGATTATCCAAGTTTGAGAAGCTTAAGGTTTTCATACAGAGAAGTTTAAAGCAAGATGAAAGATCTACCAAAACTGCAACAATATGATTTAGAAGCACATTGCGAATTGCTACAGGTAATAATTGTTCCATAATGATATGACAATCATGACTATTTAATCTGAATATTCACTTTTGTTCCAGATCAATACAATGAGAAATATCTTGAATAACTATCTGACGCTGAGATATTCTTAAGAGTTTTAAGAGAGAAAGCTCTTTTTTCTAGGGATAGTAAATGCAGCAAGTTGGCATTCTTCGTTCTCATCAGGCCAAAGATAAGGTCTTATACCCATATCTTATAGGTCTTTTTAAGCCTTTACATGATCTTTTGATTTTTCCTATTTTATTTAGCATTGAGTACAAAACATTTTAGAACAGATTCTTTTCAATGTGCATAACATATAAATTACTGGGCAACGGGTTGAATTCCTAATATGGATGCGGAAGAATATATTTTTTTTTCATTGTTGAGTTGAATTTTCCCTATGACTCATTTCTCTATTTCTTTTTCTTTTATCATTCAGTTCTACTAGTTTTCTAAATCTAATATCAATATCTCTCACTTGTTGTAAAATATCTAACCCAGATAACTTTTTTGGTGGGTTCCTCTCTTCCACATCGCTAAAAAAATGATGCCTCATCAATATAAATTTATGATTTCTTGTAAAAATCGACAATGACCAATAAAATACCATTTTTATACTATGACGAAGTCAATAAGGTTCAGCGTTAAAATTACAAAAAGGGCATGCTAAATCAGTATACGTGTTCCAACCAGATAAAATATCAAGTCCAGGAAAGTCACTAACTGTCCACATAAGAGCTTCCCTCATTCTAAACATTTCATTCTTTGAAGAATAACATATTTCCACACCTTCATACCGTAATTCATATAACTCCTTGATAAGGGGTTGTAGATATACATCTATGTTAATACCTACTATATGCGAACCTCGAATAATCATTAAGAGGATGAAATTTGGTTGCTTCATTAAAACTTCAAGTCTTGGACCCTTACAAAATTTCCTTGATTTCGGACTTACTAGGCTTGGTACGACGCAAATGTACTAATCGTACCCTTGGATACAAGTTAGGGAGAGGCTTGGTGACTTACTCGTACACGAGGAAGTGTGTTTGGTATAGATAATACCAAAGATACGACTTATCTTGGTATGAGACCTATAGAAACATACGAGAGGTGTAAGGCAAGTCCTATGGTGCTTGTGTGAGTTATCTTGTGGAATCTGCCTAAGGTACGATCAAGCGTACGATTTGGTTTACCACTCATACCTAAGGGTACGAATTAGGGAGGTGTGAGTCGTAAGAAACCAGTAGGTAGGCTCTTGGCAAGGTCATGGGTACTAGTTGGGGTACTACTCATACACTAGGATGCGGATGGTATAGGTGAGTCATACCCCTAGACGTGGCTTGTTTCAATTATAAGTCAAGGGTAGTCCAGACATTTCCTACTTTAAAGCCCCTATGTTCTCATGTTATATAATCCTTGGTGGCCTCTCATAAGGCTTATTAAGGTATGGAAACACTTTAAATACTCTCTCAAACTCACTATTGAAGATTGGAGGCTAGGGTTTCTTCATGTGTTCTTCAAAAGGCTCAAGAGTCATGTTTCTCTTCGGAATCTTATTGTATAAGGCATATACACCTTCTCTTATTTTTAGTTCCAACTAAAGACATGTGTATTGTGTTTTTAAACTTTGATTTATGAATCATGAATGGTGGTTTTCAAAATATATATTGAGGGTCTTGATGCCTACAGTTTGGTATTGGTTTAAACTATATTTTTATATATTTTTGGTAATGGTTTGCATATGTTGGTACTTTTTGGTTATAGTTTAATAAATGGGTCTTGAGAAACCCTTATTATGGTGGTTTATGCATTGGTTTTGGTCTTGGTAAAGATATGCCCTCAACATTTTTGATAAAATTCCTAAAAGAATGTTTTTACTCTATTGTTGAACTTTCATTAGAACTCTTGCATGGTTTGGTTTGGTAATGGAAACCTAAATGGATTTGGATGGTTTTACATGGTTTAAATTGTCTAAAAGATATAAATGCTTTAAGTGTTTATCATGGTCATAAATGGCTTGGAATGGTTTTAAATGGTGCACATGGTTTGAATAGATTAAATGGTAAAGCCTTGGTGGCTATGAAATTGGTTATGCTTATGGGGTACATGGGAATCCCTCAAGTGATTTAATATGGTTAGTGTAAGGGTACATGAAATCCCTCAAAACCTATACATAGTTGGCTACGGATAGTACTTGCAAGTATAGTCGGTATGACCATACCGATACTAATAACCTTGGTTAATAAATGGTTAATGGATTGGTTGGTTGTTTGGTAATGGTTTTAATTGGGTAATAATGGCGGGGTGTGTAGCAAAGCTGTGGAAGGTGGTGGTCTCGGGAAGACCAAAACTGGAAACTCATATTTGCCGATGTGAGGTTTAGTCTTGGTGACCGTGTGCATGATGTCACACTTTATATTTGGGTGATTGACAGCGCACATGCAAGTGTACGTAGTCTTATCAAGTAATATAGTGGCTTCAAGGAAGCCCAAGTATCGATCTGTCAGGGACTTGCATTCGCCGCCTATCTAATTCTTAGTCTAACTAGTTGAGAAAAATAAACACAAAGAGTTTTGAATTTTGTAAAATAAAAATAAAATAAATAATGTGTAAAAATAAATTCTTATAACAATCAATGGAGAAAAGCCCAAGGTTAAAGCACTCAGAATAATCATACTATGTTATTGAATCTCATCCGTTAATATGCATATCTTAGTTATTGATTCGTAGGGTTAATTGCATGATCAAGGTTTTCCAACCTATAATCTTTTACCTAATTTGGACATTACAACTACATCGTTGAGCGGGGATGTAATAATCCAATTAAGTGAATTAAAGCTATCATCCTACGTTTGAATCAAGTAAGACATCTAAGTACATCCATGTCCTAGACGCTAAGTTCAATTCTTTATTTTATAAAAGAATAAAAACCCAAACTTTATTTATTCTCATATTCTATCTCCCTATTCCCTCACCCGAGATCAAAAGATTGATAGTATATGTATTTTATGGTTGATCAATCCATAAAATAATTAAAACAAGAATAAACAAACAACCAAATATGATAAGCAAAATTGACGAATTTAATTCAAAACAATAGTAATCATATTTTTGGCTTTAACCGCGGAAAAGGGGGTTTAGCCTTGAATGGAAATATTCATCATCCAATCCCTTGTAATGATGATACAAACCATAAAAACAACTAAATTAAACAATAATAAACCCCAAATAGAAGTTGTGGTAGCCTCCAATGATGTTTCAAGTTGATCTAGGGTTTCCAAGAGGTCCCAAGATGTTTAAAACGTTTTTTAGGACGTTATATTTATAGTAGACAAGTTATAAACCAAGTTAGATTAGGTTTAGATGCTGTTTTCCTTCAGCTCAGCGAATTTTCCCGATTTTGAGCATTGGCGCAACGCAGTGACATGCAAATTCACAATTGTCAAAAAATCTGTCAAATTCCAGTAGTTGTTCGCGATTTCAGCGCATCACGCGGCCTTCTTAAACTCCAATATAAGCTACATGCGCCATATGGTCAAAAACTTAGGGCTCGTCTAAATCTAATGATGTTTTTAAATCATACATTGGTCAACTGTACAATCGACATGCGTCCCATACTTTTCAGGGGTCCAAACAGCATCCAGTTTGCGTCTTGTGCTTCCGTGGTCATTTACGAGCCTTTTTGAGTTATTTACACTTGCTTTGAATCTTGTATATCCTTCATATATCATCATAATACATTCACAAAGCATCCTAAATCATTAAACACATTAATTAATATCTCAAAACAACACAACATCCTTACCGATGAACTAGAAACACGAGCTAAGTATAGGCTAAAGTCACATTGAGCTTTAACTCATTATTTGACTCTTTTATTGATCCAATTGACCCTTAAATATTATAAATAAGTTGTTTTACATATAAATACATAATAACAACCTTAGGAACTCATTAAAACACATTAGAACCCAACACAATAGACTAGAAAAACACCTAGCTCAAGCTAGTTACACTAGTTTTCTCGGTTGAACTCTAAATGATCAAATTGGATCAAAACTCATGTGAAACCACCATTAAACATTGTAAACACATACTTGGGCACATAATTTCTTATTTATATAATTATTAACACATATATCATCAGAATCATCCTAAAAACAAGGCTAAATAAGGTAGAATAGTAGCGCTAGAATGCATAAATTCACCCAACATCACCACCCCACACTTAAATCCTTCTTCGTCCTCGAACAACTCTTAACTATAAACACCAAGAGATGAAGAGATTCCACACTTCTACTACATGCAAGAAATTCAAGCTAGCACTACAATGACTACACTGATGCAAGTTTCTACACTATTTACACAATTCAAAGCTCAAGAACACTACTCCAAAACAACCTAGCCTCAAGAATTGACTCACCTAGTTGGAAAAATCATGCTTACTTCTCAATCAAGAACATCATACAAATAACCCATATTCATCAAACATATTCCCCTCACAACAAGAGAGTTACCCATAATCTCTCACAATAATGCAATTTATAATGTAATGGGTACAAGAATCAAATTATGCTCACTCTTATAAAGAATTCACAAGTTACACATAATGAACCATAGGCTTGCCCTTAGTTTAATGATCCACTAAAATCGGAATGATGAACATAGGATCAATTAGGACTTTTCCAGGTTGTAACGTCTAAGGGACGGGTAGGAACTATTTGGGAATAGTGACTAACCTCTCTAAGAGCTTTAATACACTACATTAAACATTTTAAACCATTCTCTAACAACCAAATTACACCCTTTTTGTCTACTCCAACCTTTTATTTTTGCCCCATCTCTTTTAAGTATTTTCACAAACACTTGGAGGACTCATAGTTTACTACCACAAGAATCATTTTTTCTCTTTTTTTTCACAATCATGGCAATATTTTTAGCATAATTTATATCACAACCATCCACCACACATCAATTATCCACCAATAACCATTACCTTAGGGCACAATTTCACTTTTTTCTTCTTCAATTTCTCAACTCCTTTCTTAATTTTTTTATTAAAGCACTTAGGAGCTTTTTGGATAAAATTGTGGTCCATCAAAGAAGGGAAATAGGCTACTTATGAGGTTTCCAAAGAAAAAGCTAAAGGATCAATGGGTGTTAACTAGGATAATGCACAAGGATAGGTAAAAAGAAGGCTATCAAAGAAATGCCTATATCATCTCCTAAACCCACATTCTTTATTTTTCTTCACATACACACCGGGCAAGTTCTAGACATCACATGCAATAAGGAATATACAAAAAAAAACTTTACATACATATGGCATATGCTCAACTCAATAGGATCATCATAGACTCCCAACCAACAATAGCATGAATTCAAAATTAAGCCAATATGAAAAAAATCATAAACTTGAGCCTAGGAGTTTAAAAAAATACCAATTCACATCAATCAACATGCTTTTACAAACAAACTCACTTGCATTATGTTATCAAAAAGAGCACCAACAAGAATATCTCACTTATTCCTAACCTAAAATTTTTTAAATTGAGTCAAATTTTGAGAATTTCTCCCTACCCCACTCTTAAAAATCTACTTTGTCCCCAAAGTGAATTTTTTAAAGTAAGAGATAGAAATACTCCCTGAGGCCTCTAGGCCTAACTAGTAGCATCTTTACATATAAATGGAATCCATGGGACCCCACACTTAATCATTGCCATGCTCCAAGCTCAAGTTTATGGTACTCAAACTTCCCATTAACCTATGACTCAGCCAAAAATAAAAACTACGTGAAATAAAAAGAAACTAAAAACTAAAAAGAAAACATACCTTAGCTTGGGTTGCCTCCCAAGAAGCGCCTGATTTAGTGTCGTGGCACGACTCAATCAACTTTTTTCTCCACCTTGAGGATATAAATTTCACCCCCAACATCGCATTCATCTTTTTTCCATGCTCATAGGGTGGTGGTACAAAGACTAATGAACTAAGTAATAGAATATGCATGGTAAACCACTCATCTTTCAAGTGAGGTGTGTTTTATGTTGCTAATCTGGTTTAAAATCAAGAATATAGGATTCTTGTTCCTTATCTTCACACTTTTCCACCATTTTAAATGTTTCCACAGACAAGACATCATCTAAACATAATGTAGAAAAGTGCTTCAAGCGAGGCCCAACAAATTCTATTTCAAAATTAACACAATCTACTTCACAGTCACTTTTATTCATCTTCTCAATTTCAACCTCAAGATCAAGATGACAATCGAGTGGTTGTGATTCTTGTCTTTGCTCCATACTTTGGCTAATATCTTCCCAATATATTTCTTTGCTTAGCCACTATAGACATGGTGGCGGTGGCTCCATCATAATTTCCATAATATCATCTTTCTAGTACTAAGACTTCCTCGAATTATCCACATCATATTGTGAAGGTTCCATCCACGCACTTTCAAAAAAAACTGGACAATAAGCCACAAGGTTATGTCCTCCACAAAAATAACAAGATTTACCATCACTCGAAAACCATCTGTCACAGGCTGACATCTCGAGAAGAGTGTGAGAAAAATAGAAATACAGGTAAATAAAAAGAAACTAAACAAAAACTATTTACAACTCAATATAGAAAAACTAAAAATAAGATAGTTGCCTAATAACAAGTCCCCGGCAATGGCGCCAAAAAACTTGACAGCGTACACGCAAGTGTACGTGGTCTTATCAAGTAATATAGTGGCTTCAAGGAAGCCTAAGCATCAATCTCTCAGGGACTTGCGTTCGCCACCTATCTAATTCTTAGTCTAACTAATTGAGAAAAATAAACACAAAGAGTTTTGAATTTTGTAAATTAAAGTAAAATAAATAATGCATAAAAATAAATTCTTAGAATAATCAATAGAGAAAAGCCCAGGGCTAAAGCACTCAGAACAATCATACTATGTTATTAAATCTCATCCACTAATTTGCTTATCTTGGTTGTTGATTCGTAGGGCTAATTGCATGATCATGATTTCCCAACCTATAATCTTTTACCTAATTTGGACATTACAACAACATCACTGAGCGGGGATGTACTAATCCAATTATGTGAATTAAAGCTATCATCCTACGTTTGAATCAAGTAAGACATCTAAGTACATCCCTGTCCTAGACGCTAAGTTCAATTCTTTATTTTATAAAAGAATAAAAACCCAAACTTTATTTATTCTCATGTTCTATCTCCCTATTCCCTCTCCCAAGATCAAAAGGTTGACAATATATATATTTTATGGGTGATCAATCCATAAAATAATTAAACCAAGAATAAACAAAGAACCAAATATGATAAGTAAAATTAACGAATTTAATTCAAAACAATAGTAATCATGTTCTTAGCTTTAACCCCGAAAAAGGGGGTTTAGCCTTGAATGGAAATATTCATCATCCAATCCCTTGGGATGATGATACAAACCATAAAAAAACTAAATTAAAGAATAATAAAACCTAAAAAGAAGTTTTGGTAGCCTTCAATGATGTTCCAAGTTGATCTAGGCTTTCCAAGAGGTCCCAAGATGTTTAAAACGTTTTTTAGGATGTTATATTTATAGTAGACAAGTTATAAACCAAGTAAGATTAGGTTTACACATTTTTTTCCTTCAGCTCGGTAAAATTTTCCCAATTTTGGGCATCGGTGTGATGCAGTGACATGCAAATTCACAATTGTCAAAAAATATGTCAAATTCCAGTAGTTGTTCGCGATTTCAGCGCGTCATGGGGCCTCCTAAAACTCCAATATAAGATCCACGCGCCATATGATACAAACCTTGGACCTCATCTGAATCTAGTGATATTTTGAACTCATCCATTGGCCACCTGTACAGTTGAAACACGCCCCATACTTTTCAGGGGTCCAAATTGTATCCAGCTTGCGTCTTGTGCTTCTGTGGTCATTTACGAGCCCTTTTGAGTTGTTTCCACTTGATTTGAAGCTTGTATATCCTTCATATATCATCATAATCTATTCACCAAGCATCCTGAATCATTAAACACATCAATTAATAACTCAAAACAACATAACATCCTTACCGATGAACTAGAAACACAAGCTAAGTATAGGCTAAATTCACATTGAGCTTTAACTCATTGTTTGGACTCTTTTCTTGATCCAATTGACCCTTGAATATTATAAATAAGTTGTTTCACATATAAATACATAATAACAACCTTAGGAACTCATTAAAACACATTAGAACCCAACACAATAGACTAGAAAAACACCTAGCTCAAGCTAGTTACACTAGTTTTCTCGGTTGAACTCTAAATGATCAAATTGAATATAAACTCATGTGAAACCACCATTAAACATTGTAAACACATAATTGGACACATAATTGCTCATTTATATCATTATTAACACATATAGAGTAAGAATCATTCTCAAAACAAGGCTAAATAAACTAGAATAGTAGTGCTAGAATGCATAAATTCCAGGTAATTCCAGGTTTTCTTCCTTGGTTGTGCATCTACATGCACTGGTTCCCTTTCATAGGTAAGAACTAACCTATATAGCCCATGGGTAGTCTAGGACGGCAAAGCTACACAACCCAGGTAAAGATTTTAATTGCATGCTAAACCCTGTTCCCTTTCCTGGCATGGTTATATATATACACATATGTATGGTTTTATGCATTATGGATGGTTTTACTTGGTTTTATATATGAAACTATTCTATCCTTAACTTAAGTGCATGTTATTGTTCACCCACTAACCCATCTTCGGGCGGCTGTATACCCATGTTATGCAGGGACCGACACTTTTATTTCTCCTGCTTAGTGATCGGATTCGGGGACAGTCAATATTGGATTGAAGTAGTGAGCTTCCATAATTCGAAAGGCATGTATTTTATGCCATGGTTTACCTTACATACTTCTTTTCTTTCATAGACTTTAGTTTTAGCTATGGTCGGGGGCATGTCCCAACTAGGTACTCTTTGGTTGGTCTAGAGGCTTTGTATGGACAACTGTGGACTTAGGTATGGTATGGACTGGTTATGTTTCATCTATATATGTATACATACATTGGATTATTATAATTGATTTTAGTTTATGGGTTTTGGTATTGGTTTAGGTTGGTTATTAGGTGTTTAGACTTAGTTGGGTTGGTCTCGGATATAGACTTATTCCAGAGTCACCACATGACCGTATACACTATCTTGTTATATGTTCGGGTTTTAGTCGACTCAAGGTTTACGTTTGATGGTTGGTTTGGGTAACAGGGGTGATTCTCATTCCTAGTTGGGCTTGTGATTGTCCATTATGATAAGGCCCTGGTTCGGATCATGTCATTCATACAAAACCAAGGGGAAAGGTTATATGGAACCTAAATAACTAGCCAAATTCTATAAGAAGTACTCATCATCCCAAATAGATTGAAACAATCACTAGCTAGGCCTAATCGAACATTTCAAAAATCAGAAGTAAATTCAGGAAAAGTTGTATCGAATCTTTTCCATACCTTACCATCTCTAGGATGACTGAAAATTCCATTATTTTAACATCCTCGCCATTCCATCTCATTGCTCAGCAATCGTGGAGCACATGAACAACCTTTGCAACCTTGGATTTAATGGAAAGTAACACAAATTTTTTGCAGATTTCTTCTTTTGCTTCATGCTTGTACCAGGTGCATGATCTTTATCGTTCTTCTTTATAGGTTTTTATCTATAAGTGTGACATTGTTTATATGTTTCCTCATTAGCATCATCTCCCCAATATAGCATGCAATCATTTAGGTAGGCATCTATTTTTATATAATCAAGACACAATTTCTTGATGGTTTTCTTGCTATTATAAAAAGAACTAGGGAGCTTTGCAAAATCAAATGCATCTCTCAGTAGATCTAGCATCATTGTCATTCCCTTGTCAATCCATCCAAGCACTTAATATGATATAATTTCAAAAAAAAATTCTAACTTTGAGTACTTAGATGCATCATACAATCATGACTTCCATCTCTAAGCAACTCAAGAAAGTCTGTGTTATTTGAAGCAGGCATGTCATTTGGCATTCCTTCTTCTACCGATACTTGTGAAGGACCTGCATCCATCCTCTCATGACTTAAGCCCTGAAATGCTTCATTAGTCAATAATTATATGGGGTTGTTAGGAGGCAGTATATCATGAGTAACCTCTATATTGGGAGAGTTATTCAACACATTACTTTCTCCATGTATAACCCAAGTGACATAATTTTGAGGAAATTGCCTACAGATCAAATGGTCGTGCACTATATCTCTAGTTTGCCACTTTGTAAAGTGACATAAATAAAATGGACATTTAGTTTTATCTCCTACAGTTCCATTCATAAATGTAAAGTCCAGAAATTGAGTCAAACCACACTTATATTCAGATATGTTCCTGGGCTTTCTAATCCAAGATTTATCCATCTAAATATGTTAAGAACTAATATGCAACATAATTAAGAGTGCAGATGATAAAGCAAAGTCGGATTATAAAAGAGCTAAAGTATGTTATTACAAAACTAATTATGAAATGTACATATAGCGATTGCACTTGAGATAAAGAACTAAAACCTTCTGCAATAAATTTAGCAAAAACAGATTATGCAAATCCAACAGACAACACCTTACAAACAACAACAACAACATACACATCCAAAAATTAAAATGAAATTAAGGAACAAGGAAAAAAAAGGAACATGCCATGAGAAGATGATCCAAATAGGGGCTATCAATAATTTTAGTTGAGATTAAAACAACAAACGTGCTTTGTCTATGCACAAGAAAATATAGCCATGATTCTCTAAAAAATCGAACAAATAGATCATCTTTAATAGCACTATTTACTTCAAAACTCATAACAAACCTTTTCCCCAAAACCCTACAACTCAATCTCTTACCTACAATCTTTTCCCACAATTAACTTGTAAAGGTAAAAACAAAAAGGGGCAATTTTGATACAACAGTTGATCTGGTATAATAGTTTAAATTCACACACTTCTGGATGGTTTTCTGTAAGCTTGATCCCATTTTCTAGTGCATCAGGTCAAATCTCTAGGACAAATAACTCGTCGAACTTATCCTTGTTCACCCTACAAGGTGTCATTATTATTTGACTCATAAGTTAAAATGCAAGTCCTTAGTAGTGGGATGGTAAAGCTTCATATACTAATTAAGTCTAGCCTATCCTATGTGGAATGCGGGTGCAATAATCATTTGTAAATTCAAGGTACACAAAAAAGAGCTTCACACACTAACTTACTTTTAAACGTAAAAATCTCACTTGATCCGAACATGAAGGGTTGAAAATGACAATAATCAAATACATATCATTTATTAACTACATAATCATTACATACAATACTGTTGTAACGACCCAAGACTACCCCCTAGTCATCACACGGTGCTTAGGATCCCAAGTGATCCCAAGCTAACCCTTGTACTGGCATATTGTTAAGTATCTGATTTAAATATGTATAAAATAGTTGAGTTTACTATGCGGAAACATAATCATGAAGAAATCTGGGAAAAATACAATACTGATACAATTTTACATTCTGATAAAACCGAAAAGAGGAATTAAAATTAAATGACGGACTCTGACTGACATCTATGAAGCCTCTATTATACTGGCTATCGATAGCCATGACGTGACTCCAACTACCACTAATCAATACATATGAGTAAGAAGGTAAAGTACATAAATAACATCTAATTGAAGTCCTGAAGTAGGAGGACCCATCACCAGCTGGCTGGAATTTACAACTGTCTGATCGTGATATATAGACTACAACTGATCTGGCGCCTACATTATTAAATAATGTAGCACATAGACGTATATGTGGATCAGTACTTTTGGAATGTACTGAGCATATGGGGGTGAATGCATAAGTAAAACAATGATTTAATAGATATATAAAATTTTAAACAATTCATGCTAAGTTTAAATGACTCACCTTGGGTTTGAATAAAACAAAGTTGTAAAATAATAAACATGAGTAATGAAGCATAAGAAGAATTTGGTGAGCCATAACACTTAGTTCTAAAAGTTGTTCTTTTATTCTGTCTTAAGACTTAGGCTTAGGGAGGTTCTTCTAACCGCTATAAACCATGTGAGCTATCATGGAGTCCAATGTCTTACCCACATTGGGGAGAGATATTCTACCCTTGCCATCAGAATAGAACCTTATCTTAAGTGATCACTGACTTAACACACTATGGATGCTTACACCTACGGTGGCTCGTAGTTCTGGGGCATGATATCTTGGAATACTCTAAAGTAAGAAGGGAACACTATCTCATAACAACTCTTATTAACATGAATTACAATCTAATTCTTAATACTTGAATTGGTCTGCACTCTACCATCTCCTCCTTAGGCCAAAGCCGATATTCTAAGCTTATGGGTCTACTCCATATCCTTGAGACTAATTCATAATTTCTTCATTTTAATGTCTACACATAGATGCTAAACTCACAAGAATAAACTATATTTTGAACTTACTGACTTCATTCTTAAGCAACCCATTCATATACTATCCTTAACTTTCTAGTTTCAATAATCATCATCAAAGACCTACAATCTCATTTGCAAACATATCTACCTCACTAAAAACATAATTATAGCCTACGAAGATCACACTTCTATACTTATATTTTTCCCAAATCATAAGAATCAAAATCATACCTAAAAGACTCAACACCATTTATCCAAAACTCCTTAACTTAGCTATTAAGAACATTATGTACTATATAACTAGCCTTCTTCCACTTAGCAAATCAATGGTACTATTAACCACGTACGACACTTAATAACCTTAGAAAATAATGCAACCCCATATCACCTTGGGCACATCTCTACATCATACCTACAACATCATATTTAATCTCAAATCAATAAACATAAATTCTTGCATTCACTATTTTAAGCCTATTGGTTCACCTCCATATAACTAGCATCACTAACCAAGCAATCATTATTTCCACCTGATGATCATCTATTCTTCAAACTTAGTGTTTAGTGCTAGGAATAATTAATTACCCAACCTCACATACTATTCTTACTTGGAAGCTATAAGATAAGACATCAAGAAACACAAATCCATTAAAGCCTCATAATAACAATAATTGATCATGATCATATGGTATATCTTATTGAAATCTGCTAGCACATCCTCCTTCTACACATTAAGACTATTTACCCATCTATACCTAATTACTTCCATAGCTCTATAAGTTTCAACTAAACTCCTTGCAACCTCAAGAGAAGCCTAAATCCACAATACTCAACCACTAAATACTTTCATCAACAACATATACTTTTCTAACATAATAAATACCATCAATAACGCCTTTCTTACTTCAAGAAAGCAACAATTCACCTTAACTAATAACTCCTTCCCTACCTTCAACCTAAGAACTTGTACCACATTCATTACTCTTAAACTGACACACAAAGACATATCACCTTAACACAAACTCGATAACATGCATAAGTCCATCTATATACTTTCAATCAATCGTCATTCCCACCTTTCTTGTCACTACATTTATAACCCACACTTTCAACTATAAGAAGGTTCTACTACTTATAAATCATAAAACTCTAGGTTGCAAATCCCTCGAATACAAACTCTATTTAACAATCTAGGTTCATACTATCTCTTCTCATGAGCACTATCTATATTGAAGGGTTAATAAGGAATCTAAATACATATCTTACTCTGTTTTAACTGAAAAATTTATATGGATAAGGACATAACTTTTAACTTGAGGAACTTACTAACGAGCTCCTCTCAAGCCCCTTTGTGACTTCTGAAATTATTGATAGTAAATCTGAGAACATTATCTTGGGAGGAGTTGGAACTTGCTAATCATATTATCTCAAGAATAAGTCACAGTTGGAGAATTATGGAGTTACGCGCGAACCGAGAGGAGTTTCTGAGAGAACAAATTTATAGCATGACCTATAGTATAAAAGAAAGAAAACTTTTCTTAAATGCCCTATAGCCCCTCGAAAAAAAGTACAGACGTCTCCGTACTGTTCTGCAAGACTCTACTAGACATGGCTTTACAGACACCCTAGGACACTTGAACCTTATACTCTGATACCAAGTTTGTTACGACCCGAGACTACCCTCTAGTCGTCACACAGTCCTTAAAACCACAAGTGACCCCAAGCTAACCCTTGTACTGGCATATTATTAAGCAACTAATTTAAATATGTATAAAATAACTAAGTTTACTGTGCTGAAATATAATCATAAAGAAATTTGGGATAAAATATAATGCTGATACAATTTTACATTTTGATAAAACCAAAGAGAGGAATTGAAATTACATGACTGACTCTGACTGACATCTATGGAGCCTCTACTATACTGACTATAGATATCTGGGACGCGACTCCAACTACCACTAATCAATACATAAGAGTAAGAAGGTAAAGTACATAAATAACATCTAACTGAAGTCCCGAAGTAGGAGGACCCATCACCGGATGGCTGGAATTTACAACTGTCTGATCGTGATATATGGACTACATCTGATCCAGTACCTACATTATTAAACAATGTAACACATAGACGTATATGTGGATCAGTACTTTTGGAATATACTGAGCATATGGGGTGAATGAATAAGTAAAATAATGATTTAATAGACATATAAACTTTTAAACAATTCATGCTAAGTGTAAATGACTCACCTTAGGCTTGAATAAAACAAAGTTGTAAAATCATAAATATGAGTAATGAAGCATAAAAAGAACTTGGTGAGACATAACACATAGTTCGAAAAGCTATTCTTTTATTATGTCTTAAGACTTAGGCTTAGGAAGGTTCTTCTAACCGATATAAACCATGTGAGCTGTCATGGAGTCCAACGTCTTATCTACGTTGGGGAAAGCTATTCTACCCTTGTCATTAGAATAGAACCTTATCTTAAGTGATCACTGACTTAGCCCACTATGGGAGCTCACACCTACGGTGAATCATAGTTCTGGGGCATAAGACCTTAGAATCATACCCAACTCGGTGTTAAATACTACTCCCATACTTGTTGCTCAAAACTTTAGGAAATCCACCTTAAAATAGTACAAAGGTTTGTAATGAAAACCAATTATGCCTCTCTTCTTTAAATTATGATCAAGATGAATAATTGTGGATTCCAATCTTAGCTTAGGATAAAAAAATCAATTCTTTCTTGAATCTTGGTACACAATCATCAAAGAAGCTTACAATCATAAACTTCTTGAAATATCAATACTAAATCTTAGGGCTTAAAACCCATGCTTTAAACTTATGCAAATTCATAGTAAAACATCATGCTCAATATACTTCTTGAAATACTTCAACAATATCATGCTTAAACTCAATTGGAAATCTGTAATCAATGTCTCAAATCATACTCATTATATTTAAATCATAAAAGAGAATTCATTAAATCAAGACAAATATGGACTTTCATGTTTCAATTACTTTATAAATCCAAAACTCAAAACAAGATACTTTGGGTATGAACCCTAAATTGAAGCTCATATAAATTCAACTTTAGAAACTAGTTTTGGGCACAAGGATGAAAGAATATCCTTGTTCATAACCCCACATACCTTATTATGCTTGCTTTGATGTAAAAGCTTGACTTTCAAGCCTTGGGAATTTTCTTAATGCTTCTCTTGAACTTCTTGGATTAGGAACCCTAAATTCTTGGTTATCTTGAAAAAGGAATGGTGAAACCTTAGATTTCTTAAAGTTAAAGTTAAAGCTCTAGGGTTTTCTTGGAGAGAAATTTGGTGAGGAATGAGTGTCATATACTTAGAATAGGGTTAAACCTTATGTTTTCACAATTTGGGGTCGTGCAAAAAGACTAAACTGTCCCTAAAAATTAAAATTTGTAACTGGAATGCCGTTAAGGCTTCACCGCGATGCAGTGACTCCCTCATCGCTATACTCACCGTGACGCGGTGCAATCACCGTGAGTCACTGAAAAATGACAATTGCTGTTTTACACTCCACCATGGCGCGCCAAGGCAGCCATAACTATAGCCACCATGACGCAGTGGAATCGCGGTGAGCTGCTATTTTGGAAATCCAAACGAGGTCCAAACTTTGTCCGAAAAATCCGAAACTTACTCGAGACATGCTTCTTACACCCTTAAACGTTAATTAACTCAAAAACCATCGCCTCAGAGCCCAGAAGATCAACTTAAAATTCCTCGAAGTTAGAAGGTCTTAAAAATGGCTAAGTGCTCAACACTTAGTGAAAATTTCAAGACTTAAACCCTTTAAGTATGCAACTAAGAGCTAAAATAAGCTAGAATTAGTACGGGATATTACAACTGCATTCCTTAATGAAACAGTATCTTGTCTTATCATCAGGTAACTGGAGAGTGTACGTAGTAAAATCCTACTAGCGGTGTCTGGGGAGGGCAGAGTGTACGTAGACCTTACCACTACTCCACAAAAATTTTACTACAATGCATCAAATAAATAAATTCTTTGCCATAAATTGAAAATTAACAAAAACCCCAACAAATAATTCCATTTTAGCCCTTTTTTTTGCACTTAAATCATCTTCACCACCAAACAAAATATGAACAACAAACAAACAAAAAAGAACAAGTCTTTATAAACAAAAAACACTAGTGCTCAAGTACAAATCACAACACAGACAAAAAAATAGGTGGTTCTTCTCATCCGTACTAGCCTTTGTAGACAGAGTTACCTCATATATGTCAATAGTGAGTGAAAGTTGACCCAGACATGATGATTATAAAAAAATACAACAAATAAACAAATTCTTTGTCATAAACAGATATAAGATTCCATTTTTATACTTTATTTTTCACTTAAATTCCAGACACGACAGAGAGAAATTGCATTCTATCCTAGCCTTTCCTTTTCTATGTAATCAAACATGAAACAATAAGTTTAGGAAATTAAAAAAAAAATAAAAAAAGCTACCTAATGGAGCTTCAGCCAAGCACCACCGGTTAATTCATCTTTGGTCCACCCATTTGCAACAATAATACTTAGTGTAGGGGTAGAGGGTTTGAGAAAACAAAGATGTATTTCTTCTAGATTAACCATTTGACAAAACAAGAAATGAGCATCAGAGAGATCTACTTACTTTCATCAAGACTACACAACATGCTAATTATTTACATAGTTAATACCTCAAATATTTTAGCTAAAATTTATGCAAATTTACCTCAACTTGATTATCTGTGAGTAGCTTCTCTATAGTTTGCCAAATTTATTATTTGTCCATATTATAGAGTACGAAGGTGTGCCTGTATGGTGCAACAAGCTAGCAATTCAATTCTTCGAAATATTACTTAGCTATTGTAGACCATAATTAGAGAAAAGGGGCAGATTATGGAAGAATGGAAAGAGGGAATTTAGAGAAAAAGGCAAGATTAGGGAAGAATGGAAAGAGGGCTTTTGAGAGTGGAGTAGGCGAAAAATTAAGGGAAACAAAAAAAAAGGTGCGAAATATTCACTGCCGCAAAATATTCACGCTTTATTTTTTAAGGGTAGCAGGAGTTTTCACCGCCCCAATTTTAATTAAAATAACAAGGATACAAACTCCTGCAATTTGATATAATTTGTGGAGGTTAATGGTGACCCCACATTTAAACCTCTGCAAAATACACCTTTTTTTGTAGTGTCAAAGTAATATTTATTTTGGTCAACATGTTGGACTGTTGGCATCATCTCTTTTCATTGTGAAGAATATTCTTCAAAAGCGTGAATGGATGTCTTCAATAACACATGACTTTTTATTTTTTGATCGTTGTCTGATCATTTTCTCTTGCTATATATTTCATATTCTTGTACTCTTGTTGGACTAAGAAAAAAGAAAGTCTTTTCCTTCCTCTTCTCATTTTCTTTTGCTGGGTTTTATATTATTTAAATTTTACTGCTTTTAGTTTAGACTAGAAAAACTTATTAGATTCTGAAAATAAACCTTTATAGGTAAAATAACCTTCAGGATAGTGTCATAAACGACTCAAACTATGAGAATTTTCATTATTCCCAATATTTTCCAACAAAAGCTAGGGTGGTGCGAGGACTTTGGAGCCATGGATGTAGTTTCTTTTGCTAAAACTTAAAAAAAAAAAAGTTTGTAAAATTAAATTAATTAAAAATATTAAGAAAGCTGAAAGTGTATTTTATGTTCATCTTTCTTCATTTTAATATAAAGTAACGGAAAATGATATTTTTGTATAATAAATAAATTTAAAAATTATTAATCCTTTCATCTTATTTTATATGTCATAATTTAACCGAATATGAACTTTAAGAAATGAGTAAAGACTTGATGATATTTATCAAATTATTTTTTATAAAAAATATATTATTCTTTATAAAAAAATATATTATTACTATCATAAAAAATATATTATTACTATCTTTAATTAAGTACAATTAACAAAAATAAAAGTGAAATTATATGTTTAAATAGTTACCCAAATAAAAAAAAATTATCTTTTATTACCAACTAAATTTATCACAAGGGAGATGTCGGAGTATCCGAAAAATAATGTGTTGGATATAAAAAGGAAAACAAGGTAATGCCAAAAGCAATGGCGGAAAACGTGCTGGGCATCCCCACAAATCCCAAGCTCCCAATATAAACTAGAAAAGTGGCTGAAGGAAGTTGACTCCACATTTCTGCTGCCGTTTCCAGCCTACATTTCTTTGTTTCTCTTTCTCTTCTGTGAGCTAAAAATGGAGACAGTTGATCCCACTCGGGCATTTGTCAAGAACGTCAAACGAGTGATTGTCAAGGTCTCACTTTATCCTCCTTTTTACTCTCTCCTTATTGCTTAATCCTTGCAGTGTATCCCTTATTCTTGTCAGATTGGAAAGAATCCTCTATCCTTAATTTTAGTTAGCCAACCATACCCGGACAATCTAAATAACTTTTAAACAATTGAGTATATTTTAACCTATTTACCGTTGTTTCAGGTTTCCAATCTGTGTTAATGTAGATAATAACTTGTAAATTATCTGCTTGTTAGTTTTTTGAACTAATTTAGAATCATTATGTATTGCTTTGTTTGTTCCTTTATTCCTGTCATTTAAGCTTTTCAGAGCTAACAAAATTTCACTTTTTAAAGGTTGGGACTGCAGTTGTGACTCGAGCTGATGGAAGATTAGCACTTGGAAGATTAGGAGCGCTCTGTGAGCAGGTGAACTTTTTAATTTGTTTGATAGTTAGTTAGTTTGCTAGTATCACCAAAGCTTAGTGGTTTTGCTGCAAACTTTATACAGATTCAGGAGCTTAACTCGCAAGGCTATGAAGTTATTTTGGTCACTTCAGGTGCTGTAGGTGTTGGTCGTCAGCGTCTTAGATATAGGAAGTTGCTCAACAGCAGGTTTCTACCATCTCCCTGCTGAAAAAGACATTTTTATTTGTAAATAGGTTACAATTAGAATGTCAATCAACAAGTTCAAGTTGAATAAAAGTCAACTTATTACTATGAACTAAATATCATGGTGCAGTTGATATTGAATTATGCATGGAGTTAAGGTAGTGAAGGTAGGTGAAAATTTTAAAGCAATAAGAAAAGTTAGTTTGATAGGAAAACGCCACATTAGTGTTTTAACCTTGAATAGTTAAATGAATTTGAGTTCTTTAAATTTGTGAAAGCTGTTTAGAGATATCATAGTCTCAGACTCTCAGTCATTTTGGGGTCTCTAAATTGAACGAGTGTCATATGAATTTGGGTCTTAGGTAGTAACTCATTTCGTTTGTCATATCTATGTCGGTTGTACTTAGGGGTGGCAAACGGGCAAGTCAAGTCGGATATGGGCTGGTCGAAAATGGGTCATGTGAAAATGGATAAAATATCTAATCCGACCCATATTTGATATGGATAAAATGGGTAAATCCAGTGGATAATATGACTATCCTTATTATCCATTACTTCTTTATCATAAAAAGGGCATCCCGGTGCACTAAAACTACTGCTATGCGCGGTGTCTGGGAAGGGCCCCACCTCAAGTAAAGAAAAAAGTATTCATATATTATAAACATTTTTTCTTTTTATCTTCTTTTAGGGTGTGTTTGGTATGAAAGAAAATATGGTGTTTCTCTAAAAAAATATTTTCTCAAAAATAAGTTATCTTAAATTAGGGTCGCGAGTCGGTTCTCGAGTCGAGGTCCAAATTCGAATCTTGGATCTAGTTGGAAGTTTGATTTTGACTGTGGGTCACGTCTTGGGTTGGGGTTGTGATTTCAATCTCGAGTCTCGAATTTGTGTTGAAATTTGGAGCTCGAGTCGGTGTTGGGAGTTAGGTCTCGAGACGGGTTTGGGTATTCGGTCTCGAAACGTGAGTCTGGGTCTTGAGTTTGGGTCGTAGGTGTGTATTGAATGGGGTAATAGTGGGATTTAAATTTCGGGACTCGGGTTAGTATCCAGATTTGGGTCTCAAGTTCGTGTCGAAAGTTAGGTCTCGACATAGATTTGGGAGTTTGCTCTCAAATCAAGAGTCGTGGTCTCTGGTCATAATTGTGTCTCTGGTCAGCTCATAGTCAAGAGTCGAATCCTCGACCGGAGTTATAGTCAGGTCTCAAATTGGGTTAGATGTCGCATTCAAGATCTCGGGTCGGAAATCGGGTCCCAGGTCTGATCTCATTTTACGTCTCGGGATTAAAAATAATTTTAAAATGAAAAAAGTCAGTTTTCATTTTACATCTCGGGATTAAAAATAATTTAAAAATGAAAAAAGTCAATTTTTTTTTAAAAAGTTAATTTTTTTTTTAAAATAAGAAAATAAAAATATAAAAAATGAAAAGATATTTTCTATTTTCTTTTTTAAAAAACTTTTTTGAAAATAGTTTTCTTCATTCCTAACACACCCTTAATAAGTATACTTTATAGGTTGCTACCTCTTCAAACGATATACGTCATACTTTAAGGATTATCCATATTTTAGAATGGATAATATGAGTTAACCCATATTTGACTCACTATTAAATGGGTTGGATACCCAACTCATTTAATATGGATAAAACGGATGGATAACCATGTAATTTATCCATTTTGCCACCCCTAGTTGTACTAATGGTCTTAACTCTTAATAATGAAGTCATGAACTATACCAGTCCCTCTTTATGATTAAGGCATTAACTGAACAAGAATCAATAAGATTACCTTTTGATTTGGTATATTACTGGAAAGGGGAATAAACGATATATTTCATCCTTTGTGAAAAGATCGAAATGATTGGATTTGAATATTCCAGTACTTGCAATTTACTACTGACTAGAGAGTCATCATATTTGCAGTTTTCTTGATCTTCAAAAGCCCCAAAATGAGCTTGATGGCAAGGCTTGTGCTGCTGTGGGCCAGAATGGCCTCATGGCTCTGTATGATTCTTTGTTCAGTCAGGTTGACACACAATTTTTGGAACTTCTCTGTTTGGTCTAGCTCATGATCTGTTTATAATAACCTCAAAACTGTTGTCAGCTGAAAATATTGTCTACTGACTTTTTATTCTTTGTGCCATCTTTATACAGTTGGATGTGACATCAGCTCAGCTTTTGGTGACTGATAATGACTTTAGAGATCCAGATTTTAGGAGCCAGCTCAATGACACCGTAAATTCGTTGCTGTCTCTAAAAGTTATACCTATATTCAATGAGAATGATGCTATCAGTACGCGGAAAGCTCCTTATGAGGTGTGTCTCTCTGAGTTAACTATGTAGTTGCTGACCTGCTGTCCTCTTGCTCCTTTTTATTAGAGTTCCTCCATTAATAGATAGATCACAATGTTTCTTGCTGTAGGGCCTGACCAGTTGCATACATATGTAGATCAATCCATGTGTTGGGCGTAGAAGTCCCTTAAGTAGTATTCATGCATCTATTTCAGATAATAACTTAATTATGCTTTCTTAATAACTAAGCATAATGAAGTTATATGTATTAATATATATGACATATACATGTATGCTATATGATTTAGGCTTCTACTCATCAGTGTTCTCTGTAATTATGCTCAGTGTTGATTCCTGGGATTGGGAGGGGAATGGATTGAGATAGTGCATGTGGCTACACATGTTATTTAAAATTGGTTCCTGCCACTTTGGTGCCAAATTTTATCTTTGCTTTGATGAGGTTTGGTTCGTTTGAAAATGGTGTTGTCTTAACCTGTAATATGATTTGAGTTCCAGCAAGTTTTCTAGATATACTATTTTAAGTTAAATCATTCTTTCTGCTCATAGTTTTATCGTAATAATGAACACTCCTTGTAGGACTCTTCTGGAATATTTTGGGATAATGATAGTTTGGCAGCTCTGCTAGCTTTGGAATTAAAAGCTGATCTTCTAGTTCTGTTGAGTGATGTAGAGGGTCTTTACAGTGGCCCTCCCCGTAATCCTGAGTCAAAGTTAATTCACACATACATTAAGGAGAAACACGAGAGAGTGATTACTTTTGGAGACAAGTCCAGGGTGGGAAGAGGGGGCATGACTGCCAAAGTAAAAGCTGCTATGTATGCTGCTTATGCTGGAATTCCTGTTGTCATAACCAGGTATATACTAGTATTTACACAATTCTAAATATTAATTTGTATGTGCATCAGGTGTACACTTGTTCATTTAAAACGTTCAAGTGTTGTCTTCTTTAATGAGTTGATAAAATTTGTGATGTCTATGGGCTTTTCCCCCTTTTTGTCAATAAAACAATGTAACTGTCCAAAGAGAAGCACTAGGGTGGTGTGCAGCAAAAGAGTCTGAATCAAACTTGGATCTATAGCTCAGTGAGGATGCACAAGAAAATGTGAGGTATCTGACTGGAGCTGAAAGGGAAAATGATGTCATTGAGTGCATCGAAGTTGAATTTATAGCTTACAGTAGGGGAGGCAGAATAATTTGGGGTTTTTACTGGAGCTGAAAGTGAAAACATGTCATTGTATTATGATAAAACATGGTATTGATCTGCTGAAAGCTCAAACAGGCACACAAGGAAGAAGTTAAAAGTAAAAAATAAAACTAAAAAGAAGCAGAAGCAAAAAAGAACATTAAGTGACTGATTTCTGCATTGCTAATCATATGTAATGTGGAATGCATTTTGAGAAGTACGAACATTTAACAAACACTTTCCTTTTTATCTATGACATAGTTCGTTACATAGAAAGATGCAACATCGCAATCAAAAGGGGAAACCTATTTGGGAGTTTGCTTCAAATGTAGAACTTTTGACTGCGTCTGAGTTGATTGGCTTTGTGCTCATCTGGCCATCTGTTTCTGCCAGATCCAGTGCTCCTCCGAAAAGTACCCTATGAACCATGTAAGGACTTTGGCAATTTGGTGCAAACTTCCCTTTTGCTTCATCTTGATGAGGGAGTATCCTTTTCAATACCAATTTCCCCGGAGAGAATTGTCTAGGCCTTACTTTCTTATTGATCGCCTTGGTTATTCTATTTTGGTAAAGTTGACCATCCATTATTTTCTCATCAATGAGCATCAGTTGTTCGTGCCTGCTTCGTATCCATTTTGCATCATCCTGTCCAACTTCTTGAATAATTCTCAAAGAAGGTATTTCCACTTTTTCGGGTATGACAGGCCCAGAGCATAAACTAGCATGTACAAAGTTGCTCCAGTTGAGGTTCTGAAGTGGTGCAATAACCCAACAAAGCGTTTGGCAACATTTCATGCCATTGTCGATGATTGTCTATTATCTCCCTTAAGATCTTCTTGATGTTTTTATTTGCTGCCGCACCCAAGGGTGTGGCCTAGTGGTTCAATGAAGTTGGGATGAGCACCATGAGGTCTCAGGTTTAATTTCCAGCAGAGACAAACACTAGGTGTTTTCTTCCCATCTGTTCTAGCCTTGGTGGACAGAGTTAACCGGTACCTGTTGTTGGTGGGAGGTGGCAGGTATCCCGTGGATTTAGTCGAGGTGCGCGCAAGCTGGCCCGGACACCACGGTTATAAAAAAAATGTTTTTATTTGTTGCCCTGGCTGCTCCATTCAGCTGTGGTTGGTAAGCTGTGGAGTTGCGATAAGCAGTTTTGAATCTTCCACATGTGTCTCTCATGAAGTCACTGTTGAGGTTCATGACACGTTTTTTTGATATAAAGGTAACTTCTGTTGAGGTTCTTGACACTGTCTATTACGATCCCACAGATGCCAAAATGACAGACTGTTGTTGCAAACAAAATCTGCTACCACTTTCTTTGTAACTGTTTTGTGAGTAGAAGCCTCAACCCATTTTATGAAATAGTCAATAGTTACCAACATGAATTGATGGGCATCCGACACGACGAGCTCTATTGGTCCAATTAAGTCTATGCCCCTAGAGGCTAACGGCCAAGGGAAACCCAACGTTGAGCTCGTTTGACGGAACTCGAATGAATTCTCCGTGAATCTGAAATTGATGGCACTTTGGGACATAACAAATGCTGTCCTCCCATAGTCATCCAGGGTCATCCTGCTCTCAGTGTTTTCTTAGCTGGAGTAAATCTGTTCATGTGAGGTTCACATGTCCCTGCATGTATTTCTTCTAATAAATTTGTTGCTTCTTCAACATCTGCACACCTTAATAATCCTAAATGATTTGCCAACCTTCAAAGCATTCTCGTTTTGTTACTTGTTGCATTTTCCGGGTACTCTCTTGTCTCTAGATATCTCTTAATGTGATAATACCACGACTTTCCATTGGTTCTTCATTCACAAGGAAACAATATGCATGTTGATCATATCTCTTTACTTCGATTGGATCAATGTAGTTGTTGTCTGGATGTTGAACCATGGAGAACAATTTTTTTCTAAAGCATCAACAAATTCATTCGCTTGAACTCAATCTTCGTGGATCTTTTGTACAACTCCTTCCTGCAATGCAGATACAGTAAGATCTTGACATTCTTGATGATCCATTCTCCTTGCATATGATGAACCAACAAATTTGGATATCCTATAATCAGAAGTTCTTTGATGTTCATATCGAGTGCCATTCTGAAGCAAGAATACATCTTTGGTACTAGCTTTGTTGATATCAACCAAAAGTTCTTTGATGTGCAATGAGTATATGGGTGTTTGGGAGAGGGAGGTCATCTTTGGTACTAGCTTTGTTGAGATTCCTGTAGTCTACACATTCTGATCTTCCATCTTTCTTTGGTACTGGTACAATGTTGGCCAACCATGAAAAATAGTTGGTAACTCTGACGACATTGGGTTCTATATATCTTTGATAACTTCTTCCTGATTCTTAGCCTCAAGTCTGATTGAACTTCCTTGACTTCTGTTCGACTGGTGGGCAAATCGGATCAGTCGGCAATCTGTGTAAAGACAATGTCGGTGCTCAAACCGGGCATATCGTTGCAAGTCTAGGCGAATGTATCCATGTACTATTTGAGCAAGTTCACTAACCCCTCCTTTGCTCAGCTTCCAAATGGATACCAATTTTGACTTCTTTCACTGACTCCTCGTCCCCAAGGTTGATTATATTTGTTTCTTTGTGTTGTTTCCTAACTTTCAAGTTGTTCCAGTTCCTGGAGTAAGTTTTTTGGGCATCCTACGTTCATTATACTCTTTTTAGTCTTGCTCATTCTCCATATTTGGTTCAGCAATAACATTACTAGTCAGAGAACGAATGTATTTATTAGTTCGAGTTTTGGAAAAAGAGAAGCAGGCATAGTAAAATAAATAGAAATATAGAATAGTGAAAAATAAAGTGAAATTCGCATTATAATTGAAATGTAAAGATGTCGCTTCATTCTTTTTAGCATAAGTGCTTTTAAATGGAGAGGCATTTCACAAGAAGGCACATGCATAAATCACGCCTCCATGATTCAAGGCACATCCATAAATCACGCCTCCATGATTCATGCATATATATATATATTTTCAAAACAAATTACAACTCCACACTACCACGGCACCCGATGAACCTGAGATGATCTAACGATCCAGTTGATGGAGTTTTGTAAGTTTGTGGGGGATTGACCATATTTGGTGTGTGGCTATAGCTAGGAATATAAGAGGGGGTAGGAGTGGGATACAGATCAACGGGTTTGGTGGGTTGGCGGGTGTGATTTGAGGTACAAGGTTGGTAATGCGAGGAGGTTTTTGGTTTGTAAAATTTGTGGGGGTAGTTGTAGATGGATGTGTCGATGGGAAATGTCCGGGGACTGGAGATTCCAATGGTACAATGCGGGAAGGGTTTGCTAAAGTTTTTACGGCGAGGTTTTTCCGGTCCATTCTGCAGTTCTCCTCTCAATATCTCAAGTTGTTGCCCTAGGTGAGTGATTTGTTCGTCGTTTTGCGTATTGGTTTTTTCTCTTGAACTTTCTCCAACTTCTGTTGGTATCAGAATATTGGCAATCGGGTCAATTTCTTCAGAGCTATTCATTCTTCCTTTAGATCTTAAATTGTAGTGTGATTTGTCCAGTTTGATGATCAACACAAATCAACCTCTGTTGGGGGGTTAATACGAAAGATAGAACAATTGAATAGAAAACAAAATATAAAAGTTAGTCAGAAAGCGTTTAGAAAGAATAAAGTGAGCCTGTTTTATTAAATAAAGCATCAAATTTGCCCACAAACAATAATGTTAAACAAAGCCCGTCCTAATATGTACTTTGCCAGAAGTAGGCCCACGTTTCAGATAGTGATAATAGATTGATCACGTTTTCAATACATTTTAGATCCAGAACAAATCTAAGCTTTTATTAATAGGGGAGTGGCCTTATGTTACTACTAAGGGAATAAGGCTGAACAAATCCTTAAATGGTCCCAACGGAAGTACAAAGGTAGCTGCTGCGAGGGCATCCACTGGTAGTAAACAACAAAGAAGTGGTCCACAAAGGCACCGTTAGGGAATGTAACCATGTCGTAATCATTGTAATCCCGATCTCCCCCAAGGTTCTACAGCTGGTATGCTTCTGGTTGTACTCCGATTCCTCCTCCGAGTTTTCCTCTAGGTTGTACTCTGGTTCCTTCGCTCGGTCTTCCTCTATCTCTCGTCCTTTTGGGTTGTAATCCTCCGGGTCTTCTTCCCTACGGTTCTCCTTATCTATTTGTGGTATCATCTCGTTGAATGAGCCTGGGACTACTTGGCAGTTCGCGGTACATGAGAGTTGTGAGAAACATATTTGGCAGTATTTGGTGCAGGACCTGTGTCGCCATTTTAACATCTCCAAGTCTTGCGAGTTCTTCCAGGCTCGGCTGCGGGATGAAATTTCGTTTGACCAGTAACTCCTCATTTTGTCCCATGTCTACCGTGATCAAGCCTGACCACTCTTCCTGCAACTCTCTGACTATTTCCACGGGCAGTCGGCACCTCATTGTCATAGCTGTCCTTTGATGGTAATGTCGGGTAATGTCGAATTGCTGCAAAACCTGGAGTGGAGCATACAGTTGGATTCCTTCCAACCCAATTAGCTTGATGCAGTATCCATGTGAGCTGCTTACAATGCTCTTACGGATATCTAGGATAACGTCCTCCGGATAGAGTCTCTTGTAAGATGAATTAGGAACCGATGATATTCTTTGTGTCCAATTGGTGTGTCCCAGTGCCTCATCCTCGACTCATGGCTCCAGATCATATTGCGGATTCCCGCAAAGTAGTCAATGATCAGTTCTCTTCAGAAGAGATGCTCTACGACCCCTATCTGTAGCGGTAGATTGCAGGCCTTGAAAACATTATGTCCCTTGGAGCAAGCGGAGAAAGCTGTGGATGTTTCTGCTGGGAGCATTGGGACATGTGTTACCCTCTCAATTTCTGTGAACATGTCAAGGATCATTGGCATGATGTTGATGCAGCCTCGTCTCTTCTGAAAGATCAGCATCCTGGAAGGGCGACTGAGAAGGACATAGGGGCGGACCGTCTCCCATTTCTCTTTGGTACCTGCGAAATCACCTCGAAAATAGGAGAGTGGGAAAATTTAAAAGAAAGGAAAAAGATGAGAGGCGCTGAGAGGCAGGGTCCACGTAAATCTAGGTGTCAAAGGTGCAATAATTCCACGGGGAATAAATAATTTTCCCTATACACAAAATACTATAAGGAAAAGATTAGGAAGTGTGGTAAATGGGAATTGAACTTTCCTCTCTTAAGATGTAAAGCTTAACTCTTGCCACTGGCACCATGTCCTCATTACATTTCTCTGGGTGGTATGCCTGATAAATCTATGATTTTAAGGCTCCTGTGGCATGACAACCCCACCCTTCTACATGTAAATCTGCCCCTGCATAGAGTGCCAGAAAATGTGTTGGGCCTAATCAGCCCCTTAAAAATTCTGTAGAAAATTTAAATTGAACCCAAATTCTTTTAAAGCCAAAGAGGACAAAGGGATTGTCTTTAAATTTGCATTTTAGCTCCTTAAAATCCTGTTTGCTTGAACTCTCGTTTTTGTTAAAAGGCAAGCTGAAAACTTTGTTAGAAACAGTTGATTTGTAAAACGTCTTCAAGTTTTATCTCATTTGTGAAAGCAGATAACTTCTGGCAACATGCTAAAAGGAAGTTAATCGGAACCAAATGTATAAACGGATTTAAGCTAAGCAACTACAACAATTTAACTTGTAAGGCTGCGGGGGTGGTGGGGGTGAACGACTATATTTCACTAGTGTGCGACTAGTTATTTTGTACAAAAAAATAAGCACAAAAGCAAAGCAAGATACATGTGTAGAATGTTAGTCAAGAACAAATAATATACATATTGAACAAATGCAAGACTTTAAAGAAAAGTAAGAGAGGTGCTGGATTCTTTTCTTAAGAATCCAACATAAGCTAAAGAGTTCAAGGAAATATAGCAGTGGCTGCTACCAAAATGAAATGTAGGGGATGCAGAGGTCAACCCCAGTATAATTGGATTGGAATGGAAGTCTATCAAAACTCCAAGTTGCTCCAAGATGTATCCATGTGACAGAAAAGAGAAGAAAGAAGTTGAATTAGAATCAACTTGGTCCTAATAAATGAGATAATGAAACTAAGTGAACACACATATTCAGTGCTTGAAATCACTTGCAACAAAAACATACCGTCATACCCAGTGTAATCCTACAAGTGGGTTCTGGGGAGGGTAGTGTGTATGCATTCCTTACCTCTACATCGCGAGGTTTGCTTGAAATCATATTAACATGTTAATTGATTTTCAGGAGATAAGCATTATTGGTTTTATTTTTTGAAAGGGTATTTACCACAATCCTTACATTTGTCAAGCATCTTGAGTAGATCATTTATTTAGATCTTGGCTAATTCGGATTTTCAGGTTTGGGCTAGGTTTAGTTTTTTTTTTTTTTAAATTGGTAATGTTGTATTCTCTGATTGATGAGACTCGAGGGGGTGTGAATGACAAATTAGAGGTGTGGAGACAGACTCTTGAGTCTAAAGGGTTCAGGTTGAGCAGAAGCAAGACAGAGTATTTGGAATGCAAGTTTAATGACGTGAGGCTGGAGAATGAGGTGGTAGTGAAGCTGGAAGCACAGGAGGTATGTAAGAGGGATAGTTTCAAGTATCTCGGGTCCGTGATCCAGGGTAACGGTGAGATTGACGACGATGTCTCGCACCGTATTGGGGCGGGATGGATGAAGTGGAAGCTCGCGTCGGGGGTGTTGTGTGATAAGAAGGTGCCGCCCAAGCTTAAAGGCAAATTCTACAGGGTGGTAGTCCGTCCGGCCATGTTGTATGGAGCGGAGTGTTGGCCAGGTAATAATGCCCACATCCAAAAAATGAAGGTGGCAGAAATGCGGATGTTGCGCTGGATGTGTGGGCTGACTAGAGGGGATAGAGTTCGGAATGAGAATATCAGGGAGAAGGTTGGTGTGACTCCAGTGGAGTGCAAGATGCGGGAAGTCCGATTGAGATGGTTCGGACACGTGAAGAGGAGGGACATGGATGCCCCGGTTCGTAGGTGTGAGAGGCTAGCGTTGGATGGTTTTAGGCGGGGTAGGGGTAGGCCGAAGAAGTACTGGGGTGAGGTGATTAGGCGGGACATGGAGCAGTTACAGCTCACCGAGGACATGAACCTAGATAGGAAGGTCTGGAGGACGCGAGTTAGGGCAGAAGACTAGGGCCAGTTTGGGTCGCTAGTGTAGGGAATTACTTGGTGGGGGTAGTATCCTTGTTATGATTCCGTGTTCCTTGTTTTAGTACGAATCTGGGTGCTTTCCTCTGTTTTCTATTACTTATGGGTGCCGTATTTATGTTATGTAATCTTGTTCTGTGCTTTACTACGTATTTTGTGTGGTATCTCGTGTCTTGAGTCGGGGGTCTATCGGAAACAACCTTTCTACTTCTTTAGAGGTAGAGGTATGGACTGCGTACATCTTACCCCCCAGACCCCACTAGGTGGGAATACACTGGGTTTGTTGTTGTTGGTAATGTTGTATTCCTCAGCATTAAGGATATGCTGGAGACCTCCAAAAAGGGATCACAGAGAGTAGCAAATCTAATTACAAGGAACCTAGCATATCTATTAGTCGTTCTACCTCCTCTATACCTTCCTTTTTACACCAAAAATACAAACATATGGGCCTAGTACTAGTTTTTAGGTTTTTGATTTTGGCTTAGAATAATCCAAATTTCCCATACTACAACAACAACAAACCCAGTGTATTCCCACCTAGTGGGGTCTGGGGGGGTAAGATGTACGCAGTCCATACCTCTACCTCTGAAGAAGTAGAAAGGCTGTTTCCGATAGACCCCCGGCTCAAGACACGAGACACCACACAAATATAAAGTAACGCACAGAACAGGATTTCATAACGTAAATACGGCACCTATAAGTAGTAGGAAACATCGGAAAGCACCTAGATTCGTAATAAAGCATGGAACACCGAAAGCATAACAAGAAGAAAAATAGAAAATAGGAATAAAATAAGAATAAGAAGAATAACAGGAATAAAA
This sequence comes from Capsicum baccatum var. pendulum, assembly GCA_030864225.1. Lineage (NCBI taxonomy): Eukaryota > Viridiplantae > Streptophyta > Magnoliopsida > Solanales > Solanaceae > Capsicum > Capsicum baccatum. Next base: position 125,693,329 of record CM061557.1, read on the forward strand.
CCCCCACCAAATACTTCCCTACCCTAACGCCCCAAACTGACCCTAGTTTTCTGCCCTAATTCGCGCCCTCCAGACCTTCCTATCTAGGGTCATGTCCTCGGTGAGTTGAAGCTGCTCCATATCCCGCCTAATCACCTCACCCCAGTACTTCTTCGGCCTCCCCCTACCCCGCCTAAAACCATCCAACGCTAGCCTCTCACACCTACGAACCGGGGCATCCGTGTTCCTCCTCTTCACGTGTCCAAACCAACTCAATTGGACTTCCCGCATCTTGCACTTCACTGGAGCCACACCAACCTTCTCCCTGATAGTCTCATTCCTAACTCTATCCCCTCGAGTCATCCCACACATCCAGCGCAACATCCGCATTTCCGCCACTTTCATTTTTTAGATGTGGGAGTTCTTAACTGGCCAACACTCCGCTCCATACAACATGGCCGGACGGACTACTATCTTGTAGAATTTGCCTTTAAGCTTGGGCGGCACCTTCTTATCACACAACACCCCCGACGCGAGCTTCCACTTCAACCATCCCGCCCCGATACGGTGCGAGACATCCTCGTCAATCTCACCGTTACCCTGTATCACGGACCCGAGATACTTGAAACTATCCCTCTTACATACCTCCTGCGAATCCAGCTTCACGACCACCTCGTCCTCCAACCTCACGTCATTAAACTTGCATTTCAAATACTCTGTCTTGCTTCTGCTCAACCTGAACCCTTTAGACTCAAGAGTTTGTCTCCACACCTCTAATATGTCATTCACACCCTTTCGGGTCTCGTCAATCAGAACTACATCGTCTGCAAAAAGCATACACCAAGGCACCTCCCCTTGAATCCGCCGCGTCAATACATCCATCACCAAAGCAAACAAAAAAGGACTAAGAGTAGATCCCTGATGCAATCCTGTCAAGACAGTGAAATGCTCTAAGTCTCCTCCCGCCGTCCTTACCTGAGTTTTCGCTCCATCATACATATCTTTAACTGCTCTGATATAAGCCATCGGGACTCGACTCACCTCCAAGCATCTCCAAAGCACCTCCCTGGGAACTTTGTCGTAAGCCTTCTCTAGGTCGATAAACACCATGTGCAGATCCTTCTTCCTTTCCCTATACTGTTCCACCAGCCTCCGTACCAGGTGAATTGCCTCCGTCGTCGAGCGCCCAGGCATAAATCCAAACTGATTTTCCGAAATAGACACTATCCGTCTCAGCCTCCCCTCGACCACTCTCTCCCAAATCTTCATAGAGTGACTTAATAACTTAATCCCCCTATAGTTATTGCAACACTGGATGTCACCCTTATTCTTATAAAGAGGGATCATGGTACTCCACCGCCAAGCCTCGGGCATCTTTGCCGTCTTGAAGATTTCGTTAAACAGACCAGTCAACCACCTTACCCCAGCCTCTCCAACGTACTTCCAAAACTCCACCGGTATCTCATCCGGCCCCGTCGCCCTACCCCTCCGCATCCTGCGAACAGCCTCTCTAACCTCTTCTACCCTAAAACGTCTACAATAACTAAACTCCCGACACTCCTCTGAATGCTCCAGTTCCCCTAACACAATAGCTCTATCCCCTTCGTCATTCAAGAGCCTATGAAAGTACGACTTCCATCTATTCTTAATATGTCTGTCCTCCATCAACACTCTGCCATCCTCCCCCTTAATGCACCTCACCTGATCGAGGTCACGACCCTTCCTCTCCCTAGCCTTAGTGAGTCTAAACAACTTTTTCTCCCCTCCTTTCCCCTGTAACCCCGCATACAGGCTCTCAAACGCGGCCGTCTTAGCTGCCGTGACTGCTGACTTAGCCTCCTTCCTTTGTATATGTAAACGTACATATATAGTTGTAGACACGTAAAATCTATTGGGTCAAATTCATATAAAATTTGAATCTGATCCATATTGTATTGAGTCTAAAATTATTTTGGGCTGTAAAAATAATAATCCCATTTTATTCCTTATCAAGGTCCATCTCACCTTGAAGCCCAAACTTACGCTACGTGTCAAGTGACGTGGCATCCCAGTCAAATTAAAGACCAACAAGGCAAGGCCATACACTCAAATGACGTGACAATGCAAGTCAAGTTCAAGAGCCAATGAAACATCGCCAAGTGTCCCAAATGACATATTTTTGGCTAATCCCAAGCAACCTTATCACATAGCATTTGTGATAAGCTTGAAAACTGAATGGACCAATCAGAATAAGGCAGAAGAGGTTATTTACACTTGGTACTGCCTACCCCTACAACTATAAATAGGAGGGTTACATAATTTTCTGCGGTCATTCTGCAAGCATTGGAGAAAGCTTTGCATTGACTACACAGCTCTTCACAGAATTGACTGACGGAGTTCTTCCTGGAGATCAACTCAACACGACGAAGTGCTGTCTGACATTCCTGGAGATTCAAACGCATTTCTAGGAGGTTCAAATCATCCTACATTCGAGAAACACGCTACGGAAGGCCCTTGAATCACGGAAAAAGCTTAGGAGAGAAGAATCAAGAGAACAATAGAATTGTACTCACAAGATTCATTTAAATAAAATTATTCTTTTTGTTTATTTTATTTTTGCTTGCAGTTAATTTTCAGCACAATGAAAATTTGTTGCGAACAAATTATGGCTTGCCTAGTAGGACGAGTTCTACTCTTCATTTCTTCCTTCTACAAATTAAAAAACCACAAATTCAACTACTGCAATGGACTTTAGAAAAATCAATGACATTTCATGCAAGAAGTCTACTATTGCTACATCTACTCAGATCAAACTTGTTGGCCCCATCAATCGACGCAATCTCAAAGCTTGTGCTTTAGATGGATCTCAATACTTCACCTTTTTGGTGATGACAAAAAGGAGAAAATCTCAAATTTCGGCTGTAAGGACAATCCCTGGGGCACCTTTGCATCTAATTTATCAGATGAATTGTTTGAAACTGTCTGCAACTTTGGAGAATCTGAGGACTTAACGAATTCTCCAACTTCAACGAAAGTCAACACCTTCATGGTTGATGCAGTTGACATGGATGAGAAGTTTGTAATGATGGAGCAAACCATTGAAGCCTTTAAGAAGCCTGCTGATGAGAAAGATCATCAAATCACCCGACTTAAGAAAAAGTTAGATCTCTACAATCTTGGAGAGTCACATTATAATCTAACACTACAAGAAAAAGTTGATGGTGAATCTCTCATCAAGTTAAGTGACAATCACTGTGCCGATCGATCCACTTCAGTGGCTACTCTAAAATTCAATAATTGCAAGATATGATTGCAAACACCATCAAGGCACAATATGACGATCTGTCACAAAGTTTCGTAGGATACTCAAAGCCATATTCTAAGTGAATCGAGGGCTTACCGATGTCAATTGGATATCAACCGCCAAAGTTTCAACAATTTGATGGAAAGGGAAATCCAAGGCAACACATCGCTCCTTTCTTTGAGACCTGTAGCAGTGCTGGTACACATGATGATCTTCTTGTCAAGCAGTTTGTTCGCTCTTTGAAAAGTAATGCTTTTGATTGGTACACAGACTTGAGTCTAAATCAATTGATTGCTTGGAGCAACTAGAAAGTTAGTTCCTAAATCGTTTCTACAGCACCCGTCGTACGGTCAACATGATGGAGTTGACAAACACAAGACAAAGTAAAGATAAGCTTGTAGTGGACTACATAAATCACTGGCGAACATTGAGCTTTGATTGCAAGGATCAACTTTCTGAAACTTCCGCGTTGAAGTTTGCATTCAAGGGATGCATTGGGGCCTTGTGTATATCCTCCAAGGAATTAAGCCTCAAACTTTTAAAGAATTAGCTACGTGGGCTCATGACATGGAGCTAAGCATTGCAATTCATAGAATGGTGTCACCTGTTTTTGATCCTAGGAAAGAAGTCACTAAATTCAAAGACTCGTCAAAAGATCAAATTGGGGAATCTATGGTGGCAACTGTGAGTTTACGAAGTCCTCCACAAGTCAAAAGTTAAAAGAGGAAGCTCCAAAGCAACAAATGCGAGACATGAAAAATCAACCAACCTTGAAGGAGTTACAAGCAAGGGTATATCTTTTTTCCGACTCTGATGTTCCAGGGATTCTTGACAAGTTGCTAGCCAAAGAAGTCATTGAACTCCCTAAGTCAAAGCGACCTGAAGAATCAAACAAAGTCGAATATCCTAAGTACTGCAAATTTCACCGCATTGTTAGTCATCACACCACAAAATGCTTCATTCTGAAGGTAAAGATCATGACATTAATGCAAGAGGGAAAAATCATCATTGATGATGGCGATACAGTTGATGCAAATCATGTTAGCGCCATACTGCACCATATGAAAGGTCCAATTTCAAAAGCTCTACAATCCATGCGCTCTGTGGAATCACCAAAAGTTGAAGAAATCATCATGCTACAATGTCACGACCTGAGCTGAGGCCTTGGCCATAACGAGCATCCCGAACCATGGAGGCCCGAGCGCCCTTCTAAATCTGGTAATCATGCACAATATCTATATAGTAAAAGAAAATTTGCGGATAACCATACAAAACGGTACCATGGTCAAACTCATAAACTTGAACAACTTGAAAAGAAGTTCTGAATATTCTAGACGTATGACACCCGTCTGCGAAATCTCTAACATTACAAGATCCAACATAATTCTGAAACAAAACTGGGATGAGGCCCCCAGTGGACCTAAACCAAAGTAAATAACAAGTGACTGAAAAGAAATAGGCCTTCCGGAATAAAGAAGGCTCACCAACTGCACACTTCACTCTTATCTGAATAATTCTACGGCTTAGTAGGACCTCTAGACTGAGCCTCAGACCTTGAAATATAGGGGGTTAATACAATTGCCCTGGTACGCAGGGCAATCCAAAATAATGTATTTATATATAAATAAAATATGTGAGAGCAAGTCATGATACATCATGCATGATATAGTTTAAAATACATGGGCAAATCTTTGATAATCATAAAACATTCTTGTCACTGCAGTTCTATTCTTTGTATTACGTCTGAGTTAGGTGGTCCACCCTACAATTCTACAACCCCACGGGCTATATAGAGACCGCCCTTAACTCGGCGGCCAGGCCCCCAACCCAAGTTTGCCGCAAGAGTTGGAGTTTCTGATTCTGATACGCCACAGGGCACTAGGCCAGCGTATAGTCCCTCTAGGGGACATAATAACTCGTATCGACAAAACACGGTTTCGGGTAATGAGTTTTCTGAACTCGTGCCTTCTTCGGGTAACCACCTAACATCTCTGTATGCCAATTTTTAGCCTTTTCTGAACATGAATCATTCTAAGTTCAAAATCTGAAAATCTATAAGAAAATCCACATTCTGTTCTGTTCTGTATAACTATGACATTATCTGAATTGGCATCGTCGTACCAAGACTTGCAAGTCATGTTTCTGAGCCATAAAAATTATATCACAGTTTTCTCTTTCAAAGCATAAAGTTTAGACCACCATATTTCAAATAGTTCAAGAAGATTCATTCTTCAATACATTTATCAAATTATGCAAAGATCATTCTTTTCAATCATTTCAACAAACATGTGATGGTCATGCATCCTTGGCAAACCATGCAATTCTTTCATTATATATATTCAACATTTATCAACATGCAAAACCCTCCTCTCGTCAATTTAAAGATCAATCTTAAATCATTCAACAATAGTCAAGAACATTGATATCATGCTTCTGAATAACATTCCCATATCAAAAGGTGTTGCAACATGAGAGGGAACATAAATAGTCATGCTCTCAATTCAATTATCAACTTTAAACACATACATACATATATACGATTTCAAATCAATTTGGGGGAAAGACCTCAAGACCAAAACAATAATTCCATTTAAGAGTCCATAATGCACAATCAAAATGTAAATTTCAAAACCCCTTTGTAAATTCATGAATTCTAAGCTTTAAATCATATTCAAAGTGTTTAAACCAGTCGATGTAGTTTTAGGAAAACCTCACGTACCTTAGATTTCGTAGTTAGAAGAATGGAATCTGAATCTTAATTAGCTTTCTTGGAATTCTTGATCCTAGAGATGAGTTCTTGATCTTTGGGGAAGAAGTTAGGGTTTTGATTTGAGAGGAAAATTGAATTATAGAGTGTATTATGGTTTTTGGGGCGCAAATCTTATGTTATGGACGGATTTTGGGTGAGGGGAAGGGACCAAAATGCCCCTAGACCCATTAGAAACTGATTTAACGAGTGAAACAGTTCTGTAACGTGCCGGCCGACGCGTCACGTCAACATCGCGTCGGCTTACTGTCTCACACAAAAAACGTCATAACTTTTCGCTCGGTTATCGGATTTTGGTGAAATTGGTATCGTTGGAAAGCTAGTTCAATTATCTACAATTTGGTGGGTCTGGATCTGAAAAATTCTATGTATCAAAAGTTATACACGTTCAAAGTACACCCTTGTAGAATCGAATATCCAATTTTTGAATGAATGAATAATTCTTGGCTCAACTTTGCTTTAAGTGATTTTTATTAACACTTTTCACCTCATAGTCACTTCATACACTAGGAGAAGGATCACGACACATGAATTTAAATATAAATCATGGAATTTGAACTTACACACATAGGAATGATGGTTTGATTTCTAGCTTTAAAATGCGGGGTGTTACATATAATTTGGGAGCTTTGACCCAATATTGGTTTCCCCTTTAAAGAAAACAACAAAGTTCATATGAAATGACTTCTCCAATTGCAAGAAGGGTGAAACTTGGACATTGATTGCTCGCAAAAGAAAAAAATGTCAAGAAGGGTGAAACTTGGACATTGATTGCTCGCAAAAGAAAAAAATGTCAAAGGACTTCTAAACTCCCAACTTTCAAAAGTCGACACAAGATTAGATGCAAATCTGTTTCAACTAATGGGGGCAATAAATACCAAATTGAAGTGCAACAATACTTCATTACAAAGGGTTGGGAGGAAAGTTACATTACAAGAATGCTCTTCGATGCACGAGCCTAAATTGCAAGTCAAGCTGCTCCTCGACGCACAAGCCTATACTGCAAGTCAAAATGCTTCTCGATGCAAGAGCCTAAACTGCAAATCAAGCTGCTACTTGACGCACAAGCCTAAATTACAAGTCAAAATGCTCCTTGATGCACGAGCCTAAACTGCAGGTCAAAATATTCTTTAACGCACGAGCTTAAACTGCAAGTCAAATCACTCCTGGCCCGCATGAGTTTAAACTGTGAATGGCTCTAAAAAAAATTAAAAATAAAAAGGAAAAAAAAAGAAATTAACTCATCATGAATTAATCTTTTTCATCGAGGTACTTACGCGCTTAGAGCTTTTTCCTAAGTTCACGTGGTAGGCGCATTTATTCTCTTAAATGAGGAGTCATATGTAGCCGAAAATAAATACAAGCAGCTTTTGAAAAGAGTTGATTTTGGTAGGCATTAGTATGTGTTAATTCTTTTGTTAAGGGGATAACTTCATATAAAAAAAAGAGCCATGAACTTGAGGACTTCCAATTGACCGCAAATCCCATAGTGATATGGACATTTCTACCGTGAAAGTGGAAAAAGTAGTGGTAGATGGACGCCAAAGCTAAAAAAAAAGCGTGAAGCACATTGTCATCATAGTCATACGTAAACAAAGATGTATATACGGAGTCATAAACCTTGATGGGCTCCAACTCTTTCTTGTAGCAAGGTAGCACATCCTCTACCCATTCGCAATAGCAAGTAGCATAACGAAACTCACCAAAGCATTCCATGTTGCAAGACCCTTATTCGAGCCTTTTGGGATATGTAGCAGCAGATTCTTTGTCATGTGTAGATGAATGCAACACAAAAGTAGTAGTATTAATGACTTTATTGAAGTCAAGGACGCCAATTTCTTCTTTTGTTGACCATTTATCTAGATGAAAGGACATGTCAGGCTATCCTTTATCAAGCGGGAAGACATCGATTACCGGAGGATGAACTTTCAAGGTGAGGACGCTAGCAGGAGAGTATCATTCATTGTTTGCTATTTCAAGTTGAGGATATGGTGTCGTTTGATCACAAAAGTTCACCATATTCTCAAAGTACTGAAGATATACTCTCTGTGTTTGAAGACCTTCCAAAGAAATTAAATTAAATGTTAAATCTGCTAAAGGGAAAATGAGTATCGTAAGATTTAGGCTGTACCTTCAAAAACGTACCTGTGAAAATATAGAAGTTTTCTGCTGGTGGTTTTCACGTGTGATGTAGATCTACAAGTCTACTTTCCAACGCAGAAAAATAACACCTGATTCCAATACTCCTACATCGAGATACATAATTTATCATGAAGCTGCGGAATGCTGATAAAATTGGCGAACCAAGAATAGAAGACTGGTTTTGAAGCAATAACTAGAATGATCCCGATTTAGTCTGATCGTGATTTCCACGTGAGAAGTAGCTCTGCGAATCTACTTTCCAACGCAAAAAACCGCACCTGATTCCGATACTCCCACGTCGAGATATGGAATTTATCGTGACGCTGTGCAAAACTGATAAAACTAGCGAACCAAGATTAGAAGATCGGTTTCGGGGCAAAATCTAGGATGATTCGAATGCAATCTAATTGTTATTTCCTTGAGAGACGTAGCTCTATGAGTTTAGTTTCCAATGCAACAAACGGATCCTGATTCTAGTATTCCTAAGTCAAGATATGAGAATTTTCATGACGCTGCACAAAACAAACATAAAGTGACGAAACAGAACTGAAATTCTGATTTTAGAAGGATACCTATTTAGATCTGGAGAGAATATGAGCGTGGTTTTTGCATAGAACGTAGCCTCATGAGTCTACTTTCTGACACTTAAAGCTGTTCGTGATTTAGAACCCCCCCCCCCGATGCATTATGAAGTTTCTCCCACAGATGCCCCAAATTGCCAAACTCAACTGTAAAAAAAAAGCAAAAAAATAAAAGGAGAAGAACGCGAGTTGAATTGAGGCTCAGGCTGAATTACAATGACTTAATGGGTTGGTGATGTCTTTTATAGACTCTGAAGGGCCTCAGTTTGATTTCGAAAAGGAATCTGCTGAACAAGTTGTCTTCAATAAGAATTGGGACGTCCAAATGTCCAAAATAAGTCAAATTTCTAATCCTTTTTGAAGTGGGATAACATCATTATTCAATCCTATTAAAATTCGATATAAGACTAATACATGAATCCTACATGATTTGGATATATTTAGTTTTAAACAGATATTATGCTCCTAATGAAGGAATTTACGTTATTCTATGTCACGACCCAAGCTGAGGCCCTGGCTGCGACGAGCATCCCGAACCATGAAGGCCCGAGCGCCCCTTTCTACCTGGCAATCATGCACACCATTCATATACTATAAAGAAATGCGGAAAAGATAATAAAGATGGAAACATGGTCAATCTCTTAATTCAACTCAACAATACGAAATTAAGTTTATAACATTCAGAACACATGACACCAATCTGTGAAATCTGTAATAAAATGAGAACAACTCCTGTCTGAAAACTGGGACAAGGTCCCCAGCCGGACCATAAACCAAAATAAATAACAATATTTCATAACTAGGCCTTCCGAAATACGGGAGGCTCACCAACTGCCACTTTTGACATGATCAATCTACTGCTTAGCGGGACCCCAAGACTGAACCTCAGCTCCTGAAATATAGGGGTCAATACAGATGTACTGGTACGCAGGACAGCTAAAAAATAACACACATTTTTCATATAACATAGGTGAAAGCGTTTCATAAAAACAATGTCATCTTAAAACAGTTGAAAACACATGAGAATGATATGATAACTTTCAAAACATCTTTCTGAAACCATGACTATATTCTTTATTTTACTTCTGAGCTAGAAGGTACACCTTACAATGTGTAATTCCACGGGCTATATGGAATCCACCTTTGACTCGGCGGCCAAGCCCCCAATCCAAGTTTGCCGCAAGGGTTGGAGTATCTATAAGGTGGCACACAAGATCACAAAGTAGGGTGCCAAAATCCCCAATCAAATTAACATGTCATGGTAGTGCACAAGATCACAAAGCAGGGCTCCTACCCATAATCCCAATTTGGGACGACATAAATCAAGGTACACAAGATCACAAAGCAGAGTACCATAATCCCGTGTTGGCAAATCACAGTTTCCCGCCTGGAGTCTTCAACTCGTGCTTTCTTCGGGTAACCATCTAACTCTCTATAAGCCCAGTTTTAGCCTTTTATAAGAAAACATGCATCATGCTCACAAAACATTCTTTTCTTATTCTCTCAAGGGCAATTCACAATGGAATATCATCATACCCCGACTTGCAAGTCATTTACTTCACATCATTCCACAACCCTTCCCATTCAAATCATTTATATGACCATCCAAAAAATTTAATTCATTCAACACACGCATATTGGTTATCAAAACTTTAATACTCAAGGAATTATCATTTGTTCATAAATTAGCCCCAACATTGGTTAAACACAATTCTTATAATAAAAAAGGGGCTATTAAGTCATGTTCTCAAATAGTTCACAATTCATGCAATACAAAGTACATAAACATCATCATAGGATAAAGAATTCACAGTTCATATTCGAAAATCATTCTTCAAGTTCAAAGCGCTTATATACGAAATTGTAAAACAAGTTTTATGAAAGAAAACCCTTGATCATTAATGTTTGTCTCAATTTGTCTTCACAATGCAAACCTTTTTCAAAACGAAATCCCATTCTTACTACATATACATAATTACCTTTAAAGCTTGATTAAATTCATAAAACACATGCCCATGAGATTAGGACAGCCCCACGTACCTTAGATTATTTAATTCGACGAATAGAACCCAAATCTTGATTTGTTTCTTGAAATCTTGACTTAAGAGCTTGATTCTTGATCTTTAGGGGAGGAGTTAGGGTTTAGTTTTGAGGGAATTTGAGTTGCTTTTGGCATAATATACCCTAATCACGACTTAATTTCGTGTTATGGCTGAGATAAAACGAAGAAAAAAGACTGAAATACCTCCTGGACCCCAAAAAGTCATTAAGATGAACTGGGCACCCAACGCGTTACGTGATGCGCCACATCAATCCTTACCGACGCGATTCCTGGCGCGACGCGTTGATATCGCGTTGGTCCACTATTTTGATCATCCAAACATGTCTCAAACGTCGTCCGAAAAATCCGAAACTCCCCCGAGACATCCCTTTAACACCCCTGAACATGAATCAACTTTAAAATCTACGTCTCAGGGTCGGGAAGGTCAATTTGAAAATCGTTGAAGTTAGAGGCTCAAAATATGACTAAGTCTTTTTAACACTTAGAGAAATTTCAGGTAGTAAACTCTCTATGCATGCTTCTAATAGCAGTATTAAGTCGAGAATGCTACAGGGTGTTACATTCTACCCGGATTATCATGACTTCGAAGAGTCGAATTTTTACAAAATGCTCAAGTTTTGCAAAAAAATAAATAAATCTCCACAAATACTTCAAATCTCGTCTCTAACAGGTCCGACAAATCAAACACCTCGACGAGCCTTGAAGTAAGGCATCTGTAGACACGTATAAATTATTGGGTCAAATTCATATAAAATTTAAATTCGATCCATATTTTATTGGGTCAAAAATTATTTTGGGCTGAAAAAATAATAAGCCCATTTTATTCCTCATCAAGGTCCATCTCATGTTGAAGCCCAAACTTACGCCACGTGTCAAGTGTCATGGCATCCCAGTCAAATTAAAGACCAACAAGGCAAGGCCACACACTCAAATGATGTGGCAATCTAAGTCAAGTTCAAGAGCCAATGAAACATCGCCAAGTGTCCCAAATGACATATTTTTGGCTAATCACAAGCAACCTTATCACATAACATTTGTGATAAGCTTGAAAACTGAATGGACCAATCAGAATAAGGCAGAAGAGGTTATTTACACTTGGTACTGCCTACCCCTACAACTATAAATAGGAGGGTTACATAATTTTCTGCAGTCATTCTGCAAGCATTGGAGAAAGCTTTGCATTGACTACACAACTCTTCACAGAATTGACTAACGGAGTTCTTCCTGGAGATCAACTCAACACGACGAAGTGCTGTCTGACATTCCTGGAGATTCTAACGCATTTCTAGGAGGTTCAAATCATCCTACATTCGAGAAACACGCTACGGAAGGCCCTTGAATCACGGAAAAAGCTTAGGAGAGAAGAATCAAGAGAACAATAGAATTGTACTCACAAGATTCATTTAAATAAAATTATTCTTTTTGTTTATTTTATTTTTGCTTGCATTTATTTTTCAGCACTACAAAAATTTGTTGCGAACAATAGCTCAAAATTAAAGAAATGAAACTGAAATTAATAAAATAGGATGATATTGTACATATGCTTGAATATAGCTGGTCAGCCTGGCATAAGTAGAATCTTTTTATGCGTAAAGACTTACAAACTCATTATTTTGGATTAACTTAAGACATCTATTTTAACTAACGCCCTTCTTGGCCTCTTTCTATACCACTTTGTAGCTTTCATAAGATCCCATGAATCCAAAGACTTATTTGCCCCTTTTTGTGCAAAATTTCATAAAGGTTTATAATATAAATCTATAATTTGGTATACGTATATATAGCTCAATATTAAAGAAATTAAATTGTAATTAATAAAAAAGGGTGATATCCTACATATTCTCGAATATAGCTGCCATAACTAGAATAAGCCTTTGGATTCATGGAGGTCTCTTTTTTGGTTACTAGCAAATCTCTTTTAAACAGTTTATCAGAAGTCCTTTGCTTCATGCTCTCTCTTCAGTGGTCCCAAAAAAGAACAGAAGAAGAAAGCGGTTGCGTTAACTTCTAAAAGAGATTACTCTATTCATCCTTGGACTTTAAGTAGTTGCTGTTGAAAATGTTTATTACGGAGCTTAGCTAGAAAGGATAACTAATTAATGAAGAGCTTTTGAATTGTGACTCGGTTGATGAAACTGGGATAAATATCATTGGAGACCATGATCTGACATCCAGCAGAAGCTAACTGGACAGTTACCTTACTCTATATATGTATTGGTGGGAGGATGTAATTACCCAGTATAAGGTGCGTGCAAGCTGGTCCAACACACCATTGTTATTTACAAAAAAAAGAGGTGTATAAGACGGAGACAGTAGGTGGTTAGGTTGAAAAGAATGCAATGACTTAAGGCCTAAAAATGAACGCAAATCACTACATGAGAAACATATTATATACAGCTAGGCATTGTTTTTCAGCCGTTCAGTGTGAATTCGTTTCTCAAGTTTCTTGCTCACTTTGCCTAAAATTGCTACTGATTCTCTCTCTCTCTCTCTGTGTGACTGCACACGTTCACTGGGATAAAGTGGCTATGCTGTCGATAACATCATTAAAGTGCTGCATGGGGAATGTATTGGCACCCTCTTTCACCGTGATGCCAATAAATGGGCCTCAATTGGAGAGATTGGTGCTCGTGAGATGGCAATTTCTGCAAGGGAATGTTCCAGACGGCTTCAGGTATATTTAGAGAGGCATCTGGCTGTAACATTTTGTGAGCTGCAATGGATGTGACCATATATTCTTTGTTCACCTCCAGGCACTTTCTTCCCAAGAAAGGAGTAAAATATTGCAGGATATAGCTGATGCATTGGAAGCAAATGAAAAAGCAATCCTCGCTGAGAATGAAGCTGATATTGTTGCTGCTCAACAGGCTGGATATGAGAAGTCTTTGATATCTCGGCTTGCGTTAAAGCAAGGAAAAGTAAGCGTTTGCTTACTTACGCAACTTAGTCTGAATGATCATGTACCTTTTTAGTGCTTTTGCTGAAATTGATATTCCTTTGTTATAGATTTCTAATCTTGCAAACTCAGTTCGTGTGCTTGCTAACATGGATGAGCCCCTTGGTCGCATTTTAAAAAGAACGGAGGTGAGTAAATCAGATCAAATATATGTGGCAAAGGTAGTTTTTATTGACATGAGGGACAAACAGATTGTGAAAGAATTATTTTGAAGTACCTCTTTAGAGGAAACCTTCTGCACTATCAGACGATTTAGTGGGTACTATGTGCACCGACGATTACACTGAATGGTATAGCCGAAGCTATTTTGTGGTTGTTTTGTTTCTTGAGTCATAGAATGAACTGGCTGAATTGCTGGAAGATTGTTAGAAATAGAGATGTCAATTTTTAACTAACAGCGTCCATTGACCAGTGTTCAATTATTAGCCTTCAGAATGGGATTTTGATTTGATCTCCGGAGTATTATCATCTTGTTCAGGTTGCTGATGGTTTCATCTTGGAGAAATCATCTTCTCCATTAGGCGTTCTATTGATTATTTTTGAGTCACGACCCGATGCACTTGTACAGGTATGCAATGCTGGCAAAGTTGATGTTTCCGACTAGCAGAAAGGTTGTGCTGTATGCCTTTTACTTTCCCCCTTTTCCAATATAAATTAGTGGGGTTCTCTTTTCAGTAGTTATTCAATATGTTTTTGTTACTAGTAGTTGGGATAATGATGGCCGACATGTTTCTAAATTTAACTTAAGGAATTCTCTGTATGCCTGAATGCCCATCCTTGGATTATACTTTTACCGTTCACAAACTCGTTGCACTTTTTTTGCGTGACTAGATAGCTTGTCTAGCAGTCCGAAGTGGGAATGGCCTCTTGTTGAAAGGAGGAAAGGAGGCGAAAAGATCAAACGCCATCTTACACAAGGTTTAACTGATAGTTTTATGTTCTCATACTCTCTTTACTGGAATCACTTTCTCTTTGTTTCATGCCAACTTTGTCACCTTCTCCTCTTTTTTTTTTTTTTTTTTTTTTTTTTTTTTGTCAGGTGATTACCTCGGCCATTCCTGTAACTGTAGGCGAAAGGCTTATTGGACTAGTAACTTCTAGAGAAGAGATCCCTGAATTGCTTAAGGTGCCTGCCGAATATCTTAAATGAGAAACTTTTATATTCTCTATGTTTTTAAGAAATCATGATCTACATTTGACACGAGTTTGGTTCTCTGTCTTTTTTCCTTCATCGCAGCATGATGATGTGATTGATCTTGTTATCCCAAGAGGCAGCAATAAACTTGTTTCTCAGATCAAGGCATCAACAAAAATTCCTGTTCTGGGCCATGCTGGTAATTATGTATTACTTATACACACTATATGAGTTCTTTGCTTTGTTATTAAGGACCCTATTCCGGTGATGGTAAAGTTACTATGTTTGCTTCCAGATGGAATATGCCATGTTTATGTTGACAAGTCTGCTGACATGGATATGGCAAAGCGCATTGTGGTGGATGCTAAAACAGATTATCCTGCAGCCTGTAATGCGATGGTAGTTTGTTTTACCTTTTTTTATAATGCCGTGCCCAGTGTTTAACTTCAGTAGTTTATTGTTTTCTTTCTGTTTTTTTGATAAATTTTTTGCATTGCTTTCCCTGATAGGAAACACTTCTTGTGCATAAGGATTTGGCACAAAATGGAGGGCTTAATGACCTGATTATGGAACTTCAAACAAAAGGTAAAATTTCTCCTTCGAACTCCTTCAATAATTGAGCTCTACATGAATACCTAAGTTGCTCAGACTCGGGTGCGGATCTAGAGATCGTATCCTTCATGTGTTAAATTTTTAGATCTGGGGGTACAGATCCAGGTACGGATACGGGTGCGCGCTGTTTCAGCAAAAAATAATTCAAATATTACTCTATAATATAATACTCTCCCCGTCTCAAATTGAGATGACACATTAGTTAAGAAAAATAATTAATAACATGACCAGTTTACCATAATATCTCTATTAAATGATGTTTACATTTTAATTTGAAGAAAATTAATTAAAGCAAAGGGTTTACATGGAATTTTTTTTTGTGTCTTCTTCGGAGGTAGCGGTATGGACTGCGTACATTTTACTCTTCTCAGACCCCACTTTGTGGGAATACACTGGGTTTGTTGTTGTTGTTCTTGATTAATGAAAAAAGACAGGTAAAATGAAAAATCAAATTAGGAAATTTGACACGGAGGGAGTATAATATAAGAGTGAATGGGAGAGCAACTTAGGGTAGTGCTGCTTGCCAACCGTTCAGCTGCTTGCTCCGTGATTTTACTATATCATTCCTAAATAATTATTATATGCCATTTAAATATTAAAAAATTATTTATTTAATAATAAATAAAATAAAAATTTATGACATATTTGCTTTATCTGCTTCAATCGTAATTTTATTATATCACCCCTAATCAATTATTATAAGTCATTTAAATATTAAAAATTAATATTAAAAATTTATTATAAATTCATCTAAGTGTTAAAAAATTAATAATAATTTACTCTATAATATAAGAGTGAATGGGAGAGCAGCTTAGGGTCGTGCTGCTTGCCGACCGTTCAACTGCTTGCTCCGTGATTTTACTATCACCCCTAAATAATTGTTATTAAATATTAAAAAATTAATAATATGTAATAAAAATAATAAAATAGACATTTATAACATGTCTGCTTCAACTGCTTCAATCGTAATTTTATTATATCACCCCTAATCAATTATTATAAGTCATTTAAGTATTAAAAAATTAATTTTAAAAATTTATTATAAATTCATCTAAGTATTTTAAAAAATTAATAATATTTATTGTTAAATTAACTTGACGTCTTATATGAGCCCACTTAATTTTTTTCACAAATATTTTTGTATAATAAATTATTATAAAGTCATCTAAGAATTAAAAAATTAATAATATCTATTGTTAAATTAACTTAACGTCTTATATGAGGCCTACTTAATTTTTTCCCACAAATATTTTCTTATAATAACTTTGCTAGATAACTTCGAATTAGTTATTATGAATCATTTAAGACATGTCTGTTTCGTTGCTTCAATTATGATTCTATTATATCACCCCTAATTATTTATTATGCCATCTAACAATTGTGCTACTTAAATCGGAGTAAAAGAAAAAATATTATAAATTACTCTATAATATAATAGTGAATGGGAGAGCAGCTTAGGGTTGTGCTATTTGCCGAGCGTTCAGCTGCTTGCTTCGTGATTTTATTATATCATCTTAAATAATTATTATATGTCATTTAAATATTAGAAAATTAATAATATTTAATAAAAAATAAAATAAGCATTTATGATATGTCTGCTTCAGCTGCTTCAATCGTTATTTTATTATATCGCCTCTAATCAATTATTGTAAGCCATTTAAGTATTAAAAAAATTAATATTAAAAAATTATTATAAATTTATTTAAGTGTTAAAACAATTAATAATTTTTATCATTAAATAAACTTGACGTCTTATATGAGTCCTCTTAATTTTTTTCCACAAATACTTTTTTATAATAAATTATTATAAAGTCATCTAAGAATTAAAAATTAATAATATTTATTGTTAAATTAACTCGACGTTTTATATGAGGCCTACTTACTTTTTTCCCACAAATATTTTCTTATAATAACTTTGCTAGATTACTTCTAATTATAGTTATTATGAATCATTTAAGAAATGTCTGTTTCGTTGCTTCATTCATGATTTTATTATATCACCCCTAATTAATTATTATGCCGTCTAACAATTGTGCCACTTAAATCGGAGTAGAAGAAAAAGCATTATAAACCACAATAATTAAAAAATTAAATTATTTAAAAAATTATAATTGACTGTCAATGCCACAAAATTTTGAATAAGGAGAGTAACATATAATGTTATTTAAAAAATACATAAAAGTATTATAAATTATAATAGTTAACAAATTAAAATATTTAAAAAATAATTTAATTTGTTATATATTTTTTAAAAAATACATAAAAAAATATTATAAATTACAATAATTAACAACTTTAAAAATTTAAAGGTCAATCTGTCTGCTTTGGCACAACTTCATTGGGCTTTTCTCTTGCCTTCATTTTTTTCATCCATTTTAATTCATTTGTCTTTACTATCTTTTAGCTTGAGCCGGGGGTCTATCGGAAACAACCTCTCTACTTCTTCGGAGGTAGCGGTATGGTCTGCGTATATCTTACCCTCCCCAACCCCCACTTTATGGAAATACACTGGGTTTGTTGTTGTTGTTTAATTTATTTGTCTTATTTTTTTAGTTTGTTATATATTTCAAAAAAAAATCTTTTAAATCATAATAATTAATAACTTATAAAATTTAAAATATATAAAATATTTTTCGGACTGTCGAAATTATATCAATGTGCTTAAATTGAATTGCAATATTTAACAGCTTAAAATATCTAAAAAAAATAATCTTTTATATATTGTAGAAAAATACATAAATAATACTATAGATCACAATAAGTAACAACTTTTTAAATAAAATTAAAATACAAAACATTTGGTTGACTCTTGAAATTATCAGCGCCGCTCAAATTGGAATAGTTAAAAATATAATTGACTATCAATGGCACGGAAGTTTGGACAAGAAGAGTAATATGATTTGAAAATTATATAAAAAGTAATATAAATTCCAATAGTTAACAGCTTAAAATATCAAGAATTTTTTTTTTAATCTGTTATATATTTCACAAAAATACGTAGAAAAATACTATAAATCATAATAGTTAACAACCTAAATTTTTTTAAATATATAAAATATTTGGTTGATTCTCGAAGTATCAGTGCCACTTAAATTGAAAGATAAAAAAGATATTATAAATCTCAATAATTAAAAACTTAAATTATTTTAAAAATATAATTGACTATCAATGCCACAAAAGTTTGAACTAGAAAAGCAACATGTATTATTTGAAATTACATAAAAAGTATTATAACTTGCAATAGTTAATAACTTCTACATTCTATTTGTGCCACATAGTTTGAGACAAAAAAATAACATATATTGTGCCTGTGCTGGCACGCGCCCTCGGCATCTAGTCTGAAAATAGAGTTGTAAACATATGCCTAAATTATGGTGGACTATTTTGAAGGAAAGGAATGTATGAATCTTTGAAAGCAAGTTTGAATTTGTAATTATTATCAAGTACAGACGCCTTTCCAACTGTTTTATTGGTGTGTCATGATGGACTTCTTGAGTTCATTGCACATTCAGCAGTGATATTAACTTATAAATATCTTTAAAGCATCTTCTAGCTGATGAATTCTTCATACAAATATCTTTTAACGATTAAAAAACATATGGCTAACTAATGATTTCACCTAGCTCTTGTTTTGATTTCAGAAATCGTTGCATCTCTTGAATTTCTGTATCAATTTTGGTCAAAATACCCAAAATGATTGACCATATCTGGTACGTATTCCACACTCACACCCAAACACACGTCGTGTCGACAGGTGTGCGGTACCAAATGTGAAGAGTTCATGCAACTTAGATGAATACTATTGGGTCTTGACTTGGGAGTAGGGGAAAAAAGAATTTGAGAATAATTCTGATAGCAAAATCTAATTCATAATGATTATTTTCTTAATGCTAGTTTAGCTTTGAGTTGCATCACCGACAAAATCACACTTGTTATTAACTCTCATATGTACTGAACAGGATACACAATCTACATTATGTATAAAAAAGATACTTTACATGTTCCGTTCTTTGGGTATTACATGTTTCAGCATACCTCATCAATATAGCAAATACTAGCTGCATACAACGATCTATATGTGAGCCGTAGTTTTTCGAACAGTTGAGCGTAATATTTTTTGGAGAAGGAAGTGTACTAATCCTCAAGTCAAGAAGAAAGAGCGCACGGATCAGATATAGAAAACAAAGGAAATTTGGGGCCTTTCTCTCAAAAACATCAAAACAATCTCAAAAATATCATGCGGAATCAGACACAAGCCACTTGGACAAAAAAAGAAGTGACTTGGACAAAAACAAAGAAAGTAGCTTAGACAAATCTTTTTTGCCAATAACTTCAGACCAATCAATTGGATCTCAATTAATACGTAATCGATTGAACACTACTTGAAAACGGCTCTATCCTTATAGTTTTAAAATATGGTAAATGCTGATTATCCACGGCCTTTAATTTTAATGAGAAAAGTGATGCTGACTATCCTCAACTTGTTTGGCCTTAAAGGAACAGTTTAATTAGATTCAAGATGTGTTGACTGATGTTTGCCTCTGTGCCAGGGGTTATTTTGTATGGTGGACCCAAAGCAAGCTCCCTGCTCAAGATTCCAGAGGCACAGACATTTCATCACGAATATAGTTCACTGGCTTGCACTGTGGAAGTTGTTGAAGATGTATATGCGGTGATAGATCATATACATCAGCATGGAAGGCATGTTATGCTTGTCTAATTTTCTTTTACAAGGATGCGCTGTGATTTTTTTTTTTTTTAGGAAAAAACTACTTCATATGAAAGCTCCAGTTCCATGCAAACTTTTGCAATCCTTATTTTGTTATACCCAACTCTGTGGCAGTGCCCACACTGATAGCATCATTACCGAAGATCAGGAAGTTGCTGAATTCTTTTTACGTCAGGTTGACAGGTACATTTGCTGGACTACTTTATTTTATCATTCTTATGTTTTCATTCATCCTTTACCACAACTCATGAGTAATTTCTTCTATGTGATATACCTGGGGTTCATTTGTTTTCATTAAGATTTAGACATCTGAATTTGAATGCACATGATGTTATCTCTGGATCTGAATACTAAATGATTAAAAATGTTTGTTTTTTAACATCTACACGTGCATAGTTTATTCATATATGGTTTTTTATATATATGTTTTTTTTTGGATAAGGTAAACGATTTTATTAACATTTAGGGGGAAAAGCCCGTATATATATGCCAAAAGAAGAGAACCTACACCAAAATATGGTTCTCAACAAAAGAGGTCCATTCCTCTATACAAATTGGGACCTTGCAAGTACACCAAAAGCAAACTAGGTACAACACTTTTTTAACTTTACGAAATCAAGTTCTACCCCTTCAAAAGCCCTCCTATTCCTCTTTTTCCAAATGACCCACATGACTACTAAGGGGGCAACACTCCATGCTCTCGTGCTTTCTTTCCCTCTATTAAGAGTCCAACTTTGTAAAGCCTCCTTCACTGCTCCCGGCATAACCCATTGCGTCCTAATCAAATTTAGGGCTGCCCTCCATAACCGACTAACCACCTTAAATGCAGAAGAAGATGATCTACACTTTTGCCGGTACTTTTACATATGAAACACCAACTGACATGAGTGATTTTCTTCTCCGTTGTTAATATCACACCCCTTGCCACCAACCATACAATGAAACAAACCTTCCTTGTTGCTCTTGGGATCCAAATGGATTCATAAGGAAAGGTATCTTCCATTCTCACTAGCAACCTCTTACCAAAAGAGCTAACGGTGAATAAGCTGTCACCACTCTCCTGCCACCTCCATGAATCTAACAAGTTGTTTGATGTGTCTAGCCCATACAAAAGCTCTAACATGTGAAATACTTCCATCTCCCAATCATGAAGATTCCATCCGAATCTTAAATCCTAGTGAATAGCAACCTCGTGAGACCTACAAATTTGTTGGACTGTCATCTCTCTGGCAAGAAATGCGGTATAAACTAGGAAAAGCTTCCTTCAACTCGACCTCCCTACACCACTTATATGCCCCAAAACTAATCCTACTTCCATCCCTAACCTTAAACAAGATATGTCGATGAAAAACTTCCCATCCCTTCATGATACCCCTCCACAAACCACACCCGAATGAAGTTGCAATATTTTTGGTTCTCAATCCACCATCCAATATCTCCAGATCCACTCTCCTAACAAAGCCTTGCTGTAGACCTGGAGATCTTTCACTCCAAGCCCTCCCCATTCCTTTGGAGATGTGACAACTCTCCAATTCACAAAATGAAACTTTTTCATGCCTTCCACTGTGTCCCATAGGTAGTTACGTTGAAGTCTTTCCCGTGTTTCAATCACTTTTTCGGGGGACTGCAAAAGTGACATGAAATATGTAGGAATACTAAAAAGGGTGCTCTTGATCAAAACTTCCCTTCCCCCTTTTGCTAGGTACCTCTTTTGTCATCCTGCTAGCCGCTTCTCGACTCTCTCAGCCACCGAATTCCACAGCTCCCAAAGGTAGTCCAAGATACGTAGTAGATAGACCACCCACTTTGCAATTTAACACTTGCACAATCTCCTCAATATTGTCTACTGCTCCGATCGGTGTGACTTCACATTTACCAAGATTGAACCATCTGAAATGGTACAAGATCTGTCTCAAGAAATCTAACTGGAATACATCCACATCGCAAAAGACCTAAGTATTATGTGCAAACAATAAATGTGTAACAGTCATGTTACTCTACGCTCTAAACAAAGCATCAAATCCCTTTAATAGACCTCTGTTGATTGCTCTGTCCATCATCTTGCTCAAAGCTTCCATTACAAAAATGAATAACATAGGAGATAGAGGATCCCCTTGTCTCAAGCCTCTCGAACTCCCAAAGAAACCACATGGGCTTCCATTTACCAAGAGAATCTGCCCATGTGAAATCTGATCCATCTCGTCTGCTTATCTCTCAAGCCCATCTTGATGTAATTCAAGAAATCCTAGTTGACATGAGCATAAACTTTCTCAAGATCTAGCTTACATAAAATTCCCGGTTTACCTTCTTTCGAGAATCAACTACCTCATTTGCCACTAGAGCTCCATCTAGTATCTGTCTTCCTTCTACAAAAGCATTCTGATAAGAGGAGGGCACTGTTTCATCCAAGACCTTCTTAAGCTTGTTAGAAAGCACCTTTGATTAGATCTTGTAAATGCTTCCTACTAGACTAATAGGTCTATAATCTTTTATACTCATCGCCCTTTCCTTCTTTGCCAAAATGGTGATGAAAAAAGAATTCAAACTTTTTTTAAACTCTCCACTTTCTTGGAATTCTACAATGGTTTCCAACAGCTCAGCTTTGACTATCCTCCAACACTGTTGGTAAAAAGCTAAATTGAATCCATCTAGTCTACGAGCCTTATCGCCCCCACAACCCTGCATCGCATCCCACCTTTTCTTCCCTTATAGCCCTTTCCAACCACTCCCCTATCCCCTCCCCTAACTGACTGCAAGCTAGCCCCCCAATTCTGGTCTCCAACTGACTTCTTCCTTGGACAAAAGTTCATATAACCCCATAACGACATCCTTCACATCTTCCTCTCCCTCAAATACCACTCCATTCACATCTATAGACTTTATGAAATCTCTCTTCTATTAGCTACCACCACTCTATTGATGAATTTTATATTTGAATCCCTCTCTTTCAGCCACAATGCCCTCAATTTTTGTCTCCAACTAGTTTCTTGAACGACTGCTAGAGTGGCAATCTCAGTCTTCGCCTCTTCCTTCCTAATTCTCTCCCTCTCTTCTAGCCCCTTCAACCCTTCTGCATGCTTTAGTTTTCTTTTAATATATGTAAAAATAATAAATATACAATTTAGATAAAACATAATTAAATATTATATCAAGAAAAAATTAGATAAAGTATTAACTTAAACAACAAAATTTTCATTTGAGTGATAAAATTATACTCTTAAGGATATAAATGAATATTTTATGTTAGATACAATTATTGAATTATCTAAATTGGTAAAAAATGATATAGTGATGAAAAAAGTTGTGATAAAATGTGATAAAAAAATTTATATTCAGCATAAATTAATCTATTAATTGAACTCAAAATTTTCTTATATTCAGCATAAAT
The DNA here is from genome assembly GCA_030864225.1 of Capsicum baccatum var. pendulum. Classification (NCBI taxonomy): domain Eukaryota; kingdom Viridiplantae; phylum Streptophyta; class Magnoliopsida; order Solanales; family Solanaceae; genus Capsicum; species Capsicum baccatum. The sequence continues at coordinate 125,716,963 of CM061557.1, forward strand.
TAATTATTAATTGAACTTATCCAACAACCAAAAACAAATACTCAAATTCAGTTTTGATTTAGACGCATAAATGTTAGAAGTATTTGAATAACTAACTAACTAACTAACAATCATCTAATTTTAACACTCCAACACTGTAAAAGATTCAAATAACTACAACAACAAACCGAGTGTGTTCCCACAAAGTGGGACCTGGGGAGGGTAAGATGTACGCAGTCTATACCGCTACCTCCGAAGAAGTAGAGAGGTTGTTTCCGTTAGACTCCCGACTTCCGTTAGAAATACCTCGCCTTGAATACTCCGCGTCAACACGTCCATCACCATCACAAACAGGGACGACTAAGAGTCAATCCCAAATGCAACCCTGTCTCGATCGGAAAATGGTTTGAGTCTCCTCCCGTCGTCCTCACCCTAGTCTTTCCTCCACCGTACATGTCCTTAATAACTCTGGTGTATGCTCCGGGGACCCCTCTCACCTCCAAACACCTCCAAAGAACCTCCCTCGGAACTTTATGATACGCCTTTTCTAGGTCGTTGAACACTAAGTGTAAGTCCTTCTTCCTTTCTCTGTACTGCTCCACTAATCTCCACACCAAATGGATTGCCTCTGTCATTGAATGACCAAGCATAAATCGAAACTGGTTCTCTGAAACAGACACAACCTTCCTGAATCTCTAGTCTAGCACTCTCTCCCAAATCTTCATAGTGTGACTCAACAGCTTAATACCCGTGTAGTTGTTGCAACTCTGAATGTCACCCTTGTTTTTATAAAGTGGAATCATCATACTGCATCTCCAAGCCTCAGGCATTCTCGCAGTCTTGAAAATACCGTTAAACAAATCCGTCAACAACCTAAGCCCTGCCCAGCCCGCGTACTTCCAAAAATTCACTGGAATCTCGTCCGGCCCCGTCGTCCTACCCCTCCGCATCTTACGAATAGCCTCTTTGACCTCCCATACCTTAAAACGCCTGCAGTAGCTGAAATCACGGCTCTCCTCCGAATGCTCCAGCTCCTCTAGCTCAATGCCTCTGTCCCTTTTCTCGTTCAAAAGTCTATGAAAGTAGTTCTGCCATCTCTTCTTAATGTGAGCATCCTCCACCAGAACACTACCATCCTCCCCCTTAATGTACTTCACTTGATCTAGGTCATGACCCTTCTGCTCTCTAACTTTTGCAAGCCTATACAACCTCTTATCTCCTCTTTTCTCCTCTAACCCAGCATATAAACTCTCAAACGCTGCTGACTTGGCAGCCGTAACTGCCAACTTAGCCTCCTTCCTAGCTACCTTGTACACCTCCCTATTTACCCGCTTCTCTTCTTCATCTTTACTCTTAATCAACTCAACATACGCCCCCTTCTTGATCTCCACTTTCTTCTTCACTTCTTCATTCCACCACTAGTCCCCCTTATGTCGACCTGCCCAGCCCCTCGAAACACCCAACACACCTTTAGCAGTCTCTGTGATGCAACTGGCCGCCCTATCCCACATAGCATCCACGTCCCCCCTGCACTCCTACGCCCTCATACCTGCTACCTTTTCCCCTATCTCCAGTGCACTTTCAGGCATCAAGCTACCCCACTTAATTCTAGATCGACCCCTCCCAACCCATCTCTTCTTCCTTTTCTTGATAGACAAGTCCATCACTAACAGCCTATGCTGGGTCGAGAGGTGCTCGCTCGGAATGGCCTTACAGTCCTTACATAGCACCCTACCCCCTTTCCTAAGCAGCAGAAAGTCAATCTGAGTCTTGGCTTTCGCGCTTCGGAAGGTAATCAGGTGATCTTCTTCGGGAAACTCGAGTTCACAACCACCAGCTCAAAGGCCCTCACAAAATCCAACAGGGCCTCTCCCTCGCCATTTCTAACACCGAAGCCAAAACTACCATGCACATCGTCATAGCCTCCGGGTAGGACCCCAATGTGCCCATTGAAGTCCCCTGCTATGACGATCTTCTCTGCGCTAGGCACGCTTCTCACTACCTCGTCCAAATCTTCCCAAAATCTCGCCTTCACCTCCTCTTCCAAGCCCATCTGCGGCGCATAAACACTACACACATGCAACGTAAAACCCCCCAAGACCAACTTAATCTTCATCAGCCTATCACTGATCCTCTTAACCTCCACCACCTAACCTCTAAGCTCTTCATCCACTAAGATGCCGACTCTATTTCGACGCCTATCCCTCCCCGAGTACCAAAGCTTGTACCCATCCACATCTCTAGCATTAGATCCTACCCACCTAATCTCTTGAACACCCGCAATATTCACCCTCCCCTTCTTAAGAATCTTCACCAACTTTACGGACTTACCCTGAAGGGTCCCAATATTCCACGATCCTACCCGCAACCTATCTTCTCTCGTCTCTCGCCTTCCTCTACCACCCCTCCCTGACCTAGCCCTAACACCCGACCTATACCCTCCACCCACCCCTGCCCTCACCCCCAACCCCCTCGGACATGACCCTATTCCACCATCGACCCCTCCAGCCACTACTCAACACCTAACAAACCAAAAACAAAGCCCCAAGTTGACAACCCAACGGACAAAGCAACCTTACGAAAACAGAAAAAAGGCACGCACACAGAACACTACCCGACCTAGCAGCCAAAACACACACCACATAAATCACCAATAAACACCACATCCAGTCCCCAATGTACTCACAGGAAGCCGGAACTAAGCACACAGAGAGACAATAAACAAGCTACAAGAAATAGACAGGAGACAAACAAGAAACCAGAAACAAGAGCAAAAACAAGGACAAACAAGATGGAAACAAGCAACAAAATAAACAAAATAGTTCAAAGAAACCAAAACTGAAAAGAAGTGACTAAATATTAAAGTAAAGATGTCACCGGTATGCCTGGGTGCTGCTAGTTAAGACAATATTGATGTCGAAATTAGCTGCTGGAGCGTCGCCGGAATTCCACTGGCGCGTCTGGTTCTTGCCGGAATCTGGTCGCCAGCGTCTTCGTACCCACCTACTTTGGCCGGTGCTACCCCCTTACACTTCGTACCCACCTGCTTCTTGCACCCAAGGGTGTGGGCTAGTGGTCCATATAGCGGGTTGAGAACCTGAGGTCTCAAGTTCAACTCGCAGCAGAGATAAAATAACACTAGGTGATTCTTCCCATCTGTCCTAGCCTTGGTGGACAAAGTTATCTGATATCTGTTGCTGGTGGAAGGTGACAAGTATCTCGTGGATTTAGTGCGCGAAAGCTGGCTAGAACACCATCGGTGTATAAAAAAAGAAGTATACTTCTTTGCATTAGTTTGAGTGCAAGTCCATGAGATGCTGAACTAAATACTAGAGGAAAAAGAGCTTCAAACCGCTTCTCTTTACAATAAAACGAGGAAAAAAATACTCCCTCCGTCCCAATTTATGTGTCGCCATTTGATTGGTCATGGGGTTTAAGAAATAAATGATGACTTTGTAAAATTTTAAAAATTGTCCCTCTTAAGGTTTACTTTTTGATTGTCTTTTCTTATAAATTGGGACCCACAAAGAATAAAATGGGAATGATGCTATTAAATAGTTACCAAATAAGGAATGATGACATTCTTTTTGGGACGTACCCAAAAAGAAATGACGATACATAAAATGGGACGGAGGGAGTACTAGACAATGAACTAACCTTTATGTACTCATACCACTCACTATTAGACATTCGAATGGTATTGGATGCCGGATCATAAATATTATCAGTCTTTTTAGTTATTGGCAACCAAGCTTGATATTTTTCTTTTAGATAATCATAATGGTTCTTCATCTTCATTTGTGTAACTATAAATACATGCGAAGTCTTCCGAAAAACTTTAACCTTCTTCCATGAATCTGGCTTCAAACTACTTCATATGTCCCATTCAATGTTACTTATTAAATACAAGTTTCTAAGAAAGTTTTTACTATATCCATTCTCTAAGTCACAAAGATATTAGCATATAGACGAACACAAAGAAAAGTTGCATAATAGAGACAGTCAAAAGCTAAAAGAACTTAATATGTTAATTAGAATTAAAAGCCTATTTTTGTTTTGATTAGTTTCAACTTAAGGGGAAAGTTTACAAACTTTGATGTACCATTGTCTTTTAATTGGGAAGGTACCGCTTTTCACAATACTTACATTTAATGCCCCTTTAGAATCCGTAATCTTCTCAAAATGTTCCCACATGGATCTAATTTTCGTGGCTTGTATAAGTATGGGTTGTGGTTTCACAGTTTCACCTACATGCAAATCCGTCATCTATGAAAACAAACAATGAATCCATTTCAATTATACATTAGACTTATACAGAGTTTTTGACCAATATCATCCCTTACGTCTCGCTCTAAGTCCTAACTTTAAATATATCCTTATAGTATTCCATTAACTAAAATCATCCTTTTAAGTTTCATAAAGTTGACCTAAATCATCCCTCTGTCAAGTTTTTCATCCACTTTAAATGGAGCTTGTTGTTTTTCAGTTGTTCCTCTTTTGTTTCTTTGACCACTTATCTCACTAAAACTCTTCAGCTTTTTTCTTTGCGAAACATTCTTGAAGCTAGAGAAAAAGAGTTCTTTGATAGCACTACCATCCAACTTCTCTCTTAGATGTATAAGAAGTTTATGCCATGAGTGGATTGATTTTAGATGGTTCTCTGTATAAATGTATTTACCTAATTAAATAAAATGATTCATGCTAAAGTGTGCTATATTGCTGAGCGTTATTTTCATTTCAATGGCATTTTGACAAGATAAAATTGGAGGTGGTGGTTGTTTGCTTTGAAGGTAGAGCCCTGAATTGGTTTCAATGATGGGAGATAAGAACACCAATTGAAGGACTGCAACAAAATGGAAGTGTGGCCCAATACAGAGAAGATCTATTATTACTTTCAGCACCCTTGAAAGATGCCGATGATGCGGTTTTGATAGGAAGTTTTATAAATGGACTGAGAGGAGAGATCAAAGCAGGAGAATTGGGCTCTCAGCTAAGCCCAGTTGCCTGGACACACGTCTATGACACTTCATAGGGGTTCAACACATTTTCAAGTGACTGACAATAGCCGAACAGGAAGTGTTACAAGTCCACATGTGCATGTAGCCCCAACACCTTTATCATTCTGCTCGTACAACAATTACAACAGTACCATAACATTTTCAAGAGCATAAGCGAGGAGAAATCATGCAGCCATGACCTGAAAATTCTGCAAGGCGTGGAGGATCATACAAAAGGTTATCTGATGTAGAGTATCTGGATAAATTAAGAAGAGGACTTTGTTTTTGCTGTGATAAGAAATATGTGGCCCCAATCATCAGTGCAATTCAAAACAATTAAATTTGCTTATTGTTGGATCAGAGGATATAGAGGAAATAATAAATACATAGAGGGATGGATCAATTAAGTGTTCAAGAACAACCAGAGTCTCAAGAGTCTAGAGTCTGGAATTGTCTTTGTACTCTATGGCAGGATTTACCACAAAGAAGTCTTTGAAGGTATGGGGAACAATATTGGGGAAGAAGGTTGTTGTGTTTATTGATAGCGGATCATATCTAATTTTATCTCTCGCACAATGGCTGAAGCATTAGATTTAAAAGATTACAGAAACTACGTCATTTGTGGTGGAAATAGGAAACGGACAACATGCAAAGAGTAAGGGCAGCTGCAAAGAAGTGGAATTGTGGACTGATAAACTAAGCATAACACAAGATTATTTCCTTTTTGATTTGGGAAGTGTCAATGTATTGTTGGGATTAGAGTGGTTGGAAACCTTGGGAGATATTTAAGCTAATTTCAAGACGTTGACGCTGAAATTTGAAATAGGAGGGAAAACACAATTTGTTCAAGGAGATCCCTCATTGTCTAGATCAGTGGCATCACTCTAACTCTGTTTAAAGCCTTGCAAAAAGATGGGGAAAGGTATTATGTTGACCTAAATGAGTTAACAACAAAGGAAGACCAAAAGAATTTGGATTTGCAGCAATTACTACACGAATTTGGAACTTTATTTGAGGAACTAAAGGGGCTGTCTTCTAGTAGGAGTCATGATCATGCTATCTTACTAAATGAGGGATCTAATCCACCCAGTATTCGTCTATATTATTACACTCATTACTAGAAAAATGAGATTGAGCGAATGTAGCTGGTATCATTCAACCAAGCACAAGTTCTTTCTCTGATCCAGTGTTGCTCTTTAGCAAAAATGCTGGTAGCTGGCGATTTTGTGCGGATTATCGGGACCTTAAAAAGATTAATGTTCCCAATAAAGTTCCAATTTCAGCAATCGACGAACTACTGGATGAACTTGGGGGTGCCACTATATTTTCGAAATTGGATCTAAGATCGGGATACCATCAAATTCGGGTTTGCAAGGAGGACTTAGCAGAGACAACTTTTTGTATGCATGAAAGCCGTTGTGAGTTTTTGGTTATGCCATTTGGGTTGTCCAACGCTTCATCTACTTTTCAAGCATTGATGAATGAGTATTCCGACCTTAATTACGTAAGTTTTTTTTGATGACATACTAGTTTATAGTGCAAATTTTCCTACTCACTTGGAACATTTGCGAGAGGTGCTACAAATTTTAAAACTCTATAACTTGGTTATCAATCGAAAAAAATGCCATTTTGGACAATACAACTGGAGTATTTGGGACATATTATTTCAGCAAGTCGAGTCTCAGCGGATCCAGCCAAAATAGCAAGCATGGATAACTGGCCAAGTCTCAAAGATGTTTAAGGTTTGCGGGGGTTCTTGGGACTTACTAGTTACTATAGGAAGTTCGTTCTTGACTATGGAAAACAGCCTAGCCACTCACACGATTGCTCAAGAAATATGTGAGATGCTTTTCACTAGACTAAAGAAACTCAACTAGCTTTTGATTCTCTTAAGGAGGCTATAGTTACTTTGTTGGTTTTAGCACTACCAGATTTTAAAAAAGTGTTTGTGGTTGAGGCAGATGCTTCGGGATTAGGGATTGGAGCTGTCCCAAGAAGGACATCCTATCGCTTTTCTTAGTCAAGGACTTTCCATCAAGCTCAATCGAAATTAGTATATGAGAAGGAGTTAATGGCCATCGTTTTTGTTGGAAAAAAGTGGCATCATTGCCTGTTGTGTCAATATTTCATTATACGAACAGATCAACGAAGTCTCCAGTTTCTCATAGGCCAACATGTTATGGCAGAGTAGCATAAAAAATGTGTTACCAAGTTGATGGGATTTGATCTTGAGATTCAATATCCCCCCGGATGTGAAAATAAACAATTGATGCCTTGTCTCGCCAATTTCATTTCATGGATTTTTCTATTCTACACAGTAGTACCTTAGATGATCTTTCCACAGAAATTCAACAGGATGATCAACTCCATCAATTAACACAAGATTTGCTTCAAGATTCGACTTCACGACCGAATTATATTTTAAGAAATGGTTGTTTGTTTTTCAAAAATCGGCTGATGATTCCTCGTTCATCATTACACATTCCCATGCTCCTTAGGGAATTTCACTCCTCGCCTACCGGTAGACACTCAAGTTTTCTCCACTCATACAAATGCATTTCACAAGTGTTGTATTGGAATGAAGCCCTTAGTCCCGTTAGCTTGCTGCAACCTTTACCTATTCCTACTCAAGTTTGGAATGATATTGTTGTGGATTTCATCAGCGGGTTACCAAAAACAATGGGATATGATACCATACTTGTTGTGGTGGACCGTTTCACTAAATATAGTCATTTTCTTCTCTTATCTCATCCATATGCAACAAAGAGTGTCACTGAGCTATTTGTTCGTGAGGTTGTATGTTTTACATGGTTTTCCCATATCAATTGTGTGTGATTGAGATCGGGTTTTTGTCAGCCAATTTTGGCAAGAATTATTCAAGTTGTTTGGTACTAGCCTCAAATTGATCTCCGATTATCACCCTCAAATAAATGCTCAAACAAAAGTTGTCAATCGCTTACTGGAGCATGACTTACGTTGTTTTGCTGGAACACAACCAAAACAATGGCCAAGATAGATTTCTTGGGCTGAATTTTGGTTCAATACCACATACCATGGTTCCACCAAGATGTCCTGTTTTAGACATTTATATGGGCGAGATCCTCTCTCTCCTTGTTGCGGTGTTGTGGTTTACTGTTGAGATTTTGCTGTTGAAGAGGTCAACCAACAATTTATGGCTCGCAACACTATTTTAGATGAGCTCCAAGCTAATCTGATGCATGCTCAAGCTCAAATGAAAGTTTATGCTGATGGTAAGCCTCGAGCAGTTGTCTTTCAGCTTGATGATTTGGTTTATCTTCCCGTGCAACCTTTCAAGCTTCGCTTACTTGCGAAAAAGGTTATTCAGAAGCCTCGTTACTTTGGCCATACACTATCTTGAATAAAATTGGAGAAGTTGTTTATCGCCTTGGGATTGGAGCAAACACAGAAATTCACTCTCCCTTCTTCTTCTTAGGGTTTTAGCAATCCACTCCTAGGGTTTGGTCAAAATGGTGGTTGACCATGCTAAGAAATTGAAGACAACAGTTGAGGAAAACGCAGATCAAATTGACACTCAACTTGTTTTCTCCATTGAGAAACTTCAAGAAGTTCAAGATGAACTCGAAAAGGTTTTTTTTTCAACTCTTTTCATAATGCATGTGGTAGTTTTTTCTGGAAATTGTGGAATTTAGTAAAAAAATATACCCTTTTGTATGGTTCTGCATTATGGGAATTGTTGAAGAGTTTTTTTTTATTTAAAAATTTTGTTTGGGGCTAGATGTTTCTTAATGGCTTTTATTTGTTTGAGCGAAAGAAAAGATTTTGTTTTAGGTTTATGTTCAAATAGAACAAATGGGCGCTTTTTGCGGATGATGTGGTTTTGATTGACGAGACTCGGGGAGGTGTGAATGATAAATTAGAGGTGTGGAGACAGACCCTTGAGTCTAAAGGGTTCAGGTTGAGTAGGATAAAGACCGAATAATTGGAATGTAAGTTTAATGGCTCGAGGGAGCAGGACGAGGTGGTAGTAAAGTTGGATTCTCAGGTGGTGTGTAAGAGGGATAGTTTCAAGTACCTCGGGTCCATTATTCAGGGGAGTGGTGAGATTGACGAGGATGTCTCTTACCGGATTGGGGCGGGATGGATGAAGTGGAAGCTCGCTCGAGGGTGTTGTGTGATAAGAAGATGCCGTCCAAGAAAGGCAAATTTTATAGGGTGGAAGTCCGCCTGGCCATGTTGTATGGAGCGGAGTGTTGGCCAATCAAGAACTCTCATATTCAAAAATTGAAGGTGACGGAAATGCGGATGTTACGTTGGATGTGTGGTCTTACTAGGGGGATAGGGTTCAGAATGAGACTATCCGGGAGAGGGTTGGAGTGGCTTCGGTGGAGGACAAGATGCGGGAGATCCGTTTGAGATGGTTCGGACACGTGATGAGGAGGGGCACAGATGCACCAGTTCGTAGGTATGAGAGGCTTGCTTTGGATGATTTTAAGCGGGGCAGGGGTAGGCCAAAGAAATATTGGAGAGAGGTGACTAGGCGGGACATGGAGCAGTACAACTTACTGAGGACATGACCCTAGATAGGAAGAGCTGGAGGACGCGTATTAGGATAGAAGGCTAGTGACTATTAGGGTAGGTAGGGTAGGGCATTACCTGTTTGGTGTATTACTCTTGTTAGGCTACCTTGTTGCATGCTGTATTACGAGTGCCAACTATTCTTTGTTTACTTCCCATTGTAGGGGCGTTTTTTTGTCTTTCAATCTTGTTCCATGTGTTTTGTACGGTTGTGATTACTTATCTTATCTTGAGCCGGGGGTCTATCGGAAACAGCCTTGCTACTTCTCCGGAGGTAGTGGTATGGACTGCGTACATCTTACCCTCCCCAGACCTCACTATGTGGGAATACACTGGGTTTGTTGTTGTTGTTTATCGCCTTGATTTAACCCCTCATTCATGGGCAGTGGCGGAGGTAGGATTTCTATTAAGGGGGTTCAAACGCAGGAAAAAAAATTAAAAATCTATCTTGAATAGGTCTTTAACCTGAGACCATTAGGCCCTCTGTGTGAAAGTTTGTACCCCCTTTGCCACTGAACCAAGGTTTTTCCTTGTGTCAAAGGGGATTCAATTTAATATATATACACATAGAAAAAAATAATTCATATATATATATACAGTGTAATTTTTCGATGAAGGGGGTTCAGATGAACCCCAGGAGTCCACGTAGCTCCGCCCCTGTTCATGGGTGCATCTCGTATTTCATGTTTCTTGGTTAAATCGTGCAATAAAGGATTGTACTCCAGTTCAGCAGCTCCCTCCTTTCTTATCTGAAGAACTTAAAATGCAAGTGCAACCTGAAGGTGTAGTTGACTGTCGTACACTCTTGAATGGCCCCCAGGAGGTGTTGAATAAATAGAAGGACTTACTAGACTTTGAGAACACCTGGGAATCCTATGAAGTCATTGATGCACAGTTTCCTTATTTTCACCTTGAGGACAAGGTGAAACTCGTAGGGGCGGGTATTGTTAGACCTATTGTTACTATGGTCTATAAGCACAGGAAAAACAGTGAAAATAAAGCTTAAATGTATTTGTTTTATGTATTAATTATTTTGTGTATGTCTTTCTAGTAGTTTAGGCAGTTGTTTTGTGATATATTTTAGTAGGAAGAAAGAAAGACCTTCAGGTCATTGTTCGGATTTTCTAGCAGATTAGAAGGTTAAGGTTTCTCGAAATACCTTGGTTGTTGAAGTATTCTTTATTTGCTATTTGTAAAACTTGTTCTACTTGTTGGTGACAGTAAATAATAGTTGAAGTGTTGTTTCTACTTTTACATTATTTCTGGAAGTGTACAAATTTCTTGTAGGGAGATTTCAGGATTCCTAACAGAATCAAAAGCTTATTTGTGTTTATGCGTCTGCTAACATGTAAAACCCGCAGGTTGTTCCCTTCCCTTTGGGGTAGAAGCCACCCATCAAAAGATCATTTTGTGTATTATATTAAAACCAAATTTAAATAATCAAATACTATAGAAAAAGTGTTATAGGTTGCAATTTTTTCTCATGTCAATATGATGAAAAAACATTTTAAAATGTTGGTCAAAGTTATGTAGTTTGAATCTCGAAAAGCAAAAGATGTCACATAAATTGAGACGACAGGAGTACAAGATTTCATCCAACTGTCAAAGTTACTGAAAGGAAACAAAACAACTAGAGAAGCTGAAATAAGAGAGACCAAGAAAACAGAAGTCCTTTATGTGCTCTGTGATTACAACTTTTGGTAAAAGAAGCCAACATATATTAGGTAATTTTGGTTTATGATATTTTGTAATTAATTGGGTGGTAGTGCTATATACTACTGTAGCTCATCGTTGGACAGAGACTTGAGAACGGAGAGAATAACCGAAAGCTCATAAAAGGGCATATAAAAGAAAAAATCAAGAACAACTAATTGATAGAATATTGACATGTGGATTTCAAGGATAAACCCATCAAATATTGAACCTTGGTTTTTCCAACCCAAAGTAGGGCAATTTTTCAAACAAATCTTTGAAGGCTAACTTTAGGTATTTACAATGTTTTTGTTAGACTATGTGTCACAACCTGATTTACGAGTCATGATGACACCTACTAAATCCTGCCAGTACGTAAGCTGAACCATAACCCGGAGCTAGATGCAATGGGTTAACTTGGTAGAAAAATGCCCAACGAGGTGAAAATCACCAACACATCTCGTAATTAAATAAGGCATTAGAAACAAATATAAGATAGTTGATATAGATACCATCCCTCAACCTGGTAAAGCCAGTACAAGAGCTACTAAATAAATACAACCCAAGTTTTGAAACAGTAAATACAAATCCTGTCTTGAAACTAAAGACTAGACATAAATAAAATAGAAGGAAATGAGCAACTCTGACTCCAAGAGCTCAGCTTATCTCTGGAGATCAACACAACACGAACGTCGATTAGCGACGGCAACTAGTACTCGGATCTGCACCAAAAAAATACAGAAGTGTAGTCTGAGTACCAAAATCATGGGTACTCTGTAGACATCATCGGCCGACTGTGCTAAATCATGATATAAATACAATAAAATGCAAGATAACATAACTAAGTCGAGATAGAGGCAAACCTGATAAATAATCCAACATCGCTGCGCATAGATAAGTAAACCAGAATAATAACATAACATACGTAAAACATCAACGCATGCAATCATAACTACAAAATTGGCCTTCATAAGGCAATTAGTGCAGAAAAGTAAATAACCCATCGCAAGCCCCTATTAGCCTGGAAGGTACAAACAAGATAGTACAACCCGCCACCGTCATTTACCAACCACCGATTATCTAGTCATTATTTATCAACTAATCATCATTTACTATTAATTATGGTATCACTAAATTTATTCTTGTCATGCCACATAAACATTTTCTCATTTTCAGTCTTAGCTAGAATCACTATTGTTAATCTCGCACCCCAATATTGTCATATTATAATAAGTATATCATCGAAGTATAATGTGCATATCCGGACTCAAACCAGTTAGTATAATCAACAATATCATCATAAATATTATTCTCCATATCATCACCAACATTATCAATTATCGTCATCAATAGCATAGCCATCCCTCGGACTTGCTCCGGGTATAAATAATCGATATCATCATCATTATCTAGACTTGAACCGGTATTTGTATAATTCATAGCATAATCAATATCCGAACTTGTATCGGTAACCATGTCATCATTACCATGGCCGCTAGGGGTGGCAGCAGATCGGAGTTTTTCGGATTGGTATGGTCTGGTCACGCTTTGGTACCGGTAACGCGATAGTACCGGTTGGAACTGGTATACCCGGTACCCAACGGCCCGGAATTTGGTATCGGTGTGGACCAAGGATATTTTTCGGTGGTTGCGATTCCGGTTGACTCGGTTCTGGTCCGGCGCTGGCTCGAAAAACGTTTGAATTTTTTTTTAATTAGTAGTCAAAAAACTGTTTTTAAGTTCACGTTAGAATATATTAAGTTGTAAGTTATAACGTTAGAATATATAAATTATAATTATAACATTATAATATATAATTTTAAATTGTATAAGCAGTTAATATAAATTATAATGTTAGAATATATAAATATAATATATAAGTGGGGTGGCTTGACGCAAGTTAGTGCTCTGGAGATAGGGGATAAGGTGGCGGGAATGGGGGTGTGGGAGTGCAGGGGGACGTGGATGTTTTGTGGGATAGGGCGGCCAGCTGCATCACGGAGACTGCTAGAGAAGTGTCGAGGGGTCGGACAGGACGTTATAAGAGGGACTGGTGGTGGAATGATGAAGTGAAGAAGGAAGTTGAGTTTAAGAAGGGGGCGTATGTTAAGTTTATTAAGAGTAAAGATGAAGAGGAGAAACGGGTGAATAGGGAGGTTTACAAAGTGGCAAGGAATGAGGCTAAGTTGGCAGTTACGGCTGCTAAGTCAGCAGCGTTCGAGAGCTTGTATGCAGGGTTAGAGGAGAAAGACGGGGAAAAGAGGTTGTATAGGCTTGCTAAGGCTAGGGAGCGGAAGGGTCATGACCTCGATCAAGTGAAGCGCATTAAGGGGGAGGATGGTAATGTTTTGGTGGAGGATGTTGACATTAAGAAGAGATGTCAGGAGTATAAGTCAGCAGCGTTCGAGAGCTTGTATGCAGGGTTAGAGGAGAAAGACGGGGAAAAGAGTTTGTATAGGCTTGCTAAGGCTAGGGAGCGGAAGGGTCATGACCTCGATCAAGTGAAACGCATTAAGGGGGAGGATGGTAATGTTTTGGTGGAGGATGTTGACATTAAGAAGAGATGTCAGGAGTACTATCATAGACTTTTGAACGAGGAGGGGGACAGAGGCATTGAGTTAGGGGAGCTGGAGCACTCAGAGGAGAGCCGTGATCTCAGTTACTGTAGGCGTTTTAAGGTTGAGGAGGTTAGAGAGGCGATTCGTAGGATGCGGAAGGGTAGGACGACAGGGCCTGACGATATTTCGATGGATTTTTAGAAGTATACTGGTGTGGCAGGTTTAAGGTGGTTGAATGATCTGTTTAACGACATTTTCAAGATCGCGTGAATGCCTGAGGTTTGGAGATGGAGTACGATGATTCCGTTGTATAAAAACAAGGGTGACATTCAGAGTTGCAACAACTATAGGGGTATTAAGTTGTTGAGTCACACTATGAAGATTTGGGAGAGTAGTTGAGCAGATATTGAGGAAGGTCGTGTCCGTTTTGGAGAATCGGTTTGATTTATGCCTGGTCGCTCGACGACAGAGGCAATCCACCTGGTGAGGAGATTGGTGGAGCAGTATAGAGAAAGGAAGAGGGATTTACACATGGTGTTCATCGACCTGGAAAAGGCGTATGATAAAATCTCGAGGGAGGTTCATTAGAGATGCTTGATGTGAGAGGGGTCTCGGTGGCGTACATCAAAGTTATTAAGGACATGTACGATGGCGGGTGAGGATGTTGGGAGGAGACTCTGAGCATTTTCTGGTCGAGACAGGGTTGCATCAGGGATCGACTCTTAGTCCGTTCCTTTTTGCGTTGGTGTTGGACGTGTTGACGTGGAGTATTCAGGGCGAGGTGCCTTGGTGTATGTTATTTGCGGATAATGTAGTGCTGATTGATGAGACGCGGGGGGTGTAAACGACTAATTGGAGGTTTGGAGGCAAACCTTTGAGTCTAAGGGGTTTAGGTTGAGTAGGTCTAAGACGGAGTATTTGGAATACACGTTTAGTGACTTGTTGGGGGTGTGGGAGTGCAGGGGGGACGTGGATGTTATGTGGGATAGGGCTGCCAGCTGCATCATGGAGACTGCTAGGGAAGTGTTAGGTGTTTCGAGGGGTCGGGCAGGACGTCATAAGGGGGACTGGTTGTGGAACGAAGAAGTAAAGAAAAAAATGGAGATTAAGAAGGGGGTGTATGTTAAGTTGATTGCGAGTAAAGATGAAGAGGAGAAGTGGGTGAATAGGGAGGTTTACAAAGTAGCAAGGAAGGAGGGTAATTTAGTAGTTACGGCTGTTAAGTCAGCAACGTTCGAGAGCTTACATGCAGGGTTAGAGGAGAAAGAGAAAAAAGGTTGTATAGGCTTGCTAAGGTGAGGGAGCGGAAGGGTCGTGACCTCGATCAAGTGAAGTGCATTAAGGGAGAGGATGGTAGTGTTTTGGTGAAGGATGTTCACATTAAGAAGAGATAGCAGGAGTACTTTCATGAACTTTTGAATGAGGAGGGGGACAGAGGCATTGAGTTAGGGGAGCTGGAGCATTCGGAGGAGAGCCGTGATTTCAGTTACTGTAGGCGTTTTAAAGTTTAAGAGGTCAGAGAGGCTATTCGTAGGATGTGGAGGGGTAGGGCGACGGGGCCTAAAGAGATTTCGGTGGTTTTTTTGGAAGTATGCTGGTGGGGCATGTTTAAGGTGGTTGACTGTTAATGGCATTTTCAAGACTGCGAGAATGCCTGAGGCTTGGAGATGGAGTACGATGATTTTGTTATATAAAAATAAGGGTGACATTCAGAGTTCCAACAAATATAGGGGTATTAAGCTGTTGAGTCACACTATGAAGATTTGAGAGAGAGTGGTTGAGTGGTGATTGAGGAGGGTCGTGTCCGTTTCGGAGAATCAGTTTGGATTTATGCTTGGTCGCTCGACGACATAGACAATCCACTTGGTGAAGAGATTGGTGGAGCAGTATAGAGAAAGGAAGAGGGACTTACACTTGGTGTTCATCGACCTGGAAAAGGCGTATGATAAAGTCTCGAAGGAGGTTCTTCGGAGATACTTGGAGGTGAAAGGGGTTCCGGTGGCGTATGTTAGAGCTATTAAGGACATGTTTGATGGAGGGAAGACTAGGGTGAGGACGGCGGGAGGAGACTTAGAGCATTTTTCAGTCGAGGCAGGGTTGCATCAGGGATCGACTCTTAGTCCGTTCCTATTTGCGTTGAGTGTTCAAGGCGAGGTGCCTTGGTGTATGTTATTTACGGATGATATAGTGCTAATTGATGAGACGCTGGAGTGTGTGTGTGAATGACAAATCGGATGTTTTGAGGCAAACCTTTGAGTCTAAGGGGTTTATGGTGAGTAGGTCCAAGACTTAGTATTTGGAATGCAAGCTTAGTGACTCGAGGAAAGAGGACGAATTGGTGGTGAGGTTGGACTCCCAGGATGTTTGTAAGAGGGATAGTTTTAAGTATCTTGGGTCTATGATTCTGGGGAATGGTGAGATTGATGAGGATGTCGCTAAATGTATTGGAGCAGGTTGGATGAAATAGAGGCTCGTATCGATGTGTTGTGCGATAAGAAGGTGCCCCTTAAACTTAAAGGCAAATTCTATAGAGTGGCAGTCCGTCCGGCTATATTGTATGGAGTAGAGTGTTGGCCAGTCAAGCACTCCCACATCCAAAAATTGAAGGTGGCGAAAATGAGGATATTGCATTGGATGTGTGGGCTTACTAAAGGGGACAGAGTTAAGAATGAGATTATCCGGGAGAAGGTATGAGTGGCTTCGGTGGAGGACAAGATGCGGGAAGGAAGGCTGAGATGGTTTAGGCATGTGATAAGGAGGGGCGCGAATGCCCCAGTTCGTAGGTGTGAGAGGCTGGCGTTGGATTGCTTCAGGAGGAGTAGAGGTAGGCTGAAGAAATACTAGAGGGAGGAATTAGACATGACATGGAGCAGTTGCAACTTACTGAGGACATGACCCTAGATAGGAAGGTATGGAGGTCACGGATAAGAGTAGAAGGCTAGTGTGAGTGTGTGGGTTGTAGCTAGCAGTCGGGAGAGACCTGGTGTAGCCAGGGTAGTAATCCTAGGACTGTGTACATAGGTGTCTTTGGTTTGTGAGTATATGTTACTACTAGGTGAGTTTCCTATTCCTTCTTTTTTAGTTCCTATTTTCTTATTTCGTGTTGCCCTTATTTCTCGTATTTCGTATTGCTTTGATTTCTATTTTATCATTTCTTACTTTTTATTTCTGTTATGTCATCCATCCCCTTGTTTAGTATTCTTTATCTTGAGCCGAGAGTCTATCGAAAACCTCTCTACTTCTTCGGAGGTAGCGGTGTGAACTACGTACATCTTACCCTCCCCAGACCTCACTTTGTGGGAATACACTGGGTTTGTTGTTGAAATGTAGTGACTTGAGGCAGGAGGACGAAGTGGTGGTGAGGTTGGACTCCCAGGATGTTTGTAAGAGGGATAGTTTTAAGTATCTTGGGTCTATGATTTCGGGGAATGGTGAGATTGATGAGGATGTCTCTAAATGTATTGGAGCAGGTTGGATGAAGTGGAGGCTCGCCTCAGGAGTGTTGTGTGATAAGATGGTGGCCCTTAAGCTTAAAGGCAAATTCTATAGAGTGGCAGTCCATCCGACCATGTTGTATAGAGTGGAGTGTTGGCCAGTCAAGCACTCCCACATCCAAAAATTGAAGGTGGCAGAAATGAGAATGTTGCGTTTGATGTGTGGGCTTACTAGAGGGGGCAAAGTTAGGAATGAGTTTATCTAGGAGAAGGTGGGAGTGGCTTCGGTGGAGGACTAGATGCGGGAAGGAAGGCTGAGATGGTTTAGGCATTTGATGAGGAGGGGCGCGGATGCCCCCAGTTTGTAGGTGTGAGAGGCTTGCTTTGGATGGCTTCAAGAGGAGTAGAGGTATGCCGAAAAAATACTGGAGGGAGGTGATTAGACATGACATGGAGCAACTTCAGCTCACTGAGGACATAACCCTAGATAGGAAGGCGTGAAGGTCGCGGATAAGGGTGGAAGGCTAGTGTGAGTATGTGGGTTGTAGCAAGCAGTCAAGAGAGATCTTGTGTAGCGGGGTTTGTAATCCTAGGACTGTGTACATAGGTGTCTTTGGTATGTGAGTGTATGTTACTACTAGATGAGTGTCCTATTTCTTAGATCCTATTTTCTCTTTTCATGTTGCCCTTATTTCTCGTATTTCGTATTTCTCTGATTTTTATTTTATTACTTATTCCTTATTTCTGTTATGTCATCCATCCCCTTGTTTACTATTCTTTATCTTGAGCCGGGGTCTATCGGAAACAACCTCT
Source organism: Capsicum baccatum var. pendulum (assembly GCA_030864225.1). Lineage (NCBI taxonomy): Eukaryota > Viridiplantae > Streptophyta > Magnoliopsida > Solanales > Solanaceae > Capsicum > Capsicum baccatum. The sequence continues at coordinate 125,734,993 of CM061557.1, forward strand.
CTACTTCTTTGGAGGTAGCGGTATGGACTGCGGACATCTTACCCTTCCCCTAACCCCACTTTGTGGGAATACACTGGGTTTGTTGTTGTGTTGTAATATATAATATTATAATACTTAATACTTAATAGAAATTATATCAATCTTATGTAAGTATTATATTATAACGTTATAGCTCCTAACGTTTATATAAGCACTTAACATTAATTCTAACTTACAACGTTAGAATATGTAAATTATAATTATAATAGTATAATATATAATATATAATTTTAAATTATATAAGCAGTTAATATAAATTATAAGGTTAGAATATATAAATATAATATATAATATATAATATTATAATACTTAATACTTAATATAAATTATAAAAATCTTATATAAGTATTATATTATAACATTATAACTCATAATGTTTATATAAGCACTTAACACTTAATACTGTTTAAAATTATAATACTGCTGCTTATTATATATAAAATATATTAAATTATATTTATATGAAATGTTATATAAATATAATTTAAATTTAAAAAAAACATTAAACTCTGGTTACCGGTTCGGTCCGACTCGATGCTGCACCAGTAACCAACAGAACGGGGTGGAACGTCCAAATATTCCGGTAGACCTGTTCCGGTTCAATACACCATTAAGGCTGTACCGGTACCGGTTTCGATTACACCGTTTTGGCAGTACCAGTTCCGGTCCCTTGCCAAGCCTAATGGCCACTAGCATAATCATTAGAGTATACGATAGAATAACCGCTAGCATAGCTATTTAGCATGATTACTAATCATAATCGAGGCATGATCTCCAGCATAATCGCTAATATAATCAATAAGCATGAACATTAACATAACCAATGACATGATCACTAGCATAGTCAATATACATCGTCGCTAGCTTATTCAATGGCCTATTCAATAGCTCAATCAATAGCACATTCAATAGGTCATCATTAGCTTCATCAATAACTTATTCATGGCATAACTAATAAACATTATCCCTTACGTCAATCCGTCGTAACCATCAAGTACCAAGGCATCTTAGTATCACCGCAATAAACATTCCTAGATGTACACAAGCCTATAAAAGGCCTTCAATAGCTAACAAAAGTCTTGGCCTAAGATGGGTTTAAGAGCCCACTTCTAAATCCCCGAAATTCTTTACCAAGTAATGTCTACCCCAAACTAGGCTAAGATATCTAAATCCACTATTAGATGCTGAATAAGCCATAACTAGCCCTAGGGTAGCAATTCCTCCCAATAAAGAGCGACTAAGTCCGATTCCACTCAAGGTAATGGCAACTAGGGTAATTTCCACCCTTAACTCAAGGGACTAAGGCAAACTCCTCATTAGTTGAGTAACTAAAGCATTTCCATCCTAAACAAGAGCCTACAAGGTCAATTTCACCTAAGGTATGGTTAACTAGGCTAATTATGCCCAAGAGCGAGATCTAAAATAGCCTAAACGGTCCAACTAACCCAAGTAAAGCAATTTATCATACAAACACCTAGAACCCATCCCAAATCTAACACAATATCATCAATATACTATGAATTAGCTCAATCTAACAAGGGGTATTACCTAGCCTACCTGGACGCCGAAGAAGGCTCAAAGATCTATGAAATCACCGGTTTTCCCTTTCGAGAATCTTCCGCAAGATACCAAGCTATCAAAATCACATTCTACTCATCAATATGAGAGTAATGATGCTTATATTGCACCATTGTGCTTTAGGTCCAAAAATCACACCAAAATCTCATGTGGGTTCCATTTACGAAAATTGCATTTCCGAAACCAACCCAATGTTCCATGCTCAAGGAGTCATTTCCCAAAAAATGGGTGAAATTCGAGCTAATTTGGGGCTAAAATCAAGCCTCCAAGGTTTTAGGGATTTTGAATAAGAAATGAGAAAATCTACCATGAAAATGCAAATCTTACCACAAATCGAAGGAGAATCACGAAAACAACTGTTAGCCAAGCTCCCAAACCACCCACAAGATCTAATTTTAAGCTATCTCACTATTTAGGGGTTTAGCTTTCTTGGAATGGATGAAGAATGGGCAAAATCGGGCACAAAGGGACTATTACTCATCCGAGGTGCTCGGGTGAGTCCACAATTTGTGACTGCCAGGATGAGTCGCTATCGCGACTTGGCACCGCGATCGTGGTACATGGTGCCTGCCATGGGTATCGCGATCGCGACCCCTCGCCCGCGATTGCGAGTGCACCAGATACAACCAAGACTTGAAATTTTTCAAGTCTTCGCTAAGCTCTTGGGATTCATCTGAAATCTTATACGCAAATGGACTATTCAACCATATCAAATTCGACGTTCCGGACTCAATGGCACAGTCGAAATTTTCATCTGAGGCTGTTTCGACAAAAAAGTGGTTCCACACCCTATTTTCATTTTATTGACTTTCCGACCAATAGGTCGAAATGAGTTCGGGTGCCTCGGGACCCGAATCAAGAGTTCACCTAGCCAAAAATCGACACCTCTGGAGCTGTTGGAATAGTCAGAATTGTCATATGAGGTTGTTTAACTGAAGTTTTCGCCTGGTGGCCATTTGGGACAAGCGAAGACTTCAAAACAGGGAATTGGCTCTAAAACCAAATGAACTATCCGGCAACTAAACTGTCAATTCCAGCTCTAGGAAAGCTCTAACAATGAATTAAGCGGAAATATGAAAAATGACCTGAAGGGTCATTACACTATGAGTAGAAACAAAAATAATATATAGAGTCCCGCTTGGAAAAGGATTGTAATGTAATGTCCTACTTGAAAAAAAATTATAATATAGTGTCTATTAGTAGGGTTTAAGTGCAATAATGTAGATACATAATTCAATAATATTCTTCTCTTATGTTTCTTACATGACATAGAGATTGATGAGAAGCTCAATAAGACGGGTCACCATGTGTCAAATTTCGGCTACTGTCAAGGCTGATTTGCCTCATTATCTATTTCCATCAGTGTTGTGCAAATACTGACACTACTATTGGCTCCTTTGTTAGTTTTTCGGCGAGATTTGTTAGACCACTTTTGATTTTTCTAACGGTTCAGTACAATTTTTGCAAATGTTTATCACTACTTTTGGTTTTGTCCTATGATTAAGTCTGAACCCTTAATGAGGAGATCAGAAAATCAAAGGTCACATTCCATGAAGAATTGACGAGGGGAGGTTGTTTTGGAGGATCTCGATGTAGGTGTAATTATTGTAAGAGGCTTGGACACACTCTTGATGTAGGTTATTCTCAACCTAAGTGTAGTTATTGTAATAGGCTTGGACATACTCGTGAAATATGCTATTTTTTGCATATCACCTAAATAACACCAAGGTATTCAATGGGTGGATTTATCTCAAAAGGAATATAATGAGTATCTTCAGTTTCGAGCAAGTAAGCTGATATCTCTACCTGCAGCCGCAACTGTATAGTCTCCTACCTTTGTATCATCGATTGTGGACTCTGGTGCTTCTAATCATATTTCTGGTGATAGATCACTTTTGTCAAATATTGTTTATTCATAATATCTTTCGGCTGCCACTTTAGCAAATGATAACCAAACTAAAGCAAAAGGAGTTGGATAAGCTAATGCCCCATCCTCTGTCACTTTAAATTTTGTTCTTTATGTTCGTGGTTGTCTTTTTAATTTTGCACCAGTCAGTTGTTTGATTCGTGCCCTAAATTGTGGCATACTATTTCTTGAGGACTCTTTTGTCATGCATGACTGTAGTACGAGACAAACAATTGGTGTAGGATATGAATCACAAGCACTACCATCTTACCTCTCCTAACTCTTCCATTGCATGTCCAATTACAAATTCTCCTTATGTAAATCACAAACGTTTGGGATATCCTAGCTTGTTCAATCTATAAAAGATGGTGCCTCGTTAGTTTAGTCTATCCATATTAGATTGTGAGTCGTGCCAACTTGGGAAACACACTGCACTACCTTTCAACGTAGTACTGAGAGTCGTGTAGAGTCTATCTTTTCCTTTGTTCACTCTGATATTTGTTTTCCTTGTAGAGTCGTTCAATCTTAGGGTATTGTTATTTTATAGGTATTGAAGTTGCTCAGTCCTGATCAAGTGTTGTAGTTTCGCAACGCAAGTATGTGTTAGACATTCTCGAGGAGACAGGAATAATGGGATGTAAACCCATTGACACTCCTATGGATCCAAATACTAAACTCCTGCCAAGACAGGGGGCATCACTCAGTGATCCTGGAAGATATAGGCGTCTGGCTGGTAAGTTGAATTATCTCGTAGTGACCAAACCTGACATTTCCCATCCTGTGAGTGTTGTAAGTCAGTATATGGATTTTCCCTCTGATAGTCATTGGTATGCAGTTGTTTGTATTCTGCAATATGTTAAGTCAATACCAAGTAAAAGACTACTCTTCAAGGATCGAGGTCATGAGCAATTCATTGGATATACAAACATTGATTGGGCATGATCACCTTGTGATAGACATTCTACATTCGAATATTGTGTTTCAGAAGGATGTAATTTGGTGTCCTGGAAAAGTACAAAACCGAGTATGGTTGCTTGATCTAGCGCAGAAGCATAATATTAAGCAATGGCGGTAGCCACTTATGAGCTAGTTTGGATTAAACAATTGTTGAGAGAGCTAAAATTTGGATAAATCAGCCAAATGGGACTTGAGTCTGATAACTGATAACAAAGGGCTCTTCCTATCACATCAACTTCGGTATTTCATGAGAGGACTAAGTACATTGAGATTGATTGTCACTTTGTGAGAGAGAATACTTTCCAAAGATATTGTTACAAAATTTGTGAAATCGAGTGATCAACTTGCAGATATTTTCACCAAGTCCCTCACTTGTCCTCGTATTAAATACATTTATAACAAGCTCCGTACATATGACCCGTATGCGCTATCTTGGGTGGGAGTGTTAGAATATGAGTAGGAATAAGAATAATATATAGAATCCTACTCAGAAAATGATTGTAATGTAGTGTCCTATTTGGAAAAAGATTGGAATGTAGTGTCTATAAATAGGGTTTCGGTGTAATAATATAGAAAAACAATTCAATAATATTCTTTTCGTATATTTCTTACAGTTTCTGCACTTCATTGAATCAAGAACTTTATGCCACAAAATTGAGTTCTTGCATAATATTTTGAATATGACAAATGAAATACATAAACATGCCCTTTAACTTGGCATCAAATCACATTTATGGCCTCCAACTTTGGGTATGCACAAGTAAGCACTTAAACTTGTATAAAGTTGAACAAGTAGACATGGAGTCTTACATGGCCAATTCTTGTCCTACATGGCATTCTATGTGTATTATGCCACATAAGACGTGCGTGTTTACTTGTTCAACTTTATACAAGTTTATGTGTCTACTTGTCCACACCCAAAGTTGGAGGTCATAGATGTGATTTGATGCCAAATTAAAGGGCATGTTTATGTATTAAACAATGTACTTGTAAAAAGTTCTGAAATGACAAAACTCGAATAAAGCGTTGGCTTTAATGAAAAAAGCACAAAGGGAGAAAAATACAAATATATATGGTTAGTCCAACATTAATAATTAAGCATGAATGACAAATATATGAATAACGAAATTGAAAAAAATTACGATAAAGTGAAATATCTATTGATAAGTGTCCCCTCTTTAGAAGAGGCTCATTGGCTAGGAAAAGTATGCCTTGAAAATTTATGATGACATTGAAGTGCACATTAAGGGAGGCGAAGCTCTCAACATGTTTTGAGCCTCGATTTAGGGCTTAAGCGCACCTCTGATAACACTGCTGAAATCTTACCAGTTCAAGGGGATTTTGAGTAGCCAACTGATACTAGGAGAAGAGGGGAAAGGTAGGCGTGATTTTATGTCCAAGAGAAACAAAACGACCTGCAAGCTTTCTACGTAAATAAATTACCGTGTTTAAAAGAGTCTGAATGGTGTTAAGACTCTTTCTGAAATCTGACCGAATCAGATACTTTCAGACCTATTAAAAGAACTTTTTTTTTTTTTCAAAAAACAAATGAACAATGGGCTTAAGTTTGAACCATTTAAATTCAGGCCTCTATTAGGTGTAAACAAATGAAGCCTAAGATAAGACCTCTAGCATTTCATTGGTTCCCAATAATAAGTTCTACTCATTGTTGGAAATAGTAATATCATGTCCACTTATGAGTTAAATACATTTGATTTTCACTTTTCAGTGCTGCTGTGTTTCATAATGCAAGCACAAGATTTAGTGATGGGTTCCGCTTTGGACTTGGTGCAGAGGTATGTAATCTATCAATGACTGGAATTTATCTTTTGACGTCATAGTTTCATATTTCTGTGTATCATGCTTGTTTTTGGGTGAATAGGTAGGCATTAGTACTGGTCGTATTCACGCTCGTGGCCCGGTTGGAGTTGAAGGATTACTAACAACTAAATGGTATGTGTGCGATCAACTGCCTTTTCATTTCAATCCCTCTATTACATCTTTCTGGCTTCAAATCCTATCTCGAAAGCTACCACACTTGAGAGATTTCCTTCTGAAAAAACAAAACTGAGTTTTCTCAAATCTCTTTGGCGAGTCATGTATCCCTTGTGATGAAAGAGAAAATAGAAGTAAAGAAGATGATGTTGTCAGTTTAATCTCCTTACGTTTGTCGAAAACGAATTCTCTCAACTTGACCTAGATCCCGTTTCTTTCCTATAAGACATGTCCTTCAGCTTCATTGCATTTGCTACAACTTATTGATTCTATTTTTGTCTGTCTGCATCATAACTTTGTTATTACTTCATTAAAGGATCATATATGACTGACTGCCCACACTTGTTTTTTCTCGACCAAACCTGTCTTTTAGACCTAGTGCAGCCAGATCTCAGTGCATATCCAGCCTGAACTTCTTTGCCTTTTCCTCCTTGGCAAGATTAGGATCTCGTAGGCCAAAGGACATACATCACAAAACTCCTTAGCTAGTTCATATCGTTTAAGTAACTAAGAGGTTTAAGTTCTTGAGCATGTCTGTTGAGTGAAGTAGAAAAGATGGATAACAGTTACCAGCATCCAGTAACTCATAATGGGCTTAATACCACAAGGAAATTGTCACGACCCAAAAATCAAGTAGCATCGACCCCTAAACCAGTAGGCAAACCCTACTGATTTCAAAACATTATTAACAATTAACGGGAAAGCAAAAGTGTCAGAGACATGAATAAGTCATCTATAGTTTGATAATCATAAAAATACAGAAGTAACAAAATACACCCCCAAAACCTAGAGTCACAGATACAATAGCCTCTAGGGGCTTTGGTCTACAGGTGACAAAAAAGTTTTAAAATTAGGTGTAGGTGACACAAGTCTTAATAATTGAGTGGAGGTGACAATTACTTAATTATGGATTAAGAAAGTTTGAAAAATTTTAAAATAACCCACAAGTTTTAAAATTTACACTTTGATCTAAATGTTAGTTAATATAATGGGAAACGAAGGGCAAAAAGGCGCATTTTTCTCTCTCCTCATCCGTTGTTATTTTCTCTCTTCGTGATATTTGTTGTTCATTGTTGTTGCTGCTTTGTTCATCATCTTTTGATTCATTATCATCATTTTATACTTCATTATCTTTTTCATATTCTTCTTGTTGACCATTGTTGTTGTTACCCCAACTACTGCTCTTTAACCAATTTTTTATGTCAAATTTTGTTTCGTACATCACTTTCAACTTTGGCATTTAATTGAGAGGAGACTTTGGTAAGTCAAATTATGCTTTTTAGTTGAATTTGTCATATAGGTAACTGCTAGTATGATGTTTTTTCAACAATAGCTAGCACGCGAACATGAATGAAACGTAAGAGCAATCTGTTTAAACAGATCCATCATCTATGGCACCAGATAAATGTTCTGTTGCAACAGTAGACTCATGTTGCCCGTAATATGAATCGAATAGATGGGTTTATGTTGCAACAGATTAATAACCTGTTGCACCAGATTACCAATCTGTTTCAACAAATAAATAATCTATTGCACAAGAATATATATCTGTTGCAAAAGAATATTTATCTGTTTTGTTGCAACAGATGAATAATTTGTTTCAAACAACAAAATGCAACTCCTGTCACAAACCCAACAGATAACTTAACTCATATGTTGATATCTTCCCATTGATACTAGATTCAAATTATTCCTTAATTGTAGATATGTCATTCGTTGAGAAAAAGAAATAGACAACATGGAAATTAAATAAGATTTAAAGCGTCAAATGCATCAAACATAATTTTTTTATTAAACAAAAAAAATAAAAATACATAGGTTAAAGAAAAAAAAGCTTAATTATTATTATCATCATTATTATTTGTATGGTCAGCCGGCCAATCTTCAACCGGCAGCAGCAACGCCCTCCTCAGCCTGCGATCTCCCGTAGCATCCCTACTTTAAATAAAATATACTACAATATATACACACACACTATATATAGCTATATACTAATTTATAAAACATATACACATGTATACGTTAAATATATACGTCTATAAAATATATATACACATATATTTGTACCATTCAATACATATGCACTACTTTAAATAAAATATACTACAATATATATATACTACAATATATACACACACTATATATATAGTTATAAACTAATTTATAAAACATATACACATGTATACGTTAAATATATATGTCTATAGAAGATATATACGTGCCATTCAATATATACGTACTACTTTAAATAAAATATACTACAATATATACACACTATATATATAGTTATATACTAATTTATAAAATATATACACATGTATACGTTAAATATATACGTCTATAGAAGATATAAACATATATACGTATCATTCAATAAATATGTACTACTTTAAATACAATATACCACAATATATATATATATATACACACACACATAGAGTATATATATAGTTATACTCTAATTTATAAAATATATACACATGTATACGTTAAATATATACGTTAATAGAAGATATATACACATATATACGTACTAGTTTAAATAAAATATACTACAATATATACACTCACTATATATATAGTTATATACTAATTTATAAAACATATACACATGTATACGTTAAATATGTATGTCTATAGAAGATATATACACATATATACGTACTACTTTAAATAATATATATATATATATATATATATACACACACACACTACAATATACACACACACTATATAAATAGTTATATACTAATTTATATACGTCTATAGAAGATATAGACATATATACGTATCATTCAATATATATGTACTACAATATATATATATATATACACTACAATATTACACACACACTATATAAATAGTTATATACTAATTTATAAAACATATACACATGTATATGTTTAATATATACGTACTACTTTAAATAAAATATACTACAATATGTATACTACAATATATACACACATAATATATATATAGTTATACACTAATTTATAAAACATATACACATATATACGTTAAATATATATGTCAATAAAAGATATATACACATATATATGTACCATTCAATATATACGTAATACTTTAAATAAAAGATACTACAATATATATACATACCATTCAATACAACTAAAGGTCTTCTTTTTCATCATTAACTAAAAAACCCTAATTTTTAGAATAAAGAACAAATATAAAACTCTTCTCGAACTCTATTACCTGCGCGGCTATTGCTGAAACTGCCGAGGAGTTGAAATTCAGGAGGGGTGTCATACCATCCAACGAGGTGAGAGAGTTATGCACTCCGACATTGGCGGTTAGGAAGAAGAGAAGAAAAATTAGACAAATTCTCTCCGTTATGAAAACAGCAAAAACTGCAACTCCTCCCGCTCTAAGAGTTGTTGAAGTTCAGGGGCCGCAGAAGAAGGTGGACATATTCGCAGCACTTGGCAAAGAGAAGAAGGAACTGCAAGAAATCATGAATGGCAGGACGAAGGTTAAAAAAGAATACACCATGTATTCATTTGCCGCCAAAGACTTCACGAATATGACAAATATGCGTTTGTGGTACGAGGACAATGTAAGTTTACTTTTGCTAACCTAGCCTTCCAATCTACTCCACGTAGAAGAATCTACGCAATAGATGTGTAATCTGTTGCAACATAATACACATCTGTTGCATAAGTTGCGTTGGCTGGGTAATCTGTGGACTGATTCAGAGAATCCTCTGCATCGGATTCTTTCCACTGTATTTTTATTCCTTACAATTACTAACTTATTTTAAAATTATCTTCTTGTACCACAGTATGTTGATAAAATTCTCTGCCTCATGAGGGGCAGGCAATTACCGTACCCGGATGCTTATGATGCTGCCGATAGGATAATGGACCTCAACTTCTACAATAATTTCAAGGATAGGTATGCTAATCTTTATAAGCTAGTTGATTTCGGTGGCCCGGGATTTGATAAGTTAGTTTCTACGTTCCAATGGGATGGAGAAACGATTAAATATGCTAGAGAGAAGAGGCCATATCCACATGACAAGAGCTTGACCAAGGCAAAGAGAATCCTTGCAGTCATGAACATGGAAGTCAAACATTTTCTCGTTGTTGAGATACTACTCTATGAGGGAAAGATTAAGTTTTATGACTGCAACTTACCTGTCTTCAGCGAGGACACGTTTTTATCCCAAATGCAACCACTCTTGAATTTGTTGCCCAAATTGTTGACGCAGAGTAAGCTGATGGATCATTTGCCGGCTGAAGTCTTGATGAAGTAATCATGGGATTTTGAAGGTCGAAACAAGAACATCGAGCTCCCAAAAAATAAAATCGGTGCAACGTGCGGTACTCGCTTGCATACATCGAGTGTTTGCTGACCGGCACAAAAATCATCGGTATGTGCAACGCCGTTGTGGGAAAGATGCAATGGGTTTGGGCTTATGGGGTACTAACTAAATGGTTGGAGCCTGTGTATAAAAAAGAATATGTACAAAGGCATAAACGAACACGATAACAATTTTTCATTTCAAGCCACTTCACTTTACATGTAGTGGCAATAATTTTTAGGTCTGGCCAAGTTGAATTTTTATGATGCAATAAATTTTATATATGTTGTAACAGATATAATACCTATTGTGACAGATTATCTGTTGGAATAGGTTGGTCATCTGTTGCATTAATAGATGTTTCCAGTCCATCTGTTGCAACATATAATCTATCTGTTGCAACTGATAGGTAATCTGTTGGAAAAAATCAAGAAAGTAGGAAGACTTGTTATATAATTTCCAGCAAATGATCTACATGTTGCATCTTATGTTGCAACATATGTCTAAATCTATTTAATAAGATATGTCGTCTGTTGCAACAGATGTATTATCTGTTGCGATATTTGAATCTCGTATTCCATTTCTATTAACATGTTCAAAACTAAGGATTAAATTATATTCATAGACAACATAAAACAAGTCGAAGCCTTCAAAAATTACATGAAGTAACTCAACAAATAAATAAAATTTAAAAATAATCATTATGGGTACAAATGATCTACTCTACAAATAAATCAACAAGTTAACAAGGAGGATAGGTTATTACATTGACGGACTTAAGCTATAAAGATCTAATCAATATGGACAAGTTGTTCTTCATCCGGTGTTACGAAATTCGGCTTTGGTCGTCGTAGATCTTTAATGTGGCTTGCGTACGGCTTAGTCTAAGCTTTCGCTTCTTCGTATTTCCATAAAAGAGTAGCATATCTTTTGCAGAGTAATCCGGCATCAAGTCCATCATTTGGTACTTGTAGTCCATCGCTCAAATACTCAGCGTAAGCGGTAACAAAAGGACTGCAATTCCTGCGTTTAAAAAAAACAAATAATCCATATCTTGCAGTTCATGCAAGCGTTGTGAAATTTATGTAATGAAACTAAATCATGACACTTAAACTTACAGGCTACCAATGGTTTGTTGAGCAATTCCTTCAACATATTGTACATCAAATGGATTACCCATTTTAACCCAGTATGCTTCATTCGTCAACCAATTAGTACGAACCTTTTGGTCCAAAAAACCACTCATATCAAGGTAAGTAGGCAATATTTTGTCCAACTTTTGTATCTCAGATGAAGGCTCGCAACGTCTCCTTCGTGACATCGAGTCATAAACTCGGATGCGCCTCTCTTTTAGAACGACGACAGCCAACACCCAATGGAATTCATCACCACAATTGATTGAGATGTACACTTCGTCGATCAAATGCCAAGGTAAGCCAGTTGGAATGCTAAAACCTTTGATGATGTTGATTAAGCGTTCCTCATTTCGAGAAACTTCCGGCTGTTGTTGACAATACCAATCTTAGGCTTTATTGATGTAAACTTTGTACAAATAATTGCTTGTTGTGTATCTGTATTGTTTTTGTGTTTGAAACTTGGCCTTCTTTCAGAGATAGTAAAAATGACATCGATGTGCTGCACATATTATCAAATATTTTGGATTACGTGACGAAAAAATTAATGCGCAAATGTAATTAAATAAAGTATTAATTAATAGTAATATGTATGACATTTAAACCTCATTATTCCAGCAAGTTTGGGGCTGTGATATCAAATAGAACCAATTCTTCGTTCCGAGATGTGCAACAACAAAGTCGAACATATCAAAACCAAGACTTGATTCGTTCACTTTGTAGCGTTTGCCAATTTGTTTTCTATATGATGATTTATATGTGTTAATGTCACGTTCTTACAACAAAATAGTATAAACCAATATTTTTAAAAATTGATTTATGTACCTGTCGGCATGATGCTTTAACAGCCCATCGGCAATCCATTCTGAATAGTCGTTGATCAACTGTGTTAGTTTTTTTGGAGCCTCATCCGAGATGTTGAACCTTTCAAATGGGTAATTCTTCTGTTCTCCCGAACTAACAGGCTTCACTTTTTCTTCTTCTTTGGAAGCAGTTGATGGATTATCAACTGTGATATTATGCTCTTCAGCAGTGGCTTCTACTGTGATATCCACCTAGAAAGCCAGAATTGTCAATGCTAATTACAGATATACAACAGATTGTCCATTTGTTGCAACAGAAGAGCCTTATGTTGCAACAAATGGAGCATCTGTTGGGACGAATGCAAATAGGTAAATTAGAGCAGTACGATAATTTCGAAACAGATGACTCATCTGTTGCAACAGATAACGCATCTGATGCAATAGGTTAGACAACTGTTGCAACAGATGTATATATCTATTTGATAATTTTCAGCAGATGCATCATCTGTTGAAACAAATATGTGCCTGTTTGTTTGTTGGAACAAGTGATGTACATTCACCTTCTTCGGCTCATGCTGCTCTCTTGTGGTCCTTGCACACTGAACATCGGTGCAAGACAAAGACAGAGGCGTTGCAATTTTGCTTTTTTCGATGCTTGATGATGCCTTGAAAGTATCTTTCCTTCTCCTCTTAGCCGCCTTGATCTCTAGTGGAGTGTATGGATATGAAATTCTCTTTGATGGAATGACACCCCTCTTAGATCTTATTTTCTTTACAGAAGCAGTTAGTGCATTAATAGCATTAATCACTCCATCGTGTTTCGCCTTGTAGTCTTGACATTTACATGCAGAACATTCGCTAGATGTAGAAAAATCTAGAGAAAAATCTGTACAACCAGTATGATTATAATCATAATGGCTTGTTGTTTCAAAAACGGTAAGATGAGCATCATTAGCCCCAACAGCAGCACCATTACCACTACCACTACGACTGCCATCGTCAACAACAACAAACCCACCCTCCAAAATTGTTTTTCTTGTGATGGCTGTTGCTTCAAACAATTTTATTTTTATTCCATCAACGACCTTAGGGTCCGATAAAGTTTGCACAGATCGTATAGTAAGAAAAAATGGCATCTTCAACTCTCGATTGGTCGGAACAAGCCACGGATGGACAATCTAAAATAAATCGGTACATATATTAGAATGAGGATGAAATCATTTAAAATAATCATTAATTAAAACAAAAACTTAATTAGAATTGAACTTACTGCTTCCTTGGGGTGTTGAAAAGATCAAGAAATTTTACATTTCTTTCGGTTTTGGCCGACAACCATCTCAGGATTCTTGGATAGGAAACTTCTTCCTGGTAGTTCACTTGTTGTCTCAAATAAGGAATGGCTTCAAATGCCCAAACCTATAGCATAACGCCAATAAATAAAAAACATTATTGAATAAAAAAATGATGAATCATATCATGATAAAAGAAATATTTACTATGAAGGCCCATGGAAAGCCATATTAGTTGACTGTCTTTGGCGTTAACGGGGTCAACAAATATTGGACAATCATTTTGAAGCTTTCATAACCCCAAGGATAGTTGTTAAATGCCTCAAGATCCTCGGAGAGCTTTATTAAACCAACGCTTATGTTGTTAACATCTCTCCCCCAAAGAATATTATGTACAAACCAAACCAAGCACAATGATTGTTTGTGCTTCTTTGAGAGTCTTCTACCTTTCAACGCTTCTATCAATTTTTTGTTTTTGAAGCTTGGACCAACAATTGACACCAGGTCATCACGATCACTCGACTTTTGTTTGCCTTTTTTGGGTGTGCGGGGTGTTTAGTCATCACGATAACTTGAGAAAGAGAAGGAGAAGGAGGATAACATTTTAGTCCAGTAACTATGACAAACTCCTTCTAACCAAAACAAACAGGCACGCCACAGTAATTTATCCACACTTTATCCATCTTGTCTTTGTTTTCATACATAAACCTACGCTTGAGAAGAACGTATACCATTTTCATCTGGAAACGACCATTGTTGTCCTCCGGCAAATCAAGATATTGCCCAAAGCAGCTTTCCCTGAAATAAACATCCAATTTTTGTTCTCGAAGTATTTTTCTGAAGGAGTCGAAAGATTTTTCCATGGCTAACTTAACCATGAAATCATCCGTTAAATTTGTGGCACCATCGCATTGTATTCTCACAGGATAATGATCAATGTTGAAGGTTTTGACCAACTCTTCAGTGGAAGGGCTATTAGCATTTAGATCATCTCTTTTGAGATATTTCTCCTCCCCGTGTTCATTATCTTCTGCTCCTGATTGAGATAACACTTGTAAAACAAGCTCATAGAGTGGTGGATGTAGCCGAGGTGCTGCACTTGTTCCTTTACTTGGACTTGATTTGTTTTTTTTTTCTTTTGCGAGCCATATTATCTTAAATTAACAGGAACATAAAATAGATTATAATTGATTAATGCATCATTAAAAAGGGATAATAGTAAATCTAACATGCACAACGGTAAGGTAAAATAACAGTTCCTACAGACCACATATCTGTTGCACCAGGTATGTTATCTGTTGCAACATATAATCGATCTGTTGCAACAGATGAGTAAACCATTGAAACAATAAAAACAGATCTCTAAACTGTTGCACCAGGTAGTTTATCTGTTGCAACATATAACCAACCTGTTGCAAGGAAGAGTAATTCGTTGGAAACAGTAAAAACAGATCACTAATTTATTACATCAGGTAGTTTATCTATTGCAACATATAACCAACTTGTTACAACGGATGAGTAATTCGTTGGAAACAGTAAAAGCAGATCACACATCTGTTGCACCAGGTATGTTATCTGTTGCAACATATAACCGACCTATTGCAATAGATGAGTAAATCGTTGGAAACAATAAAAACAGATCACTAATTTGTTGCACCAGGTAGTTATCTGTTGCAACATATAACCAACCTGTTGCAATGGATGAGTAATCCGTTGGAAACCATAAAAACAAATAACTAATCTGTTGCACCAGGTATGTTATCTGTTGCAATATATAACTGACCTGTTGCAATAGATGAGTAAACCGTTGGAAACAATAAAAATAGATCACTGACCTGTTGAAACATATCACTCATCTGTTGCAAAATGAGTTATCTGTTGGATCAATATTGTTTAGATTTCTTCCAAACAGAAGAGTCGTCTGTCGCAACAGATGAATGATCTGTTAGATTGTTCATCTGTTGCATCAGATTTTAATCTGGTGCATCAAATGCACCAAATATTTTTATCTGCTGCATCAGATGTCTTCATCCGTTGCATTAGATGTTTCATCTGTTGCAACACCATTTTTACCAAGACAAACAACAAGTTAACCCAGCAATACCAACACATAATACACACACACTAAGAAGGGGTCTCCACTAAGAATATCAACTGCGAAAAAAGATCACTAACAAATCTGAATCAGTAGTTCGATAACAAGAAGAAGAAATGCCAGAAATTAGGGTTTTATTTAGTCCATATTTCAATACTTGAAGAGTAGTTGGCTCAAGTACCTCTGTTTCTTCATAATTTTTACCTGTGAAAAAGGAAATGAGGAAATGGGATGACGAAAAACTCGAAGTTGTTGTCGGCGGAGAAGTCTTCACGTCGATTGACGGTTGAAAGTCGAAAGGGAACTCGCCTGAATTTTTTTTGCCGAAGGTTGAAGTCGTCGGGGATTGAAGGGAGAATTTTGCAGAACTGTTAGTTGGGAGACAGTTGAGAGAAGCTATTGAGAGAGACTGATTGATTTGGATTGAAGAGGGGTGCGAGTTGATTTGTATGTTTGAAAAGATTAGAAAGTTTTGAAAATATTAATCAAGTCTATAATTAACTTAATCAAGTTTCCTAATGATGTTTGACCCTATAAGTTGGTCAATGTTACCAATCATTCATTCAAGACTTAAAAGTCACCTTTCCTTTAATTTTCTCCAGCCTCTAAGGAGTATAAAAGTTTGATATAGACTAGTATAATTATCTAGAAATAATAAAAACAGAAAGGAAATGATAGAGAGAAAGTCTGATGCTGCGGATCAGCCAGGCAACTCACCTCGAGTTCTCAGTATGGACAACTACTGACTCACACTGCTCTGCGAACTCCATTGGTACACAAATCTGAATCTGCACCCAAAAAGGAGTGCAACAAGTGTAGTATGAGTGCAAAAACAACAGAGCCAATAAGTGTCATTAACCGACACCAACGATGTAGTGGCGAGATTTGGTCATCGAAAACACTCACGTTAGTATTAATCATGTATAATCAATTCTTTCATGCCTTAAAACCTTCCCCAGATCATGTGCATAGCGGGAGCTTTAGTGCACCGAGTTACCCTTAAAACCTCTGTGAGGCGGACCAGCATGCGATGCCTTAACCCAACGAACCAATTAGAGATGAATCATAGAACTTTACATAAACATGAAATTATGTGAGTGAGAGCATACATGCTTCCATAAAAATCTGTTTATATACATAGAAAAAGTCTTTGGGCCGGAAACATACAATTGGCGACCCAGCTAAAACATGAGTCATAACATCTGTACATATATGAAAACATCAACACAGGTCTATGAAGCCTCTACGATGAGCTTGGAACTGTGGAAGTATCGAGACAGGATCGCGATCTACCCAAATCTCTATTTACAATGCATGAATACTAGACTTAGCCTCAGGTAATAAGTGGGGCTTACCAACAATAGTTGAAGTGCAACACAGATGCCTAGCAAGGTGATGTGCTACTCCGTACATCTTAACCTGCAGCATGAGTGCAATGCCTCCAGTAAAAGGGATGTGAGTACATATGGAATAAAACTCATATGATAAATCAGACAGATTAACATAAGATACATTTTGAAGCATAAGGGAGATATAAAAACATTGTATACTGATGACATCTAGGAACTAGGAAACATCTTATAGAATGTAGATAACTATAGTGTAACATCTATGAACTAGGAAACATCTTATAGAATATAGATCACTATAGTGTAACACCTTTTGGGTTATTATGAATAAACATCTTCTGGATCTTTATACTATAACATCTTATGGATCATTATACTTATCATTCTTGGATCATTAAGCTTAACATATTTGGATCATTGTGCTTTAACCTAATCTTTTTTCTTTTTTTTTTGTGATAACCGTGGTGTTCGGGCTAGCTTGCGCGGACCTCGACTAATTCCACGGGATACCTGTCACCTCCCACCAGCAACAGGTACCTGGTAAATCTGTCCATCAAGGCTAGAACAGATGGAAGAAATCATCTAGTGTTTGTCAAGGCTGGAAATTGAACCTGAGACCTCATGGTGCTCAACCCAACTTCGTTTAACCATTAGGCCAGACCCTTGGGTGCTTTAACCTAATATTTTAGTCTTATTGTTGTCTCGTTCGACCTTCGTGCATAACATAACAGGCCAGTCCTATCGTCGAAAGTAATTGTTTGTTTTCTAAAAAGATAGGGCAGCGAAAAAGGGGTTGAAATTCTTTGTCAAAAAAAGAGAAGGGGTTAAAATGACTCTCCACGGATTGATATGACTTTTAATAATTTTACTAAGCATTGGGGGGCTTTAAATAGCTAACTTAAAACAATAATCTGTCCTGAACCGGGGTCTATCTAAAACAACCTCTCTACTTCATCAGAGCTAGTGGTATGGACTACGTACACTTTATTCTCCCTACACCCACTTTATGGGAATACACTGGGTGGGTATGTTGTTGTTGAATTTAAAACAAAAATCTGCATAATTTAAAATTCAAACAAACCTAAGAAATCTCAATAACTCAAACAATCTAACTAAAATTCAAAATTCAATTTCATCTTAATCTAAACAACTTAAAGTTACTGCAGTAACTAAATCAAATTTCAACAGTAATACATGCCACATGAATACATGTTGATCAGTCAACCACAAGGGGTACTGGAACCACATACAGGCCTTCATGCAATACACAGACAGCCAGAAACCACAAGGGGTACTGGCTACCACATACATGCCTTTGTGCTTAGCACGATGTTATAAATCACAGAACATCTAAGCTATACATTATCATTCTTGGGATATATTGCAATAGTCTTTGGGATTCATTCGACACAACTTGTTCGTGATTGCAATACTTTGGGGAATATTCCATTTTAGCATACATGAAGATAGACATTTCAATAAGAGGGACTATAGACCATATAAGGGTACATGAAAGGTCATGACAACAGGACTGACAACATCTAAGATAAATGCATAATCATAAGGCACATAACATAGAGACACCTATCATTTCATAGTCTAGGATCTCGTGGACTCATAGAAGAGGAACATGTAATGAAGGTCATGCTATAGTGTTTCATTTTAACATTCATGATACTAGACATCTCATAAGAGGAATTATGAACTTGACGAAGAGATATGATGAGCTTATAGCAATGGGGCAGCAACTAATACATAATCATGGAAGTTCATAGCATGGGAATTCATAGAGATTCATGATCAACGGAGTTCATGGACTCGTAGAGGGAAACATCAAATAGGAAGTCATGCCATAAAGGGAAAACGAGAGGCTTTAGCCTTACATACCTGGGTTTCCAACTCTAGATCTACTACAAAGAATCAATCCTTCCGTTAAAGCTTTAATCTACTATAATGGCAATAATAAAACTAGTAGCAACTCAACATTAAGCTCAAGTCATCGAAGGAATTTATCAAATACACGACGAGCATCGAGCTCGCGGGGGGCTCCTAATGAATGGTGTTTCTCCGAAATCTTCCTTTCCTCCATATCTACAACGCCAAACTTCACATCTTATAAAAGAACTGCCAATTCACCTCATGCAATTAACATAATAGCAAAAACTTAGTACGGCTTTGGATTACTATCCGTGAGTCCTAACCATAAAATACACTTAGAACACTCATACAAACTCATATATGAAGATATGAGGGAAGCCTTAATGAAAATCCCAACTCTTCACTTGAATTTACTAAGAGGAGACCTTGATTCTAGAAAATAAAGGTGTTAAAAATTCGTGCCCTACTGATTATCTTGTTTTCGCCTAACTGTTGCTTATCGATGGAACGGGTTGCCTGACGTGTTCCACTGACGTGTTCCAAGGAAGCAGTAAAACAGAAAGTAAAGAACACAATGATTTTTATGTGGAAAACACCCGGCTCAAAAAGGTGTAAAAAACCATGACCTGTACCTTTACAGGATTTAACCCCAACTTCACTAAATAACTCTGAGCCTCAACAACGATTGATTACAAAACTCTTGTAACCAACAAATAGGAATTATAAACTCTAATTCCTATAACTCATCAACTAGGAATTATAAACTCTAATTCTTAACTACACACACACCTCCCAAGGTATGCTTTCCCAAAGTCTCTGAGTTTTCCCTAACTCAAAAACTAGCTCCTAATTCAGTTTATAACACACTGAAACTAATATTACATCAATAGTTCAAACACAATGAACAACTTTAAAAATCAACGCTAAAACTCTTAGCTGGATTCTATTCTTAGGACTAGGTTCTTCAATGTGTTTCTTCAGTGATTGAGTAACACTTCATGAAGTCAATCTGTCGATTGTGCTTTTCTGCTTTGTAAGTGCGTGAATTATTCTGACTGCTACATCTTCTATTTAAGCACAGCTCTCCAAAGAGTCATTCTTTATTTCAAACTCCTTCTCTAATCAAAACTCTCATTGCATAGAGTTTTACTTCAAGTGAGACTCCTTCTTCAATTCCAACTCTTGTCTCCTTGGTGTTGTAGTCAAATTCCAATTCTTTAAATCAGCACATATTAATTTATCAGAATCTTTCTCCTGCCACACATAGGACTCTTCAAGATATACTCAGAAGTGAAACCCCTTCTTTACGTTAGACTTCTTTTTCAACTCAACTTGCTTTCCTTTATCATCAAGTGTTTGAATCAAATTCAACTTGTTCTATTCCCTATGTGATCAGTAAGTTGAAGTTTCCAGTTGCATTGAATTAACTCATATCAACTTATTTCATTCATATTGTCATTCATCGAAACTTCAAGGTTCCAACAAAAGGTGGATTGAGATGAGATTCATGTTCTTGATAGAGAATTGAGCTAGAGTAGGGTTCAAGCTACTTACCTTGATCTTAGATTGTGAGAGGAGAAGAGAAATTAGAGGGGAGCAGCTCCTGAATCGTCTAAGGAGCATAACCTAATTGATTTCAATTTGTAGCCTACCTTTGAATGTGCTGTGTTTTCCATCGTGTCCAAATCATGTAAGAACATAATATATTTATACACATAGAAGGTGTTTTTGGGCCTGAAACATACAACTAGCATAAGACCCAACTAAAACTTGAGTCATAACATCTTTACATACACGATAAGCTAGGAACGATAGAAGTGTCAGAATAGGGCTCCGTCTTACCCCAATCTCTATATACAAACAGTAGTCGAGATGAAAACATGTTTCACTTTCATTAACAAGCTCTCATGCCATTTCCAAAATTTAGTCATTTGGAAAATTCGTAGTAAAATCCTTATTTCACAAAAAAGCTTAGTTTATGCATATAATTTTGATTCATGATGTAGCGTACACTCGCTTGTCGGAGTACCCCTACATCTCTAATTAAAACTCAAGCTTTTAAAACATTTCATGAGAGTGCCTTGAGAAAGATTAAGCCTCAACTTACCTAAGCCTTCGAGCTCAAATTTGACTTCTGAACCACACAAGCCGTAAACAAGTCATATTCTAGCATAAAATTGGATTTGAAACACTAAAATTCTAAAGTATGCTTAACAAGCTCAATGCATCAAAATTGAACTAGGCCTATTTCATCATTTCCCAAATCCATGTCTAGAGTGGAGTCTCAACTCACTTATGGGATCATTTATGACTACCCAATCTATCACGCTTAACAAGCTCAATACATCAAAATTGAACTAAGCCTATTTCACCATTTCCCAAATCCATTTCTAGAGTGGAGTCTCAACTCACTTATGGGATAATTTATGACTACCCAATCTATCACCTCAACCATGAAGAGCTTCTTCACCCACTTCACTTACCTTGTTTAATGTCCATTCATGGATTTTTACTATTCCACCACCTAGCCCCTCATTAAGTACATTCAATGCTCTATTGTCAAAACAACACTAATATGTTAAACCCAAGAGTTGGAATTACCTTTAGAGGTCAAATCTCAAAACCTTACCCTTACGGTTTGGTGGAATTTCCTTGGAACTTTTCAAATTCGTGATATTGAATATAATTCATAAATAATGTATGAGCAGTTGACAAAAGCATTGAGCATGCTTTACTTTGTGGTCGCACTACCCTCTAGGAAGTTTTCCTTTCATGGTCGCGGCTTGTCCCCTTCACACACCTTTCAGTAAAACGTCTATTAAGTTTTTGCAAGAATGGTCAAATGACAAACAGTTTAAAGCGTTTTGAAACAAAACTTTAAGGGCACAACTTTCATTCACAATATCATGGCCAAACTTCCTCTAAATTAAGCTAGCGTTTAGCCAATGATTCCTAAATATTTTTGGGAATCAGATTTAGGTGAAGTTTCAACATGTCTTCGACCATAGTTTTTGGAAAATACATTTCACTTTTTTTTAAAAAAAAAAGACAAACATGAAACATAATTTGTATCCATACGTTCTAAAACTTGTTTGGTGTGAGGTATAAGGATAAATAATCCCGTGATAAAATGAAAGGATTATTTTATACAATGTTTGGTGTGAGGTATTAGCTAATCTAGGATTATTCATCCCACCATTTACACCATAATGATGGGATAAATTATCCCACATATATGGTGGGATAACTAGTCCTGGGATAACTAATTCCGAGATTAATTATCCGGGAATAACACTTTCCTAACCAAACGACCCCTTAAAAATACCCATAAGTTTGACATAAAATTGTCATTTTCATTATGAACTAAAAAATGCATTATCCAAAAATCATAACACGATATTTTGATAAAACTACTAATAATACAATTACCAGCTATTACAATTTATCAAATTACAATTAGTTACGAAGATCCATCGATGCAAAAAATATATATATATATATAACTTCGGTAGTAACTAGCTATTCTTTAATATAATCTTCCTATATTCTACGCAATCTCTTTAATAAGAATGCGTTTAATGAGGGGTTGGATAGATAGACTTATAGTTGGAGTCATAATTGATATGCTTATTTTTTATAAAATATAAAAGTTTGTGGTACATTTAACAATTTCAAAAGAACCCAAAAATTGGATTTTGGCTCAAAAACCACTTTTTTCCTAGATTTTAGGATCTCGGGGGTTTCTGCCAAAACTTGACAAACTTTATAGCCAAACAATTTTTTTCAAATTTTTTCCCAAAAACTACTTGCACAAACAGGTCCTATAGGATGTACTCCTTTGCAGTTGGGCTATATTTCATTTAAATGTCTTTATCCATTATCATTTCCAACTTGCTCCAAACTTTTTCTCTGTATTTTCAAATACCCATATAGCTTTTCAAGCAGAAGATTTAGATATTATACTTCTCCTTGTTAGAGCACGAGCCCTACTTCTTTTAATATTAAAATCTACTGATTGTCTATCTGTAGAACAAGTAAGTAAACGTGATTCACAGAAGTAAAAACTGAACACAGTGTTTTTACGTGGAAAACACCCGGCTCAAGAAAGGTGTAAAAAACTATGACCTATACCTTTACGGGATTTAACCCCAGCTTCACTATAACTCTTGAGCCTCAACAATCAACAAAATTATAAGATTTCTTGTAAACTAGGAATTAAAACTTCTAATTCCTATAACTATAAAAACAAAGATCTTCCCAAGATGAGTGTTCCCAAATCTTCGAGTTCCCTAACTTGAAGACACAACTCCTAACTCAGTTTATAGATTACTGAGACTAAAACAATGACTTAATACAACTCAAAGAACCTAACTACTACAAACAATCTAAGACTTGCTAAGTAAGGAATTAGGTTCTTCTTCAAGTAAATGAATTGCTTTGCTGATTTTCTTATCAGTGCATGAGTGAAAGCTTTTTATTTCGTCTCTTGTATTTAAGCCAACATCTCATGGAGTCCTTAAGTTGATGTAATCTTCTATGTTGCTTAGGACTCCAGGTAGTTTCACTTTTATTATTGCTGCCGCCTCTCACACTTCTTCTTTGAATATGACTTTTCTTTTATCTCTGTAAGACCTCTTGCTCAACTCAACTTCTGCAAGACTTTTTGTTCAACTCAACTCTTGATGTGATGAGTGTCATCCACTTTTGTTTTTACGTAGAGTTATCTTATCAATAACTTGTTTGCAGCTAAGCTTTGTTCACTTGAATGGACCAGCTTTTACAACATGTTTCATTCGCATGTCTATCATCAAAACTTCACATTTCCTAACAAATTCCCCCTTTTTGATGATGACAAACACAGCAGTAGAAAACCTGACATACTCAATAAGGAATTTAAGTGAAAGGACCAGGATGAAACAAGTACAGGTTAGTCCAATTGAGTTATAAGCATTGCATAGCCTACTCTTCCCCTTTTTGACATCATCGAAAAGTTGGCACAACAAGTGAAAATGGCTAATAAATCATTGCCATTGAGGCTATCACTAAGACAATCAAAATTCAGAGTAACATAAATGCAATATAATAAAACAAGAGTAGAACACTTTAAAGCAAAGAAGTTCATTTCATTCATTTTCAGAATATAAACTAAAAGTACCAAAAGAGACAGAAGGGAGAAACAGTCATCAAGGAAGGACAAACAGAAGGATAGGCCTAGAACAATAGGAAAGAGGCTAAGTGGATGAAGAAGAGGGGATAAGAGAGGTGAGCTTCCTAATAACATCAGCATTCTCAACTCTCTGTTTTTCCAATAAACTTGTGAGGGAATCAATCTGAGCTTGAAGGAGCCTTTTCTTATCCTCATGAGCTTCTTGTGCAGCCTCCAAAGCAGCTTGAGCAACGTCCACCTCACCCTGTTTTTCAGCTGGTGCATTTCTCAATCTTTGCATTAGGTTATCAGCACTCCTCATAGAAACAGATAGCATCATGTGGTTCACATGCCCTATGATATCCTTGGTAGTCTGTGAAGACCACACTTGGACAGATACACCAAACTCCTCAAGTATAGGAGTAGGCAGAATTGATAAGGGATGGCATGCCCATTTATTTCCTTGAGGAGAACCCTTTGCATATGCTTCAGTATGAGTCGAGGCAAATCAATTCTCACCTAGTATCCAATAGTTCCATGAGAGTAAGATCAAGAAAACTAGCCACAGTTCTTCTTTCCTTCCTAGGAAGAATCATCTTATGCACTACATCAAAGTACGGTTGGTGAAGTGGAGACATCTCCCTCTTAAGTACTTTTCTATGATTGACCAGTTGAGGATTTCCAGAAAACTTTCTACATAGAAAGGCTGTTTCCGATAAACTCCGGCTCAAGACACAAGACACTAGGTTTGTTGTTGTTGTTGTTGTTGTTGTTGTTTCTACATATGTCTAGAGCTGAGGCAAGATTATCAAGAGGTGGTCAACTGCCCTTGACATAGTGACCCTACCCTCTAGAAGGAATGTGTAGAATCCTAGCAATATCAGCTATATAAAGGTTCAATGTAACCTTTCTAACAGTAGTGGAGAACAACTCACCAATGCCCACCCCATTCGTATTGAACTCATACACCTCAGGTTTAGCAAATCTTCTCTGAAGGTCTCCCTGAAGAAATAAAAGCGACCATCCTTGAAACTCTAATTTTCCCCGTAAAGTTTGCATATCTGCCCCCCTATAACCACTACCAACTCTCTCTTGAGCTAATTTGTGCTTTTGAAAGTGAAGACTATGGCTCAGGAGTGTCTTGATGAGAGGATGGGTGAGGAACCTCGAACTCAGGATCCAACTCATCCAGAGTGAACTCAGAATCAGACGAGTCAGAAGGAACAGGTTTGGTAACCTGTTTCTTTGAACGTGTAGATGCACTTACGCATTTCTTTTTGCTGGCTTGAAGAGCTTCGGCTAGGGAAACATCTTCTCGTTGCTTTCTCCCTCTAGTGTGAAGGGTACGAAGAGTGGAGACTCTTAGAGAGGGTTCCAGAGTCAGTGACGTCAACAGTGATGGGAATGGAAGAGGGCTGGTAGCTTAGATCTGGACTTTCTGGGGATTAAGTCTGCAATAGGGATATCATCTCTATCCATAGGAAAGTCATCAGCCTCAAGAATTTGAAGAGGGATGGGAGGCGGAAGTGAGGGTTTTGAGACGGATGAAGAAGGTAAAGAAAATTTGGCGAAGGGGTTTGGAAAATTTCTAAAAGCAGCAAAATCAGTTTAGGTGGGGAAGATTTGAAGAGGGATTACGGAGGAGGGTAAGCTGATATCTGGATTGATATCTGGATGAAGGACAAAGGCGGTGAAGGGATTTGTAACGGAGTTTGTGGATGAGGAAGATGAAGAAGAAAAGGAAGATGCCATTTGTGAAACAGGAAATTTTTCTTGGTTCTGAAAAGTTTGAGGAGATAATGAATAAGAATTAAGGGAAAGAACATATTTAAGAAGAAAAGAAGAAGAAGTTGAAAGAGTGAAAGATTGTATCATCAGAAATGTAATGATTATAGTTTCTGTACTGATGGGAAAACTTTGAGCAGCTTTTTGAAGCAAAAACTGACTCTTAAAGTTTTGGCGGTTTAAGTTTAATAAGGAACCAGGTAGATAACTTGTTTCTCTTTATGCTACTAAAGGTAAAAATAATTATACCTGAATGAAAAAGTGTACAAAATTGCTTCTGTGATCCAGTCTCTCTTCAAAATTAACATATACATGAGTCAGTATACTAAAAACTTTTGGAATTAGGATACACAACTTAATATGTGAGACTAATTTACTCAATAATCACTTAAAGATCAACTTATTCTAATCAAGCATTGAGGGAGACTTATGCAATTTTAATCATCCCCAAGGATAACCTATTCCTTTCAAAGTGTTCTCTACTCAAAGCCTTAGTGAAAATGTCAGCAATTTGTTCCTCAGTAGAACAAAACATAATTGATATATGACCTTTTTCAACATTATCTCCAAGAAGGTGATGTCTAATATCAATATGCTTGGTTCTTTTATGTTGAACAAGATTTTTAGCTATGTTAATAGCACTTGTATTATCACAAAAAATAGGAACACAACCAACATCTATACCAAAGTCCATCTACAGCAACATATTCAGCTTTAGCAGTAGACAAGGCTACTGAATTTGGTTTCTTAGTGGACCAGGTAATCAAACATGATCCAAGGAAGTGTGTCATCCCTGTAGTGCTTTTCTTGTCTACCAAGTATCCTGCATAATCAACATCAGAGTACCCTACCAAATTAAAGTTACTACCTTTGGGATTCCATAATCCAAGATCACTGGTTCCTTTCAAGTATCTGAAGATTCTCTTCACAGATTTTAGATGTAATTCTTTGGGTTTTGATTGAAACGTAGCACATAGCCCTACACTAAACATAATGTCAGGCCTGCTAGCTGTAAGGTACAATAATGAACCTATCATACCTCTATACATATTTTGCTCCACATCTGGACCTGGTTCATCCAGATCAAGCTTTTTGGCAGTGGAAATGGGAGTACTGATTTCTTTAGCCTCTTTCATGGAGAATCTTTTGAGAAGCTCTTTGGCATACTTTTGTTGATGGATCGTTGTCCCTGATGCCGACTGTTTTATTTGCAAACCCAAGAAGTAATTCAGCTCCCCTATCATGCTCATCTCAAATTCACAACTCATGAGTTTGGAAAACTCATGAGTCATATCATGTTGGTTGAGCCAAATATAATATCATCCACATAAACCTGCACAACTAACAAATCCTTTCCATTAGTTTTTAAGAAAAAGGTATTGTCAATTTTACCTTTGGTATGCCCATGCTCCAGTAGAAATTTTGATAATCTCTCATACCAGGCCCTTGGTGCTTGTTTCAACCCATACAAAGCCTTATCCAGTTTATACATATGATCAGGAAACTCCTTGCTTTTAAATCCTGGAGGTTGCTTAACATAAACTTCTTCCTTGAGAATGCCATTTAGGAATGCACTCTTCACATCCATCTGATAGAGAATAAACTCCATATAAGCAGCAAAGGCAACTAGTAATCTTATAGCTTCAAGTCTTGCTACAGGAGCAAAGGTCTCATCAAAAT
The DNA here is from genome assembly GCA_030864225.1 of Capsicum baccatum var. pendulum. Lineage (NCBI taxonomy): Eukaryota > Viridiplantae > Streptophyta > Magnoliopsida > Solanales > Solanaceae > Capsicum > Capsicum baccatum. The sequence continues at coordinate 125,762,953 of CM061557.1, forward strand.
CAATTCCTTCTTCTTGGTTGTATCCTTGAACCACCAATTTTGCCTTGTTTCTTGTAACTGTTTCATGCTCATCCACTTTATTTCTGTACACCCACTTAGTCCCAATTACTGATCTATCTTTTGGAAGAGGAACTAAGTTCCATACTTCGCTTCTTTCAAACTGATTCAACTCTTCCTGTATGGCTATGATCCAATCAGCATCAAGCAATGCTTCAGTTACCTTCTTTGGCTCAATCTCTGACAGGAATGCCTTGAAGGCACACATACTCCTCAATCCAGACCTTGTAGTGATCCCAGATGTGAGAGCAGTAAGAATATTCTCAATAGGGTGTGATCCTTGATAGTTGTATCCTTTTGGGATCAATCCTAGTGAGCTACTAGGATCACTGCTGATGTTCTGAGCTGGGGTAGTTGGTGACTCAGTTCCCCTTGTCATTGTGCCTTCAACTTCAGTTCCCCTGTTAAAGTGCCTCCATGTTTGGTAGCTCTAGTAGATGAACCAGGTTGTGTAACCTGTTCCTCAGAGTCACTTCCTTCCTGCAGGTTAGTCTTAACACATAATTCATCAAAGATCACATGCATGCTTTCTTCAACACAGTTAGTTCTGTTGTTTAAAACCCCATAAGCCTTACTATGAAGTGAATAACCTAAGAAGATTCCCTTATCACTTTTAGCATTAAATTTTCCCAAATTATCCTTTCCATTATTGTGTATGAAACATTTACAACCAAAGGTTCTAAAGTGAGAAATGTTAGGCTTTCTTCCTTTTAGTAATTCATAGGGAGTCTTCTCTAACATAGGTCTAATCATGCATATATTTATGATATATGCTGCAGTACTTATTGCGTCAGCCCACAAGTTTTTTGCAACATTTGCTGCAAGCATCATTGTTCTAGCCATATCTTCCAAGGTTCTATTTTTTCTCTCTACCACTCCATTTTGTTATGGTGTTCTAGGAGCTGAGAAATTATGATCTATACCATTTGCTGAACAGAATTCCAAGAACTTTACATTCTCAAACTCTGTACCATGGTCAGACCTCATGGAAACTAATGAAGTGTCCAGTTTCTTTTCAATTTTCTTAATGAAAATTTCAAAGACATCAAAGGTATCTTCTTTAGAGGCTAGAAACAAAGTCCAGGTGAACCTGGAATAATCATCAACAATCACAAAAACATACATTTTTCCACCTCTTCTTTGAAGTCTCATAGGTCCACACAAGTCTATATGAACCAGGTCAAGGCACTTGATGGTGCTAACATGGTTCTTTGACTTAAAAGAAAATCTTACCTGCTTCCCCCTTACACATGCACTACATAACTTTTCTTCCTTGAACTTGGTTTTGGGTAATCCCAATACCATGTCTTTGGAGGAAAGTATGTTTAGTTGTTTCAGACTTGCATGACCTAGTCTCCTGTGCCAAAGGAGGGGATCATTTTCTATGGCACTTAGACAAGTTAACTCAGGTCCTAGTAGTGCCATGATGTCAACTTTGTATACATTTCTGTATCTTCTTGCAGTGAGCACAATCTCTTTAGTGTCCATCCTTTTGACTTTGACTCCTGCAACTGTAAAAACAACTTTATTACCTTTGTCACACAGTTGTGAGATGCTCAGCAGGTTATGCTTTAATCCTTCTACAAGATAGACATCCTCCAATGCTTTTGACTTAGATGAGCCAATTTTTCCAACTCCAGTAATGATTCCTTTTTTTCCATCACCAAAAGAAACTCCTCCATCTATTTTGGAGAGTGAAAGAAACTTTTTCTGATCACCAGTCATATGCCTTGAGCAAGCACTGTCTAAGTACCAGTGCTTTTTGCTTCCTACAAAAGAAATCAACGGTTAGACTTAGGAACCCAGACAAGCTTGGGTCCTGTTTTATGAGGGAAAGGATGAATCAAGTTTCTTCTAGTCCATGCAGGCAACATGTAGTGCAATCTGTTTCTCTGACCAGAACTAGTGTTTTTCTTTTTTGGTCTGAGAAAATCTGTTAGCCAGGTGTTAACTTTTTGATCTGCTTCTAGCAGCCACAGGACATTCAGTAGTGGGATGTCCAAGGTTGCCACAGATGTAGCATAAATCTTTTGGATCATCAACACCTTTGTGGAATCCCAAACCTGCCTTTTCATTATAATTTCTTTCACTCAATTTGTGAACAATTCTTGAGGAGTTTGTCCACCTATTTGCCCTTTCAAGATCAAGTTTTAGTTTAGAAACTTCTTGACTCAGGTTATTCATTTTTTCAGTTAAATCATGGCATTCTTGTTTATATTTAACTAGCTCAAGTTCAGCATTTTCTTGTTCTTTACTCATGGCCTTTTTCCCATTTTCAGTAAGAGTTAATTTGAGAATTTCAGACTTAAGATCATTGTTTGAAATCTCAAGTTCTGCAACTTGCTTCTTGAGAGTGCAATTTTCCTTGTCAACTGTACCTGTACAATCCTTTAAATCAATGAGATCAAATTTGAGGCTTGCAAGACTTTTGAACAATTCCTCCCTATCAGAGGTTAACTTTTGGAAATCATCAATCAATGCATTCATCAAGGAAAAAAGTTTTTATTTTGAAAACAATTGTAGTTTTTCTTTGAGTTCAGGTATACTTACCTCAGAACCATCATCTTCTTCATATAAGTTTGAATCTCCAAGAGCCATGAATGCAGTTTCATCAACTTCATCTTCATCTGAACCAGATCCCCAGGCTGCTATCATTGCATTTCCTCCTTCCTTTTTGCCTTCAGTTCCTTTTCAGCCCTTTTCTTCTTCCATTCTGTTTCCCAAACTGGATAGTCTCTGATCTGATGATCAATTTTTTCACACTTGTAGCAGCCATTTGGATTGTCATTGGAACGTTTCTTAGTACCTGTTCCCTTCTTCTTTTTAAAGAATTTGCTGAAATTTTTAGTTATGAAGGCAACTTGCTCCTTATCAAGTTCAAATTCCTCTTCACTATCAAAGGCTTTCAATGCTAAGATTTTCTCAAGAGCTGTTTGTTCTTTGATTCCATCTACTTCCATTCCATAAGTCCTTAAGTTCCGTACTAATTCATCCATGTTCATACCTGCAAGATCCTTACTTGTCTCCCTGATTGCAGTTACCTTAACATTTCATTTTGATTTAGGTAATACCTTCAATACTTTTTCAACTTGTTCCTCCTTAGAGATTTTTCCTAAGGAAGTCAACTCATATGTTAAGGTAGTAAGCCTTGTCATCATCTCATGCAGGGTTTCATTTTCCTTCATTTTGAATGCCTCATACTCAGTGAAAAAGAGAGAGATCCTGAATTTTCTTACTTGAGAGGTACCTTCATGAGTATTCACCAGTGCATCCCAAATTTGCTTAGCAGTAGTGCAGGTTGATACCCTGTTGTATTCAACTAGTCCTAATCTACAAACCAAGATGTTCTTAGCCTTTGCATTTTTCTTCAAAGCCAATAAGTCATTAGGAATAATTTCACTCCTTACTTTCTTGACTTGTTCCCCATCAACCAACTTCATTGGAATAGTGGGACCATCAGTAATCCTGTCCCATAATTCATAGTCTTCACCTTGGATGAACATCTCCATCCTTGCTTTCCACCAGATAAAGTGAGAGCCATCAAAAAGTGGAGGTCTAGTAGTTGACTGACCTTCACTTTGACTAGTAGGAGGTGCGGAATTCATCATATTGATCTTTTCTTAGGTGTTAGCCTTATTTAAGACAACTCCGCTTTGATACCACTTGTTAGAGTATGAGCCTTACTACTTTTAATATTAAACTCTATTGATTGCCTATCTGTGGAACAAATAAGTAAACGTGGTTCACAGAAGTAAAAACTGAATACAGTGTTTTTACGTGGAAAACACCCGGCTCAAAAAAGGTGTAAAAAAACACGACCTGTACCTTTACAAGATTTAACCCCAGCTTCACTATAACTCTTAAGCCTCGACAATCAACAAAATTACAAGACTTCTTGTAAACTAGGAATTAAAACTTCTAACTCCTATAACTACAAAAACACAAATCTTCCCAAGATAAGTGTTCCCAAATCTCCGAGTTCCCTAACTTGAAGACACAACTCCTAATTAGACTACTGAGACTAAAACAATGACTCAATACGACTTAAAGAACCTTCCTACTACAAACAGTCTAAGACTTGCTAAGTAAGGAATTAGATTCTTCTTCAAGTAAGTGAACTATTTTGCTGATTGTTGATTATCTTATCAGTGCATGAGTGAAAGCTTTTTATTTCGTTTCTTGTATTTAAGCCAACATCTCATGGAGTCCTTAAGTTGATGTAATCTTAGGGCTCCAGGTAGTTTCACTCTTATTATTGCTGCCGCCTCTCACACTTCTTTGAATAGGACTCTTCTTTTATCTCTGTAAGACCTCTTGTTCAACTCAACTCTTGCAAGACTTCTTGTTCAACTCAACTCCTGATGTGATGAGTGTTATCCACTCCTGTTTTTACGTAGAGTTATCTTATCAATAACTTGTCTGGAACTAAGCTTTGTTCACTTGAATGGACCAACTTTTACATGTTTCATTCGCATGTCTATCATCAAAACCTCACATTTCCTAACACTCCTCAACTTGTCAAACACTCTTATGCAAAACTTAGAACATAGGCATGGACATTATACTGAAGGAAAATTGTCCACAACTTTATGCTAGGTCTCTTTGTTAAGTGAACTATTTGTATCTCTACTATTAGTTTTAAGGTTTAGGACCAAAAATGTCTACTTTTTGTATACACTTGACGATTATTTTTGTGTGATATGCATCAAAGGACCATAATAGCCCAATCCCCATATAGGAAGAGCCATTTTTTAGTATTTTATCACCAAAATGAAATGAAAACAGTATGAAAGATTAGAGGCATGAGTTTGTCGTGGTTTTACAGGGTGTCTGGTATTTGTAAGAAGAAGTGTGTAATTGTTTTATATACGGAGAGGCTACAAATATATCCGTGAACTTTAATAAATGGTACAAATATACCTTCCGTCATACTTTAGGTACAAATACACTTTTGACGTTAATGAAAATGTACATATATACTCCTGAACTTTGATAAATGGTACAGATATATCCCCGGTTATACTTTAGGTACAAATATACCTTTGTTGTTAATAAAAAGGTACATATATACCCTTCTCATTAACGACAGGACACGTGTCACAGTCTTGTTCATTTACCCTTTTTTAAATTTAATTTATCCCCACCCCACCCCAAAATAATTCTAATTTAACCCACAATTCGATCCAAATAATAATCCAAAACTCGTCCGGTCTAATAGAACCTTCAAGGCGCATCTCTATTCACGCGTATTCATTTTCTTTCTTTTTCTATTAGACGGGTGATACAAATCAAATAACGAAATGCACAAAATCACACTCCAAAACAGTCCACAAGCTACAAGTAGTCGAGGACCAAGTGGAGACCACTCTTGATACAAGTGCGATCACGTAGATGAACTTATGAGGATGTGTATTGAATTCGTCCATGTGTGTGTGCAAGAGAAGTGGAATTAAGGGCTTAAAACATATCAAAACAGTCACTAATTCACACTAGAGGGGCGCCTAATCTCTAAGGGGCATTTTGGACTTTTTGCCTTTTATTTGTAATGCACTATATAAGAAACATTTTAGGGTTACTTTACTTAGTTTTTTGATATTGAAGATTGTATAACACACTTGAAAAACACAAGTTCTCTCCACCATAGAGACTTGGCTGAAACTAGGAAACAACTTAGGTGTAGAATCACCTTTGTTGTTTGTTTGCTTGGATCGTTTGGTGCTAGACGGATTGAGGTCCTCTCTTGTGTCCACCGCATAGTGTAGGTGTTTCTACTATCTTTATCAAGGGTCTTTGTGCTTGAATACAAAGCACCAACGTTTTCAATCAAATGCAAACACAAGTGAATCCTCACTTGTCTAAGCCCTAGTTTCGGTTTGGAGCTCTCTCTCACAAGAGAAGTGTTCTTCAATATCTTTAAACAACTAATGAGCAAAAACTCTTAACATGTTCTATTTACAATACAATACAAATAAAAGATAAAATGACAAAAGAGCCCTTTAATGAAAGGGCTCCAAAATAGCGCCCATGGAGTGCACCCTTTGGACTGCTTGTGAGCCTTCTTCACCTTAAACTTGTGCACTCTCTCGGTTGCATTCAACATGCTCAAAAGAAATGTTTATGATCATGATTGTGCTTTTATCAATGGGGTCGGGTTTGGGTTATAATTTGGATCGAATTGTTGGTTAAATTAGAATTGTTTTGGGGTGGGATTGGGATAAATTAAATTAAAAGAAGGCAAATGAACATGATTGTGACACGTGTCCTGCCGTTACTGAGAAGAGTATATATGTACCTTTTCATTAATGGCAAGGGTATATTTGTACCTAAAGTATGACAGGGTATATTTGTACCATTTATCAAAGTTCAGAGGGTTTATATGTACCTTTTCATTAACGACAAGGGTATATTTGTACCTAAAGTATGACGGAAGGTATATGTGTATCATTTATCAAAGTTCAGTGATATATTCGTACCTTTTCCGTTTTAAATATGTAACAAGTTGTGGAGTGCAGTAGCTACTTTGATGCTTTTTTCAGCCGTTTCTTTCTTCATTTATTGTGGAGTGTTTCTTCCTTCAAAATTTCTTAAGCTTGTTTACTTATTTTCGGTGTAAGTTCCACCGTCTAACAATTAACATATTGAATTTTATCCTGCATTTTGAACATGAGTTTTTTATGCAATGCTGCAATTTTCTATAGGCTTGCAAGGGGATCTGGACAAATTGTTGATGGCGATAAAGCAATTGTCTACAGTCACAAAGACCTTACTCAGTAGACATGAGACTGGAAGTGCTGACTGTCCAGTTTTTGTATTTAGGAAGATCTTGTGTCGTACTATTAGATGTGGGTAAGGCACGTTCGGTGCTTACCCAAAGATTTTCTGTATGTTTCAGACATGGATATTGACTTGTGATTTCAAGAAATCTAATATTATTCTGTATAACCGTTCCGTTGTTGCACAATAATTCCGATCATAATAAAATTGAAATGTGTATTCCAACTAAAAAAAAAGTTTCACTAATATTTTCCGTATAAAGGTTATAGTCGGGCCACTTGCATATACCTCAACTTTTCTTTTGGGTTATTGCTACATCCTACCAATTATAAGTATTAGGTAATTCTGTCGACAAATCTCAGGTAGATAAGAAGAAACCTTCTGATATTGTTTTTTCTGAGATTTTAATCTTGGTTTTCACGGGTTGTACTAAATTCATTGATGGGTACACTACATAAATGATTCTAACAATTCTCATAGAGAAAATACATCTTTTTCCTCTGTGAACTTGTCCTCCAAACTCACTTTAGCACTTAAATTTAACTTTTATTTATTTATCCCTTAACATCTTTAAAGCGTATTTATTTCACCCCTCAAAATTGAATACCACCATGTCAGTGCCTAATCAGTGTCAGGTTATTGCTACGTAAGAAATTATGATTTTTTTTAGAAAAAAAATTCCCCCGACATACTATTTTCATATATTTTTGTTTTAAAAAGCAATATATATATATATATATATATATATATATATATATATATATATATATATATATATATATATATATATATATATATATATATATATATAATAAAAAATTCAACCCCACCGCCCACAATCTCTTTCTCCATTCTAGCAACCCCCCCCCCCCCCTCTCCCCCTGCTCTTCTTTCCTTCCAGCCCCTTACCTTACCCCCGTTCTTTCTCCCCTTCCATCCCCCCTCCCTCCACCCTCCATTCTTTCTCCCCTTTCAGCCCCACCCTTACCCCACCCTTTCAGCCCCCCACCCCCGTTCTTTCTCCCTTCCAGCCCCTCATTTCCCTCTTTTTTCTTATTTCCTCACTTCCCTCTTCTTTCTTATTCAAACACAAAAATACTTTCATCAAGTTAAAATTAATTTTTTCAAGTTGTCTTATTAACAAAAATTTCAAAAGTAAAAATTAAAAGAAATCTCATTGATGATAAGTGATTCAAAAACAAAATTATCAATTTAATCTAATTTTTGTCTAGATTTTGAGGGAGTTGGATTGAAGGTTGAGATGGTGTTCAATGGATAAAATTATTTAATAGTGTTTTCATGTTTGTTCTTGGGTGGTGTTAATGGAGGAAAGTGGAAAAAAAATAAAGGAAAGTGTTGTTCTTGGGTGGTATTGTTAATGGAGGAAAGTGAAAAAAATTAAAAGAAAGTGTTGTTCTTGGGTAGTGTTGTTAATGAAAGAAAGTGAAAAAAATTAAAGGAAAGTGTTGTTCTTAGGTGTTGTTGTTAATGGAGGTTTGAGTGTTGTTGATGATGATTTGAAGAAGAAACAAGAAAAAGGTGACCATTTTTTATTTTAATTTTAATTTTAATTTTAATTTTAATTTTAATTTTAATTTTAATTTTTTATTATATTTTAAATATAAGATTACTGAAATTAATTTTTTTAATAAATAAACGTGTCCCTTTTTTAAAAAAATTATCATGTCAGCTTTAGGGGTTAAACAAATGCACTTTAAAGATTTTAAGGGGGGTAAATAAATGAAAGTTAAGTTTAAGTACTAAAGTGAGTTTAGAGGACAAATTCAGGGGGGGAAATGTCTTTTCTCGTTCTCATAATAGATGTAGATGATTTTGTTTTTTTGTCCTCCATAAGATAAATACTACAAAACTAGTTTTCCTTCTTTTATTATGTACAAGACAAATACCTATTAGTTCCTCTATATCTCAAATATTTATAAATAACCTTATACTTATTTATCTTTCAATTTCTATTTTTTCTTCTTTTTCATTTTACTTTGATTTTTTTTGTTTTTTTCAACCCTTATTTTTTTTTATCTTTTCTCCTCTCAATTTTTTTAATTCTTTTTTCCTCCTTTTTGTTTTACTTTATTTTTTTTCTCTTTTTTAAAATTTTTCTCCACCCTTACTTTTTTTCCTTTTCTCATTTCTACTTCTATTTAAAAAAAATAAAAAACTCTTTTTATTTTCTTTGGTTATTTTTTTCTTTTCTATTTTTTTTCTTTTTTGATTTTTCTCATCCTTTATTTTTGTTTTGTCTCCTTTTTTTTCTTTTTTCTAAACCTTTATTTTTTTCTTTTCTCCTTTCAACTTCTATATGTTTTGTCAAATTCTTACTATGATCAACGTTAAATTATTATCATGTTCAGTTGCATTAGACAAAGCTGGTGGGTTATGAACACTCGTATTTTCTTTCTCTTTTTTATTTTTTAATTTTTTTTAAAAACTATTTTTCTTAATTTTTTTTCGCAACTATTATTATTTTTCTTTTCTTCGATTTCTTTCAAATGACAAGTTATGCCCCATGAAAAAAAGTTGACACTACAACCTTGTATCTTGATTTATGATTTATGATATGTTTTATAAATCTTGTCTTATAGGCAAAACTTAGGACATTCAAACAACAAGTTACAGTTGGCAAGAGTGGATACTACCACATTGTGTTTTGATTTATGAGATGTTCTATAACTCTTGTCTTAGCGATAAGAATTAGCTCAAAGACTTCAAACAACAAGTTGCACTCCATGGGTAAGAGTTGACACTATTACGTTATGTCTTAATTTATGAGATGTTCTATAACTCTGTCTTAGAGGAACGACTTATTCCAAGGATTTTCAAATAACAAGTTACATACATTGAGAAAGAGTCAACACTACTAAATTATATTTTTACTTATGAAATGCTTATAACTCTTGCCTTAGAGGCAAAACTTAGCCCAAGGATCATCAAGGTAGGAGTTGATACTATCGCACTATGTATTGATTTATGCGATACTCTATAACTCTTCCCTTAGAGACAACATAATCCTAGGGCTTTCAAGAAATAAATTACGCCGCATGTGCAAGAGTTGACATTATCACATTGTGTTTTAATTTATGAGATGTTCTATAACTCTTGCCTTAGAGGTAAGATTTAACCTAAGGACTTTCAAAGAACAAGTTACGCCTTATAGGTAAGAGTAGACCCTACCACATTATATTTTGATTTATGAAATACTCTATAACTCTTACCATGGAGGCAAAACTTAATTCAAGGACTTTTAGACATCAATTATGCTCTATGGGTAACAGTTGACACTACCACATTGTGTCTTGATTTATGAGATGTTTTATAAATCAAGAACTTTCAAACAACAAGCTATTCCTCATAGGTAAGAATTGACACTACTACATTATGTCTTGATTTATGCGATGTTCTGTAACTCTTGTCTTAGAGGCACAACTTAGTCGAAGGACTTTCACACAACAAGTTATGTTTCATGGGCAAGAGTTGACAGTACCACATCGTGTCTTGATTTATGAGATATTCTATAATTCTTACCTTAGAGGCAAGACTTAGCGTTACGCCCCATGGGCAAGAATTGATACTACCACATTGCGTCTTGATTTATGAGATGCTCTATTGATCTTGTTTCTAAGACAAGACTTACCTCAAGAACCTCCCCCCAAAAATAATTTATGCCCAATGGACCAGTGTTGACACTATCAAATTATGTCTTAATTTATGAGATGTTCTATAACCCATGTCTTAAAGGCAAGACTTATCCCAAATGACTTTCAAATAACAAGTCATGCCCTTAAATTTACTTTGATATCAAGAAATGAAGATCCCTTTGTAGATTATCCAACTTTCTATTATTAGCAAAATATAATAGAAGTTGAGAAAAAAGAAAAAGGAGAAGAAAAAAATAAAGAAAAGAAAAAAAAGATTGAGGAAAAAAAAATATAAGTTAAGAAAAAAGAGAAGAATAAAAAATTCAAAAAAAATGTAAAGATTGAGAAAAACATAAATGAGAAGAAAAAAATAAAAATAAAGTTTGAGAAAAAAGAAAAAATGAGAAATGATAAAAAAAAAAAAAAAGAAAAAAAAGGTTGAGACAAATGAATTAAAAAAAAAGAGAAATGAAGAAATAGATAATGTTTGAGGAAAAAAATAAAGGTTGAGACAAATGAATTAAAACAAGAAAAAAAGAGAAAAGAAAAAACAACAATTACGAAAAAATAAAAATAAAAGTCGAGAGACAAATGAATATGAAAAAGTGTAACATTGTTTAAGGTATAGAGGAGCAAAAATAAAAAGAAAAAATCACCTATTATTGAGGCTATATCATGTAATTTCCTATTCATTGACTATTTGGTCCACTAGTGATGGGCAATGGGCTTAAGAATTCAAAGAAATTGAAGATGGATTCTTCAATCGTACACAGTACAACGACAAGAACTATTTATGGAAAACAGTAGAGGATATACACATTTGTTTTTGAAGGATATGAAGGTTAAGACAATTCATGAGACAAAAACACACTTAATGATTTTGAATCTTGGATAGGAAGAAAAAAGGATTAGTCTAGAATATAAATGGAATGAATTTACTCAAAGAAACAATAAAGAGAATGTAGAAACTAATTAGATTAACGTTAAAAAATGACATACAGTATAAGGTAGAAATAGAAATAAACTTATAAATGAACTATCTTGCATGAGGTAACCAAAGTTCATTATAGTGATAAAGGATAAACCTATAATTCACAAGTTTGTTCAATCTTCATATTCAAAGTTAGCTAATGAACTAATAACCTAGAAAGTGTATTTATACTAGCTATTAAAATGGGCCTAGATAAATACTCAAAATACCCTTTTAGGCTTAAAGTTAGCATTAGATTTTGTTCAAACAACATAAAATACAAACTCTAGTTTTTGACATTACACCTTTTATCACTAAAATGCTTCCGGATACATGGTTCTGTCGAATCAAATGCATCTCTCTCAGATACATGTGCAACGAATTCCAAAAGTCTTAAAAAGAATGTAACCGAATCTCTTTAATTGAGGAGAAAATTACATTGTAACGACTTCCGAGGATGTAAAGTATCCCTTAGCTAAAAAAAGATTGAAATTTTCAAATTCTCTACCGATCTTTACTGAGATTTCAATTCCTTTATTTTGTGTAATTCTTCTTTGATTTTGAGTTTAACTATATTTTTTAAAAAAACTTTGATCTCTCCGAATATGAGATATACCGTGATGACCAGTTTTGTTGAGACATTCTGGAATATGGATTTTAAAAAATAAATATGATGCCTCTAAATCAATGGATTTGTTATCCACGACTATTTCTCATACGAAGATCTCATTGCTGCATAACAAAACAGTTGGAAATTAATGAATCTAAAAAAAGGATACATGTCAGATACATTGTTGAAGAAAATTCAACATCAATCAAAATTCAAAATGATCTGGGTGTGAAACTGTTTATGGAGTTGAAGAAACATGTATCTGATTTTCGAATGTATCCCTTTGTGCATTACTATGACGGAGGAAGAAATTGGTTGCAACAATAATGGAGAAATTACATGTGAGTCAGATACATGCATAATTGAGTATATAGATAGTACGAATCACATACACGTACTATCACATACACGTCATATAAATTTCAAATACACAACTGATTGATTAGGTTAACAATCTATGTAATAACTAGATACATAATTTTCTATTCAAGTACATAATCTATAATTCAAATACATATAATATATTCAGGATATATAAAATTTAGTTCAGATAGCTTGATTATGCATCTGTTAGTTGATTATCTATCTAGAAGTTCTGAAATATTGAGTAGAAGTTCACATATATTCTCTTGCTTATCACTTTTATTCAATTTCTAGAAACAAGACATGTCTAACACAATGTATCTGTGTGCGCACCTATTTTCTGAAGTGTTTATCTTAGGACAATCAGTAGTTATTTTAGAGTTTCATGCTTGAATGGTTCAACATTCTTTCGAGTTAGAGCTTTCCATGATGAGCATAACTATCCATTGAAAGATAGGGTGTACTCATAATGTTAGGTCGCAATTGGTTTGCAGGTGGGATAGTTGCTCCAAAGTGTGTGAATCATAAAATAAAACACCTCCCCTCCCCCCTAAAAGTGTTACACGTGAAATAGGCATGGACAGATTACATGAAGACATGACACTCTAAGGAGCGGGCAAGGAAGATAGTGGGGGTGACCTGACTGATTGATACTAACAATTGCCTGGATACTTATATATGTTGGATATAGTGTATCTAAATTCTTATATGAGGATGCATAAGTTACAACCGAATGAGTTCTTCTTCTCTTTTTTTTTTTTTTTCAAAAATAAATGTTTGTGGTTTGATGACCATTTTATTCATCTGTAAAGAAAAGGGGACAAGAGGACCAATCCGAAAAAGAAAAACAAAAAAGTCCAGGCCCAAAATAGAACTCGCTCCAAAATAAAGAGGAAAACAAAACGTTTCCTAAAGTAGTATAAATATCTGCATTTTTTCTTCAAGTACAAAGTACTCTTTCTTTCTACTTGCTGCTGCCTTGTGAGTTGAACCATGCTGTCGAAGTGTTGCCGCTGGAACTTGCAAGCTGAAGTTCTTCCTCCTTTTGGTCGAGTTCAAGCATGAGCCTACAATGGTGATTGTTGAGCTCTGTCTACCCTCTTCACTATTTCATAGTGAGCTTCTCTCTTTTTCGTTCTCTCTTTTCTTTTCATTTATTAACCTAACTTTTGATCTCGTAGGTGGTTGGGTTTTAACCCCAAGGAACCATAGAAGGAATACCATTTTCACCAGATCATGAGATACCAATATGTTTTCTCTCTTGTCTTTTCTTTTCCTTTTTCTTTTACTCCATTTCTGACCTATTTATCCACATTTCAGGTGAGATTGAGATTGTGGCAGTCTCGATTCTTCTGCATCTACAACTGGTGATCCATGGTAGTGCAACACCCCAAAAACCTCTATTTTTGGTGCAGGTTTTTGATAGCTAAAACTTTTAGTCCTAACTTTTATTAGCACTGTTGTAATGTCTTCTTCTAGGCATGCTCTTTCATTAATTATGGCGTGCTAGTGTTTTTGGATGACTGTAGCTTTGTAAATATTATTGGTACATCCATGCTCTTACAACTTGAATGAATTTCCTATTTTCTTGTATTTGTGATTCTTCTTTTTGTTCCTCATTGTGGTATTATCTTTGTCTTTTCACCCTGATGTTTGGGATCTATGTTTTATCTATGTTAATCAGTATTTTTGTATGTGTTAGAAGTTCATGAAAATTATGAAATTCCTATGTCATTTGTGATTCAATCAGCTCATTGGCTAAGGAATCTTCCACAGTGTTTCCTTCCTAGAATATGTGCATGACTATAACATTCATCTCCTGTACATTCTTCCTAACCTTATCCAATAGCTCTGCTAATTCCTAAGGCACTTTCCACTGTTGTAGAATCATTTTTCTGAGGCCAAGGGAGTCTATTTCAAGAATAAAGTCAATTATGTTCTTTTCATGACAGTACTCCAAGGCTTCTTTTATTGCTAATTATTTAGCTTCTGTGTTAGTGCCTGCTCCCAATCCCTTTGCTCTTGCATATATTAGATCTACTTTGTTATCCCTTAGGCAGAAACCACAGGAACTTATCCCAGGATTTCCTCTGCAAGCTCCATCAGTGTTTTACTTCACCTGCTGGTTCTCTGGCTTCCTCCAAATTCCACTGTGATAGTGCTAGTTGGGCTTGTGGGCTTTTATCTTGGCAATAACTTCTAGCCATGTCCATGCTCACTCTTTATCTAGGGATATAGTATTTTGATAACCTTTTTCACCACATCATATATCTGTACGACCATTCCAGTGAACTGTACAGTTCCTCCATGTTTAATATAATTTCTTCTCTTCTATAGAGTCCAAATTATTATAGTTGGTATTGCTCTATATAACACCTTTAATTTTGTTGGTGCTTACTTCCACCAAACTATTATAAGCTATTGAAGTTGCATGTTCTCCACTTGAATACTTGCAAAATAAGCAAACTGCCTTCATAGCCTCATGGCTACAGGGGATGTTAGAAATAGATAAGACATTATTTCCTTCACATTCTCCTCACAACACCAACACCTTGATACCAACTATATTCTCATTCTTTTAAAGTTATCATCAGTTGCAATTCTCCTTTTCCACAACCTCCGTATAAAAAAAATTCACCTTAAAAGGCAAACCTTTGGCCTAGATGAAATCATAATCTCTCCTTGTCTCTTACTTGTGATTCCAGGCTGTTTTAACTAAGAACATGCCATGAGTACCACCCATCCACTAAGGGAGATCATTAGAGTTACCATTCCTAAGAGGCTTACTATTTCTAATGATGAGACCAACCATTTCTTCTGACAGTTGAGATAATAGCAACTCTTTATCCCATTCTCCATTTCAAACAAAAGCTTGGACCTCTATCTCCTCATCTCTAGCATTGTCCCTAATCATGCCCAAGCTACACCTTCAATCTGAAGATAATGGATTCTTTGTCAAATATAGTAGCCCAACAACAGTTGGGGTTGAATCCCAAGGAAATACATAGAATTGTGGCTCTTAACTATTATAATCAACGGGCAGAACTGAAAAAGTAAATAGGGATTGTAGTGGTAATATCGAACAAATAACAAATATCAACTCTGGTTGTAATAAGTTGTAGATGAACACTAGGATTTTGTTTTCCCTAACTTCTCAATTCAATAGGCTTATTGTGCTTTTATTGAACCAACCCGATATCTTGCATGCAGAATCTGATAAGTTATGTACCATCAACTGTCTTTTGGACTAGTTAATGGATTCCACCCTTTACCTTTTGAGTCTCAAGATGTCACCTTACCAACACTTATCCGTGATCCCAATTAACTATTACCCTTTGGGTCTCTAGTTATTAGATGTTAGTTAATGATTTTACTTAGATAATACCTATTAGCATGGATCGACGATTAATATTCAAATCATTGTTGTCATTATCTTTTCCTAGTCACTACTCTTTTTTTGGAGTAAGTAGCAATAATCTAGGTAGGTGACACGACCCAAAATTAGGCCTTGTTAAATGGTTATTTCAATCCCAACAAGGACCGAAGATTGCCCCATTAACCCAACCTAACCATCATATCAAACAGCAAGTGCCGGATGAACTCCGAACATATAATAAGGTAGCGGAAAAAAGACTAATGATTATGACTTAAGAGATGTCTAATCAATTCATTTACATCAATATACTAACCAATATACCCAAGTCCACAATCATACACAAAGCCTCTACAAATCCGATGTCTATAATATTTCGGGAGATGCCCCTGATAATAGCCATAAGCCAAGTCTAAAACAAATCTATAACATAAGATTGAAAGACTATAAAATGTATGTCTTCCGAAGTATGGAAGCTCACTACTTCAATGTCAACACATGAACCACTCGAACACCTGTCACTACGCAAGAAAAGAAGAAGAAGCTTTGGCCCCTATGTCGCGTGGGCACATAACGTTGGAAGATGGTTAACGGTTGGAGCGCTAATATGTAACTCAAGGATCAGGATAAACTAGTACCGTTATTTAATACCAAGTCAAACCATCATATGCAACCATATTTATATACGTACACATATATAGATTCATCACGTGCCAAAAAGGAAAAAACAAGGCTTAGCATGCCTTTTTGAAAACACTCAATCATGAAAGATGTAGTGAAGGACTCCAACCTTCCACCCTTCTAGCTAAGAATGTTTGAACCTCTAGGTTATATTAAGCAAAAGGAACCTAACCTCTAGCTGTCTCATCTATTATAGAAAGAGGACCCTAACCTCAAGCCATCATGTCTTATATGGAAAGTGGACCCAAACCATAAGCCGTCGTATCTTGTATAGCAAGTGGACCCTAATCACGAGCTGTCTTATCTTGCATGGCAAGTGGACCCAAACCACACGATGTCTTATTTAGCAAGTGGACCCTAACTACAAGCTATCACATATATAGCAAGTGGACCTTAACCATAAGCATCACATATACATATAAATAGCAAGTGGACTCCAACCACAAACTGTTGTGACCATCATTAGTCGACATTGGGACTCTAACCCCTTTGTCTATGCATTAACACCCATTTAATTCAACACAAAAGGACTCTAGACTATTTATCCAATTCAAGTCGCTAAGGCTACAATCCAACATCATATATGACCACATGGTATTTATAAAACCAATTAAGAACCAATCCTTTAAATAGGCCAATGGATTAGTTCATACCACAATGCAAATCCATTTATGGTCATTAAGACCTTTACAAACTATTCATTCTTCATTAGCATTCTTATACCAAAATTTAGGTCAAAACGCGATTTAATTCCATGCTTAGGGACTCCAGCCCTTTTAGCCATCATACCACCAAAGTCATTAAATTAACTCATCACATGGCCATCAAGGCCTTTATATAGCCATTTACCAAGAATTCATATTCATTAGGTCAATTTCATAATTCATTCATATTCATTGGACCAAAAGCATAGCTCAAAACACCATTAATATGTGACTAGTTACTTCTTTTAGACATTTTCACAAACACCTTGAGGGTATACTTTTATCAAGACCAAAACCAAGGTAGAAACCATCAAAATTAGATTACTCATGACCCTTTTGTTAAACCACAACCAACAAGCACCTACTTATGCAAATCATTACCAGAAACATATATGTAAACACAAGTTAAGCAAGAGTAAACAATGCCCAACACTATGCATCAAAACCCTCAACATTTGATTTCAAAACCACTTTTTACAAGTCAAAGTCATTGTTTAAAACACATGATATTTTGAACTAACAATGAGGGAAGAGTCACATGCCTTATATAAGATGATTCACGGAAGGAACTTGGCCCCTCTTAGCCTTTGGATGAACACTTGAGAAACCTTAGCCTCCAATCTTCAAGACTGAGTTAGAGAGTGTTATTGGTGAGTTTTGATCTTCTAATAAGTTCTATAGAAGGCTACAATATGATATATAACGTGGGGAATTTTGGGTTTTGGGGTGGGAAATGTCTAAAAGGTCCGAGCTTAAAATTTAAAAACTTATTCCCAGGAGGGTACGACGTACCTAACTAAACCGTATCCTAGGGTACGAGTGGTACCCTAACTCGTACCCTAGGATCACCATAGACCTTTAAACTGTCCAAGATACGACTACACATGCATAAATCGTACCCTAAGGTATGAGTGGTACCATACAAATCGTACCCAAGACAGTGTCTACTAGATCAAGCTTAACACATCATACGACTAGGAAACATACGAACCATACCCTAACATACGACTTGGGAGAGGCTAAACTGTACCTTGGACAGAATGTAACCCTCACTACACTACCTAACATACGAGTGAGAGTACACCAAACCATATTTTAAGGTACAACTAGTACCTTTAAGTCGTACCTTGCCCAAAATATTCAAAACTCAAGAAAATTTGCAAGGGCCAAGGTTTAGGGTGTTTGAGCGTGATCCTAATATTTTCAACTGCTATGACATCTATTAAAATGAAGATAATACAATACATGCATGGGTATCGATTTAGAACAACATAACACTTCCCCTACTTCATCAATTAGCCAGGGTTCCCACAACCTATCTGAGGGTTTTAGCCTCTCATGCTTGTGAAATAATGGACAACATTCATAATTGAAAGCATAAGATGAAATTACAATAAGCACAACTGAAAACCCAAAACTAAAACTGAATTAACTACTAAAATTAATACAAAATAATCCCAAGACCAAAATCGAATCTCAGAATCACCAAATATGTTTATAATTATAAAGAGTGTGTCACCTCTACTAAAAAACACATAAAGGGTATTTATAGTACATGAGGAAACCCTAAAAATCAAAGCCCGAATGAAAAAGGAAAAACAGAGCCATTGGCCACTAACTTAGGTCACATATAGTTCGCTAGTACTACATGCGGTCCACATTACTCTTTAGATTTTGGACTTTTAGTACTCACTGTAATACCCCGCATTTTCGGGCTAGTCTAGGAACCGTCATTCTTACGTGTATAAGCTATAATCCAAGTGATTCCCATGTGAATGCAAGTTTCAAAATATTTATCCTCATGTTTGATTTGCTTTTGAGGTTAAAAATATTCATAGGAATCACTTAGAGCCAAGTTGAGCTAAGATCATTTGATTCGTCCAAAATTTGATAATTCGATTCTACAAGGTTCTACTTTAAACATCTATAACTTTTTATATACATTGAATTTTATAGATCAAGACTGAAAAAATTGTAGATAATTGAATTAGCTTTCCAACGATACCAATTTCACCAAAATACGATACCCGAGTAAAAAGTTATGCCATTTTTCGTGTGAGGCAGTAAGCCGAAGCGATCTCGACGCATCGCGTCGACTGCGACCCGACATGAAAAGCTGAAGTGGATCCAAAGCTGTTTTACATGTTAATTCAGTTCCTAAAAGGTCTAGAAACACTTTGGTCAATTCTCTTCACCCAAATATGCCCCTAACACTTAATTTCAACTCCCAAAACATTACATACATTATTAATCATCTTTTTTCTCTCCAACAAAACCCTAGCCTCCTCGAGAACACTAAGAACTCCTTGAAAATTTCTTTAAGAAAAGAATCAAGAATCAAGTTTTCTAATTCAAGAATGCTTTCAAGTTTGTGTTTCTCTTTCAAGATTAAAGCTTCAAGGTATGTAGGAGTTCATCCATGGGCCCTCTTTCACCCATGGAGTCCAAAAACTCAAATTTCAAGTTTAAAGTATAATCTTTAAATGTTCCCATGAATTTTGTTTATAAATTTTCATGAATCTCAAACTTTCATCATGTTTCCATGAAATTGTGGGTGATATTAAACCTTACATGTTTGAATGGTATTGTTTGCCAAATTTAAACTCTAATTGGTGATTTTAGAGGTGGAATCATGCTATTACTACTATTTTTAACTATTATCATGCTTGGGCTAAACCATGAATTACAAGTGTTTTATGAAATGCCTCTAAGAATGATTTTTGAACAAAGGCTTACATATCATGATTTAACTAGTTTCATGATAAATCCCCAAGTCATGGATTTTGCCATGTAACTCTATTATTCCCTCATGATTAAGACTTTTTAATGTCCGAGTTATGAATTTTACATGTTTGGATGAAAATCCATATCCTATTTTATGTGAATTCGATGTAAATCCTCAAATCATGATTTTAGTTATGTAAGCATGCTATGCTCCCATATTTTTAAGATATTCCCATGTCCAAGTATTAATCTTGATATGCTTGGTAGAATGACCATGTGAATTGAATAGGGTAATCATGACATGTTACCATGTGTTCTCATCCATGTACAAGTCCATAACCTCCAAATGTTTGACAAAATGTCTAAATAAAAGCATTGTTGACAATCGACTATTGTTATGCTATTATGATAACCATGTTCTTCATGAAATCCCCAATTTATTGTATTATGGATTGTTGATGTTGGTCATGTATTCAAGAATGACATGCCTTGTCAGTTTTCTTGTACCCAAAAATTTAGCTGTGTGCCTAGAATCAGTGTCATGTTTTCAAGATACTTTCAATCAAGCCATGATCCATACAATTGAATCAGTCTCATGACTCAGAAAACCCAGTAAACTCAGTAGTTCCAGTAATCTTAGAGATCTTAGAAATATAGTAATCTTAGTAGTATTCCGTCAGTCCACGGAACTCAGTTAACTCAGTCTAGTTCAGTTCAGTTAATCATGTTTAGTGTCTATTCAGACAGAAATAGGATTTAGCACTGAGTGAACCCAAGGATGGGAACTCACCTGCCAGTAAAGGGTGTGATTCTTAGAAGTAATCCTTGCGTTCCAGAACTACGAAGCCAACGTAGGTTGAGAGATCTAACTTGCCAGTTGAGGTTTGATGAGGTGGCTTACCTTCCAGTTGAGGGTGTCCACCATTCTCATTTAAGTACCTGCCAGTTGAGGGTTACTCACAGCTTGTCCTTATCGGTGGCGCGATATTGACACCCTTCTAATTGGGGTTACAGATTGGACCCCAACTCAGCTATATTGCTTGATTTGGGGTATGTCGGTTAGATAACTACTTCCCACAGATTCAGTTTCAGATTCAGTGTAGAACTCAATTCAGTTCTACAAAATTAGGACTGTCAGATACAGTCACCCAACTTAGTAGAGAACTCAGTTCAATTCTACAGATTTAGGACTGTCAGATATAGTCACTCAACTCAGTATGGAACTCAGAATAGTTCCACAGAAATAGGACTTTCAGATACAGTCCCTCATTTATCAGTAATACAGTTATTAGTCATCCCAGTGTCAGTCACATTCACAGTTTCAGTCACAGTCTCAGTCTAGTAATCAGATCAGTAACTCAGTTCAGTTTCAGCTTTGATTGACCATAGCGTACTTTTATCAGTATTTCAGTACCTCAGTTTATAGACTATTTCAGAATTATGTTATACGCTTGGTCTTGCATTCTCAGATAATACAGTTTTCACAAATTTATGCTCAGTTATCTCATGTTACTCAGTTAGTCCATTTCTCATATGCATAATACTCTACAGTTTTAGTCTAGTTCTTCAGACTAAGTACAATCCAATTTTACATACCCAGTATTCATACAGTATCTATGTGTTGTCATATCCCAGCTTCAGTTATACTTATATCATTAAAGTAAGTTTTACAGAAACTAAGTGTAGAGATTCACCAGCTTATCAGATTATGTTTATTACTCATGTTTTAAGATGTTTTCATATTTCTATTTATTCTAGCTTATTGGTGAGTCTACTTACACTTAGTATGCATGTTTTACGATTACATATGAAATCAGTTTTACTTATTGCATTCACCCCTACATACTCAGTACATTTCAGAAGTACTGATCCACATATATGTCTGTGTGGCTACATTTCCTCATAATATAGGTACCAGTTATAGCCTACACATCCCGATCAGACAGTTGCAGATTCCATCTAGCAGGTGATGAGTTCTCTTACTTTGGAAACTCCAGATAGTTTTAGTTCATGTACAGTTCATTTACTTTCATGTGTATTGATTAGTTGTAGTTGGAGGCATGTAACAACTATCTATAGTCTGTATAGTAGAGGCTTCATAGATGTCATTCAGAGTCGAGTTATGTAAATTTCAGTTTCATCCTTCAGATTTATCAGATTGTAAAGCTTCATCTGTATTGTATCTATTTTAGATCTTTAGCATGACTATTTCCGCACAGTAAAAAACTATTTATAATTCCATAATTCAGTTGCTTAATAGTATGCCAGTTCATGGGTTAGCTTGGGATCACATGTGGTTCCAAGCGCCGTGTGACATCTCGGGATAGATTTTTGGGGCGTTACACTCACCTTACCCACTTGCGGTCCAAGTAGACATAGGTAAGTGTCAAAAATTTTCCTTCTCTTCTTGCACTTCATGGATCTTCAATTCTTGCACTTACCTTAGCCATATATGGACTACAAGTGCTATATGTAGTCCACAAGTGGACATAGGTAAGTGCCATGTCTTCAAATTCCTGCAACCAAGCTTCTGGACTTCAAGTTCTAGTACATACTTTGGTCACATATGCTCGATAAATGCCATAAATGCCCCAAAATACTCAAGTAAGTAGCCAAAAACACTATTTTTCATATTTTTCTTGAGCTTAGCATACAAAACCTAGTTTACTATAAAATATACCCACAACACATCATTTCTAACAAAACAACCTATGAAAGTTGTATATTTTCATCGTTTAAAGTGTCGAAAGTGCTATATTTCTATAGCATAGCAACACCCTCAACTTAGAACATTTGCATGTCCTCAGGCAACACAACAAATAGAAAAAAACATGACATTTAACTAAAAGTCTCTAAGCTATCCAGGGCAGTCAGTCAACACTTTAAGCTTAAAATACATTACCCAATCCCATTTCAACGTTTCAAAACCAACTAGCATAATCATAAAGCACAATAATGTGACACAAATGGATCAAGATATGACATTACATTAGCATTAGACAACCATGCATATATACAAGTCACACTACCTAAACAAGTATGAATCTAGCAATATGACTTATATGCCCTCACAATAAAGAAATCCCACTCACTCATATGAAATCAAACATGTCTATGCTTGGATGGCCAAGAGACACTCACACTGAAAAGAGAAGTTCCATTCAATGTGCATCAAATACCATAGGCTTGGCCTTATTTGTTTTACCTTAGTTTTCAAATAGTCAAGTTAGGATCACTATAGGACTTTATTAGGCTTGTAATGTAGGCTTGGGGGGTGGTTGTATGGTACATATGGATATATCAACTGATTAAGCCTCCTTGGCACTACACTAACTTGGGGATCCATATTTTAACCAATTTTGTTTATTCCACCCTTGTTTCTCCCTTTTATTTTCAAGCACATTAAAGTTGGGTGTGGTTTTCTTATTTTTTTCTTTTTTGACTTTTTCACATTTTTCTTTTTCTTTTCTACCACACCATACCTAACACTACTTTTTTTTCTCTTATTTTTCCCTTTTCTATACCCACTCTACATTGCGTACGCCTATGATAGCCACCCTCAACTTAGGTAACTTGCCTGAGTTGAGGTGCACAATGTCCAAAGAGGACCACAACCAAAACGGGTTCATTGTGACATAAATGGAAAGGTGAAAGGTGAAAATAAAGAAATAAGCTATAAGACTTAAAACAGGATCAAGGAATGCTATTTCACAATGGAAAGGTCATCTAGGCTAAAAGTGGACTAAAATAAAAAATGACCTATGATCCTTTCCAAACCAACTATCCTACAACCTAAGCAAGACAAACCATGCAAGTTCTGAATTCAACACACAAAGGGAACTAAGTAGCATCTCACACACACATGGCAATAGAGTCAATATTATAAGCTACCACCTATCTAGTTCATGCAGTTGTTAACAACTAATTATCATGCCCCTAATCCTAATGCCATAAAAACATCCACAATAATTACACGTATATACATTCACGCAGTTCTAAAATAATTTTAGAGGGGTATCATTGTTTTAAAAAATCAATCAAAATCATGAAAACTACCCTAAATACATAAAAATCTCCTAATTACACCAAAATACAAAATAATACAAAACAAACACAACACAATACAAATATTTAACCTACAAATGCCATTTCTGCAACCATGCCGTGATCGATAGGAAAAACACGATAATAAAAACCCACGACGACTATGGTTTGATCCACCCCAATTAAAAGAATGTAGACTATCCCCAATACATAAAAAATAAAGTAAAATAGACGGAATGAGAACACACCTGGGATGCACTAAGCGTTCGTGTCATTAATATCCCCAGAAGGGGGTATATCCACTGGTGGAGATGGTGGTGGTGACAATGTACTACTAGAGGAGGAACATGCTACTATCTCATCACATATCTGTCTCTCAACAAATGCAGTCTCATGAGAATCATAGGTAGCCCTTTTTTGGGCCTGCTTATACAACATATCTGAATCCTATAAGTTCTTCTCTTGGCCTTTGTTGGTCCCAACAACGTAGACCACCTCATTATTCTCCACAAAAAGGTTTAAATATCTAGGTCCACGCAAAGGCAACGATTGAATAATTAAGGGTATGATAGGAGGGATGAAATTCATATGGATCTCTGTGAGAGAGTGCACCTCTACTCTCAAAGTATCCATCTCCTCTCTAATGCCTCCTAGAGCTAACTCCTTAATAATTGTGAACCTATCAACCACACATCTCTAAAAGGAATCAATACATGACTATAGATTAGTAGTAGCTATGACATAGAAACTGTGTAGGCAGACTCTCATCTAGCCCCTGCCATCTCTAGTCCATTCCAGACCCATGGACGAATCTGCTTATACAAAGTCACCACCTCTTTCTCTATATTCTCTATTCTTCTGGTGGTGGCGCTCTGGCTATCCACTAAGCTCTACAAGAATGCATGAGAAACTAACACCATTCCTGATGCAGCAATTGAAGTGGATAGGTGAGTAGTCCCTAAAGATACACCAACCGACTCTGAGGTTGACGCTAAAGCTGATGTGGATATCGCAGGGGTCCCCTCACCTTGTGTACTAGCCTCGGGGGTCTCTCTATGCTCCCTTATCATAAAATATCTACTATCTCTCACTTGTTCTCTCTATATATCACTAGGATTTGTGGAACTAAAGGGTCCTCATTCTAGACTGGAGGTACTATGGCAAGCCCACTGTGTCTCCTGGGAAGGGCTGGATGTACCAGATCCTTCATCATCTTTGTCTATGCAGTGGCTGTCACCTGTACTCTATAATTGATTCTCCATATCTCTGGTACACTGACATCATCACACAGTCTCTTAATAAGATAAGGAAATGACAAATTCATCATCTCCCCAAAGGCTCTATCATGAATCTCATGCCGAATAATGGCTGGAAATTCAATATCATACCCGACCATCATACTAGCAATTAGAGAGGCTCCTTCCCAAGTTAATTAAATATCTAAAGTAGCCAGGAACAAGCTATATCTGATGAGTGACCACTAAAAGCCGCAAAAGTCAATGATGCCTTCTTTATCATGCTCTGTCCCTTGATCCAAGGGGTCTCATCACCCAAAGATGAAATATAGCCGACGATTCACCAAGCCATCTCAACTTTCTTATGTCTATGCTCAGCCTTCCTCATAATATATCTGTTATATGCGACTCTCAATCTATAGTCATACTCTACTATGGATGCTGGGGCAATATAGTATGGACCAAAGAGAACATAACAAATTGCCGCTGTTGAAATATCAACCTTGATCCCTCTTACAAGGGTCTTCTCAAGCTGTGGCTTCTCCATATGTCTCAGAAAAGTTGTAGATTTATACATAGGAAGAACTACTGTGGCACGATATGACTTATAAAAATCCCACACCAAAGTCAGGTTTTAAGAATTGAGTGGTCTAGTTATCCAATCCGACTAATAACAATCAAAAGCTACTGGCAATTATGGTGCTCTGCTCAACTTAGATAGCTCAATCAAGTGCTCTTAAAAAATGAGCCTCTTGGGCTGCCTGGTCTTTGAAACAAAACTGTCTCTCTCAAATATCATTTGAAGTCCCTCCATACACCATCTCATGTTTTTCTTCTCAAGAAGTACCTCTGATACATGTGTAGGGGAAAAAATCTATCCTTGCTGTGCTGGTGCCTCTGCATCTGGAACTGGCACATCATGGGAATCCTACTTTATACTCTTCTCATACTGGGGTACTATTAATGACTCTTCTTAAGCTGCAGCCTCAACTCATCCTGGAACCCCTCCTTAGACTGGGGGTCCTGAGCAACAACTTATGGAACTGCCTTAGAATATACCTTATCCCCTGCATCATCATTACTCAATGAAGGAGAGTTTGGGGATGACCTCCTAAATGACTTCATTCTTGATTGGGCTAGAGCTGCTTGGGCAGTCTGGACAACCTGAATGGCCTTAGTCCAAGACCTAGGCTAAGTGAAGGCTAGCTATCTGCCCGACTATGAGTCCTCTAGCAGATGCACATGCATAGTTCCTAAAATATCAATCTTAGATGCCTCACACACTTGTTCTCTAGTCACTTGGTGTGTCGCCTTATTCGTAGCTGATCTAAACTGTATAATAGGGTACTTCTCCACTGAGCCACTGGGCTCAGGGGACTTATCCCATCTCCTTAATAAATCAACCTTCTTTTAGCAGCTTTGGGTGCCATGTGTACTTGAAAAACCCAACGTTAGTTTCTAGAAGAAAATGAAGGATTGCAAAATTAGAAGAAAAACTCAAAATTAGGCAACTTTGAATTTTTCTTCAATTTTCACATCCCTATACTTGAATGCAGTTCCAACAAATCCAATGTTCATACACTTATCAATAATAATATTTGTCACTATAAACTATCATGCAAAACTTTTAGGATTCCTTGAATTCTTCAAGTGCTATATTCGAGTAGGGCATAATTAATACAAGTCAAATCGGCGTCAATGGTTTTGATCACACAACTCGAGGACAACATAAGGAGGTCATGGACTTGATCTCCCTAAGGATACAAGAATGTGCTTGGAGGACCTTTTTTGATCTCCTAATAAAGAAATATTGTGTTTGGATGATAGCTTAGAGCCGAGGAAATCCATGGCGCAGGAAGAAATAGAGCCCTTGTGGGTTATTTTCAAAATAGCCAGTTTGGGATATTTTTGTAATAGGATAGTTAAGCAAAGGCAACTACTATAAATAGGTGCCTTAGACATTTCATTATTTAGTTTTTGTTGATTAATTTACATGATTTATTCATAAGAATGCCATTGGAGTGTTTGAGTGCTCGAAAAAGCATATGTTTAACCTTGTTTAAAAATGTTGGTTGTAAGGAGGACCTAATCTCCTTTTCGGTCACGTAATATCTAGGTGATAATTGATAATACATTAAGAGAGGTTTTAGGGTTTGACATACCCTTTTGTTATCAATTTTGTGTCTATCTTTCTATCATTAATATTCTATCCCTCTATCTTTACTTTTCCGCATTTAGATTCGAGTCCTCGTGGCTAGGATTCTATAATTTTGTATCAGAGCAAAATTTGATTTCGTTCCTACGAAGTCAATCTTGGGTTTGTTATCTTGAAAATCAACAAAAATGAAGTGTCAAAATTAAAAATCCCCCAAAAATTACTATTCACGTTTTTGGTCTTAGGTCAAAATTTGAGTCCTAGATTTTGTGTTTTTCTTGTCTTTCGTGTGTTATATTTTCATTCCCTAATACTATTAGATCCCATACATCAAATTTGAGCTAAATCAAAGTGAAATTGATGCTTATAGAATCATTGGAGGCTTGGATTTGAAAATAAAAAGTTTAAGGCGTGTTGCAAGATTCTTAAGGTGTGTGTTTAGATTTGAAGTGTTGGGTGAAGAATTAGAGAAAAATGATTCTTGGAATATGTTTAAATGTTGAAGATAGTCTTGGTTCAAAATTTCTTTGCATTTTAATTAACAGTTTAAGAGAGAGAGATTTTTGAAGTTTTGGTGGTCTTGGAGAAATTCAAATCTTCAAGAGGAATTGTTGGAAAAACTTGGTTGTTTGATCCTCAAAAGTGAAGCAAAAGGTATACAAAAGTGTTTGTACAAGAACCATTTTGAAGATTCAAGGGAATATTCCGAAAGAGAGAATAAAAGGAGACCACTTGAATGTACAAAGTATACTTGGAGGTTGCCTTGGACGGGTGATGAGCGCCTGATGTGTGCTTGAACTGCACAAGTAGGTCAGCCGCAGGTTAAACCAGTGGGCAAACCTTCACCTGCATCCAACCTACCCTTGAGGTGTGTCCATGCTGCTGCCACAGGCCCAACACAGGTCAAGACAGTGAGCAAAAGTCCTCTTGCATCCAAACTACCTTCCACATGTGTCCAAGGTGCATGGAACCTGCTCCCAACCTATTGAAGCAGTTTAGCCAACGTAGGATGTGCCATGAACCGATTTTTGAGTCATGATGGTACCTACCATAACTCACTAGTAGTTAAGACAACACCGTAACCCGGAGCTAATAGAATAGGTTACCTTGGTAGGAACGTCAAACATGGATCCTATATGGGAACACAATATAGCAAAGATATTCCATAATAAATAACTAACATTTGAATACCAATCCCATGACCTGATATTATTAGTACAAGAGCATCTCTACATTCGATAATAGAAATTACAACTCAACATATAATAGTCTTATACATTCGTCTCGAATACAAAAGACAAAATAAGGATAGAAGGAGAAAAGGGCAACTCAAACTCAAAGAGTTCACCCTATTTCCTGATGATCAACGCCGCATAATCTCGACTCAATAGCAGCAACCAGAACTCGGGTCTGCACTAAAAAGGTACAGAAGTGTATTATGAGTATCAAAACACTGGTACTCTGTAGGCATTATAGGCTAACTGAGATAAATTATAATATAAGGTCGATATAGAGTATGGGAATAACTTAAAGTCAAGTTATAGAATTAAACCTGAATCTTCTTTGGTATCACTGTCTAAATAACTAATCAACTACAACAATAGTGCGACATTATATCCACATCTACCATAACTTTCATACAGGATGAGTAATCGTTTTGGAAGCATAAAGCCACATATATACAATAACAATCATGTAATTACCATAATCAATACAAATTTAATCATTAGAGTTTAAAGCAAAAGAACTTACAACAACGTCCCATAATGCCGGGAAGTAAACTCAAGGAAAACAATCAAAGAACTCGTCACAACGTCCCATACCACCAGAGAGTACACCAAAAGATCAATTCATCAATATATCAAGGCACAACTACACAAGCAACTCATCAAGCCGTGGGTTGTACGTTCCCACCATGGACTCTTATCGAGGTCTACAATCATCAGCAATACCACAATTTTACACAACGAAGCCGATATCACCATAACATGGTTATATATTTATTTAATCTCTAACTCAATAATAAACTTTATGTCTAGCCTCCATTTACATGAGCCACTAGTTTGCAAGTCTAGTAGTTTACTAGTCATCAAATAAGGAAAAGCTACAAGTTACCAATACTATTATTTAATCACCCATCTTAAATCCATCTTCTAGTTAGCCTCCTGATCATATAAGTCATCAACTAAACCACCACAACATCACATATTAGATGTCAACTTAACCATTCATCATACAATACTAGGTATACTATTATTGAGCATGTCATAACCTTAAGGACTAGTTTCCATATTTTAGCTAAGTATGATCCACCAACTAGTTCACTAGGCTTCTAGCCTACAAGTCATAGTTATTTATAGAGACAATTAGTTATTACATAAGCCACTTTACTAGGAGAAATTCCATAATGTAACCATTTATCCAAGTCAAGTAGATTTACTAGGCAAGCCCTTGGTTCTACACAAGATTACACATATCAATTAGCCTTAACCCAATACTTGGCATAATCTACTTCTAGTTACTAACTAGAGTTGACAAGGGTCACACCTTATCTAATAATTAATGACAAAGAATAGATAACAATTTACCAAGGAATTATGTCCCAAGTGCATAAATGGATTTTAGACACACACGGCATAACCTCACATCCATCCATGTATTCATATATATACTTACCACACATAACATTATCATATCATCACTACCTCTTTTGGATTCACCGAGCATCATCATAACATCATAATATCCTCAAAATTCACCGGGCATCATCATAACATCATTATATCCTCCAAATTCATCGGGTATCATCGTAACATCGTTATATCCTCCAAATTCACCAGGCATCATCGTAACATCATTATATCCTCTAGATTTACTACGCATCATCATAACATCATTATATCCTCCAGATTCACCAGGCATCATCATAACATCATTATATCTTCCAGATTCACCTGGCATCATCATAACATATTATATCCCCTGTATTCATCGAGAAACATCATAACATTATTATATCCTCTGAATTCATTGGACATCATCATAACATTATTATATCTTATGGATTCACCAGGCATCATCATCACATTAACATATCTTTCAAGCCAATGATATACACATACATATGTAGTCAAATCAATAAGCATATACAACCCATAATGATAGAGTATAAGTGATGTAAGGTAACATATAACATCATACTTTACTATTAATCATCACTACATAATATAAATATATGCATGAGCATGAGTATCTAAATGATATACGCAATCACCACTTTTCCAAGTTAACAAGTTTATTAGAAAGTCAATTATAAGCCAAGTTCATGCTCTCTAGATACCTCTTTTATTCTACTTTTCACAATACTAACCCCAAAGGAAAATACTTCACACAAACATTATCTTAATCATTAGGCTTGGTTCATAGGAAGAGTGGTAACATAATCAGAGGTTCACTTGGTGAACTCATCACTAAGCCAAGCGATATCATAACCATAGGTTCAATTTATAAGACCTTCCAAGGCTATCCATATCATGACAATAGGATAATCAATAAAGTATACACATTGTCCAACCATCGACCACATGCATAACCGATAATCGGGTTTAACCATTATAACCTCAGTAATGTAGCATAGACGTTCATCAAGTATCTAAGTCACTAAGAAATTACATAGTTCAAGCTTAAGGTGGGTCAAGTCCCACTCCTAAATCCCAATAATGCCAAAGTTCACTTCTACAATACTAACGTCTACCCGGAATTAGGCTAGATTATCTAATCACACCATAAGGGCTTTTCAATACTTACAAGGCCTATAATGGAAAATCTTCTTCAAGTATCCTTTCTAAGTCACCCCAAACACTAAGTCCAATTCATAACTAGTCATATCTAGGTCAATATACTCTTAAGGCTAGTCGACAACATCATTCTCCTCTACTAGAAAAACTAGGGTATTCTCATACTATTCATGAGACTACAAGTAAAACTATACCAGGTTCTAGGCTATAGTCAAGCATCATATTTTCTAAGTTTAATAGCCTACGAGGATCAACTAATCCCAAGTATCATCATTCACCTATTTATTATCTAAGACCCCCCCAATCTCATAAGATATCATAAATATACTACAATTAAGCTTAATCTAACTATAAGTAAGCCTAACCTACCTTGAGTCCAAATTGCTCACGAACCAACGATCTTTGGCTTTCCTTTTCTTGAAGCTTCTTCCACGAGCCAAGCTATCAACAGTATAATCTAAGCATCATTACAAGTTTAACAATACCCATTATGGCACCATTATGCCATGGGTCCATGATACTCCCAAATTACACCTCTCTTATGAGAGAGTAAACGGTCTTTATCAAATATATAACCCAACTAGGTTGGGGTCAAATCCCACAGGGAATATAGTGTTAATCAAGCCTATTTGTAATTAAATTGACTAATAGCTAATAGCTTCTTGTGAATGGGGTTTTTTTAGAGTTTAAATATATGTTACTGTTCACTTCATTTAGATAACTTGCAGCCAATATTTCAATGTTTCAACTTATTGTTATGAAAAAACTAGAGTTGTGTTAGCTATAGGTATTGACACTTGATATACAATAGTTGTAACATAAGATTGTCATGACATGTAGGAACAACAGATTATCGTTGTCGATGCTCTATCTAAATGTCTGTCGACCTATTTAGATATTAGATTACCTAATTTCCTCAAACTTAGGAAATCCTTGTACTCAACCTAATCTTATCTCGAGTTTATTAACCTTGTTTCAACATTAATCATTAGATGAAAATTTAATGCTTCCAAATACCCGTTGATAATTCACTACATATTAAATCGATTACTTGATTCAAACAAACCAATTGTAAGGTTTAATTTGTTGTTTGCAGCCAATAGATTATATACACAATAGACTGCACATTACTCCAAAACGTCTTCTTTTGCCATCTATTTCCCCAATTACCACTCTGTAGCTGATTGTTGTTCTGATCCGCTGTTCTGGTTCTCTTTGCCTGTCTGTCCTTCTCCCTTAACTCAATGATTCTCTTATTCTAATCCTCTACCTACTGCATATGCACTGACAACCTAGAGAAGTCCATGTCCCTGTTCAGCATAGCCCCCTTACATTCAAGCACTAAGTCATCCGAAAGGCTAAATACAAATTTTCTCATTTGGGCTCTCATATTACCAGCCATCTCCGAAGCATAATGTGCTAGTTGGTTGAACTTTATAGTGTACTCCATGACACTTATTTTTCCTTATTTAAGGTTCATAAACTCTTTGAATTTGGCCTCTCTCAACTCAAGGGGAAAGATCGATCAAGGAAGGCTTCTACGAACTCGCCCCATACTATGGGCTCAGCACTCTCACCTTTAGAATCCTCTCACTCATTATACCACTGGTTCGAAACTTCTTTAAGCTGGTAAGATACTAATTCCACCCCTTCTACCTCATCTACATGCATCACCTTGAAAATTTTCTCCATCTCACCCATAAACTCCTGTGGATCCTCCTCTACTTTGGAGCCCAAAAACTTGGATGAGTTTATTCTCATGAACTGACCCACCCTAGTAGCCTCATATGTGACCAATGT
The DNA here is from genome assembly GCA_030864225.1 of Capsicum baccatum var. pendulum. Lineage (NCBI taxonomy): Eukaryota > Viridiplantae > Streptophyta > Magnoliopsida > Solanales > Solanaceae > Capsicum > Capsicum baccatum. The sequence goes on from CM061557.1 coordinate 125,795,893, forward strand.
AGACCTAGTATCTTTCGACCATTGAGTCTGTGTGGCTACCAACTGAGCAAGCATGTGAATGGGCTATCTAAATTCTATATTTGATATGTCCCTCTGAGAAGACTTGGGACGATTAACTTTTGTTCTTGGAGCTCGGGGAGGATTGGAGATACTCCTGAAGTAGGAACAGGTTCTAGGGTGTGCACTCTATTATGGGTCCGTATCCCATGGGTGGAGCGGACTTCATCATGCTGAGTATTTTGATTGTTAGAGCGATGAGGAGGCATGACTATTTTCTGAAATATAATAGATCACTGATTAGGGGACAATTCTTATTAAGAATCTAACGCACGAACTAAATCACAAAAAGGGGAAACACTTCCTAAATGTCTAGTATACACCTGCTAATAAGTGTGGCGAACTACATACCCATAAATAAAACTCTACCCGATGTAATTTCACTGACAACCTAGGACCATGAACCATGCTTTGATATCAAGTTTGTCACAACCCAAACTAGGGTGTGGCCGTGACAAACATCCCGAACCAAGAAGGCCCGGGTGTCCTACTTTATTTGGTAATCATGCACAATATTCACATAATAAAAAAATTTGCTGATTGGCAAATCATGGTTTTGGACAATGAGGTTTATGAACTCGTGCCTTCTTTGGGGGACCACCTAACATCTCTTTATGACAGATTTTATCCATTTCTAAACATGTATCATTCTAATATCTTAAGTCATGAAAATGTAGTTTCTATGTATGTTTGAGTTTGTTATGGAATTATTTATTTTGGTATCGTTATACCAAGACTTTCCACATCATGTTTTCTGAGCCATAATGTAATAAGCATGATCTTTTCATTAACACATAGTTCAGAACACCCAAATATGCAATTCGCATAAGAGATTTCATGTTCTGAAAACATAAGTCAAAGCTCTGCAAAAGTTCTCATCCTTTTATAAACGAGTGGTGGTCATGTAATCTTTGACAAACCATGCAACTCTTTTCATTATATGATTATGTTCAATATTCATCAACATAAACAACCCTCTCTCTCTTTTGGAATCAAAATCATAATCCAAGTATAACATTATTCAAGACATTTAATAACATGCTTTTCAAGATGCATTCAAACGATTTCATAGTCTATCATAAGTAAATGAAACTCATCACAAGAGAGGGATTTTTTTCATGGATCATGCTCTCAATTCAATCATCAACCTTAAAACACATGCTTACATATATATAAAATTTCTAACCAATTTGGAGAAAGACCTAAAGGCCAAAACAATATCATGAACGCTTCTAAAACATGAATATATTAATAAATCCAAAACCCTTTTCTTAAAAACATGATTTCTATGTCCATAAGATTTTAGGAAAACCTCACGTACCTCAATCTCAGAAAATAATAGATGATTCGTGAAGCCTATGGAGTGGGGATTCCAACTCTCTAATTATCTTCTAAAATCAATGGTTAAATCTTAAGTTATTTGGGATTCTTGTTTGTAACCCTAGAGAGTGTTCTTGTGAATTAATGAAGAAAATAGGAATAATGTGGGCACTTGGGAGTATAATCCCATGTTTAAGCTGATAAGGGGGGGGGGGGGGTTGAAAAATACATAATATGCCCTTAATGAGATGGAGTAAAATATAATTGGGATCCTAGTTTTATGGACCACCGCAACACACCACAATCACAGTGGCTCACTGGAAATTGACGAATGGGACTCTTGAGGTCACTGTGATGCGGAGCCATCGCGTTGTCCCATTGGTTGGGACCTGGAGCTTTAGCGCGATGCGCCACAATCGTGATAGGCTACTAGAATTTGAAAATTTCTAAATAGACCCAATCCGCAATGTGCCAAACACCAAAATGATGGTGTTTTACGATTAGGACTTTAATTAGCCATAATTTCTTGCCTGGGTATTAGATTTGGGCGAATTTTATATCGACGGAAAGCTTATTCAATTTTCCACATGATAAAAAGTCAATATTAGGGAAATTATATATATGGTTTAGACTTTAATTATTTTGGAAGCCATAAAATGAGACTAAGTCTCTTTGACAATATTCTAGTTATTTAACTAGAAGAGCATATTACCACGAGCTAATGTATGGACGATTTTTTTTGTGAGGTGTTATAATATTACTCTTTCTTAGTTGATCATCCAAAATTCTGACAAAAACTAAAAAATAAGGTCAAGCGTAGAAGAAACCATCCTTAAGTATCAACGAGCTATCATCCAAACATCAATCAACCACAACCAATCTGAATTGAAGAAGACCGAATAGATTAACAAGGAGTAGGCTTAGACAACCTAAACACAAATGCTTAGATGATACTAATCTGAAAATAGAGGTTACAACTAAACTACTCTATCATAAATTATGACTTTAGCACTGAAGCTAGACTACTCAATCCTAACAATCAAAGACAATCTCGTAGATGGGTAAGCATCAATGATCCAAATCTATCATAACCTACAAACCACCATTCCAAGGCATCAAATGCAAAATTAAAGCTGACGAGTCTAAACCAAGGGCAAACACTCACTCTTCCTTAGTATCCAAGATCATGCATATCCCTAGTGGATCCTGCCAAAGCCAAAATTGAGGCATAGCTACAAAACAAATCATGGGGAAGGATAAACCATAGGCTGAAGCACAACAATCAGCTCCATATCTACAGAGGGCACAAATCATCAATGGACACCCAAGAAGTCACCAACACTACAAACCAACAAAACTTTAACAACTCAGAGAAATTTAACCTTAGATAGAAATTGGTTAATCTAATAGTCCATCTTAGTAATCAATACTCAATTTTCCAACTTAAGAAGTGGTAACAGAAAAACATCACCTATCCTCACCTCCTTTAATTCCAATAAAAAAAGAACCATGTTAAGGCAAGAATGAAGTATCTATCCCCACACCAATATCAAGATCAAGCTATCACTAGGAGACAAACCCAAAAAACCTGAAAGGCAAGCTCAAGACCTCTCAACATCAACATGACGACCACTATCAAGTGATAAAATAGTGAAACCATACAAGCAAACCTCAAATGGATCAACCTTGAAAAATGAGATATATAAGGATAGATAGCCAATACTAGAATCTCAAGAAACCAAGAGGCAAGTCCTAGATTCTCAAACTCATGAACAACTAATAAAATCAAATTGCCAACTCTAGAATTATAAAGAACCCAAAGAATTCCAATTAATCTCCACTTTTATAGCCCACTATAAAATAGACTTAATATCGCTAATAAAAGTGGAAAAAAGCCAATATCACATTGCTATAAGAGAGAAACCATCCAACTATGCTAGCTTCCTAGGTCAATGAATAAGTATCATAAGAAAAGGAATTCTAACTAGATAATGCTTGTCCAACCATTTATAAATCAAGGTAAGACCAAGATCAAACTATGATAATAATAATAATAGCAACTGAAACACTAGTATAAAGTATAGGTGGTACAAAAACTAAAATCAACATCAAGTACCATTATAGGGCCATAAGAAGGCTAATATACTGAGGTAAATGGGACTCAAACCTAAATATATACCCTTAGCAAAACTTTAATACTGATCCGCTCTATCCACTATGAAAAAAATCATCTACAAGGGTATTCATATAATCATGAACTCTATATCAAGGCGTACTGCAATCAATATAAGAATACCAAGGCATATGAGAATTGATAGGTTTGAAAATCATAATATACTCAAATAAAATAGTAAAGATAGAAAATAAAAAGTGCACCTATCATGGTCGAATATGAAGTCATATTCCTAACCTGATCGAATAGGCATGAATTTGAGTGGGTCCAAACTCAAACTGAGTCTCTGAATTACCAAATAAGGTGCTAAGTGACCTATCTCAAACTGAAGGTAACACATAACGATGAAACTATTCTGGATGAGCCAAATGACTAATAGTCCCATACTAGGGACACACTCTAGACCAATAATTGATCTCTTTATAGTTGTAGCAAACCCTGAAGCTCTAACCTATCAAGAAGCACGAGCTGATCCCAACTGGATGACCAAAAAATTCCAGGTTCACTCCCTACAAAAATGACCATCCTCCTCACAATCGTAGCATACCTCGAGAACTTTAGTATTATGGGGAACATATGATAACACATTCTGAACAACTAAGTTGCATATGGAGCACTGTATAAACTAATAACCAATGTTTCCATTACAACAACAAGATCTTGGAGTACTCTAAGGTACTTCAGTGTAACACCCCATGCTTTCCCTAACTTAATTTAGCCCTTAGAATGTCAAAGGCTAGCTTAAAAAATGAATAACTTTTATTCCATATGGATTTTTCTAGATTTAGACCCTCCATGGTGTAGATAATTAAATAAACTTTCCATCGATACCAATATTTCCCTAATCCAATACTCGGTTAAGAAGTTAGGGCAATTTTAGTAAGGTAGTATTCTAGTTGGTCAAGAACCGCATCATGGTGCAGGTAAAAATGGCAATCGTCAAATTTCAGTGGCCCTCTATGATAGCCCTACATTGCAAAGAACCTTATTTCCCATTTGTCTATTTCCAGTAGCTCACCACGATGGTGGCGCATCGCGGTGATGGCCTAAATGACAAATTAGTAGAGCATCACGATAGCTCTACATTGCAGAACTTCCAGTTCTCAGTCACCAAAAACTAGTGAGCCACCACGATAGTGGCGCATCACGATGTCATGTTAAATTGGTAAAACGTTTCCTTTTCCAGTTCTAATTAAAAGTTTAAAGAGGGTACTTTGGTCAATTCCCAAGCCCCCAATTCATCCATAGCAAGTATTTAAGCATATTCAAAGAGCTTTATGCTTAATTTCATCAATTTTTCTGTCAATAAAAACTTTAGAGCTCCAAAGATTCTTCTATAAGAAATCAAATTCCTCTATTATTTCTCCAAGAAAGCTCAAATTGAGCATTCCCAAGACCAGATAATCAAATACTCATATTCAAGAACTCAAATAGGAATAAAGAATTCAAGATTCTTCATCTAATCATCTTCCAAGGTATGTGGGGATTATGAACAAGGATCCTCTTCCATTCTTGTGCCCAAAACCAAGTTTTATTTACAAATTCATATGAATTTGAATGAGTATACATGAGATTTGAATTAGGGTTCATGCCCATTATTGCTAATTTCAAGATTATGTATTTTTGAGAGATTTTGAAGATGAATTACATGTCTATTTTTATATTTTTATGCCTATTACAGTAATTTCTAGATTTTGAGATGAATTATCATGGTTTTCATTATCAAGCATGAACTTTCTGATGTCTTTACATGAACTTGATGCATGGGTTATTAAGACCAAGTTTATATGTTGATATTTCAAGAAAGATGATGCTTTAAGAATCTCATGATCATATTAATTATAGATTTTCAGTAAAGTTTTGATTTTTTGATCCTCAAATAAGATTTGGAATCCACTTTATAGTTTCATTACTTATTATAGAGTTCAAATTATCTTTATTTATAGAATGACTCAGATAAAAGAATAATTGGTTTCATAATAAATGATTATAGTAGATTTTACAGTGGATTTCCAATAGAATGAGCATACAGATTTAAGGGGAGTAGTATTTAGCACCGAGCAGGAAGTATGGGATTAGCGTGCCCTATCTTCCACAGAACTACATAGCCAACATAGGTACAAATTATCAAATTATTACCATTTCAATATGGGTAACAGTTATAGATGTGATCACATAGCTCAGGTTATACTCCTTGGCTTGAGTATGACTCCTCTCCCTATTGTGAGGTTTTACCTAAAGAGGAACAAGTCATTATATTCCATGTTAGCTCATATGGTTTATGTCGATTATAAGAACCTCCATTTAGATAAAGTATTTCCCCTAAAAAATAGAATAATAAAAAAGGGTTTAGAAAACTAAGTGTAAAGGCTCACAATTTTATTCAGATTATGCTTTAAAAAAAGTTATTAGCTATAGATTTTGGCTTTCAAATTTTAAACTTATGAGAGTGAGTCCTTTCTACACTTTATAGTATGATTTAAAGAGAGAATACAAGTACAACTTTCAGAACTAAATGTTATGACTCACTAGATTTACAAAGTATGATTTATTATTCATGATTATAGATTTTAGAATTTTGGATATTCCAGCTTATGTGGGTTATTTACATTTAGAATGCATTGTTTTGCAAACTATGATGATGAGATAATGTTTTACTTATGCATTTCATCCCCATATACTCAGTACATCCTCAAAGTACTGATCCACATATACGTCTATGTGCTATATTATCTCATAATATATGTTCTGGTGCTCAGTTTTAGAAGAGTGAGTGAATTTTGAGTATTTTTATCTATATTCGATAGTTGGTAAGTCCTCATAAATTGGGGACTTAGTCATTCAGTTTATTGTCAGCTTATCAGTTTAGATAATTTAGTATTCTTTTAGACATTTCAAGTCAGCTGGGGTTTTTCCCAGTAACTCTCCAGTTATTAGTATTAGAGGCTTATCAGACTGCTAGATTTAATTTAGACTTACACTATTTTATTTTCAGAGACTATATTAAAATTATTCTTAGTTATCTCTGATGAATTTCTATATTTAGTATGAATTTTATGTCTATATTTCCCTTGTTATGAGATTCAGACTTAGTAGTAGGAATACAGGGTTAGCTTAAGGCTACTCACAGTCTTGAGCACCGTGTGATGTCTCAGGACCATAAAATTAGTATCAAAGACTAAGGTTTTTAAGAGTCTTAGGGAGTCAGACAAGTCGCATTACATAGAGTCTGGATCATAGTGTGAATCATGTCACATTTATGAGCAAGAGGCTACGAGATGTCCTTAGGAAATCATTCTTTTTACATGATCTATCATGCTTATAGTAGCTCTATCTATTTTTAACTCGTTCTCTTATGTGATAGTTAAATATGTGTTATCATTGAGCTAACGCCTAAATGAATGATAACCAGCCACCTAGCTTGTAGATCCTCTAAATAAGAATATATCCCTTACTGAGTTTTGGGCTACCTTTCAGGTGTTGGCCTAGGTAGTGATTGTCGATGTTTAGTGAAACTATTAGGCTATAGTAACACTTCAATAAGATAGGTATTTACCAGTAGTTAGCATCAGATATTTTATGAGAATGAATCCACCAGAGTTCTTTGGGTCAAAAGTAGGTGAGGAACCACAACTTTATTTAGATAAGGCAAAGAAGATCACCCAGATTATGCATGTTTCAATAAAGGAGAGTTTAGATTTAGCATCCTATAGGTTGAAGGATGTAGCGTATGATTGGGTAGTTATGTAGAACAATGGTAGAGATTAGAATGCAGCTTCTATGAGTTGGTAGGTAGTTTAAGATATTTTTCTTGACAGTTTCTTTTTGTATGAAATAAGAGAGGCTAAGATAGAGGATTTTATGAACCTGAGATAGGGCTCAATGACAGTGAAAGAGTACTTCCTTAAGTTTAATTAGTTGTCTAAGTATGCCCTTAATATGATTGTTGATCCTAGGGCATGTTTGAGTAACTTTGTTACTGGAGTATCTAGCTTAGTAGTCAAGGAATGTAGGACTGCCATGCTTATTGGAGACATGGATCTTGCTAGATAGATGATTCATGCTCAGTAGATTAACTCAGAGAAGTTTAAAGGAAGAGAGAGGGGAAATAAGAAGGCTAACATATGGCAGTTTGAGTATGGCCAGGCTAGGACTTAAGGATAAAAATATTCATAATTTTAGAATTATTCATCTATGCCTGCACTATCTTCAGCTAGTGCTCCCACAGCTAGGTAGGAGTAGTGGGGTAAGTCTTCTATATCCAAATTTCAAAATAGTGTGAGTAGAAGGCCCAAATAACCTCCATGTTATAAGTGTGGTAAGAATCATCCTGGAGAGTTATTGGCTAGAAAGAAGGGTTGTTATGGTTGTGGTAAGTTAGGTCATAGAAACAAAGAGTGTCTGCAAGCTAAGTAGGAAAATAGAGATGTTCGTCCCCAGACTCAGGCCACTAGTGCACTAGCTCCTCTAGGTCGCCCAGTCCCTCCTTAGGGTATATCATCCAATACTGGTGGCAGTCAGTGCCAGAATTGGTTTTATTCTTTACCATCCCAGTAGGAGTAGGAGGATTCACTAGATGTTATTGCTGGTATTCTCCGTGTCTTTCATCTCGATGTTTATGTGTTGTTAGACCCTAAGTCAAGTTTCTCTTGTGTGACCCGACTAGTTACAGTGAATTTTGAAATAAGTCCTAAAAAGATCCCTAATCCCTTTTTGGTTTCTTTCTTAGTGGATGAGTCAGTTATTGCAGAATGAATCTATAGAAATTATCCTATCACTGTCCTTCATAAAATTATGTTAGCAAATTTAATAGAGTTAGATATGGTTGACTTTGACGTCATTCTTGGTATAAATTGGCTTCACTCTTGTTATGCATCCATAGATTGTCGCACTCGAGTGGTGAAGTTTCAGTTTCCAGATGAGCCAGTCTTTGAATGGGAAGGAAATTTAGTATCTCCCAAAAGTCATTTCATATCCTATCTTAAAGCCAGAAAGTTAATTTCCAAAGGGTGTATCTATCATCTAGTTTGTGTCAAGGAAAATATGTCTGAGACTCTAACAGTTCAGTCAGTAAGTGTAGTCAATAAGTTTCCTGATGTTTTTCCCAAAGATTTGCTAGGGGTACCTCCCAATAGGAAAATAGAATTTGGTATTGACCTTCTCCTAGATACTCATCCTATTTCTATCCCTCTATATCATATGGCTTTCACCGAGCTTAATAAGTTGAAAGAGCAACTCAAAGATCTTCTAGATAAAGGTTTCATAAGGCCTACTATTTTTCCATGGGGCGCTCCCGTCCTATTCGTGCAAAAGAAAGATGATTCTTTACATATATGCATTGACTATCATCAGCTGAATAAAGTTACAGTAAAAAACAAATATCCTCTTCCTAGAATTGTTGACTTATTTGATCAACTCTAAGGTACAAGTTATTTCTTAAATATAGACCTTAGATTTAGCTATCATCAGCTTAAAGTTAGGGAATGTGATATTCCAAAGACAACTTTCAGAACCCGTTATGGTCATTTTGAGTTTCTAGTCATGTCCTTTGGGAAAATCGATGCCCCAACAACTTTCATGGACTTGATGAACATAGTGTTCAAATAGTATCTAGACATGTTTGTCATAGTCTTTATTGATGATATTCTCGTCTACTCTCATAGTGAGGGTAATCATGTAGTCCATCTTTGAATTGTGTAGCAAACTCTTAGAGATCACCAATTGTTTACCAAATTCAGCAAATATGAATTTTGGCTAAGGTCAGTAGATTTCCTTAGTCATATTATCTCTAGTGAGGGTATTCAAGTTGATCCCCAAAAGATAGAAATAGTAAGAAATTGGCCTAGACCTATCTCTTCTTCAGACATTAAGAGTTTCTTGGGTTTAGCTGGCTATTACAGATGTTTTGTTGAGGATTTCTCAACTATTGCATCCCCTAGTCTAGATTAACTCAGAAGAAAATTAAGTTCCAATGGTCAGATTCTTGTGAGAAGAGTTTTCAGGAGTTGAAGACTCAACTCACTTCAGCCCCAGTTTTAGCTTTACCTGATCATACAGATGGTTTCATCATATATTATGATGCCTCTAGAGTTGGTCTGGGTTGTATTTTGATGCAGAGAGGTAAGGTCATAGCCTATGCCTCTAGACAACTTAAGCCTCATGAAAGGAATTACCCTACCTATGATCTTGAGTTAGCTGTTGTTGTTTTTTCTTTGAAAATTTAGTGGCACTATCTTTATGGAGTGTATGTGGATGTGTTTACGGATAACAAAAGTTTGCAGTACGTGTTTACTCAGAAAGAGTTGAATCTTCAGCAAAGAAGGTGGTTAGAATTTTTGAAAAACTATGATATGAGTGTATTGTATCATTCGAGCAAGGCCAATATATGGGCAACCACTCTTAGTAGATTGTCTATGGGCAGTGTTGCTCATATGGAGAATGCTAAGAAGGAGTTAGTTTTGGAAGTTTTTCGATTAGCTAGGTTGGGTGTTAGATTTGTTGATTCAGCTGAAGGGAATTTTTTGGTTTAGAGTAGTTTCGAATCTTGTCTAGTGTCAGAAGTGAAAGAGAAGCAAGGTAAGGAATATAGTTTGGTCAAACTGAAGGAGTCAGTTAAAGACCAAAAGGTAGAGATTTTCTCCCAAGGGGGAGATGGTATGTTGAGGTACCAGAGTAGATTGTGTGTGCCATATGTTGATAATTTGAGGCAATAAACTGTGGAGGAAGTGCATAGTGCAGTTATTCCATTCATCCGGGTTCTACCAAGATGTACAGTGACTTACGGGAAATATATTGGTGGATTGGTATAAAGAAAGATATAGTAGAGTTTGTATCCAAGTGTGCAACTTTTAAATAGGTTAAATTAGAGGACCAAAGTCCTGGTGGTATGTTGCAAGAGTTTGGTATCCCCACTTAGAAGTGGGAAAAGGTGACTATGGACTTTATGATTGGTTTACCCTATTTGCGTTATCAACATGATTTGATTTGGGTGATAGTAGACAGATTGACTAAGTCAGTACATTTCTTGCAAGTTCACACATCCTACTCAATCAGATTGCGTGGAGTTTCTTTATCTATTATCTCAGATAGGGGTACTCAGTTTTGGAAAGCCTTTCAGAAGAGTCTTGGTACCCATGTTTATCTTAGTTTAGCTTTTCATCTATAAACATATGGTCAGACAGAAAGGACCATTCAGACTCTTGAGAACATGTGTTCTTGGTTTCATAGGTAGTTGGGATGAGCATTTGCCATTAATTGAGTTCGCCTATAATAATAGTTACCATTCTAATATTCAGACGGCTCCATTTAAAGCTCTTTATGAGCAGAGATGTAGATCGCCAGTTGATTGGTTTGAAGTAGGAGAGGCCCCTTTGATTGGGCTTGACATGGTGTTTGAGGCCATGGAGAAAGTTCAGTTGATTCGGGAGAGATTGAAAGCAGCTTACAGTCGTCAGAAATCTTATGCAGAGATAAGAAGAAGAGATCTTGAGATTGAGGTTGATGGCCTTGTGTATTTGAAAGTTTTACCCATGAAGGGGGTGGAGAGATTTGGCAAAAAAGGGAAGGTTAGTCCCTGATATATAGGTCCCTTCTGGATTTTGAACTGCATGGGAAAGGTAGCGTATGATCTTGATCTACACGCAGATTTGTCCTCAGTTCATCTAGTGTTCCATGTGTCCTTGTTGAAGGAGTGCATGGACAATTCACCTGTATTAGTACCTCGAGAAAGTACATATATTCAGAATATCATTTCTTATGAAGAAGTTACAGGAGAGATCATTGATCATCAGATCCGTAGACTAAGGAACAGAGAAGTTTCGTTGGTCAAAGTTCTATGGTGAAATCAGTCTATTGAGGGTGCTACTTGGGAAGCAGAAGCAGACATGCATACTAAGTATCCTTATCTTTTCTCCATGATCTTAGATTCAGTCAAAGGTAATAGTCTTTCTTTATTCAGTTCTTTTACAGTCTCAGATTCAGCGATATAGCTATTTTCATGTAAACTCATGCACTTACATATCAGTTCAGTAGCTCAGTATGTTTTAGATTCAGTCATACTGTTAATTTTAGTTATGCATGGTATCTTATAGTCTCAGATTCCTTAGTATTCTTAGTTTAATTTTCCACATTCGAGGACGAATGTTCCCAAGGAGGAGATATTATAATACACCGTGCCTTCCCTATCTCAATTTATCCCCTAGAATGTCAAAGGCTAGCTTAAAAAATGCATAAATTTTAGTTCATATAGATTTTTCCAGATTTAAACCCTCCATGGTGTAGATAATTGAATAAGGTTTCCATCGATACCAATTTTTCCCAAATTCGATACTCGGTTAAGAATTTAGGGCAATTTTAGTACGGTAGTATGCCAGCTGGGCGAGCACCGCATCGCAGTGAAGGTAAAAATGGCAATCGTCAAATTCCAGTGGACCTCTGTGATATCCCTATTTCACAAAAAAGCCTTATTTCCCATTTGTCCATTTCCAATGGCTCACCACGATGGTGGTGCATCGCGGTGATGGCCCAAATGACAAATTAGTAGAGCATCGCGATAGCTCTACATCACGGAGAACTTCAAGTTCCTAGTCGTCAAAAATTAGTGAGCCACCGCAATAGTGGCGCATCACGATAGCATATTAAATCTGGAAAATTTTTCCTTTTCCAGTTTCGATTAAATATTTAATGGGGTTACTTTGATCAATTCCCAAGCCCCTAATTCGTCCAAAACAATGAATTAAGCATATTCTAAAGACTTTATGCTTAATTTCATCAATTTTTCTCTCAAGGAAAACCCTAGAGTTCTAAAACTTCTTCTCTAAGAAATAAAGTACCTCCATCGTTTCTCCAAGAAAGATCAAAATTGATATTTCCCAAGACAAGATAATCAAGAACTTATCTTTAAGAACTCAAATAGAAGTAAAAAATTCAAAATTCTTCATCTAATCATCTACCAAGATATGTAGGGTTTTATGAACAAGGATCCTGTTCCATCCTTGTACCCAAATTCAAGTTTTAATTACAAATTCATATGATTTTGAATGAGTAAGCATGATATTTGAATTAGGGTTCATTCCCATTATTGCTAATTGCAAGATTATGTGTTTTTGAGAGATTTTGAAGATGAATTGCTTGTCTATTTTTACATTTTCATGCCTATTGCAGTAATTTTCAAATTTTGAGATGAATTAGCATTGTTTTGAATATCAAGCATGAACTTTATGATGTCTTTACGTTAAATTGATGCATGGGTTACTAATCCCAAGTTTATATATTGATATTTCAAGAAAGATGATGCTTTAAGCATCTTATGATCAGATTATTATAGATTTTTAGTAAAGTTTTGATGTTTTGATCCTCAGATAAGATTTAGAATCCACTTTACAGATTTATTATAGATTACAAAATTTAGATTAACTTTATTTATAGAATGACTCAGATAAAAGTATAATTGGTTTTGTAATGAACCATAATACTAGATTTTAAAGTGGATTTCCAACAAAATGAGCATATAGATTTAAAGGGAGTAGTATTTAGCATCAAGCGGGAAGAGTGGGATTAGCGTGCCTTATTTTCCACAGAACTATGTAGCCAACGTAGGTATAGATTATTGGATTATTCTCATTCCAATATGGGTGACAGTTACAGATGTGATCACTTAGCATAGATTATACTCCTTGGCAAGAGTATGACACCTCTTCCTATCGTGAGGTTTTCCCCAAAGGGGAGTAAGACATTGGACTCCATGTTAGCTTACATGGTTTATGTAGGTTAGAAGAACCTCCCATCAGATAAATTATTTTCCGTAACAGAAAAGAATAACAGAAATGATTTTAGAAAAATAAGTATAAAGGCTCACAACTTTATTCAGGTTATGCTTTACAGAAAGATATTAGCTATAGATTTTAGCTTTCAGATTTTAGACTTAAGAGAGTGAGTCCTTTCTACACTTAGATAGTATGATTTAAATAGAGAATGCAAGTACAACTTTCAAAACTAAATGTTATGACTCACTAGATTTACAAAGTATTATTTGTTATTCATGATAACAGATTTCAAAATTTTGGATATTCCAGCTTATGTAAGTCATTTACATTCAACATGCATTGTTTTACAAATTATGATGATGAGGTAATATTTTACTTATGCATTTCACCCCCATATACTCAGTACATCCTTAAAGTACTGATCCACATATATGTCTATGTGCTACATTATCTCATAATGTAGGTTCAAGTGCTCGGTTTCAGTAGTGAGAGTGATTTTCGAGCATCTCTATCTACATCCGATAGTTGGTGAGTCCTCATAGATTAGGGAATTAGTCATTTAGTTTATTTTTAGCTTATCAGTTTAGATGATTCAGTATTCTTTCAGACAGTTTGAGTCAGCTAGGTGTTTGTCCCATTGACTCTATAGTTATTAGTGGTCGAGGCTTGTTAGACTGCTAGATTTAATTCAAACTTATAGTATTTAATTTTCAGAGATTATATTCAGATTATTCTTAGTTATCTTAGATGAATTTACGCATTTAGTATGACTTTTATGTCTATATTTTACTTGTTATGAGATTTAGACTTAGTTGTATACAGACAAGGGTAGCTTAAGGATACTCCTTGTCTTGAGCACCGTGTGATGTCTCGAGACTAGGTTTTGGGGCGCTATATGTAGGTACTGCACCTACTATTCCAAAATAGACAACATTGCCTAAAGATCCATATCAAATACTCTGGAAAGTCCAACAAAAACTCTACCTGTTGCAACCACCATGATTGATCTAAGAGCTACCTGCATAAGTCTCAATTCATGCTTTTTTTGTAGACCTCACGTGATAAAAAACCTGAGGGAAAGAATATTCAACTACTATTAAATGTTCTAATACAAAATGGAGTGGCAAGCTAACCCCCTAATAAATCCATGTACCTTATCATGATCTGAAGCGTAAAGCATAGAAGTTTGTTTAGCCCCCTCAGAAAACCCAATATCATACTCTAAAATAGATAAATAACCCTCATGAACACGAACGAACCCAAATCTGGTATAAAAATTACTCGATGAACCATACACTATTGATTAATGCCCAAATTAAACCTCCAATTGAAGATAAAGCAGTTGTTGTAAAGTAATGTAACCCAACTCAAGTTAGGGTTGAACCCAAGGGCATACATAGAATTATATCTCTTATTTATTGGAAATAACGGGTAATGCAAAAAATAAAGAGGAGTTTGTAGTACTAATCTCAAAGGGGTAATAGAACTTAACTTTTGTAGTAATTAGTTGGATACGAACACTAGGACTATGTTCCCACTGGCTTATCAACTTAGTCTATTTATTGTGCTTTGTTGAACCGATCTCGATATCTTGCATTTAGAACCGAATAAGTTATGTACCATTAACTGTCTTATGGAATCATTGACAGATTTAACCTTTTACCCTTTGAGTCTCTATTGACGCCCAAAACTAACCTTCAAAGAAGTATGTTGCAGTCGATGCCAAATGTAGTAAACCAAACTAGGTTAAGGTCGAACCCAAAGTGAAAACATTGAACAGTTGCTTAACTTGATGAAATTTATGAGTAGTGCAAAAAAGTAAATGGGGGAATTTGGATTCAATAGTAAGTACTCACCAAACTTGAATGCTTTGAGTTTGTAAATATTAGAAGACGAACACTAAGACTGTGTTCCCCCTAGCTTCTAAACTCTGTAAGTTTCTTGTGTTTAACCCACCTATTCTGCATCTCTTCATGTAAAGTTCCCAAGCTATGTATTATGAACCATCTTTTGATTGTGGTGATAAATCTTACCCTTTAGCTTGTGAGTCTCAGGGCATTGCCTTATTTCTCCTTGTCTATGACTTCAGTTCAACTTACACTTTTGAGTCTCAAGTTGATTAGATGAGATGATGGAATCATAAGATGGACGTAAATCTCAAATTACTATCTTAATCCGTCTTTCCCAATCTCAACCTCCCCTGTGAGCATGTTCTTGAATACAAGTAATCCTCAAGCTTCTGCAGTAGCTTTAAGCTCAATTATTATAAGAAGATTAAGATACATGAAACCATGTTAGAATAGATGAATCTCCTAGTTCCTCTACGTAGTTAATCTTCTAGGGTTTCCACAATACTAGTTAAGGAAATTAGCTGCTCATGCTCATGAAACAATCCATGCTAATCAATAAAGAACACATGTAATTAACTAGTATTGTGGGAACTTAAGGAAATTAGCTGCTCATGCTCATGCTCATGCAACAATCCATGATAATCAATAAAGAACACATGTAATTAATTGTGCAAGAGTAAGAAGAAGAAAATCCAAAGTCTTCTTTTGAATAAAGACCCAAAAATCTCAAGAATAAACTCTCATTGAACAAAGTATGTAAAAGTGCATAAAATTATGTTATAGAATGTAATCAAATAAAGGAATAATCCAAAGTTATTTATAGTATCTAAAAATAACCCAGAAATTCTAATTAAAATAGGATAGGAAAAGTATGCCGACACAAGGTACGACTCGTATCATCCACTCATAAGGTATTTTTATGAGTCATACTTTGCTATTCATATGCTTTATAGTAGCTGATCTCCTGGTCTTAAACTTTATGTTATCCTTATGACTCAGTCTCAGGAGTTGTACCTAGACCAATGACTCGTGGCCTACACTTGTCACCACCTGGGCAATAATCTTTTATAACTCTGGACACTGGTATCTTTATAACTTATCCTTATCAGTCATACTTGGAACTTCTAACTTGTCTTATTTTGTGACTTCAATTCTGAATGACTGATTAAGTTTCAGTTCTCTTTATAGTTAATTGTCATGACCTATATCACCATATTATGGTTCGTACTCTTCAGCTGGTATCTACCCTTCACTTACTTTTTTTCTTGGCTTTATTACTGCTGTGCTTACGAGTCAACCTATGAGTTGTATGTTGTCTTAACAACTTGTTTAATGACTCGTATAATCCACAAACTTTATCTTTCTCAGATTTTTTTCTTCCAATTTCATTCTAATATTGTTATTTACCGGTTTCACCTTCAACAATAACAAAATCACATTATAAATACCAATATAACCTAAGTCTAAGCATAAATTCTTTGTTTTAAGAATTTAAAGTGTTGTGTTTCTATGGTGCATCAACACCTTCAACTTAGAAAGTTTATGTGTCCTCAACCAAATAAAAATAAAAAATCCTAACACCACAATGATGCTTAAATAGGTAAATCCAAAGATACCTATGGATGTGACTTATCAGTTTTATTTTCAACGTTTTTATTCCCCCTCATAGTTTTAACCTTTTAAGAATCCAATTGTCCATATCGATTTGGCATATTGAATGACAAAAAGGAATCCAATGGCGACATTACATTAGTAACAAACAACTAAGCATATACAAATCACACTCCCCGAATAGTCTAGCATCCTAACAATATAACCGACGTGCGCTCACAATCAAATAAATACCATTCACTCAGTTTAAAACAATCAAGTTATTTAGCGATATTACAAAATACTCTATAGCTTACAAAGAAGTATCTTCCAGTGTATATTGAATACCATAGTCTTGCCCACATGATCTCTTCCTGAATTTTCAGACAGTTAGGATAGCGTCACTAAAGGACTTTATTCAACTTATAATGTAGGTTTGAGGTTGGTATGATATCTTTTTGAGATTTTTAGTGACTATTCCTCCTATACACTATGCTTTATTTGGGGTCCACTTATTTTTCTCTTTTTCTTCATTTTATTTTTTCCCTTATCTCTCCCTTTTTATTTTGAGGAAGATTCATACTGGACTAGGTGCAGTTTTCTTTTCTTACTTTCTTTTTCTTTTATTTCCCGGCACTTTTCCTTCTTTATTTTTCCTTCTACATGTCTTTCTTCATACTTATTTTCCCTATATAGCCCTATAATAACTATCCTCAACTTAGGTGATTTACCTGAGTTGAGGTGCACAATATCTAAGGAGGACCAGGGCTAATACAGGTTTATTATAAGTGAAACGGGAAAGTAAAATTAGTGTAATCAACAAAAATGGGTCAATTAGGCTTAACTTTTTGGATTAAGGGATTCATACACATTTGGTTAGGCATTTAGGCTTGAGTGGACTCAAAATAAGAATGAACTATGATCATTTGCTATTCAACTATCCTCAACCCTAGGTAAGAGAAATCGAGTAAGATCTAGATTCCAGCACATTGGGAACTAAGTAACGCATCACACACACTCACACAGGGTCATATTTCTAGGTACTACTTATCCAGTTATGCCATTGTTTTCCCTTGTTGCTATATCCCTAATTCTAATGCCATTATTAGATTCACAATTATCCCTCACACATGCACATATCACATAATAAGCAAAGTTTTTAGAGAGGCATTAATTTTTCAGCAGAATTATTCAAAATCATATAAACTCAATATAATCAATCAAAACCACGTACACAGCCATAAATAAAAATTTTCTCCCTATTTCTGAATCACACACAAATAAACTAACAAAAATAACAACAAAACATTCTAATTCCCCAACTTTTCAAATTATGGATACGAGTTTTGAAACATAGCAAGTATAATTTATGGAAGCCTTGATATCCCCCCACCCCTAACTTAAAGCCTATGCACTGTCCCCAATGTATCTAATAATGAAATACAGGTTTCATGAACATACTTGGGTGCTCAAGGTGTTGACTCATGTGGCATCATCATGTGGGCCCTCAAATCGAGTCTTACCATCCTTAATAGTATTCCTGATAACTTTTAGGACTGTCTCTATAGTAGTGGCATCGGTTATGGCCAGTGTGCTCAATGGTACTTTAGTCATTAGGGCTACATCACTGCCCTTCTCAACAACATCACTTACTGGTTTTGAGCTACCAATGCCAACATTCATCTTTTGGACTCTTACCTGCCGATCCCTCTCATTTTGTAGGCTATCTGTCTTTGCTTTCTTTAGATTTCCTTTTTATGCACTTTTATGCTTAATTTTCTTTCTCTCTTAATTTTTTTCTGGTTTCAAAATACTCTAAATGCTTTCAACTTGTATTTCAAGCTCAATCTCTGTTACCACCGGTGTTGGGATAAAAGGCCTGTTATAAAGCTCATTAACCATTTTTTTTTATCTTGGCCACCTAATCTTTCACTTTCATAATTTCTGGGATTTGGCCGCTTCCCGACCGATGATTCATCCTTTGCTCAAATGCATCAAACCTACCCTACACCCGTTGGTTTTAATCTGCTAGCTAATTTTGAACGCAGGGTTTCACACCACCCTCCATCAACTGTATCTTTACTTTTACCGTTCCTAACCTATGCATAATATCATTTAAACTGGACTGGGAAGTAATGACATACCCTGATCGTACATATTTGGCTAATGATGGTCTTGGGGATACAATCTATGGTGAGACAAGGGTACTATATTGGACTATAGTATTAGAATGTTGTATCTCAAACTGGCTACCCTCAATAGGAACCTCACTAACTCTAGCATCTTCTGCTCTTTGTCCTCTGCATTGCATTGCTTGAGCTAGCAATAATGCACCATACTTTTCCTATCTGATCATGTTATTAGCAAAATCCTAAATCAACCTTAAAGCTATCATATTTTAGGCTCAATTAACTTATCAATCCGTAGAAGTTCCCGCACACAAATATGCTAGCAGTAACTTTTCTCTACCCATAGCTCAGTCTCATATTTCTTGTGCTACAAACTAAGCTATATCAAACTTATAACCTTCCATTAAACAAGTTACCAATTTTGCATGAGCTAGGCTGAGCACGTTGTCCTCAGTAGTGGGACACAGTCTGCGTCGAGCCAGTGTCCACCATGCTTTGGCCTCATAGTTCAGCGTGTGCTTTTTAATCTTCTGCGAGGCTACTCTTGGGACACCTATCACCTATTGGAATTCTTCCCCATTCAAAGCAATTAAACTTGTGATCTACCAAAAATGTCTCATTTTATCTTCCGACCCCAGTAGTTTCCAAGTAATCTTTCATATTTTATCGATGTATTAATTCATCTCGCTAGTGCTTACTGGTGGCTGGAAACATAGTCTATCTAAGAACCATGAAATGGTCAGTGAGGAGATGTTTACCCCCACACACCAAACTGTCAATGATGAAACAAGGTAACTACCCCTCCATAAATTTCCCCAAGGATATTGTCTCTTCATCTTTTCCTTATACATAACATAAAATTCTTGCACTAGTGTAGGAATGTACTTCCTTTATGCTGTAGTCATCCAGTGGAACCTGTATTTCCAAAATCTAGAATCAAATCTAGGAAGCTTATATATTTCTACCATGGTTAACCTTCTTTCAAGATATCGATTCCTTTTGATTCTTTCGTTAGCAGGAAGTATGCTTAACCAATCATTGTATAATTCTTGCATACTGGGGTACCCCCACTATTCAACGGTGGGCGTTAGAGTAGGCTCTATAGGTAGAGGTGAGTCTTGTACATTAATAAGAGTCACGTTCTCCTCAGTATCACTCCTATTATTTGATTCTAACTCACACGAACTGGAATCCTCAGCATGTGTATCACTACCACTTCTCTCATAACTTAATTTAACTTCCTTATTATCATCACCACTATCCTCTTCTGTCTGGGCAGTGTTCGGGGTGGTAAGGTATGGGGGTTCTTATTTTTGGCCCCCTTGGAGGTGTATCCTGTGGTGTGATTCCCTTCTTTTCTAGAGGTCATGATTTCTTTAGGTGAACTTTATTTTTCATTGGGTACTCAACAAGGTCCCCACTAGACTCACTTGTTTCCTTGTCTGCCAAATGTAAATTCTCCTTGGAAGCTAACTTCTTATTGGTATTCTTCTTTGAGGAGTAACTTTTAGGAGCCATAGTACCTATGTGGATACACTTATTAGTAATTACTAAGGAAAGAAAATAAAAACAAAGAAAATTAGGAGTTAGTGTGCATATTCTGTTCATGTTACGACTAGAGGGTCTGATTCGTATTTTCCGAATACGGGTTATCTGTATGAGTCATCAGTAAAGTAGTGTTTTCATGAAAGTTCATTGGTCAACATATAAGTCCTCCTAACCAGTCGTAAGGATAGTTTAAGACTCATTACCAACACTCATAAGTCGAACAAAAAGTAAACTCTAATATGTGTTACCTCACCAGGTTATTATTACTTATGTTTATGAGTTGTAGGGGTTGGATGTGACTCACACAGGCAAGTCATACCCATATCAGAACCTATATCCAACTAGACCTTTATGTTATCAGTGGTTATGACTCTCATCATGAATCATTATATGTTGGTATGAGTCGTGAGAAGCCTCGTATCCACTACAACATAAAGGTGTAGCCCATGATTTGATTACAATATATAATAACTATTTTACCCTTCAATGTACAACATTACCACCCCATATCAGTCCAAAACATAGTTTTCTCATACAAAAATTACAAGTTCATTTCGAAATTTCATTTTAAACTCAATTTCTAAGAACTAGGGTTTAAATTTTCAATGCACATAACTATTCAACTAAAGAAATTCTAAATTCTCAACTTACATTCAACTTCAACTTGAACTATAAAGTATTTACGTTCAAAGACTTACTTGAGTTGATAAAATTTTAGGCTTTTTTGATTTGAACACTTTTCTACCCCGAATGCTTGAAGAATTCATGAAATGTGAGAGCAACCAATGATGAAGTTTTTTTTAGAGTGATTTCATGTGTTTAGAGCTTCAAAATAGGAAACAATGGAGATGGCTCATTGATTGTGATGTCGGGTACCCAAATCGGCTTCCCTTATTTTGTTTAGAAGATACCTATGGGATGATTTAACTTATGACCCTAGACCTGGTAAGTTTGGTTACGAGTTATATGTATGACTCATACCAATGCTTGCGGGTCTTCTCCTCCCTTCGTAAAGACCTGGAAACTAACCTGGGTTCTAGAGTAGTTACAACTTAATATGACAAACCATAAGTAGAGGTTAGGACTTAACTCTGAGGATCGTAAGGACTATAGTGTCCACTTACCTGGATTTGAATCAACTCTCAGGACCTTACGACTCTTACTCATGAGTCGTCATGTTAAGGTACGTCTGGTGAAGTGTCCGTATGACATTGTTTACTGGAATTTCTTGATCGTTTTTACAATCTATCATCCTATACATTGAACATGCATATTACCCTATAAATTATTAAGTACAAAAATATGGGTTTTCTTCTACGCAGTGCTTGATTTAGCATTGCGGCACAATGTGGCTAAGTCAGATACTAGATTTATCCAACTAGCCTCATGGGTTGCCTCCTATGCAGCGTTTGATTTAATGTCCTGGCATGATGCAATTGCCTTAGTTACTCAGACTTCGCAAAGGTCTATCTTAAAAATCATACTTACTCAGTGTGACCCTTATAATGCTTTACTCTTTTCCCATTCACCTTGAACAAGGCTTCACCGTTCTTGTTCAATTCTAAAGAACCATATGGATAAACTCTTGTCACCATAAATGGACCATACCATCTAGACTTCAACTTATCTTGAAACAAGCTAAGTCTAGAATTGTAAAGCAATACCCGATCACTTATTTTTAATATCCTCTTCTCAATCTTGCAATCAAGATGCCGCTTCATGTTTTCTCTGTAAAAGAAGAACTTTCATATGCCTAGAGTCAGAATTCATCCAACTCATTCATCTTATTCATCCTTGACTTTGTTGTATCCTGGCACTCAAAATTCAGATTTTTCAAAGCCCATAGTTCTTTATGTTTAAGTTCAAAAGCAAGGGATAAGACATGCCATACACTAGCTGATAAGGAAAAGTACCAATGAAAGTTTTGAAAGTTCTTTGGTAAGCCCATTATGAATTGTCTAGCTTTCCTGACAAATTAGTCCTATTGGCATTCACTGTCTTTGCCAAGATGGACTTAATTTCTCCATTGGACACCTCAATCTATCCACTAGTCTGCAAATGATAAGGTGTTTCCATCTTGTGTATCACTCCATACCTATCAAGCATACTTTTGAATAGATGATTATAGAAGTGCGACCCACCTCACAGATGATCACACGTGGTTTGCCTAATTAAGAAAAGATATGCTTTTTCAAGAATGAGGTGACACTACGTGCTTTATTGTAGGGGAGTGCAACATTTTCCTCCCATTTAGAGATATACTTCACATCTACAAAAAATATACTTCATACTAAAAAAAATCATAAATGGTCCCACAAAATCCACACCCCATACATTAGACAATTCCAATTCTAAAACAAGAGTCATGAGAATTTCATGGCATCTAGAGATGTTACCTTGGCATTGACATTGATCATAAGCAGAAGCGAAATCATGTGTATCTTTGTAAATTCTTGGCTAATAGTACCCAAATTGTAAGATTTTGTGGGCTGTGCGGGTTTCTCCATGATGACTCACAACTGATGAAGGATGACAAGCCTCAAATATGTTCATCATCTCTACCTCAGGTATACATCAATGAGTAATACCATCTACATAAATTTTAAACAAATAAAGTTCATCCCAGAAAAATTTCCTTACCTCATGCATAAACTTCTTTCTTTGCTGGAAGGAAAGGTATTTTAGGACTAGATCACTTGTTAGATAATTTTCATAATAAGCTAACCATGGAATTATATCTTGAGAATCAACCAATATCTGCTTGTCTGGAAAATAGTCATCAATCTCTAGCCTATTTTCAACTTTCTATATAACTTCCTCCTTAAGTCTAGATGAAACACCTTAGTTTATGGACCTTATACAATTTCCTGGAATTTTGATATTTGGACCCAATATAACTCATGGGTATGAGCCATATATTGGGGTATAGATGGTATGGTCCGATCGTATACTGACCATTATTAGTTTGTGGGATAGATTTTGGTTACAAGAACGAGTACGACTTAAGGGTATGAGTCACATTGGGGGTTACGGGTCATTTTGTTCCTTAAATAATCTTAGACTTGGTTACTTATATTGGATCTAATTATGAGTGGCTCACCATGAGCTGTAAGCCAGGGTACGAATCGTACCTTTGAATCATATGGTAGGAAGTGTCCTATCCTCCAGGTATTTTATTCTTCCAGGGATACAGGTCATGGGTACGAATCGTATGCTATGGTTACGACTTAGTTGGATGATTCGTATACTGGACAATGTTTGGTCCAAGGTTTGAGGCCAGGTTACGAATGATGGATACGATCATATTAAGGGGTACGACTTGTGTGGGTCAGTCATATCCCTATGAAGGGATTTTGGTGTAACTTAAGAAAGGGTATTTTGTATATTTCCACACTTATCCTATAGGGTCCAATGACTTTAAACCTACTTGGGAGGTTATTAACCCTATTATTCTATTCATTAACACTTATAATCTCTTCCTAAACACTCCATAATTCTCTCAAGAGCTTTTGGGCAAGGGGAGCTAAGGTTTCAACTAAAGGATCATTTTGGGGCTTTTCTTGGTGATCTCTTTCCATCATCATCTTGGTTTAAGGCTTGTTTATCATTATTAATTTTACATACATGCATGGTTTATATGAATGTTTTCATGGTTTTACTATTACATGATTTTGGCTTTCAAATATAATTTAGGGGTTTTGATGTTAAAAGCTTAGTTATGGTTTCCCATGGTTTTAATTATGCTTTTATATGCATTAATGGTGATTTGGGATAATTGGATTTAATGGGAATGGTTTATTAGTAATTGGAATTGGTTTTGCTTATATTATGCCCCCAATGTGTTTGACAAAATGCTTACAAAGATATGTTTATTGCATTGATTTCTTTTAATGAAATTCTTGCATTTTTTAAATTTGGTAAATTAATTATGCATAATTTAAATTGCTTGGAATGGTAAAAGGCTAATTGGTTATACTTATGGGGAATGTGGAAGTCTCCCAAGTCATTTTAATATGACAAATAAAAGTGTAGTTAAAAGTTCCCTTAAACCTTGAAATGGTTGGCTATGGATGATACTTGCAAGTAAAGGTTGATATGACTATACGAATATTAATGGACTTGGTTAATAAATGGACAATAGTTTAGTTTATTTAGAAACTGGTTTTAATTAGGCAATAATGGTAGGAGGTATAGCTAAGCTGTGGAAGGTGGAGGTCCCCGAGAGACTAAAATTAGAAACTCATATTTTCCTATATGAGGTTGGTTTTGGTGATCGCGTGCATGATGTCACACTATATTTTAGGGATGTACTAGTCATCAGATGGGATACTTTTGGGGTCATGCAGTTGTACCCACTAGGGCCATTTTAGCAGGGAGAGTTGAACCTATATAGTCCATGGGTGGTTTAGGATGATAAAGATATACAACCTAGGTAAAGGTTTTAAAGGATGCTAAAGACGATCCTTTTTTCCCGAAATGGTTATATATATATTTGTATAGTTGTGTGTATATGGATGGTTTTACTTGGTTTTATAAATAGCATTATTTTAGCCTTACCTGAGTTCATTCTAGCAGTCACTTGCTAACCCCTCTTACTGGCGAATGTATACCCACGCTATGTAGGAACCAATCATTCTACCCCTCCTACATGGTGATTGATTTAGGGATAACATTTGGACTAAAGTGGTGAGCTTCCATCCTTTTAGAAGGAATTATTTCATGTTATGGATATTTCTAGACATTTTGGTTTTATTTTGGGCATTAGTTTTGGCTATAGTTGGGGCGACGTCTCAACCATATTTTAGTACTCTTTATTTAGAGTCTTTTTGGTTCTTCAATAGGTTAGAATGAGTGGAATCAGTAAATGTACCATTCTTGGAATTAGAACAGGCTGGGTTGCTGGCATCATTAGGCATAATTTCTCATTATTCCGTCATATTACATTTTGGGCTTAATTATGTTGTGTTTTGGAATGTCTTTGGTTATGGCCTTGGTTGATGTGTTTTGGTATAGTTGGATTATGGTAATGGGATAGTTGGACTCGGTTGGGTCGGTCACATTTGTGATCTATTCCCAGAGTATATATATGAGTTGTTACACTACTTTATTAAATGCTCAAAATTTAACCAACCCAGGGTAGGTAGCTGGAGGTTGGGTTAGGTAACGAGGGTGGTCTCTGGTATTTATCATACTTGGGATGCCCATTATAATAAGGCCCCAGGGTAGGTTGTGTCAATTTGGTATTAGAGCTTACGTTCATGGTCAATTGAGAGTTTGCAAAGCCGTGCCAAGTAGAGTCTCTTTTAGGGGTGTGTAGAGCACCACACTCATAAGGGAGAGACTACAAGGCACTGAGTAATGTTTCACTTGGTATTCTATTTTCAAGATTGGAGTCTCAATCTTGGAATCTTCTCTAATCCTTGTTAGTTTGTCTTTTATATCATGCTTTATTGATCTGGAGCATAAGAAAATTCTTCTATCCCATCCAGGGGTAATGCTGAAGGGGTGCTTCCTACTTGTGGGGTTCATCTTCAATCTCATGGTCCTATCCTTGATAATTCTAGAGTTCTATTAGTTTCTATTAATCCTCCTCAAGGCGAGGTGACTAATGTAGAATTCTATCAGTATATTCATTCTATTGCAAAATTAGCCGCAGCTCAGGCTGAGCGAGATATGTCTGGTGTTTTTTTCTAAAGACATAAGGGTTAGCCAATTTATGAAGATGGGTCCTCTGACTTTTTCTTGAGTAAAGGTGGGGGAGAATCCATATAGCTTCTTGGATGAGATGGAAAAGATATTTTGGGTATTATAGGCCACCAATGTGAAGGGGGTAAACTTTTTAGCTTATCAGCTCAAAGACGTTGGATATAAGTGGTATAAAGAGTGGGATATGTATAGAGGAGATATAGATAAGTCATCTTTATGAGATGCCTTTTCTAGTGCTTTTTAGGTGCATTTATTTCCCCAAGAGTTGAGGAAAGAGAAGATAGAGGATTTTGTGAATTTCAAGTAGGGGAGAATACTTGTCAAGGAATATTCCTTAAAGTTTCACCAATTGTCAAGGTATGCTCCTAATTTAGTGGTTGATATGTGGGATAGAATGAGGATGTTTGCTTCTGGGTTGAATCAAAATCTAATTTTGGAGAGAAAGACTGACTTGCTAATAAAGGTATGGACATCTTTAAGTTGACTATTCATATGCAAAAGGTAGAGAATGAGAAGAGGAAAAAAGTAGAGTTTGGGGATAGGCAGGGTAAAAGGAACACATTTTTTAATTAGGGAGGTGCTCAGTCTTAGGGTGGTTGGGATGGTGGAAAATAGTAGTAATAAAGTAGGGGCGTTCTAGTTTTTACTCTACTTCAAATGCTTCTTATTAGTTGCACGACAGGAATCATCATGGTAGTGATAATTTTTGGGCATAGGGTACCCAATCTCAGGCAAGAGGAGGTCAGTCAGTTTCTTTATGTCCTCTTTGTCGGTTCTGGGGTCGTCCTCATCAGGGTTATTGCAATGAAAGAAAGGGAAAATGCTTTAAGTGTGGCTAGGTAGGCCATTAGCTCAGAGATTATTCAGTTAATAAAATTGCAATAGGGGTAAAAAAGATTCCTGTGGCTTCATCGTCTGCTCCTAAACCTGTTGATGTGGCATCTTCCTTTGTTACTACTCCTGGTTCTAGTGTTGGTTGGAATAGATTTTATGCTTTGGCATCTCAAAAGGAATTGGAGGCATCAGCTAATGTCGTTACTGGTATGTTACAACTTTTCTCTTGTGATGTATATTGTTTTCTTGATTCGCTATCTACTCTTTTCTATGTGACTCCTTATGTAGCTGTATCTTTTGGTTTCAATACAGAAGTTATTTTGGATCCCTTTCTTATTTATACCCTAGTAGGTGACTCGGTTATTGCTAAGAGAGTTTATAGGGGGTGTGTGGTATCTATTGATGGCAAGCAGACCTTGGTGGATCTATTTGGTTTGGATATGGAGGATTTCGATATCATTTTGGGGATGGATTGGTTGAATTCTTATCATGCATCTTTGGATTATTGGACCCATAAGTTTATCTTTCGGTTCCCTGGTGATTCAGTTATAGAATGGGATGGAGTTTCATTAGCTCCTAAGGGGAGGTTTATTTCTTATCTTAGAGTTCGTTGATCTCTAAAGGTTGCCTTTATCACATGGTCAGAGTTAAATATTCAGAGGTATTTTTGGATGATCTTCCTGGTGTTCCTCCGGATAGGGAAATAGAGTTTCATATTGATCTAATTCTGGACACTCATTCAATTTCTATTCCTCCATATAGAATAGCTCCGACTGAGTTGAGGGATCTCAAGGTGCAACTTAAGGATATTCTACATAAGGGGTTTATTCATTCTAGTATGTCTCTTTGGGGTGCACCAATGTTGTTTATGTGCAAGAAGAATGGTTCCATTTGGATGTGCATTGACTATAGGTAGCTGAACAAGGTGACGATCACGAACAAGTATCCTCTTCCAAGGATATATGATCTGTTTGACCAGTTGCAAGGTGCCAAGGTTTTTTCTAAGATAGATCTTTGGTCTGGTTACCATCGGCTAAAGATTAGAGAGGTGGGTATCCTTTAGATGGCTTGTCATACTCGGTATGGACACTTTGAGTTTGTGATGATGATATTTGAGTTGACTAATGCTCCGACGATATTTATGGACCTGATGAGTAGAGTTGTTCATCATTATGCAAAAATCTTTGTCATTGTGTTTATTGATGACATTCTTGGTTATTTGAAAAGTGATGTGGATCATGCTAATCACCTCTGTATGTTGTTGCGGACCTTAAAGAAATAATAGTTGTATGCCAATTTCTCTAAGTGTGCTTTTTTTGGTTGAATGCTATAGCTTTTTTGGGTCATATTATTTCTACTGAAGGGATTATGGTGGATCTGCAGAAGGTTGATGTGGTGAATAGGGGGCCTAGACCTATGACTCTATCTGATATTTAGAGTTTTTTGGGTTTTTCCAGGTATTACAGGTGGTATATGGAAAGCTTTTCATCGATAAGTTTTCCTTTGACCAAGTTAACTAAGAAGAAGGTTAAGTTTTCTTGGTCAGATATTTGTGAAGAGTATTTAGAGAAGTTAAAGGATAAGTTAACTTCAACTCTAATTTTGACTTTATTCGAAGGCAATGATAGGTTCGTGGTTTATTGTGATGCATCTCGGGTAGGGCCTGGTTGTGTGTTGATGTAGCATGGGAAGGTAATTTCTTATGCTTTAAGGTAGTTAAAGGTACATGAGAGGAATTATCCTACTCATGATTTGGAGCTGTTGGTGGTTATGTTTGCTTTTAAATAATGGCAACAGTATTTGTATGGTGTTCACATGGATATCTTTATGATCATAAGAGTCTATAGTATTTATTCACTTAGAAAGAGCTTAATCTTAGGTAGAGAAGATGGCTTAAGCTTCTCCAGGATTATGATATAAGTCTTTACTATCAACTAAGTAAGGCTAATATGGGTGTTGATGCTCTTAGCAGGTTATCCATGGGGAGTTTGGCTCATGAGGAGGAAGGAAAATAGGAAATGGTGAAGGATATTCACCGCTTGGCTACTTTTAGAGTTCTCCTGTTGGACTCCAAGGATGGTGGTATAGTGGTGCAGGAAGTGGTTTGATCATCTCTTGGGGCGGAGATTAAGGAGAAGCAAGTTCTTGGTCACATCTTGATGAAGATCAAGAGTGATGTTGGTGAGAAAGAGAGGTTATGTGTTCCTAATGTCAACGGGTTAGGACAAAGGGTTTTTGTCGAGGCACATGAGCCATACTATGTTGTTCATCCTGGCTCGACTAAGATATTTCATGATCTCAAGGAGATCTATTGGTTAAATAGAATAAAGAGGGATGTGGCTGATTTTATCGCCTAGTGAATGGTGTGTCAATAGGTTAAGGTTGAGCACATGATGCCAGGAGGTTTGTATCATGAAATTGATTTTCCTGAATGAAAGTGGGAAGTGATTAATATGGACTTCGTTACCAGTCTTCCTTTGTCTCAAAATTAATATGATTTGATTTGGGTCATCATGGATAGGATGACTAAGTTTGTGCACTTTTTGCCAGTACGAACTATTTTTTCGGTGGAGGATTATGCTAAGATGTATATTTAAGAGATTGTGAAGCTACCTGAGGTGCCTATTTTGCTTATTTTTGATCGTAGTACACAATTTATGTCTCACTTATGGTGCTTTTTCAGAGAGGGTTGGGGACCAAGGTGAGTCTAAGTACTATTTTTCTTCCTTAGATGGATAGGCAAGAGGAGACAACTATTCAAACATTGGAGGATATGCTTCGAGCTTGTGTGATTGATTATGGTGGAAATTGGGTTGAGCATCTACCTTTGGTGGAGTTTGCTTACAACAATAGCTATCATTCTATAATTGGTATGACCCCTTTTAAGACATTGTATGGTAGGAGGTATAGATCTCCTATTAGTTGGTTTGAGCTTTGTGAGGTGAATATATTTGGTCTACCATGCTATGGAGAAGGTAAAGGTGATACATGATAGGCTTATGACTACCAAAAGTTGCCAAAAGTCCTATGTAAAAGTTAGATGTAGGTCCTTATGAGATTTTGTGGAAAGTTGGTAATATTGCTTATGAGATGGAGTCGCCTTCTAGCTTGAGCTTGGTTCAACCTATATTTCTTGTTTGCATGTTGAGGAAGTGCATTGGTGACCCTTCTTTGGTTGTTCCTCTAGACTGATTCTTTGTCTTATAAAGAAGTCCCGATTGAGATCTTGGATAGCCAGGTTCATAGATTATTGACCAAGGATGTGAATTTGGTTAAGTTTATTTGGTGGAACCATAAGGTAGAGGAAGCTACTTGGGAAGCAGAAGAGGACATGAATTCCAAATATCTGCATTTGTTTTCTACTCCTGGGATTCGTGCGGAAGGTATGTATCCTCAACACATCTTTGTTTTAAGATTTTGTTAAAGGAAAGGTTTATATTTTTTCGTCTTCATTTTTAAACTTTGTAAAGATTTGGGAATATGTTTGATAATGCAAATGACTCTAGTGTGTGGTTACCCCTACCCTGTCCTTTATTCGGGGATGGATGTTTCTAGTAGGGGAGACTGAAATACCCTAGTTTTTGGACCTCAGAAAATTTCCTATAATTTTGATCTCTCTGATCTCTATACCCAGTATGACTCATGGGTACGAGGCATATGTTGGGGTATGGATGGTATGGTCTGATCATATACTAACCAGTGTTGGTTGGTGGGATAGATTTTGGTTACTTGAATGGGTACTACTGAGGGGTATGAGTTGTTTTGGTAGTTACGGGTCATTTGGTTACTTAACTTAATCTTAGACTTGGTTACTTTGGTTGTATCTGAGCATGAGTCGCTCACCATGAGCTGTAAGTTAGGGTACGAATTATACTAGGGAGTCATGTGGTAGGCAGTGTCCAATCCTCCAGGAATTTTATTCAGCCAGGTATACGGGTCATGGATTCGGATTATGTACTGTGGTTACGATTTGGATGGATGAGTCATATACTGATGAGTGTTTGGTCCAAAGGCGGAGGCTAGGGTACGAATGGTGGATATCGATCATTTCGAGGGGTATGACTCGTGTGAGTCAGTCGTATCTCTATGATGAGATTTTTGTGCAACTTAAGTGGAGGTATTCTGGACATTTCCTCACTTATCCGTACAGGTTCCCACAACTTCTAACCAACTTGGGAAGTTATTTACCCTGTAATTCTATTCACCAATACTTAGAAACGTGTCCGAAACACTCCATAATTCTCTCAAGAGCCTTTGGGCAAAGGTATGTCCCTACCCCCATATGTTATCTTATTTCTTAGTATGCACTAGGGATAGTGCATTAGATTTTAGTTGGGGATGGGGTTGTACTAATCACTCTGCACGTTTTTGCCGTGTATCCTTCCCCTAGAGTGTGTTATCATAGTAGATTTGACATATTTAGTTTATTGTGTTGTGTTTGTGTTAAGCATTATATTTGTTTTGTTTGACAAGAAAAAAATGAGAAACATTGGTGCAAACAATTTTTTATGTTTTTGTGTTTTTTATAAAAATGATACTCATTATGTGTTTTTATAAAAAAAAAATACCCTTTATAATTTTTTGAACTGTGAGTTAAAAACATATGAGGTTCTGATTGCTGTTGAATCTTGGTATGACACTAGTTTTAGGAGAAACATAATCATAACATAGCATTGCATGAACCAGATAGGTAGTAGTTGATAATATAACCTTGTGCCATGTGTTTACTTAGTTCACATTATGTGTTTGATCAAAAAAATTTCGAGTTAGTCCTACCTAGGTCATAGGACAGTTTGTTTGGGCATGATTATAGACTATGTTTGAATATGTCCATTCTTAGCATAAAAGACCGACCAAATGAGAATAAGTATCCTTTGATTCCCTATTTTGAGCTTAAAGAGATCTATTTACTTGTTTTAACCTTTTGAACTTCCTATTTCAGCTCCTATGAACCTATTTTTGCCCTGCTCCCTCCCCAGACATTATATACCTCAATTTAGGAAAATTGCCAAGTTGAGGGTGGCTATTATGATGGTGTATATTTGAAGATGGGTTGAAAATGATGTTAAAGAAAAGAAAAGAAAGTAAGGTTAGATGTGGTAGAACCTACTAATAGTGAGTTACAATTGTGAGTGGACATTCTGAATGACTAAAGTCTACTCTGATTTTCATAACTTGAAGGCATGATTCATGGGTTGTAATCATGGTTTAACCCACGAATCCTTAGTTAATGCTGACCCAAATTTGCTAGAATTTTTAGGATAGATTTTATTTTGTATCTCTAATACTTCTTTGATGTTTTGTTATTACGTTACCCACTCTATAAATTATTTACATTATATTGAGTTATGATATGCATTATTGATCTTGGAATTATTATTCTTGGTGTTTAGGGTTTATAATTGAATTAAGACTTTGGATTTTTCATCCTATTCTTTGTATGTTCAACAGTATGGTTTCATCTATGGAACCTTATTTTTATCTTGCAACTATGTATAGATAAACCCCATAACTATGGTTGTGGGAACTCTGATGAATTAATAAACTAAGTTAAGTGTGAAGTTTTTCTAGATCAGTGTTCTTGCATGTATAGGGATTTCCTTTATTTTTATTGGTTTATTAATGGATGCACACACTGGTAACTTGCCTGTAATCGATACCTTCTTGAGAAATAGGTAGAGATTAGTAAAAGGATATCACAATGTTAATTTGAAGTTATCAATCTTCATCTAATTAACTTGAGTCATAACTGGGATAGTGAATTTGAGATCATAAAACAAGGGTAATAATGCGATGCTTTGAGACCAAGAGGAGATGTGTGAATTTCACCAAAACCAAGATCGAGAGATGGTTAGGTAATACATAAATTGTTACATTTTTCATGCAAGGTATTGAGATAGTTTGACAAGTACGAAAAATCTGTAGAGTTATTGAGTCAGGCAAACACAATTCTGGTACTTTTCTCATATTGATCACAACCCTAATCACCCAAAAATCGTTATTGCTACTCTTACTTTTATAAAAACCCTCTTTTTGTTTATGCAATTTCTCATTACATGAGCTAACTCTTGATAGATTTTTGTCCTATTCATCGTGGGATCAATCCTAACCTAGTTGAATTCTATATTTGATTCAGCGGTAGTTTTACACTTTCTTAGAGGTATAATTTTAGGCAACATCATGGGTGAACTATCACAATTATTCAAATCAATATCCAACTTGCAAGGATTTCCAATATAAGATCTAAGACATATTAATAAAGAAACCACGTCATCTCATTCACGAATAACCTCACTCCCCAAGTTCCACCATACACCCACCGAGGAATCATCCATAATATCCCTTCTATGTTTCTAGCCCCTTCATTATCAATCACATAAATTACTAAACAACTTCAAAGTCTACTGGTTGCTTTATGAAAGATACTTCTTCATCATTAACTTTAAATATTATTTCACCATATTCAACATCAACCAAGGACCATCCAGTAGACAAAAATAACCCACCAACAATTATAGGGACCTCATGGTATATCTCACAATCCAAGACAACAATTTCGCTCACAATTTTAGACAACAAAGTCAATCGACAAGAAAAATTATTCCTTTTTCATAAGAACCTCATACAAAAATCCCATGGGCCACTAAAAGCCTCATTGTTGTCGTCTTGGAAGAACCCAAACTTAACTTTTGAAAAATGGACAATGGCATCAAGTTAATTCTTGTCCAAAATAACACAATGATTTCCCAAACTTATGCACCCCGATAGTGCATGGAATAGTGAATTCACCTAGGTCTTATTTCAACCACCATTGTGCTAGATATAATGGCAATACAATTATGGGTTACCATGATAGTTTTAACATCCATGACTTATATTTTTGTGACCCATTCATTCATAAACTTACAATACCTGGGTGTAAACTTCTAATAAGGAAATACATATCGATAGTTTGCTAATGTTTGCAAGAATTTTTTTGAACTTGGTATCATCTTCTTTCTTTTTGAGCCTTTTCAGGAATGAGGGATGAATTTTTGTTTGTGGTACAGGAACAACAAGAGTTTCATATGATTTTGGAACATTATTATCAAATTCTTGTAGATCCTTTTTACTTTCAACCCTTTCTTTAATTACATTCGTCTTTTCAATAATACACTCATTTGTCTTTGGAACTACGTCTTTTGCCTTCTCTAGCCATTTTTTCATTTTCTTGTTCATCACATCCCCTTTTATTGGGTCTTCATCAAAATGAAAAAATCTTTACCAAGATTCCAACAACTCTTAATGACAATGGCCATGTCGTGAGCATTATTCTTAGGATTAACAATCGTCTCACAAGGAAATCCACCTATTGGCTTATCATTGAGATGAGCTAAGATTTGAACCACTTAATTTTCAAATTGATTGATAGAGGTTGAATGAGATATCACTATTTGATTGAGTTGTGAGAAATCACTTTTCAGCTCTCTCAAAATCTTATCACTTCACTCAACACCCATTAAGATTCGAGCAAGGATATTTTTACTTTTGAACTTCTGCGGGTGTAGATCTTGACTATTTACCCTTGCTTATATCATGGGGAGGAACATACCGGTAATAACTTCTATCCTTATTTCCAATCCCAATCTCTATCATGATCTTTATCATGCTTATCCCTTTCATCCTACATTGATTCCAACCTTTCCTTTGATATGTAGGGAGGGAACTCCCGAATTAGTTCGATAAGAATCAAATTTATTTATCAAGAGACCCATTTTGTTATAGTCATAGGCTTTAATAGTCATATAAGCAACAAAATTAACCTTTGTTAAAGGAGCTCCTATTACATTCTTGGTGAGAAAATAAAGTTGGGTCATCACTTTAGCCATGTTCTGATCTCTTTTCTCATCCTTTCTTTTTTGGTTTTATCCTACACAAGATGAGGAGGGATCCTTCAAAAATACCTTATTATGTTTTGTATGACAACCTCTACTTTTATTGTTGACTTTATCTAATAAAGCAACCACAACACCATAAGCTAGTTTGATAAGATATTCCCTGGCGGCATTAACAGTTACTATCTTGTTCAATTGATCCAATGCCTTATATAAGATTTGAAGAAGTAATTTTTATGAGTCCTCATAATTTGTGAATTTCATTATATTATTTATGAATTGTTGCCAAGCATCATATAATTGTTCGCTATTAAGTTGGAAAAAGTTAAAAATTTCATTTCTTATTTGCAATATCAATGGAGAAGGAAAGTACCTATCCAAGAATGCTTTTGTGCGCTCAACCCATGATGTGATAGATCCTTCAATCTAACACCACAACCATAAGACCAGTTCTTTTATCAATGAGAATGGTAAAAGACACAAATAAATTAATTCTTCATAAATTTGGGTGATGTCAAATGGAAGACACACATTAGTGAAATTATTCAAGTATAGATAGGTATCCACACGAGATTTACCCCCACATAATTCTTTTATTTGTATCCATTGAAGCATCATGCTAGTATCCTTAAATACAGTATTTTTGGTTGCTAGTGGAATACGATAGCACTAGCTCAACTCATCTTAGAGATGATCCTGCCCTCGAGATGCTCATCTTAAGTATACACATTACGATTGTATTGGCTTATTATAACATGTATACTATTATTATAACCTGAGAAATAATGAAAACAATAAATAATATAAAAAAAAATCTATGGCTACAACAAAGTGAATAAGAACACTACAAAAGTGAAAACTATGCTTCACACCACGACAATGTTGTAAAAATTTGATGACGCTCAAATTACACCCTTATAAAGTAAATGATTCTCGTCAATATAGTATCCTAACTGAGGTTGGGTTGAATCTACAGAGAGTGAAGAATAGGATTTCAATGCTTGATAGTGTTAGAAGTCAACTATAATTTGACCCATAATGTGTAGTAAATAGATATGAAAGTAAAAATAGGGGTTTTGTTTGAATGGTTTCAATTTTAGCTATTTTGTTGTTTGAAGAATATTATTTTGAAGCTAGAAATAGTTAGATATTAATCAAGTGTGAATGAGACTTGGGGTTATGCCTTATTACTTGTACGTTCAAGCATTGGTATTTTAATATTTGTCCAAATTTAGATAGAAATTATGGTTACGCTTGATCTAGAAGTTTTACAATTGATTTGTCAATCAAACCCCAAATATCAAAAATGGATTCTTTTGAACACCTACTAAGTATAATAATTTAAAAAATGTACAACCTTAATTAACAGCCTTAGGTCTAGTAGTTGCTATCAAATGAGCTAATTCAAGTTATTGCTCACACCAATTCCTCACCTATATCCCCTTTGTCAAAGATGATATGGGTTCAAAGGTAATTGGCATTTGCACCTTCTATTCCTAGTTAAAACATGGAATAAATAAAAAACCCAAATCAATTATCAATTTAGAAAGACAAATAACCAAAACCCATGAACTAATCATAACCTCTTCAAGCATACCGCCAAGATAAAGAATTAGTTACTTGTAGAGAGAGAAGGTTGAGATATACCTAAATTTCCTTCAAATTTCTATAGATACTAAAGAGAATAATATCCAATCTTTAGTTTCAATAAATCATCAGTAAAAACCAATTATTCTTCACTTTAGATTCACTAAAATGTTTCTTAGCCTAAGAAAAGTACAATAATGGTGGAAATAAGCTGAAACACCCTCTTTTGATCCCAATTCCTATTTTCACCAAGTCTAGCACAGGTGGGTGTAATGCCCCGCACTTTTCTAAGGTAGAAAGCAAACCGTTGTTCGTATATGTGAAACCCCCATTTTTGTGAGCCATATTTGGGAACATGAATTACCAAGAGTACCCTAGTTATAAGAGAGCTTATGATGTGTTAAGTATGGTTATATGAGTCACTTAAGGTAGTACAAGCTAAGAGTTTTAAAATCCATCAAGTTTTACTGTTTAAATTTTCAAGGGCCATTTTTTAATGAGAATAACTTCATAAATATTTAGTATTTCAGCATATTTCTACCCACCAAATTATAGAGAGTCGCATTAGCTTTCCAACGATATCGATTTCTTCAAAATCCAACACCCGAGCAAGGAGTTATGGCTTTGCGAAGTAGAGTGCATTGTCTAACCAAACACACATGGCTACTGGAATAGGTGTACGACAAGAAATGCGGCACATACCTAAATATATGAGATAATAAATATGGTTCATACTAAAATGTTTTTGATAAGCAATGCGGCACACACGTAAATGTATGCGATAAGCAATACGGTGCACACTTGGTGTTTTAGGTAGTAAAAACAATATGTTTTGAGTTATTTTGATGGAAATTAAGTCTTTTGGAACTCCTTACACACCCCTAAACTTAACCTTTTGAATTTAATAGAATCAAAAAACATCATAACCCTATTATCAATCTAAGTTCATCATCCAAGAGCACTAAAGGAGAAAAACAACTAGGGTTGCACAATCAACATTGAGGGCCCAATCTTTCAATGAATTCATTACCATAAAGGTATGTGGGGTTTCCAACAAGAACATCCTTTCATTCTTGTGCCCAAAAATTTGTATTATTTTATGAAGATACACGATTTTACTTGTTTAATTATGAATTTGAGATGGAAACTATTATCCTATATTCTTGTTCAAGAAACTTTGATATTTTTGTGATGTATTAAAGATGAATTCCTTGAGTTTTAATGTTAATATCATGTTTCAAGTTGAATTACTAAATTTTTATATGAGTTATACTTTTTTGCTTTACAAAGTATGAATCTTGAAATATTTTGCTCAAGTGTTGATATATAGGATTTAAACCCTGTTTGAGATTATGATCTTTGGTGAAGTAATGTGTTATACACACCTTGATATTTGAATAATTTGACCTTCTTGTCTTAAAAGAGTTATTTTAGAACTTGAATGAGAAAAGAAATCCACATGTTGATTTATTATGAAAAAGGGGTAGCATGATGGCTCCCGATATGAATTGTTGAATTGCATTATTGTGGATTTTATTTTGAAATGATCGGAGCTCAGTCTAGGAGTAGTATTTAGAACCGAGTGGGAGGTACAACTATGATTGGTACTTCCCTAGAACTACGTGCCCCCATAGGATGTGAGCCTAAGGCTGATTGATATAGTGATCACTTGTAAACAAAAGATTAAGGTCCTACTCTGATGGCAAGGATAGGAAATCTCTCCCTAATGTATGTTGGACGTTGGACTCCATGTTGCTCACATGATTTATATCAGTTTTTAGAGACTCCCATTGTGTGTGTGTATTCTTCTAATTGAGATGAAAAATGTAGTTGTTTGAAAGTATGAGTTGAGAATGTTATTGTTTTTGAAGAATTTGATGAATATTTCTATATCTTAAAGAGAATTGTTATGAAAGCTATTCATTTGGATGACTTGAAAATGATTATGAAAGTGATTGGGATTTACTATAATGACTGACATGTTTTCACCGATGTGCTTTACTCAATGGTGATTATGACGATTTTATTTTGAGCTATGTGAGTCTCTTATTATAATATGCATATTTTCATATGAATATTTGTAATATAGGACGTTTATGAAAACTTACATACACCCTCATATACTTGGTCCATATTCCATGTTATTGACCATGTATTCATACGTTGGCTATATTTTCCCATTAATGTAGGTCCAGGTGCTCATTCCAAGGCTTGACGTAATTCTCCAAGAACATTGGTTTATATTTTCTTTAGTGGTGATTCCTCATGGTTCAAGGACTAGTTATTGAAGATTTCACTCTTTTATTTTGAGTTATCATTTTATTCCCTGATGTTAGAGTCAGTTGGGGTCTGTCCCAATGGCTCAGTGTTATACAGTTTAGTAGAGGCTTGTCAGACTAGGTGGTTGGATTGATTGTCTAGTGCAGAGGTCGTATTTTGTTAATTTCCGCATCTCTTTCATCTTGAACATGATGTTATGTAGAATATGTTGATGTTTGATTTTAAAAATCCTGTCAATGAGTGTTGAATGGTATGAAAATGGCTCAAAGGGTTAGCTTGGGGCTACTTGTAGCCTTAAGAATAGTACGACGCTTCGGGACCCATTTTGGGAGCGTTACAAACTTGGTATCAAAACCTAAAATATTGGAGTCCTAGGTAGTCTAGTAAGCTGCGTTATGTATAGTCTTGATCATTGGTGTGTAGAATGCCACATCTATGAGCAAGAGACTATGAGACATTTTAGGAAAAAGTATTATTTCTTTCTTTTAGAAGTCCACCGTGCTTACAGTAGTTTTCTTTCTGCTATTAATTTGTGCTCTTCTCTTTCATAATATGCCTTCTTGCTGATCTAGAAGAAATAACAATGATTAGAAACTCCATCCTGTTGACCCACTGAATGAAAATGTGTCCCATGCCGAATTTTGGGTAGCCTTTTAGGTGCTGGCCCAAGCTGTCACTGCGAATGTTAAGGCCAATCCGGCCTTGGCTCCATAGTAGAAGGGAAGTGATTCATCTACTACGAGGATCGATGACTTTGTGATGATGAATCCACCAGAATTTTATGGGTCCAAGCCAGATGAGAATCCACAGTTGTAGTTGGAGATGGTGTGAAAGATTACTCAAGTGATGCATGTCTCTGAGGAGCATAGTGTGGAGTTGGCAGCATATCGGTTGAAAGACCTTGGTTATGATTGGGTAGTTTCTTAGAGGAATGGTAAAAGTGAGGGTGCTGCTCCTATGTCTTGGCAAGAGTTCTAGGATACATTCCTGGATAAGTTTTTCCCTTTAGAGATGAGAGAGGAGAAGGTAGAGGAGTTCATGAACTTGCAACAGGGCTCTATGACTGTTAAGAGTACTGTCTAAAGTTCAATCAGTTGGCCAAATATGCTCCTGACTTAGTAGCTGATGATCGGGCTAGTATGAGTAAATTTGTGATAGGAGTGTTTAGCTATGTTGTTAAGGAGTGCAGGTCTGCTATGTTAAATAGTAAGATGAATCTTTCCAGGATGATGACTCATGCCTAATAGATTGAAGCAGACAAGATCAAGGAGAGGGATAGAATGAGAGGGACTAAGAGAGCTAGGTCCGAGCAGCACGAACAGGGTCAGACTAGATCGCAAGGAGGGAATCACCCTCAGTTTTAAAACTGTTCATCTTCACCAACACCATTGTCAGCTAGTTCTCCCATACGTAGGGGTGGGCAGGAGAAAGGTAGCAAGTTATATGCAGCCAGGTCCCAGTACAGTGTTAGCAGTAAGCCAAATTATCCTCCGTGTCCTACGTGTAGTAGGACCCACCCGGGTGAGTGTTGGGGTGAGAAAAAAGGTTCTTTCTGGTATGGTGACTTAGGTCACAAACTTAGAGAGTGCCGACATGCCAGGAAAGGGCATCAAGATAATCGCGCTCAGACTCAGACTCAGACTGCTAGTGCTCTAGTTAAGGTGACTCGCCCAGCCCTAGATCTAGGTGCCCCTTCTAGCACTGCTGGCGGTCAGCACCAAAATAGGTTCTATGCTTTGCCATCTCACCAGGAGCAGGATGACTCTCCCGATGTTGTTAGTGGTATGCTCGGTATACTTCAGTCTGATGTCTATGTTTTGTTGGACCCTGGGTCTAGTTTTTCATATATTACACCTCTGGTTACTGTAAATTTTGAAATGAGTCCTGAAAATATTCCTGAGCCTATCTTAGTTTCTACCCCAGTGGGTGATTCGATTGTTGCCCAAAAAGTGTATAGAAAGTGTCTTTTTATAGTCCTTCATAGAGTCAGGTTGGCTGATCTGATTGAGTTAGACATGGTGGATTTTGATGTTATTCTGGGTATGGATTGGATTGATTCTTGTTATGCCTCTATAGATTGTTGTACCCAAGTGGTCAAATTTCAGTTTCCTGATGAACCTATGTTTGAGTGGTTAGTGAGTTATATATCTGCCAAGAGTCATTTCATCTCATATATTAAAGCTAGAAAACTTATTTCCAAGGGGTGCATTATCATCTGGTTAGAGTCAAGGAAACTAAGTCTTAGACTACAACTCTTTAGTCATTTAGCATTATAAATGAGTTTTCTAATGTCTTTTCAGAAGAACTCCGAGGGATACCTCTTGATAGAGAGATAGAGTTTGGGATTGATCTTCTTCCCGATGCCCAACCTATTTCTATTCCTCCTTATCGTATGGTACCTGCAGACTTAATGAGTTGAAAGAGCAATCAAAGATCTTTTAGATAAGGGTTTCATAAGGCCCAATGTTTCTCCTTGGCGTGCTCCAGTGTTATTTGTGAGAAAGAAAGATGGTTCCCTGTGTATGTGTATTGACTATTGCCAGCTGAATAAAGTTACTGTCAAAAATAAGTATCCTCTTCCTAGAATAGATGATTTGTTTGACCAATTGTAAGGTGCAAGTTACTTGCAAAAGGTAGACCTTCCATCCGGCTATCAACAACACAAAGTTAGCGAGTGTGACACCCGGTAAACAACTATCCGAACTCGCTATGGTTATTTTGAGTTTCTTGTTATGTCCTTCTGGTTAACAAATGCCCCATCAGCTTTTATAGACCTCATGCATCGAGTGTTCAGACCATATCTTGACATGTTTGTTATCATATTTATAGACGATATTCTGGTGTACTCCCATAGTGAGAATGAACATGCAGATCATCTCCGAATTATCTTGCAAACTCTTAGAAACCATCAATTGTTTGCCAAATACAACAAGTGTGAGTTTTGGTTGAGGTCCTTTTATGGGTCATATCATTTCTTCTGAGGGTATTAGAGTTGATCCCCAAAAGATAGAAGCTGTTAGAAACTGGCCTAAACCTATCTCTCCACCTGACATATGACGTTTCTTGAGTCTAGTTGGCTATTACCATTATTTTGTTAAAGCTTTCTCCTCTCTAGTGTCTCCTATGACCTAGTTGACCCAAAACAAAGTGAAGTTCTTGTAGTCCAATTCTTGTGAGAAGAGTTTTAAGGAGTTGAAGACTCGACTCACTTCAACCCCTGTTTTGACTTTTCCTGATGGTGTTGAGGATTTTGTAGTATATTGTGAGGCTTCTAGAGTTGGTTTAGGTTGTGTATTAATGCAGAAGGGTAAGGTGATAGCTTAAGCTTCTAGACAGTTGAAACCCCATGAGAAGAATTACCCCACCCATGATCTTGAGTTAGCTGCTGTTGTGTTTGCTCTAAAAATATGGAGACACTACTTGTATGGTGTTCATGTCGATGTTTTAACTGATCATAAGAGTTTGCAATATGTATTTACCCAGAGGGAGTTGAACCTTCTGTAGAGAAGTTGGTTAGAGTTGTTAAAAGATTATAATATGAGTGTGTTGTACCATCTAGTTAAGGCCAATATAGTGGCAGGTGCCCTAAGCAGGGTGTCTATGGGTAGTGTTTCTCTTATTGAAGAGGGTAAGAAAGAGTTGGGTCATGATGTGCACCATTTAGCTACACTGGGTTTTATGTTGTTTGACTCTGTTGAAGGTAGTATAGGGGTGTAGAGTTGTTTTGAATCCTTCTTGATTTTGGAAGTAAAGGAGAAGCAAAACCTTGATGCTAGTTTGGTCAGACTGAAAAAACTAGTCAAGGACCAAAAGGTGGAGGTTTTCTCCCAAAGGGGAGATGGTGTGTTGAGATTGCAGGATAGATTATGTTTTCCGAATGTTGATGATCTGAGACAGAGAATTATGGCTGAAGCATACGTTGCATGATATTCTATTCATACTGGTGCCACTAAGATGTACAGCGACTTATGGGAAATCTATTGGTGGAGTGGCATGAAGAAGGATATATCAACAATTGTGGATAAATGTGCGATGTGCCAACAGGATAAGGTAGAACACCAAGGACCTGGTGGTATGATGCAGGAGTTCAGTATTTCCACTTGGAAGTGGGAAGAGATAAACATGGATTTTATGACTGGTTTACCTCCTTCCCGAAGCCATCATGATTTCATTTGGGTTGTTGTGGATAGATTGACTAAGTCTACGCACTTTTTCCCTTTTCATACTTCTTATACTGCTGAGGATTATGCTATATTGTACATCCGGGAATTAGTCAGATTGCATGCAGTTCCCTTGTCCATCATTTTAGATAGGGGTACTCAGTTCACTTCGCAGTTTTGGAGAGCTTTTCAGAAGGTTCTTGGTACCCAAGTGCATTTGAGTTCTTCTTTCCATCCGCAGATAGATGGTCAGGCCGAGAGGACCATCCAGACCTTAGAGGATATGTTGAGAGCGTGTGCTCTTGACTTTAAGGGGAGTTGGGATAAGCATTTACCGTTGATAGAGTTTGCTTACAATAATAGTTTTCACTCTAGCATTGGCATGGCTCCATTTGAGACTTTGTATGGGAGGAAATGTAGGTCACCCATAGGTTGGTTTAAAGTGGGTGAAGCTACCGTGATTGGTCCTGATTTGGTCTTTGAGGCTATGGAAAAAGTCAAAGTTATTAGAGAATGATTGAAAACCGAAAAGAGTCGTCAGAAGTCATATGCTGATGTGAGGAAAAGAGACCTTGAATTTGAAGTTGGTGACTTGGTGTATTTGAAGATTTCACCCATGAAGGGAGTG
Organism: Capsicum baccatum var. pendulum; assembly: GCA_030864225.1. NCBI lineage: Eukaryota > Viridiplantae > Streptophyta > Magnoliopsida > Solanales > Solanaceae > Capsicum > Capsicum baccatum. The sequence goes on from CM061557.1 coordinate 125,839,393, forward strand.
AAGAGATTTGGGAAGAAGGGGAAACTTAGTCCCTGTTATGTTGGCCCCTACAGAATTCTTAGCCGTGTTTGTAAGGTAGCGTATGAGGTTGAGTTGCCTTCATAGATATCTTCCATTCACTCTGTCTTCTATGTCTCCATGATTAGGAAACACGTTGGTGGTTGTGTTGCTTTAGATCCTTCAAAAAACCCTAATGTACAAGATAGTCTTTCTTTTGAGGAAGTTCCTATTGAGATTTTAGATCACTAAGTCCAAAGACTAAGGAACAAATAAGGTCCCTTAGTCAAGGTGTTGTGAGAAAACCAATCTGTTGAAGGTACAACTTGGGAAACTGAGAAGGATATGCGATCCAAGTATCTGCACCTATTTTTCGCAAGCCCCGATCAAGTAGAAGGTACCATTCTGCTCTAAATCATTCCTTTTCTATAAAGAATTGCAGTAGTTCAGAAGTTATTTTATACTATTCAGCTGTGATTTCATGAGCCATGCACTCCTTGTTGTGTCTGAAATGTAGAATGAAGTAGAGGCAAGATTAGCAAGTTGCTTCAGCTATGTACCCTTCTTTTTCTCTTTACTCTTAGTATACCCAGCATCATTCAAGGACGAATGTCCCCAAGGGGGAGATATTGTAATGCCCCAAACTTTTCTAAGCTAGAAAGCGAACAATTGTTCGTACATATGAAACCCCCAATTCTGTATGCCATATTTGAGCACATGAATTACCAGCAGTACCCTAGTTATAAGAGAGCTTATGATGTGTTAAGTGTGGTTGTATGAGTAACATAAGGTAGGACAAGCTAAGAGTTTTGAAATACATCAAGTTTTAGTGTTTGAATATGCAAGGTTCATCTTTGAATAAGTATAACTTGATAAATATGTGTTATTTATGCATATTTCTACCCACCAACTTATAGAGAATCACATTAGCTTTCCAATAATACCAATTTCATCAAAATCCAACACCCGACCAAGAAGTTATGGCTTTGCAAAGAAGAGTGCGTCGCCTAACCAATCGAACATGGCTACTAGAATAGGTGTACGATAAGTAATGTGGCGCATACCTAAATGTGTGCGATAAGCAATGTGGCACATACTTGAATGTGTGCGATAAGAAATACGGCACATTAGTAAATATATGCGATAAGCAATGCGACACACATTTGGTGTTTTAGGTATTAAAAATACTCCGTTTTGAGTTATTTTGAGGGAAATTAAGTATTTAGCACTCCTTACACACCCCTAAACTTAACCATATGAATTTAATAGAATCTAAACACATCATACCCCTATTATCAATCTAAGTTCATCATCCAAGAGCACTAAAGGAGATAAATAACTAGGGCTGCACAATCAATATTGAGGGTCCAATTTTTCAACGAATCTGTTACCATAAAGGTATGTGAGGTTTTCAACAAGAACATCCTTTTGTTCTTGTGCCCAAAAATTTGTATTATTTCATGAAGATACATGATTTTACTTGTTTAATTATGAATTTAAGATGGAAACTATTATCCTATATTCATGTTCAAGAAACTATGATATTTTTGTGATGTCTTAAAGATAAATTCCTTGAGTTTTAATGTTAATATCATGTTTCAAGTTGAATTTCTAGATTTTCATATGAGTTATACTTGTTTGCTATACAAAGTATGAATCTTGAAATGTTTTACTCAAGTGTTGATATATGGGATTTAAACCCTCTTTGAGATTATGATCTTTGGTGAAGTAATGTGTTATACACACCTTGATATTTGAATGATTTGACCTTTTGGTATTGAAAGAGTTATTTTTGAACTAGAATGAGAAAAAAAATCCACATGTTGATTTATTATGAAAAGGGGTAGCATGATGGCTCCCGATATGAATTGTTGAATTGCGTTGTTGTGGATTTTATTTTGAAATGATCTGAGCTCAGTTCGAGAGTTGTCTTTAGCACTAAGTGGGAGGTATAGCTGTGATTGGTACTTCCCTGGAACTATGTGCCCCCGTAGGATGAAAGCCTAAGGCTGATTGATATAGTGATAACTAGTGAAAAAAAGATTAAGGTCCTACTCCGACGGCAAGGATAGGAAAACTCTCCCCAATGTGAGTTGGACATTGGACTCCATGTAGCTCAGATGGTTTATGTCGGTTGTAAGAGACTCCTAGTATGTGTGTGTATTCTTCATATTGAGATGAAAAATGTAGTAGTTTAAAAGTGTGAGTTGAGAAAGTTATCATTTTCGAAGAATTTGATGAATATTTCTATATCTTAAGGAGAATTGTTATGAAAGCTACTCATTTTGATGACTTGAAAATGATTATGAAAGTTATTGGGATTTACTATGATTACTCACATGTTTTCACCGATGTGTTTTACTATGGTGATTATGATGATTTTATTTCGAGCTATGTGAGTCTCTTATTATAGCATGCATATTTTTCTATGAATATTTGTGATATAGGACTTTTATGAAAACTTGCATACACCATAATATACTAGGTCCATATTCCATGGTACTGACCCATGTATTCGTACATGGGCTATATTTTCCCAATAATGTAAGTCCAGGTTCTCATTCCCAGGTTTGACGTGATTCTCTGAGCACATTGGTCTACATTTTCTGCAGTGGTGTGTTCTCATGGTTCGAGGACTTGTTATTGCAGATTTCTCTCTTTTATTTTTAGTTATCCTTTTATTCCCTGATGTTAGGGTCAGTTAGGGTCTATCCCAATGGCTCAGTGTTATACAATTTAGTAGAGGCTTGTCAGACAAGATAGTTAGATTGATTAGTCTTGTGGAGAGGTCGTATACTTTCCGCATCTTTTTTCTCTTGAATTATGATATTATGGAGAATATCTTGATGTTTGATTATAGTAATCCTGTCGATAAGTGTTGAATGGTATGAAAACAGCTCAAAGGGTTAGCTTAGGGCTATTTGTAGTCGTAAGCACCGTGTGACGCTTCGGGACCCGTTTTTGGGGTGTTACTGTGGTGCGAATGTCTAGTGCACCTTGGGCGTAGGTGACATTTTTTGGGAAAATTTGGCCACCTGTACGTGCATGTGCCTCAGGTGCATATATAGGTTACCTCCTGATAACTCCATGTGAATTTTGATGCTCTTTTTGTTTCGTACTTGACCTCCGAATGACTTAAATTGTTTGCTCATCTTTAGTTTAATCCTTTACCTGATCAAATGAGCATTATATATGATATTTAAACAAAATCAATGGAAAATCATGATCATTTAAGATTAAAATTTTTTAACAAGTTATTAAATTGGTGACTTATCATCTTCTTCTTCTCAGCACTTTCTACATTTTCTTGGTAAGAAGCATCCCTTCTTTCCAACAAGTTTTCTATCCTTTTCACTTCTTTTATCCCCCCACATTTAGAGCATCAAACTGATTATTCGCCGTTATTTCTTTATCCTTTTACTGTTGGGTCTTGGATTCCACATTTTTTTCATTCTTCCTGTATAGTGCTACCTCCCCATTTTGTATCCATTTTTCCTTTTTTTTTTTCTCTTAAAAAAATTTCTTTCTCTACATGCTTAGCTTTTACTTTTTCATCTTTCTTTAGTTTCTTTACTTTTTTTTCTTAGCCTTATTATTCTTCTTGTTTTGATCTCTCTCTTTTTCTCTCTCCATCTTCTTCCTTTTCTTTTTTAGAATACAATTTTGGGTGTAACACTAAGCATTTCTTCTCATTGTGACACTAAAATTTGCATTCTTTGTATACTTAGGTACATAGTCATATTTTATAGTGATTAATTTCTCAGTAACTTCTCTAGGTTTCTTTTGTATGTCTATATTTATTCTTCTGGGAAACACCTCAATAGGTCTACCCGACCTTGAATCTTGCACATCTTTGTCTTGTCTTATTATATGTTGCTATATCTCTTTGGAATATTTTTCTAACTGCCACAATAAGTGAAAATATGGATTCTTTCCTACAAAAAATGGGAGGCAGTGATGGAAGGAAAATCCAAGCTATTAATGTTGTAGTCTCCTCCTGCAGAATAAACATTGGATCCTGTTTAAGGGTTTTCATTTGATAGGAAAAATATTTATGAGTAATGTAGAATTGGGTCTTATAAAATAGTTAGCATAATTCTCCAATATCATAGCACCTGTAAACGTATAATGAGTACTAACCAAGCCAAAGTTATCTTTCTGTATTGTTTTTGTACCAGTCACCTTAGATCTTGTATCTATGGAAAATAATAGTAAAATTTTTATATCACATCTTATTGAAGATCTTTATTTAGTTTCATTTTATTAACCCCTTCCTCCTCCCATACTATGTATGGTTCTCCACGTAGATCGGTAACTTCTTTCAGTGGACCAGGTTTATATTGTGGGGATGATGGTCTAATGGTGTTGGCATAAATGATTTTTGACATTTTTGTTGCATTATTATTGTTTATTACTTGACTAATATCTAGTGTTGGAGGCTGGCCAACGACCGTTGCGACCATCTTTTTCGGTGAAGAGGCTAGGTTAGAAAAATTTAGGGGTTTTAGAGTTCGTCATATCTTCATAATGTTGTGTATATTAATTAGAGGATTTAAGTATTTCATACCAATAGTCATAGTGGAATAGAGTCATTGGGAGGAAAATATAAGGGTACATATATTTAAGAAAGCACTTTGGATGGAGCAAATATGATATCTATTCGTATGTCATATCACATGTGTCTAGTAGAAGATATTCACAAATACAATTTCATGTGAACGCATGTACATGTATTTTTCATATGTAACTAATTTTCATACAACTTCAGTAAAATAATATATAACTATTAATCAACCATTTTGTAGGGTGTTTACTATCACTTGCATATGAGGTAGTTGACTTAAAATATATTTCTTCTTGGATCTAGTTCTATCAACAATTTAAAGATGTTTTTGAGGAGTCTGAAAACATGTGCATTGATTAAGATAATAATGAAAGTATAATATAGTTTAAGCACAGTGTATCCTAGTCTACCATATTATTCTTGCATATGAAATATCTGAAAGAATGTGTGTATAAATTATAGGAAGAAAATATAGATTAAGAAATGTATTAAGATTAAGGAATGTATTTTATTCTATTGATGCATACAAGCAAAATGATTTTGAATTATTAATGGAATTGTCAAGACCCAATTGGTTTTGAGTGACACCCATACTAACTTTCTGAATAGAGAACCCTCTAACACATTCTCAAACAATTCTTTTAACCAAATAAGTAAATAAAATACTATCAATCTCATGAATAAATAAGATGTAGAAGTCTAACTATTTACATCACCAAAATATGAAATTCGTCATACAAAGGACGTTATCAAAACAAATTCTAAGAATAATCCAAGACACCAATAATAAAACATTTTTCATAAGAAAAACAACTGCAACTATGAAGATCCGTGGAAACATGAAAAGAAGTATCTCACCCAAGAATCGACAAATCAAACCGTTAGAAATAAGGTCACATCGAAGTATATATAACATAGTATGCATTCAAGAAAAAAGTGCAGGACTCGTATTAGTACAAACACTATAAAATTGAAGGCACTATCTATAGGTTTACATAAAATAGTAGCTAGTTGAGCCTACACCATGGATATAACAGACACTCAAAACTATCAGTAGCATGAGTGAATTACTTAGACTGGCATGAAATTAGGAGAGCTAAACTTTAATAACAGCTACAGAAGCTAAAACCATGGGCTAACTTTTTAATTCTATTTACAACTACCTTTACACAAAAAAATGAATCGATGACACGATTACGAATAATTCCTCAGGACTAATCAGAACTCACTCAAGTTGATAACATAGTCCACTAAAACATTTATACATAAACCTACATATCTAAAGGTCGGGGTAATGCATCATCCAATGATGTAGTGCCAAAAAGAGGCATCAGTACTTTGAATGTACTAGCATGTATTATAGTAAAATAAAATAGGAATAACGTCTGAACTGATAAAGTTGCAAAAATTTTCCATGGACAACATATTCATAAAGTGAGACCAAATAACTAAAAAGAATAATAACAAACATGAATGCTGAAAACTTAAAGCAACATACGTAAAAATTTCTTCAAAATTTTTCTTAAAGTAAACTACAATTGAAAATTGAATAGTATAACTCTACACAAAATTGAAAACACTAGTACATTAATTTCTAATAAAACTAGTAGTCTCAACCAATCATAGATCATCTTGAAATTGGTAAGTTTTCTTTTTAGGGGCTTTCTCTTAAGCAATACAAACCATGTGAGCATCATGGTGACTGGTGTTTTACCTATGTTTCTAAAATCCAACTTCGTTCCAGCATTGGAAGAGACATCCTATACTTTACCACATTATAAGATAAAACAGAATCTAAGGATCCCAACGCTAACTCCGAAGGGTACAAATAATAGAGGAGTCACTGTATCTATGGACAAGCCTATCCTACAATATCAACATAGTTTTGGGACAAGTGTTGTATTAACTCATACCTATTTCGAGGCTAAAAAGTCCTTCAAAAAAATACTAGTTACTAAAAATGTAGGTTGAAAAGACTTTATAAAAATTGTGCTTGACTCAAAATATTGTACCATGAACATGCCTATATTTGTGAGCCTTGTCTCTACCTCTCTTTAACATTTCTTAGCCTTAACTTTTCAAGATATAATGAACTTTTATATTTTCAAGACATGATCCTATCATTATTCTTTGAAAACTTTTCATGAACATACCCTTGTAACTGTTAAATTAGATTTCATGAAATCATGAATAATAAAGTAAATAATGAAATAGATTTCTCAATAACTATAAGAAAATTCATACACTTTTCTTGAAAATTATCGTTCCCCAAACCCTGGCTTGGCTGCGATAGGTATCTCAAACCCACCTTGAGAAAGAGAGCATCACATTAGCCTTACCTCAAAAGTACATAAATATAAATAATAGAAGTCAACCAAAATAGAAATAAGAATTGGTAAGTCAAATGACTAATTTAAGAATCTAAACAATTAATCAACCTACACTTGTCCATAAAGCCGCTAAAATTAGAATACCAACTAAGTCGGGACATCCCCTCACCTTACCAAAAAGAAACCCAAAGTACTAGGATTATAAAGAAGCCTGTAAAATGTCAGGGCCTTTCAAAGGATGGAGTTTCATGTAACGACCTAAATCTAGTACCTAGAATGCAACACGATGTTCATGACCCCAATGGATCATAAGATAACCCATGACTGATATCTATACCTGTATATTATATGACATCATGTAAAATATTAAAATAATAGACTAGAATATGCCATAAGGTTCAAATTGGATAAAACATACTATCTGAGAGTACGGTATATCAATACCAAAACATAAACTAAAATAAACTGTTTGAACATACTGTAGTCTGAAAGCCTTTGAAACTTAATTGTCTGAATAAGGAGTTGATAGAACATGTCTCCAACTAACTCCAACTACTGAAATAAACTAAGTAATTACACAATAAAGTAATGATCATATCCTCGAAGGATGAGGAATTACTACTAACTCTGGCCGCTGAGATTGGAATGCTACTGATGCTTAGAGCTCGGGCTTCTGAACCTATGGTATAAAACACCATAGCATAAATTTGTTAGTATTATTGAATGTACTAGTTGCAAGTGAGGTAGGCTGAATACAAGGGTTTATATGAATGAAAAATACTAGCTGACCGATGAACATGAATGTAACCATAAATGCATGAATATGTCATCTGTATCTGAGATTAAGACATCACTGAATGTGGATGCTGATAACATAGGTTTTGTATAACTGTTGTACTATTATCTGAATGACTGTGTCTGATAGTCCTGTTTCTGATGTAACTAGCTGTGTTTCATACTGAACTGGGTGACTGTATCTGACAGTCTTAAATTCTATAAAACTATCTGAGTTTTATTACTGAGACCGAGACTATAACTATAGGAAGTAGTCATCTAGATGAGATGCCCCAAATAAAGCTATATAGCAGAGTTGGGGTACAATCTATAACCTTAATTGGAAGGGTGTCAATACCGCTCCACAGGTAAAGACAAGTTGTGAGTGATCCCTCATCTAACAGGTACTCTAAGGAGAATGGTGGGACCCTTATCTAACAGGTTAAGTGATCTTCGGTGTATTTATATGCCTAAGCTCCATAACTTATCCATATCTTTGCTAAGATTAGAGAACAAAGTGCCTAGTTTCTTATGTTTTTACTCTAGGTCTATATAATTGAGATAACCGATGTGATTATCATGATTTCAAGTATTAATGAAGTAGATGAACACATAATGGGACTATGGAATTTGGATGGCAGATGACACAAGTGATAGAATAAGTTTGGACCAATGTGGCACCTAGAAACTATGTCCAAGACTAGTTTTTCATTTATAATTAGTTAAGGGACTTAGAAGGAATTAACAGAGAGGGATTATTAAAAGTCTTAATGCTGAATTTTTATTCATAATTCATTATTATGTATTACTTTGAGGGAGGATAGAGGCGGCTTACACCAAGGGAGATATGCTATTCATTTTCTCCACTAAGATCATTTTCTAGTTTTTGGTATGATGAATGTTTCTATTGTGATTTACGTTCTACCCATGAGTGGATAAGTTTATTAGTTAAGGTTATGGAAGCCTTGTAGCATAGAATCTATCACTTTGGGTTTTTAATTCATTATGCATTGATTTGTTTACATCATAGCCTCTTCGCTTTTCTAGAATTCTCGTGGTTGCAAATATGGAGGATATGCCTTAAAACACAACTTGTTCAAAAGAAAGTTTGATGTTCGAAAAAGAGATTAGTGACAAGAAAATAGGATTCCTAACCCCTATTTCATATGTTAATGCCTTAGCAGGATTAACTACTTGGAGATTTCATATTATTTTTTGGTAAACGTTTTTGATTTGAGAGAACTAAAGTGAATTTGTCCTTGATAGTTGAGAAACACTGGGATTATGTTATTAAATACAATATTTTTCTTTTAAAGAACGATGCATGTACGAATTCATAAAGCCCATAGTTAGAAAGTTTTGAAAACTACAAGGTGGACATAGCCCTAGCTTGCTATTTCTCTGAATTTGTATACCACTACATGTATTTTATCTTGTAAAACCGAAATCATTAATTTGTGAAGTAAATCAAATTCCCCCTATTTATTTTATTGAAACGAACGATTAAAAGTCAACTAATCTGCATACAACTTAATTAACACCATATTTCCTGTGCGATTCGACCCCAACCTAGTTGGGTTATATATTTGACAATGACTGCTTACTCTCTCGTAAGAGAGGTGTAATTTGGGTGTATCATTAAGACACCTCGTCAACCCTCATCTAACAAGTTAGATGTATCAACCTACTTTGGCTACGTAGTTCTGGACCGCAAGGATTGCTTCTAAGAATCACACCCTCTACTCGCAGGTGAGTTCCCATCTTGGGCTCACTCGGAGATGAATCCTACTCCCATATGATTAGACACTAAATTAATTATACTGAACTATCTGTACTGAGTTTACTGAGTTTTGTTAACTCGTGCAATATCACTGAGATCTGATAACTAATTGAGATTACTTAGATTACTGTGTTTTCCTGAGTCATGAGACTGACTGAATTCTACTGAACATGGCTTGTATGAGAGTATCTTGAAAACATGACACTGTCTCTAGGCATACAACTAAATTGTCAGGTACAAGTACCCAAGGACTCAATAGCATGAAACTGACAAGACTTGACACTTCTTGACATATGACCATAATACACAATTCATAGTACAATCATTGGGGATATTCATGAAGTATTTTCTGGCCATAAGCTCACAAATGAATAAAAGTGCATGTAAACATGTTATAATTTCATAAGCCTAATCTCATGAGCATTACATCAATCCATCAGAAAGCAGAACAATAACATAGGAGTCATTTGAACTTAAGGGTGAAACATAGATTCATCATTTTGGTCACAATTGAGTCATCAGGCATGTTTCTTATTCTCTTAGACATTTTATCAAACACCTTGCATGCATAACTATAAGCTTAGGTTTAAAAATTAAATTAATTCTTCATGGTTATATAAAAAAATTTAGTAGATTTCAATCCACATGCTAGCATAAATTAGTAAAAACGTATTTAATGATTCCAACTTGGGTATCATACACAACATCAATATGATTGTAATAAATCCAGAATATAAACATCACAAATTATAATTTAAAATTGGATTCTTGGGCTTTATGGATGAAAGGAATCCATGAATGAACACATGACATACCAAGGTAGAAGATTTCTTAAAGAATTATGGAGGAAAGCTTGAATACTTAACTTGGAATTAAACACCTAGGGTTTCTTGTACTTAGGGGTTGATCTTTTAGATAAACCCTAATTGGGTGTTGTGAATAAATAATGAAGTTATAAGATATTTTCTAGAATATTAGTGGTTAAAATGGGTGGAAAAAGACATAAATACCCTTTCAAAATAGCTTTAAATTGCTGAATGGGATCAGCGACGGCTCATGCGACGGTCCATCGCTGGCTCGACAGTTCGTCGTTCTGACCATCTCACTTAGGCCAGTATAGGGATTCACTACCTCTGTTGTGATGGCTTGGGTGATGGTCCGTCGCTAGCTCAATGGTCCGTCAACCTATCCATCCAACCTTAGCCAAAAGATTGAATTACTACCTTAGCTGCGATAGTTTAGGCGATGGTCCATCGCTTGCTCGAAGGTCCATCAACCTTTCCGCCATACTTGGGTGGTTCTGACAACTCTCAATAAAACATCCATAACTTTATACTCTACCACCAGATTTGGACAAAATTTGTATCATTGGAAAGCTAAATCAATTTCCTATATGATAAAAACTGAAAATTGGGAAAATTCTAACTAATTTAAATATTAATCATTTAGAAAGTCATCACTAACTCTTCTGGAGAATACATTTGACATAAAGAAAGTTTGGGGTATTACATCTCACCACTTCACAATAGCTCCACAAGAGTACCAAATCATCTAACGCTGTACAAGTCCAATAAAAAATCCCTTAGACCCTATATCATTAAATAATATAGAGTCTAGGGCTGGTTAGTAAGGTGATCACTGTCATGTAAATTTAGGATACGGATAACATAATTTAGTTAAAAAATCCATCCATAAACTATATGCACCTTATTTATATATACATATATACGATGTTAGAATAGGGTCAAGGGTCATTAATATGAGAGTTTAAAGTATTAACCTAAACTTTGTAGTACACTCTATCCTAAAGGCACCCATGGGCTATATGGGCCAAGCTTCTTTTGCAAGAAGGGGCCCAGTACATGTTAGCTTCATGAACTGAAGAATTACTAAAAACCCCAAGGCTATATAAATAAAATTTATGCGTCAACAACATGGTCACATGGACCCCCAACGCCGGCAAATGTGGTTTCCAGTGTTGATCCCTTCGGGACCTATATTTTCATGGTGAGCTACACAATTCTCTCTGGACATAAATTGAAATAGATGTGCATGAACCAACCATTAACCCATGAGTTATTCATTAAGGCATTTACAAACATGGTATTATCATACCAATATGCTTGTAAGTTAATTCAATTATGCCAAACCAGTCCATATAACCAAACTTACTTTGAAGTTCCATTTAATGTATAAAAATCAAGGCCACCAAAGACATCTAAAAACATATCCATTTATTTATACTTAAAAGCAATGCAATAGGTTAAAAGGATAAGTTAAACCATGCAATTATACATATTCAAAAATAAAGTTTATACGGTGGGTTGAGGATAATGCCATTATCAAGCCCAAATTCTATCAATATGGGAAAACCCATGTTCCCTATTCCGACCATTAAAACAATGAATTAATTCAGTCCCAAGACAATCAATTAAAATATAAATAATCTATTTAAAATATAGGACACGTTCTTCAAGTAAATCCAATCAAAATCTCTGACGAGTGAAAAATTTACCACTCATTTTCATATTTACATATGAATTCATGCACACTACTATGGTTAAATTTTTTCAATAAAGAAATAGACCATTTGAAAGCACTAATTCCCATGATTTGCATGTTTACAGGTAATTGGAAAAAAATAAGTGAATTGAGCTAAAAAGAAAAGAAAAAAGGCAATGTACATGCATAAACTAGAAATCCAAGGTAGGGATAGACCCTCAGATATCATAATTATATTCTGATGATCTCGATCATAACCAATTAAAGTATAATAAAACATCAATGATTTAGAGGGGATCACTACAATTACAGGAGTCATGATCGTGGTCAGCTAATGGCGATCGTGATTAAGCAGCTAAAGGTCTAAGGGCAGTATCCTAATTTGAAGTGGTTGATCCCAATTCTCAAAAGGGCCAAACCCTTATGCAATTGAGGAATTTTTGAACTAATTTTGAAGTTTTGGATTTAGAGAAACACTTTCATTTTTAGAAAGAACAATTGATTTTAATTTTTTCTAGGTATTTTTAGTTATAATTTGAGATTGAAGCTTTAAGATTACTCTTGCTTTATTATCAATGGATCCATTGGGTGCTAATTTGGTAGATCTTCTTTCTCCATTCTCATGAGTATCTAAATATTTATCTTGGGTTATGCATGAATAGGGTTTTGATTGTTAGTCCAAATTATTAATCAATGATGTTGGGATTTGCTATTACTCTTTGATTGGGTTGATAATTATGGGTGAAAGCCCAAATTGACTTGGATCCCATATTATCCTTGAAAGAGGGACGTGGGTGATGAGCAATAGTTAATACTTATTTGACGCTAGATATTTCTTTAGCATTATCTTAAAATAAGGATGTTATGTAGCTAGATTGATTGTCATAGTCCTAGAAATAGGTATGTTTAGTTGAGGTTTGGATTGGTGGAATTGGTACAGTCATGAGGTATTCAAAAGTATCCATCAGTGCAACTTGGTGTGTTGTTGAAAGGCTCAAATTAAGTGTTAAAATATAGCCTACCTAAACATTTTTCTATGAAATGGACTAACCTTTAATCACCCATACGTGTATGACTATTAGGATAAGTACTACCCCAAGAATATTCTCGTATTGGATTTTAATCTACATTAGTGTCATAAGTAAATTTTTGTTTAAGCTATATTGAAACTATACCCAAAAAGTTTAAATTATTTCTTGCTATAGATATACAATGTAGGTCAAAACTTTGTGACATTCAACATACATAGGTCTTGAAAGATAAATTACACTTCTTGTGGATACTGCCCCAACCTAAGTTGGGTTAATATATATACAATGATTTCCCTGAACCAATATAATGGTGTAAGTTGAGTGTTATCAAAATGGGGTTGTTGTAGCAAAGTGAAACTTAGTTTTTGCTTGAGCGGTGTTGATAGTTACTTAGGGTTTACCCATAGTATTTGTTATTCAAGTCGTATGTTGTTTTTGTGCATTTTATAGGTGAGTTCAATAGTGTCCATGACACAGTGGTTGAACATGGAAGCAATGCTGAGACCTTTGATGGACCCCTTGATTATGAGGACCACCTCCATGATGTGAGGAGTGCTAGTGCCATTTGTATTCCATCAAATAAAGTGAATGAGATATTCCACGCCATAAGTGTGATGCTCCACATTTTAAAAATAAATGGCCTCTTTTGGGTCAAGCTCATAACAACCTAAATGTACATTTGAATTTTTTTTAGGTATATGCCCCGTTTGACATTGTTCATATAATACAAGAGTCCATAGATTACTCTTTTTCACATTCTCTTTAATGGGTGAGGCAATTTTGTGGTTGAGGTCTCTACCCACTGGGTTCATCACATCTTTGGTCGAATTTAGCAATTCTTTCTAAGATTGATATTTCCCACCATCAAAGATATTGCAATTGCGAGATGAAATCATAATTTTTGTCAACTCAATGGAGATCCTCTATATGATGTTTGGGAGAGATTTAATGAAAATATTTTGAAATGCCCTAACTATGAAGTGATGGGGAAAATGCTTCTCTAATTATTCTATATGGAATTGGACCAACTATATAAGATCGTGGTAGACAGTGCGATCGGTACGTCACTTGTAAAGTTGTCTTATTGAGTGGCTTCAAATTTCTAAAGCAAATCACAAAGAAAAATAGGGGCTGGCATATGAGGTACATCAAAGTAGCCATGAGGTCTTCTGCTACCTCAATTATGAAAAATGGCTAAAGAAAGAAAGAAGGATAGAGGGAAGAAAATATGGCTAAGATGATGACCCAATTAGACATCCTTAAAAAGCATATGATGGGTACACCAAAAAAAGAGGTCAATCCTGTGGTATATAAATGGTATGATAAACAGGAATAAAAGGCCCTTTATGAGGAAATAAGATACTTGGCAAACTACCCGGGGGTTCCTGCCCGACATATCAAAGGCAAGGTGGAAACCAAGGTTAAAGAAAAGGAGTGTGATAGATATGTACCACTATGACCGCCTAAAGATCAAGGAGTCAAATCCCTTGGATCCTAAAAAGTTCAAAACCTAGGATGTGTTTGCTTATATTTTGATGAGAGTGCAAGAGACTAATAAGATGGTTTGAGAGATAAAAGGGGACTTTTCACAAATCAAACAAATAGTTATATCATATTCAAACTCAATCAAATGATTGGATACCCACATTAGCCAAATTTGAACTACACTTAATGCTAGGCCCAAAGGTGGTATTCCTAGTGATACCGTGGTGAAACAAAAAAACAATGCCCATGTCTTGTCAATCATCACTAGGTGTGGAAATAACCTCAGTAATCATATGGTTAGGGGTGTGAAAGTGTCTAATGATGAATAATAAAATATTAATAAAAAGCACATGGGTAAGTCAAATAATGAGACACTAAAATTGCCAAAAAAAATGATGAAAAACCAATGATAATTAAAGAGATGGTTGATTATGACGAAACTCAGAGTAGTTGAGTGTGATGAACAAATAAATAAAGTTCAATGGTACCCCTTGTCTCAAATGAAAATCACTAGTCCATTCCTATAAAGACTCATAAAATGGACAAGAGTGTCACACTAAAGATTTTTATGGCCAAACATAGAAATCTTTCAATCAATATCACATTACTAGAAGCCATTCATGAAATTTCAGGATATACTAAGCAAATGAAGACATTGATGTACAATAAATTCCTTGTGGATGGAGAGACCATTAATGTTAACCATAATTGCAGCTCTATCTTGACTAGTTCTATGGAAGAAAAGAAAGAAGACCTTGAGGCTCACAATCCCTTGCAATATTAAGATAGACAAATTTAATAAAACATTGTTTGACCTTGGTCCAATAAAAAAATTGATGCCATATGCTATATCAAAGACTTTGTTAGGGCACCCCTACACCCACAATGATGAAGCTCTTAATAGAAGATCGCTCTATTAAAAAACTAGTTGGAGTCTTGTATGATGTATTGGGGAAGGTCTATCATTTCATTTTGTCAGTGGACTTTGTTGTCCTAGATTGTGAAATCGACCAAGAAATCCCCATTATTCTTGGGAGACACTTTTTAGCATCCGGAAGGACAATTTTTGATATGGAGAAAGGGGAAATAAAGTTCTCGGTACAAAATGATGAACTTTCCTTTTGACTATATAAAACTGAGAAATAAACAATAGAACTACAAATGGTATCCATTATTAATATAGTGGACATGGAAGTGGATGATAAGTCCCTCAAGGATCCAACTTGAAGATTGAAAAATGTCGTGTCGCGGTGTGAAATTATGCATTAGATGAGAGGCATTGGATTATAGGAAACCCATCATGCCATAAAAGTAGCCTATATCCTTTAATTAATAATTTTAAGAGTGTATTTTGTAGTTAAGATTAATCCATGCAAATTAGCTGCCCAAAAGGGTGAATTTGAATGATTTTGAGTAAGGGGAAATATGGTGGAATTGAGTTGGTAATCAATTAGCTGATATAGCAAGGGAGTAAAAATTGCTCTTAGTTGTCATAATCATGATGGGAAAAATTGCTCTTAGTTGTCATAATCATGATGGGATACGTCTTGTGATTGCAACAACATGAGGTTTGCAATAGCGATTCTTTGCCTGCGATCGCGACTGACTTAGTTTTAACCATGAACAATCACCCTATAATGTCTTTACCAACACCCTCTATCAAAATACTCACAATTACATTCATTTGATGCTTGTTCTAGGAGCATCCATGAGTGCATAACAACTCATTATTTCTTTGGTATGTTGTTGAAATTCTTTTCGTTTATGCTTCTTGATGAGGTTTAGAATGCAAGATTGGACAAAGGCTTAAAATCATAGTTTTCTTGATTGTTTTGGGTTTTTGCTTATTTCCTAGAATGTGTTGGATGTCCTTATTAGAATGCACATAGTGTGGGAAAGTCTTGAGTACCCAAAACTATTCAAATTGATATATATATATATTATTTGTGAATGCTAAGTTTTCAATGAAATGCCCAAATAAATTTTTTTATTAATTTACACTAATTAAAAGGCATGATTGAATATTTTAGTTTTATGTTCCATGATCATAGTACTCTCCACTTATTGTGGACATAATTTGGTGGGGAACTAGACTTTTATTGATTTATTAACGGGTTTTAAACATGCCTCAGGTATCGTGATCGTGATCCTCAGAGTCGAGATCGCGACATTAGGATCGAAATCATGTTACCTATGATCGGAATTACAAAGAACATGTTTTGACTAGTCTTAGGAATTTCAATCGCAATCCAAATTGGTTGCAATCGTGATAACTGAGACCAGTCCAACTCTTAAATTTCTCATTTAAGCCTATTTATTCCCCATGCTCAGTTTGTGTATTCCAGGTACTCAATGGCAGACTATAATGCAAACCGCTTTATGGTCCCTGAATGCAAGACTATATATTATGAAGATATCATGAGGAAGAAGTTTCTTCCTGTAAAAAGGATTAAGTTGGAGAATATGCTCAAACAATTCCCAGCTTTCCATAGGAGGCTATTGGCAATGGGATAGATATGCTTAGGTGCAAAACCATGCCGAGCGAATGAACATTGGGTGAGGGAACTCTACACAAATATCAGTGTAGTGAATTTCTCAAACCTAGTGATCAAAATTAGGGGCAAAGAAGTTCATTTCTGGGCTGAGCAAATCAACAAAGTTTATGGGTTGATTAATGTGGACATAGGGGACTATGAGACTAAGGATTATACCCTTGGGAGTCAATTGATTGAGAGTTTTTTCACAGGAAGGGAGGTTCCATTGGCATCCAATAAGAATGGGATACTAATGATTGACTTCAGAACTGATGCTAGAATTTAGTTTGTTTATTATTTACAGATGTTTCGCTCCCACTACCAACCAGTTTAATGTCACCACTATGAATGCTCAGATGGTGTCCTATATTTTGGATTATATTTCTTTGAATGTTGGCCATATCTTGGAGATTCAATATTACAAAAATAAATTCGGTCCCATGCTCATGTTCCTATCTTTGATCATGGAGTTTTGTGGGTGAGTTGGGTTGATGAGTACCCAAAGGATAGTTGGTTCTCCCAAAAACTCCCATTTACCCACTTAAAATCTGAGGATAAGGATCTCTTGGAAAAAGAAAAAATAGAAAGGTTGACTTAGAGAGGTTAGTGAAGGATGATATAAATACTTGTAGACCATCAATAATTGGGCCTTTTGAGAAGATATCGAGCCAATTTCATAGCATTAGTGAGCTTGTGTAAAAGCTACCTCTAGTGTCAGGATAGTCCTCTATTACCCATCTTTCATACATTGCTCAGTTTAACCATAATAGATACCTTGAGGACTAAAAGAAGTATAGGGATACTATTTCCAGGCTCGAGCTAGCATACTTATTATTTGAATAATTCCATCAATCACTACTGGATTCATCTGATAAGATGCAAAAGTGGGAGAAAAAAAGGGATAAATTCTTCACTAAGATGTAGAAGGGGGTAAAAGTCCTATGAAAGGTCCTGAAACTCAAAGAATGACTTCTTTCCCCTAAGAAGATTCAGATGATGAGGTCCAGACCATTTGGTCAAACTCTGATGACTGCAAGGATGAGGCCGAGAATGAGAGAGATAAAATTTCTTGATGTGGTTATAGGGAGAATCCTTTATCCTTTTGTGCTTTCATGTTAATGTAGTGGGGTCACTGCAAACTCTTAGTTGGGGGTGTTTGTCACCATATTCATTTGATGCCTTGGTTTGTATTATTTGGATATTTGATGGATGCTTTTTATTTTGTTTTAAGATAATTTTATTTCTATTTTGGCTCGTAATATTTAGGTATTCTAATGGTGCCTATATTTTATGGATTAGTTGTTTATTTTAGATTTTATGCTTATATTTGTACCTGTTTTAATAATAAAGTCAAACAACCCTTCCCCTATGATAGACTAATTGACAAAAGTATTTACGTAAAATCATTCTGTTTGGGCTTTGAGCCATGGATTCTGGGGAAGTTTGAGCACCTATGGCATTGTAAAGTTTGGATCATTCTTTATACCTATGGTAAAATCTGAGTAGACACATGGTTTGCCTTTTTGAGAGATGAAATGTGAGATTACGGGTTGAATTGGTTCTTACAATATCCAATATTTCATGGTGAAAATATGAAACAAACATCTACCTCCATCCAAAAATATTTATGAAAAATCAAGGGCATGGGCATGAATGGTTTTCTAACAATGCTTTCCTCTTTTTGTGACTCTAAAGTCTTTAATTGGAAGTGTGTGGCAAATAGCTCCTTGTGTCTCTAATATGAAATGCATTTAATCCGTCTTGAATAGTTTGAATGCCTATTGTGGTGAGATTAGTCATTTAATTCTCATTCTTACTTGTGTCATTTAGAACAATCCCCATTAGTCTCTCAAAGCTAATCATGATTATGCTTGGTTGGTCATTTGATCTTAGGCCTTCTTTATGAATATGGAAACCTACTTTAGCCTAAAGATCCTATCCGTACATAGAATTGTATCCCTAGTCACCTATTTTAACCTTTTGAACCTTTCTTTTGCACTTGCAGTGCAAGCCTTAAACTATTTGAAGTTTACTTCTCTTTTGAACCCTACTCTCCTTTTACTTGGAAATGCAACTTGAGGCTAAAAGCCTAAGTTGGGGGTGGTGAGTCTTGGAAGAGGTGTCCTTAGGCCATGTTATTGTAAGTAAATTCATAATAGCTACGCAAAAAGAGCAAGTGATAAAATTAAAAGAAATGAATCTTAAAAAGAAGGAAAGACATAGATTGTACAAAAAAAAATTAGAAGAAAAATGCTTTCAAAAAGATGAGTGAACTAAGATAGTGAAAGTAGGCACATGTGTAAGTTGGAAATAAATGAAGTTTCCCATGTTCCAAAGTTTAATCGAATAGTGTGATGTTGATGTTCATGTGCTTTAGATTTTAACACTTTTGACACTTAAAAAAAATAAAAATATGCAACTTTCTGAGGCCTTTTTGTAAGTTATAATCCGTTTTGGAAATATTTTGGAGGAAACCATATTTTATATGCTATGTTTGTGAAGAAGGTGAAAAAGGTATTCTTTCCTACTATTCGAGTGATCGTGGATATTTGGGGTGTTTTTCGGCTTGATCATGATCAATGCATGTTCAAAATTCAAAGAAAATCTAAAAAACTGACTCTTAACAACTACTAAGTCAACCTACGGACCACATTTAGACCTACAAGACACTTGTAGATAAAAAAAGTGATAGAAATAAAAAATCCTAAGAGTTGACTTGTAGGACTTTGTCCATCCGCAACATGTCATCTGCACCTGGGCCCTGTGCTAGACCGTAAGTATAGAGAGTAGGTGGCCACCGACCCGGTTTTCTCCTATTTAATTTGAGCTTTGTTTTTAGGCTTTCCTAATGTACAATAAATACCCCCTATGTAATTTTTAGGAGTTAAACACTATTGACACTCGAAAATATATTTTGATTCCATGATCCATCTTCGATCTTGGGATTCTCTTATATTGACATTGATTGATTTATTCAGTTATGATTATGGGTTTTTATTCATCTTATCATTGTTATTTCATATATGCTTTCTATTATGAATGTTATTGATTTCATCACAATCATGAGAAGCTAAAAACAATAGCTAGGGTTATGGAAAACTAATCAAATTAACGAAGTATGGTAAGCGTGATTATTGCTCTGAACCAATACAAATGGCATATGTTTATATATCTACATTATAATTGATTTAATAATGGAGGAAAACATTAGGATCATGCCTAGATATTGCTAGTTACTTTAAATGAGGAGTAGTGACTAGGAAAAGATAAAGATAACAATAATTTGGAGTTTAATTATCGATTTACTCTTCTAGGTTCTATCTTCCTAAGATAGTTAGGTTTAATCTAATAAGGGTTAGTAATGCAACACCCTGAGCTTAAAAGGTAACAGGTGAAATTTATCTACTCGTCCAAAAGACTGAAGAAGGTGCATAACTTATCTATTTTGCATGAAAGGTATTGGATTGGTTCAACAATGCACCATAATCTTATGGAGTTGAGAAGCCAAGGTGGACAAAATTTTATCTACACCCCACACTTAAAGCTTTGTTCGTCCTCGAACAAAATATCATGTCCATACAAGCATCTACTTAGGATTTCACAGTAACAACACAAAATGTTCAACAAGACATGAAAGACAATTATTAACAAAGAGTAGTTTTCTGATCACTACTAGAAACAATTCACCCTCTAACATAGAATCGTGATGATGGTTAATTCGTATCCACAAGTTAAGGCACAAAGAATCATACAAGACTACCCAAAACTCGTCAACCATGTGTGTCTCACACAAGATATCACCCATAATCACTCACAAGTTTTGAATTTTTTGAAACATGGGTGCAAGATTCTCCTTTCTCTCACTCTCACAAAGAATTCATATGTTGCAACTGATGACCATAATCTTGCCCTTAGTGTAATGCTCCACTAAATATCAGAATGCTAAGCTTAGGATCAACTAGGTCTTTACAGGTTGTAATGTAGGCTAAGGGACAGGTAGGACTATTTTGGCCAGAAATAGTGACTAAGTTCCCCAAGTGCTTTAATACACTACGTTATGTCATTAATCACTCTCTTTTAAACAACCCTGCTACCTTTATTTTATCTACCACCCCTTTTCACCTATTTTGTTATTCAAACATAAACACAACTATCTTTTTATTTTTCTATTCATTTTTTTTCTTTTTTTTCCTTTTTTTTTAATAACACACCTCTATAATACTAATACACTCTAAGGCATCACTCTTACCCAATTTCCTCTTATGTTGTCATGTGACTTTACAATTTAAAGCACTTAGGAATTTGGATCAAATTATGGTCTTGAAAAAAATGGATTAGGCTTACATATGAGGTTGTCAAAGAAAAATGGCTAAAGTCTCAAAGGGGGTTAACAAGGATAATGTCCACGGGTAGGTAAAACGAAGGTAAACAAACAGAGGTTACCAAAGAAATGCCTAAATCATCTCCTAAACTCACACTCTTTATTTCACTTCACACACACACCAGGCAAGTTCTAGGATCAGCCACAAACACAGAATATACAATCACCTCACACACACAAAGCACATGGTCAACTTTATTGGGAGTAGTATAGACTCTTGACCGAACAGATGAAGGAATTAAACCACACACTTATCACATAATGAGTCACATTAAGAGCCTAAATGTCTCACTAGTAATGATTTTATCACAAACTCTTGTCATAATACCATGCCGCCTATCAGAATAATTTTATGCATCAAAATCTAAAAAAAGAATCTACGACTAATTTAGACAAAAAAAAACATAAATAAATGTAGGCAAAGAAATACAACATACAAATACTAGCACCCCACACTTAGACGGGACACACTGCCCTCAGTGGAAAATAAATATGGAAAACCTAATTAGTCGGACTCCTCCTCTATGTCTGGGGTCATACCCCCTGCATCGGAATCATCACCAGAGTCGTCATCCTCAGAGTTTTCTCAATTGATCCCAAAAGTGCATCGCAGTATTTGTAGCGAAGGGGATTTAGCTTGCTCTTTTCTTGCCCTTTTCTGGCCTTTTTGTGAGATGGACAGTTCTTGTTTTCCTTGTCTCCCTTTTGGGACCATTCTACCTGAGATTCATGTTAGATCATCTCGAAAGATATAATTGACATACAAACTATAGTGGCACCACCCCACACTTAATTTGTGTGTACAAACTAATTAAGTGAGTGATGTCGATTACTCAGACTTCATCGACATACATATAGGCGATTTGTTCCAACAACATGTTCAGCACAGTTATACTTTCATGTCATCTTTAACTATCCTTTCCAACTCTATTTCATGTAATCTTGACAGTACTTTCATGTTTGGATTAATGCCCCCTTTGAACAAGACTACTATATAGAGATCGTATCAAGTTATTGCATAGAAATAATCACAACATCTCATGCTTGTATTCAATAATGATCTTTATCTCGATGATTGAGTCATTCAAACATTCAAGCATTCAATTTTGAAGATTATGCAATTAACTTCACCATGTTGACTCAGCAAAAGTATGATAGTGTATCAAAATCAAATACAAGTTGGAACCAAGTCAAGAACACCCACATGTATTCTATCACTCAATTAGATGTATCATAACAAACCAAGAACATTCAAATCACCAACACTACATCAAGATCTAACAAATCATGATAAGCATAGTATTTAAACAACTACAGAATATAAAAGAAGTACTTACTTGGTGATGGCCTCGGAAGATGGTTTTGCAAGGTTAGATGAGTAAATAGAAAAGTTTGAGATGTTTAGGCTCTAAATGTGACTCATTGTGTGATAATTATGTGGTTCAATTACTTCATCTGTTGGTTCAAGAGTCTATACTACTCCCAATAAAGTCGACCATGTGCCTTGTGTGTGTGAGATTATAGTATACTCTGTGTTTGTGGCTGATGCTAGAACTTGCCTTGTGTGTATGTAAAGCGAAATAAAGAGTGTAAGTTTAGGAGATGATTTAGGCATTTCTTTGGCAACCTGTACTTGTTTACCTTCTTTTTACCTACCCGTGTACATTAACCTAGTTAACCCTCTTTGAGCCTTTAGCCATTTTCTTTGACAGCCTCATATGTAGCCTAATCTATTTTTTTTCAAGACCATAATTGATCCAAATTCCTAAGTTCTATAAATTGTAAAGTCATGTGATGAAATAAGAGGAAATTGGGTGAGAATGATGCCTTAGAGTGTATTGGTACTTGAAATTGTTATGAAAAAAGTGGCTATCATATAGGTGTGTTATAAAAAAAGAGAATAGAGAAAAATGAAAAATAAAAATAAAAAGTTAATTCTGTTCAAAGTTGAATAACAAAAGAGGTGAGAAGGGGTGGTAGATAAAAAGAAAGTAGAGAAGTTGTTTTAATGGCATAATGTGATGTATTAAAGCGCTTAGGAACATAGTCACTATTTTTGGCAAAAATAGTCCTACCTGTCCCTTAGCCTACATTACAACCTGTAAAAGACCTATTTGATCCTAAGATTAGCATTCTGATATTTAGTGGAGCATTACATTAAGGGCAAGCCTGTGTTCATCAGTTGCAACATATGAATTCTTTGTGAGAGTGAGAGCAAGGATAATCTTATACCCATGTTCCGAAAAATGAAATACTTGTGAGTGATTATGGGTAATATATTGTGAGACACACATGGTTGATGAGTTTTGGGTGGTTGTGTATGATTCTCTGTGCCTTAACTTTTAAATACGAATTAACCATCATCACGAGTCTAAATTGGAGGTTGAATTGTTTCTAGTAATGGTCAGAAAACTACTCTTTGTTAATAGTTGTCGTGCCTATCTTGATGAATATTTTGTGTTGTTACTGTGAAACCCTAAGTAGATGTTTATATGGACATGATATTTTGTTCGAGGACGAACAAAGCTTTAAGTGTGGGGTGTTGATGTTAGGCGTATTTACACGCCTAAAGCGCCTTAATTTACCCATATTTTAGCTAAGTTTGGAGGACAAGATATATAATTCCTGCACTTTTAGTCCTTTTTCTTGTAAGTGAGCTAACCAATGTGATTAGCAAGCTTTCAGGTATAAATGATGAGGATTTCAGCATTTTATGGATAACTTGACGCCAAAGGAAGCTTCACGAAAGATGGAAAGCAGCGTTTGGACGCCTATGGACTGAAAGTGACGCATGGAAAACTTGTCCCGGGCAAAAACAACATTTCTAAAGACTTAGGGATCAACAGTAACTTAGTAGGATTAGGATAAGGATTCCGTAACCTAGTAGGATTAGGATAAGTATGCAGTAGCTTAGTAGGAATAGGATATGGGTGTTATAAAAACCCTATTTTGCTGAACTTTTCAGCATTCATTCTCTTTCAATTAATTCTTATTTCTAACAATTTTCTTTCATCTATTTGACTTTTAATTTTCACAATAAGAGAAACGCTACTAGCAACAGAAATCACGTTACAAGTGACGCCAAGACAGACTTTTCATGAGTTTGTGATTATTTTGGTATGATGATAATGTCTATCGTGTTTTTCGTTGCACTCATGAGTAGCTAAACTTCTCTGTTAGGGTTATGGAAGCCTTATGAGATACTATCTATTGCTATGAGTTTGTGAATTCTTGATACGTATGCTGCTTATATCATTCTTCTCTTCATCTTAATTTAAATTCTTGTGGTTGCAAATATACAGAATACGCCAGTATAGCATTAACTTGTTCGAAAGAAAAGTTACATATCTGGAAAAGAGAGAATGTCAAGGAAATAGGGCACCAACCCCTGTTTAAAAGATAGTGCCGTAACTGGATTAACCTCTTGGAGACTCCATACCATTAGATACGCTTAAAGCTCGAAAGAGTTAAAGTGAAATAATCCTTGATGGTCGAAAGGCGCTAGGATTTACCATAGAATATGAATCTCTATAAGCGCATGCATGTCTGAATTCTGCATAACTCATAGTCAATAGATACGTATAACTCATAAGGTGGACATAACCCTAACTCTCAATTATCATTGATTAAAACCTATCAAGTACTCCGTTTTACTCTTGTATTTTTCTGTTTTTACTCTACTATTTTGTTTACATCTTTTGCACGCACAAAATCCCCCTTTGTTCGCAGAACTTTCATAAAAAATCTAATAATCATTGCTTACTTAGTGACCAAGTATTCCTTATGGGATTCGACACCCAACCCAGTTGGGTTCTATATTTGACAACGACCGCTTACACTCTTACGAGAGCTGTAGTTTGAGCGTTATCAAAAATTGGCGCCGTTGCCGGGGAATACGGTTGTCAACTAAGTTTGTGATGGTTATTAGACCCTTTGGTCAATGATTCTCGTACTTTACGTTTAGTTGTTGTTTCTATTTTCTGCAGGTTTTTGTTCAGTGCATGCCAAATACTCGAAGTTCGAGACAACCATTATTACCCATAAACCTTGAACCACAACTTATTGGAAGGATGGATACACAACGTGACATTGAGAGAAGGGATGCTCAACAGGAGCAGGATAGACTAGCTGCGTTGGCTGCGGCTCAAGTGCATCAACAGAATATTGATAACCCAGGGCGAGCAGCAGATCCTGATGATGAGGACTTAGGTGATGATGAGCTACTAAACCCTAGGCGTGATGCTGAGGTGGCGACACCGGCAAACAGAAGAGATCGTCAAGCAAGATTTCGGTCCGAATGCCAAGCTATGCAGATTCCCTTTGATGATGATGATGACGATCTTGATGGAGCTGGCGCCACAGGAGCTATTATTCCTCCGCCATTGGCACCCGGAGCCAAGTTCAACATCACTAGCACCATGATTCAGTTATTGCAACTCAAAGGATTATTCGGTGGACTTGCAGGTGATGATCCAAATATGCATCTGGTCAACTTTATCTCTACATGCAAGTTATTCGACAATCCAGGCGTGGGACAGAATGCAATTCGGCTGAACTTATTCCCATTGTCTCTATCTGGGGAGGCAACTCTATGGTTGAATGGGCTGACTCCTGATTCTATTACAAAGTGGAGGCAATTGAAAGACTCTTTCGTAGAAAGATTCTTTACTCCATCCAAAAGAGCACAATTGAGAGATAAAATTAGCAACTTTCGTCAGCTTTCAACTAAAGCCCTCCACGAAACATCGGAGAGATTCAAGAAGAAGCTTATGAGGTGCCCAAACCATCACATGACCAATGTCCACTT
Organism: Capsicum baccatum var. pendulum; assembly: GCA_030864225.1. Lineage (NCBI taxonomy): Eukaryota > Viridiplantae > Streptophyta > Magnoliopsida > Solanales > Solanaceae > Capsicum > Capsicum baccatum. The sequence goes on from CM061557.1 coordinate 125,865,578, forward strand.
GATGGAGATACTATAAAGATCCTTGAATTCAGTAACTAAACCATTGGTGGATAATGCGGCTGGAGGATCATTTATGGACCTCACCTTTATGCAGGCAAGCGATATGCTAGACCGGATTACAAAGCAAAGTAGGGCTTGGCATACCAGAGATTCTAAGGTGACAAGCCCCACTATATCTATTGGCATGACTGCAGAACAATGGTGAAGAGATAAGGAACGCGACCAAGATATGGCGCACATGAAAACACAGATGGATCTTCTTACAAAGCATTTATTATCAGGGAAGACCAAAAAAGTCAAAGCAGTTGCATCAAAAAGAAGAGAGGAATCCGATTCTAAAGAAGAAGCCAACTACTTAAACAATCAGGGGGGTTTCCGAGGCACTGCCCAAGGAAACCAAGGTCGGAACTATTATGATAAGTTTGGAAACAAGGACCGTGATCAAGGTAGTTGGAAGAATAAGACTGATAGGAGTGGTTTGTATGTTCCTCCTGGAAGTCGTGACACCGCTGCATCTGGCGCTGGTAAGATGTCAATGAAAGATATGATGGCGAAACTGTTAAAAGGAGTGGAGGCAACCAGCACAGGAGTAACCGAGGTAATAAATGATTTGGCCTTAATGAAGCAATTGGTTGACTCGCATTCCACTTCAATAAAACAGCCGGAGCAACAATTGAGTCAAATTTCAGCCACATTAAATCAATGAAAAGCTGGCACCTTACCTAGCGACACAGTGCAAAACCCAAGGAATGATGGAACATGCATGGCCATTACTACCAGGAGTGGTAAGGTGCTAGAAAATTCAGCCCAAAGCAAGCAAGTGGCCGATGATATCACAAATAATGCAGAAGATGCCGAAGAAGCTGAAGAAGGCATCAATGACGTTACCCCTCAACGTCCACAGCCCGAAAAGATCGCCAATCTAAAGCAAGAGAAAAAGAAAGTCGTGGGGAAAACTATTCCCCTTCCACCACTAACTTTTCCTCAAAGATTAAAAAAAAGAGTTGTAGTTTGAGCATTATAAGAAAAGCTGACCATTAATAAATTCATGTCAATGTTAAAACAGATGACCATTAATGTTCCGTTGGTAGAAGTACTAGAACAGATGCTTGGCTAGACAAAATTTATGAAGGATCTTCTGACAAAGAAGCGGGCAGCAGGTTATGAGTTGACAGATACTGTTCATCATTGTAGTGCAATTGCTACCAAATCACTAGTTCAGAAGAAGGCCGATCCCGATGCCTTCACTATACCTTGCACTATCGGACCTTTGAATTTTGCCAAGGCATTATGCGATTTAGGAGCCAGCATCAACTTAATGCCACTATCTATTTATAACAACTTTGGGTTGGGGGATCCTACTCCAACCAATATGAGGCTTGTAATGGCAGATAGGTCGGTAAAATGACCTGTTGGTATTTTATGTGATGTATTGGTGAAGGTGTCCTCATTCATCTTTCCAGCAGACTTCATTATCTTGGATAGTGAGGTGGACTCAAAAGTTCCTATAATCTTGGGGCGCCCTTTCCTTGCAACAGAAAGTGTGCTTATTGATTTAAGAGCCAATGAGCTTCTATTCCGAATGAATGGCGAAGTAGTCCGCTTTGATGTGTGTAAATCAATGAAGCAACCCAAAGATATGAACATATTCTCGGTAGCTGATGTTTATTTTGATGATGAGAAAGAATTACCTGTATAGGAGAAGCTTATTGATGACCCATTGGTGATTGTGCTTATGAATGTTCAGCGTAAGGATGCTGAAAATTATGAAGAAACTATTTGTGCTCTAACATGATTAGGTTCATATCCTCATGCTCCCAAGAAGCTGGACCTTGATCTCAAAAACTAACCTACACCACCAGCTAAACCATCTATTAAAGAGCCACCCACGTTAGAATTGAAGGAGCTGCCTAGTCATTTAAAGTATGCATTCTTGGGAAACGGAAACACACTCCTGGTTATTGTGGTGGCAGATTTGGGTGAGCAGCAAGTTGCAGATATCATCATGGTTATATGGAAGTACATGAGAGCCATCGGTTGGACCATCGCTGATATCATTGGTATTCTTCTTGGGATTTGTACACACAAGATTCAGCTTGAAGAAAATTGCATACCCACTATTGAGCATCAAAGGCATCTAAATCCACCTATGCAAGAGGTGGTGGAGAAAGAAATTATTAAGTGGTTGGATGCAGGGGTTGTTTATCCAATCTCCGACAGTAAATGGGTAATCCCAGTACAATGTGTACCCAAGAAAGGTGGCATGACGGTAGTTGCAAATGAAAAGAATGAGTTAATTCCACTCAGACCTGTCACAGGGTGGAGAGTATGCATGGACTACCAAAATCTGAATTCGTGGACACTTAAAGATCACTTTCCAATGCCATTTATAGACCAAATGCTCGTTCGTTTAGCAGGGAAAGGATGGTTTTATTTTTTAGATGGTTATTCCGGCTATAATCAAATTTGTATTGCTCCCGAAGATCAAGAGAAGACAACGTTTACATGCCCATATGGTACGTTTGCCTTCAAACGTATGCCATTTGGGCTATGTAATGCACCTGCCACTTTTCAGCGTTGTATGATGTCCATTTTTTTGATATGGTGGAAGACACTCTGGAGGTGTTCATGGACGATTTTTCAGTTGTGGGTGAGTCGTTTGATTCATGCTTGGCAAATCTAAATATGGCCTTGCAGAGATGTGTTGAATTCAACCTGGTGCTGAATTGGGAGAAGTGCTATTTCATGGTGAAAGAAGGTATTGTTCTTGGGCATAAAATCTCCGAAAGAGGAATTGAGGTGGATCGAGCTAAAATCAAAGTCATCGAGAAACTACCACCCCCAATTTTGGTCAAAGGAGTTCGTAGTTTCCTTGGGCATGCGGGTTTCTACCGAAGGTTCATTAAAGACTTTTCCAAGATTGCTAGTCCATTATGCAAGCTCTTGGAGAAGGATGCAAAGTTTGACTTCACTGAAGAGTGCTTGAAGGAATTTGAATGCTTCAAAGGGAAGCTAATTGAAGCTCCTATCATTGTAGCGCCCGATTGGTCTCTACCGTTTGAAGTCATGTGTGATGCTAGCGGGGTAGCTTTGGGTGCTGTACTTGGCCAGAGAAGAGAAAAGTTATTCCATCAAATCTACTATGAGAGCAAGGTCTTGAACGGAGCCCAGAAGAACTATACTGTCACGGAACAAGAGCTTTAAGTGGTAGTGTATGCTTTTGAAAAGTTCCGTGCTTATCTGTTGAGAACCAAAGTGGTAGTTCATACAGAACATGCAGCTCAGAGATATTTGATGGCAAAGAAAGATGCGAAACCAAGGCTAATTTGATGGGTATTGTTGCTGCAAGAATTTGATTTTGAGGTAAAATATAGAAGAGGTTGCGAAAACCAAGTGGTTGATTATCTATCTAGACTCGAGAACGAGCATATAGCGCAGCCTGATCTTGAGATTGATGATGCATTCCCTAATGAAGAGATCTTAGCCACGATGATGGAAGAGTTACCATGGTATGTAGACTTTGTGAACTTTGTGGTAAGTAATGTGATGCCTGCAAATCTATCATTTCATCAAAAGAGGAAGTTCATGCACGATGTGAGGCACTACTACTGGGATGAGCCATATTTGTTTAGACGATACGTGGATAGTGTGATCAGACGATGCATATCTCATGTGGAGGTGCCAAGTATCTTGGAATCAAGTCATGCTTCCCAAGTTGGGGGACACCAAGTCTACTCGTCAGGAGTAGTTGAGTTAGAAGACAATAATGGTGTTGTCTTTAAGGTGAATGGCCAACGAGTGATACATCGGTCCTCTTGACTCAACAAAATGCATGGCCACCATGTATCTTAACGAAGTCTAAGTACTCGAGGTAACTATGTCGTGCCGTGACAATAAATCAAGCGCTTGATGGGAGGCAACCCATCGTTTTTAATTGTTTTTGTTGTTTTTGTTTTCCTAGGATTTTGTCCAGCCACGAACAGAACTAAGGCGCTTGATGGGAGGGAACCCATCATTCTAATAGTTTTTGTTGTTTTTGAGTAAGTGTAGGTACAAGAGGTGTAAAGGAGGAGATTGGTTTCAAATTTTGATTTGGAAGCAGTTCATGTTGAAGGTGGTAAGTTAGGAATAAAGAAGCAAAAGGCTATGGGTTAGGCATTGCCTATGAAAATATAAGCAACGAACAAGGCAAGGCCTATGTAGATCTAGGCCATGAACAAGGCAAGGCCTATGCTATGGCCTAAGCTCTCGGATTCTACAATGCTATAGCATAGGCGCCGCCTATGCCTAACAATGCCGTAGCATAGGCGCCGCCTATGCAAAAGCCTTTTGTCTCTGAATCTAGAATGCCACGGCATAGGCGCCTCCTATTCCCAACAATGCCATAGCATAGGCGCCGCCTATGCCAAAGCCTATGTCCAACTAGGCTTTGCAAAAGGCGCCGCCTATGCCAAGCATAGGCAAAGCATTAGGCGCTGCCTATGCCAACTTTTTGGTCTCAAAATCCAATTACAAATGGGTCAAAACCCGACCCAAGCTTGTCCTATAAATAGAACCTTAGTCTTAAAACAAAATTGCATTGCAACTTCACCCTAGGCGCCGCCTACATCTCCAAATTCTCTCAAAAATTTTCCTTTTGCTCTTTTACTTTGCAAGAACATCTTTCGAGGCCATCAACCAAGTAAGTACTTCTTTGCTCTTCTTTTATATTCCGTAAGTACTACACTACTATGCCTATAATAAATTGTTAAATCTTGAAGTAGTGTTGGTGATTTGAATGTGGTTGATTTGTTGTGATACAACTAAGTGAGTGAAAGGATACGTAAGGATGGTCTTGACTAGTTTCCATCTTGAGTTTGATTTTGATACACTGTCATACTTTTGCGGAATTGACATGGTCAAGAAAATTGCATAATCTTGTAACTTGAAAGCTTTCATGTTCGAATTACTTGTTCATTGAGATGAAAAATCATGGTTAACTACAAACATGAGATGTTGATTATTTCTATGCCATACCTTGATACAATCTCTAAGTAGTAGTCTTGTGCAAAAGGGTACATCACTCCAAACATGAAAGTATTGTCAAGATTACTTGAGATAGAATCAAAAAGGATAGTTAAGATAGCAAGGAAAGTATGACTGCACTGATTATATTGTTGGAACATAACACCTAAACGTATATCGATGAAGTCTGAGTAATCGACATCGTTCACTTAATTAGTTTGTGCCAACAAATTAAGTGTGAGGTGGTGCCACTCCTTCTTGTTTGTTGATTGTATCCACCGAGATGAAACTAACATAACTATTATTTTAATCTCAGGTACAATGGCACCCAAAGCAAAACAAGGAAAAGAAAAAGCAACCACTTCACAAAAAGGCCAGAAAAGGAGATGAAAAAATCAAGGTGAATCCTCCTCACTGCAAATACCTCGCCGCATATTCGGAATCAAATGGGTCCTAGAGGAGGAAGGAAAGGAGTGGTATAGGAACAATAAAGAGAAAAAATATGTTCATGTGGAGTTGATACACAAGGAAAGCCTAGCAAAGAAAGAACCTCGCATGTTGGCCAAGATCATGGCGTTACATCTTGATTTCATCTTCCGAGATATGGGAGAATGCAATCTCGATCTAACACGAGAATTCTATGCCAACTGGTCACCAAAAACTATAGGGAGTGAAGTAAAGATTCGGGGTCAAGTTCTACAACTAAATGCGGAGTTCTTCAACTCTTTTCTGGGTTTGCCATCTGTTGATCCATCACTACTCAAAGACCTATATAACATACCTCTGTACAGGGCAATCAGACACACACTGTGCGGAACAAGATCAATGGCACGATGGAGCAGACACAAGGACACCGGTCGACACAACACCTTCCATTACGCTTCCTTGAACAAGGAAGCTCGAATATGGTTGCGAATAGTCAACTCTTGCCTGATTCCAGGGACTCAGTATACGAAGATTACATGAGACAGAGTATGTTTGGTGTACGCATTGATAACAAACGTCCCCATCAACATTGGGGTAATCATTCGATCTTCAATGCGTAAGGCCAGGCTACACAAGAGGTCCTACTTCAGTTTTGGCAATCTCTTGACTGCAATATTGAGGAAGGAGGAAATCGAAGAGGAGTCGGCTGATCATAAGCTTCCACACAACCCGAAGAAGTTTGACCTTACAAAGGTTAAAGATGCTGAAACCATGCATGGCGTTAACCTTTCCACGACAGAACGTCATGCTCGGGATGAAAGTTTCTTTCACCATCTTTATGGCATGACTCGGTTTACCATGATGAGCGAAGGTCGTGTTCCAACTACTGCAGAGCTCCAACAGTTGGATTATGACTACCCAATGAACGAGCATGCAAGGGCTATGTGTGGCATAGGTGTGTACTTTGAGAAATCTCTCGATGATGATGTGCCAACCGATGATGATCGCCGAATGCCAGACTCCGACGTGGAGGAGAATTTAGATGATGACGACTCCTATGATGATTCCGATGGAGGGGGTATGACCCCAGACATAGAGGAGGAGTCTGCCTAATCCAGGTTCTTCTTATTTATTTTCCACTAAGGACAGTGTGTCCCATCTAAGTGTGGGGTGCTGGTATTTGTATGCTATACTCCTTACCTGCATTTGCTTATTTATGTTTATTTGTTTTATCTTTAAGTAGTCAAATTTTTAAAATTTTTTTGTTGTTAAAATTTTGCATAAAATTGTTCTGATAGGCCGCATGGTATTGTGACAAGAGTCTGTGATACAATCATTACTATTGAGACGTTTAGGCTCTAAATGTGACTCATTGTGTGATAATTGTGTGGTTCAATTCCTTCATCTGTTGGGTCAATAGTCTATACTACTCCCAATAAAGTCGACCATGTGCCTTGTGCTTGTGAGATTATAGTATACTCTGTGTTTGTGGTTGATGCTAGAACTTGCCTGGTGTGTATGTAAAGCGAAATAAAGAGTGTAAGTTTAGGAGATGATTTAGGTATTTCTTTGGCAACCTGTACTTGTTTACCTTCTTTTTACCTACCCGTGTACATTATCCTAGTTAACCCCCTTTGAGCCTTTAGCCATTTTCTTTGACAGCCTCATATGTAGCCTAATCCTTTTTTTTTCAAGACCATAATTTGATCCAAATTCCTAAGTGCTTTAAATTGTAAATTCATGTGATAAAATAAGAGGAAATTGGGTGAGAATGATGTCTTAGAGTGTATTGGTACTTGAAATTGTTATGAAAAGAGTGGCTATCATATAGGTGTGTTATAAAAAAAAGAGAAGAGAGAAAAATGAAAAATAAAAATAAAAAGTTAATTTTGTTCAAAATTGAATAACAAAAGAGGTGAGAAGGGGTTGTAGATAAAAGGAAAGTAGAGAAGTTGTTTTAATGGCATAATGTGATGTGTTAAAGCGCTTAGGATCATAGGCACTATTTCTGGCCAAAATAGTCCTACCCGTCCTTTAGCCTACATTACAACCTGTAAAAGACCTATTTGATCCTAAGCTTAGCATTTTGATATTTAGTGGAGCATTACACTAAGGGAAATCCTGTGGTCATCAGTTGCAACATATGAATTCTTTGTGAGAGTGAGAGCAAGGATAATCTTATACCCATGTTCCGAAAAATGAAATACTTGTGAGTGATTATGGGTGATATATTGTGAGACACACATGGTTGATGAGTTCTGGGTGGTTGTGGATGATTCTCTGTGCCTTAACTTTTGAATACGAATTAATCATCATCACGAGTCTAAATTGGAGGTTGAATTGTTTCTAGTAATGGTCAGAAAACTACTCTTTGTTAATAATTGTTGTGTCTGTCTTGATGAATATTTTGTGTTGTTAATGTGAAACCCTAAGTAGATGTTTATATGGACATGATATTTTGTTCGCGGACGAACAAAGCTTTAAGTGTGGGGTGTTGATATTAGGCGTATTTACACGCCTAAAGCGCCTTAATTTACCCATATTTTAGCTAAGTTTGGAGGACAAAATATATAATTCCTGCAGTTTTAGTCCTTTTTCTTGTAAGTGAGATAACCAACGTGATTAGCAAGCTTTCAGGTATAAATGATGAAGATTTCAGCTTTTTATGGATAACTTGACGCCAAAGGAAGCTTCACGAAAGATGGAAAGCAGCGTTTGGACGCCTATGGACTGAAAGTGACGCATGGAAAACTTGTACCGGGCAAAAACAGCATTTCCAAAGACTTAGGGATCAGCAGTAACTTAGTTGGATTAGGATAAGGATTCAGTAACCTAGTAGGATTAGGATAAGTATGCAGTAGCTTAGTAGGAATAGGATATGGGTGTTATAAAAACCCTATTTTGCTGAACTTTTCAGCATTCATTCTCTTTCAATTAATTCTTATTTCTGAAAATTTTCTTTCATCTATTTGACTTTTAATTTTCACAATAAGAGAAACGCTACTAGCAACAGAAATCATGTCACAAGTGATGCCAAGACAGACTTTTGGTGAGTTTGTGATTATTTTGGTATGATGATAATGTTTATCGTGTTTTTCGTTGCACTCATGAGTAGCTAAACTTCTCTGTTAGGGTTATGGAAGCCTTATGAGATACTATCTATTACTATGAGTTTGTGAATTCTTGACACGTATGCTTCTTATATCACTCTTCTCTTCATCTTAATTTAAATTCTTGTGGTTGCAAACATATAGAATACGCCAGTATAGCATTAACTTGTTCGAAAGAAAAGTTACATGTCTGGAAAAGAGAGAATGTCATGTAAATAGGGCACCAACCCCTGTTTAAAAGTTAGTGTCATAACTGGATTAACCTCTTGGAGACTCCGTACCATTAGATACGCTTAAAGCTCGAAAGAGTTAAAGTGAAATAATCCTTGATGGTCGAAAGACGCCTGGATTTACCATAGAATACGAATCTCTATAAGAGCATGCATGTCTGAATTCCGCATAACTAATAAGGTGTACATAACCCTAACACTCAATTCTTATTGATTAAAACCTATCAAGTACTCCGTTTTACTCTTGTATTTTTCTATTTTTACTCTACTATTTTGTTTACATCTTTTGCACGCACAAAATCCCCCCTTTATTCGCAGAACTTTCATCAAAAGTCTAATAATCATTGCTTACTTAGTGAACAAGTATTCCCTGTGGGATTCGACACCCAACCCAGTTGGGTTCTATATTTGACAACGACTGCTTACACTCTTACGAGAGCTGTAGTTTGAGCGTTATCACACATCCATATCTTCGGGATGCTTCATGGATTTGCATACATCAAATCGGACTACTTCGTCATTCAACCAAAATAAAAGCTCATTAGCTCTCATGTCAATAAGGACACTTCCTGTTGCAAGGAAATTACGTCCCAAGATTATTGAAACTTCAGAATCCACCTCGCAATCCAAAATCACAAAGTCTACAGGAAAAATGAAGGTAGACACCTTTACCAATACATCATTCAAGATACCCACAGGTCGTTTTACCGACCTATCTGCCATCATGAGCCGCATATTTGTTGGTGTAGGGTCGCCCAACCCCAACTTTCTGTAGACGGATAGTGGCATCAAATTGATGCTAGCTCCCAAATCGCACAATGCCTTAGCAAAATTCATAGATCCAACCGTGCAAGGAATAGTGAAAGCACCAGGATCTGCCTTCTTCTGAACTAGCGATCTTGTAACGATTGCACTGCAATGGTGAACATTATCTGCCGACTCATAGCTTACTTCCCGCTTCTTTGTTAAAAGGTCCTTCATGAATTTAGCGTACCCAGGCATCTGTTCCAGCGCCTCTACCAAAGGAACATTAATAGTCAGTTGCTTCAACATAGTCATGAATTTACTGAACTTGGTGTCATCAGCTTTCTTCTTCAATCTCTGAGGAAAAGGTGGTGGTGGAAGGGGAATAGTTTTCTCCACTACTTAATTTTCATCTTGCTTTTGATTATCTGCCTTTTCAGGAGTGTCATCAACTTTTTTCTTTAGTCTCTATGGAAAAGGTGGTGGTGGAAGAGGAATCATTTTCTCCACCACTTCCTTTTTATCTTGCTTTCGATTATCGATATTTTTAGGCTACAGACGTCTAGGGGTAACGTCAGGAACACTCACTTCATATTCTATGGCATCTTCATATTCTGCATCAATAACATTATCTGCTATATCATCAATCACCTGCTTGCCTTTGGACGGATTTCCAACACTTTACCACTTTGGGTAGTAATAGCCATACATGATCCGTCATTCCTTGGGTTTTGCACGGTGTCTCTAGGTAAGGTGCCGGCCTTTCGCTGATTGAATGCCGCCGATAGTTTACTCAATTGTTGCTCCAGCTGTTTTATTAAAGTGGAATGCGAGTTAACCAATTGCTTCATTGAGGATAAATCATTTATTACCTCCGTTACTCCCGTGGTAGTTGCTTCCACTCATTTCAACAGCTTCGCCATCATATCTTCCATGGACATATTTCAAAAACCATATGCAGCGGTGTCACATCTTCCAGGAGGAATGTACAAACCACTCCTGTCAGTCTTATTCTTCCAACTTCCTTGATCACGGTCTTTGTTTCCACATTTATCATAATACTTCCGACCTTGGTTTCCTTGTGCATTGCCTCGGAAACCCCCCTGATTATTCAAGTAGTTAGTTTTTTCTTCAGAATCGGATTCATCTCTTCCCCGTGACACAACAGCTTTAACTTTTTCGGTCTTCCCTGATAATAAATGCATGGTAAGAAGGTCCATCTGCATTTTTATGTGAGCCATATCCTGGTCACGCTCCTCTTCTCTTCGCCTCTGTTTTGTAGTTATGCCAAAAGATATAGTAGAGCTTGCTACCTCAGAATCCCTGGTATGCCAAGCTCTACTCTGCTTTGTCAGACGATCTAGCATATCACTTGCCTAAATAAAAGTAAGGTCCATGAACGACCCTCCTGCAGCATTGTCAACCACTGGTTTAGTCACCAAATTCAAAGATCTGTATAATATCTCCATCAAGTGGACATTGGTCATATGATGGTTTGGGCACCGCATAAGCTTCGTCTTGAACCTCTCCCATGTTTCGTGGAGAGCTTCTGTTGGAAGCTGTCAAAAATTGCTGATCTCATCTCTCAACTATGCTCTCTTGGATGGCGAAAAGAATCTTTCTAGGAAAGCGTCTTTCAATTGCCTCTAATTAGTAATAGAATTAGGAGTCAGCCCATTCAGCCATAGAGTTGCCTCTCCAGATAGAGATAATGGAAATAATCGCAGCCGAATTGCATTTTGTCCAACGCTTAGATTGTCGAATGACTTGCATGTTGAGATAAAGTTGATCAGATGCATATTCGGATCATCACCTGCAAGTCCGCCAAACAATCCCTTGAGCTGCAATAGTTGAATCATGGTGCTTGTGATATTGAACATGGCTCCAGGTGCCAAGGGTGGAGGAATAGTAGCTCCGGTGGCACTAGCCCCATCCAGATCATCATCATCATCATCAAAAGGAATCTGCATAGCTCGGCATTCAGGCCTAAATCTGGCTTGACGATCTCTTCTGTTTACAGGTGTCGCCACCTCAGCATCTCACCTAGGTTTCAGTAGCTCATCATCACCCAGGTCCTCATCATCAGGATTTGTTGCACGGCCTGGATTATCAATATTCTGTTGATGCACTTGAGCGGCAGCCAACGCAGCTAATCTGGCCTGCTCCTGTTGAGAAGCCCTTCTTTCAATGTCACGTTGTGCCTCCATCCTGCCAATAAGTTGCGGTTCAGGGTTTATGGGTAATAATGGTTGTCCCGAACTTCGCGTGTTTGGCATGCACTAAACAAAAACCTACACGAAACAAAAACAACAACTAAAAGTAAAGTACGAGAATCTTTGATCAAAGGGTTTAGTAACTATCACAAACTTAGTTGACAGCCGTATTCCCCGGCAACGACGCCAAATTTGATAAAGCCCAAACTACAGCTCTCGTAAGAGTGTAAGCGGTCGCTGTCAAATATAGAACCCAACTGGGTTGGGTGTCAAATCCCACAGGGAATACTCGATCACTAAGTATGCAACGATTAGTAGACTTTTGGTGAAAGTTCTTTAAAAAGGGGGAATTGGAGTGTGACGTTAAGTATTAAAATTAAAATAGCAATGTAAAAACGGAATGCTTGGTAGGTTTTAATCAATGAGAATTGTAAGTTAGGGTTATGTCCACCTTATGAGTTCTACGTATCTATTGGCTATGAGTTATGCGAAATTCAGACATGCATGCGCTTATAGAGATTCGTATTTTATGGTAAATCCTAGCGTCTTTCGACCATCAAGGATTATCTCATGTTAACTCTTACGAGCTTAAAACGTATAACTAATGGTACGAATTCTCCAAGAGGTTAATCTAGTTACGACTTTAACTTTTAAACAGGGGTTGGTAGCCCTATTTCCTTGTCATTCTCTCTTTTCCAGACATGTAACTTTTCTTTCGAACAAGTTAATGCTATACTGGCATATTCTATATGTTTGCAACCACAAGAATTTAAATTAAGATGAAGAGAAGAATTATATAAGCAGCATACGTGTCAAGAATTCACAAACTCATAGCAATAGATAGTATCTCATAAGGCTTCCATAACCCAAACAGAGAAGTTTACATACTCATGAGTGCAACGGAGATCACAATAAGCATCATCATCATAGCAAAAATAAAATGATCTCATATTGGAGAGGAGTGTGGCGTTACAGCAAGGTTGACGTTTTTCCTCTTGGTGTTTCCCACGAGTTAGCGTCTTTCTCTGTTAAAAATTATAATGTGAATTAGGAGCGGAAGTTGAAAAAGACTTGAATTAATGAATGAGTTGAATAAGAATTAATTATAATGGGAAGGAATAGAAAGGGGAATTAGAAGAGAATGCTGAAAAGTTTCGGCAAAATAGGGTTTATATAATATCCATATCCTAGTCCTATTGAAATAGGGTTTTTATCGTTGTCCTAGTCTTACTGGGTTAATGCATACTTGTCCTAATCCTACTAAGTTACTGCTGATCACCAAGTGTTTAGAAATGCTGTTTTTGCCTGGGACAAGTTCTCCATGTATCACTTTCAATCCACAAGCTTCCAGAAGCTGCCTTCCTTCTTACGTGAAGTTTCCTTTGGCGTCCAATTTCCATAAAATGCTGAAATCTTCATCATTTATACCTGAAAACATGCTAATCACGTTGGTTAGCTCACTTACAAGAAAAAGGACTAAAAGTGTAGGAATTATATATTTTGTCCTCAAAACATAGCTAAAATATGTGTAAATTAAGGTGCTTTAGGCGTGTAAATATGCCTAACATCAGCAAGGGAGTAAAAATTGCTCTTAGTTTTCATAATCATGATGGGAAAAATTGCTCTTAGTTGTCATAATCATGATGGGATAGGTCTTGTGATCGCAACAACACGAGGTTTGCAATAGCGATTCTTTGCCTGCGATCGCGACTGAGTTAGTTTTAACCATGAACAATCACCCTATCATGTCTTTACCAACACCCTATCTAAAAATACTCACAATTACATTCATTTGATGCTTGTTCTAGGAGCATCCATGAGTGCATAACAACTCATTATTTCTTTGGTATGTTGTTGAAATTCTTTTCTTTTATGCTTCTTGATGAGGTTTAGAATGCAAGATTGGACAAAGGCTTAAAATCATAGTTTTCTTGATTGTTTTGGGTTTTTGCTTATTTCCTAGAATGTGTTGGATGTCCTTATTAGAATGCACATAGTGTGGGAAAGTCTTGAGTACCCAAAACTATTCAAATTGATATATATATTATTTGTGAATTCTAAGTTTTCAATGAAATGCCCAAATGAATTTTTTTATTAATTTCCACTAATTAAAAGGCATGATTGAATATTTTAGTTTTATGTTCCATGATCATAATACTCTCCACTTATTGTGGACATAATTTTGTGGGGAATTAGACTTTTATTGATTTCTTAACGGGTTTTAAACATGCCACAGGTATCGTGATCGTGATCTTCAGAGTCGCGATCGCGACATTAAGATCGCAATCATGTTCCCTATGATCGGAATTACAAAGAACATGTTTTGACTAGTCTTAGGAATTTCAATTGCAATCCAAACTGGTTGTAATTGTGATAACTGAGACTAGTCCAACTCTTAAATTTCTCATTTAAGCCTATTTATTCCCCATGCTCAGTGTGTGTATTCCAGGTACTCAATGGCAGACTATAATGCAAACCGCTTTATGGTCCCTGAGTGCAAGACTATATATTATGAAGATATCATGAGGAAGAAGTTACTTCCTGTAAGAAGGATTAAGTTGGAGAATATGCTCAAACAATTCCCAGCTTTCCATAGGAGGCTATTGGCAATGGGATAGATATACTTAGGTGCAGAACCATACCGAGCAAATGAACATTGGGTGAGGGAACTCTACACAAATATCAGTGTAGTGAAGTTCTCAAAGCTAGTGATCAAAATTACGGGCAAAGAAGTTCATTTCTGGGCCGAGCAAATCAACAAAGTTTATGGGTTGATTAATGTGGACATAGGGGACTATGAGGCTAAGGATTATACCCTTGGGAGTTAATTGATGGAGAATTTTTTCACAGGAAGGGAGGTTCCATTGGCATCCAATAAGAATGGGATACTAATGAGTGACTTCACAGCTGATCCTAGAATTTAGTTTGTTTATTATTTACAGAAGTTTCGCTCCCACTACCAACCAGTTTAATGTCACCACTATGAATGCTCAGATGGTGTCCTATATTTTGGATTATATTTCTTTGAATGTTGGCCATATCTTGGAGATTCAATATTACAAAAATAAATTCGGTCCCATGCTCATATTCCCATCTTTGATCATGGAGTTTTGTGGGTGAGTTGGGTTGATGAGTACCCAAAGGATAGTTGGTTCTCCTAAAAACTCCCATTTACCCACTTAAGATCCGAGGATAAGGATCTCTTGGAAAAAGAATAAATAGAAAGGTTGACTTAGAGAGGTTAGTGAAGGATGATATAAATACTTTAGACCATCAATAATCGGGCCTTTTGAGGAGATATCGAGCCAATTTCATAGCATTAGTGAGCTTGTGTCAAAGCTACCTCTAGTGTTTAGGATAGTCCCCCATTACCCATCTTTCTTACATTGCTCAGTTTAACCATAATAGATACCTTGAGGACTAAAAGAAGTATGGGGATACTATTTCCAGGCTCGAGCTAGCATACTTATTATTTGAATGATTCCATCAATCGCTACTGGATTCATTTGATAAGATGCAAAAGAGGGAGAAAAAAAGGGATAAATTCTTTACTAACATGTAGAAGGCGGTAAAAGTCCTATGAAAGGTCCTGAAACTCAAAGAATGACTTCTTTCCCCTAAGAAGATTCAGATGATGAGGTCCAGGCCATATGGTCAAACTTTGATGATTGCAAGGATGAGGTCGAGAATGAGAGAGATAAAATTTCTTGATGCGGTTATAGGGAGAATCCTTTATCCTTTTGTGCTTTCATGTTAATGTAGTAGGGTCACTACAAACTCTTAGTTGGGGGTGTTCGTCACCATATTCATTTGATGCCTTGGTTTGTATTATTTGGATATTTGATGGATGCTTTTTATTTTGTTTTAAGATAATTTTATTTCTATTTTGGCTTGTAATATTTAGGTATTCTAATGGTGCCTATATTTTACGGATTAGTTGTTTATTTTAGATTTTATGCTTAGATTTGTACCTATTTTAATAATAAAGTCAAACAATCCTTTCCCTATGATAGACTAACTGACAAAAGTATTAACGTAAAATCATCGTGTTTGGGCTTTGAGCCATCGATTCTAGGGAAGTTTGAGCACCTATGGCATTGTAAAGTTTGGATCATTCTTTATACCTATGGTAAAATCTGAGTAGCCACATGGTTTGCCTTTTTGAGAGATGAAATTTGAGATTACGGGTTGAATTGGTTCTTATAATATCCAATATTTCATGGTGAAAATATGAAACAAACATCTACCTCCATCCAAAAATATTTATGAAAAATCAAGGGCACGGGCATGAATGGTTTTCTAACAATGCTTTCCTCTTTTTGTGACTCTAAAGTCTTTAATTGGAAGTGTGTGGCAAATGGCTCCTTGTGTCTCTAATACGAAATGCATTTAATCCCTCTTGAATAGTTTGAACTCCTATTGTGGTGAGCTTAGTCATTTAATTCTCATTCTTACTTGTGTCATTTAGAACAGTCCCCATTAGTCTCTCAAAGCTAATCATGATTATGCTTGGTTGGTCATTTGATCTTAGGCCTTCTTTATGAATATGGAAACCCACTTTAGCCTAAAGATCCTATCCGTACATAGAATTGTATCCCTAGTCACCTATTTTAAGCTTTTGAACCTTTCTTTTGCACTTGCAGTGCAAGCCTTAAACTATTTGAACTTTACTTCTCTTTTGAACCCTACTCTCCTTTTACTTGGAAATGCAACTTGAGGCTAAAAGCCTAAGTTGGGGGTGGTGAGTCTTGGAAGAGGTGTCCTTAGGCCATGGTATTGTAAGTAAATTCATAATAGCTACGCAAAAAGAGCAAGTGATAAAATTAAAATAAATGAATCGTGAAAAAAAGGAAAGACATAGATTGCACAAAAAAACAATTAGAATAAAATGCTTTCAAAAAGATGAGTGAACTATGATAGTGAAAGTAGGCACATGTGTATGTCGGAAATAAATGAAGTTTCCCATGGTCCAAAGTTTAATCGAATAGTGTGATGTTGATGTTCATGTGCTTTAGATTTTAACACTTTTGACACTTAAAAAAAATAAAAATATGCAACTTTTTGAGGCCTTTTTGTAAGTTATAATCCGTTTTGGAGGAAACCATGTTTTATATGCTATGTTTGTGAAGAAGGTGAAAAAGGTATTTTTTCCTACTATTTGAGTGATTGTGGATGTTTGGGGTGTTTTTCGGCTTGATCATGATCAATGCATGTTCGAAATTCAAAGAAAATCTAAAAAACTGACTCTTAACAACTACTAAGTCAACCTACGGGCCACATTTAGACCTACAAGCCACTTGTAGATAAAAAAGGTGACAGAAATAAAAAATCCTAAGAGTTGACTTGTAGGACTTTGTCCATCCGCAACATGTCATCTGCACCTGGGCCCTGTGCTAGACCGCAAGAACAGAGAGCAGGTGGCCACCGACCTGGTTTTCTCCTATTTAATTTGAGCTTTGTTTTTAGGCTTTCCTAATGTACTATAAATACCCCCTATGTAATTTTTAGTAGGAGTTAAACACTATTGACACTCGAAAATATATTTTGATTCCATGATCCATCTTCGATCTTGGGATTCTTTTATATTGACATTGATTGATTTATTCAGTTACGATTATGGGTTTTTATTCATCTTATCATTGTTATTTCATCTATGCTTTCTATTATGAATGTTATTGATTTCATCACAATCATGAGCAGCTAAAAACAATAGCTAGGGTTGTGGAAAACTAATCAAATTATCAAAGTATGGGAAGCGTGATTATTGCTCTGAACCAATACGAATGGCATATGTTTATATATCTACATTATAATTGATTTAATAATGGAGGAACACATTAGGATCATGCCTAGATATTGCTAGTTACTTTAAATGAGGAGTAGTCACTAGGAAAAGATAAAGATAACAATAATTTGGAGTTTAATTATCTATTTACTCTTCTAGGTTCTATCTTCCTAAGATAGTTAGGTTTCATCTAATAACCAGAGACTCAAAAGGTAATATTTAACTAGGATCAAGATACGGTTAGTAATGCAACACCCTGAGCTTAAAAGGTAACAGGTGAAATCTATCTACTCGTCCAAAAGACTGAAGAAGGTGCATAACTTATCTATTTTGCATGCAAGGTATTGGATTGGTTCAACAATGCATGATAAGATTATGGAGTTGAGAAGATAGGGTGGACAAAATTTTATGGTTCACTCATGACTGAATTTCAAGCAAGTTAATATTATTCTTTGTTCAAAACTACTATAAACAAAACCCTCATTTACTTTTCACGTTATGCCCACTGACTACAACTATTAAGATTTACAAATCTATGTTTTACTTTGGGATTCGACCCCAACCTTTTTTGGGTTACTATATATTAATAGTAATTGTACTATCAACTTATAGGAGGTATTTATTGGAAGTCACCAAGAAATTGGTGCTATTATCGTAGAACACGGTGTTGATTTTTGATTTGATGTTGTTGTATTTTTTGGGTTTTTTATTTTGTTGTTATTACTTGGGCATATGTCGGTGTATTCCTATTACCTGATGTACAAGAAAACCCTTACTCCTAGTTAATCCAAATCTAGAAAGGATCCTACAAACACCAGGTAGGATGTCTGAGAAGAAAAAAACTTATAATCCTGAAGGGGTTCTTGATGTTGTACGTCCACATGAAGGAGTGTATGATATTGTTGATCATCATACTGGTGATCTGTTAGCTCATGCTGAAGCAAAGAAGAGGGCAACAAAAGAAGCTTAGATAGTAAATAGGAAAGGAAATATTACTAATAAGAGACAAGCAGTAGACAACTCAGCGGCACTCGACGGAAACCTGAACAGAGCTAGAGGTGGTCATGTTCAAGTAATCCCAACATATTAGTACATGTATCCATTAATAGATGTTGAAGAAGATATGGGATACGTTGATCCAATCGAGACTGGAGCCATAGTACCTCCTATTTTACCACCAGGTAAAAAATTTGACATCACGAGTGCGATGACCTAACATCTAAATTTTAAGTGTGTATTTGTAGGATTGTATACCGATAATTCAAATTTGCACCTTGAAAATTTCCTTGGGATCTGAACCTCGTATACCATTCAAAGGGTAGATCAGGAAGTACTTAGACTAAGGTTTTTCCTCTTCTCACTTACTAAAGAAGCATCTTTATAGTTAGGGTAATTTCCTAGAGGCTCTATCATGACTTGGAACGAGTTGCACAAACAATTCTTACATAAGTTCTTCCCTCTATCTAGGATGTTGCATCTCAAGGATGAGATTTATAACTTTAGAAAGCCGCAATCAGAGTCTATGTACAAGGCTTGGTTCAGATTTAAGAAAAAGCTGAGCATGGTGCCAACTCATTATTTTTCAGGGACAAGTTTATTAGAGATATTCTACAGAACTTTGACCATTAGTTTTAGATCTATGGAAGACACCACCTATGGAGGATCATTTA
Source organism: Capsicum baccatum var. pendulum (assembly GCA_030864225.1). Taxonomy (NCBI): domain Eukaryota; kingdom Viridiplantae; phylum Streptophyta; class Magnoliopsida; order Solanales; family Solanaceae; genus Capsicum; species Capsicum baccatum. The sequence continues at coordinate 125,884,760 of CM061557.1, forward strand.
TGAGACTACATTATGAGGAAACTTTGGAGATGATGGATTGGGTTTCACTCACTAACCAAGGGTGGAAAACTGGAGAGGCTGAGAGGGGATCTGACATATATGATATTTGTTCCTCCCATGAATAGAGAGAAGCTGATGAAATAGTAGTGCAAGAAATTTTGTTACTAAGGACTGATTTAGGGATGTTAGCAAAGTAGTTTGCAGCAGCGACTTCAGATAAAGTAAATGTAGTAGCAGCACAAGGGACACCTTCCAAAGAGTATGCGTCAGAATTGAAAGAGAAAACTAATTATCTAGATCATCAGATGGTGGGTTTGTAAGACCAAGAGCAAGGGAACTAAGGTCGAAACTACTATGATAGATACACAGACCATGGAAGAAAATGAGACAGTTACTGAAGAAAGAAGGATGGCTATAGAGAGAAGGGAGATAGGTACATTCCACCTAGTAGATGCGATGTAGAATCCAGAATGGAGAAGATATTGGCTAAGATGGAGAAGGGTAAATAAATTCAGAAGACCAGCCTTAAGGAGATTAAGTTTGATAATTTAGGGTTGACCCAGAAGGTCAAGTCACATGCCACTGCTATTAAGTAGTAGGAGCACCAATTTGGGCAGATTTTCACAACTTTGAACCATATGCAGCTAGGTACCATTTTGAGTAACACAATGCAAAATCTAAGAAAAGATGGTCAAGTACTTTCTATTACCATGAGGAGTGGTATCACTACTATTGATCCCTACTAATTATTGTAGAAGTTATTGATAATGAGATACCTATTACTGAGTATGAGAAAGTAACAGGTGAACAAGTTACCGTTGCTAAAGATTAAAGTAAGGGAAGGATTATTAAGCCAGAAGTCAGGCAGATTTTGAGACCACCCCCACCTTTTCCTCAATAATTAAGGAAAAAGATAGAGAAAGGTAAGTTTAAAAAGTTTTTTAAGATTCTGAATCAATTGATGTTGAACATACCTCTTCTTAAGGCTTTATATAAGATGCCTGGATACGATAGGTTTATGAAAGAGTTAGTGACAGAGAAGAAAGTAGCAACTTTTGACGATGTTAATGGTGTGCACCATTGTAGTGATATCACTACTAGATCCTTGGCACATAAAAAGAGTGATCTTGGAGCATTCAATATATCGTGCACTATTGAGTTATCCCTACCCAAGTCTTGGGTGATTTAGGAGCCAATATTAATTTGATTCCACTTGTCGTATTCAAGCAATTAATCTTTAACCCTTCAAAATTAACTTCGATGCGGCTATTGATGGTTGACTGCACAGTAAAGAAGCCTATAGGAATCTTGCTTGATTTAATCGTAAGGGTGGATAACTTTATTTTTCTAGTTGATTTTGTCATCATGGACAGTGAGTTTGGCACTGAAATGCTGATTATATTATGAATATTATTTATGGCCCTAGGCAGAGCTATGGTTGACATAGAAACATGTGAGATGAAATTTAGAGTCAACGGTGAGAAGGCAACATTAAAAATTTGAAATTCAATAAAGCATCCAACCAACATGAGGGTAGTGTCGGTGATTGATAGTATTAATAATCTTGGAGGATACTCATATAGGTATCTTGAAAAATTCTGAGTAGCCAAGAAACTGACATCATGCCATTATGCTTAATTTAGCACTGCATGGGAGGAAACCTATGGGCTTGTTGGTGAATTCTGAGTAACTTACAAAGCCACATTGTGCCGCAATCTTAAATTAAGCGCTGAGTGGGAGGAAACCCACAATATTTTAGTGTTCACATTTTTATTGTTTTTGTCTTTTTGCAGGTTTTTAATTCTTGTTCCTTACCAAAAATACGATAAAAATCTAAATTCATCGATTACCATGTAAGGGTACTGTGTGATCAGCCCATCCTGGTCAATAGTCCCAAACGTTATGTTGAGCAATAAGTAAAAATTTTGAAATTTTGATGATGAAAAATTATAAATTATGAACTCTTGCACTTAATTTACTTTTGAGACCTAAAACTTAAGTTGTGGGACAATAAGTATCTGTAAAAATATTTAAATGCTGAGTTTGAGTTTCAAAAAAGTTAGCCAATAATTTTGGCCAAGCACCTGCAGCCAACACCTACAGTCCTTAGGTGGTACTTGCGCCCACTGCCTGGCCACAGGTGTGGAGAGCAGGTTGATTCCGCAGCTAGGTCACTTTGTTGGCCTAATTTTTAGATTAAATTTTGGGCCCACCAATATTTAAATATGACCTAAAACTACCCCCACCTATATAAAACATTATTACCCTCATGGTAACTCAATTTAATCCTTAATACTTCACTTTTCTCTTGGAATTCAAACTTCCCACTTAAAACTTAAAAAAAAACCCACACTTAGGTGAAGGCTAAATTATCACTTATTTGAGGTACCACCTTGTCCAAACATGTTAAAAACAAGTTTCAACCTTGGTTTTTCTTGAGTTCTTCATTATTCTCTTCCAATTCTTCCTATACAAGATAACTTTCTCGGCTCCTAATGGTTATATATTGGTTTATCTATTTTTTAAATATGCTGACATGTGTATTTCATTGAAAATATATAGAAACTATCATGATTGTAAGTGGGATCCTTGAAGTAGGCTAAAATCATACTGTAGGGCCTTGTTTTGAACTAAAATTTTATGTTTAGGCTCTAACCAGAAGTTGAACTTGAATGTATAGAGTAACACCATGGGATTAGCATGTTTTGTTACATTCAAAATTCATTATTATTGATAGGTGTATGCAAAGTGGCCTTTTTAGGATTTCAAATGGGTTATAGGGGTGTGAAAATTGAGGAAAAAGTTTAATTTTTTAAATTTTGAGTTTTTTATTCAACTTTTGCAATCCCTCAATTTTGTTGGAAACAAACATCTATTTTTTTAGGCATATATGGAACCTAAAGAATTGAAGATGAAAAAGTCCAGTACTTTGAGGAATGAGCAGAGTCTCCCGATCCTAGTAGTTTAGTGTAGGAGTATCCTAGGTAGCAACATAGAGACACTGCCGCTAGGGTGGCACATAAAGTAAGGAGAGAATAGACACTCTAGGATGATGAGTCAGTTAATGACCGGTCGAGGATGAATTCTACATGAATGTCACCACCACACACTCCTCCAACTGATGATGAAGAGGAGAAGACAGATTCTGAGACTACTCCATAAGTTGCTGCTCAGGACCCCCTGTTTAAGGAGGGTTTAAGGATTTTTTTAATGAGGTTGAGTAGGAATAGTCATCTATGGTACCCCAGTTTGAGGAGGGTACCGCCACTTATGTACAGTAGACATATGTGCTGAGCAGCCTTCCTACAATGCATCAGTATAGTAGATCCCTACACCTGCATGTTCCCCAGATGCACCTCCCAAGGAGGGACATCTGAGGTGGTGTATGGAAGGGATGCAACTAATATTTGGTCATGATAGTCATGTTTTGTACATAGACAAGCTTATAAGATACATTTATTTGGAGCGTTTGATTGACTTATCTAGTCTAAAGTGAGTATCATAGCTACGGGAAGTAATTGAAATAAATCAGCTAGAGTGGTTGACCAGAACAATCAATTCCTACAACCTGACTATGGTATGGGAGTTTTATGTATCCTACAGAGCTACCGTAGTTTTTCCTATGCACCATCATTAAGGCTTTATCAGATTTGCTCGACAATAACAATTTTATCTCACACTTATTAGAAGGATCAAAATTTATATATCGATGAGACTATCCACAAAGTTATATTTGGCGCAAATTATATCACTCCTGCTTCAATAAATTAGTTCAAACACAGGCTGGGGATCGCACAAGAATGATATATCATGTGGGATATTGAGCATTAGCTAGAAAGGGTTAGGATGGATTGGTGGATAGACAACTATATTTGAATACTGGGTGATGCAGCCCTATGGATTGAGGGGAAATCTATGTTTAAGAATGGAATATTAAAATTAGAGTCTAAGTTTTGGTGGTTGCTAACTAGGTTCCAACTAATTTGGATAATACATTAACGTGAAAGGGAGAAACACTGCTTGCTTTTCTAACGACCGGTTATTATGTTAATTTTTCTTCTATTATTCTACATGAGTTGCATGATAGTGCATTTGGGAGTTGACTAATCTTCCCTTCCTATGCATGATTTAGAGAATGTGTGATCAAGCCAGTGTGCCTTAGTTACAAGGTATAGATAATAGGGTACTTGCAACCGTAAATACATAGACAAGGACCATGAAAGGTCTAGCACCTTTAGACACTTCTAAGAGATTTAGACAATGGGCAGAAGTACAACCGGACTAGTTTGAGGGTCCAATAATTTTCATAGAGCTTGATGAGACACATCGAGATAATACGAGTATTGGTATTGAGATGTATATATTGAAGCATAGAGAGGCTCCTGATTTGAGTACACAGGGTGAGTTTACATAGGCTACTTCTTCTTCAGCCCCGACATCAACCTTAGAGCTGATTGGTGCATCTAAAGAGCCTACTTGTCCATCCAGTATAGCTCCTACTATAGGTATAGTTACAGTATCAAATTAGTTTTTGCAAAGCTTAGTGGACACCTAGAGAACCACAATAGCAAGGTTGAAGGTTATCGAGACTGAGATAACTATTTTTATCATGCAGATAAGACTCGGGGGTAGGACTTGATTTTAGTAGGCTGAGGCTAGATTGGAGGCTATTTAGGGAGCCACACTGTTAGAGCTGCGGGGGAATTTTTAGACACGGATTGATGAGCAGGAGAGATGGTTTACATCCCAATATATAGATAAGTATGCCAAATTATCTGGTTTATATCAGAGCAGATTTTATTATCCTACGAGTAGAGGCATGATCTCTTGGAGAGAGTTGTTTAGTAGCTACTCCCTCAATTATACCCCTATGGTCTAGTTATCACCTCTACGTGTATCAAGATACTTTTATTTCTTTTCACAGGATAAGGAGGAGGTCCCAGTAGTTGGTACTAAGAGAGGTTACTTAGACGACTTTTATTATACTGATATGGCAGAATAGAAGGCCGTTAAAAAATCCAGGCATAATTCTTTAGAGACTGCACTAATCGATCGGCAAAGGCATGCAGTTATAGCAAAAAGTACATCCACTAGTTGTACACCGTCATCACACCGCCCCAGCCAGTTGATATGCCCCCCATCTGTGGATGATCCTTATTCTGGCGCCTAGTACTTCCCCGGTATGTTCTTACTTTTCTATGTTTTTCTTTTTTAGTGCATTGAGGATAATGCATAGTTTTTAGTTGGGGGTGGAATACAATGCCTCCATGGGTTATTTTTGTCGTCCTTCTTTTCTTATTAATCGCGGTATGATTGTAGAATCGGCATGTCTAGTATAACTATGTGTTGCATTGTGTTTTATTTTATATTCTGTTGTTTTTTGTATAGTTAGGAGATTTTGAGTATTTAGGGTAGCATTCATATTTTGACTACACCTCCAAAAATTTGTGTTTTTGAATTGTGTTGATGTATATATATTTGAACTTTGTGGATCTTGTTATGATATTAGTATTAAGGACATGATAATCACTTTAACAATTGCATGAATTGGCTAGTTAGTAGTCGGTAATATTGACTTTGTACTATGTGTGTGTGAGATACTATCTAGTTCCCTTTGTATGCCTAATCAGAACTTTCCTGGTTAGTTTTTCCTAGGTTGAAGGATAGTTAGTTAGGAAAGGATCAGAGGACATTTTTTATTTTAGTCCACTTTTAGCCTAAATGACTTTTCATGTGTGAATGATATCCCTTGATCCCTGCTTTAAGCTTGGTAAGCCTATTTTTATTTTTTTCACCATTTATTTTCCCATTTGTATTACAATTTACCTATTTTAGCCCAGGTACGCCTTGGATAATCTACACCTCAACATAGCAAAATACCTAAGTTGAGAGTGACTATCATAGAGGTGTTTAGTGTAAAAAGGGTATCAAGAAGGGTAAAGTAAGAAAAAGTTAGTAGATCTAGGTGTGGTAGAAAATGAAAAAAAAGAAAAAAATTGTGCAAAAATGTAAAATAAGGAATAAAAGAACACACCCATCCTGAATGTGCAATAAAAGAATAAAAAGGAAAAAGGGGTTGAATAAAAAAGAAATTGGCTAGTAAGTGAGACCACAAAAGTTAGTGTAGTTCTAAGGATTCTTAGTTACTTGATATGTACATATGTAATAGACAAGCCCCCAAGCCTATATTATAATTTGAGAAAACTCCTACAGTGATCCTAACTTGACTATCTGAGTGATAAGGTAAAGAAAATAAGGGAAAGCCTATGGTATTTGACATGCATTAATTGGAACTTCTTTGTTGAGTGTGAATGTCTTTTGATCTATCGTGCTTTAACATGCATGATTTCATATAAGTGAGTGGGACATCTTTGTTGTGAGGGCACTTGGGTAATGTTCCTAGCTATTTACTTATTTTAGGTAGTGTAATTTATACATATGAGTGGTTATCTATTGCTAATGTAATTTTCATACCTTTATCCCATTATTTCACTTTATTTTGTTTTATGTTCATACACAGTTGGCTTTGAAAAGAAATATAGAAGGGGATGTTCTGATATGAACTTAACATGATAACTTACTACCTTGAATAGCATAGATTCTCCTTGTTAAGCATCATTTTTGTTTTGTTGTGTTTTTATTGCCTGAGGAAATGGAAACATTCTAAGTTGAGGGTGTTGATATGCTATAGAAATATAGCACATTCGATACTTAAAACATGAAAAAATGTGCAAGTTTCTAAAGCATTTTTTTTATATATTATCCTCTTTGGGCATGTTTTGTGGGAAACCATGTTTTGGATGCTAAGTTTATGAAAAAGGTGAAAAGGATTTTTTTGGCTTCTTTTGGAGTGATTATGGATGTTCGAGATGTTTTTCAGCTTGACCGTGATCAATGGATGTTTGATAGTCGAAAAAGAGCTAAAGAATTGACTCTAGGCACCTACTAAGTAAACCTACTGAATGTATGCAGACAAAGCAGGTGCTAGAAATCCAAAATCCCAAGAGATGACTTGCAGGACTTTGTCCATCTGCAACATGTTGTCTACATCTGCGCCCTATGCCTTACCACAGGTACAAAGAGCAGGTGGCCACCGACTTATTTTTCTCCTATTTCATTCTAGCTTTGTTTTTAGGGTTTCCTCATGTACTATAAATAAGCCTTATTTACTTTTTAGTAGGAGTTTCACACTATTAACACTTAGAAACATATTTTGATTCCAAGATCCATCTTTGATCATGGGATTCTCTGACATTAACTTTGATTGATTCATTCAGTTACGATTTTGGGCTTGTCTTCATCTTATCATTGTGATTCCATCTATAATTTATATTATGGATGTTATTGATTTCTAAACAATCAAGAGAGGCTAAAACCTATAGCTAAGGTTGTGGAAACTTTAGAAAATTTAAAAAGTAGGGGAAGTGCGATTGTTGATTTTTACCAATACCAATGGCATGTATTGCTTTATCTTTGTTTTGATTGAATTATTAATAGAGGTACACAATAGTATCCATCCTAGATATTTCTACTTACTCCAAAAGAGGAGTATTGACTAAGAAAAGATAAAAATGGCAGTAAATTGGAGTTTAACTATCGATCCACCTTTCTAGGTTCTATCAACGTATGATGGTTAGCTTTTATCAAATAACTAGAGACTCAAAAGGTGATAGTTAACTGAGATCAAGATTAGGGTTAGTAATGCAAAAACTAGAGAATCAAAAGATAAAAGGTTAAATCCTTCTTCTCATCCAAAATACAATTGAAGATATATAACTTATCGATTTTGCATGTCGGGTACTGGATTTGTTTAACTACCCACGATAAGCTTATGGAGTTGAGAATCTAGTGGGAACACAATCCTATTGTTCGTTTCCAATTGAATTCAACCAAGTTATTACTATTTATTGTTTGAGATTACTAGAAAAAAAAACCCCTATTTACTTTTCTTGTTATGCCCATTAACCACAACTAATGAGATCTGTAAAGTCACATGTTCCCTTGGTATTTGACCACAACCTTAGTTGGGTCACTAAATTTTGACAGAAACCGTACCATCATCTAATAGGAGGTGTTTCTTGGATGTCATCAGATGTTCAAGAAGGGTGTAGTAACTTTATTCCTAAATTATATCATACCCTTACCCGATCCTACATTATAATATAGAGAAAGTCCTTCGAGTTCTACAATTTATGGTATTCAATTTAGTGGCAATTAAAAATAAGGGCAAGCATATGGTATGATACTTGTTCACATTGAGAGTTTCATTGTGATAGTGACTGCTTGCACTTTAATCCCTTGTTGAATGATAGATACTTTGGTGTGTGGGATTTCTTTTTCTAAGGAGGCATGCAGACTAATTGAGGCGGATGAAATTCTCTTCTTTAAAAAATAAGGAAAAATAGAATAGTTGTGTCATTATTAATGGAGAGTCACTTCTAGAGAGTTAGTGGTTGTTACTTATTTGTTCTTTAAAGTCTTTTACATCTTTGAAAGTATGATTAGTTTAAGGGGAGTCGGGAGAATAGCTTTTTCCATGCTTGAAGGCTAATTGTAGGTGCTAATCTAGGACGAAATCATTGTGATCATTTGGTTGTCTGAATGGGCTTATAATTACATAGTCTCGTTGAGTGAGTAGTAGTATTTCTTCATTACAAGAAAAGATTTAATTTAGGGGTGTTGATGAGTGGTAAATTTACCACTCATTTACATTCAAATTAGTGCCCACTACTATGGTTAAATTGTGTAAATGAGGTAAATACGCCATTTGAATGCACTAATTCCCTTGATTTGCATGTTTAAATGTAGGGGTGAAAAATGGGCGGGTCAAGCCAGATATGGGCGGATAAAAAATGGGTCAAGTAAAAATGAATAAATTATCCGACCCAACCCATATTTGATATGGATAAAAATGGATAAACCAATGATAATATGGATATCCATAGTATCCATAGCAATAAAAAATACATTAAGATTGTTTCTCAATTGCAATAGCATTATCTTCTGATTCTGAAGACATGAACTAGAATTAGCTGACAATGCCTTATACATTTTACTGTTGATAAGGATTAGTAGGATGAAAAAAGTTGGGAAAACATTTGACTTCTCATTTGGACTGTCAATAGTAAAGGAAACTTGTAGTTCCTACAGATCTAAATGTATAAAACAAGCAACTGAAACAAAAAGTTTCATAGTTTTTACATTAGGAACTAAACAAAATTTATATCACTACCACAAATACATTCCTCAGATAACAAGGTTGTAGAAGGTACCAAGTATCTTCTAACAACATTTTCATATTATCTTCGACAACCTTTCCCATTGGGTGTTAATATTTTTATTTAATCATGACTTATTGATAAATAATAGTATTGCCAATTAAAAAGAATGTTTCGATTAAACTATTTAAATTGGGTTAAAAAAATAAAGAAGTAAACCATGTTGGATGGGATAAGAATATTCTTATTTCTAATATGTTTCCCTTTTTTATTGAAAAAGGATGAGTTATCTTTTCTTAAAGGAAGACCTATATTTATTACTTCCCCTTTTTTCTTCTAAAAATCAAGCAAGTTTTTCATGCCGCATAACTAGAGGCAAAGCCAAAATTTGAAGTTTGGGGTTCTGAAATTTTGAATAATAATCTTATCCATGCATTGGAATTTAAGAATTGCAGATTAAAAACACTAATAAAAAATTATTTATGATGAGAGCACATAATTTAAGCCGAGACCTACCAATATGGAATGAACCCTTATTCGGCGTAAAATACTAAGAATACAAGCTTCCCTTTTTTGTAAATTGTCTTTTAGGGTTTATTTACCCATTTTATCTAATCAATTATCCATATTTTAGGTGTAAAATACGGGTCAACCTATTTCAAATCTATTTTTAATGGATTGGATATCCAACTCATTTTAAATTGGTTGGATTGGATGGATATCCATTTATTAAACTTATTTTGCCACCCCTATTTGCAGGTAATTGAAACAAACGAAGTGAATTAAGCTTAAAAGGAAAGAAAAAGGGAGCTGTAAGTGCCTAAGTTGGAAATCTAAAGCAAGGATCAACCCTCAGATACCTTGATCGTAGTCTGAGTGTCGCAATTGATATAAGTCAAAGCCCGATCATACCTCAACAATTGTGAGGGGATCACCATTATCATGGGAGTAGTGATCACAGTCAACAAATGGCGATCGCGATGAAGCGGCTAAAGGTACAAGGGTAGATTCATAATTTTAAGCGGTTGATCCCAATTTTCAAAAGGGAAAAACCCTTACACATTTGAGGCATCTTTTAACTAATTCTGAAGTTTTGGATTGAGAGAAATACTTCCATGTTTTACATAAACAATTGCTATTAATTTTTCCAAGGGATTTTTTGTTATAATATGAGATTGAGGATTCGGGATTATTCTATATTTATTATCAATGGATCCATTTGGTGCTAATATGGGTATATCTTTTCTCCTCAATATCGTGCATATCTAAATATTTATCTTGGGGTTATGCTTGAATAGGATTTAAAGTGTATGGGTGTTGATTTTTAATCCAAATTATTAGTCATGGATGTTGGGTTTAATATAACTCTTTGATTGAGTTGATAATTGTGGGTAAAAGTCCTAATTTACTTAGATCCCACCTCATCCTTGAAAGAGGTATGTGGATGATGAGCAATATTGAACATTTATTTGACACTAGTTATTTTCTTAGCATTATCTTAGCAATAAGGATGTTATGTGATATAGCTAGTTGATTGGAATAGTCCTAGAAATTGGTATGCTTAGTTAAGGTTTGGATTACTGAAATTGGTACTTTCATGAGGTATTTGAAAGAATCCATGAGTGCAACTGGGTGTGTTGTTGAAAGGCTCACATTAAGAGTTAAAATCTTGCCAACCCAAATTATTTACAAAGAAATGTACTAATCCGCAATCACAAATGCACGTATGACCCCTAGGAAAAGTATAACCCTAAAACTCTTCTCATATTTTATTTTAATCTACAATAAGTGTCTCAAGTAATTTTTGTTTAAACTATATTTGAAATCTTACCCCTTAATTTAAAATTGTGTCTTGCTTTAAATAGACATTGCTGGTCAACACTTAGTGACTTTCAATCTACATAGGTCTAGAAAGCAAAATTACACTCCTCGTGGATTCAACCCCAACCTATGTTGGGTTATTATATTGACAACGCTCGCCTTGCACCAAAATAATGGTGTAAATTGAGCGTTATCAATACCTTAACCCAATTTAAAAGACAACAATTAAAATCACATTAACAATGATTAAATATATTTCATAATGTAAAAATACAAGTTAGGGATGAGAAACATGCCTTAAATATAGAACAATTTGAAGAGAATTCGAAATTTGGATCTTTGAGGGTGAATTCCTTATAAAACCATTAAACTTTATTGGTTTTTTAGTTAAAGAGAAAAAATAATGATTTGATCTTTGAAAACTGAAGGAAAATGGGTTACCCAAGTGTTTATAAGTTGTTCATATGGTAAAAGGACCTAAAACTCCTCACCCTAAGTGAAGAAAAAAAAACTGGATGATTTTTACATAGCAGCATGGCACGCTGCTATCACTAAGAGTAGACTCTGTGCCACGCTTTTATCGCAGAGGCTATCCTCTGTGGCACACCATTATCACCGAGGCTTAGTTGTGGAAAGAATAAGGTCCCCAATGAAGTTATTAGATTAACATATCCGAGGAATCAAGAAACTAGAAAAAGATCTTGTGAAACCTTTCTTGGAGATCCTAAATTATGATTTTCTGGAAGGTCTAGCTTTAGAGTTTGAGATAAGAGAAGAGGAATACAATAAATGAAATTTAAGGGTAAAGAAGGTTAAATAATTGGGATAGAAGAATGTTATGGGGTTGCATAGACAAAAATACCCCTACTAAAAATTGAAATAGAAAAAATAATTGTCAGCATGGGGCGTTACAATGTCTCTCCCTTGGGATCATTCAATTTAAATGATGGCCTTAACTTAGGAGGAAAATAAACTAGACAAACTAAACTTATTTCTATTGAATATATGAAATTGTACTTATGAAATATGTACTGAACTGAACTTACAATGAGGATTTTGAAACCAACTACTAAGAGATGAAAAAACATACATTATATGTGAGGACATTGTAGTCATAACATAAGATATGAGTTCATTGGACCAAAGGGCGCATGAACAAAAAGAACTATTTAGGGACTTGAGCTTGAGATTCCATTTGAACTAAAATTACAAGCCACAAAATAGGGATACATTAGACAAAGAGATAAAAGTATTTCAGCCTTGAACTATAAACCTAAAAACCTTTAAGATTAGCAACATTTCTCAACTACGTAATTGAATGCTGTAAAATTCTCATAGTGGCACATAAAACCACAAGAGGATATGTCTAAATGTTTGCTCCTCCTATGTTCAAGCTTAAATCAAAATTCCATTTCCATGATCACTACTCATTCTTACCATATGAAATAATTATTCCTCAAGCTCAAGTCAAGGATTTTCTGGTCTCATGATTCAATGGTCCACATGCATACCAACACAACATTAAGGCCTATTGCTAAAGTCACTTTGTGGACTTCAACATATAGTCTCACCATATTACCTTTCTAACTATTTCACATAATGAAGATCTCATCTCACTTTCTCTCCATATGTATATGATTAGATAAAAGGTACTCCACTAACATCACCACCTTATATCCAAAACCAATAACCCGGGCCTGGAAACCTATTATCTAAATTGATCTATAATTACCATATCCTGCATAGTTGGAGTATCATTATTAAAAAGAATGCATAAACTTTCTCTAAAATCTCTACTTGGAGATAGTTTAGTTCTTGGTCAGACTCCTTTCTGAGACCTCTCTCAACTTTCTCTTTTACCTTTTAGGCTTTCTCTAAAATATTCACACTCTTACTATCTTACTAGAAACATACCTCTAATACTCAATGCACCCATATGAAAAAAAAAACTCATCTAAGAGTCTCAGAATGCTTATTAGCAATTCTCCTTACAATAACTCATAAGGAATCAACATAACACACTTTAGAATTCTCCACACTTAGTAACTCAATGGTAGTACTAGGTACACGTAACACTTAAAACTTAAGCACCCCTTTTCTTTATAAACTTAAGGATTTTCTTTATCTACTGACTTATATATAATTTACTATTTCAATTACTCCTCATATTAATTAAACTTACACAATTTCACTTCTCATAATTTGTAAACTTAAGATCTTTTACAAGGTATATCAAACCTACTAAATCTAGTTTCACATAGTTTGCTTTACTACTCCTAAGCAAACATTCTTTCTACCTTGTTGATCACTTACGATTCAAACTTAGAATCTAATACACAACTTGTATGGCCAAAAAAATTCTCACGTACTATGATGACATACACCTACCGAATAAAAATAAAAAACAATAGTCCTCTAAAACCTCATGGTAAATAGTTGAGCTTAATCTTACAATATAAAAGCATGATTCCTTTCACACATACTACTACTAATTCTATCATTTGTCTAAACTAGGTTCATAACTCCATAAATATTAAAGGGTTCTTTTTCCAAAGACATAAAGCGAAGCCTAGATCTATCCATTCATAATTTCACGGCCCAATTTCTTAGGTCGTGATAGATCCTACTACAACCCACCAGTAGGCAAACAAAACCTATAGTCCGGAACGACTAGAAACAGACAATCAAAGATATAAAGAAAGGAAATGCAGAATAGGTGAAATAAAAAAGCAATTACATAATATAATCCAAAAATCTGGCGGTATCAGTACAAGAGCTTCTAATAATATAAGAGCACAAAGTGAAGTTCAACTGAATACAATGATATAACTTTTCTTCCATACCACATAGAAACTTGTCTAATACATAAGAGAATGATAGGTCTTAATTTGGATGTTAGGAGCTTACTTTATGTCTCCCAACCATAGTTTCTACTCATAATATACACACTTCAACAATGATAACCCGTACTATAATCTGTAGGATACAAAAGTGAAGTATGAGCACCAAAACAATGGGTATTCCGTAGGCATCATCGACCGACTAAGCTAAGTCATGATATCAAGATGATATAATGCAAGATAATAATTACTAAGTCCAGGTATAGAATCAAACCCGAATCATCTCTATTATAACAATATGTAATAAGTAGCCAAAATGAAATAACAGTATAACATAAGGCATCAACACATACCAATATTACTATACATAATAAGTAATAAATATCGAAATAAAAATATAACATAAGGCACCTATGAATGCCCATATCACTATGCTTAAGAATTGGACAATTCGAAACAATAATGTATCATAAAGCATCAACACAAGAAATCACGAGTACAAAGTTGTCTCCCATACACGGACTAGTGCATAAAGTAAAGAACTTATCTTAATGTCCTACACCACTAGAGATTACACCCAAGAGAAATATAAAGGAATCTAATCATTAATATATCTAAGCTCCCTCATTATTCAAACATCATTCTATGCTTACCATCTATCGGAAGTTCACCAACCTTCTTGAATTATCATTAGCATTCATAATTTAACAATGTATAATAATATATGCATAACCATAACAATACAATCATTTGGATAGTTATATCCACGATACGGACTAATAGCTCTTTATTAGCTAGCCAACGCTTATTTACTAATCCAATTACTCGCTAGTCATCATATATCTTCTAATTGGTATTTATACACTGTTCCCAGCATAATCACTATTAAAGGGTCAATCACTAGTAATTCTTCACCAACTAGTCAATAACTAGCACCTATCTAAAATTCATTCCTATGCCATATTTATTAACTAACCAATATTTGTTTCTAGCCATCACAAAAACACTAATCACCGTTGATCTAATAACGTCTAATCACTAATTATTCACTATTAAAATTGTTGATTAAACGCCATTTAGTGACTAGCATCACTAATCCATAAATCCTCATTAGGAAACTTGTAATCCTCAATACCTAAATCATTATTATCATCTAATCATCATTGCTATAAGTCTATATTTACACTAAACATCATTGTAGCTTAATCGTCATAACACTTATTCATTAATACCACTAGTCCTTATTATTACTAAGGTTTAACTATCCATAAGTCACTATTAACCTCTTGTATAATATTCACCACTAATCATCCTTTTAACCTTAAATCAACAACTATACAATTTTATACCTTGATCACTAGAAATTTGTGGTCGGCATCTCTAATATCTACATTAGAGCCAACTATACATGAGCATAAATAACATATAGTTCCCATATTTAGGGCTAGCTAGATTAGAACCGGTAGATGTACTCATAGGCATATCAATAATCGTCCTCTGGCCTTGTTAGGTATATAGGTATCATATATGATCATCATATCTTCCAACCTTGTCGGGTATAATCAAATCACCATAATATCCTTTGGCCATACTGGGTATCATCATCTCATCATAGTATTCTCCAGCATTTCCATGTGTCAATAAATCTTCATAATATCCTCTGGTCATACCGAGTATCATTATATCATCATAATACCCTCTGGTATGGTCGTGTATAATTATATCTTCATAATATCCTCAAGACATATTGGGTATCACCATAATATCCTCTAACATTGCCAGGATTTATCATATCTTCATAATATCCACATTAATAACAATAATAAAGAGAAATCCCCATGAGGGCTAAAGTAAAGAACAAGCCCCACAAAGGCTAAAGTAAATAACAGGCCTAAAGATGTCTAAAGTAAATTAACATAAAAGATAAAGCAAGAAGAGCATACCTCCATATTTACTCGTTCATCACAAAAATCACATTATTAATAAGTGTGTATATATATGTAACATGATGTTATAAGTGATAGGTCAATAATCCAGTTTTTAAATAATAAACATAGCCATAAGCATTATAAGGACAAATAGCCCACCATTTGCATAAAGAAAGTTTATCACTCACTTGAGCCATATCAACAATATCAATTCCATGGCATAATCTATATCTTATTCATAGCATAATCAATATCATACATTATGGCTAAAACCATGTTATAGTCAAGGGCCCATCCAACAAGGTGCTTGTTGGCCCATTCAATACCAAAGCAATAGCCTAATCAATAGCTCTAGTAATAGCAACATCCATGGCTTAATGAATAACATTGTCAAGTGCTTCTTTAATAGCATGTACAATAGCTCATTATGGAATCATAAAATAAATGTTCTATCAAGGTTCCTCAATATTCTCTATAGGGGCATTTTCTAGGCATATCATATCAATCAAAGAGTCTCATGAGGACTACATAAATCTTGGCTTATTGTGGCTCAAGGCCCACTTCTAAATCCCCCAATATATCTGCTAAGCTTATTTCTACAAAGTCTAGGCTAAGATATCTAATTCAACTCTTTGATGTATAGTAAGCCACCATTAATTCCAAGGTAGGGATCCTACTCAAACTCTGTCACTAAGTCCATTGGAACTAAAGCAACTTCATTAGAGTAAGAATCTTAGGCCAATCTTTCCCTAAGCATGAGTAACATGATCACTTCCATCTAACTAGAGTAGTTCTGTGCATTCTTATGTTGAGCATGAGACATTAAGTCTAATCCATTATAGTTCAAGACACCAAGCTACGCATTACACTATATGGGTCTGCATAACCTGAAAGATCCAACTAACCATAAGTCATGAATAATCATCAAACCAAAACCTAAAACCCTTCCCAATCTAATAATATATCACAATTATGCTATGCCAAAGCTCATTCTAATGAGGGAAAAACATAACCTACCTCAGATATGAAAAATGCTCCTCAATCTACTAAATCTTTATTTTTTCCTTTCGAGAAGCCTCTTCAAGATGCCAGTCTATCACTAACATAATCAACACATCAATATGAGCATAATGATACCCTTATTTCACCATTAATTTTCGGACCAATAATGACAGCAAAACTCCTAAGTGGGTCCCACTTAGAGAAAACATATTTTTGAGGTAAACCTAAAGTTCATACACCACCAAGGAATTATAACCCTTAAGAGATAGGTGAAAACTACTCTTATTTGGGGCTAAAATCAAGCCCCAAATCTATTTAGAGTTTTGGTAAAAAAATAAAGAAATACAAGTATAAAATTAAAGGATTCATACCTTGAATCCTATGTTAATCAAGAAAATTTACATTAGAGATTGTCTTACTGAAGTTTTTGTCCTGTGGCCATTTGGAGTCTGCGATGACCTTTAAATAGGGAATTGATTTTTAAACCCAAACAAATTGCTCGATAACTAGACTATTAGTCTCTGCAAGTCATAAATGTCTTGGGGAAGCTACGAAGATGCCCTAATGGGAAGATAAGTGAATATTAAAAATGACCAGAAGGGTCATTAGAATATCCACTACTAAAAGATCTTTCGTCCATAAAAGTCAACGAATAAAAAAAATCTCAAAAGCTCCTAGGGATAAGACACTAGGCTCGTATGCTCCGAGCATGACTTCATAGGTAACCTCCACTAAGAGGGAAGACTTCTAAGGGATTTCGCCATAGGCATTCTTTTTGGACCAACATCCTCGCTTTAATTCAAATAGTCAAAGCTTAAGTCGAACCAGTAATTGGTCACTAACTAAACCGATAAGGATGATACATGTAAATTTGAAGCACGACACACTGTCATTATCTCGATACTCGTCTAAATTAATAGGGGCTCCTCCAATCAAAAGACAACCCAAGACATGAGTTATACTACTTCTCCCAATCCAAATCTAACCTTCCTCTATAATTTTCACACCTTTTATCCACTCCAAACAAAGAGGGAAAAAACTCAAGTCTTGCCCATGAAATCTCATCATAGAGAACTCGAAGGCTACAACTTATCCATTAAAAGTCCATGTAGGTAACATAGGAATAACCTCATAAGGTATTGTCTGGGCACACAAATGGAGATAATAAAGGGATGCAATATATACTGATACTACAAATAGTCCAGATGGTAATCAAATTGAAATCCGAAAGATCAAGCATAACTACTCATCATTGAACATTTTGCTCTAGGATGTCCCTTTAACTAAGACTTGGACCATACCAAATCTTACTCGAGTATTTGACTCCCATTGATTAAATCATCCAAATTTCTCAAAAAAGACTGAAATATCTATGTCAAAGATGAAAGAACAAATACCCAGTTCATGGGCCATCATTTGATACTTAGCCACTAGAATCCATCCAAAGTCCAAAGGACCAAATAGGTAACTATGGAGTAGGCTCAACAAGCCTATTAATAAAATCTAAATTGTTACAAATCTAAAAGAAAAGACAGTACTCAGCTCCAAAACTCTAATTTTAAGTCTCAGTACTAATGCAAAATTACTCAATCTGAACAACCTAAACCAAACCTGAAGACGGGTAGGCATTAATGCTCCAAATATATTATAACTTTTGGATCACAATCCCAAAGCATCAAACTCAAATTTGAGCCAACAAATCAAAATCAGGGTCAAATACTCACATCTACCTTAATATTCGAATCAAGTATACCTGTATGATATTATGCCGAGCCAAAATTAAAATATAACAGAAGAGCAAAATTAAAACAAAGGATAAATCATCGGCAGAAGACACAGGATACACAATCTATTAAAGGTAAGAACTCTAGAAACTTGGAGACATGTAACTTTAGCAGGAACTAATCCATCAAAATCTCCATCTTGGAAAATAATGGCCTTAGGCATATATTATTAAGGTCAAAGATGTAGCGCCCCGAAAATGGGTCCTGGAGCGTCACATGGTGCTTGAGGATACGAGTATCTCCAAGCTAACCCTTTGAGACATTTTCATTCAGTTTAACACGAATCAATGGGGTCTCCATAAAAAACCCTCAAATATCAACAGAGTAATCATCATCCTAGAATAAAAGAATTTCAGAAAGATAACAAAATATGACTTATTAGTCAACTCCTAACATCTATACTAGTCTAACAAGCCTCTAAGAAAATCAATAAAACCAGCGAGCCATTGAGACATGCCCCAACTGACTCATACTCAGTTATGAAATGTAAACAATTCCGTGAAAACAACATCAGACATCACATCCTCGGAATATGAGGACTCACCGTGACAGTGAAAGTAGAATAGTATGCTCAAAGAATCACTGTTGAACCTGGAAATGAGAACCTGAACCTACATTCCGAGAAAATATAGCCCACATCTGAAGATGTGGGTCAGTACCATGGAAAGGAACCGAGTATAAGGGGGTGTATATAGTTTTATAAACATCATCATCATAAATATTTATAAGAAATATGCAGGATGTATGAAAGACTCACATAGCCCAAACAAAATCATCATAATCATGAGAGGATGAAATAAGTATAATAACACATGTGAGTCATCATATAATTTATCAGTCACTTTCAGTTCATAAAGAAGATCAATTCTCATAATGAAAATATCATTTAAATCTTTCGAAAGAATAACTTTCATAATTCCACTTTCAAATCACTTCACTTTTCACCATACACACAAGGAAACACACACACACTGGGAGATCCTATAACTGACATAAACCATGTGAGCCACATGGAGTCCAACATCCAACCCACGTTGGCGAGAGTCTTCCTATCCTTGACATCGGAGTAGGACTTCTAATATCAATCCAAAAACACTAGTAATCACTATATAAATCAGCCTCAGGCTCACGTCTTACGATGGAACGTAGTTCTAGGGAAGTAAGGTCACTTTATACCTCCCACTCGGTGCTAAAGAGTACTCCCGGACTTAGCTCAGATTATTTCATAGACAATCCGCAACAAAACAACTTTCATCAATATATAAGTATACATCGGGAGCCATCATGCTACCCATTTATCATAATCAAACACGTTGAGGATTTCATTCACATTCAAGTTCAAAGCGGCTCCATTAAAACCAAAAGGTCAAATCATTTAGCACATCTCAAATATTCAACATCAACGTGCTTATAGCACACATTTTCTCAAACACACAATTTCAAATGGGGTTCAAGACCCAAATATCAAAATCATGATAAATATCGTTCAAGATTCATGCTTGATATCACCACACATGTAAATCCATCTTTCAAAATCATAGACATCAAAATTTCATAATAATCATCATAGAATATGAGTTCATTCTTTAAAATCATAATAATAAAGTAAAAATCATGTCTTCGTAAAGAAAATTACTTTTGGGCACAAGAACGAAAGTGTGCTCTTGATGAAAAAAAACCCCATATACCTTGAAATTGACCTCTTGATTATGGAATTCTGTTCACACAAATAAGGGGAGATCCTCAAAGTTCTCAAGATGATGAGTTCGATTATCGGATCAAATTTGAATTTGTACGGTGAAATTAGAAGATATTTGAAGCTCAAAATGGACCTAGGGTTTAGTTCTCTCAATGTTTTTTATGGAAGAACATGAATTTTATGGCTCAATATAGGTAAAAAGGGACAATTTATTTCCATGGACTGAAGTCATAATAACCAAAATGCCCTTACCAAAAATCAACTAATTCTCGAATCTGTCCTTTGGTGGACTGTTTTGATAGCCTGAAGTAGATCAACCATAACGTTTTACTCCGATATCCAAATTGGATGAAATCAATTTCATTAGAAAGAGGACTCTCAGATCTTTCCATTGATAAATAGTATCTCACCCAGATCATTATGTACAAGGAGTTATGATTGTTTAAAGATGACCCAAAAATTCACTTTCGAAAGGTTGAAGTAGATCGACCATACCTTTTTTCTCCGATAGAAAAATTGGATGAAGCCAATTTCATCAGAAAGAGAACTCGCAGAGCTTTCCGTTGATATATGGTAGATCACCCAGATCATTATGTAAAAGTAGTTATGATCATTTAAATTTGGAGCAAAAATACGCCAGGCCTCAGTACTTTTTTCCTGCACGTTTTACTGTACACTACTATGCACCGTTCGATCGGAATGTTCATAACTCATTGCTTAGGTGTCCATTTTAGATGATCCACATATTGTTGGAAATATTATTTGATACTCTACGCAATGGTGGGTCATAATTTATGACATTCCGCATGAAAAAATTATAATTCATTTTAGAAGATAGAACCCGACACGTTTACGCACAAAATTTCAACGAAAAAATTCCTGGGGTATTATATCTTCCTCCCCTTGAAAACATTCATCCTCGAATGATGCTAGATATGCCAATATTAGATAGGGAATTGAGCATACAACTGAAATCATTCATTAGACTCATTACCACATTGTTTCTCAGTCCGAATGCAACATAGAATGCATAAATTCAAGAAACTACAGCTGAACACATAATAAATGACAGCTGAACTGCTGCAAATTTGATCAAAAGTGCATGATTTAGGAAAGAATAGTACCTTTGGATTGATCAGAGTTTGCGGAAAATAAGTGAGGGTACTTCGATCGCATATCCACCTCAGCTTCCCAAGTAGCACCCTCACCAGATTAGTTTCGCCACAACACCTTGACCAAGGGAACTTCTTTGCTCCTTAGTCTTCGGATACTGAAATCAAGAATCTCAACAGGAATCTCATCAAAGGAAAGATTTTCTTGAATGTCAGCACTCACAGAGGAATCCACTACCACAGCATCGCTAATATGCTTTCTAAGCATGGAGGCATAGAATATTGGATGAACAGAAGACAACTCGGAAGGAAAATCGACCTCATAAGCTACCTTACCAACACGACTAAGAATTTTGTAAGGACCAATATAACGGGGACTAAGCTTCCCCTTCTTTTCAAATCTCTTCACCCCCCCCCCCTAATGGGTGAAATTTTTAGATACACTAGGTCACCAACTTTAAACTCAAGGTCTCTCCTTCTAACATCCGTATATGACTTCTAACGACTCTGTGCAGTTCTCAACCTCTCCCTAGTCAACTAAACTTTTTCCATAGCCTCAAATACCAAATCAGGACTACTCACGGCCGCTTCACCCACCTCGAACCAACCTATGGGTGATCTACACTTACTCCCATACAAGGCTTCAAATAGAGCCATGCCAATACTAGAGTGAAAGTTGTTATTATAAGAAAATTCTATCAACGGTAAGTGATCATCCCAACTTCCCTTAACATCAAGTGCACAAGCTCTCAACATATCCTCTAAGGTCTAGATGGTCCGCTAAGCCTGACCATCGGTCGACGGATGAAAAGCAGAACTCAAAAGCACTTGGGTACCAAGACCCTTCTGAAAGGCTTTCCAAAATTTCGAAGTGAACTGAGTACCCCTATCCAAAATGATAGACAAGGGAACTCCATGCAGTCTGACTAGCTCTCGGATATACAATCTAGCATAATCCTCAACAGTATATGAAGTATGAACAGGCAAGAAATGAGCAGACTTAGTCAATCTATCAACCACAACCCAAATGCAATCATGTTGGCATCGGGAAGGAGGTAAACCAATCACGAAGTCCATATGTATCTCTTCTCATTTCCAGGTGGGAATACTAAACTCTTGCATCATACCACCAGGTCTTTGGTGTTCAACCTTAACCTGTTGGCATGTTGCACACTTAGCTACAAATGCTGCTATATCTTTCTTCATGCCACTCCACCAATAGATTTCTCGCAGGTCTCGGTATATCTTGGTGGCACCAGGATGAATAGAATATCATGCCCCATGCTCTTCAGCCATAATCTATTGTTTCAGATCATCAACATTCGGGACACACAATCTACCCTACAATCTCAACACACCATCTCCCCCTTGGGAGAAAACCTCTACTTTTTGGTCCTTGACTGACTCCTTTAGTCTGACCAAACTAACATCTAAGTATTGCTTTTCCTTCACTTCTGAAACCAAGGAGGATTTGGAACTACTCTGAACCCCTATACTACCTTCAGCAGAGTCAAACAACTTAACCCCTAATCTAGCCAAACGATGTACATCTCGAGCCAACTCATTCTTACCTTCTACCACATGCGAAACACTACCCATGGACACTCTACTTAGGGCATCCGCCACAATATTGGCCTTGCCCGGAAGGTACAACACACTCATATCATAGTCCTTTAATAATTCTAACCATCGTCTCTGCCTAAGATTTAATTCTCTCTGGGTAAAAACATACTGCAAACTCTTATGATTAGTGAAAACGTCAACATGGACACCATACAAATAATGTCTCCATATTTTTAAAGCAAACACAACAGCAGCCAACTCAAGGTCATGGGTGGGGTTATTTTTCTCATGGGGTTTCAACTGTCTGGAAGCATAAGCTATCACCTTACCCTTCTACATCAATACGTAACCCAACCCAACTGTCGAAGAATTATAGTACACCGCAAAACCATCAACACCATCAGGCAATGTCAAAACAGGGGCTGAAGTGAGTCGAGTCTTCAACTCCTGAAAACTCTTCTCAAAAGATTCGGACCACAAGAACTTCACTTTCTTTTGGGTCAACCGAGTCATAGGAGACGCTATAGAGGATAAACCCTCAACAAAATGGCAGTAATAGCCAGCTAAAACCAAGAAACTTTGGATATCAGTCAGAGAAATAGGTCTAGGCTAATTTCTAACAGCTTCGGTCTTTTGGGGAACAACTCTAATACCCTTGGAAGAAATCATATGACCCAGAAAAGCAACTGACCTTAGCCAAAACTAACACTTACTGAACTTGGCAAACAACTTGTGATCTCTAAGGGTTTGCAAGACAGTTCATAGATGATCAGAATATTCATCCTCACTACGGGAGTACACCAGTATATTGTCGATGAACACTATTACAAACATATCCAGATATGGTCTGAACACTCGATTCATGAGGTCTATAAAATTTGCTAGGGAATTAGTTAACCCGAAAGGTATAACAAGAAACTCAAAATGGTCATAATGAGTTTGGAAAGCAATTTTTGGGATGTCGCACTCCCTAACTTTGAGTTGATGATAGCCGAAACGAAGGTCTATCTTTGAGAAATAACTTATACCTTACAATTGGTCAAACAAATCATCTATTCTTGGAAGGGGGTCCTTATTTTTTATAGTGACTTTATTCAGTTGGCGGTAATCAATGCACATACGCAAAGAGCCATCTTTCTTTCTCACAAACAACACAGGAGCACCCCAAGGAGAAACACTAGGCCTTATGAAACCCTTATCTAGTAGATCTTTGAGTTGTTCTTTTAACTCCTTATGTTTTGTAGGGGCCATATGGTAAGGAGGAATAGAAATGGGATGAATATCGGGAAAAAGAAGAATCCCAAACTCTATCTCTCTATCAGGAGGTATCCCTGGGAGATTATCCAGAAAGACATCAAAAAACTCATTAACGATGTTAACAGACTGGAGAGTTGGAGTCTTTGACTTAGTGTCTTTGACTCTAACCAAATGGTAAATACACCCCTTGGAAATATGCTTTCTAGCTTTGAGGTAAGAGATAAAATGACTCTTGGGTGACACAAAATTCCCAGACCACTCAAACACGGATGCACCTGGAAACTAAAACTTGACCATTCGGGTCCGACAATCAATAGAGGCATAAGAAGAATACAAACAGTCCATATCCAGAATCACATCAAAATCTACCATGTCTAACTCAATCAGATCAGCCAACAAGACTCTATAAAGAATGGTAACAGGACACTTTTTATATATTTTCTGGGAAACAATCGAATCACCCACTGGGGTAGAAACTAGGATAGCCTCAGGAATAATCTCAGGACTCATTTCGAAATTCACAGTAATCAAAGGTGTAACATATGAGAAACTGGATCTAGGATCTAACAAAGCATACAGATCAAACTGAAATATATGAAGCATACCAATAACAACATCGGGAGAGTCCTCCTGTTCCTGGCGGGACGGTAAAGCATAGAATCTATTCTGGTGCTGCCCGCCAGCATTGCTAGAAGAGGCGCCCTGAACTAGGGCTGGGCGAGTCACTATAATTGGAGCACTAACAGTCTGAGTCTGGGTCTGAAGGCGATAGTCATGACGCCCTTGTCCATCCTGTGGACAATCTCTCACTCTGTGACCTATGTCACCACACCGAAAATAACCCCTCTTCTCACCCCAACACTTACCCGAATGAGCCCTACCACACTTAGGACACAGGGAATGATTTGGCTTACTGCCAGTACTGTACTGGGACCTGGATGCATATGACCTATTACCTTGCTCCTACCTATCTCTAGGCATGGGAGAACTAGCAGATGACGGTGCTGGCATAGATGAGCGATCCTGATACTGAGGGAGACTCCCTCTCTGCAATCTAGTCAGACCCTATCTGTGCTGCTCGAACCTAGCTATGTTATTCCCTCTCATTCTATCTCTCTCCTTAATTATGTCTGCCTCAATCTATTGGGCATGAGTCATCAGCCTAGAAAGATTCATCTCACTATTCAGCATAGCAGACCTACACTCCTTAACCATATAACTAGATACTTCAGTCACAAACTTACTCATACTAGCCTGATTACCAACCACTAATTCAGGGCAGCACAGATAGGGTCTGCCTATCTTGTAGCCTCTTGCTAATAGATGGGACGCGCTACAAACCTCTGATCAAGACTCTACTTAACATGGCTTGTCATACTCCGTAGGACACCTTAAAACCTTAGGCTCTGATACCAAGTTTGTAACGCCCCAAAAATGGGTCCCAAAGCATCACACGATGCTTGAGGCTAGGAGTATCCCCAAGTTAACCCTTTTAGCCATTTTGATTCAGTTCAACACGAATCAATAGGGTTTCCATAAATAACCCTCAGATATCAACAGAGTAATCATCATCCAAGAATAAAATTTTTTTAGAAAGATAACAAAATATGTCTTATTAGTTAACTCCAAACATCTATACTAGTCTGACAAGCCTTGAAGAAAATCAATAAAATCAGTGAGCTATTGAAACATGCCCCAACTGACTCATACTCAGTTATGAAATGTAAACAATTCCGTGAAACAAACATCAGACATCACATCCTTATAACATAAGGACTCACCACTACTGAGGATGTAGAACAGCGTGCCTAAAGAATGACTGTCGAACATGGAACTGAGCACCTGAACCTGCATTTCGATAAAATAAATCCCACATCCGAAGATGTGGGTCAGTGCCACAGAAAGGAACTGAGTATATGGGGGTGTATATAGTTTTATAAACATCATCATCATAAATATTCATAAGAAATATGTAGGATGTATTAAAGGCTCACATAGCCCGAAGAAAATTATCATAATCATGAGAGGATGAAATAAGTATAATAACACATGTGGGTCATCATATAATTTATCAATCACTTTCAGTTCATCAAGAATATCAATTCTCATTATGTAAATATCATTTAAATCTTTTGAAAGAATAACTTTCACAATTCCACTTTCAAATCACTTCACTGTTCTCCATAGACACAAGGAAACACACACACACTGGGAGATCCTATAACCGACATAAACCATGTGAGAAACATGGAGTTCAACGCCCAACCCATGTTGGGGAGAGCAGTCCTATCCTTGCCATCAGAGTATAACTTCCAATATCAATCCAAAAACACTAGTGATCACTATATAAATCAGCCTCAGGCTCACGTCCTACGAGGACACGTAGTTCTAGGGAAGTAAGGTCACTTATACCTCCTACTCGATGGTATAGATTACTCCCGGACTTAGTTAAGATCATTTCAAAGACAATTCACAACAAAACAACTTTGATCAATATATAAGTATACATTGGGAGCCATCATGCTACCCATTTATCATAATCAATATACTTTGTGGATTTCTTTCACATTCGAGTTCAAAGAGACTCTATTAAGACCAAAAGGTCAAATCATTAAACACATATCAAATATTCAACATCAACGTGCTTATAGCACACATTTTCTCAAAGACACAATTTCAAATGGGATTCAAGACCCAAATATCAAAATTATAATAAATAGCGTTCAAGATTCATGCTTTATATCACCACACATGTAAATACATCTTTCAAAATGATAGACATCAAAATTTCATAATAATTATCATAGAATATGAGTTCATTCTTTAAAATCATAATAATCAAGTAAAAATCACGTCTTCGTAAAGAAAATTACTTTTGGGCACAAGAACAAAAGAGTGCTCTTGTTGAAAAAAAAATCTCACATACTTTGAAATTGACCTCTTGATTATGGAATCCTGTTCACACAACTAAGGGGTGCTCCTCGAAGGTCTCGAGATGATGAGTTTGATTATCGAATTAAATTTGAATTTCTACGGTGAGATTGGAAGATATTTAGAGCTCAAAATGGACCTAGGGTTTAGTTCTGTCAATGTTTTTGATGGAAGAACATGAATTTTATGGCTCAATATA
This sequence comes from Capsicum baccatum var. pendulum, assembly GCA_030864225.1. Lineage (NCBI taxonomy): Eukaryota > Viridiplantae > Streptophyta > Magnoliopsida > Solanales > Solanaceae > Capsicum > Capsicum baccatum. Next base: position 125,912,114 of record CM061557.1, read on the forward strand.
GGTATAAATGGACAATTTTAATCCATGAAGTGAAGGCATAATGACCAAACTTCCCTTAAAAAAATCAACTAATTCTTGAATCTATCCTTTGGTGGACTATTTTGATAGTCTGAAGTAGATCAACCATAACGTTTTACTCTGATATCCAAATTGGATGAAACCAATATCATTAGAAAGAGGACTCTTATATCTTTCCGTAGATATATAGTATCTCACCCAGATCATTGTGTACCAGGAGTTATGATCGTTTGACATTGACCTAAAAATTCACTTTTGATAGGCTGAAGTAGATCAACCATATGTTTTTTCTCCGATAGAAAAATTGGATGAAAACAATTTCATCGGAAAGAGGACTCACAAATATTTCTGTTGATATAAAGTAGATCATCCAAATCATTATATACAAGGAGTTACGATCGTTTAAATTTGGAGCAAAAATACTCCAGGCCTCAGTACTTTTGTCCTACACGTTTTACTGTTAAATACTATTCACAGTTCAATGGGAATGTTCATAAAAAGTTGCTAGGGTGTCCATTTTGGATGATCCATATATTGTTGGAAAGCTTATTTGATACTTTACGCAATGATGGGTCATAATCTAAGACATTCCACATAGAAAATTTATAATTCATTTTAGAAGATAGAACCCAACACATTTACGCCCAAAATTTCAATGAAAAATTTCCTGGGGTATTACAAAAGATTGCACCAAGCCTTATTAGGCTGAGCAAACTTTGAAATAGGGATTTTGTTAATCCACCTAAATTGGGCAATCATCACTCGATCCATCCATGGATCACACCATCAAAGAAGAAAAATGCCAATTTAAGAAGCGATCAAAGGAAAGGATACCTCACTCTATCTCCCTAACTTCATACAAGACAAAAACCATATCAGTATTAGAATGGAGCATACAACTCAATGCTAATAACATAGAAAAACCTTCACAAAGATATGAATCCAACAAATCTAAGAGGTAAATCTAAGGCATCTCAATATCTATATCAAACCACTGTCGAGGAATAAATAGCAATGAATGAAGAAAGGAACTCACACTAGTTAATCTAACAAATGGCTAAACGGGAAATAGGAAGGGATAGCCAACAAAAAAGCCTTTTCAACCCAGAAGTCAAATCTAAGAATTTTAAACTCAATAACGGGCAATTTAACTAAATTTCCAACTCTAGAGTCATATAGAACCGTGGAAGGTCAACTTACATTTGACACAATAATACTTCACTAATTTAATCTAAGACAGCTAACCAAGATAAAAAATAATAAACCTCGTCATGTTATAGAAATGAAATCATCCAATCAAGCTATATCAACCCAAGCCACTGAATAAGAATTGCAAAAACAGAAAAATTATAATAGATAACACTAGTCTATATTGCTATCATGTAAGGATCAATTACATCAAAAAATAACATTAAATAATGCCAACGACCTTAGTGATTGCAATAGTAACAATAATATAAACATCAATACAATAAATAGGCGGTATCAAAATAAACATCAATATCATATGCCGCTCAGGGTCCACAATAAGGAAAATGTGCCAAGATAAATAAGACTCAAACAAAAAGTAACACCCATAGGGAGAAAATATCAATACATATCTACTCTGTTAATAAAAGAAGTAAACCATGGAGTATTCAATAATCAAGATTCAATAACAAGGCACACAATAACCAATATGAACTCATCAAGTTATGTAATTATAAATGGGTATGCTACCCTAATACACATAAAAAACACAAACACAAATAATAAAATAAAAGCACACCAATCACGGTGAAATTTGCCATTACATGATAGATGGGCATAAGGAGAATAATCTAAATGGATGCAAGCTCGAACTGATCAACTACATCATCAACTGAGGCTCCATGCACACTATCTCTAATGAAAGATTTGAAAACATAATAAGGTTGATTTGAATAAGCTAAAATGATTATAAATCCAACGTTGGGGGCTCTCTCTAGACCAGTAACTGATCTCTCTATAATAGTAACAAACTCTTGAAGCTCTAATCTTGGTGAGAAACTCAAACTAAGCCCAAATGTATGGCCAACTTACACTAAGATAAATCTCCACTATAATTGTAATTCTTTTCGCAATCATACCCTGCCTGTGGAACTCTAAGTTGTTGAGGAATATATGCAAACCTCTTCTGATCAACTAACTCACATCTGGGGTTCTCTTTAGACCCATGCATCATCTTGCCACACCAAAAACAAGCTCCCAAATGAAATACCTACAACAATGTAATGCCTTGAAAATACACACTAGATGTCATATGATGCTTACGGTCTTAAAAGACCACAAGCTAACCCATGAACTAGTACCTACTTTGAGCATTGAATAATAATTACAAAATACACTTGTGCAGAATAACAGAATATCCCTTAAGGTTCTAAATCTGAAAGTAATATAACTAAAAACCCAAAATTCTAAAACATATGCAAAATTATTAAAAATCTGATCGAAAAGACCAACAACTGATTAAATATCTAAAATGTCTGAAATCCTCTAAAACTGTATGAAATAGAGTTGATGGGATAGACCCCAACTAATTCAAACTGTCTAACTAAAATAAAATACAGAAATAAACTAAAAGAACAACTATGTCCTCGATATATAAGGACTCACCACTATTGTTGTTGCTGATGCGCTAGAATATCTAAGTATGGTTGGGAACCTGAGCATCCAAACATATAATATTAAATATCCTAGCGCAAGAAACAAGTATATGATCAGTGCTTTAAATGTACTGGTATGCTAGATGAGGTTAGGATAATATGCAGGGTTCATGTGCATGAATAATAACGGACTGAATAAATAGCATGAGGTAACTGAATATTAATGCTTGAAAACTATGAAATCTAAGAATGCATGACCAAGCATATAATATGATTTTGAAATAGTTTGTAAACTAAAATACTAACATACTGATAACTGTATAAATAGTAACTATATATTATGGTAAAGCAAACCTAAAACTATACTCTATACTAAATACTGGTCTGAGATAGTGGGAGCTATATCTAATCGATATGCCCCAATATGAGGTAATTTGGGATAAACCTGTGACCCCAGTTAGAAGGGTGTCAGTACCGTGCCATATACTAACAATGGTTGTATGGATCCACTAAATTGATTTCCTAAAGTACCAGGGTGTCAAGCCTAAACTGATGGTGACCCTTGAAAGAAAGTCAAGCCTAAACTTATGGGTGACTTCACATATCCTACACTGGCTATGTAGATCTGAAATACAGGTACTACAACTAAAACCTCTTCCTGGATGACGGGAAAGATGTCATCCCTATATTCATATGATGCAAAATCCTACTCCCAACTGAACTAACTTGGAATACTGAACTGATCGAAATTTAACTGATTATGATAATTGACTGAAGTGATATTGCTCATAACATAATTGAAAATATTCTGAAGATATTAAGACTAAATTAACAACTAAGTATTAGGGTATTAATAACCCTGAGGACTCAATAGCAATAACAATAGAACCACAATACAAATTTGAGGACATCATAAGTAGTCATTGTTTAAAACCCATTCATCTAGGCATTTCATTAAACAAATGGGGGTCATGAGTTAAAGTATGGGAATATTTAAATCATATAATAATCACATAATTATAATATTTAAAACATGGGTTAAGGATTTAATATGTGAATATCACTATTCAAATTTATCAAGGGAAATTTCATCCAAAATAATTTATAAATATGATACATAATCGAAATTTATGAAATTTCATGGTGTAATTCATATTAAGATGTAAAAATCATAAATTTGAACTTGAAAATAGGTTCTTGGACCCTATAGGTGAAAAAGACCCATGGATGAAAATCTAACATATCTTAAAGCTTTAATCTTGAAAGAGAATTAACTTTTCTTTAACGTTTTTGGATTGGGAAGCACAATTTCTTCATTTTCTTAAAGAAGGGCTTGAAGCTTGTTCTTTCAGAATGATCTTGAAAAGAAACCCTAATTTGATTTTGAGAGTGAATAAGGAGTTTATGTTGTTTAAGTTGATAGAAATAGGGGATAAAAAGGGTGGAAAAAGACCAAAAATACCCTATTTAAAACATTATTTAATCCAGGAACATCCCCGATTGATGGTTTGGGTGACAGATAGTCACTCTAGTAAATGACCATCACTCCAACCTTCAACATATGGCAAAAATTTGAGCTTTCTTCCTAATGTTGACGGTATGGGTTGATGGGCCATCAATAGCTTGACAAATACCTCTCTAGTTAAATGAGCATAACTTCTTACCCCAATATCAGATTAAGGTAAAATTAGTATCGTTGGAAAGCTAATTCAATTATATATCTTTTGGTAGGTCTTGGACTAAAAAACTCTTAGTAATACAAAAGTTCTTCTAATTTGAAGTTGACTATAGTAAATTTTTTCCAAGAACACAATTGGTAAGGGATATTTTGATTTATCTACAAGCTAGGAGTCATTTCAGGCCTTAATATACATAAAACTCACTCATAAAACCACCAAACCACTATAATTTATTTTTTGCATGATTTTGAAGCATGCTTCTAATAATGGTCTAGATTTTTGGGGTATTACAAATACTATACTGATGGCATGATCTCTTACCGCCACCTCCAGAAGTCTCAATACATGCTCTCTCTATGGCCCTCGCATAATCAACAGTTTGAGAGAATAAACACCCAATTGCTATCATATTCTCTGACTCTAAGAGGAGTAGAAATATTAGTCCTTTAATAAATCCATGCACCAAGTCTGGCTTGGAATAATATAGCATAAAAATATGACAGGCCCACTCTAGGAGCCCAATCTCATACTTAGAAACTGGTCAACAACCCTGATGAATTCCAATAGACCTAACTATGGACTAAGAAATGTCGATGACTCAAAAGATATCCATGGCTGAGAGGGATCTACAATCACGACTTGAATCCCCAATGCTGAACCACAAAGGGTTGAAGTTGTCACAAGCTCAATTGATGCCAAAGTTAACCCTAAATCCTATTGATTAGTGCTAAAAATATTCAATATCCATCTCTTACTCTCTAGTCTGACACTGTGCTAAAACTCTAGAAATGCGTATTAAAGTCTCATACATATTTATCGATCATCTCGCGTAGCCCATTTATTAATAGAATAGAGTAAAAAAATATGTTTAAGGTTCATATCAATGTCGATACACGATGAAGATTCAAGAAGTGAATCATCCAAAATAACCCTGTAGCCTCCCAAAAATAAGTTATGGATGTCTCCGCACCGATCTGCATGACTATATTAACACTTTTTCTAGTACTAATATTCTAGTGTATCCTAGGCTCTTATACCAATTTGTCACACCCTAATTTATTATGTCATAATGTCACCTACTATAACCCACAAGTAGGCAAGCCAAACCCATAGTCCGAAATAGCTAGTAATGGTCTACCAAACATATAAATAAAAGAATTGCAAAGTAGATGAAATAAAAACCAATAACAAAATAAAATCCTAAAACCTGGTGGTATAAGTACAAGATCTACTAAAAATACAAGAGTACAAAGTGAAGTTCAAGTAAATACATTGATATATCTTATCTTTGAATACAACATATAGACTAGTCACATCTATGAGACAGAGATAGGTAATACTCAAAATGTTACCAACTCACTTCAAGTCTCTGAACCATAGTTGCCCCGAATAGCACTCATACATCAATATTGATAACCTATACTATGATCTGTAGGATGAAAAAGTTTAGTATCAATACCAAAACAAGATTATATGTAGGCATCATCAACTGACTGAGCTAAGTCATAATATAATAATGATATAATGCAGGATAATCAAAATGAAGTCAAGGTACAAAATTTAACCTAAATCATCTCCATCATCACTTTTTGTAATAAGTAACAAAAATAGAATAACATTGTAACATAAGGCATAAACACATGCTAATATTATTGTACATAACAAGTAATAAATATTGGAATAACCGTATAACATAAGGCATCAACGCATGCCTATATCACTATGCATAAGAATTTGACAATTTAGAATAATAATTTATCATAAAGCATCAACATAAGAAATCACGAACAAAAAGTTGGCTCCCATACACCAAATGGTGCATAAAGTACTTATCACAGTGTCCAATATCACCAAAGAGTACACCAAAGAGAAATGTAAAGTAATGTAATCACCAATATATCTAAACTCCCTCATTATTCAATCATCATTCCACACTTACCCTTAATCAGAAGTTCACCAACCTTCCTCAATTTTCATCAACATTCATAATTTAGAAACATATGACAATATATACATAACCATAATAATACCATCATTTAGATATCTATGTCCTTGATACATACTAATAGCTCTGTATTATCTAATCGATGCTTATTTTCTAATCCAATTACCCACTAGTCATCATATACCTTGTAATGGTTATTTATACAATATTCTACATATAGTCACTATTCATGGGTAAATAACTAGTCATTCTTAACCAACTAGCCAATAACTACCACATAACAAAATGTCATTACTAAGCCATATTTCTCAACTAGCCAATATTTCTTTCTCGTCATCACAAACTCACTAATCACTCACTAATTATTTATTATTCAATTAATTAACTAAATGCCATTAGTAACTAGAATCACTAATCCACAAGTCCTCTTTTGGCAACTAGTCATCATCTTCGACTAAATCATTATTATCAACTAATCATCATTGTTGTGTGTCCAATTACCCTAAACATCATTATAGCTTAATCATCATAACTACTAGTCATTAATACTACTAGTCCTCATTATTACTAGGGTTCAGCTATCCAAAAGTCATTAGTAACCTCTTAATTAATTGATATTCACCACTAATAACTTTTTTAACCATAAATCAACAACTATACTACTTTCTACCTTGATCACTAGAAAACTATTGCCAACATCTCTATTATCAATATTATACAAAACTATACATGAGCATAATTAACATATACTTGTCATAAATAGGGATAGTCAAACTCGATCAGGTAGATATCCTCATAGGCACATCAATAACTATCCTCCAGCCTTACCTGGTATATATGTATCATCATAACCATCCTCTGGTCTTTTTAGGTATCATCATATCGTTAGTATCCTCTAGTCTTGCCAGGTATCATCAAATCATCAGAGTTTCCTTTGGTCGTACCGACTATCATCATATCATCATAGTATCCTCCGACCTTGTTTGGTATTATCAAATCATCACAATATGCTCCGGACATAGCGGGTATCATCATATAGCAACATAATGATATTCGTCCTTGCCGAGAATCATCATATCATCATAATATCCTCCAGTCATACTAGGTATCATCGTATCTTTGTAATATCCTCCTGTCTTGCTGGATATTATCATAATATCATAATATCAATAATAAAGATCAATCCCCACATGGTTTAATTAAAGGACAAGACCCACAATGGCTTAAGTAAAGAATAAGTCCCACGAGGGCTAGAGTAGAAAAAATATAAAAGGAAAAGTAAGAAGGGAATACCTCTATATTTACTTGCTCATCATCAATGTCACATTATCAATAAGTGTATATATATGTAACATTAAAGTTATTAATGATAAGTTAATAATATATACTATTAGACCATGAATATAACAATAAGCATTATGATAAGCAATGGCCCACTATTAACATAAAGAAAGTTTATCACTAACTTGAGCAATATAAATTCCATGGCATAATCTATAACGTATTCATAACATAGTCAATATCATGCTTTATGGATTGAGCCATATAGTCAAGGGCCAATTTACTAAGGTTTTTGTTGTCCTATTCAACAGCCAAGCAATAACCAAATTAATAGCCTGAGTAATAGCCACATCCATGGCTTAATGAATAACATTGTCAAGGGCTTTTTTAATAGCATATACAATATCTCATTATGGCCTCATTAATAAATGTATTATCAAGGTTTATCAATATTAATTATAGAGGCATTTTCTAGGCATTTCATAAGCATATAAGGGTCTTACGAGGACTACCTTAATCTTGGCTGATGGTAGGTCAAGTCCCACTTATAAATCCCTCAATATATCTTCATTTTTACTCAGACTAAACTAATGTATCTAATTCAAATCTCCAATGTATTGCGAGCCACTATTAATTCCAAGGTAGGGAACCTACTCAATCAGTATCACTAAGTACATTAGATGTAATGGAACTTCATTCGAGTAAGCATTTAAGGCCAATATTGCACTAAGGATGACTGACAAGGTCACTGTCATCTAACTAGAGTAGTTAGAAGAATTCTCATGTTAAGCATGAGACATGAATTCTAATCCATTAACGTTCAAGACAATAAGCTATGAATTTCACTATATGGGTACTAATGACCTAAAAATCCAACTAACCACAAGTCCTAAATAATTTTTAAACCAAACAACTAAAAACCCTCCCAATCTAACAAGATATCACAATTATACTATGATAAAACTCATTCTATAAAGGGATAAACCTAACCTACCTCAAATTTGAACAATGCTCATCAATATGCTAAACCTTTATTTGCCCTTCTGAGAATACTTTTCAAGATTTCAAGCTTTTAAGAACTTAATCTACAAATCAATATGAGCATAATGATACCCATATTGCACCATTGTACTTCGGGTCTAATAACGACATCAAGAACACCAAGTAGGCCCCACTTATGGAAAACACATTTTGAGGGCAATGAAGAGTTCATACACTATCAAGAATCAAACCCTCAAGAAATAGGTGTAAAGTACGCCTATTTGGGGCTAAATTCAAAAAAATTCAAGTTATTCAATCTTGAAATAGAAGGATTCTTACCTTAAATCCAATGTTAATCACAAAAATATATGTTAATCAAGCTTCCAAGTCACCAAACATTATGGGTTATCCCACTCATTTAGTGTTTTTAGCTCTCAAGGTCAAAGAGAAAAAGGCCAAATTGTGACTTGGGGGTCTATTTATATCCCCTTAAGGAATGGAGATATCTCTATCACAGTCCTATAAACATCTATCAAATTATTGCAATTGTAATAGGCCCTTGTGCAATCATGCTTGCGAGTACCAGTAAAGTTAAAACTTGTTTTCAACTCTCAAAACTCATTCAGACTTCAATTTACGCAAATTAACTATGTAACCCCACTAATATTGATGTTCTAGACACGTTTGTGAATTTGGATTTTCCATGCAATGTCGTTAAGACCAATTGTGGGTCCTACACCCACATCTTCTAATTTTTCCACTTTTCGATCAATAAGTAAAAATAAGCTCGGGTGCATTGGGACCCTAACAAAAGGTTTACCCAATCTAAAATTGATATTTTTCATCTACTGGCAAAGTCAGAATTTTTATCTGAGATTATCTTACTTATGATTTTGTTCGCTGGCCATTTGGAACCAGCGAAGACTTCTAAATAGGGAATTGTTTCTAAAAACTAAATGAACTGCATGGTAACCAAACTATCATTTCTTGCAAGTCATAAATGACCTAGGAAAACTATGGAGAAGCCCTAATGATAAAGATGAGAAAAAATATGAAAAATAATCGGAATTGTCATTACACAAAACCACTTTATACTTTCATTCAAAACATATACTTTATCTGTACTAACATAATGACAAGCTCTTAAACACCATAACCAACAACTCATTGGAATACTATCATAAAATATAAATTGTACTATTATGCCTACAACAATACTTAAGAACATATCACCGTATTATATATTATCTCTTGGGTTATTCATAAGACAAAAATCTAGATACATACTTTCTCTCCTCTTAAGGATGTTGACTAAAACAAGGTTTAGATAAGAGTCTAAATAATCATCTTATTCTTGTTTAAATGCTAAGAGCTAGGGAGAAATCTTTTGAATCAAAGAATGTAAATGTACTAATGGATTCCTCTTAAGCTCTTGTACGGTCTGTTAAAGTTTTGGTGACTTTATATTAGAAAACCATATTGATAGGAGTTTGAACTTCACTACCTCTACCACCTCAAAGAAGAGGCATACTTGAAGGAACTTAGAGCAATGCACGATATTGTACAAGTTTCTTAGGAGATAACTTTATTGCACAATCTAGAGTGAGAAAAAATGAGAATTTTTTATTAAATTCCTATAAGATCTCAATTATAGTAGTGAGGCCCTTACAAGAATAAATAATATCCTATTGACACGACTTCATACACTCCCTTGGATACTTGAATTCTGTGTTTTGATACAAAATTTATCACACCCTGATCCTACACCCTGGACCTAATAGGTACTCAAAACCATGAGTGGACCGAGAGAACTCCTTGGACTAACATAAAACTAGGAAACCTAAACTTTGATTAAAATTGAGAAACCTGAAAGCATGTGCTAACTTTTGTAAACAAAATAAAAAGCAATAATATCAGTTTTATTACTTGAAATATTAAAATGTTCAAAAATTTATTACATATGGCTCAATTTAAATATGTATTTGTGAAGCCTCTATTAGTTTTTAAGTATTACTACCTTTATGCAACAAAGCAAACTGATCACTATAATACTAATGTCCTCAGGAATAATAAGCACTCACCCAAGCTAATACCATAGCCTTCTGATGAGTCTACACATAAACCTGAATATCTGAAAGTTTGGGGTATACACCATCAAATGATGTAGCACCAAAAAGAGGGAACTGGTACTTTGAATGTAGAGGCATTTAAAGCAGTAAAATGAAACAACACTAAAATAAGAAGTGATAAAGTTGCAAAACTAAGACATGAATTACATAATCATAAAATAAGATGGAATAACTAAGAAGATAGATAAATAATTTGAACATAGAAACTTAAAGAAGTATAAGTAAAACTTTCTTAAAACATTTTCTTAAAATTGTACTATAACTGAAAACTGAATATCTAAACTCTGAACAAAACTAAAACAATAATCCTTGGTAAAATTCGTTTAAAACTTTCTTAAAATTGTACTATAACTGAAAATTGAATATCTAAACTCTGAACAAAACTAAAAAAATAATCCTTGGTAAAATTCATTTCTCGTTAGGGAGTTTCTCTTTACCGACATAAACCATGTAAGCATTATGTGAATTAAGAAGTGAGAATATTGTTAGATAGGTTAATTAACATACCTCAACGAATAACTTAGGTGGAAACTGATGGAATTTGCTTTTTTTCCTTACCTTGACCTTGAATGAGTTTGAATATAAATTAACATATAAGTTTAAAAATTTTTATTTATTGTACGTAGCCTACTATAGTGGCCCAATTCCCCCAATAACGGCATGGCTATAGCTAGATCTTTTCGCTGTAGTAGAGCAAACTAAAATTGACTCCTACTATAGTAGAATATTTCTATATATAGGAGGACACAGTAGTGAATTTCTACCCACCATAGCAGGGTAGGTGAAGCAGTGAGTTTTGGAAGCTTTTAATTTTTTTGAATTTTACAACACACTCCCAGATTTCAAGCTCCGAAACTAACGCATTTATATGAACCACTGTATCTAGAGTGATACTAATCCAAATTGAATTCCAAAACTAAGAACTCCCTAAAATCTTAGCTTACCCATTTTTATATTAAGTCATATAACCATCAACCTATCTATTACAGAATTTACCTAGATCACAAAATAGATGAAATTTATTATGACTAGACTACCCTAAAATTTTAACACTTCATCCCAGGAGAATCTTAACCCTATTTTTTGCACGCTAAGCTATACCATAATAATAGAAAGGATCACTACCGGGATAGGTATATAAATCATAATTAATAATTATATCCACTAACAAAGTCATCTCATTTTAATACTCATTAATACCAATGACACAAAGGACATATAGTTATCAGCAAGTATATTAATGTCAACAACAAAAGTATTATACGTCATCACATAAGATATATCATGACATTCAAACCTTGCAGATATAAATAATCATATCACAACTATAAATCTTTTCCATATAGATTTCACAGTTGTATAGCCTTTATATCTCATTAATATCACTCATAACAAATTAAAATTCTCAAGAGAAATAAATCTATCCATAAATGCTAAACTGTATTATTTTAACATAGACTTTTATGTATCTTGGCCTGTTTTCGCATTAACTCACCATTTAGTGATTTGGTTCATAGCAACGCAAGTATATCCATGAGTTCCTTTTACGCACTATGTTAGCCTCGACAATGTTATCAACATCGGATATGAGTAGGTGACTGAGCATTATCCTAAGCTAATTCCACCAATGAATGTTCAATTTTTGTTAGAGAAATCATTAGTATCATCAATTGGTATTTTGGAGTTCACTAAGTGGTTCTTCATACGTGAAGTGACTAAGGGATCTTTTCCTGTCTCATGTCACATGTTAAGATCCTTAGTTAGTTCCATATCCCTTGTTCATCTTCAAATGATCTTAATTCTTAGACTTGCTAAATCGAATCAACTAGTTTAGTTTTGATCTTAGTTGGCTAATATTATTCCTTAGTAGCCTTTCTGAAGTCAACCTAACTGACTACTTTTGGAAATATGCTATGTAGGCCATAACCCTTAACCTTTACTATATAATACAATAAATTAGAAAGCGATATATAGAATTAGACAGATTTTCCCAAGCACAAATATGCCTTTATTATAAAGGTATGAGTTTTTTTATTTCAAATATAGTATTCTTATTTCCTTGGATCTATGAATCAATTGTCCAGTATTGATAACTGTTATGGGAGGATACCACCCTATCAGGACTCCCAATAGCTTTAGTTGTGGAGTCTCGTTTAAGTTCGATTGTGGTTATAAAGGCTGCAAGTGGATCATAAATGATTTAATTATGTGCTGGCCGTACACTCTTACTTTATGTAATGTCGTATGTATAAAAGAGGTATTATAGTAATTAACATTAGTGCTAATGGTGATCTCCAAGATTCAATGAATGAATAACTATGACCAAACCTGAATAGAGAGAGTGGTCTTCCTATGTTTTCTCCAAGCTAAACATAATAGAATAGATAGGAAAATTAGTTAATAGTAGTCTATTCTCATCGATGATAGATAGCAGTTTGATTCCAAGCTCAAAGCATTTGAAATAGAATTGTTACTTTTTTTCTTACTATTAATAGAGTGGTATTTTCTACCCATATCAAATAAAGTAGAGGGCAGAAATAGGATAGATAAAGAAAGAGAGCAAAGTATTGACAAGTATAATAGGAAAAAAATAACTGACACATAGACTACCTTAGACAAAAGAACAAATGTGATCTAACCTAACCCCCAGGAGGAACACAATCGAAAGATGTAAGTTAGACAAAGGGCAAGTGATATAAAGAAAACTCTAGCCCAATGTGTAAAACATTCCATATAAGAGTTCTTTTCTAATGGAAATAAAGAAAGCTTTTTAGGCAAGATGAGAAAGGAACTAGCCCTTTCACACCAAGGTATAAGAGTTGACTGTTATCAAAGTCTTGGTAAGAATAATCTAAGAGAGATGGTTCTTAACCCAGGTTATAACCAATATAGAACTAACAACTTTAGTCAAATAAGGTAATGAGTCTAAGAAAAGTATAAATCTTGAATGAAATAGATAGGTGTAGTATTGTTAGTGAGTGTAGCCCAACCTACAAATAAATATAAGTTCATTGGCAATAATAGAAGAAAGATGACAACATAAAGTGTTAGACCAACAAATGAATTACAAAGAAAGATTGAAGATGAATATTTTATAATGTAGTGCAGGCTCTAGATTGAAAAGACAAATAAGGAAACAACCCACCAGAAGGGCTTACTTGAAGGGACACTAATATCCCGAGTAAAGATCTATCGTGAAAGCCAACCTATGGATAGAAAGAAATATGCAAGAAATAAAAATGAAAGAACAGATACTAATTTTCTTTAGGAGTATGAGATAGGAAAATGGGGAGCATGAAACTGAACAATCACTGGTGTTTTCAGTAGTGATAGATAAACTAATCATATCGGCCATCTTAAACAAAGATCTAACATTTAATAAAAATATCAATATCGTGGCTCAAATATCTACAAAACTCAAACTAAAGTAAAAGTTTAAAAAATTCAAATAATAAAGGGGTCGTTAGACCATTTCTTTCACTTGAGAAAAATCTAATCAATCAAAACTAAGAAAAGGAGGAGAGGTAAATGAGAGATATTTGAGCCTACAGATGAGTGGTGATTTTATCACTCATTCTCACTCAACATTCAATTACATTACATTGTTTTGAATGAATAAATGAAACATATTAGTGAGTAAATGCACTAATATTCCCTCTCTGCAGGCATAGAGTTGAGGAGATCGAAAGATGTGGATTGAAGCTAAAATAATAAAAAGGGAGTAACGAAGAGTCTAGCTGAAGATCTAGACTACACTAACCTCAGTTAATGCAACTACGGTCCTTAATCTGTGGTCATTATCAGTTAAGATACTCAGCACAATATAGTCACGGCATAAAATTGCGGTTGCATAAATATAGTGGAAGATAGATATGCGCGATAGCGATTAGTAGGAATATACCAGGGGTAGATCTGTAAAAGAACATAGATGAATCCCAAACCATATATAAGAATAAACCATTTTCTCTTCGGGCATTGCTTACCTCATAAGGTATCTTTAAATTCAATACATGAAACCCTAATTGGGAAAGTGTATAACTAACTTAGGAGGCTAAATTTCTTAGGATTTTTGTGAAGAATGAATTCTTTGGATGACCTTTATGGTATATCTCTCTTTAATTTCTTTATGGTTAGCTAAGTAATTTAGTTTTTTGATTATGTTGAAATAAAGTGTAATTTGTGTATGGTATGATTGTGTTTGCATGATTTTTAGTTGTTGAGTAAGGATTTCATTATTGCTTGAGATTATGAATTGGAATTTGATGGGTGAAATACCCAAATATCCAAATGGGTTTGATGGATGAAAACCCCAAACTCTAGAAACCCTTTATCATCCTCAAAAAAGGATAAAAGTGAATATGAGGTAAACCATAACATCCTCAAAAGGGAGGTATAGGGGAACAAGGCAATGGTGGATAATTAAGCCTATCGTTTTCTCCCTTTTTTAATCTTAGAAAGAAGTATATTAGGGGTATAAATCATGTCAAGATCATCATCCTATAAATAGGTATGCTTGGTTGAGGTTTTGGGTGATTACAAATTTCACACTTGTTAAGTGCTCGAAAGAGCCAATGTATGAAATCATTGCGGTTTTATCAAAAGATTGACCACAATGCCCTTCGACCTAGCCTATCCTTTAGTTAAAAACTAAATTCCATGCTAAACAATCATTAACCCACTTACTTTTACCTCTAGGATGACATAATCCCAAGATTTTCCCCAATATTAATTCCTAAAAAAATTCTTTTCTCCTGATCATTTACTAAAGATTGTACAAAAAGTTTCCAAACAAATCCCACCACTTTATTTTAGATTTAATTTTTGTTAGGATTCTGCAAAATCTTATAGTAATTTGAGCACCTACAGTGTTTGAAGTCTATAATTCACTTGTTGACATTCGACCCCTATTCAAATTGGATTACTTGACAACGACCTCCTTACCCCTAAATTATGGAAGTGAGTTAAGCATTATCAAAATGGCGCCATTGCCGGGGAGTGAAATATAGATTTTGCTTATGTGGTGTCATTCTTACTTGGGAATACCTAGAGTAGTGCAATTTACTTTATTTATTGTTTCTTAATCTTTTATAGGTGATCAAACTGTAAACGGATCAGTGAATGATAACACAAGAAATATGGGCCCCTTTGATGTCCCTCTTGATGATAAAGGCCAATTAAATGAAGCTGAAAAAACAAGTGCAATTCTCATCCCGCCAACCAATGGAAATGAAGTATTCCATGTGACTAGTGTTATGTGTCACAGGTTGCAAATAAAAGGGTTGTATAGGGGTCAAGCATATGAGTACCCGAATGTCCATTTGAAGAACTTTCTGAAAGTTTGTCTGCCATTTAACATAGCAAATATTACACAAGAATCCATTCGGCTTCATATTTTCCTATTCTCACTCACGGGTGAGGTGGTTTTATGGATTCACTTACTATCACCCGACTCAATTACATCATGGGAATAGCATACCACGGTGTTTTTTGATAGATACTTCCTACAATAAAAAATGCTTCAAAAGCAGGGTGTGATCGTGAACTTCCAAAAAATAAATGGAGAACTGTTATTTAAAGCTTCAAAGAGGTTTAATGGAAAGTTATCCCAATGCCCAAGTAATGAGATCCTAGAAAAGATGCTCATTGTGATTTTCTAAAGGGATCTTGATCCATTAAAAAAATGGTGATGGATAATGCAGTGGGAGACTCTATAGTGAGATTACATCATCCTGCGGCCTTCCAATTAATAGAAAAAGTATAAAAAAAATTAGGGTTGGCATACTCGAGAAATTAAAGCTTCCAAAACCCTTCTAGTACCTCCGTGGTGGCTAATGAACTAAGAAAACGAGAAGAATAGAAGGAGGGGAACATTTCCAAAATGACTACCCAACATGAGCTCTTGATGAGGCATGTTATGGGTGCACCCGCAAAAATTACGAGCGGGGTTCCCACCCCTCTTATCGATGGTAAGGTAGGAACCAAGGTTTTATGGATCACGAGCGGGATCGAGATTTGAGATATGTAAACATGACTATGACCGTTATGTCCCTCCTAATGATTGAGTTAATGCCAATGAATCTAGTTCTATTAACACAAAAAGGTTCAAGACCGAGGATATGTTAGCAAGGATCTTGAATAGAGTAGAAGGAATGGACAAGATGGTTCGTGATTTGAAGGATGATTTCTCCCAAATCTCTCAAATAGTGGTGACTCACTCCTCCTACATCAAGCAATTAGAGACCCAAGTGGTGCAAATATCTATGTAATTAAATGCTATACCTAAAGGTGGACTTCCAAGTAATACAATTGCTAACTAAAGAACAGCGCTCAGGTTCTACAAATTGTCAACTAGAGTGGAAGAACACTTGAGGAACCTTTTAGCGAAGACATGAGTGTGAATATGCCCAAGGACAAACCAAAGGCACCTCAAAGAATAGAGGAAAATAATGAGAAACAAATTATTTAAAGTAATGAAGAAGTGGTTGAAGTCGAAAGGCCACAAGTTGAATCAAGAACAACCATCCAAGTTCCTACCCCATTTCCTCAACGTTTGCATAAAAAAGAAGAAAATGAAAAATAAAGGAAATTCATGGTCAAACTTAGCAACCTATCGATAAACATCTTGTTACGTGAAGCTTTCCATGATATCCTGGGATATGCTAAGTTGATGAAAAAGTTGATGTCCAAGAAGAAACTTATTGAAGATGATACTAGTGGAGTCACACATGGATGGTACTCTATCATGGATAGCAAGGTTGCAGAAAAGAAGGATGATCTCGGAACATTCACTATTCTTTGCACAATTGGGATGTATCAATTTGCAAAAGCTCTATGTGACCTTCGTGTGAGCATCAACTTAATGCCTTTGGTCATATACAATAAATGTGGCTTGTATACCCTGACGGCAACCTCTATATGACTCTTTGTAGCAGACCGATCTGTAAAAAAGTCGTTGCATATATTAATTGATATCCATGTGAAAGTGGACTAGTTTATTCTCTCAGCGGATTTCATTTATTAGATTGTGAAATGGACCAAGAGGTGCCTATCATTCTTTGTAGTCCTTTATTAGACACCGGGAGAGCCATTGTTGATCTAGAGCTGTGGCGGATGAAATTTAGTAAGCAATAGTATGATGTCTTTTTCAAAATTTGCAAATCAAAGAAGCAAACCGTGGAGTTGCAAGTAGTATCCATGGTGGATGTTGAAAATAAGAAGATGAATAAATAGGATTTTCAAGACCCACCTTTAGAATGAAGGAAGGAAGACATCGTGCGACGATGATAACCAAGGCTCTAGGTTAGATCCACCCCAAAAATACCATGAGAGTGGCTCTTATCCTTTCTGTTATGTTTTTGTAAGGTAGATGTTTTCTTTTGCATATAAATAACCCATGCATTTATGGCACTATGGAGTGCATTGGATTAGCTGAACAGGGAAGAAATGTATAAAATTTGAGTAAAATGCTAAACAGGGGAAAATAGGGGAGCAAAATTGCCTATTTCTACGAAGATGCAAAAAAACATATTGCCTACTCTCTATTGACCCTTATTTCTAAGACAACAAAAAGATAGTAATCTACATTCATTATTGTCCACTATTGCTTTGTCCCCCATAGACCTCTTTTAAGTATGTCATGTGTTTCAAAAGTTCTCCTAAACCCCTCTTTCAAGGATGGTTTTATCTTTTAAGAGAGGAGTTTTATCCACAAACCCATTTTTAGGTATTTGGGGCTTTCACCGATGAAACCAAACTTATTTAGACAAGAAATAGTAGAATCAATCATCAACAAACTAAAATCTACACAAATACATAACAACCCACACATAAAAATGTACCCTATCCTAGAATAATCCTATGTCGAAGAACTAATAACTCATAAAGATAATAAATAAAAATATACCAAAATATCCATCAATTTAATTTATGAAAAATAAAGAAAATGCAAACCACACTTTAAATTCCAATGAATCCTCAATGGGATTTGCCAATTCTTCACTTCGGAGTTTATCTAATTAAATCTTGCCTCAAATTAGTATAAATTCAAGATCCAAGCTCTAAGTGATAAACCCTAAACTAAGGATAGGATAATATGTGAGATCAAAAGATGGATTTAAAAATGAACTAAAAACACCTATTTAAGCCTTAATTCCACATTTGCCAAATATTACAAAAATGCCCTTGAAGCATTTTTGCTCTACCTCGATCGCGACACTCACGATCGCGATAGTCCATATCTTGATCGCAGTCCACTTGACTTGTTTACTGATTGAAGTAACTAAGGGTCCACTCCTAGGCCTGCAATTTCAACTTTTGTTCTTTTTCCTCACATTTCATTTCATTCACCTTCTCCTTAGTTCATTATTATCAAGTATCCTTGTTCATGTTGTCATTTCACTTTTACCTATAAAAATGAGCATTAAGTAATGAAATAACCAAAAATCAATGAAAAAGCTTGAGCTATTTTTTGTCCTCAAGCAACCAAAAACAATTTAACAAGTTAGGGTATTTAACTAAATTTCACCCAAAATAAAACTATACTAAAGGAATAAGCTAACCAAGCTCTACAAAGACTTACCAAACATATCATGAAAACAAGTAAACCAACTTTTTCCAATAACAACTTATTTATGAAGCAAAGATGTGTGTTTGTATCAAATGAATCTTCCAAATCAACAAAGCATATTACGTGGAAACATAAAATCTTCAAAAAAATTCTCAATCTTCACAATGTAACTTACTTCAACCATTTGCCCAAATCTAGAGTATGACTTCACCTTTTACCCCAAAGTATCGATGTTTCTAACAAGAAAGAGTTAGCTCCACACTCACAAAAGAAATTGAAATTCCTAATGGAGCTCAAATAATGAAAGAATTCATACTTACTCTCACAAAAAAATTTGAATACAATGAGAAGAACCACAGGCTTTCCATTTGTGTTTTCGCTACTGATGTAGACTTACCTAGTTTGGAATCACCGAGGTCTTATGGGTGAAGATGGATGTTTTAGGTAAGGTAAGGAATATATATGAATCAAGTGACTAAAATACCTTATTTAAATCAATTTCTCAACTTATTCTACCCTACAATTTTCAAACTATCCACCTTATTCACCCTCAAATAATTTCCCATATTTCCTTACTTTTTTATTAGCATTTACAAAACAATTCAAAGACACCATTGTATTTCATCATTTCTTTGTCATTTTAAAGAGACATTCTAACTTTAAGTGCTTCTTATCCCCCTTATTAAATTCATCTCTCTTTACATCCTATGGTCTAGGCTTTAAAACTTTACCATTACGTATGTATTTTGTCTCTTAAGCATATGATTTGGTCTCCTTACATACACCTTTCTTGGATAATCTTAGCATATCACATTAAACCCCCTCCCCTCCTAAACTTGGAGTTTGAACCACCCTTACATTATTCCCCAACAACACAACCACCCCCAACTTAGGCTTTTACATATATTTCATTTCATAGAGTTATGCGATGCATAAAAGGATTTTAAGTTCCAAAACGAGGATTTTAAAAGGGCTTAGGTGTTTTAGTAAGGTTATAATTACAAAAACAAAAAAAAAATAGCAAAAAAGGCTCAAAGGGGTTAACTAGCGAAAAATGTTAAGGTGGGAATTGGTGTATGTTATGGGTAAAAAATGGCCTTGGGTCATTCTACCAACCAAGATTGTCTAGGATTTTGCTTTGAACACACTCGGGGAAAGTTCTAGACTACGCATATGTACAATAATTAATCAAAAATCTCACCACATATGGTATCATACTCTTAGAGAAAAAAGTTAATCTGGCAACCAATTTGAGCTATTTGAACTTAATAAGTTACTTTGAGTCCATGACTCGTCCTTGTGAAAAGAGAGCCAAAAATTGGATTTTATGGTGTCACTCAAAAGAGAGCTCAAAAATATCCTTGATCATTTTAAAAAAGAGAACTAAATTTTTTTGGGTTTTTGTCAAAATCATTTCATTTCTTTCCAATGATATTTTGAAAACATTTTTGAACTTTTGCCTCTTCCTAAATAATTGAAGAGAAACTTAAGTGAATTCAAGGAAAAATTATCTTTAAACTTCATGGGATTATTTCCTCACAACTTCACATATTGCCTATTTAGATCATAAAACCAATAGAAACACAAAAACCCTATGCTCGTAAGTATGGTGTCACCCAATCTATTATAGGGCAAGGCAAGTATTCATGTCTCGTGGATTACGTAGACTTCACTCGGAGATACTATCATAGCACACTAATAGATCACCCATTGACTCAATATTCAACAATAATTTCAACCAACCACCATCAGTTATCCCATAGAAAGTTTACATTGACCTGTAAAAACTTATAAGGCATTTCTCTCTTATTGACATTTTAACAAACATGTGTTCTGCATTAAAAGTAAGAGCTTGAATAGATAGAATAACAACACATGTGAACAAACCCAATGCACCAATTTATCACTAAACATACCACTAACAATCATACTAAAAAAATTAAATCGCCCACCACTCAATTAAGAAAACAAATCTCAAGTAGATATTTCATCAAGCACATGGTGCACACTTATGTATCGAAACAGGAATTTTAAAATTTAGCACTTGAGACTAGGAAAACATTCAAAAATCATAATCCCAACAACAATATTATGCTAAATTGAGCACAAATAAATTTAATTCAAACCAAAAGAAACTATGGAATGTGACCATCATTTATATTTTAAAGATCACACCTGGTAAGCTTACTTTAGAGAGGAAAGTGATGAAAAGAAAGTCCAATATACTTATCCGGATTTTCATTCTTGAGGTAACTATTCCACTTTGTGCTATAACCTGAAAACACCCAAAAATAACCAAAAAGTTTAATAAAAACATTAGACAACATCAATATTTGAAATGGCAGGCCAACATTAGATTATTACATCTTTGAGGTACTTTGGTCAAAGGTGAGGACATAATGAAATGTTTTCTATCTCTCCACTTTGAAGACTTAAACATTTTACCAAACTTCACATCAAACATTCTAATAGGCTCGTTGGGTAATCATTAGAGCATCAAGAATTTTCTTATTACACACCGAATTTTTCATTTATTAGCCTTCAGGTGAGAGGCTTAATTTTTCCCCTTTGGAATGACAAACTAAAAAATGTAGGGATTTTCCTCCTCATATATAAAATTCATCAATTACTTTGGTAAATCAACTTTCATCATATCGAGCAAGCATAATGTTGAAAAGTGGTTTGAGTGAAGTCTTCTCCCTACTTTTGGAGTTGCATCCTTCTTGAAATTCTCCATCCAAAATAGGCTAGATCTTTCACAGAGGATTTGCTTGGCTTTCTTATTTGACTCTAGTACCATTTCCTCAATGTTGGCGTCATTTCTCATGTTTGGCTAGGTTGGTTGGGAAATCACTATGGATTCATCAGCATTGAGCTTATTTGTAAGAGTGGGCATACCCATGCTATTTAAAAAATCAGCCTCCATACCCACTTCCTCTATTCTTTCGGTTTTCCTTTTACATGCCCCAACAGGTTGATACATGACATATATGTTATCCCCCGTTATTTCTACCCAATCAAAGATAAGTTGAAGCTTTTATTCAACACCATTGTATTTGTCACATTTTTCTTCCTTTTACTCATCATAAGACCTATCAAAGTCATAAGAAGAACTTGCATTTGGGTTAGTATAATGAGGGGAAGGGGAATTTGGACAATCGGTCCAATGTCCATCTCGACCACCACATAAGGAACAATCATACTCCCAAGAAGAATGAGATGGTGCACATATCTCTTTTCGGGGAGCATATTTACAATATTTTCAAAAGTGGGGTCCACCATAATATCGACATGGATTATCAAGATAAGATTTCTAACCACCAAACTAATATTCACTCCAAGCTGCCATAGTAAGAAATAAACAAAAATAAAAATCTACCTAATCCAAGGAACAAATAAAAATCACAAACAAATATTTACAAGTTTGAACAAAAGAAAAAAATCTAAAATTCCAAAGTAACTCAATATACCAAATTGTTCCCCAGCAATGGCCCTATTTTTTACGACGCTTAACTTATATGTCAATTTAACTACAAGGCAATCATTGTCAATGTAATAACCCAATAAGAGTCGGGGTCAAATCCAGATGGAACAATATGTGTAGTGAATGGGTAAGTTCAAAATGAAAGTACTTACTAAATTAAAACTTAGGATACAAAGATTTGGGGGTTTTAAACGTTTCAAAAGATATGATTAATTTTGGGCTTTTAAACAACTAATTCAATACTAAGAATAATTAGGGTATGATTAATTAGAAATGAATATTGGGATTATACTTTCCTAGTGGAAACTTATGCATGGGAAAATTATGATTCGGTACAAATTCTCATCATTAATGATATGGTAGGCTAGGTCGAGATTTATTGAGGCTACTTTTTCAATTAATTCTCAAAGACGTCACTCAATGACTCTTTCTAGTACCTAATGGATGTGTCAATTAAATTCACCCAATACCTAATTTGGCATCACTAATTCTAGGAAGATGACCAAAATATAACCTACTCTCTATTGACCCTTATTTCTATGATTGCAAAAAGATAGTAATCTATATCCTTTATTGTCCATAATTGCTTTGTACCACATAGCCCTCTTTCAAGGATGTAATGAGTTCTAAAATTTCTCCCAAATCCCTCTTTCACGGATGGTTTGAGCTTTCAAGAATTTGGGTTTTCACCCTCAAACCATTTTTGGTTATTTGGGGCATTCACCCATAAAACCCCCACTAATTTAACCAAGCAATAGTAGAACCTACCATTGACAAAGTAGAATTTATACAAATACATCACAACACAAACAAACATTTCACCCTATCCTAGCATAATCCCAAGAGGAAGAACTAGAAACTCATAAAGATAATAAATAAAAATATACCAAAATCTCCATCAATTTGATTCATGAAAAATAAAGAGAATGCAAACCAAACTTTAAATTCCAATGAATCCTCAGTGGGATATGCCAATTCTTCACTTTGGAGTTTCTCAAGTTAATTCTTGCCTCAAATTGGTATAAATTCAAGCTCCAAGAGACAAGTGAAAAACCCTAATCTAAGGATAGGATAATATGTAAGATCAAAATATGGATTGAAAAATGAACTAAAAACCCCTATTTAAGCCTCAACTCCACATTTAGTAAATATTACGAAAAATTCCTTGGAACATTTCTCTGTAATACGATCTCCATCTTTTGACCACAATAGTGACCCCCACGATCGCGATTGTTATATTGCGGTAGCACTCCGTCTGACTTGTTGACTTATCATGATCGCGACTCTCAGTCCACGATCGTAGTAACTGAGGGTCGACTCCTGGGCCTGTAATTTCAGCTTTTGTTCTTTTTGCTCACATTTCTTTTGTTTCACCTTCTCCTTATCTCATTTTTATTATGTTTTCTTGCTCATATTCTTATTTCACATTCACCTACACAAATGAGCTTTAAGTAAGAAAGTAATAACAAATAAATAAAAAATCATAATAATTTAAGCTTAAAAGATGCTAGTAAGTTGTCAAATAAATGACCTATCTCTCCTAAAAAGTAATAACAATCAAAGCCATAGGTAGATATTTAAATAAAGGGGATCATATTACTATAATGAAAATGCTAGTTGTTACGTTAGTCCCGAATGAGATTTTAGATCTGCGAGTCTATCGATTACTGACTAAGGATGTTGCTTCAGTGAACAATTTTAGGAGAAACCAAAAGTTTGAGAAAGCTACTTGGGAAGCCAAGTAGGACATGAAGTCCTAGATCCATTCTTGTTCCCTATTCTAGATAATCATGCTTGAGGTATGTGTATTCCTTAATATCTTTGTTTTCTATCTTTGTTAAAGGTAAGAGTAGTGGTATTTGGAGTCAAATCATGCTAATAAATGCCTTGTCCTATCATTCAAGGATGAATGATCCTAAGAGGGGAGTGTTTAACGCCCTGGTTTTTTGGTCCATGAAAACCTTCTATAATTTTATCCTCACTGTCCTAACTATGACTTCTCTGGCGAGTCGTAGGGTGTCATGACGGATCATAGGGGCTCAATCATGATTTAATCAGAACAAGTGGCTCAGTATTCTTCTATGAGTATGAGTGGCTCTCAAGTAGTTGTAAAGACTTTGAATAGGTCGTAAGGTGTCCATAAAGATTCTCGTAAGACACTCCATTGATTACGAATTGAGGCCGTGAGTCGTAAAGAATCTTGCCGAGTCATTATGTCCCAATCATAGGGTGTCAAGTGTGTCATTCCAAATTTATTGTTGCCTTGAGTACGAGAAATAGTTATGAGTCATCAAATGTAGCTACAGATTAGTGGTATGAATCATAGACAGACCAGTATGGAGCCCATGTGGTTCTGTCTTATCTATGACTCCTTGTGATGAGTCCTAATGTGTGTATACGAGTCGTATAATAAACTATAGTCAATTGCGATACTTTTCAATATGTTCATTAAGGGAACTTTGGACATTTCCTGTCTACCCTAATTGTAACCCATGATCTAAAATCCTATTAGGAACCCCATTAGCATTGTTAACTCAATAAAATACTTCTAAAAGATCTCCTAATTTCTCTTTAGTAGCCATACTTATGGTTTCCAAGAAGTGGGATAAGTAGAGCTTTAATGGTTGAATTATCTCAGTAATCTTGGGGGTATTGGCATGTTACTCTTCCTTCATTTTCATTTTGTTAAAAGAATTTGTTTAAAATAATTATTCATGAGCTATTTGTGTTGTTTTTGGAAACATGGGTTGAGATTTTATGTATAACTATTGTTTCTATGATGTTTAATTTTTTCCTTGCGTAGGTTAAGTTTAAATGATGGTTCTAAAGTTAAGTTTATGCATGGGAATGGTGAATGAAGTAGGGATTGTGATTTCCCAAACTTATGATATTTGAAATAGTTATGATCCCAACCCGATATTGTGAAATTGGTTTTTAATTATGAGAAATGTGGGAATTTGTAAAATTGAACCAAGGAGGTTGTGAATTCCCCCAAATAAAGATAATTGTTATGGAATGTTGATATACCTTTCAAGTGTAGTTGGTATGATGATACCTACAATGTATGCCTTAATCCGTAAAGTGATTCAATGAATGGGAATGTGTGTACTTATTTTAATTGGGATTTATTAAGGGTTGCGTAGCGGAGTAATGAATGTAGAGGTCCTGAGGGACCAACACTGCAAATCACAGTTACCGATGCGGTGGGCCAAATGATTGTGACTTTTGTGACCGTCTTATTATTATTATTATTATTATTATCATATGATTGGGAGGTTTAAGTCCCCACATCTTATTACATGATTTGGTGCTCATGTTACCTTGTTATGCAGGGTTTTTCGAGTCCCCTATAGTGTATATACCCTCTAGTTCATACGGCCACACACATTGGACCCTACCAGCTATGGGATAGCTAGGCCTATATTCAATGTGGGTGCCTTTGTATGCTATGACTGTTGAGATACACTATCCAGGCTAAAATTTTATAGAGCATATTAAGCTTTGTTCCTCATCCCAGTATGTGACATATAGATATGGATATGCATTTGATTATGTGCATTGGTTTTGAACGATTTTTGACTTTTGATCGTGGCATTATCTTATCCTTATCCATGAGTTACACGCTAGTGTTCATAACTTTAATCATCTCTGAATGTTCTATCCCCATGCAATGCAAGCACTGGAGCTACTTCTACTTTTCCGGCGTAGAGTTACGTCGGTTGGCTCGGTTTATAGTGTTGTGGTGAAGTGTTGATCTTCCATCCCCCTAAAGGCTTAGGCATTTCATAGCCTTCATTCTTAGATTTGAGTTGATGGATACCTTCATTATCATTAACATTATCATTTTTATTCTGATTTTCATCTGTCAAAGTTGATGACATGTCCCGACTAACACTTTTTTTGGTTCTTTGTTTAGAAGGCTTTATTTCAATTACTGTAGAGGGTAATGTGGGTCGGTTGTTTTAGCCGGTCGATGGTTATCAGTTATAGACATACCCTTTATTCTTAACACTTATTTTTTTATATGTTCGTAATTCATCCAACATTGAGGATATTATATTGTTTAGTTAGGTGCACAGGGGTGTTCTCTGGTCAACGTGGGACTTTAGATACTAGTCACTCCAGGCCCCAGTTCGGATCGTGACATATAGCATATCACAAAAGCCCTAGGTTGGTATAGAAGGCATGCTAACTTCATCTAAGAAACCAACTCATATTTGGCGCTCTTTAGACCAATGACTAATCTCGCCACAATCGTAGTAAGATCCTGGAATACCTTTAGGCATTGCACCCTCTGAACCTAAATTGATCCCATGGCCTAAAGATCCATTCCCAAAACTCTACAAGATCCGAAGAGAACTCTACCTGTTTTGATCACTACAACTGATCTGAGAGCCACCTATAGCCGGAGATGCTACATGTGTAGGACTAATATTTTTCAAGAAAATTTGACCTTCATTGAGAGTATCCTTATTCCTCTGTGAAATAATAATAGCATTGTACTTATGACATGGCCTCTTAGCACCACCTCCATAAGTCTCAGTACATTCTCTCTCTATGGCCCTCGCATGATCGACAACCTGAGACAAAGAAAACTTAGCTCTTATCAAATGCTCTGATGCCAAATGTAGTGGCAATGATAACCCTCTAATAAATCCATGCACCATATAAAGCTCTAATTGATATACCATAGCAATATACTTGGCCCACTCAAGAAATCCAATCATATACTATTAAAATGAAAAGGGATCCTGCTAAACACAAACAAATCCAACTCTAGCTTGAGAATTGAATGAAGAACCAAATGTCATCCTAGGTTGTGAGGTATCTACAAAAAGATTTGAAATCTCTAATGTTTAATCTCAAAAGGATGAAGCGGTCACATAATCTACCAAAGCCTGGGCTGGCCCCAAATCCTCCTCTGACTGACTCAAAAAGTCCTCGATATCCATCTCTAACTCCATGGTCTGATGCTGTATTGAAGCTCTATAGACGGGTGGCAAAGTACCATCCACATTTATCAATAACCTCGCATCATCCATCTGGGACCGATAGAGTAAAAGAATATACTTGAGGCTCGTAGATATACAAATAACCAAGGATTCATGAATAAAATTTCCTTAGAATGCCTTGTAGCCTCCTGAAGATACCTTATGGATTTCTTAACACCAATCCGCAGGACACTACTAGAAACTTAGCTCTTCTACTAACACACAAATAAACCTAGCCTCTTATACGAATTACTCATAACTTGATTTCTCACATAATGATAGCACCTATTCTAACCTACCAGTAGGTAAGCGACCCGAAGTCTTAAACTACGAGTAACGGACTACCACAAGAAATAAAGGGATAATACAGAACAAAAATAAAAAAAGATTAATATATATATATATATACATAGTTTTAAAGGCTTATGGAATTAGTACAAGAGCTTCTATTATTATAATAAGATTAAAAAAGAATGTACTAAATGAATATACAGGTACAACCCATCTATGAACTCCAGGATTTCACCCTAAGTCTCTAAAATATAGCTGCTCCACAAAATTCGCACACCAACGATGAGAATCCATACTATAATTTTCAGGCTGTAAAAGTGTGGTATGAGTACCAACATGAGGTACTTAATAGGAAACTATCAATTTAGATCCAAGATAATGCAAATATAATAACATTCAAATTAGAATCTATACTACACAAAAATAACCGAGGAACTAATCTAGTAAAGCTAAGGAGACAATAAGGATAAACTATTCCATTCTATCCATACTTAGGAACCTAAGAACTCTATCATATATCGTTGGCCAATATATTAATAAAGAGTAGAATAAAGGTATATAACAGTATAAAAGTCCAATGAGTGGATAAAAAACTTGAATGAATGGAGGGAGAGAGCAATATAGGGTAATACCATAACTTTCTCTCTCTCTCTCTCTATATATATATATATTTATACACACACACAAGCGAACAAGGCCAAATCAAAGGTACAACCTAAAGTATTAATATTAGCATCCCAATGCCTCCTAATCATGGTAGGAACTACTGATAACAAAAATAGGGTATAGAATCATCATGCCTAACCGTGGGATAATCGTGCATAATAAAATAACAATAAGAGAAAGGAATCAAAAATCATACCTTAAATCTTGGTACCAGTCCAATAATTAACAATTCATGAACTAACCATAATAAAAATAGAAACATAAAGTAATTAGCTAGCTAGATAAAAGATACGTAAATTGAGCCTCATAACCTAAAATGTTCAATCAACACAAAACACACAACACGCAATACACATCACCCATAACTATGAAACCCCTGAAAATACTAATAGATATCGGAGTATACTGGTGAAAGGCAATATGCAAACAAGGATCAATACAAAGTGATTCCATAATACCATAACTAATTCAAGTACCATAAAATAACCAAGTATATAAACCTTATCCAGCTCAATAGCTCACAAAAAAATAACTATGACTTACTCTCTTCTCAAACATAATGAGTCATGTAAAGGAGAACCTAGGGGGTTCAGGAGTACCCGTAGACACCAATCTGGTCCAGATCCAGGATTTCCTATAATCATTATTATCCTTGCTGTATTCTATCAAATACTGGATATGTATGTATATATGTACGTGAATATACATATATATATATATATATGCACATATATATGTATATAAATGCACAAACTCAAACTATAGCTAAAAGAGTGTAAGTCAATAAATTTATTACTCGGGGTGAACTTCGGATCTAAATTACCATAAAAATATAGAAAGGGCCAAAATCTCTCCCAATCAGTCTAGATAGTAGTAGTAAAGTCATCAACCTATATATATCTTGGTCCAATCTCTAAAACATTACCCTTAGTCTCAAAAGCCAATAAATTATTCATTAATGTGGTATGATTCCTATTGTAAAGTAATCCATTTTAAAAGTCAAATGGGATTAAATACCTTAGTAGAAAACAATAACACTATATTTTTAGTTGTAATCATACCATTAAGTGAGCATGAATGTACCGAATTAATGCATGACATCACCTTTATCCAAACAATACAATTATAAACATCTAAACATCAATAAACTAGACTATACCCTTTACAAGGGTAAATCACTTGTTCCGAATCCAACTAATATCATGATCATGATATTGGACCCAATAATATATGACTAGCGTAGCCAAATGATAATTCAAAAAAACATCATTATTCAAAAACATAAGGTAGTAACCTTATACTAAAGGGTTATTAGCCTTAACTATGTCTAACATGCTAGCAACCAACAATAATAGTATTTTAGAAGTATAATAAGTATTTTTCCTTAAGGGTCGATTTAGCAATCTAATACCCAAACTCTTAATTTAGGCTAAATCACGGTGCCTTACCCGCAATCACATCCTAACATCCCTATCTAACATGAAACATATACAACAAACTATTTCATTAAAATGAGTAGACATAAGCTTACCTCTATGTTGAACCATAATTCCTTGAATCATCTATAAATTGTCAGGTTTTTCTCCACCATCTTGAAATACCTCCATGCTATTAATATAGTAATCTACATGTTGTTAGGAGTAAAATAAGAACCATGTTATTAAATTAGGGGTCTAGTAAAAATTCAAGTCAATAGTGGGACCTAAAATGGTATCCGCCATGAGGTCCCCTGAAGGACCATAAATATGTGCTCAAATTTGAGCACAAACAGAGCATAAATTGAGTCTCAAATCAACCATTAAAGTTTAGAAAATACAACCCATAAATTTAAGAATTCACCATGAATTAGTATGGAAATTGAAGAGATTATTAATGGGGGATGATTAAAGAGTGTTAGGCTAGCTTACCTTAGCTTTAATGGATGATTTCCTACTTTTTCAGCTCTTTGAGCTCTCAAATTGGTGTGAAAATAGTGGAAAATCGAGCAGGGGAAAAAGGTTAAGAAGACCCCAGGTGCCTCTAAAACTTAAGTGCTAAAGTGGTATCTCAACCGCTTTAGCGATCTAGCAACTTGGCACGTATCTCTAAAGCAACCCCTAGGTGCTAAAGTATAGATCAAATTAAGCAGCCACCCTACAAGTAAAGTATCCTAGCAAAGTTCCCATGGCCTCTTAATAGGATCAAGGGGCACTAAATAACATGCTACTAAAGTGTCTCCATATGTGCTTAAGCAGTTGCACCATGTACTATATATGTGATTTATGATAAGAAGAAAAATGACTTCGATTAGGTGCTTAGGATTCATTTGGAACTCGATGCATTTAAACGAACTATGCTACCATACCAAATTAGACATTTTGCACCTGACGGAACCATCAAAACATTCATCTAATATCATTTTATTTAAATATGGGGCCGACACATATAATTTTATTTTTCATATTATTTGCTTGATAGCCCAAAATGAATATAGAAACCTCGGGACATGAAAAATGGGTCCTCCTAAGTTTATTAGCAGTTGTGGGTCATAATTAGGGTAAGTAGAAAAATATCTAGAATAATCCCAATTTAGTCCCTTAAATACCCACCACAGGGACACGATTGTCCCTCTTACGAGTCATACCCTTCTTTATGATTAGTTCCCACCAGTCGTACCCAAGCCTTAATCTTGGATCTGAAAATGTCAAGTATACGACTCATCCAACCAAGTCGTAACCTCAGCATACGATCTATATCCCTGGCAGAATTAATTACCTAGAGAATAAAACTTTGTCCACTATCTGAGTACCTGATACAGCTCGTATCTAAGTCTAATGACTAATACCCTTAAGGACTGGCCATACTAGTGATCAAAACCATTCCACCAACTAACACTTGAAAACTTACGATAGAACCATACCTCTCGTACCCCTACATACGGCTCTTATACACGAGTCGAATTGGATCCGGAGAATGATTTTTAAGAAAAAACATCTAAGTCCAAAGCCAATGATGTAATACTCTCCCCCACTAGGAACATTCCTCCCCAAATAACGGATAAGGTAGGGGTAACAACATATAGAGTCATTTGCATTATCAAACATCCCTTTAACAAATTTTGAAAATAAAGAGGCAAAGAGATTAATCTTTCCTTTAACAAACTCAGAAAAATAAAGATGTGTTCAAGAACACATACCTTCCATAAAATACCAGGAGCAGAAAAAAATGTGGATACTTCGACTTCATGTCCTCTTCTACTTTCGACGTAGCTTCTTCCACCTTATCGTTTTGCCACAGAACCTTAATTGAAGCCACATACTTGGTCCACAACCGATGAACTTGCATATCCAATATCTCAAATGGGACCTCTTCAAAAGATTGATAATCTGAGATATCCAACTCTTCCAAAGGAACAACCAAAGAAAGATCGCCGATACACTTTCTCCACATAGAAATGTGAAAGGCTGGATGAACCAAACCCGAATTTGCAGGCAACTCCAACTCATAAGCAATATTTCCTACTCTCCACTAAATGCCATAAGGACCAATAAACCAAGGACTGAGCTTTCCCTTCTTGCCAAACTGCATTACTCCCTTCGTGGGAGACACCTTTAGGAATGCCCTATCCTAAACCTCAAACTCTAAGTCTTTACGTCTAACATCTATATAGGACTTTTGAAAACTCTGGGTAGCCTTAAGACTATCCCCAATCACCTTTACCTTCTCCATAGCTTGATAGATCATATTAGGACTAAACATATCCGCCTCACCAAGCTCAAACCATATAATTGGAGATCTACAACTCCGACCATACAATGCCTCGAAAGGAGCCATACCAATACTAGAATGATAGCTATTGTTGTAAGCAAACTCCAAAAAAAGTAGTTGATCAAACCCATTGCCACCATAATCAATAACACATGCATGAATCATATCCTCTAATCTCTTAATGATTCTATCCGCTTCCCATCCGATTATGGATGGAAAGTAGTTCTCAATTCCCTTCTGGAAAGACGACAAAAAGTGATAGGCAAAATGCATACCATGGTGAGAAATAATCAAAATGGGTACCCCATGAAGTTTCACAATGTCTTAAAGATACAACTTCGTATAATCCTCCGCCAAAAAGATATTCTTTACCGGTAAAAATTGAGCAAACTTGGCCATTCTACCCAAATTGAATCAAAATAATTCCTAGACTGAGGAAGACTGGTAACAAAATCCATATTGATCATCTCCTAGTTCTATTTAGGCAACTCTATTACTTGATGCAACCCACCAGGACTTATTTTCTCAATGTTAACTAATTGACAACTCATGCACTTGGCCATGATATCGACCACATCTCTCTTTATACAATTCCACCTAGAGACTTTCTTGAGAGCATGATACATCTTTGTCGAATGGGGATGGATAACATAGTATGATTCATGCGCCTTGGCCAAAATCATTTGTCGTAACCCATCCACATTAAAAACACAAACCCTTTCTTAGTACCGCAAACTACCATTACTACTAATCTCAAACACCGCCACCTTTTGCCTACTAATATCACTCTTAATTTTCATCAAGACCGGATCAAACACTTTCTTCTCGTTAATATCTACACAAAGAGATGGTTGAACTATTTCTTCCACCATCACACCACTATCTTTGGAATCCAAGAGACGAACTCTAAGATTTACCAAACAGTAAATATCCTTTAGCAATTCCACCTTTCCTTCCTCCACATGAGTTAAACTTCCTATAGATAACCTACAAAGAGCATCTACAGCCACGTTAGCCGTACCTGGATGGTAGTGAAGACTCATATAATAATATTTGAGAAGCTCAAGCCATCTCCTTTGCTTGAGATTAAGCTCTTTCGACGTGAATATGTACTAAAGACTCTTATGTTCAGAAAAGATATCCACATGAACTCCATACAAATAATGTCGTTATATTTTCGAAGAAAACATAACCGCCAATAACTCTAAATCATGAGTAAGATAATTCCTCTCATGCACCTTCAACTGCCTAGAAGCATAGGCAATCACCTTCCTATGCTGCATTAAAACACAACCAAGAACTATACGAGATGTATCATAATAAACCACAAACCCATCATTGTCTTTAGGAAAAATCAAAATCGGAGCTGACGTAAACCTATACTTCAATTTATAAAAAGTCCCCTCATAAGCATCTGACTAAGTAAACTTAACCTTTTTCTAAGTTAACTTAGTCAAAGGAGCAGCGATCGATGAGAATCTTTCCACAAACCGCCTATAATACCTGGCTAAACCCAAGAAGCTCCGAACATTAGATAGAGTCATAGGACTATGCCACTCCTTCACCACAACAACCTTTTGAAGATCAACCATTATCCCCTTACTAGAAATAATGTGACCAAAGAAAGTCACAATTTTCAACCAAAACTCACACTTAGAGAACTGGGCTAACGATCATTGTTCCTTTAAGGTCCACAACACCATACGAAGGTGATTAGCAGAATCCACCACACTACTCAAATACACCAGAATGTGATCAATTAACACAATGACAATGAGATCCAAATACTACCTAAACACCCTATTCATCAAATCCATAAATATTATCGGAGTATTTTTCAATCCAAATGACATCACCAAGAACTCAAAATGCCCAGATCGAATACGAAAATTCATCTTAGGGATATCCATCTCCCTAATCTTAAGCTGATAGTACCTAGATCGAAGATCTATCTTTGGTAAGAAATTTGCACCCTGCAACTAATCAAATAGATCATCTATCATTAGGAAAGAATACTTGTTCTTGACTATTACCTTATTCAACCGCTTGTAGTCAATGCACATGCAAAGGGAACTATGCTTCTTATGCATAAAGTACATCGGTGCACCCTACAAAAAAATACTAGGATGAATAAATCCCTTATCCAGAAGATCTTTAATTTGCTCGTTGAGTTCCGTTTACTCAGCCAAAGACATTTTATATGGAGGAATAGTTATTGGACGAGTGTTAAGAAGCAAAGTAATACCAAACTCTATTTACCTATCCAGAGGAACACCAGGAAGATGATCTGAAAAGACCTCTGTACACTTATTAACTACCGAGACTAACTGCAAGAAAGGACCTTCCAAGTTAGAATCGTTAACCTATACTAAGTAATAAAAACACCCTTCAGAGATTAACCTTTGACCTTTATGAGTTTGATATTCTAAAGACGCATAACAAGAATGCAATGAATCCATACAAAATATTACATCAAAATCCAACATTCCTAACTCTAATAGATCTACCAAGGTTTGACTGTTACCAACAAATACCACACACCCTCTATTGACTCATTCAATAATGACCGAGTCCCCTACTAGTCTAGAAATAGAAAAAAGATCTAAAATAATTTTTTAATCAAAAATAAAAGACATAGCTATATAAGGAGTCACAAAAGAAAGAGTATACATCATGGGAAGAGAGATGTAATGTACAAGTAACAACATTATATGATGCCTCGGATTCCTACCGGGACGCCAAAGCATACAACCTATTCCGACCAACAGTAGAACCAAGAGTAGTAACAGAAGCAGATGCCACACCACTGGGATGCCAAAGCATAAAACCTATTCACCCCTCTAGCAACCTTGTTGATCGGACAATCATTGAGCTAATAGCTTACCTGACAGTAGTTAAATCACTTATATCTACATTCCTCATAAAATACCTGATGAGGACAACCACAAACCAACAAAAAAGGTATAAAGAAATAGACTGACCTTAGCTCACCTGAGATTAGACAACCTAAGATCGAGAATTATCACCACCTTGGTGATGCCTATTGCCCGACTGTTGTGGGTAAGAAGCACTAGCAGCAGGGAAAAAACCAAAACTCCCTTACTTCTTTTTTTGCCACTTGCAACTATCTTTACCACCCTGATACTGCGTACCTCCCTATGTAGAAAATTTGCCCCGATTTCTCTGCCTATCCCCAAATTTCACCTGCTTTGTATTTATATCCTCAGCCTATAACATATGAATAGTCACTTAGAGATGTCCATATCCCTAATGAGCAAAGAAGTCTTGCTTTGAAAAATTAGATCTTGATTCATCTTAAAAGCGAACTTTCTTATTCTCGACCTCATATTAACCACTAAATGAGGAGAATACTCTAAAAACTAATGAAACTTCAAGGCATATTCCCTTATAGACATCCTCCCTTGCCTGAGTTTCACAAACTCCTCCATCTTAGGTTCCCTCAACTTTTGAGGAAAGAAATAATGCATAAAGGCATTAGAAAAGGCCTTGTATAATTATTCTTCTTCCATATCACCCTTATATCTATCCCACTTCTCATAACAATGATAAGCAATGTCTTTTAGTTGATAAGCAATAAAGCTAGCTCCCTTCATATCAGAAGCCAACATAACCTAAAATATGTTAACTAGTTAATCTAAGAAACCCCGTGGGTCTTCCTCCACCTTCACTCCCATAAAAGTAAGAGGAGCTATCTTTATAAACATACCAACCATTGTGTCCTCAGTAGAGAAACACTATTTGCACCTCGCATAGCCTGAGCAGCGATAATTTAAGCAATAATGTAAATAGACTAACAAAATTCTACGTTCGTCATGTTACCCTAAGGGATCTGTGGAGAAGTAGGAGGAATTCCATCACAATCAGGAATAAGACAATGAGATCCAAGATGTACTCCAAACATAGAAGGTACCCCTTCAGCATTATCCACATATGGGGCAAAATGATTCTTTTGTATTCTAGATCTAGGAGGCATGATCTAAAATACAAATAACCAAGGATTAGAGAGGATTATACGACTGAGAATTTCAAGAAAGTTAAACATTCCTAAATGTTATATAGCCTCTGTCTTATGAGTGTGGAATACTATATACCCCGAAAAGAGACTCTACTTGATACAGCATTATGGACTTCCCTATTGACCATGAACTAGAGCTTTGATAAAAAATTGTCATGACCCAAACTAGGTCCTAGATGTAATGGGAATCCCATGTCCAACAAAGATTGGGGACCGCCCCTTAACATAACCCAACTGCCTTATATAGCCTCACATGGACTAAATTTTTAACGTATAATAAGAAATCATTATTGTTCAAATGAAGACTCTAGGATAGGCTCATGACTCTGACCGACCCAACCGAGTATAACCATACCAAACCCAACCATCCATACAATATCGACAAAATGAAAATATCAAAAC
The DNA here is from genome assembly GCA_030864225.1 of Capsicum baccatum var. pendulum. Classification (NCBI taxonomy): domain Eukaryota; kingdom Viridiplantae; phylum Streptophyta; class Magnoliopsida; order Solanales; family Solanaceae; genus Capsicum; species Capsicum baccatum. The sequence continues at coordinate 125,948,954 of CM061557.1, forward strand.
ATAATATGATAATTAATCCTACAAAGTTATATGATGGAACAATGAGAAATTATGTTCGATGATGCCAACTGCCCAACTTATTCTAATGCCAAGGCCAACACTAATACCGATCACGTCCATACCAATAAACAGAAGTACCACAAAGCCTCTATCCAAAAGAATACAATTATTTGGTCAGGATATGCCCCCAACTATCACCAAACCTAGTGTCTAAAAAGAAATTAAAATGTCTAAGAGTATACGTATCATGAAATAGAGCCTTCAGGTAAGTTGGAATCTTACCATTTCAATCCAAATTCTATCCCTGAGTCAGCCACTATATAGGAGGAGTTGAATAGCCAATTTTGGGATAGGATAGGTATACAGCCACCAATAGATGAGTTAGCAAATAACCGTTGGTATGTATCTCAGGATAAGGATAAAGTAATGCCTTTTAAACAACCAAAGAAAACCATACATATATATAAGTGCTAGGAAACGAAATTCGTGTCAAGAATTCCTATAAAATATTTAACCTAGGTTGTGTAACCTTATTGTTTAACCACACCCAAGGGTCGTATGGGTTTAGCTCTCCTTGATAAATGAGTCCCAATATGTGTAGCCATACGACTAGGAGATATCCCATGGGATGACTAGTAATATCCCTCCCATATAAAATATACACTCATACGTGGACATCAATGAACCTTCATATTGGAAAACATGAGTTTCCATTTTCAGTTCCCCTAAAACCTCTACCTTTCATGGCTTAGTGACAGATCCCGCCATTAATGCCCAAATTAATACCATATCCAAAATAATCCAATTACCATTCATTAACCAAGGCCATTTATTAGTGGTATCATCATAACATCTTTACATGGAATAGTTTATCCAGAGCCAATTTATTTCGGTTAAGGGGACTCTCAACTGCCCATTTTATTAACCATATTAACCTCTTGGGAAACTTTTATGTACTCCACATAAAAAAATGACATGCCTTTAATCTTTGAAAACCATTTATAGTTTCATGCATAAGTTGAAGACATGAAAGAGTTCCATTTAAAAATGTCAATGCAATGAACATATCTTTATAAGCATTTTATCAAACACCTTGGGGGATATAATATAACTATAACAAATTCCAAAGACCGTTAATCCATTAACATACAATCTAATTTCCAAAAATCACTATTAGTACATATTAAAGCATAGTTAAATCATTGGAAACCATAATCAATCCATTTACACAAAACCCCCTACTTAATAGTTGAAAATTATAACCCATGAGATATTAAAACCATGAAAAAATCATAAAATCTATCCCTTTTTAGAAATAATAAGTAGGGAATAAACAGATGCCTTAGACTGAGAAATTTGATAGAAGAAAATCACCAAAGCAAGTCCCAAATCAATCTTAAGTTAAAACCCTAGCTCTCTTTTCCTAAAAACTCTTTAGAGAATTGTTAAATGTTTAGGAATAGTTTTTTATGTGTTAATGAATAGAATAATAGGGTAAATAACATTCTAAGTGTATTAGCAGTCGTGGGTCATAATTAGGTTAAGTACGGAAATGTTAGAACAACCCAACTTAAGTTACTTAAAAAACTATCACAAGGATACAACAGACCCTCTATGAGTCATAGCCTTCCTTACGAATGGTTCCCACTACTCAAACCCAGGCCTTAACCTTGGATTAGACAATGTCTAGTATATGACTTATCCAACTAATTCGTAACCTCGACATATGATCTATACACATGATTCATATCCCTGGCATAATAAATTACCAAGTGAATCAAACATTACCTACCATACTAGTCCCTGATATGACTCTTATCAAAGCCTTACGAGTCATACCCTTAAGTCATAACTATTATATTGATCAAAACTATCTAACCAACTAACACTAGTAAGCTTATGATAAGACCATACCACTCGTGATAGTTCTTTTTGTGTGCAATTATTATGTGTTATGGTTGGGAGTTATAGAAATTTATGCCTAAGGAGTTCCCATTTTTTAGCCCAGTTATGTTACAATGAACTTGTAATGGCCCTATTCCTACTTGGCTATTATGCACCTTAGGTAAGGCAAAATGCTTAAGTTCAGGGTAGCTATCATAGGGGTGTGTAGTGTAAAGTAGGTACAATAATGGGTAAAATTGAATGATGTGTACATAACACACTTCCACCAAAGTATATGTGAATGAGCTTAATAAGATAGAGAAAAATAAAAAGATGTGGGTAGATAGAAGGAGTAGAAATTGGTTATTAAAGGATCATTGAATGAATAGTATGATGTATTAAAGCACTTAGGAAAAATAGTCACTATTCTTATCCAATATAGTTTCTACCCATCCCTAAGCCTACATTACAAAAACTAAAGACCTATTTGATCCTAAGCTTCATAATTCAGATATTAGGGTAGTAATAAAATTAGGGAAATCCTATGGTTTATTGTGTGTAACTTATGAATTCCTTGTGAGAGTGAGCATTACTTGATTTTTGTAGCCATTGTGTTATAAATTGCATTTATATTAGTGATTATGGGTAACTCTATTATTCTGAGGGCATATATTTTGTGAATGTGGGTGATTTGTATGATGTATTTTATTGATAAATACGCATGAGTTTGGCAACTAGGTGAGTCAATTCTTGAGGCTAGGATTTTTTAGAGTAGTATTCTTGAACTTTCAAGTGTGTACATAACACACTTAGTGTAGAAACTTGTATTCTGGGTAGTCTTTGTAATACTATATTGAGTGTATTGTATGTAGTATAAGTGCAGAGTCTCCTCATCTTATGATGCTTAAAGTGAAGATTTTTTCGAGGATGAACAAGGGTTTAAGTGTGGGGTGGTGATTCGAGGTGTATTTTTGCATTTTAGTATGGTTATCCTATCTTATTTAGTCTTGTTTTGACGATCATTCATGTGCTTAATGTTTTAATAATGATATAAATAATCATCTTATTGTTTTAGTACTTGATAACAATGTTTAAGGTGTACTTAAAACAATTTTGTATTCAAATTGATCACTTAGAGTTCATATGGGAAAACTAGTTTTACTAGATTGAGCTATTAATTGTTCTAGTTGATCGCGTTGGAATCTAATGTTTTTAATGAGTTACTCATTTTTTTTAATGTGTGATTATATGTTAAACAATGTTTTGTAATATAAAAAGTTCAATTGTCTTAATCCAAGAGTCAAAATACGAATTAAAGATCAACCTGAGAAGCCTAGTCTTAGCTCATGTTTTTAGTTAATACTTATTCATGTTTTGTTGTTTTAATCTCTAATATTTGGTGTTTTACAATGTAGGATGCTTGGTGATTTTATTATGGTTATATATGGAGGAATAACAAGCAGGAAATTAAGGGTAAACAACACAAAAAGGGTTAGGATGGAGAAGAATGGCACAAAGCAAGGTTGAATGTGAAAATGCAAATTTCAGAGAGACTACATAATATAGGGGAGATATGGACATAATATTATGGGAAAATGACCTTGATGTGCCACTCCTTCCATGCAAAATCCACCACGACATGTCGCTCTTGCTATGCAAAATCCGCTGCGATGCAGAGCAAATCCCACACATGGCCAAGACTTTATTTACTATACATAGGATTTTGTAACTTGTTATAATCACCTTTAGACATGTTTGGAATCTTGAGGAGGCTGATATAAACATTTTTCAGGGTTTATTCTCCTTAAATTTAGTTATTTAATATATTTGATATTGTATTCAAGTATTTGGATAATGATTATGTCAATTAGTGGCTACACACCACCTTTCCAAGGTTAAAGATAAGAACATGACTGCTATCATTTTGAATTTATTTTCTTTAGATTGTTTATCATATTTGGTTGTTTGTTCATCCCTTTTTGAACTATTTTAAGAATTATGCACCCTTATAATACATATATTGTTGACTTTTTGATCTCAGGAGGGGGAATAGGAAGATGGAACATGGGGCTGAATAGAGTAAGGTTTATATTCTTTTATGAAATAAGGAATTTGAACTAGTGACTAGGACAGGATGTACCTAAAAGGCTTTCTTAGTTTACATGTAAGATGATATCTTGATGCATCTAATTGGATTATTACATCCCTGCTCAATGATCTAGGTTTAATGTCTAGGTTAGGCAGATAATTAAAGGTCGGGAGACCATGGTCATGCAATAAACCCTACAAATCAGCAACCAAGATAAGTGATTTCGTGAATGTATTTCAAATGCATAATATGGTTGTTCAAAGTTCTCTAACCCTTGGCTTTACTCTATTGATTGTCTCAAGTCTTTACTTTACACACTATTTACTTTAATTTTAGTTGAGAACTTTCAAACTCTATTTTGGCTACACTTTGCATCAAGTTAATCTTATTAAGTGAACTACAATTGAATATTTGTAGCAACTAGTCCTTGAGGGATCAATACTCGACTTTTTTAAGGATACTATATTACTTGGTTGACCACGTACACTTGCATGTGCACTTGGATGCTAATAATAGCAGGTGCAAAATGGTAAAAGAAGGTTATTTTTTTATTTTGATTTGGTTTATGACTCATATCTTGCTTTAATTTTTGCTTAGATGATCATTTGTGGATATATGTAGATATAGAGATGGTATCGATGTGATTCAGATGTGCCTATATTTGCCTTCTTGATTTTGTTTGAGGCTAGTTAGCAGTTAAGTTGAGTTTGCTATTTTGGAAGTAGAATGAGAGTATTGGTTGAAAAAGGGATACACGTGAAAAAATCCCTTAGAAGTGTATTGTCTCCATTGTGTTTACCTTTGTAGTCATGCTTAGAGCATGTGGGCCCATTACCTCATCCTTTCAAGCATTGAGATTCTTTTTTTTTTGTTGAATTTGAAGGATAAAAGTCCTTTTATATTGGATATTGTAATGACTCTTTAGGTAATTTTTCATGTTTATGCTTATATTCACCGTTTGAGATTCTCTATAGTTGCCCCATGTCATTTATGACTTGATAGGACTTAGGTTCGGTTATCAGACAATTTGTTTGATTTTTAGAGCCAATTTTCTATTTTGAAGTTTTTGCTGGTTCCAAATGGCGACCGAGCTAAAACACTAGTGAAACAATCTCGAAAGCAAATTCTTATTGTGCCATCAGATCAAAAATATTGATTTTAGTCTAGGTAGACCTTTTTTTGGTGTCCCAATAAACCCAACCCTATTTCACTTATAGGTCAGAAAGTTAATATTTTAAAGAATGGGTGTGGGACCCATATTTGGTCAAAACAACCTCAAATTGAAAATACGACTTCACCATTGTGTCTGGAACATTAATTTTCCTCTAGGGAGACCCTTGGTTCAGGTCTCAAGGCTCTTGAACTTATATTGGGATATTGAGCTGATTTTTTTAAAAGTGATGAAACTATATGTGTATGCCTCACTTTTTGCCAAAATGATCTTCGATGAAGGTTTTGATGATTCCATTGTATTTGAAATGTATTTTTCTCTCAAAATTCACTACTGAATCATGTTTTTGTATTTTGGATGAGTTCTAAGGGTTAAAATCTTATTTTTAGGTTTGTTGTCATCTGATGCAACCGCAATCGCTGCCAAGAGGGTACGATCATGAATAGCATAATCACTGCTGGTGGGACCCTAATTTTGACATCTGAGTACGTTTAGGGAATATATAAATTCCCTAAGACTCATTTGGGTCATTTTCCGATCACCTTTTAGAGATAGAAACACAAAATTAGTGTAATAACTCAAAATTTCTCATAGGGGGTGACTTGGGAGCTTTATTATCATCTCGTGTCACCATTATCTTCAAGATTAAGGTAAGGATTTCTTGAATACATCTTAAATTTCTTAGTTTTGATCCAAAACCCCAATTTAGCCTAAGGCTTAATTTTATCCCAAAGTATGCTTACTTGTCACCCATTCCTTGAGGGTTATGATCCTTTATTCCGGTGTGATCATTGGGTTAGTCTCGAGAACTCGTTTTGTATATCTAGGACCCACTTGGGATTTTGGTGTCATTTTTTAACCCTAAACACAATGGTGCAATATGGGTATTGTTAGACATATATTGATGAGTAGATTTTGTTTTTGTTAGTGCAATGGCATTTTGGGGATTGTGAACTGAAGACGAGCATGTGGTGCTTAAAGTGTGATTTTGCAATTTTTCCTTGAGGTAGGCTCCTATCCACTTTCCTTTATAGATGATATATGATATGTATTGTGTGTGGATATGAATGTTAGGAATGATTATGAGCAAGATAGATTATCCTTTATTACTGATGTCTTGGGAAATTAGAAGAGGGTGGTCATATACCCGTAATAGTATGTTTATAACATTGTAGACTCCTATTGCAGTTTCCCTAGTTTATATTAAATTGTTGCATGGATTTGATACATTACTAGATTATGAATATGGTTTTAGTGTTGGAAATATGATTAGTATATTTGATTTCATTGTGTTAGTGTGGTATTCTTGGAATCGTAATTTGAGTAAAATTGACTTAATTTCCTTACTTCTAGTTGAAGTTCCTATCTTAGGCTTGTATTATGCTTACTTGATATTTAGAAGTTGTACGAGATATCTTAGCCTAGTTTGGGGCGTAGTGTACCTAATTAAGGAAATTGATGTTTAGAAGTTGGATTGTCTAAGCAACTAAGACCTAGACTTGTATTATTCATTGTGGAATTAGATCCATATGTTAGACATAGTAGAAACTAGTAAACCTTAGTATAAGGTTACTTTATGACTTGGTATATTGTAATGATGTTCCTCAGCTTGTGACTTATAAGTTATAACTATGTTGTTGCTTATCGAAATGATATAATAATGGGCCATTGAAATGCCATTTCCTCTTACGCTTTATACATGGCCCATAGAGATGTCATTTCCTCTTAGACTTGATATTTGGCCCATAGATTTCCACTTAGACATGATGTTGGGTTATTAGACAAGATTTTTCTCTTAGATGGATGTTGGGCATATAGAGATGTCTCCTTTTATATATAATAGTTTGCCTAGATCACAGAAATTCCTCACCGTCTTAATGAATGACCTTCATATATGAAATGACTTATAGTCATATCATGCTTATTATTATTATGCCTCTTATGTGAAAGATGATTGTATGCTTATTGATATTATACCTCATATTGCGAGATGCCTCCTAGATAAGAGCTGATTTGAGATATGCTATGACTTATGAAAATTATTATAGAGATGAGTTACGGATATATATATGGGCCAAAAGCCGTGATAATGATATTGTAATTATTCTAGACATATTTTTGGGCTTAGGATTATAGATGATATCTATTGGACATACAAGAAGTGCTTATCCTTGTAGAGAATGTAGTTATAGTTCATGATTATATATATACATATATGCATATATATATATATGTATACATATCTCTCTGGTATGGCACGGAGAAAGGTGTGGCATGATGCTTATGATTTCACTGATTGTATACTAGTAATGGAATGCATAGATTCAATACATTCATTATTATAATATCGGTTATTGATGTGATTATCACTAAAATATAATCTTATGACTGTTCTTCCTAATATTATGGTATAAGCTACGTTGTAACTAGTTGTCAATTAGGGGACTACAGTACCAGATTCTTAGAATTCTAAATATATTAGATAATGAACCTTACTTATTAATATGGTAGCTAAAGACTAGGCTTGATACATTGCTATGAAGATGGGTTTATCAATGGTAATGAATGTAGTTATTGATAACAAGTTATAATGTTGATTTGTTGTTAAGTAAGTATCGTTTACATTACTAGGTGATAAGGTATGCTAGAAATAATTATGCCTGGTTTATTATGATGCCTAGTTACTGATGCTGACTAGATAATAACGAGGGCTTGTTAATAACGAGGATTAGTTGGTAAGTGATCATTGGATATTTATTGGTGTTAGTTAATAAAAGTTGTTTAGTTTATAAAGGATGAAGAGTGAATAGATGAAAATTATGGTTTAATGGTGAACATTGACTTGACATTAGGTTTGACTAATTATTTGTTAATGGTTAGTTGTTATTCCATGATTAATTATTATGTGAAGAATCGATTAGATTGATAACTACAGATCATGTGATAACTAGAAAACTAGGGGTATAATAATGAGTCTTGGCTAGTTAAGTATGACTAGATAGAATATAATGGTAAGATAGTTATCTTTGCGACGTTATGATTATGGTTGCGAGTATATTGGATTGAGTTTGTTCATCTATTATAAACATATATTTATGCACTGATGACTATGATGATAAATTAATACCCCAAAAGGCTGGAGGATAGTATGATGATATATTGATACCCGGTAAGGCCGAAGGATACTATGATGATTTATTGATACCTAACAAAGCTGAAGTATACTCCGTAGGATACTTTGTTGATATATTGATACCCAGAAAGGCCAAATGATACTATGCTGAAATATTAATACCCCAAAAGTCCGGAAAAACCTATGATTATATATTGATACCCGGCTAGGACGGAGGATACTATAATGATATATTGATAACCGACAAGGCCAAAGGTTGATTGCGATGCTGATGGTCATGATGATGACATTAATGGTGAGATTGTTGACAGTGATTATGTACCTTACATCCATTCCTTAATGTGCATCGCCTATCACCAGTATGCACCAATGTCTATCAACCGGTATGGGATGGTTTTGTAGATATGGGTAAAGAATATACCTTATGTTATTGTATGTTGATTGAACCTTATGATCCTGGGGTAGTGGGGGTTATGCATAGGCTCGGCTAGGTATTTAGTTTTATGCATTAGTCAGTTATTAACGTCGTTATTGATATTGTTGTTATCAGTGTTATTATCATTATTATGGCTTGCTTATAATAGATTGGTCATTGATCCGATATCTGGATTTAAGGTACGTTTTCAGGCCCTCCTATCTTATGATTGCATTACTATGCACGATTATTTCATGTCTTTCCATGTGGACTAGAAACCCCAAGTATGATGGTATTTAAATCTTGATAAGTCTTATAATGAGGTTTTAAAAAATAATATGAAGATATAAGTTATCCTTTGAGATGACCTTATGTTTATATGCATATATATGTATATATATATATATAACACCCCACATTTTGGGCTAGACATAGAACCATTGTTCCCCTGTGAGTAAAATAAAATGCCATGATTTTACATTTGAATACATGAGTAAAGATGTTTATCCTAGTGTATGAAATGATTATGAGGTGAAAAATGTTCATAGAAATCACTTAGAGCAATGTTGAGCTAAGAGCCTTTGATTTGGCCAAATTTTAGTGTTCGATTGAACAAGGAACAAAATTAAATATGTATAACTATTTATATGCCAGTAATTTTTTACCTTAAGACCCACCAAATGATATATAATTGAATTAGCTTTCCAATGATACCAATTTTGCCTTAATTCGCTACCCGAGCATAAAGTTATGATTATTTTTATGCGAGGCAGTAAGGGTTTGCGATTTGTTCACAGCGCGTTGCTCTCTCCGCGTGATATGGAGAGTGATGCATTTATCTCTCCACAAGATATGGGATGTGATATAGAGATTATTACCCATATGTTTCAGCTTCTTAAGGGTTAAGGGTAACTTTGGTCCTTCCCCTCATCCCTAATCGTCCAAGATACGAATTAAAGCACCCATAAGAGAATAATTCTCCCATATTTATCATATCAACTCATGTAAAAACCCTCCCTTTTCCCAAGAACAATAATTCAAGATTCAAGTTCAAGAATTCCTCAAGGAATCCTCAAGAATTCATCTAGTGAGGTATGCATAATGTTCATCCATGGACCCTTTTCACCTATGGAGTCTAATAATTCCCTTTTAGTTTAAGTTATGAGCTTCTACTTGTTAAAGTTGAACTAACTCCAATAATATATTGTTAAATTTGGTACATGACATGTTTTCATGTGTTTTCAAGTGGGATAAGACATCTTATGAGTTGAGCATCACCCATGTCAAATCCCTAATTTATGATGTTAGCCATGAAATCATGTTGTCCCATCATGTTTTGACCATTCCCATGTTTATGTTCACGACTCTCATGTGTGTGATGGAATGCTTATGTTTTGGGTTCATGAACAATGATTTCCTACTATGTTATTAAAACTTTTATAATGCATTATTATCGTTATTATTTCCATTTAGTGCTGGTGGGTTATGAACACCTAATACCTATGTGTTTATTTGCATTTCATATCATTCAAGTGATAATTTTAGTTAAGCCATAAATATTATCATTTACTTAGTTGTTATGATTATGATTAGCAATATCAGTTTTTATGTTCAGTTGAACCTAAGTCAATGCCAATGTCAGCTTAGTCAGGAGTAGGATTTAGCACCGAGCCATCCTAGGGATAGAGGCTCACCTGTCAGTAGAGGGTGTGACCTATAGTAGCAATCCCTTAGTGCTAGAACTACGTAGGTAGCGTAAGTTTAGGATTTCTTCCTACCATTTAAGGGTTGGCACATATCTTATGAGAGCACCTACCAATATAGGGTTACTCTTTAGTTATTTGGCACACTAGTTTAGTATGTACACACAGCCAATGTTGGGGACCATTACACGGTATGGACACTCTTCAAACTAGGGTTACAGGTTGGACCCTAATTAGCTTACATCATGGCATGTTGGCTAGATAATATCTCCCACAGTTTTAGTACAGTATTCAGTGTATTTTCAGTTCAGGTTTTCTTGACTAAGTTTATAGACTTTTTCATATTCAATATAACATCTTTATGTCTTTCAGATTATACGTTATCTCAGAAACATAACAGATATAAACTTAGTCTTGCATTTTCCGATTTTAAATGTTCATGCATTCATGCGCAGTTACCCCATGCATTTCAGCCATTCTTCATCTCATATACCAATACATTTAAAGTACTAACCACATACTCTTTTTTGTGTGCTCAGTTTGTTGATCGTAATTAGATAGTGCAGCATTACGGCCATAGTAACAGTAGTGAGTCCTCATCCTTCTTGGACATACTATCTCTCTTTCAATTACTTTAGTATTTCATTATTTCCTATCAGTTAGAGTTAGTTGGGGGCTTGTCCCATTAACTCCTCAGTAAGTTTACAAGCTTTTAGAAGCTTTGACAGTCAGTTAAACAGTTAGTCAACTTTATTAGTTTTATTAGTCGTTTTCAGATAAACAATTTTTTTAATTATCTTCTGAGGTGTTTTAGACTTTTTATTAAGTTGTACAATTAGTATTCTGACTTGTAGTACTTTGTTAGTTTATCTTCTTCATATAAATTTTATTACTATTTTATTCAGTACTCACTGTAGGTACCAACTAATGGGTTAGCTTGTGGTCACTTGTGACCATAAGCACCATTGTTGCGACTAGGAGATAGTCTTGGTTCATTACAAAACTTGGTATCTGAGTGTAATATTTTAAAGTGTCCTAGAGAGTCTGTAAGATTCCTTAAGTAGAGTCTTATACATGGGTGTGAAGCGTGCCACACTTATGGATGTTAGGATACGAGATGTTTTAGGATAAGTTTCCATTTTTTCAGTGTTTATGTCATGTGAAAGAGCGTGATTTCTATTTAAATTCTCTTTCTAATTCATACTTTTTTTCGCTTACAGATAATACCTTTTAGGAGAAATAATGGAAGGAAGAACGAGGATCAGTCCACACCACCGCGTATTCAGGAAGATCCACTAAATGAACATACTTTTCATGTTGAGTTCAAGGATGCTTTCACATCCTTATCCCATTCGATAGCTGCTTATAGAAATTAGCAGTTTGTTGGCCCAGCCAATTTTGTCGCTAATACAGTTACATCTAGGATTTGGGATTTCACCCGATTGAATCCCCCTTTAGTTTTAGGATCCATATCTAAGAAGGATCTATAGGAATTTTTGGATATGGTTTAAAAGGTGACTGATTTCAGCGGCATCACTTTTAGTGAGAGTGCAAAGTTTCCTGGATGTTAGTTACAGGAAGTAGCTCATACTTGGTGTAGTTAGAAGAAGTAGGATAGAGGTGTTGAAGCAAGTCTTATAGAGTGGGAGGAGTTTTCCACGACTTTTTTACATTGGTTTTCCCTATAGAGTTGAAGGAAGCTAAGGTGACAGAGTTTATTAATTTGACACAAGGTAATATGAGTGTGAAGGAGTAGTCACTTACTTTCATTTAGTAGGCGAGTTATGCTCCCATAATGTTTATTAAGTAGATGGACTTATCTAGACTTATGGTCCATGCTCAACAGACTGAGGAAGAGAAGCTTAAGGATAAAAAGAGAAAGAATAAGAGGTCCAGTATTGGTAGTTTTAAATTTTCACAGTCAAGGTCAGAGGGTGGTAACCATTGACAGTTCTATCAGAAATTTTCAGCCCCATCTCTATCTTCAACTAGTGCACCAGTGCAAAATTTTAGGAATAATAATAGGATAGGGCACCAGGCTCTAGTCCCAGGGTAGTGTGGATAATAGTTGTACTAATCCCTCTTATTACACCCCGAAGCTTCATATTCTTTAGTGACTCCTTATATTATCAAAAATTTTTGTGACATTCCCAAAACTTTAGCAGAACCTTTCTCAATGTCTACCCTAGTGGGTAAATCTATTATAGCTAGATGGGTTTACAAAAATTAATCGATCATAGTATCTTAGAAAATTACCTTAGTAAATCTTGTGGTTTGGAGATAACTCTTTTGAAGTCATTCTTGGACTGGGTCGGCTCCACTCTTGCTATGATTTAGTTAACTATAGAAATAGAGTCATTCAGTTTTATTTTCCCAATGATCAATTTATTGAATGCAGGGGTAGTCCCTTAGTGCTTAGGAGTCAGATTATTTCATATCTCAAAGTAACAAAGATGATATCCAAAGGGTGTGTTTACCATCTTGTTTGAGTCAAAGACTATATCTCTGAGTCTCCCAGTCTCGAGTTAGTTACAGTAGTAAGGGAATTTCTAGATATGTTCCCTGAAGATCTTTGTAGAGTTTCTCTCGATAGGGGAATTGACTTTAGAATAGATCTCATCCTAGATACCTAGCCTATCTCTATTCCACCTTATAGAATGGCTCCAAGTGAGCTTAAAGAGTAGAAAAAGTAGTTGAAAGTTTTCTTAGGGAAGGAATTTATCAAGCCAAGTATTACTACTTAGGGTGCTCCAGCCTTGTTCGTGCGTAAGAAAGACGGTTCTCTCAGAATCTGTATTGATTACTGCTAGTTGAACAAAGTCGCAATCAAGAAATAATATCTTCTTCCCAAGATTGATGACTTGTTCGACTAACTTTAGGGTGCCATTTATTTCTCTAAGATAGATCTCAGATCTGACTATCATCAGTTTAGAGTCAGAGAATGTGACATTCTGAAGGCAGCCATCAGAACTCGGTAAGGTCACTTTGAATTTTTATTTATGTCATTTGGACTAACGAATGCCTCTAGAACTTTTATGGAATTGATGAACTAAGTGTTCAAGCAGTACTTGGACATGTTCACCAGTCTTAATTGATGACATTCTTGTCTATTCCCATAGTGAAAATGATTATGTAGACCATCTGAGAATTGTGTTCCAAACCCTTAGAGCTCATCAGTTGTTTGCAAAATTCATTAAGTAAACATTTTGGCTAAGATAAGTAGCTTTACTTAGCCATATTATTTCCTGTGATGGCATTAGAGTTGACCCTTAAAAAACTAAAGAGGAGAGAAACTAGCCCAGACCTGTATATCTATGAGCTATCAGGAGATTCTTGGATTTAGCTGGCTATTATAGATGGTTTGTTGAGGGGTTTTCTTATATTTAATACCTCGTGTTTTGATTAACTAAGAAGAAATTCAAATTTTAAGGTTCATATTTTTGTAAGAAGAGTTTTTAGGAGTTAAAGACTCAACTGTCCTCAGCCCAACTTTTGACCTTGCAAGATAGTTTGGATGGGTTTATAGTTTACTTTTATACTTCCATAGTTGGCCTTGGTTGTTTATAGGGGTAAAGTCATAGCCTATGCCTCTAGACAGCTTAAACCATATGAAAAGAATTATCCTACCCATGATCTTGAGTTGGCAACTGTAGTTTTTTCCTTAAAAAATTAGAGGCATTATCTTTATGGGGTTCATGTTGATGTGTTCACGGATCAAAAAAGTTTGCAGTATGCGCTTTTATAGAAAGAATTAAATCTTTAATAGGGAATGTGGCTTGAGTTCTTAAAAGATTATGATATAAGTGTGTTGTATAATCCAGGAAAGGCCATTATAGTGGAAGATGCCCTTAGTAGAGTTTCTATGGGTGTTGTTGCTCATGTTGAAGAGGAGAAGAAGAAGTTCATTTGGGAGGGTCATTAGCTTGCTAGACTAGGTGTTTGGTTGGGTAACTCAACTGAAGGTAGTGTATGGGTTCAGAGTAGTTCAGAATCATCTTTGGTCAACGAAGTAAAGAAAAAACAAGATAGGGATTCCAGTCTTGTTAAATTAAAGAAATCAGATAAAGATTAGAAAGTAGAGATTTTATCCCATATGGGAAATGGTGTATTGTGTTGCTAGGGCAGGTTATGTGTTCCATGTGTTGATCGGTTGAGGGAACAAATTTTTGAAGAAGTGCCTGGGGCAAGATACTCCATTCATCCTGGGGAATCCAACATGTACCGTGACTTACGGGAAATCTATTGGTATAATGGTATGAACAAGGATATTGTATAGTATGTGGCTAAGTATTCAAAATGTACGCAGGTTAAAGTTGAGCGCTAGAGGCCTAGTCATACATTAAAGGAGTTTAGTATCCCCACTTCGAAATGGTTATAGTGAACAAATCAACTCATTTCTTACGAGTTCATACTTTGTATTCAGCTAAGGATTATTCCAGGCTTTTCATGAGGTAGTTGGTTAAGTTGTAAGGGATTCCATTGTCTATTATATTAAATAGTGGTAATCAGTTTACCTCATATTTTTGGAAGGCCTTTCAGGAGGGTCATGGTACCTAAGTTCATCTGAGTACAACTTTTCATCCTTAGAGAGATGGTCAGGAAAATAGGACCATTAAGACCTTGTAGGACAAGTTGAAAACATGTGTCTTTGATTTAAAAAAAAGTTGGGATGACTACTTAGCTTTGATTAAGTTTTCCTAAAATAATATCTATCACTCCACTATCCAGATGGCTACATTTGAGGCTTTCTATGGGAAGAGAAGTAGATCTCTTATTAGTTGGTTTGAGACTGGTGAGGCTGCTTTGATAGGGCTAGATTCAGTATTTGATGTGATCGAGAAAGTTCAGTTGATTATGGAGAGGCTGAAGATAGCCTAAAGACATCAAAAATCCTTTGCAGATGTGAGAAAAAAAATCTTGAGTTTGATATTGGCGATTTAGTCTATTTGAAAATCTCGTCCACAAAGGGAGTGAAAAGATTTTGGAAGAAGAGGAAGCTCGATCACCATTATTTTCACCCTTATAGAATCTTGAACTATTTTGGGAAGGTTCTTATGAGCTACAGTTGCTTGCAGATTTAGCATCAGTTCATCCGGTGTTCCATGTTTCTTTGTTCAAAAAATACATTGGTGATTCAATTGTGGTTGTTCCCTTAGAAAGTATTGATGTTCAGGATAACCTTTCCTTCAAACAAGTTCAGTTGAGATTCTTGATCGTCAGATTTGTAGGCTAAGGAATAAAGAAGTTCCCTCGGTTAAAGTTCTATGTCGAAATCAGTCTGTTGAGGGACCTACTTCGGAAGCAAAAACAGATATGCCAGTGCGGTATCCGCATCTTTTGTCGATGAATTCAGACTCAACTTTAGGTAAGAGTGTTCTTCAGATTAACTCTTTTCATTCTCTAATTTAGTTATATATCTATTCTTAAGTCATATCATGTATCATGTTTTAGACCCAGTTATTAGATCATTTTTCAACTTATTAGTATTCAGTATAGGCTCTTAGTATTCTTAGTATCTCAACTTAATCAGTTTACTCCGAGGATGAATGATTCCAAGGAGAGATTATGTAACACCCTGCATTGTCAGTCTAGAGTTTGAACCGACGTTCCTCTGTTTGCAAACTCTAATACTAAGATTTACATTTGAATACATGAGTCATGACCTCTATCCCTGTGTCTGAATTTCTAATGAAGTGAAAAATTTTCATAGAAATCACTTAGCGCAAAGTTTAACTAAGAGCCTTTGATTCGGCAAAAAATTGGTGTTTGATTCCACAAAGGTTGACTTTAAACCTGTATAACTATTTATGTACATGGAATTTTCCATCTCAAGACCCAGCAAAGGATAGATAATTTAATTAGCTTTCCAATGATACTAGTTTTTTCTTAATTTGATACCCGAGGAAAATGTTGTAGTTTTTTTTATGAGAGACAGTAAGGGTTCGCGATTTTGCCGTGGCGTGTTGCTCTCTCCACGCGATATGGGGTGCAATGTGTTTATCTTTCCACATGATGTGGCACATGATATAGAGCTTATTACCCATATGTTTCAGCTTCTTAAGGGTCAAGGGGAACTTAAATCCTTTCCCTTCAGCCCTAATCGTCCATGGCAAAAATTAAAGCACTCAGAAGGGCATTATTGGCCCATATTTTTCAAATAAACTTACATAAAAACCCTATCTTTCCCTAGAACAATAATTCAAGAATCAAGTTTAAGAAATCCTCAAAGAATTCTCAATAATTCATTTAGTGAGGTATGTATGATGTTCATCCATGGATCCTTTTCACCCATGGAGTCCAAGAATCATCTTTTAGTTTAAATTATGAGTTTTTACGTGTTAAAGTTGAAACAACTACACGAATCTCATGTTAATTTTAGTACATGACATGTTTATAAGTGTTTTCAAGTGGGATAAGCCATCTTATGTGTTGAGTATTGATAATCCCATGTCAAATCACTAATTTATGATGTTAGCCATGCAATTATATTGTCCCATCATGTTTTACCCATTCCTATGTTTAAGTTTATCAGTCTCATGTGTTTGATGGAATGCTTATGTTTTTGGTTCTTGATCAATGATTTCCTCCTATGTTTTTAAAGATTTCATAATGCATTATTATCATTTTTATTTCCATTCGATACTGGTGGGTTATGAACACCCGATACCTATGTGTTTATTTGCATTTCAGATCTTTCAAGTGATGATTTCAGTTAAACCATAAATATTACCATTTATTTGGTTGATATGATCATGTTGAGTAATATCAGTCTTTATGTTCAGTCGAACCTTAGTCTGTACCAGGTTAGTTTAGTTAGGAGTTAGATTTAGCTTCGAGTGAATCTAGGGATGGGGGCTCACCTTCCAGTAGAGGGTGTGACCCTTAGTAGCTATCCCTGAATTCTAGAATAATGTATCCAGCGAAGGTTTGATATTTCTTCGTACCAGTTGAGGGTTGACACATATATCATGAGAGCACCTACCAGTATAGGTAACTCCTTATTCCTTCGGGATTCTAGTTTAGTGAATCCACACAGCCAGTGTTAGTCCCTGTAGCACGATACTGATACCCTTCCAAATGGGGTGACAGGTTGGACCCCAATTATATTAGATCAGGGCATGTCAGTTAGCTGATACATCTCACTGTTTCAAACAATATTCAGTGCATTTTTTAGTTCAGGCTTTCTTGACTAAATGTACAGATTTTCTAATATTCAATTTTACAGCTTTGAGTCTTTCAGATTACAAATTATCTCTGTAATGTAATAGATATACTCATAATCTTATATTCTTAGATAATACATTTTCATGCATTCATGTAAAATTACCCCATACTTTTAAGCATGTTCTAATCTCAAATACTAGTATATTAAAAGTATTGACTGCATACTCTTCTTTGCACTATGATTTCTTATATCATAGGTTTGAATGCTCAATTTCCCGACCGTATTTAGCTAGCCCAGCATGACAGCACCAGCAATCGTGGGGATACCTCATCCTCTGAGCAAATTTTATCTGTCATTTAGTTACATTAGTATTTCATTATGTTATGTAGTCAGAGTTAGTTGGGGGCTATCCCATAAACTCCTTTGTCAGTTTAAAGGCTTTCGGACGCTTAGACAGTTAGTTGGATAGTTAGTCAGCTATATCAATTTTATTAGTGGTTTTCAGATTGACGGTTGGTTTATAGTATTTTGTCAGGGGTTTCAAACTTATGATTAAGTCATACAATCAGTATTTAGACTTGCAGTACTTTATCAATTTATTTTCTATGCAAATATTTTATTAATATTTTATTCAGTGCTCACAGTAAGTACCAACTCATAAGTTTGCTTGTGGTCACTTGTGACCGTAAGATCTATTGTCACGACTAGGTGGTAGTCTCGGGTTGTGACAACATACATAGAAATATGAGGCTATGGTAGTCCCATTTATCCCTTCCTTCATTGTTCATTTTGTGTAGTCGTTACTATACCTTTTTTAATACTATATATCTTTGTTTTGCTCTTTATTCATATATTGACCTTAGATATATGGTATAGCATTGACGTATATTGAATGTAGATAGAATAGGATATTTCACCCAGATACTTCCTTAGTATTTTTATGTTACCCTCTTAGACATGAATAGGATAGTTGTCCCTTATTATTCACATTGACTTGTTATATGATTTCAGGACTCATTAGTGTAGATTTTGTTCTATTTATATGTTATGTATATCTCCTTTATCTTTAGAGCTCAGTTGGTAGTTGCATACTGAGTATTTTTCATTAGGTACTCACACTACACTTTTGCAGCCTGCAGATCATAGTTCGAGTCATCACCGTTAATGTGTGCATTATACAGAGCAGCCTTGGTTCAAAGACTTAGAGTGATCTCCTGAGGTTTGGATTATAACTTCTCTCTCTCTCTCTCTTATGTATTATCCTATTCTTTAAGTTATTCGGAGATAAGTTGTATCAGTGTATTTCTCCTGATAATTCATTTTTGTACTCTTTTTATGTTAGAAACTCTTGTACTGCTACCACTAGGTTTTGGGATTCTTCTATTTATTTATCTTTATTTCATATATCCAGCATTTTTTTCCTTATATTATTGAGTATTTGTCACTAGCAGTTCTGGACTATGGGTTCGCTTGCCTACTAGTGGGTTATGCTAGGTGCCATCTGATCCGCCAACATTTCAATTCCTGAAACTATTTTCTTTGAACATTCCTTCCCTGACAGCTTGGTACGATAGTGGCTTTGAGATACGGTCATAGGAGTCCCTCGTCAAACATGCTTCATAATTATCTCCTATGATATATCCTCTTATTGACATCACGATGACATAGTAGGATCGTGGTCAAATCCCACTGTCATGGAATAGGTTCATTTGATGTAATTTCTATCCAAATCCAACGCTCCACTTATCAAAATCTAGTTGACCTGGAAGCACCTCAAAACACATCATATCCAATAAAAATACCTTCATATTTGAAAATATTCATAATCTTAAGCATCTAAAGTGTCATAAGTTTACATGACATCAACATCCTCAACTTAGAATATTTGCTTGTCCTCCGGCAAACAAATACTATAATGTCATGATTCTTTACCAAAAGAGAACTAAGATAACTATGTCAGACATATTTTTGTAAAACTAGTTTAAGCATGCACTACTCAAATATTTATGTTCCACACCCTCTAATATCATCAAGACTCATCACATCCATTATACACACAAACCTTCAACCGTAACAAATGAGAATCAAGTAATGGAATCACTTTATCAAGAACAACCAAACACTTAAACTAATGATACAACCCAAACGAGTAGAAACCATAACACAACTTCTATTCCATCATGTCAAAGATGTCCTTATAACTTAGAATGCAATGATTGTTCAAACAAAAACTAAAAATAATCTCTCACTTTCAAAAAGATTAAATCATTTGCGTTTTATACCATAGGCTTGCCCTTATTTTCTATGCCTTGTTTTCAAATAATTAGGATTGGACAGCTATAGGAATTTAATCGTCTTGTAATATAGTCTCGATGATAGGTATGGCACATATGGTAAAGTAACTAACCCTTAATGGCACCTCACTATTTTTTATTCCACTTTTCCTACTTTTTTTATTCCTCTCCTTTGTTTAACTTTTTCAGACTTAGGGTGTGGTTTTATTTTAACATTTTTTCTCTTTTATTTAATTTTTCTTTTTCTTTTATTTTTTATTTTCCTTTTTTTCCTTTTTTCCTTTATTTTATTTCACTCCATACTGCATTGAATCCTTTATTGGTTTTGTTAATTCTTTTTCATAACAAATATTTTACACACCCCTATGATATCCACAGTCAATTTAAGCTATTTAACTTAGTTAAGGTGAATAGTGTCCAATGAGGGACCAAGGCCAAAGCAGGGTCAATATAAAATTTAGGAAGGTGAATAGGATAGTTCAATTAAATGGTCTATTAAGGCTCAAATTTGGGATCAAGGATGTCTCATTATTATGATACTTTAGGATTTTTAGGATTTTAGTGGAATAATTGAATAATTTCCTATGATACTTTACTGACCTCCTATCCTACCACATCAGTGAGACTAATCAGGTATGTTTTAGAATGCACACAAATACCGAATAGGTAAACCTCACACTCACTTGGCTTAGGGATATCATTCAATCACTACTTATCTAATTCATGCCAATTAGGCTAAGGTTATCAATCCATATTTCAAATGTCATAACAATATCCTATCATTGGTTATATTTCTTATAAGCACACAATACAACACAATATTCCAAAAAAATTTAAATCATTCTAAATATGTTTTCATGATTTTTTTTCTTTCACTTCCCCAAGTTCTCTTATTTATCAATAACTTAAACACCAACAAAAATCCTCAATTGTGATACACCCCTACCCCAACTTTAAAATCATATAACCTCCCCATTGAAAAATATAATATTATGGTAAGTGACAAACCTGAGGCACACTAGACATCAGTAGTTATCTAATCAACAGGGGTTGTAGATGAGATCCATCTAGCATTCTCCACTCTTATTGCCTGGATTGTGGCTGGGCCACCAGTGGTGGTTGGGGCACTCAATGGTGTCTTAGGGAAAATCTTCTTACCCCTTCCAATCATTTACCTCAACAATTTGTGGGTTGCAACTCCCTTAAAAATATATACCATAGAGGTCAAGCTCACTGTCCTACACTTATTTTTCTTCTCACATTTGTGTATCCTTCCCCTATTTTTAGGCTACAAATCGTACATCTTCTAATCCATATTTGTGTCATCCACCTAAACCATAGGGGCCTAAGTATAATGTTTTAGGACCAGATAATCTACTTCCACCTTTAGGATAGTAAAATAAGGCATAAGTGGTGGTGGTGGTTGTACAAACTAGGTAGTCTACTATGTCAGCTCATTGACCGCTTTATTCAATTCAACCTTGTCATTCTTAATTATGGTCAGGATAGGATCATGGATATCCTCATTTATAGCCATTATCTGGCTCTCAAATTTATCAAAATGAGTTTGGACCACCCATGCAACCACTTTTATATCATTATCTACATAAGGTTTTACCCATACATCCAACTTTTATATCCGAGTATCATACAACAACTAATTATACATGATCTACTCTAGGTGAGTTATGGGGATCAGTGTGTAATCAATAGGCACAAATAGAATAGCACACAAAAGTACTGTGGCCTACTGAGAAAAGAATGAAATAAAATAAACTCATATGCTAGGATATCTTTAGCTATGGTGCCCCCACTACCTCTGAATGTAAATAAAAGGACCCCAGGATTAATATATCAAGGTCATTAAATCCTTTCACAAAGAAATATACATGTCCTTTATTAACTAGATAGATTTTTCAAACTCTTCAATAGTTGATACCCATGAATCTTGTAGCAATACTATGACAAGACATGTAAATGGAAAAGTATTACTAAACTATTACACTTTTACACAAATATTTTCTACAATGATGTGATGAATGTTCATTTCCATCAATGCCAAAAGGATGCTACCAGGCATACATTAGGAGAACCTAATATGTTTTCTATAAAGTGATATATGATTCTGAACAATCGATCACCAAGCCTTGGCAAAAAATTTAAAAGTATGATTGTAGATTTTTTTCTCCGTTCACCCAAAATCCATTCTTACCTACTTCTGCAATGTGGTCTACCAACCACTTACAATTCATAACCTTTTCATTAATGGGATAATTCTTCACCCTCTTCAAATTATTCATTAACAAATCATATTCTAGAGCCTACACCACTAGCTCAAAAGTGTTCCTAAATAAAACATAAGAGATGGCCTTGAAGAAAATATAAATCTCATGGTCTCTCACCCATACTATCTCTAGCCTAGGAAACTTTCTTTTGTCCTTGTCTTTACCCAAGGACGCCATGTTCCTAAGAATCATTGTATAGTTGGCATAAAACTCCCATATCATTTTTGAACAAAAATGATGGAGTGGCTTAGTCATCCACCCAAACTCATACCTCATAAATACCTAAACTACTTTTGGGATTGGCCATAATAACTCAATTAATAAGTGAGTCTCTTCCTCTATAATCCACTTTTTTTTTCAATTAGTTCAGTGAAACCCCATTAATACAGAAGTCCCAAGCATTAGGCACAATGCACTACCTCAGGTCTAAACCATTTTGAGGAACATTAGCAGTAAGTCCCTCAAAGGATTTTGTATTACCCTCTGCCTCCTCCTCTGAGGAATTTATCTCTTCAATATTCAGACTCATGTTTTGAGGTTCAAGATGTGTTTTTGGGTGCCCACTTTAGTGAGATACCCTTCTGTATCTGCTTGTGGTTTTTGAAGGCATAGTACATATAAAAAAAAGTATTAGTCTCACTATTAAAGTGACAATATATGTTTAGGAATCTTCTCAGATAATCCTACCTACGATCATTTTATGAGTGTATGATCATACCTTCAATCTGATAAACTGTTTGCTAAAAAAATTGAGGAGTAAGATAATCCTTCATACTGCCCGTAATTCTTTATGGTCATGTTTGGCAGATAAGTGGAATCCTATTCCATACAGTAGCTAATATGGGGAAGTAAAAATTGGGGTCTTAAATGTTTTCTGATAGGCCTATAGTGCATCATCTAACTTTTAAGGAAAATCCTCTCTATTAGCATTCATAGTCTTTTCAAAAATGGACTTGATCTCATTATTGGAGACCTTAACTTTCCCACTGGTCTGAGGATAGTTAGGTGTTTCCACCTTATATTTTACATTATATTTCTCAAGGAAGGATTTGAATAGATAATTGCAAAAGTTTAAGCCCCATCACTAATGAATACCCTTGATATCTCGAATCTGCAAAATATGTTCTTTCTCAAGAATGATGTGACACTCCTTCCTTTATTTTTTTGAAGAAAAATGGCTCCACCCATTTAAAAATATAGTCAACAACCACCAAAATATATTTTATACCATGCAATCTCACAAAAATGACTATGAAGTTAGTATCCTATACATGAAACAACTCAATCTAAAAAATAATGGTCATTGGAAGATCTTGCCTTTGTGATACATTTCCTTGCCTTTGGCACGGGTCATATTCCTTAGCATAATCGTGTGTATATTTTTAAATGGTGGGATAATAGTATCTATATTACAAGATCTTGTTCACTGTCCATGCACCACCACCATGACCCCAAACTAGTGATGAGTGACATGCCTCTAGGATACTCATCTTCTAAACTTCAGGAACAAATCTCCAAACTAGTCAATCTATACAAGTTCAAAACTAGTATGACATAGCCAAAAAGAACTTTCTCACATCTAGCATGAATTTCTTATCTTGTTGAAACTATAGGTCTTCAGGAACCACATCATTTATGAAATAATTCACAAAGTTTACATACAATGGAATCATATCTTGTAATATGTGTAGTACTTAATCGTTGAGAAAAGTATCATCAATATCAAGCTCACCCTTTAGTTTCAGCATGACCTCTTCGTCTAGGCATGATTAGTGGTTGGCCACTTGATTATCAAACCCCTTTCTATCCATGATCGCAAAGTTATATCTTACAATAAAAGTACCTAGTGAATCAACCTTGGTTTCACATCCTTCTTTTCCATGAGGTACCTAAGAGTTGTGTGGTCAGTAAGCACAATCACTTTCATTTGAATCAAATAAGTTTAAAAAATTTCAAGTGCAAATAACATATCAAGCAACTCTTGTTTAGTAATAGTATAACATTTTTTGTCAGGGTTTAGTGCTTTACTAGCAAAGTAGATGGACAGAAGACTTATCTCGCTTTTGGCCTAGGAATGAATCTAGTGCTACACCATTAGTATCACACATAACCTCAAATAGCAAGGACCAATTAGGAGACACAATAATAGAGGATGAAAATTAGCTTCTCTATCAATCACCCAAATGCCTTTAGACATTATCATCAAACACAAACTTCATCTCCTTGTCCAATAACTTACACAAATGATTTTCAATTTTATAAAAGTCCTTGATGAATCTTTGGCAGAATCCTTCATGCCCAAAAAATTATGAATACCTTCCATAGAAATTAGTGGAGAAAACTTCTCAATAAACTTAATCTTCTCCATGACAACTTCAATCTGCTATTTTAAAATCTTATTGCCAATCATTATTCCTTTTTTCACCATGAAGTAAATTTTCTCCTAATTTAGGACTAAATTGTCATCATCATATCTCTTCAAAACATTTTCAAGATATGCCACATAATTTTCAAATGAATCAACAATAGAAGAGAAATCATCCATGAACACCTCAATATTGTCCTCAACCATATAAGAAAAAAATTTACATCAAGCAACAATAAATGGTTATGGGTGCATTACATAGACCAAAATGTATCCTCTTGATTGTGAGTACCCCATATGGACAAGTGAAAGTGGTATTCTCTTATTCTTTGATAGTAATAGAAATTTTATTGTTACCCAAATAACCATCAAGACAATAATACAATCCTCTACTAGAAAGATTCTCTAATACCCAAACTATGAAAGGAATAAAAAAGTTATACTTATTGGTCCATGCATTAAACTTGCTATAGTCCATAGAAACATGACAACTAGTGACTAGCCCCATAGGAATATAGACATTCTTCTTGTTTGGAAGCATAGTAATTCCACACTTCTTCAAAACATATCAAACAAGGCTTACTTACTTAATTCCTATAATCAAGTAAACTACTCCCAGGTCAAAACACTTGATGATTTCTTTCTTCAAAACCTTTAGCATAAGCAGAATCAACATCCATTGATTCTCATTACTAGAAACATAATCCAACTCAAGATTGATTTTGTTTGTACAAATTCTAAGTGGGATCCAAATAATATCAAACATGGACCATCTAATGGATCTCCTGAACCTCTTCAAAATAGAAACAAAAGGCCTCAACTTGTCAATCTACTATATAAAGTACAATAATAACCAATAAAGTATTATTGTATCCCAATTACAGAATAAATATAAGATGGAAGTGATTTGAGATTTAATACTAGAGACTCCTCAATAGAAGGATGTGCTGGTGTGGTTACTTTGTTCGTCATATTAAGATCTCACATTTTTGATACATAACTATATGAATCCCTACCATAAAGTATGTTCACTGTTATATCATAACTTTAAATATCACTACCCTTAAAATTCATTATTATTTTTGGAAGGGCCTTGATTCAAAGCCTCTCCTCAATAGGATCTGCCAAATCATCATCACCGAATGTATCTATCATATAGATCACACATATATCCTTTGGATTTTTTATGGACTGACATTTATTAAAGTTAATTTGTGTGTTATTCAACAAAAACATTATTTACCCAGTCTTTATATGAAATAATGCATGTGAAATTGCAAGGGATGGCCTCCACAAAATAATGCAAACCTCAAAATCAACCTCACAGTTAAGAATGACAAAATTAGATGGAAATATGAATGATGAACTATCACTAAGACATCATACAAGATGCCCATTGACTTTTTAACGGTATGGTCTACTATGAGAAGTCTCATCAAAGTAGGTTTGAGTGACAGCAATAGCTGCATCAAATAAATGCTAGCACCCAAATCACCGAAATCCTTTGAAAAGTGACAGACCCAATATTGCATGGGATCGTGAATTCTACAGGGTCTTCCTCCTTCTCAACTAAAGACCTAGAGGCTATTTAACTATATAGGTACAAACTTAAAATGGTATCATAAATTATTATCCTCTTCTTAGTCACCAGGTCCTTCATAAACTTTGTATAACTTGACATTCGCTCAAGGTCCTCAACTAAAGGGATATTCACCATCAACTCCTTAATATAGAAATAAAATTTTGGTACTTTCCTCTTTTTTCCTTCTCTATCAATATCGAAATAAAATTTTGGTACATTTTCTTTTTACTTGCTTTTTCGATCTTTGAATAAACGGAGGAGGCCATAAAATTGGAGACAATACTTTTGGTACCTCTTTACCCTTCCCCATTCTTACCTTTACCACATGATCATCAACTAGAGGTTTTTAAATTGCATTCCCTTCAACCACTATATATTCATATTTTGTAATATTCCTATCATGAAAGATCACTGGTTCTGCCTCATTATAGGACCCCGTAAAGTCCTATCCTATTTCATTCCTCATTAAGATTTATTCTCATTTTTTCTCCATGGTATTTCAATGGTCTCAGTTTCAATCTTTTCAGCCTTAGATTGTTAATTTTTTAATTGATTCATGATCAAGAATATCTATAGGTTATCTCCAGTGAGTTTCAGAATTTGTGGACATGATTTGAGACATGTTTGGATGATCAAAACAGCAACCCAATGCTATCTAATTGCATTGCATTAGCTATCGCATTATCATTATCAACAAGGCGCATCTGTAATCATGCCAATACCATCGATGCAGTGTGTTGCCTGTCACATCACTGAGCACTTTTTGCTTACTAAATTATAAGTTGTGTGACCGAAAGAGTCATTTTCCACCATATTAACCCACCTATATCACGAAATTAAGGATCCAAAAGGGAAAATATACTCATATTTTCACGTATTCCATGATGAATAAATCACTAGTTTCTTCAAGTTCAAGTCCAAGTTTCAAGAATTGACCAACGATTCTTACAAATTCAACAATCAAGGTATGTTTAGGTGTTCATCCGTGGGTTTCTTCCACCCTTGGAGTTCAAAAATTCTTCTTTTTAAAACATATATTATAATTTATATTCTTGAATGGAATTTTGTTTATGTATGTGTTGTTGTGTGGGTTTCGAGTCAAGAATATTTTGAGTTTCATGTAGATGAACTAGAATATGTAACCCTCATGTTAAATCCTTGAATTGTGATGTTGCATATGATAGTCATGACATTCATATATTACTCATTCTCATGTACAAGATTTATGCATCCTAGGTGTTTAACAAAATGTTTACATGGAGGAATTAAGCATGATAAATGTGTGATACTTTTAAAGTTGAGATATGGTCAAATTATCTATTCTATTAAGTCTAGGGGATATGAAATACCCAAAATTTAGATTTTTATAGAGTCTCTAGTGGAAGTAGAATGATTCTATAGTATCCCAAACAACACTAGTTAGTCAGTCAACAAAATCAGTGTGAGTTCGATCAAGCCTAGTATTGTCTAGTGATTAGCTAAGTGTCAATTTAGTTGGGAGTAGGATTCAACATCGAGTGAACCCAGGGATGGGGGCATTCCTGCTAGCAGTGGGTTTGACCATTAATAGTTGAAAGATCTATGAAACCAGTGTAGGGTAAATCTTCTTTCTATCAGACTAGGGTTGATATAACTATATATATATTTCATGAGCCTTTCTACAAAATTAGGGTTGACCCAGCTAATATTCGTAACTGATGGCATGGTGCTAACACCCTTCAAACTGGAGTTTAAAAGTTGGACCCCAAATCTATCCATAATTGGGGTATGTTAGTTAAATGATAACTCCCATAGTTATAGTTTTAGTATTCAATATTAAGTAATCAGTATCCAGTATTCAATATTTAGTAAAAAACTCAATTCAAGTCTACACGACAATGACTTATAGTTATCAATTATTCCGTTATCAGAAACTTAGTACTTCAGCTTCAGACTAATTCAGAGAGATGACATATTCTTGGTATTGCATGTTCAATACTTACAGTAGTCCCAATCTTGTATATACTCTTATCTAGTTATTTTATGTTTTTTAGTGATTATTCCTATGCACGTGAACCTATGCTTATCAGCCTACCCTCACCTAGCAGACCAGTATATTCAAAGTACTGACACATACTATTTTATTGTGTTATGATATCTCAAATAATAGGTTTAGATGCTCAGGTTTATGACTGTACCTAGTTAGATCAGTCTATCAGCCACAACTATAGTAGTGAGTCCTCATTTATCGAAGATGTGAAAATCATTAAACTATTTTATTATTAATAGTATTTCAGTTACTATCAGACAATAGTTGGAGTTAGTTGGGGCCTGTGCCATCAACTTTTTTATTTTAGATGCTAGAGGCTTTTAGACACTTTCAGTTTATAATTATTCTACAAATATACTTAGTATTAATCCAGTTTTATGTAGCTGATAGCATTTTTAGTTTTACTTCTGCATATGTTTCATGATTATTATTCAGTTCTCATA
Source organism: Capsicum baccatum var. pendulum (assembly GCA_030864225.1). NCBI lineage: Eukaryota > Viridiplantae > Streptophyta > Magnoliopsida > Solanales > Solanaceae > Capsicum > Capsicum baccatum. The sequence goes on from CM061557.1 coordinate 125,977,512, forward strand.
ACAAGTACCAGTCATGGGTTAGCTTGTGGTCCTTCATAGTCGTAAGAATTGTGTGACTCCCAGGGTGTGGTCTCGGGGCATTACAAACTTACTATCAGACCCTAAGGTTCTAAAGTGTCCTAGGAAGTCATTAAGTAGCATCAAGTAGAGTCTTGTGCATGGGTATATAGCGCGTCATACTTATGGATAAGTGGCTATGAGGCATTTTTTGGAAAATTTCCTTCTTTTAGTATTCATATCATGTGAGTGAGCATGTACTCAAGTTAAAATATCTGTCTAATTCCAATATTCCTTCCATTTACAGAATATATCTCCTTATAATAATAATGGAAAAAGAGCTGGAATCCAACAGGCACCCCTGACTATTCAGAAATATCCCCTGAATAAGCACGTCTCTCCCTTCAAATTTAGAGCTATATTTAGTACCTTAGCTAATTTAGTAGTTTCTCAGAACAATCTACAGGCTGTTGTCCTATTTGTACTTTTGATTCATGCTTAGCAGACCTATAGAAGGGAGTATAGAAAGAAAGAGAGAAAGAATAAGAGGGCTAGAACAAGTAATTTTAAGCCTAGGTTGAGGGGTAGTGATCGCTTCCAATCCCATCAGATATTCTCAGTGCCAGCTCTTCCTTCAGCCAGTGTACCAATGCTAAATTAAAGAATAATAGTCGAGATAGAGCACTAGGCTCTAAGTCATAAGGTTGTGGCAAGGGCGTTCATACTAATCTGCTTTACAAAGAATATGGTATGAATCATAAAGGTGTGTGTAGAGCCGACGGTGATGTGTATTTTAGGTATGTCAAGCCAGTCCACAGAGTTAAAGATTGCCTAAAGAGTGGTTAGCAGGGCTGGTCTAACCGTCCTCCAGTATCATTCTATCACTTGACTCAGAAGGGTGTTTTCGCTTCCAGTGCTAATAGTGGTTAGCATCAGAATAGATTATATATAATTTAGTCCTGACAAGATTAGCAATGTTCTCTTGATGTTGTTACGGGTATGTTATCTGCCATTCATTTACATTTTTATTCCTTGTTAGATCCTGGAGCTAATCTTTCTTTTATAACCCCTGATGTAGTTGTCAAGTTTAATGTCAGTCCTAAAACCCTAGAAGAGCCCTTCTCAATATCTACCAGTGGGTAAATCTATCTAAGCCAAATGGGTATACAAAAATTACCCAGTTACAATATCCCAGTAAATTACTTCAGTTAATTTCACAAATAAAGTGGTTAAATTTCAACTTCTTAATAAACCAGTCGGTGAATGAAGGGGTAGTACCTCACTTCTTAGGAGTAAGATGTGATTTTTGATTCCTTTTTGGAATCATATGACCGCTTAGGATCTAAAATTAGAAGCATAACACCAGGAGTTTAGTAGCAGTAGTAGAGTTGGGATAGTGTTATCCGGATTGAGCAAAGTATGTATTCCATGGGGGATAGTTGTATGAAAGGTGAATCAGTAGGCTTGAAATAGTGTATGCAAGAATTTACATCTGGCAATTCAAAATTATGTGTTTCTAATGTTGGTGTAGTGGTAATTCTCAAGGTGTTATGAAAATAAAGTTTTGAGAAGTGATAATTGTAGGTTATAATGAATGTAATATGGCTCATTGAGGGCTTAAGGATATCCATGTTAACTATTAGAATCTAAGTTTGAACCTTTGAAGATTGAACTAATAGAAGGAATGGTTGAGAATTCTAAGTTAGTCAATTCTTAAGTTGTTACATGATGTATTTGGGGCTATATAAAGTTACTAGTTCTATCTCAGAAGAAAGTATCAGCCATAGGGTTTTACACTTTTAAGTGCAGTCTTTCAAGATGAGTTTAGTGTTTATTAGTATTGTTAGAATGATGGCTTTAAGCTTAGGGAGATATGGAAGAACAAGTGACAAAGTCAGGCTCTCAGATTGTAGTAATGATGCCTGTGTGTTATAAAACAATACTAGGGAGGGAGATACCTGACCCATGCTTATTTTAGTATTTTTACTTTAGTCATTACGATATCTACTCATTCCTTACCTATCAACTCTATGATCATATCTCATATTCATGCACTTTTCATAGAATTATGTATGTTCTAAGTCCCTCATATGAGGAGTTTTAGTCTTCTTAGCAGTGTGAATCATTTTCCATGAATTCAAAAATTCAAAACTAAGGTCATGCATCTTATGACTCATGTGGTCATGCTTTACAGTATGCTCAGTTCCAGTACTCATGCAACACTCCTAATGATTAGTGAAATTCAGATTATGTTATGTATATCCTCTGTTTTGGTCTCATGATTAATCCATGATATTGATATTTTATTCCCCAGGTCTCTTTTATGTGTCAAGTTTTGTATAGTGTTAATCCATGCTTCAGGTCCTCAGGTTTTAGCCTTTGAGTCACTTTTCCTTAGAATATGATGTAGTGATGAGCAATTGCTTATATGGGAAGAGTAAATGTTTCATGTTAAGGAAATATTGTTTCATGCTTGATTTACTCGAGACTGTGGTTATGAAGATAGACTTTAATGTCAATTTGGTGTGTAAGAGATTGTATTTAGTTGTTGAATAGGAATAAGAATTATTCATGAGATAAGAGTTTTTGAAAATGCAGGGTGGGTTGAATTCATGATTTAGACTAGTCTTACATTATTATGTGGGCATTTCGTAGATTTGAGTAGGCTTGTACATATTGGGAGAATTTAGTCCAGCTTAGACTTCAATAGGTAGAGTTATCAGTGCCCATGTGAATATTTTCAGTAGTCTTAGGTGAAGTGTAGTATTAAAGTAGAAGGTATAGTTGAGAAAGTATTCAAGGAGTATGTCTAAGATTGAAAGATAGTAGTTACAGTGCATAGGGCCTAGTAGCTCTATCCTAGTTGATGTTTCACAGGCATGTGTTTTATATTACAGAATTTTAGCTTTGTTGTGATTTCTTATTCAGACCATGCCTAAGATTTGTTGTTCCCTCAAAGTCATTAGAACTTCTTAGAAAGAGTGTTGAAGAAATACTCTAGTTAAGTATAAGTTTTAGTATGAGTTAGTCTATATAGCCTGTAATTCAGATTAGCGGTTCGACAGAAAAATTTCTATGGTTTTTCCATCTTTCGATCTAAACTTACTATTTGAAGTTTCATCAATATATCCCTTCCCAGAAATAGTTAGTTCTCATCTATGGAAATTGTGAATCTAGTTCAGTTCATGTATCATATTACAGATCCCAGATAGTCAGTCATGATTAAGTCTGTAAGCGTTCCATGCATCATCTTTGTTTTTCTTGTATTTCAATCAAGTCAGTATCGTTTGGGGGACTAACTATCCCAAGGGGGAGATGTAATACCTCTAAGATTTTTATGTACTAAATCTCTCATATTTTCTTCATGAAACCAGATCCAGCCGGAGGTAATGGTTACTCATAAGTTGACTCTCTCATTCCTATCTCAGCCTTATAATCATTCTCATGTCACTACATATGTTCAACCAATTAGTTCAATTCATGATATCCAGTTCATGCATCATGTTTTAGACTTAGTTATGATCTCATGTTACCATGCATGCGTGCTTAGTAAATGATCTTAGATACTTCAGTATTCTTGACTTAAGGTAACAATTTTCCTTTGAATTTCTTCTTTCCATACTCAGTTAAAGTTGTATATCATTCTAATATCATTCATCCATTCACAAATCAGTTCAGTCATGTGTCACATCTCAAGATTCAGTCATGTTTCAGCTATGCACGTTAGTATAATCATAGTACCTCAGTGCCTCTAAACTTAATCAGTCTTATACAAAGAAGATTCTTCCCAAGGGGGAGATAATGTAAGACCCCGTAAAGTCCTAGCCCATTTCCATCAAATAGCATGCCAAAAGAGGTCTCAAACTTAGAAAATTTTAGCTAAGTGTTAAGACTTAGTCTTATTTTTAGGACTTAGTCTCATTTTTGGCCTCGATATTTCAATGGTCTCATTTTTGATCTTTCCAGCCTTACATTATTGATCCCTATTCATGATCAAGATTATCTATAGGTCATCTTGGGTGATTTTTGAAATTTTCTACATCGTTTGAGACACGTTTGGATGACCAAAACAGCTAGCCAATGCGATCAGGATGCATCACATTGGCTATAGTATCATCACCATCGGAGCAACACTTTGGGAATCGCCTCGATACCATCGACACGGTGCATTGCCTGTCGTATCACTAGGCATTTTTTGCTTACTAAATTATGTGTTGTGGGGGAAAAAGAGTCATTTTCCACCCATCTTAACCCATTTATATTACAAAATTAAGGATCCAAAGGGGAAAAAATACTCATCATTGAACAAATTCTATCAAGAACAAAGCCCTAGTTTCTTCAAGCTCAAGATCTAGTTTTAAGAATTCACAAACAATTCTAACGAATTCAACAATAAAGGCATGTTTAGGTGTTTATATTTGGGTTCTATCCACCCTTGGAGTTAAAGAATTTTTCTTTTTAAAGCATAGTTTATGATTTAAATTTTTGAATGGAATTTTGTTCATGTATATGTTGTTATGTGGGTTTCAGGTCAAGAATATTTTGAGTTTCATATAAATGAACTAGAATGTGTGTTGATTTATGTAACTGTCATGACAAATCCTTGAATTGTTATGTTGAATATGGTAGTCATGACAATAATATATTGCTTATTCTTATGTACAATATTTATGCATCCTAAGTGTTTGACAAATTGTTTATGTTAAGAAATTAAGCATGATAAGCTATGTGTGAAACTTTTAAAGTTGAGATATGGTCCCTTATTTATACTTTTATGTTTTAGGGGTATTCAATACCCAAAATTTAGTTGTTTAGCTAGTCTCCAATAGAAGTAGAATGATTCTGTAGTATCCCAAACTGTAGTACACAGTTGGTCAATAGAAATAGTGCAATTTCAGTCAAGCCTAGTATAATCTATGATCAGTTACGTGTAGATTATGTTCGGGATAGGATTCAACATCGATCGAACCCAGGGATAGCGGCATTCCTACAAGAAGAGGGTTTGATCCTAAATAGCAGTCCCTGTATTACAAAACTACACAGCAAGCTTAGGTTAAATTGTCTTCTTGTTCGATTAGGGTTGCCGTAACTATATAAACCTAATGAGTCTTCCTGCTAGATTAGAATTGACCCAGCTAATCTTAGTAACCAATGGCACAGTGCTAACACCCTTCCACCTAGGGTTATAGGATGGACCCTAAATCAGTCCATAATCGGGGAATGTCAGTTTGATGATAACTCCCTTAGTTATAGTTTCAGTATTCAATATTTAGTAATCAATATCTAGTATTCAGCATTCAGTACAAAACTCAATTCAGTTCTACACAATCATGACTTACAGTTATTAGTTAATCAGTTATCAAAAACTCAGTACTTCAGCTTTAAATTAATTCAAATAGACGATATATGTTTGGTATTGTATGTTTAGTACTTAAAGTAGTCCCTATCTTGCATATACTCTCATCCAGTTATTTCATAATATTTACATATTATTCTAATGAATGTGAAACCATGCATATCTGTCTAATTTTAACTAGCATACCAATACATTCAAAGTACTGACGCATACTCTTTTTTTGTGCGATGATGTCTCATATCAAAGGTTTAGAAAGTTGGGTTTCTGACCATATCTTGTTAGATAAGTCTATCAGCCGTAGCTATAGTAGTTATTCCTCATCCATCGAGGACGTGACACTCATTTAGTTATTTTACTATTTATAGTATTTTAGTTTTTCAGTTATTAACAGATAGTAGTTGGAGTTAGTTGGGCCCTATCCTATCAACTCTTTTATTTTAGATGTTAGAGGCTTCTATACACTTTCACTTAGCACTTATTCTACAAATGTACTTAGTATTGATCAAGTTTTATGAACCTTATGTCATTTTTAATGTAGCTTCCTCATATGTTTTATGATTATTATTCAGTGCTCACAATAGGTACCCTTCATGGGGTAGCTTATGGTCTTTTAGGGGTGTAAGCACTGTGTAACACCCAGGGAGTAGTCTCGAGACGTTACACTCATCCTCGACACTCACAACTATAGGTAGATCTGTGGGCATCTTACTACTACAAGTAGTGATTGCCAAGAAAAGAGTATCATTCTTTTGATTCTAAATGGTGTTGATTGGAAGTGTACCTTGTTGACACTAATTTAATGTGATAGAAATCTGATTAAACTATTGGTAAAGTTCTTTTATGGCTGTAGCATAATATTCAACCTTCTAGTTCATTTTTGAAATATCTACGTTAACCATCTTAAGGTAGTTATCAATTTTTTCTACCTTTTTAACAGTATTTGCAAGCATGTCTTCCATCCTTAAGTTCCTTTAACCAATATCACGGTTCCCCGGTGGAGCATAGAGGTCATTCTTATCCTTGAAGTAATCCTTTCTTCTCAAATCACCATCTCGATCCCTACTCATATCTTTATATCTAGACTTATTGTATTTGCTATCTCTAGTCGTAGTTTTGACCTTGATTCACATGACTAGAGTTTGAATTGTCCTTTTTACATACCTGGCCCTTGGCTCAAAATCCAACCACCTCATTGTCTAGATATTTTTCCACTTTTTAAAAAATCCCAATCTTCATACCGAGGTATCGTACCTTGCGAACTAACTGCATTTACCTTATCTATACATGACACGACAAATTATTTTGTAAGCGACCCTATCTCACTTCTAAGTTACACTACCGCTTGAGCTATAATCTTATATAATACTCTCTGCTCTATGGATTCTCTAATTCCATAAGTGTAAGTGGGCATGTCCATATCTCAAGTATGCTACCCTTAGTTTGTTTTTATGATTTGAGATAGGATCTCAAAACCGCCCTGATATTCTATAAAGGCAATACGAATCTAGACACCACCTTCTCTATTTGAAGAAATAGATAACTTTCCTTGGCTAAGCAATTCCTAATACTTTTTCTTCATCTAGTGATATTAAACTAAACTAAAAATTTTAATAATCCAAATAAAGACTCATGAATTCCCTAACATTAAAAGTTTATTCTACAAACTTGGTATTTGAATTCAACGCCCTATAGAAGATGTCAAGCAAGTGTCTGCCAGTCATTCTTTGATTTTGAACATTCTGGAACTTCTTCTTGAACCTCAACCACCTCCAAATACAGCTAACTAAAATTGTAAATCTCTTTCTTTAATAGCAACATTTTGAAAGGTGGGAAAATTTGTCCAATAACTAATTCCACAACACATTCCAAGTAGTAATAGATCCACGTGGAAATTCAGCCTTCCATAATGTAACTTTTCCCATTTAAGGTAAAATAAATATCCTTAGCCTAATTGTTTGTTGTCTCACTCCATATAGATTATAGAAAGTTCAAATCTCCACAAAGTTCATCATATGCATATTCTCATCATTAGTAGAAAGGACTAAGAATATCCCCCTCAACTTTAGCAAGTGGACCATGGAACTAGTAATGTCAAACTTAGTCCCTAAAGGAAATTTCAGTCGGATAATAACACCTATTTCAATCAGATCAAAATAATCTAATTCATTTTTCAGATGTTCTTATTGGGAAGGATACTATTGTAGAGATTGTTTCCTTATGTTCCTTCTCTCTCTATCTCTCTCATCAACTATGACAAGATGATTTGTATCATCTTATCTAGCGCTTTTTTACCTAGTTTTTTATCGATAGCTTTTTCCCAAGCATTCTCTTCCACCATCAACTAAGAACTTGAATTTTTCATAGTTTCCTAAACATTTGGCTAATGTACATGCTCGTTCAAGATTGTAGCCTGATCATGAATTCCCTCGAGTAGCACTTCTTGATTATGAACTTTTTGTATTCACCATTCCTTAATTAGAACTAAGAGTCCTCTCAATCTCTATATTTAGGGGAATCAGAAGATTTCCTTGACTTTGAGTATTGGTAATACACCAGTATATTCCCTGAATATAATAAAAAAGGAAAAATAAGGAAACAACAACCATCAACCCTAATAAACTCAATCAATAAGCTCCATAACCATGTTCCCCGTTAATGTCATAAAATTTTCTATCTCCCAAATTACACCTCTAAAAAAAATATAAAACAGTCACTGCCAAATATATAACTAAACAAAGATTAGGTCGATCATATAGGGAATGAGTTGAAATATTAGTAAATATGTAGTTAAGGCAATCAATAACAATCTATAATAAAAGAGGTTTTTTAATAAATAATTCAGTAGTAACAGTTGTTGATTTGCTAGATTGGTAATTAGTATAAGTGTGGCGCTGGAACTATGTTCCCCAAAAACTTCATAACTTCATAGGATCTTTGTACTTTGGAAGCTCTCTAATTTTTTGGAATAAAGAATTCATAGGTTATGTATACTTATAAAAAGTTTACTCTAGAGTAAAATAAAAATTCTTATGTAAGTTTTCACTCATCTTTAGCTTGTATTGTTATCCCCTATCTTGGATCCCATACTATCTTTATTATCGGCTCAAGATATTAAATAAAGGTTCGTAGATCCAAGTCTCTACTATTTATCTCCTTCTTCCAATCTATACTCTATGTTTTATCCTGAATAAGGATAAGGTCAGTTCTAATCATGAACTGATGTTTTTCATATGTTCTACCTACCATCATACAATTTGCTCTTCTAATCCTTTTAAATGTTAATTACCAAAATCTTCATCGCTGAACTTTCTTTCCATAACCATTTAGTATGATCGTGGATTTGAGGTATAATTGTAGGAGAAACTCAGCTAATCCTCTTCATACTTAGCTCATGTATTAATGTTTTCCAGAAGTCTATCCTATTATCAGGTTGTATAATCTGATATCAATGCATAATTGTTGAGGTTTCAATCTATCATCTCCTGAGGGACATCCATTGTTACATCATAATAACATTGTACGACCCTGGTTAGATTTAATGGTTGTGGCATGTGTTTTTCTGATGCAATTTTTATCAAAAATCCAACACTCCATTTCGCTGGATCTAGTTTACCTTCAAACACCTCAAGAAATATAATATCCTTATAAAAATACCTTTGCACTAGCAAATATTAATAGTTTTAAGTGTATACAGTGTAGTAAGATCAAGAATCATAGATTTGTAATAAGGTTGTCCAAGTTAAAGTTAAAACACACTAAACCTTGGCCCTTCCAAAATTTCTTCTATTTTGGACATCTTAGGCAAGGTTCGTGTAATCGGTACTAGTGGTACCCTAGGGTACAGTTTGGTTTACCTCTCTCGTATTTTAGGCAGTATGTTTGGTTTGGTTTTTTGTCAAAGATACGAGTCAACATCTTACTTGTCGTATGATTGGGTAAGCGTGGTACCTTGCAAAGTTGTATGATGCCTTATGCTTACATTAGTTGAATCTATCTAAATTATGGTTTTAAGATACCATTCATACCCTACAGTAAAAGTTAGCCCTAGGTGGTCATATGATGGTCATTATGGGGGACCAATGAGTGGTCTAGGTTATAAGACAAGGTACTATTCATACCTTAAGGTACTATTTAGGTGTGGATGTTGTACCCATCTTCGAGTAGATTTTCAGCTATTAAGTTGAGGGATTTTCAGATATTTCCCACCTTAAAACCCTAAAGTCCCCATACTATATATCATGTTATGTCATCTCATTACACTTATTTGGTAGATCAAATATTTAAAATACTGTCTAAAACTGACTCTATAATATTTGAGACTAGGGTTTCATAAGTGTTCATCTAGAAGAAAGACAAAGGTCAAGTTCATTCCATGCATCATTTTGTATAAGGAATGTGACTCTTCCCTGATTGTTAGTTAAAAATATCATGTGTTTCAATCAATGATTTTAACTTGTAAATGATGGTTTTGAAATCAAATGTTATGGGTTTTGATGCATAGTGTTGGGTATTGTTTTGTCTTTCTTATAAACTTATGTTTAGACATGTTATTGATGATGGTTTGAACAGGTAGGTGCTTGTTGATTGTGGTTTAACAAAGGACCCTAAAGTTGATGATTTGTTGTTTGGCTTTAGTCTTGATAAAAATATTCCCTCAATGTGCTTGTGAAAAAGTCTAAAAGAAATAACTAGTCACACATTAATGGTGTTTTAAACTATGACATTAGTCTAATGAATATGAATGAACTTGGGAAATAGAGTAGTAAGTATGAATGGTTGGCAAATGGTATAGTAAATGCCTTGTTGGCTATATGATGAGTTAATTGATGACTTTGATAGTTTGTTGGCAAAAAGTGTTAGAGTCCCTAAACATGGAATTGAGTTATATTTTGAACAAAAGTTTGGAATAAGAAAGCTAATGAGGAATGAATGGTTTGTAAATGTCTTGATGACCATAAATGGATTTGCATTGTGGTATGATCTAAGGAATTGGACCATTTAAGTGATTAATTAATAAATACTTTCATAAAAACCATATGTTCATATATGGTGTTGAATTGTATCCTTTGTTGCTTAAGTGGGATAAATGGGTTAGAATCCTTAAGTGTTTAATTGAATAGATGTCATTCCATAGACAAATGGTAGAGATATACACCCAATATTGACTAAAGAAATGGTTTAAATGGCTTGTGGTTAGAGTTCACTTCCCTAATAGCATGGCTTATGGTTAGAGTACACTTACCTAATACAACAGCATATGGTTAGAGTCCACTTTCTATGTAAGGTGGCATGTGGTTAGCATCCACTTGTTATATATATATATATATATATATATATATATATAAGTTGTCTTGTGGTTAGTGTCCATATTTTATAATATGGATTATGGTTAGATTCTAATTGTTATATAGGACGGCTTGTGGTTAGAGTCCACTTGATATGTAAGATTATGGCTTGTGGTTAGAATCCACTTGCTATATAATATGAGATGGCTTGAGGTTAGATTCCTTTTGTTTAATATAATTGCAAAGTTCAAATGTTCTAAACTAAAAGGGTGAAAGGTTGGAGTCCTTCACTCTATGTCTCATGATCGATGCTTCAAAGATGTATGCTAAGTCTTGTCCCCTTTTTTGGCATGTTATACAATGTTACATATATAACGTATATGCCTATATATATAAATGTCATTTCATATAATGGTTGAATTGGTTTTTCATCATGGCACTATTCTATCATTATCCCTGAGTTACAAGCTAGTGCTCCAACCACTAACTATCTCCAAGCGTTGTGTCCCTATTTAACATAGAGGCCAGAGCTTCTTTTTCTCTTTCTTCACTGTGACCATGTGATCGAGCGTTTCATATGTTGACATTGAAGTAGTGATCTTCCATACTTTAGAAGGCATACATTTCATAGTCTTTTATCCTATGTTATAGATTTTGTTTAAACTTTGCCTTTGACTATTACCGGGGGCATGTCCCTACATGTTATAGATATTGGATTTTAGAGGATTTATGGATAATAGTGGAATTGGGTATGTTGGTTTAGTATGTTTATATTATTAGATTTATTAGACACTTCCTAAGTGATGATTGTAAGTATTTGATCTACTATCTTGTTATATGGTCAGAGTTCATCTGCATTTGTGGATTGATGTGATGGTAAGGTTAGGTTATGGGGCAATCTCTGGTCTATAATGGGCTTCAGATTTCGATACGACAATTCCCTATTTCAGGTCAAGTCAAAATGTCCCAAGGCACAAATTTGGGGACAAAATTGTTCACTCAACTCACAAAGGGGATGGATATTTTGGTCAATTCGGTAGTTCACTCTTGATTAATGGCCTAGGATCATATCTCCAACATCGCACTCTGTGCTTAGCTATAGAGCAACCAATCAACTTTTAGGTGGACTTAATGAGAAAGTTCAAGACAAATCCTCATGCACACATGGATCTCAATCGCATACTCAAAGTACCTTTTGTCGATTGATGTACCACATTCATAGCACATGTCAAATCAGGTACCTAAGTAATAAAATAAAGATATGGGTGTTCACAAAAATGTGTGCCCAATTAGTTAAAATAACCCAAGGAAAAATATAAAAAATGGCACCTTTTTTAAAAGTGGAGCAATTCACAAATGATTTATCATTTTTATTATTTGTGGATGCAAAAAATTTCTGTAGGAGTATTATTCGAGTCGAAGTGTTCTATCGCTAGTATACATTTCTCTTATGTACCAATGCCAAAATAAATTTTTTTAATCACTAACATATGAACTACCATACTAAAATTAAAAAGTTAGAAAACAAAAATGAGAATCATGAAACACATTGAAATCAACCCATATACCAAATCTAGAATATTACAATACAAATCAAAATACCCAAAAATTTCATCCAAACAAGTCGAAACCACACATAAAAATAAAAAGAGTTTATCAAAAAAATGGTTAAATATTACAAATCTAAAATAAATAGTACCCCAAACTTAAAAGTATTTATTATCCTTAATGCAATAGGACTAGAAAAATAAACGATACCGAGAGTAGGGCTCCCCTTAAATGTAGCTAAGCCTATAGCAGTGACCAATATGTAGAAGAAGCCTATGTCTAGGCATTAATACCCAAGTCAGCTCCAACAGTGGTTTGTGGGGGTGGATCTATCTCAATAGCATCAGTTGTCATCTTAGTAGGTACAAACCCATTTGTCTAAATCTAGGAGGTCTCATAGGTTGAGCTATTTAGGGTAGTCTCAAGAATAGCCCAATCTTTACCCTAACATTAATATCCTTCTACTCAATAGTGACAACATCAATAATTTTCTCATCAGAAGCACAATCCTTCTCAGCCCCTCCACCCCTTCTCTTAATTTTGAGCACTCTCTAGAATTAATGCGATAGCTAAGGTCTGAGGGGATGTATCCCATAGATGTATCAAACTGGAAAAATGAAACTCATCTACATACTTTTAAAAATAATCAAGCTCCATCTACATCATAGTCAACACTGCATCTATAGCTTAAGGTTGATATGGAGTGCTCAACTCAACCAATCCAGAACTATAAATATATAGGATCTCGTGGATACACCATAACTTATCATTAACTGCCACTTAGCAACCTTTATTGCATTAATAATCATATAAGGCATTTGATCCTCTAGTCTAAATAACCTTATATCACCTATGTAGGTTAACAGATCTATCCAAACAATATATTCCTAAGTCAAAGAAGTCCTCAAAGTGCTTAAAATAGTGGATAGTCAAAGATCGAGTGCACTAAGTTGAGGGTGTTGGGTCTATGGACCTATGGAGGCATCCTATAGAGTATCAAAAGTCTCAAGATCAACCACTGGGGAAGAATCCACGTAGAATTTCTTTTCTTCACTTTTGCATAATATCAAGTTCAGTAATTCCAACAATGCATATAGGGATGTTCTTAAAATCCTTATTCTTACATGATGGAATAATTTCCCTTTGGTATAACTCTATGACAAGACATCGAAAAGGAAAAGAAGTTTTCTTATATTGGGATCGATAAGCAATCTTTGTGGCACTAATAATTGAAAGATATATCCTCTCCTTCATCACACTCATTCAAATGAATACCTCTCAAGGGTACAGTAGGATGTTCTCACTCGAAGATGGAATGAGGTTGATACTGACAAAGCTCAACCAATAATGATATTTAATATTGATGGTTATCTTCTCAATGATAACCCCTAAGCCATAGGAATGAAATATAACTGAACAGTAAGGATAACCAACCCCAAACTTCATCAATCCACTTTGACGCTCTAGTGGAAAATTAGGGCACATTATAATTTTTTTATTCATAAATTGTATTTATAATGATCTCATGAAACTTAACTCTTACATCATGTCACAATCCAAACCAGGGCCTAGTCGTGACGAGTATCTTAAGCCCCGTGGTCCTGAGACCACCCTTTTTGCTTTACCCTAATAGCACGTAAATAATAAACAGTGAAAGACAAAGAAACATGATGATGAGCAGGATAGATAAGTCAAATCAAGTTCTAAGAGTCAAAACATTCCAACATTGTCCATAAAAGCCTTTAAAACTAGAATACAAAACTAAGTCGGGAATGCTCCTTACTATGACTAAAAGAATCCAAAATGAAATACTAAACAATACTGAAAGAAATAAAATAACTAGGCCTTCTAAAAGATAGAGGCTTGCCACTTCGCAGAAGATCCACAGGAATACTGAATAACCTAACACTACACAGGAGCAACAAAAAATTCCTCAAACCCTACATCAAGAAATGATGTAGCATCAAGGGATGGTTACTAGGGAGAGCACTGTCATATAAAATTAGGAAGGGATAAAATTGTGAAATTATGAAAATCAAGTGATAAAACATATGCACCACATTCATATATAAATATATAGGATGTCGGGATAGTGAAAAGGGTTATGAACATTATATTTTAAGGTATTAACCTGAACTATGTAGCTTATTCTATCCTAAAGGCATCCATGGGCTATATGGGTCAATCTCCCCCTATTGAAAGGACTCCAGTGTGTGTTATCCAAACAAACTAAGGAAAAACCATGGAAAAGCCAAAGACATCAGGGTCATAGCCTTCCAAAAATATATATAATGTGTGCACCAAGCACACAATCTCAAACACCCCACAACACCATCAAATATGGTTTTCAATGTTGATCCCCTCGGGATCTACACCTGTCTAGTGAGATATACAATTATATTTAATCCCATATTTAAAAAATTTGCACATAACCAATTATTAACAAAGGAGCATTTACCACTTGGTAACGTCATACCAATTATGCTTGCAATCATATATAATTATGCCAAACCAATTCACATAACCAAATTAACTCCCAATTTCCAATTTAAAATCCAATCTGTGGCCAACAAGGCCATCCAAAATTCATTAATTTCTATTAGTCCTTTAATGAATTGAAATAGGTTCAAAAGATAAGTGAAATAATTCAATTAACTATATTGAAAACCAAGTCTACAAGTTGGTTGAAGTTAATACCATTATAAAAAATTCCATCAATTGGGGGAAAACCCTGTTCCCCATTACAAACATTCAAACAATGCACCAATTCAGTCTCAAAAATATTAATTTAAAGCATGAAGAATCAATTCAAAATATGGGATGAGTAATTCCAGCAAAATAAAACAAAACCCCTAAACCCAATTTCAAAATCCTTAATTTACATCATATGAATATATAATATATTAATTTCATAAAGTAAAATTATAATTTAGGGATGAGCAACATTCCTGAAATACACAAGGAATTGAAGATAATTAAAAGTCTGGAGCCCGTAGTAGTAATTTCTTTAAAAACCCTAGAGCTTTCTTGGATTTTGAGTTTAAGAGAGAATGAATGGTTTTTTTATCCTAAAAAGGTATAATGTAAGGGTTGTTTTATGTTTACAAGTCATGCAATAGGTGAGAAGATCAAAGGCCCCTCACCCCAACTAAAAAAACAAAATTGGAAAAAATCAAAACAACAATATGGCATGCTGCTATTGTGGAGGGTATACTTTGTTCCACGCCCTTATTGTGAAGGATACCTTTGTGACCCGTCAATATTGCGGAGGCTTAATGCCTCGAAGTTCTAAAATATCCCCAAACCCTTTCAAAAAATTCCAAAACTTTTCTAAAATACCCTTTTTACATCCTTAAACATAATTTAAGTCCAAATTGACATTGCACATGCAGGAGGGTCAAATATAAAATAAATAAAATTTTGTGGGGTCACAAACATTGTAAACTTCTACAAATCTTTTGTGTCTTATGGTGCATTCTCCATTATCGTAGTTTATAATAATTACTTATAGGACTCATAAAACTCACATACCCAACTTTCCACATATGGATTTAAAGGTGAATTAAAGAAATTAAATTCATGGTTTGTCAATATTGGTAACACAATGGGATACTTATTTTCCAACCCATTCAAACTCAATCTTTGCTCCTTAACTATTTTGTGTTTTTTATGCACTTTAAGATGATTGAGGAATTTAGGACAAGCTCTGAGAGGAGGATTTACAGTAACAATGGGAGGTTCAGTAGCTTATAGAGTTTGGTTTAGCTTACGGATAGGAGTAGTGTTTCCCTTCTACAAAATAGTAATATTTTACCTTTTAGAGTTAGAGTTATGTTTTGAGTTTTGTTCCTCAATTACCAGAGCTTTCCTTTTGACTTCTTTGATCCTTTTTACTAAATTAATTTGTTTTTATTGAGTACAACACAAAATTTAGGCTCCCTTTGAAATTCTTGAGGTAGGAGAAGGAGTGCAGGTTTTTTTCATTGAAACATACTTTAGGAAATTGTATCTACAAATAAAAAAGAAAATTCACTAGGTAAAGATTATAAAACACTAAACAAAACACAATCATAGGTGCATTATTGAAACATCTATGCTTTGGACCATTAGAAAATTACTCAAAGATTTGAGGTCTTGGGTTGGATATGATTTGAGCATACCAATCATATGCTAGGGTACAACTCGTTACCTTCTCTCTCGTGTAGAGATCAGTTTAGGTTGATAACACACTGGCTAAGATATATTTTAGTCCCTCCCAAGTCGTATTTTAGGTTACGACTCATACACAACCTAGTCGTATAGAATGTAGGTCTTAACCTAGTGTATTCTATCTTAGGTATTATTTGGGGTATGGTTTAAGGTACTAATCATACCCTCGTATATAATTTATGCTTGGTTAGTCGTATCTTAGGCAGTTTAGGAGTCCTTGTTGAGTCCTATGGTATGAGTTACAATACCACTCGTACCCTAGTCTATGGTTAGTCAAGGGAGTCGTGCCGTCTTGGAGTTCATTTAATAGCTTTTAGCTGAGGATATTTTGGACATTTGTGAAAATATCTACAACAAATCTCTAGTCCTAATTTAATGGTATTTTAAATTCAGGCAATGTATAAATGAGTGTGAATGGATGACAAATAGTTATGTAAATACCTTTTTGGCCATGAAATGTCATTGAAATCTTAGTGGTTCATTTTATTAAAATGGGTTTGAGTCCCTAATTCTTAGGAAAATAAGTATCCTTGTTCGACGATATAATGGTTTATTGATAGAGATAATCACATATGTATACTTTCTTGTAGTGTTGGTATGATGATACCAACAAAATTCCTTTGGTAAGAAAATTACTAAATGATTTGTTGTGTGTGAATGATTTTAATTTAGACTTCAATGCGGGATATTAGCCAAGAAGTGGAAGGTGGAGGTTTCTTCATGATGACTATGCACATGAAGTCACACTTATTTTATTTGATAGTTACTAGTCATATCATATTTTTCTCCTACTCGTGTGGTAAATATGCTGGGGCCCTTTCAATATGTAACACTGACCCTATATAGCCCATCGGTGAAATTATAAATGGCAATGCTACACATCCCAAGTTAATGATTTCAAAAATCATGCTAAACTCGACATCTTTCTCGGTATGGTTATATATATCTGTGTGCGTATGTGTATTGCATTGTTTATATGAATTATTTGATTGGTTTTGGATTATTGCGTCAGTTTTATAAGTATCCTAGAGTTGTATGATAGCATTCTCCCACTAACTATCTTCAGACCTATATCCCCACGTGATAGAAGAATTGGAGCTTCTTCTTCTTAACTTATGTAGTGATCAGGTGTTTGGGCAGTTCTAGTGCTGACACTGGTATAGTAAAATTTCTTATTTTAGAAGGCACATATTTCATAGCATCATTATCTTATATTTTAGATTTATTTTTTGACAAGTTTTAGATATTATTCTGCGCTTATCCTGGCATATTATGGACTTCAAATTTTATAGAGGCTTGTGGATGACTGTGGACTTGGGTTGGTTGAATACTGATATTAATGAATGGCTAGATTTTCTTATGTATGATTGTTATACTTGTTTTTACTATCATATTATTGTTCAAAGTTAAGAAGATACTTGAAGATTAATCTGATGGTTAGGTAGGGGTTAATAGGGTGATCACCGATCCTTTTTATTATTGAGATATCCTTATGATAGGTCACAATTTTGGGTCATGTCAAGTGGGTATCCAAGCCTAGATTCATGTTCAGTTGGTTTTCAACAAAGTCGAGCCAAGAAGATCCTCTTTAGAGGTATGTAACATGCCACACT
Source organism: Capsicum baccatum var. pendulum (assembly GCA_030864225.1). Classification (NCBI taxonomy): domain Eukaryota; kingdom Viridiplantae; phylum Streptophyta; class Magnoliopsida; order Solanales; family Solanaceae; genus Capsicum; species Capsicum baccatum. The sequence goes on from CM061557.1 coordinate 125,995,520, forward strand.
TATAAAAGACAGGCTATAAGGAATTTTGGAATATTACTCTTTCTTTTTGTCTAATTTTGAGCTATTCAGTTAAAGTCTTAGATCCTTCTGATTTCTGTTTGTTCATCTTTTAGATCATGCCTCTAAGAAGATCTGAAGTTTCTGGAAACCCATCCATCCCGATTATGGATGATATTGATAGGACTCGCTCTACCTATGGAGTCCATACCTGATCTAGGGTTCTGGTTCTCGATGGTGTAGGAGTTTTATCGATTCTTTCTAGTCCTCCTTCTTAGACACATCAAGGGGAGGCTACAAATATTGAGTATCACTGCTCCATTACTTTGTTTACAGAGTTAGTATCTTCTCAACTTGAGTATGGTACTTCTGTCATTGAATTTTTTAAGGCCACGATGGTTGGTCAGTTCATAAGGTTGCAACCTTCTATGCTCATCGGTACTATGGTTGAGAAGGATCCTCAAGGTTTTATAGAAAAAATGTAAAAGATGTTCTATATCATACATGATTTAGAGATTGAAGGTGTTGAATTTGCTTCCAAAAAAGTGAAAGATGTGGCGTACTATAGTACAAAGAATGAGAGCAATCATGGGGTGAGAATTATAGTGCTTCCATGTGGAAGGATTTCTCTAGTGCCTTCTTAGACCGTTTCTTTCCTCAAAAGTTGAGGGAGATAAAAGCAAAAGTGTTTGTGAGCTTGAAGCAAGGTAGGATGTTTTTTAAGAAATATGCCTTGAAATTTCATCAGATATCTAGGTATCTCCTAAGATGGTTTCTACCACAAGGGCTAGAATGCATAAATCTGCGTTAGGGTTATCACATAAGTTGGTTCTTGAAAGCAAGGCAGCCTTGTTGATTAAAGGACATCTCTTGGCTGGTTGTGTATATGTAATAAGTGGAGAAAGAGAAAGAAATAAATTTAGATTGATTATAGGAAGAGCATGAGATCTCGGTTTTCTGAACAAAGTAGGCACCAAAGGTTTGGTGGTAAGTGGCCAAAGAAGAAGTGGGGGAGTTTGGGTTCTTACTCCTCAGCTAGTACTCCATACTCGAAGCCATTAGGTGATCGTCGATCTTAGTTTGAGGGTGTATTCTAGGTATTGAGTGCCTAATATCAAACTAGTGGGGCTCAGTAAGCTCTATCTTACCCTCCTTTTAGATTTAATGGGAGATTATACTGTGGGTTTTGTACGGAGAGGAAAGACAAGTGTTTTTCTTGTGGTTAGAGTGGCCACATGCAGTGAGATTGTCCAACTAGTATGGTTTCTAAGGCTAACAGGTTCCCTATTAGTTTTTCATCCACTCTTGTACTGAAGGGTGCTACTTCTTCTTTTGTTCTGGTACCGACACCGGCTAGAATCAATTGTATGCACTTTTAGTTGTGTATTATGGTTTTGGTCCTGAATATATAGCAATTCCTTTTTCTATTTCTACATAGGTAAAAGATTCTGTGGTTATTAAAAGAGTCTATAGGGGGTGTTTAGTAGCTGATGGTAGTAAAGAAACTCTGGTAGACTTGATAGAGTTAGACATGGTTTATTTTGATATTTTTCTCAGGATGGATTAGTTTCATTCGTGCTATGCTTTCTTAAATTGTCTAACACATAGGATCATGTTTAAATATCCTAATGAGTTGGTCATTGTATTGTAAAGGGGTTCTTAAGTGCCTAAGGGGAGGTTCATCTCATATCTTAGAGCCCAAAAGTTGATTTCTAAGGGTTGTTTGTATCATGTAGTCTGAGTTAAAGATTCTTTCTTTGATGGTCCTTCTCTAGAATTGGTTCTTGTGGTTAATGAGTTTCCTGAGGTATTTCCTGATGACCTTCCTTGCATTCATCTCGATAGGGAAATTGATTTTGGGATTGATCTTGTTTTGGACGCTCGTCCTATCTTTATCCCTCTTTATAGAATGGCTTTGGAAGAGTTAAAGGAGCTTAGGGAGAAGTTGAAGGATCTTTTTGATAAAGTTATTATCTATCCTACTTTGTCTCCTTACTGTTCTCTCGTGTTGTTTATGCGCAAGAAAGATGGTTTCCTTTAGATGTGCATTGATTATCGTCAGTTGAATAAGGTGACCATAAGGAATAAGTATCTTCTTCCTAGGATTGATGATTTGTTTGGTCAACTCCAGGGTGCAAAGTATTTCTGCAAGATTAATCTTAGGTTATGTTATCATCAGCATATGATTAAGGAGATAGATATCCCTAAGACTACTTTCAGGATCTGGTATAGTCATTATGAGTTCCTAGTTATGTCTTTTGGCTTGACCAATGCCCCAATGACATTCATCGATTTGATGAATAGGTTCTTCCATTCATTTTTTGATTTGTTTGCCATTGTCTTATTTAATCACATCCTGGTTTATTCTAAGACTGAGGCAAATCATGTAGATCACCTTTTTGCCATGTTGCAAACTTTGAAGGATCATCATTTGTATGACAAGTTGTCTAAGTGTGACTTTTGGTTGATATCTATGAATTTCCTTTGTAATGTAAATCTCTAGTGAAGGGATTATGGTGGATCCATAAAAGGTTAAGACAGTTAAAAAGTGTCCTAGACCTGCGACTCGAACTGATATTCGAATTCTTTGGTGAAGCCAATTATTATGGGAGATTTGTGAAGAGATTTTGATGATATCTGTCCCATTTTCTAAGATATCCTAGAAAAAGCTCAAGTTCTTATTGTTGGATGCGTGTGAGGGTAGTTTTGAGAAGTTAAAGGATAATTGACTTTGTCACCGGTTTTGACTTTGCCCAAGGGTAATGATAGGTTTGTAGTAAATTGTGATACTTCATGTATTTGTCTTGGTTGTATGTTGATACAACAAGGTAGGGTGGTAGCCTATGATTCTAGGCAATCGAAAGTTCATGAGGAGAACTACCCTACTCATGATTTGTGAGTTATTGGCCATCGTTCTTGCACTAAATATTTGGTGTCACTATCTCTATGGGGTCTATGTGGATATCTTTTCCGATCATAAAATCCTTGAATATGTGTTCACTCAGAAAGAGTTGAATCTCAGACAAAGAAGGTAGCTTAAGTTAATAAAGGACAATAATATGAGTCTCCATTACTATCCAGGTAAAGCTAACATTGTTCTTGATGCCCTTAACAGATTTTCCATAAGGAGTTTGGCTCACATTGATGAGGATAAGCAGGAGTTGGTTAAGGACATTTGTCGATTGGCTAGTTTTGGAGTTCATCTCTTGGACTCGGGTGATGATAGTATATTTGATCATCCAATATTACAATCTTCTCTTATGGTTGAGATATAGGAAAAACCAATGTTTGATCCCAACTTGGTGAAAATTAACATTAATGTGGGCCAACAAAAGGTTGTTGACATTGTGATTGGTGGTTAAGATATCTTGAGGTACCAAAGTAGGCTATGTATTATTGATGTTGATGGATTGAGGGAAAGTATTATGGCCGAGGCACATGGGTCTCGGTATGCTATTTATCCCATTCTACAAAGATGTATCATGATCTTAGGGAATTTTATTAGTGGAATGATTTGAAGCGAGATGTGGCTAGCTATGTGGCTATGTATGTTGTGTTAACAAGTGAAAGTTGAGCACTTTATGCTCGGTGATTTGTATCAAGATATAGAGTTACCCGAATCAATATGGGAAGTGATTAATATGAATTTCGTCACCGACCTTCCCCGATATCGGAAATAATGTGATTCTATTTAACTTATTGTGTATAGAATGACCAAGTCCACTCATTTCTTTTCGATAAGGACTAGTTATTTGATGCAGGATTATGATAAGTTTTATCTTATAGAGATTGTGAAATGGCATGGTGCTTTAGTGTCTATCATCTTGGACCGTGGTCCTCCATTTTATTGTCACTTTTGGAAGTCTTTTCAAAATGGTTTTGGAATAAAGGTTTGCCTTAGTAGCACTTTCCACCTACAAATGGATGGACAAGCGGATGACAGTGCTTATCTACCCCAAAAGAGAACGGTGGGGCCCTATCTGACAGTGCTTATCTACCTCATCAACCCTTATCGAACAATTTTGGTTTCTCAACCTATGCTGGATGCATTGTTCTGGAATGCAAGGATGACTTCTAAGGATCACACCCTCATCTGATAGTTTGTGTCCCCATCCTTGGGTTCACTCGGTGCTAATTCCTACTCCCATCTAAATGGACACTAAACGTGATTTACTGAACTGAACATGAGTTGAGTTAATAAGTCCCGTGGATTGATGGAATACTACTGATATCTAACAACTGACTGAGTCATGAGATCATGGATATTTTTCTTGAGTCGTAAGACTATCTGAAGTCTAAGTATTCATAGCTTGACTAAGAGTATTATGAAAACATGACATGACTCAAGGTACACAACTAATGTTCTGGGTACAAGAACCCCCAGGACTCGATGAAAGGAAACTGAAAAAGCGTGACTTACTTAAATACATAATAATCATCATAATACATTTACTGAAGCATTTCATCAAACATGTGATAGGCATAAGCTCGTACATATCTGGGGATTTCATGATATTATCCTAATTAGACACTTTCCCTTCTTCTAGGCATTCAACCAAACACATAGTAGGCATAGAATGTGTAAATAACATCATACAACAATTAACTGTCATGATTCAATTCCATTTTGATCATTCAAGGGTTTAGTCCTAGGGTTTCATGAATCTATACCGATACTAATCAACCCACATGGAATTTAACACTCATTCATGGAATACAATTCAATTACTCATTATCAACATGAACAAAAGAAGCCCAATCATGAAATTCATAAGAAAATCCATAACTGGAATTTATAAAAAGGATTCTTGGTCTTCATGGACGAAAGGAGTCCATGAATGAACACTATGCATACCTTTGTTCATGATTTTGTGAAAATTGATGGTGAAACATTCTTGAATTTGAATCCCCAGTAGAAACCCTAGCTTTTTCTTGAGAAAAACTTGAGAGAAAATAGTATATTTTGTGTGAATAATAACTAAATCACGTGTTATTGGTCTTAAGTAGGGGTAGGAAATTGACTCTTTTAACCCTGGACGTGTTATTTAATTTCAGTAATTTTTTTTGAACATGGCCCCTGGCACGACGCGTCGTTATCTCGCCGTATCACTAGAAATTGACAAATAGGAAATTGAGGGATGGCGTGACACAGAGCCATCACGTTGCCCCTTTCTTTGTGACCAGGAACTTTGGTACGATGCGGCGGAGATCGCGCTGAGACACTGGAAAAAGGACAATTCTGAATTTGAGTGATGGCACGATGTGCCATAATCGCTGACACCAACTAGAAATTTCCAAATGCCATTTCCTCTTGTGGAGCGGTGTTCCACTGACTAATATGGTGTTGTTTTACAATGGGAACTTAAAATAGTTATAACTTCTTAGCCGGTTAACATATTTAAGTGAATCATATATCGATTGAAAGCTTATTGAATTTTCCACATGACAAAAAGTGAAAATCTTGTAATTTCCTCATGGAATAATTATCTTTCACTTAAGAAGATAATACTAGGCATTTTTGGGAGAAAATTTGCTTGAAATCTTTGGGGTATTACAAGGTAGCACTATGGCCTATAGGTGAAATTACAAATGGAAAGGATACATATCCCTGGTTAATAATTTCAAAACACCTGCTAAACTCGGACCCTTTCCCGACATGGTGTATATATATATATTTATTGCATTAGTTATATGCATTAGTTGATTGGTCTGGGACAATTAGCACTATTTTATCCTTATATTTAAGTTACATGATAGGGTTTGCCCATTAACTTTCTTCAGACATGTATCCCCATGAGATACAATGATCGGAGTTTTTTTTCTCATCCATTACAGTGATCAGGTGTTTATGAGGCTCGAGTGTTGCCACTAAAGTGGTGAGTTTTCTTGTTTATGAAGGCACACATTTCATGACATTCTTATCATATATCGTAGATTTATTTTTGAACTTGGTTTGGCTATTGTCGGTGGCTTGTCCCTTGTGTATATTATTGACTTGAAATTTTATAAAGGCTTGTGGATGACTGTGAACTTGTGTAGGTTGAATGTCGATATTAATGAATGTCCAGATTTTTTTATGTGTGATTGGTAGTCTTGCTTCAACTATCTTATTATTGTTCGTAGCTAATAGGACACTTATGAATTGATATGATTTTTAGATAGGGGTTAAAAGGGCAATCTTCAGTCCTTGTTGGTCGTGAGATGCCCCTATGGTAGGGCCCAATTTCGGGTTGAGTCAATCACCAAACAGCTTCAGCTTATCACGAAAGATTTCATTTGTGCATTATCTCTATTCATTATTAGAGAAGTTGAGTTAGTAACATTTGGTCATGGAAAGTTGGAGTTTAGCATCTTGCCATAGAGTTTGATGATAATCCACAAGTATCACCAACTACTAAGTCATCACCAATTGTTGCTTTGATTAGCCAGTCTAACTGTTAACATCGGCAATATAGGGAGTACTTTGGTGATCTACCATAAAGTTTAGCACATCACTAATGTCCTCAGCCCAACCTTCTTATCACACAACACTCTCGAGGCGAGCCTCCACTTCATTAAAACTGTTGTAATACATTTAGAGACATCATCAATAATCTCACCATTCCCCTGAATCATAGATCTAAGATACGTAAAACTATCCCTATTACAAATATACTGGGAGTCCAATCGCACCACTACTTCGTCCTCCTGCCTCAGAGCACTAAACTTGCATTCCAAATACCCCATCTTGAACCTACTTACCTGAACCCCTTAGACCTCAATAGTATCCTGACTAGTGTGCTAGACAAAAGTTTCTATTATGACTACAACAGGGGGGGATTTGAGTCACAAGGACTCTATACGAGTCTTAGTTTAAAATCATAGGGTGACCAGTGTATGCCCCAAATGCTTCTGTCTTGGTTACGACAAAGACCTTACAAGTCGTAGTGTCTCTTAATGAGTCATATGGTGTGAATCATACGATCACCAAAGAGGGGTCCCTCATCTACTGTCCACACTACAACTCATGGTGACAAGTAATAGGAGTCCTAATGAGTCGTATAGTGATACGTAGTCATTCACAACAAATTTTAGCTATTAATAAAGGGCATTCTGGATATTTTCCTTTTCACTTACTTAAAATGCCTGACTATAAAAAACCTTTGGGGCATTATATTCAACACTTATCAAGAATAAACAATCTCCCAAACTATCTCAAATCCCTAAGGCAAGAACAAGATAGTTCCTTATCAGGTGCATGGGTATAGGGATGGGAGTAGGGGTCGAGGTATTCCCCTAAATTGATATTTTAAACTCGGAATTGGTTCTGAATTATTATGTTCACTCAACCAACTTGTGTAAATGGCTTTGAACAGTGGAATAGTCATTTGGTCTTACAACTCACTAATACTATTGTTGTGTTAATGTCGCCCAAAACTACACCTCAATTAGAAGTATAATGTTCTTGATTGCAAATATAATAACCCAAAAAATTTGGGGTAGAACCTATAGGGAAAACATGAATGGTTGATTGTGTTGATGTAATCTAGGAGCAGTATAGGAAAGTAAATGGGGGGGATTTTGTTATCAATTACAAATAGTAACCAGATCTTAAATGCTTTTAAGTTGTAATCAATATGAGATGAATGTTATGTTTGTGTTCCTAGTGGCTTCTTAACTCCATAAATTTTTCATAATCAACCCAACTGTTATGTTGTTCTATATGCAACGCCTACAAGATAAGTCTTATCAACTGTCGGGTAAGATCAGAGATAAATTTCACCCTTTACTACGTAAGTCTCAGGGAGTTGTCTTGTTTCGCCTTGGTACATCCTCAGTTACACTTATTGGGTTAGGAATAAGTGAAAAGTGAGATGTGGGGACTAAAAAGTGGAGATAGAAATCCTTAATCACTATCTTAACTTCTTTTCCCAATTGTAAACTCCTTGGTTATCGAATGGTTCAGAATACAAGGTATCTCAAGATACAGCAGAACTTGAAATTAATTATTGCAGAGAAGATTAAGATAAATGCAGAAGTGATATAACAATTGAGTCTCCCACTTTCTCTTCGTAGCTAATCCACCTGGGTTCCCACAACCCTAGATTAGGATATTAGCTGCTCATGTTAATTCAAGAAACCATGATTATCAATTAAGAAGACATAGAATCAATTGCACAAGAATGGGATAAATAAAGTCCAATGTTTTTAATTAAACAAACCCTAAAATCTCAAGAACAATTGTAAAAGTATTGTGATAATATGTAAAAGCATGTAAATGAACGTTCAAGTGTGTAACCTAATAAAGGATAATCCCTAAGTTATTTATAGTATCTACAAAAATAACAAAAAATTCTAACAAAATCTGGAAAGGTAAAGTTAAGCTGTAGTAGTATGACTCGGTCTTCACTTGTATCAGCTTAATGCTAGTCGTACCCTACCATATCATATCCATTCTAGTGTCAAAATTTCCTACGGCTTCAATTTTTTATTTAGCATACGACATCTCTGTACAAGTCATACTTTAGTGTACGACTCGTGTACTCAACTCGTATTCACCTGGGACTTTAGTCTTTCCTAGCTTTGAACACTCGTTAGTAAATGGCATACCCGTAATAGTCATACTCAGACTTTCAACTAGTATTGCTTTGATTCTTCAAATTCTGAATGGTAGGTCAGGTTCTGTTATGTTTTCAAATTACGTATATGAATCATATCCTTGGTTACGATTGAGATACTTGATTTCTATCTTCTTCATACTTGGCTTCTTTATTTGGCTGTTGGTTTTGCTATTCATACGATTTAGAATACGAGTCTTATCAACTAGTTACGACATATGAATTGACTTGTATACAGATAAGATTTGGTCTTTTTCAGGTGTTTTTGTTCTCTTTTTGTTCAAATACTATTGCAGACCTATTTTATCTATAATTCACGCCAAGGTGCATCATATGCAACAAAATACCTAAAGCTTACACATAAATTCATGTACTGAAGAATCGAAAGTGTCATGTTTCCATGCCACATCAACACCTTCAACTTACAGTTTTGTATGCCCTCTGGCAAACAAAACAAAATACAATTTTCTAGTTTGAGGGCAATGCTTAAACGGGAAAATCTCAAGAAACCCATGGCAGTGATTTCAAATTAAATTTCAATCTTTTGGTTCCCCTATTAACACTACTTATCAAAACTCAACTATATGTCATAATTTAGCACACGTGGAAACATGAGGGAATCTAATGATGGCATTACATTAGCAATAGACACGTGTGCATAGATATAGTTTACATTTGCCAAAAAATCTAGCAACTTAGATGCTTAATCCATGTTCACTCATAGACAAAGAAATCCCATTCATTCTTCATACAGATAAATAAATCTATTAAGGGATATAACGAATGACTCTTGCACTCACAAAGAAGTATCACTGGTGCGCACAGAATACCATAGGCTTCGTTTATGATCTTTTCCTATGTTGTTAGATAGTCATAGAAGGATCACAACAGGAATTTATTTGGCGGGTAACATACTGGTATGATATCTTTTTTAGATTTATATTATGACTAAGCCTCTCGAAAACTATGCCTTTCTCGGGGTGTACGTACTTTCCACTTTTTAGTTTAGTTCCATCCTTACGTCTATTTTGTCTCTTAAGGACATTCTAATTTTCTCAGGTATGGCTTTTTAGCACTTATTTTGGTTATTCATTTTTTTATACATTGCACTTTTCTTACGTACGTACCTCTATAATAGCCACTCTCAACATTGGCAATTTTCATGAGTTGAGGTGCAAAGTTTCCATAGGAGGACCAGGGCCAAAATAGGTTCACTGTAAGCTAAATGATAAGGTGATAGGTCTAACAGGAATAATTGGTCTATAAAGGCTTAAATATTTGGATCAAAGGGATTTATTCATTTGGTTAGGGCATTTTGGGCTTAGTTGATTCATACAACAAAAGGATACAATCATATCCTCCCTAACTATCCTAGACCTAGGTAATAGCAACCGAGTAATTTCTAGATTCAAATACAACCAGGTACTCAGCAAACCTTAAATGAACTTGCACAGGGCTACTTTACTAAGTACTAGTTATCAAACTATGCAATAGATTTTTCCTTAACTATTTTATCCCTAATGCTAATGCTAATTATAGATGCACAAAAGTCTCACAAAAGTATATAAATTATGGAATTATTTAAAAAAAAAATTGAGGGGGTACCATTTCTCACAATTAAGAATAAAAAATCAGAACTGTTTCAACAGTCATAATTTAAAAATCAATACAAACAAAAAATCTTTCATGAAAACATTAAATTGTTTTCCAAATCCTTAAAATCATATTAAAAAATATCGGTTACCCATATCAAACCTGCAAGCCATAACATACTTTCATTCATTTAACTCTATCCGTCGGCTACTTCTAAATTTTTTGGAATAACCCCCATCCTCAACTAAAGATCATTGCACTATCCCAGTGCATTAGAAATAAATAAAGTATAAGGGTCATACCTAAGCACTCAAGGCACTGACACATTAATATTAGAATGAGGTCCATATGGTCAGGTCCTACTTTCATCAGTTACTGTCCCAATAATTAAGTCTGAATCAGAAGACAGGGTCACAACATCAGCCCCCTCAGCAACAACAATTTGTGGTCTTAATCCAATAGATACAGTAGTCATCTCATGGACTCTTGTCTCGCGGTCCCGCTCATCTTGGATACTCTTGTGTCTGGGCTTCTTCTTAGCATCTTTATCTTTTTATTTCTATATTTTCCTCTCTCTTCTTTCTTTTTTGATTTCCTTATCTTGTCCATTGGCTCGGTCTACCCAAATGTTAGGTACTTTAACTGTAGGAATCACAGTCTCTATGATTGGCTCAGCAATAACTGGCCTCTCATATAGTTCTGCGACCATCTTTTTTATTTCAGCAATTTCGGAGCTTAAGATTGGGCATTTGCCCACTACCTAACTGTCAATTAACTCTCAACTCAAATACATCTAGGATCCCTAAGACTTGTCTATTCTATGAGACAAACTGTTGGTCTGTCCATATTTTTACTTTGCCTTCTATGTGACCTACCTTTACATTAAGCATAGTTAACTAGGTCACAACTTCAGTCCAAGAAGCATGAGAAATCAACATATCACTAAGAGGCATACCTTATGGCCTTGGTGGAACATCCTGGATTGATAGTGGAGGACTGGAAGTACCCGCTGCATCTTTGGGTATGTCCTTAGTTGGTGCACCTGCCTCGGTAGCCTCAGCTATAATAGGGGAGTCAGTCGGATAGTGATTTCCCTTTTTAGCAACTTTTATTGTTGAGGTTCTGACATACTCTTCTCTGTTGCTCTCGGATAGTGATTCATACTCTAACACGCTTGTTTCCTCACTTTCAACTAGTGTTTGTTTGTTCACGTTTTAAGCATTTGGTTTTGATGAGGAGGCATTCTTTGGAGGTATGACTACAACAAATACACTATTATTAGGAAATAAAAAAGGAAATGTTTCAAACTAAAGTTCAATGTGCCTTGTCTGATTTGGGTCCAAGTGGTGGGTAATGGTCGTAACCACCTACTAGACTCATATAACCAAAGCATATCTTAGATGGTGTATGATCTTTATTCACTGGTCAAACTACGAATACTCAAGTACCTGTCATATCGAAAGAGTATGACCAACAATCTTAAGAAAATCAGAAACAATTACTCTATTTTGAATTCTTTCTAAGTGGGTATCATTGTTGTGTATTAGCCATAAGGTGTGGATACGACTCGTATGGTTGAGTCGTATTTAGTCTAGAACTTGAAATTTTTTAAACTTCCATGTTATCAGTGGGTACGAGTCCTGTTACAATTCTCGTACCAGTGGGTATGAGTCATAAGAAGTCTCGCATCCATTGCAACATGGAAGTTCAACATCAAAGTTTGACTTCGATGATATTCCCAAAGTATCCACTACTAATTTTTAGCTATATCCAGCAATTTAACACACATATACATGTCAAAATCCATTTCCAACCATAGTTCTTCCCCAAATTCATTTTCAACAAAAATACCTAAATTAGAGTACCGACAAATCGATTATCACATAAATCCTACTCAACCCAATTTGATAATATCAAGTATACTTCTTTTTCAATGTGTACAGTAAAGAAAATGAGTTTGGGAACTTACTTGATGAGTGAAGAAATGTGTTCTTGATTTTAGATTCTTTATCTCACCCAATTTTTGTTTGAATCAATCGAAATAAAGGATTTTAGGTTATTGGTAGTTACATTGAGATAAAAATACTTTGATTTTTTTGATTGAATTTTTGAATTTTGGTGAAAAATCCATTATTTTGGGTTGTGTTATCCCTAGAATTAACCTATAAATCTTGGGTACGAGTAATGAATGCAACTCATACCCAGGCTTACAGGTTATTTCTTTGAATAGTACATCCTAGGGACTTACATATGTTCTAAAGTGGATACGATTCTAAGTCACGAAATGTATCCAAAGGATACGATTAATGTTGAGAATCATATTTGATCCAAAAACTGATGCCTGATTCTGATTTTTTTCCCAGGTAAATACGACTCCTACTCACGAGTCGTACCATATAGATACGAACGTATGATAACTTTTTCAAATTCTCCAGATTTTTTTGTATTCTATAATCTAGAACATTGAACAAAAACATTACCGTATAAATGACATATGTACAAAAATATGGGTGGACTGCCATGCAGCGCTTCATTTAACATCACGGCATGACATAGTTTCCTTGATTAGTCAGACTTCATCAAGGACAATATCAGCTACATCCTTCACCTCTTTTATATTTCCCATATAGTTCTTTACTCCTTGTTTGTTTACCTTTAATGGGTGATCAACATATCTCTATAGTTCTAAAGTACCATAGGAAAGAACTTTTGTTACTGTGATTGGACCATGCCACCTCGATCTTAGATCTCCTAAAAATAAATGTAGCTTGGAATTTTAAAGTAGGACTTGGTCACCCTTTTCAAATAGCCTTTTCTCGCTCTTTTTTCATGATGAAACTTCATCTTTTCCTCGTAAAGTACTGAACTTTCATATGCCCAAAGATAAAATTCATCCAACTAATTGATGTTATTCAACCTTGATTTTTTTGATTCGTTCCAGTCAAAATTCAGCTTCTTTAACGCCCATAGTGCCTTATGCTCAAGTTCAATTGGTAAATGGTAAAATTTCCCATAGACTAGCTAATAAGGTGAAATAACTATAGGTGTCTTGTAAGTTTTGTGGTAAGCCCATAATGTGTTATCTAACTTTCTTGCCCAATCCGTTCGATTGGCATTCACAGTCTTTTCTTATATGGACTTGATTTCTCTATTGGACATTTCAACTAGTCCATCAGTCTATGTATGACAAGGTGTTACCACCTTGTGGTTTAATCCATGTTTTTCAAGAGGACTCTTGAATATTTGATTGCAAAAATATGACCCTGCATCACTACTAATTGTATGTGGCATACCAAATCGAGAGAAGATGTTCATTCTCAAAAATATGGTAACACTCTTTGCTTCATTGTTAGGTAGTGTAATTTCTTCCACCCACTTTGAAAGAGAGTCAACAACCATAAGTATGTACTTCATTCCACATGAACACATAAAAGGTCCCATGAAATCTATTCCCTATATACATCAAACACTTATAATCCTAACATAAGGTTCATAGGTAATTCATGACTTCTAATATTGTACATTGTCGCTGACATTAATCATAAAGAGTGGCATAGTCATAAGCATACTTGTATATGGTGATGTTCCGGCGTTTGACGAAATATTTTTCATCTTTTTCTTGAGAAAATTGTATGTTTTCAAGTAACCAAGGTTGCATTTAATGTTGGTTTTTAGTGTTTCAGGGTAAGGAGATTACTGAAGAAAAAGACTCTGAAAAATAGCAGAAAAAGACATTTGACGGTCAAAATGGTGGACTGTCAGTGTTAAACAGAACAAGGCATCCTGAAACATTCAGCAATATCCTATGTGGTTGACCGTCAGTCTTGAGACGGACCACTAACTGAACCATCAGGCCTAAATAGAACCCATATCACTAAATGACTTAGCGATGACCCATATGGTGGACCATCAGTCTTTCGACAGACCACCAATTTGACCGTTAGATTCAAGAACCTACCTATCCAGGATCATCAGTGATGGCCCATATGGTGAACAGTCAGTCTTACGATGGACCACCACTTTGGCTATCATTTTTAAGCATAACTGGTCCTTCAGGACCATCAGTGATGGCTAATTTGGTGAACCATCAGACTTTTGATGGACCACCACTTTGGATGCAAATTTTATAATTTTTAAATTTCCAATCCTTTTTACTTGGGAACATATAAATACCTAGTTTTAGGTTTTATTAGCCATCTCTTTTTATCCATCTTTTATCTTTTATTAGGTTTTTCCATACTTGAAACATATTGTACATAGTTTTTTTCTTAGATTCATTTAAGAATTGTGGATCAAGATTTGTTGATAATATTTTCTATTGATGATTGGAGAACAATAATTGTGATTTTTGTAAGTAAATTCTAAACTAATTTATGAATATCCCAAAGATTTCATCACTTTCTATGATGGAGATATGTGGCTAAGCTCCTATCACTAGGGTTATCGGAGCCTTGATGTCAATAGCAGATTTGGGGTTGTGAATCTAGTACATTCCCATGATTAATTGATATTGAATAAACTCTTCTTCACTTTATTGACTTTTATTGGCTGAAAACTTTTAAAGTGAGCCCAAGAACAATACTTATTTGAATAGAAAGTTGTTTTTTGGGAAAATAAAGGGTTTACATAAATATAAAGGCTTTAACCTTTGGATAAAGGGTAGATACCTTAGCTGGATCAACCCATGTGAGAATATAGTTGAATAAATAATATGTTGCTTCAGTTTTAAAGAATTAAGTGATAAGTTACTCATTTAGGTTGAGAAACTAATGGGTAAACCATTGAATTCAATTACTTTTGCAATTAGAATTGTTCATTGGGAATATAAAATAGTTCACAACCCTAGCTACTTAAGCATATTGGTAACAATAACTCTAATTTGACTACTCTTACTGAATTACTATTTATAATACAACTTATAGTTGGATTACTTTCTGCGACAAACATTTGAAGACAATTGTTAAATCAAAACCCCTCTTTATGATGGAACCTTCGATCAACAGTCTAATAACAACCACAATTCTTAGTGAACACAGTATTCCTTATGGGATGTGACACCCAACCAAGTTGGGTTCTATATTTGACAGCGACCGCTTACGCTTTCTAACGGGAGTTGTAATTTGGGTGTATCAATTTTTTATGCCATTGCTAGGGAATACGGTTGTCAATTAATTTTGTGTTTGTTAATTGACCTTTTGTAAAATTTCCTAAATTTTACTTTTGGTTGTTGTTTTAGTTCTGTGTAGGGTAGTTATTATGTATACCAAGTACATGGATATTAGGTGAACCATTATTTCCAATACATCTGGAACCATAGTTAATTGGCATAATGGCAAACCCCCAAGATGCTGAAAGACTAGCCGCTCTGGCTAGAGATTATCTGAATCAGCAGAATGATGGCTCGTAGGTGTGTCATCCTAATCCTAATGATGATAATTTATGGGATGATGATTTTTTAGATCCTGTTAACTCAAGGCGTGCAGAGAATGTTGTTGCACCAGTGAATTGAAACGTAAAACGGAATCGTTCCTTTAGGGTGAGGCAGGATCAACAACCGGTATAGTTTAATCTGAATGGTGAAGAAGATAGAATGGATAGAGTAGGTTCAAATAAACCTAACATCTCTACAACTTTAGCACCTGGAGCTAAATTCAATATTACCATTGCGATGATTCAACTCCTTGATCTTAAGGGGTTGTTCGGTGGTCTTCCTGAAGATGATCCAAATATGCATTTGGTGAACTTTGTCACAATTTACAAGTCTTTTGATAACCCAAGAGTGGGTTAGAATGCTATTCACCTATATTTATTTCCGTTATCTTTATCAGAGGTGGTGACACTATGGCTTATAGGCTGACTCCTAACTTTATCACAGACTAGAGGTAGTTGAAAGAGGCTTTGCTAAAAAGATTCTTTCTATCTTCTAAGAGGATATAGTTGAGGGATGAAATAAGCAACTTTCGATAGCTTCCCACTGAAGCTCTTCATAAGACTTGGGAAAGGTTTAAAAAAAAGCTTATGTAATGCTCGAACGATAACATAATGGATATTCATTTGATGGAGACTCTTTATAAGGCTTTGAACTATATTATGAAGTCAATCATGGATAATGCTAGAAGAGGGTCATTTGTTGACCTTACTTTTCCAGATGCTTAATAGGATGACCAAGCAGAGTAGAGCTTGGTATACCAGGGATTTTATGGTAGCAAGCCCTACTATATCTGGTAGTATGACTGTAAAGCAATGGATGAAGGAGGAAGAACGTGACTAGCACATGGCATATTTTAAGACGCAATTGGATTTTCTAACTAAGCATTTATTTTATGGCAAAATAAAGAAGGTAAAATCTATTGAATCCCTTGGAAAAACTGACTCTGATTCAAATGAAGAGGCAAACTAGCAAAATAATTAGAGGGGTTTCTAAGGTGATTGCCAAGGAAATCAAGGTTGAAACTATTATGATAAGACTTGTTACAAGGATAGAGATCAAGGGATCTGGAAGAGTAAGAATGATAAGAGTGGACTATATGTTCCTCCTAAAAGCAGAGATAATGCTGCAACTAGCTCTGGAAAGATGTCCTTAGAGGACATGATGGAGAAATTTTTAAAGGGATTTAAAGCTACCAACTCTAGGGTGACTACTATGAAGAGTGATTTTCCTTCAATGAGTCAGTTGGTAAACTCATACTCTACTTCTATCAAATAATTGGAGCAACAAATGAGTCAACTCTCAGCAGTATTTAATTAAAGAAAGAGCGGAACTTTTCCAAGTGGTACAGTTTAGAATCCTCAAAATGATAGCTCTTGCATTGAAATTACCAAATGCAGTGGTAAGGTATTACCAGGCCTGTCTGTGGGCAAAGTTGTGATTGAATACGTGATTGAAAAGGATATTGAGCATGAAGAAAGTTATCCAGTGGAGTCTGAGAAATTGGATGAGGTTATTGATAATATATGATCCAACCATCTATAGGTTGATAAGTTGGAGAAGAGCAAGGTAAGGGAGACTAAAGTGATGGTTACTATGCTTGCAAAACCAACTCCTCCATTTCCCTATTAGTTGAAAAGGAACGCCGACGATAAAAAGTGTGGTAGGTGTAAAGAAATACTTTAGTAGTTGACAATCAATTTGCCATTGGTGGAGGCATTGGAGCAAATGCCCAAGTATGCAAAGTTTATGAAAGATATTGTTACGAAGAAGCAGATAGTTTTTTTTTAAGTCGGAAGAAAATTTCCATCATAGTAGTGCTATTTCCGCAAGGTTGTTGGTGTAGAATAAGGTAAACCCAGGAGCATTTACCATCCTGTGTGCTATTGGGCCTCTTGATTTCACAAAAGATCTATGTAATTTTGAATCCAATATAAATTTGATGTCGCTTACTGTGTATAAGAAATTGGGCTTGGGGGATCCAACTCCCACAAACATGAGTTTAGTTATGGCGGACAGATCTATGAAGGGGCCTGTGGGGATTCTATATGATGTATTAGTTATGGTGGCCAACTTTATATTTTCGGCTGATTTTTTCATTCTCAATTGTGAGGTGGATTTTGAGGTTCTCATAATCTTGTGTAGACCTTTCCTTTTATCCAGGAGTGTACTTATCGATTTGAGGGTGAATGAGCTACTATTCAGGTTGAGTGATTAAGTAGCTCAATTCGATATATGCTAGTCCATGAAATATCTTTGAGATATGGGCATATTTTCTATTTTGGATGTTTATTATAAAGAGGAGCAGGAAGTGCCTATAGAAGAAAAATTTGTTGTGGAGACTTTAGCTACTGTATTGATGAATTTTGATCATGACGATATTGAAGATTATGGGGAGATGGTGTGTGCCTTAACAGGCACGGGGTCGTATTCATACACACCCCAGAAGTGTGATTTGGACTTGAAAAATTGTCCAATTCCACCTGCTAAGCCTTCTATAGAAGAGACACCTACCTTGGAGCTGAAGAAGTGGCCTGGTCGTTTAAGGTACGTGTTCCTAGGCAGTGGGAATACACAACCTATGATTATTTCTGCCGATCTGGGTGAGCAACAAATGGTAGTTCTCATCTCTGTTTTTAAGAGATATAATAGAGCTATTAGTTTGACAATTGCAGACAACAGCGGTATCTCTCCTGGTATATGTACACATAAGATTCAGCTAGAGGAGAATTATGTTCTATCTACTGAGCATCAACGTCATCTAAAACCTCCTATACAAGAGGTGGTAAAGAAAGAAATCATCAAGTGGCTAGACGCAGGAGTAGTATATCCCATTTCAGAGAGTAACTGGGTAAGTCCTATTCAGTGTGTGCCCAAGAAAGGGGGCATGACAGCGGTGGATAATGAGAAGAATGAGTTAATCCCATTCAGACCTATTACTGGGTAGAGGGTGTGTATAGATTATAGAAAACTCAACTCGTAGACATTGAAGGACCACTTCCAAATGCCTTTTATGGATTAGATGCTAGATTATTTGGCGGAAAGTGGTTGGTATTGTTTCTTGGATGGTTATTCTTGTTACAATCAGATTTCTATAGCCTCAAAAGATAAGGATAAAATGATATTCATCTGACCATATGTTACTTTTGGATTCAAGCAGATATCGTTTGGATTGTGTAATGCAGCTGCTACCTTTCAATGGTTCATGATGTCTATTTTCTCAAAGATGGTTGAAGACACCTTGGAGGTGTTTATGGATGATTTTTTGGTTGTAGGAGATTTGTTTGGGTTGTGTTTGGTAAATCTAAGTAGGGATTTACAGCAGTGTGAGGAGTTCAATCTTTTGCTTAACTGGGAAAAATGCCACTTGATGGTAAATAAGGGCATTGTTCTCGGAAACAAAATTTCATGAAAGGGGATTGAAGTCGATCGAGCTAAAGATGAGGTTATAGAGAAGCTTCCACCTTCTATTTTAGTGAAGGGGGTGCGTAGTTTCCTTGGTCATGCTAGCTTCCATCGAAGATTTATAAAGGACTTCTCAAATATTGTAAACCCCCTATGCAAACTTTTGGAGTATTCAAATTCTCCTTTGATGATGATTGCTTGAAGGCATTTCAATGCCTTAAAGGGAAGCTGGTTTATGCTCTTATTATTGTTGCACCTAATTAGTAAATACCATTTGTGATCATGTGGGATGCAAGCAGTGTTGCCCTTGGATCTGTGCAAGCCTTAAATAGGACTCAAAAGAACTACACCATCACTGAATAAGAAATTCTTGCAGTAGTCTATGCTTTTGAGAAGTTTCGTGCTTATTTTCTTAGAACCAAGGTGGTGCTCCACACTAACCATGCAGGCTTGAGATATTTGATGACAAAAAAGGATGTAAAACAAAGGTTGATTAGATGGGTGCTGCTGCTTTAAGAATTTGACTTTGAAGTCAAGGATAGGAAGGGTTGAATAAACCAAGTGGTAGATCACCTTTCTAGGCTAGAAAGAGAGCAAGTAGGTAGAGATGAATTTAATATCAATGATGTATTTTCGGGTGAGAAAATTTTGGATGCTATTACGAAGAAAATACCTTGGTATGCTGATTTCGCTAATAAAGTGGTCAGTGAACTAATACCATAGAATCTTTCCTTTCATCAAAGGAAAAAGTTTCTCCATGATGTGACACATTATTTCGGATGAGCCGTATCTTTTTTGGATGTGTGCGGATGGTATTATTAGAAGGTGCACCCCAAAAGTAGATATGTTGAGTAAATTGGAAGTGATTTATGCTTCCCCAGTTAGAGGGCACTATGCAAGTGATCGAACTAAAAGGAAAGTGCTTTAGAGTGGCTACTATTGCCCCTCTTTGTTCAAAGATGCCTATGAGTTCATGAAGAGGTGTGACCAATTTCAAAGTCAAGGGTCCATCTCAAAGCACCATGAGATGCCAATGTCTAAAATACTAGAGGTAGAATTATTTGATGTCTGGGGCATTAATTTCATGGGGCCCTTCATGATTTCATTTGGGATGAAGTACATATTAGTTATCATTGAGTACGTCTCAACGTGGGTTGAGGCAGTGGCTCTAGTAGATAATGAAGAGAATAGAGTTATTGCATTCTTGAGGAAAGACATATTCTCTCACTTCAGGGTACCACGTACCATTATCAGCGATGGAGGATTTCATTTTTTCAATAAAATATTCAGAGCTACCTTGGTAAAATGTGGAGTTAAGCAGCATAAAGTGGCTACACCATACCACGCGTAAACCAGTAGGAAGGTAGAAATCTATAATCGGGAAATCAAAGCTATCCTTGCCAAGACAATAAATTTTAATTGGAAGGATTGGTCTAGGAAACTGGACGATGCCTTATGGGCATATCGAATGACTTTCAAGAAACCTATTGTCCTATTGCCATACAAATTTGTTTATGTCAAGGCGTGCCATTTGCCAATTGATCTAGAGCATAAAGTGTTGTGGGAACTGAAGTGGCTTAACTTAAATAGGAATGAGGCAGAGAATATAAGACTGGGCTAGCTGAATAAGATGGATGAGTTCCTTCTTGGAGTTTATGATCGGGCTGATCTATACAAGGAAAGAATAAAGAAGTACCATGACCGTAGGATTGAAAAGCGGGATTTCTAGAAAGGTGACTTGGTGATTCTGTTCTACTCCAGACTCAAACAGTTTCCAGGTAAGCTCAAATCCAAATGGTCTAGCCCATTTAAAGTGAGTCAAGTCTACTCATCTGGAGTAGTGGAACTTGAAAATAAAGATGGATATGTCTTCAAGGTAGATAGGCAGCGTGTGAAACTGTATATCGATCAAATAGACTCGATAAGGAGTATTCATACTAGCTATCTCGATGAAGTTTATGTTATTGAGATAACTGAGTGGTGCCGTGACTATAAATCAGGAGTTGGTGGGAGGCAACCCACAATATGTTGTTGTAAAACATTAGTTAAATTATTTTGTTATTAGAGAGTATTTTTTATGTGTTTATGAAGTGTGCAGGATTTAAAATGCAGCAAAAAGAAAGAGTAATACAATTGGAAAAAAGGTTGAAAATCTGAGATATTAGAACAAAAGTGACGGCCGAATTGGTGGACACCAGTCACCTGACGGACCACCATTTCAACCATCGTAAAGAAGCTCAAAAATTAACTCACTGGAGAAAGTTGATGGCCAAAGTGGTGGACTGTCAAAAAATTGGTGGACCACCACACTAACCATCAAAATCAAGCTAAGTTGCCTAGGTTTCGGTAAGGTATAACGGCCAAGGTGGTGGACTATCACAAATTTGGTGAACCACCACTTGGACCATTGAAATTAAGCTGAAGTAACCATAGTTCGTTACGGAGTGATGTTACTATAGGACTGGGTGGGGTTGGGTTAAAATTGTTCTTCATTTAAGTAACCCGTATTTGGCCCAATTGATTTAAAGATGTAAAAGAGCTATTACATACGTTGTACCCTTTTTAGCTTCTTCAACTGACCAAATTCCTTTGGATTCAAAGCATCTGAAGGCATTTTCTGTTCCTAGGACTCGCTATCTACTCCGTTTTTCCCTATTTAAGTGACCACCTCTTTTTGCTATTTTCATCACAACCAACCTTGAGAGCAAATATAGAGTTTCAAGTGAAGCTTGATTTTGTAATTTGCAAGAAAGTAAAAGAAGAAGTTACTACAAAAAAAAGGTATGAGCACCACCTTGTTCTTCCCTTTTTGAATTACAAAATATGAAATAAATCAGTGGTTTGTTGATTAAAATTCCATCTTGTGTTATTCTTTTGATTTGAGTTGTTGTAATTTCAGAAACATGAATATGTCTTGTAGAGTGAAGTCTGAGTAACTCACGCATTTGAAAGAAAGAAATTATGCGCATAAAGGTGAAGTTGGTGTCAATTTTTTGATAAAACAAGCGGGATTGTATGCTAAATGTTTGTCAAAATACGAAAGTGAATCCTGAATCTGAAGAAGGATGGGCGACGGTTGAAATGATGGATTGCCAATTAGGTGACAAAACATCAAATTGATCATCGCAAGAACTACAGAAAATACACCCATTAGTTAATATTCGACGGCCGAAGTGGTGGACTCTCAACTTTGCGAAGGACCACCATATTGACCATCGCAACTCTTGAAATTTTTAGGTCTTCTAGATAGGACCCGACGGTCCTCCTGGTGGACCACCAGTTACCCGATGGACCACTAGTGTGGCCATCAAGTCTAAGTTTTCACTGGTTAGGCTATTTTTGCATTATAAACTAACTCCTTACTTCTGTTTCAGGCAATATAGCTCGTAAACTACCACTAAACGGAGGAGAAAGGTCTCAAAGAGGTAAAAGAAAGCCTGCACCCACTTACAACCCCAGGAAACATTGAATGGAAATTCCTAGAATCTTCTAGTCTGAAGAGGAGAGTAAAAGTAGCATAACAAGTACCACCTCAAGCCCAAACGAGGCAACGGTTGCTACAACTCAACCCAAGCCTACTGTGGGTGATACTGAGGCTGCTATTATTGGAGGACAAAAGAAGCTACTAATGTAGATAATGAACCTAAGGATGCTAACATTATCAAGTGTAAGGATCCTCATGTTCGAGAGGAGATTAGATGGCGGGTAGAGGGACCACGAGAGAAATTCTATGACGGATTAACACCTACAACAAGAGGGATAAAATGTCCACCCATGGCGGAACAATAGATTGTGCTAATGGAGCTCCATGAGTATCTTGAGTTGGAGTGTTGTTTCAATGACTTTGAACTAGCATGGATGAGTAGGAAACCAGGAGCGCATCAACCAAACTGGGTAAGAGAATTCTTTGCCAATTATCTTGCAGTAGTAGAAGAAGACTGTCCAAAGGGGACGTCAGCTGCAAGTTTGCCAATCATATAAGCCATACTTGTACGATGAGTCACTATAAATATTTTATTCTAAAAGATTAATAGGATGCTATTTGGGCCAGAGTACGGCTCCACCTGCTATACCTGATCTTGTGTATAGGTTGAGAACTGCATTCACTCAAAAGCCTTAGGTTGATTCATTATTGACTAATGATGGTAACCTCTCTTGTTTGACTAATCCACGGGAGCGTATTGCAAAATATTCCATTATCTTTAAGGCTAAGTTTTGGTAGGCTATTGTTCGCTTAATTATGATACCAACAGAAGGTGACAGGAACATAGATAAACATAGTGTCCTATTGGTGGCAAGCTTGGTTTCAGGGCTGCAAGTTGACTTTGGCTATATTATTGCGGATGAGATATTTGTGAGTGCACATAAAACAAGTAGTTCATTGTCATTCCCATGCTTGATCACTGAGTTATGCAAATAGGCCGGTGTTCCCCTGATATGTAGAGTTGACAATAAAATTTTGGCTACATAAAGATAGGAAATTGAGAAGTCAAAATATGACTCGAAGTTCAACATATGTGTCAAAAAGCCTCCAGCTAACCAGGCTCAATTTGTACTAGATCCCGATGCTATAGAAATTCCTAGAGGAATGCCTTTGCTCATCACTACCTATGTGCAACTGGAGTATGTGACTCCAAGTACTTCTATAGGATTGGGTTTTATACAATCTCTGGGTGGAGCAGACTTTGCCGAATATAGTCTAATGCAGAAGAATTTTGCAAAATCAGTAAAGATGAAAAAGAGGTTTCAGAGATAGTTAGATAAAAGGGCTACAAAATTTAAGCCTTTTGTTGATGAAATTATAGATGAGGCAATCCTTCCATTCTAGACTATTAAAGCTACGATGGACAGTATGGAGCACCACATAAACAAAAGTCTAAATTCACTATCCCTCTCTGATCTTGCAAAGCTCATGGCTAAATTTGAGCAAGCAAAGGTTGATATAGAAGAGTTAAAGGGAAGGCAACCATAGCAGACTATTTCTGACTCAACCTTAGTAGTGAGTGCCAATGATGAAGGTATTATGGATATGATAGGAACACCCATGAAATATAAAGTAAAGAAACACATGGATGAGCTAGTTGCAAGAAATGAAGAAAAGAGAAAAAAGTGATCAACAATGACACCAGAGAAATAGGAACAATATAATATGATGAGGGCCCGAAAGAAATCAAGGAAAGATAAAGAAAAGAGAAAGAAGAAAGAAAAGGATAAATCAATAGAAGTATTTACTAGTGTTTCCCCAGCAAGGGGGCAAAGTTCAGGCTCAGTCCAAAAGATAATTCCTCCAATTCTGGAGGCGGAGGTTTTGAATGCCCCTACAACCATAGGGGCCAACATTGCACCAGGTGAGGATGCAGGATCCTCACCACACTTCATATATTCCTTAGATAAATAAGATAAAATACAAGTATACCCATTCCCTTGTAATTTAATTTAACGCTTTGAGGATAACGCATATGTTATTATGTGGGGGTGGTGTACTTGTACCATGGAAGGTTGTGTTGCCGAAATTTTGAACCCCTAGCATGTTATATCAAGGAGAATCATCATGTCTAGGATTATGATAAGTTTACATTTTTCTTTTCTAGGTTTAACTTTAGATTATCATTTTTCTTTCTTTTTTTAAAAATCTTTTTGTCTTGTTGATGTTGGTTCATGAACTAAAAGTGTTGTTTGTGTTAGTATCTTGTTATAAATACGGATGATGAATGATGTTGGTATCAAACTATGACTATTTCTATTTTACTATTTACCTTTGTCTTCTAGGATATGTGAGCAACTTTTAGTGAATCTGTAGTTGGCATTAATAAATAAATACGCATAATATAGATGCACATCTTAAGAACAGTAGAATAAGTTTGACTTAGTTGCCACTATGTGTGCGAGTAGTTGTAGTAGTTCTTACATAGTATATTACCTAGAACTTTCCTGGTTCAATTGATGTTGTTCTTTAGTTGATGGTATAAGAGGTGATGGCAGGACACCTTGTGCTTTTAGTCCACTTAGCTAGAGTAATTAACCCCACCAAAAATAATTTTCCATTTTTGAACCCTTCTTTGATCTTTTGTTAATTTTTCTTCATCACCAAGCATTCTAGTTAACTCTCTTTTAGCTGTTAACTCCTAGCTCTGGCCCTGGCCTAGTAAAGGGAAATATGTACCTAAACTTAGGTAAAACACCAAAGTTGAGGGTGGCTATTAAAGGGCTGCTAACTGCCTAATGAAAAGTTCGTCTAGAATTTAAATTTGAGCATTTGGCCCTGGCATACTTAAGATAATGTGTACCTCGACTTATGGCATCAACCTAAGTTGAGGGTGGTTGATACTTGTGTACATAATTATATATATATATATATATGTTAAAAAAGTGAGTTATTATACTAAAGCATGAATGAATTGAAAAGAGTTAGTGAGCTAGCAAAGCAATGGACTTGGTAAGAAGAATTTGTAGGCAAAGAGAGTTAAAGTAGAGTTATTAGTCACTTTTGCCCTAAATTCCTTTTCGAACTAGCCCAATCCCTCATTACTAGCCTAGAAAATACCTGTTGTATCTTGGAACTCAGCTAAAAGGGGGCATCGGATGATAAAGACAAGCTTATGGGTGAATGTAGTGTGTGTGAAACTTCTTTGATGAGTGAGAAGTTTGTAATTTGTATCCACAAAATATATTAAGTGGTGGATCTCCTTGACTGGGAGGGAAAACTGAGTTATACTTAATTTAGCTGATTTTTGTAGATTTGTTTGTCCATGTTTGTGTAGATAATTTGAATTTAAAACAATGCCGGTTATGGATTCTGACATGTTAAACCATATGATGTGGATGACAAGTGAATGGTTGTGTGAAAATTTGTTCAGTAGTAAATGTCTGTCATTATACTACTAGATCTTAGCTGAGTACTAAACTGAGGCTAGAGTGCTAACGATACTGAGGTCACTTAAGTTCTGTAATTGTCTGAGAGTACTGAGTTCTATAACTCACTGACTTTCGTGAATTATGGCTTGACTGAGATTATCGTGAAAAATAACATGGGCTCAATACTGCAGCTAATTTTTCGGGTATAAATGCCCCCAGGACTCGATAACATAAAGGAAAACACAACCATTCTTGAATAATCATGACCACGAACATTGATTCACCATCACAATTACTAAAGCATCTCTTCAAGTATTTAGAAATCATAAACATGTGATAATATAGGGATACATGCTATTAGCTCATACTCCATTCAACAAGGTCTTGCATCAAACACTTAGCATGCATTAAAGAACACATAATTACAGACTTTCATGCTATTATATCAGAATTCATTCACTAATGCTTTTTAACAAACACTTCGCATGCATAAACTTGTACATAATTGGAGATTTGTTTTGTCAACATACTATAACGGCTCTTATTCCTTCACATAAGCATTTTATCAAACATATGGGTATCATGCTTTTCTTATTCAACAATTTCTACACTTAATTAACACTAACACATCACTTAACAAGCAACTTGAAGAGGGTTTGTCATGAACATCACATACTAGGTCCAAAGTTTGAAAACCCTGTAATCAAAATATGAATTAAAACTCAATAATAGCATGAAATTCGATTTCAACTCACATGAATCATGAAAACTCATAAGCATAAGATCTTTGACATTTAGAAAAGGATTCTTGAGCTTTTTGGATGAAAGGGACCTAAGAATCAACATTTGCATACATTAGGAAACTCTTTCTTGAAGGCTCTTAGAGATATTCTTGATTTTCTTAATTTTTATTGAAGAAGGGTTTTGATATTGTTCATGGGTATTTGATCATGAAAAAAACCCTAATTTGATGTTATGGATGAGAAATGAAGACCTCAACATCGTTCAAGATATATAAGTGTAAAAATGGTGGGAAAAGACCAAAAATTTCATTTTAAAAATGACATAAAAATACTGAATAGGATTTGAGATGGTCGAAGTGATGGCCCATGGAAACATCAATCGCACGTTGGTCAGAAAAAGGCCACACTACCTCAGTTACGATGGACTTAGCGATGCTCCGTTGCTAGCTTGATGGTTCATTGTATAGACTGTCGCACTTGGGTGAGAATGGAGAGTCATCGCCTTGGTTTTGATGGTTTGGGTAATGTTCCATCGCAAGCTCGACGGTCTGTCATCTTTTCCGTCACACCTGGGCGGTTTTGACAGTTCTTAGTAAAACAACTTTAGCTTCCTCATCCAATGTCAGATTTTGAAAAAATTGGTATCGAGTGAAAGATTATTCAATTATCTACGTGAAAAATGCTGATATTAGGGAAATTCTACATGATTTAAAATAGTTATTACTTAGGAAGTCACTTGTCAATCTTTTAGGGCCGGATTTAGGCTTCACTTGACATGCTCCAAGGCTCAGACTACAAGAGAATTTTGTGAGGTCTTACATGCTAGCCTCCAAGTCACATAATGCTTGAGTGAAGTTGAAAGACCCAATAGCTCAAGGTATTGTGGAAGGACCACGGTCCTCCTTTTTCTCTACCAAAGATCTAGTGACTACATCACTGCAATGATGAAAATTATTGACTGGCTTATAACTGACTGACCTTTTCTTGGTGACCAATCCTTCAGGTATTTTGCCTATCCTGACATCTACTCCAGTGCCACTAAAAGCAGTATTTTGATAGTTTACTTTTTTTAGCCTAGATAAAAATTTATAATGCTTACCTTTTTCTTGTTTCTTTTTCAATTTTTACAAATACGGATGAAGTGGTATTAGAATGGACTTCATCATAGGCTATATAACTTTTTGTGCTCCTTAATTTGGCTTGTTCCTACTCCCAACATCGTTTGAATCATCCTCATTCTTCCCTTCATCAACTAATGGTAGAGGTGGGTCTGAAGTAACTTCACCACTCTGAGTGGTAATGGTATAACATAAACCATTATTTTTTTTGGATTTACCACTTTATTTCTTAGAAGTGTGTCAGGTTGTCTCTGATTCTTTGTTGTTATCATCTAACCAAACTGTTGCTCCAACTACTTGACTGTTGTAGTATGTCACTCAAAGTTCTAGTTTAATCATGACAAATTAGCCTTGATATCATTCAATAAGTTTTCTTGACTTTCTTGCCCTTTGACCAGCTTTTCCAAAATGTCCTCCATTCTGTACTGTATATCTCAACTAGCTGGTAGAAGATATTTGTTACTCTTCTCTTTATAGTCATCCTTATGCCACCAATCACCATTTCTGTCTCTACTCCTATCTTTATATCTATCGTTATAATAGTTTTGACCTTGATTCCCTTTTCCTTGAACTTGGAAATCCACAAATATATGATTAAGATACTTTGCCTCTTTTTCAGACTCAATCTTGAAGTGTTTGGAAGTAGACCCCTATGCCATAACTGTATTTACCATATCAGCACTTAATAAAACAAATTGTTTCATAAGCAACCTAATATGTGTAAAAAGTTGTGAAACCTCTTGTTCTACCATGTAGTTCACTACTTCACAAGTATTTGTTGCTCTAATATCATATGTACCACCACCATGTTGCAAATATCAAATATGCCATCCAGTGTTAGTAATCGAGAAATCATCTAGCATTTCCTATGTAGCTTTCCAACGATGATGTATAAAAGCTCTTCCTGAAATAGTATATATCATACCTCCTGAACTATCATTCAATGATCGATATAAGTTCTTAGAAAAATTAGATCCTTTAATTCTATGATTTGGTACAATGCTAAGCTTCATATTGAATCGAAACCATGGCTCATGCATAGACTCTTCAGGTAGATACCTGAAATTGCAAATTTTATCCTTCAACTATAACATCCATGCAAGAGGGAAGAATCTGCTCAGAAACTTTCTTTAGCTCATCCTAAGTAGAGATAGATCTTCTTGGAAGTTTCTCTATTTATAGTGATGCTTCACATTACAAATAAAATCGAAACAACCTTAATCTCAATACTTCCTGATTAAATCCTAGAATATTATAATTTGTATATATCCCAATAAAATTTTTATGGTGCAAGTTTGCATCATCCTTAGCTGCACCCGAAAATACTCCTTTAAGATTCAGAAGTTGAATCATAGAACTAGTGATATCAAACTTTATATTAGGAGAAAATGTAGGAGAATAATGGCTCCAGGCTCAGTGGGTTCAATATAACCTAGATCTTCATCATCTGGGCCTAAGTGTTGATATGCCAGAATAAATGTAAACCTGCCTCTCTGAACTCGATGATCAACAACCTGTCTCAGCCTTGCTGGTCTACATTGTTGATCTACTGTTGCCTCTAAAAAAGTTCTGGCTTCTTCTACTTTCTATGTTTTTGGTCCAACGGTTGTGTCTGTAAGTCAACAACATTTTGTAGATCTAATGGATCGCGCAGGAGTGCAGCATTAGGATCTGTAGGTGAGGGGGGGGGGTTTAAACTTTTCCTGAATTTATCATGACATCCTTGTCATAGAATGAAGGATTCTCTTTGGTTATATATAAAATAGGAGCAAGGGTTTGCGTCTACTCCTAATACTTGGCATACACTATGCCAAGGAAAAAACAAGAATTGAAAACCTACTAACTTCACCAATTAAATTTATTACTCAAACCGTCTTCCCCGGTAACGGTGCCAAAATTAGATGTCACCTAATACTACACTTGAATTAGAAGTATAATGCGGTCAATTTAAAATATAGTAACCAACAAGGTTGAGGTTAATCCCAAAGAGAAAACAAGAATGGTTTCTTATCCTGATGTAATCCACGAGCAGTACAAGAAAGTAAATGGGGTTATTTTGTTATCAATTGCAAATATTAACAAGATCTTGAATGCTTGTAAGTTGTAATCAATATGAGACAAAAGCGATGTTTGTGTTCCCCTGTATTCTTAACTCCATAACTTTCTCATGATCAACCCAAACATTCTATTGTTCTACATGCAAAGCCTACAAGATAATTCTTATCAGCTGTCAGGTAATCTCAAAGATAAATTTCACCTTTTATTAGGTAAGTCTCTAGGCATTTACTTTTTGACTATTTCTAGAGCCTCAATTACACCTATCGGTGTAGGATCAAGTGATAAGATAAGATGTGGGGACTAAAAAGTGGAGGTAGAAATCCTAAACCACTTTCTTAACTTAATTTCCCAATTTCAAACTCCTTGGTTATTTAATGGATGCGAATATAGGCTATCTTAAGGTAGGATCGATAGTTGAAAAAAAGTATTGTGAAGATTATTAAGATACATGCAGAAACCCTAGAACAATTGAGTCTCTCACTTTCTCTACATATCTAATCCCCCAGGATTCCTACAAATCTAGCTGAGGAGATTAGTCACTCATGTTTATGCATGAAACCATGATTAGCAAT
Organism: Capsicum baccatum var. pendulum; assembly: GCA_030864225.1. Taxonomy (NCBI): domain Eukaryota; kingdom Viridiplantae; phylum Streptophyta; class Magnoliopsida; order Solanales; family Solanaceae; genus Capsicum; species Capsicum baccatum. Next base: position 126,025,886 of record CM061557.1, read on the forward strand.
TAAGAACACATAAAATCAATTGCACAAGAATGAGATGAATAAACTCCAAAGTTCTTAATTGAACAAAACCTAAAATCTCAAGAACAATTGTAAAAGCATTGCAATAATATTTGAAAGTGTGTATAGGAAAGTTCAAGTGTGTAACCTAATAAAATACAAACCCTAGGGTATTTAAAGTATCTCAAAAATAAGAAATATACTAATAAAAATGGGTAAGGTAAAGTTAGGTCAGCAATTGGTATGGCTTGATCTTCACTCGTATCAGCTAAATAGGAGTCTTCAAGCCATGCTTGAGTGTACGACTCATGTCCTTAACTCGTATTCACCTAGGACTTTAGTCTTTCCAAGCTTTGAACATTGGTTTGTATACTGATTAGCCGCGTTGGATAGAGCTCAACTAAATCAGCAAAATAATGGTTAGCAGGAAATTTATCCTAATCCTGATGAAGATAACTTAGGGGATGATGAGTTTTTAGATTCTTTTAATCGAAGGCGTGCAGAGAATATAGCTGCACTAGTGAACCAAAATGTAAATAATAACTATTTTTTCAGGGCGAGACCTGATCGCTAAGCTGTTCAATTTGATCTTAATAATGACAAAGATGGAATGGATGGAGCTGGTTCCACTGGAGCTATTATTCCTCTACCTCTATCACTACGATCAAAGATCAATAATACCAACACAATGATTCAGCTCCTTCATTTGAAGGGGTTGTTTGGTGGACTCTTGGCAGATGATCCCAATATGAATTTAGTGAAATTTGTCACTATTTTCAAGTCCTTTGATAACCCATGAGTGGGACAGAAGTCCATCCGCTTGCATTTATTTTCATTTTCTCTGTCTGGCGAGGCAACATTATGGCTTAATGAGCTGACGCTGGATTCTATAACCAACTGGAGACAGTTGAAAGATGATTTTCTAGAAAGGTTCTTTCCACCTTCTAGGAGGATACGATTGAGGGATGAGATCAATAAATTTAGGAAGCTCCCAACTGAAACTCTTCACAAGACATGGGAGAGGTTCAAAAAGATACTGATGCAGTATCTGAACCACAATATAATAAATATTAATCTGATGGAGACTCTTTGTTAGGCTTTAAACTCTATTACGAAGATAGTTGTTCATAATTCTACAGAGGGATAATTTGTGGATCTCACTTTTCAGGAGGCCTCGGAAATACTGGATCGGATGACCAAATAAAGTAGAGCTTGGCATACCTAGGATTCTGTGGTAGCAAGACCTATGGTGTCTTTTGGAAAGACTGTAGAACATGATAAGAAAGAGGAATAATGTGATCAAGACATGGAACACTTGAAAATGCAGATGGATTTTTTGACCAAGAACTTATTATCTGGAAAGACTGAAAAAGAGAAAGTTGTTGCATCATAAGGTAAAGATGATTCTGATTCTGAAAAATGGATAACTATTTGAATAAATAGGGGGGTTTCCAAGGCAATAGCCAAGGAAATCAAGGTCAAAACTACTATGATAAGGCTGGTTACAAGGATAGAGATCAAAGAAACTACAAAAGTAAGAATGATAGGAGTGGGGTATATGTACCTCCTAGAAGTAGATATAATACTGCAACTAGCTCTGGTAAGATATCCATGGTGGACATGATGGAGAAAATATTAAAGGGAGTTGAAGCTACCAACTCTAGGGTGACTTGCATGAAAAGCGATTTATCTTCTATGACTCAGTTGGTAAACTCACACTTTACCTCTATCAAGAAGTTAGAGAAACAAATAAGATAACTCTTAATAGTTTTGAATAAAAGAAAGACTGGAACATTTCCAATTAATACCAATCAGAATCCTTGGAATGATGGCTCTTGCATGGCTATCACTAGTAGAGGCAAAAATGAGCTAGCTCTCGCCTACTTCTAGTAGACATAACCGGGCATGCTCAGATTGTCCAACTATCACTAGTAGTTTCCAAATGATACTATTTTGAATCCTTCTGTGGGAAAGCCTGTGGTTTATATTAAAAAATCAGAGATTTATCATCTGGTGGAGTTTTGGAAATTGGATGAGGTTATTGTTGATGCACCATCCAATAGTCAGTAGGTTGATGAGTTAGAGAAGAGTAGGTAAAAGGAGGCTGAAGTGGTGGTTACCACACTTCCATAACCACCTCCTCTATTTCCCCATCGGTTGAAAAAGAATGCTTACGACACAAAGTTTGGCAAATTCAGGGCTTTGCTTCAATAGTTGACAATTAATTTGCCATTGGTGGAGGCATTGACGCAAATGCCCAGGTATGAAAATTTCATGAAAGATCTTTTCACGAAGAATAGGACAGTTAGTTTTGAGCTGATGGACAATCTCCATAAAATACCCATTACTTCTACCAAGCTTGAAATCATCCCAAGTATGTTAAAAACTTACTTTGAAAAATGAATCCACTTTTATATATGTGAATTTTTTAAGATTTTCACTTTTTTCATGTGGGAAATTGAATTATCTTTCCATCGATACCAATCGGGGTAGAAAGTTATGGTCATTTTACAGAAAGCAGTCAAAACTACCCAGGTGCGAAAATGAGTGCCGACGGACCATCAAGTTAGCAACGAATCATTGCCTAAACTATCATAGTAGAGAATGTAAGACCATCTTCTACCTAAGGGCGGTGGCTCAGGTCGACGGACCATCAAGATAGTGTCAGAGCATCACGCAAGCTACTGCAGCAGAGGCAGTGAACCTCTATTCTACCTAGGTGCGATGGTCAGGACCGACAGACCATCGACCCAGTGATAGACCTTTACACCTACCATGTCATAGTTCATTCAGTTATTTTAAATTCATTTTTAAAAGGGTATTTGGGTCTTTTTTTCACCCGTTTTAACCTGTAATAATATCATATCAATGTACGTGAGTTCATTATCCATCTACAATATCAAATTAGGGTTTTCTCTCAAAGGTAATCCCCAAGAACAAGATCAAAATAATTCTTCAAGAAACTATGATATTCCAAGTTCTTCAAGTCCAAGAAATTCAAGAAACTCACAACTCAGGTATGTCATGTGTTGGTTCAGGGGTCCCTTTCACCCATGAAGCTCAAGAATCTATTTTTAAAATATAAGATTTGTTTTTGTATGAATGTTTACGATTTAAATTGAATTAAAATTAGGTTCATAATGTTGTGGGGTTTTGATTCATGTTTGAAATTACATATTCCAATTATTGACCCTAGGATGTGGTGATTAGCATAATATTCATGATAAACCCTTAAATTTACATGTTTATTGATTTATCTATGATTATTAGATGTGTTGATGATTGTATAACCAAACCATGCTTCCCATGTGCTCGATTAAAAGCCTATGTGATGGAGAAGTGCCATACTAGTGTGATAATATGAAATCCCTATTTATGTACTCGTTTATGCATGTCAAAAGTTTGATGAAATTTCTTAGTCATTGAATTATGGATACATGTGTAACCCTTTTGGTGCTTTAGAACTTCTATAATGTGAAATCTCCAACTTATTATATTATGGATTGTGATGTTTGTCAAGTATTCAAGAAAATCATGCTTTGTCAGTTTCATGCTATCGAGTCTTGGGGGTACTTGTACCTAACAATTTAGTTATGTGCCTAGAGCCAGTGTCATGTTTTCAAGATACTCTTAGTCGAACCATGTTCATAGAAATTCAGTCAGTTATATGACTCAGGAAGACTCCGTAATCTCAGTAGTATTCCATTAGTCAATGGAACTAAGTTAATATAGTTTAGTCCAGTTCAGTTTATCATGTTCAGTGTCTATTCAGATGGAAGTAGGAATTAGTACCGAGTGAACCCAAGGATGGGAACACACACTCTCAGATGAGGGTGTGATTCTTAAAAGTCATCATTCCATTCTAGAACTATGTAGCCAGCATAGGTTGAGACATCAACACTGTCAGATGAGGTTTGATGAGGTGGATAAGCACTGTCAGATGAGGTCCCCATAGTTATCTTTTAGAGACACTTTCAGATGTGGGTTACCAACATCTTTTCCTTACTAGTGGCGCGGTATTGACACCCTTCCAATTAGGGTTACAGATTGGACCCATCTTAGCTATATTACTTTATTTCAGGCATGTTGGTTAGATTCCTACTTCCCACAGTTTTAGTTATAGAATTAGAATTGTCAGATATAGTCATTTAGTCTCAGTAATAGAACTCAGATAGTTCTTTAGAATTAAGGACTGTTAGATACAGTCAACTCAGACTAGTACAAAACTCAGCTAGTTCCATCAAAAACTTATCTGTCAGATACAGTCGGTCCATATTAGTTATTTCACTTATATAGTTATCAGTATCTCTTGTTATTAGTACCCAGGCTTAGTAATGATGTTATCAAAAACTCAGTTACTGTTATTATGTATTCATGCATGAATTCTCATGTTAATGTTATCCAGCCAGTTAGTATAGTTCATGCATATGTACCCTTGCATTCAGCCTACCTCATATGCTTACTAATACATTCAAACATGCTGATGCATTTGTGATATGGTGTTTTATACCATAGGTTCAGAAGCACTAGCTCCAGAGCGTCAGTAGTATTCCAGTCTCAGCAGTTAGAGTTAACACTAAGTCCTCATTTTTCGAGTACATGACCATTACTTTATTATCTCATGAATTAATTTATTTCAGTAGTTAGAGTTAGTTGGGTACATGTCCCATCAACTCCTTATTTAAATAGTTCATTTAGTTAGAGGATTTTCAAACCATCATGTTCAAACAGTTTATTTCAGGATATTTTCTGGTATTGTGATACTATACTATATCTTTCAGTGATTATTTTATTATTTTTGAACCTTATTGCCTTACAACCCTTATTTCCATATTTATTCAGTATATTATGCAGTTTTCAGGTATAGATATTAGTCATGGGTTAGCTTGTGGTCTTTCGAGGTCATGAGCACCATCTAGTATTCTGGGTACCGAATTCGAGGCATTACACTGCATCATTGTAGTGCTATCTCCACAAGGTCTCTGGTCCAGAAAATGGTAGATCCAGGAGCATTTACTATTTCGTACACTATTGGACCTCTAGACTTTGAAAAAGCTCTATGCGACTTGGGAGCTAGTATAAACTTGATGCCACTTACGGTATACAAGAAATTGGGTTTGGGGGATCCTACTCCCACAACCATGAGATTAGTTATCATGGACAGATTTATGAAGCAAACCATAGGAATTTTATATGATGTGTTAGTCAAGGTGATGATTTTTTTATTTCCATCTAACTTTGTCATTCTCGATTGCGAGGTGGACTTTGAGGTGCCCATAATTTTGGGTCGACCTTTCCTTGCAACCAGGTATGTACTTATTGATCTAAGATAAAATGAGCTACTATTCAGGTTGAATGATGAAGTAGTTCTATTTGATGTCTGTCGATCCACAAAATAACATAAAGATAAAAGTGAAATTTCCATTATGGATGTCTATTATGAGGAGGAGAAGAAAGTCCGATTGAAGACAAATTTACTATTGAGACATTAGCTGCCGTGTTAATGAATTTTTATCAGGATAGTATAAAATATTATAAGGAGATAGTGTGTTCCTTAACGAGCATGGGTTCTTACTCATATGTACCCAAGAAGTTGGATTTGGACTCAAAAAATTATCCAAATCCACCTGCTAAGCCTTTTATAGAAGAACTACCTATCCTAGAGCAGAAAGAGTTACCCAGTCATTTGAGGTATGTGTTCCTGGGCAGTGGAAATACACTATCTGTTATTATTGTGGCTGACTTGGGTGAGCAAAAGGTGGAAACCCTTATCTCTATTCTTATGAGATATAAGAGGGATATTTGTTGGATGATTGCAAACATCATCGGCATCCTTCCTGGTGTATGTACACATAAAATCAAGATGGAGGAGAATTGTATCCCAACTACTAAGCACCAACATTGCTTAAACCCACCTATGCAAAAGATGGTAAAGAAAGAGTTCGTCAAGTGGCTAGATGCAGAAGTGGTTTATCCTCTATTAGACAGTAAGTGGGTGATTCCTGTTCAGTGCGTATCCAATAAAGGGGCCATCACAGTGGTGGGTAACGATATGAATTAGTTTATTCCACTTAGACTTGTTACTGGGTGGAGGGTATACATGGATTATCGAAAAATCAATTTGTGGACATTGAAGGATCACTTCCCAATGCCCTTCATGGATCAGATGCTTGAGATAGAAGGAGTTAGTACTATTTGTTAGATAGGCATTCCAGTTACAACCAAATTTCCATTGCTCCTAAAGATTAGGAGAAGAAGACATCCACATGTCTATACGGTACGTTGGCTTTTAAAAAGATGTCTTTCAGGTTAAGTAATGCACCCTCCACTTTTTAGTGGTGCATGATGTCAATCTATTCTGATATGGTTGAAGACACCCTGGAGATATTTATTGATAATTTCTTGGTTGTCGGTGATTCCTTTGAACTATGCTTGCTAAATCTGAGTCACGCATTACAACGGTGTAAAGAGTTCAATCTTGTCCTTAAGTGGAAAAAATGCCACTTTATGGTGAAGGAAGGCATTATGTTTGGTCATCTAATTTTAGCTAAAGGCATTGAGGTAGACAAGGCAAAGGTTGAGGTGATTGAGAAACGACCCCTCTTTTCTCAGTCAAAGGGGTACACAGTTTTCTTAACCATACTGGGTTTTACTGCAAATTCATAAAGGATTTCTCAAAGATTGCAAACTCGTTTTTCAAACTCTTAAATAAAAAATCCAAATTTACTTTTGATGATGACTGCAAAAAGGCCTTTGAATGGCTTAAGTTGAAGCTAGTCAAAGCTCCAATTATTATTTCTCCTAATTAGACGAAGTCGTTCGAGATTATGTATGATGCTAGTGGAGTGGCACTTCAAGTTGTTCTTGGAAAAAAGAAAAAGAATCTATTTCATCTGATATATTATGTAAGCAAGGCCCTAAATGTGGCTCAAAAGAATTATACGGTGATAGAGCAGGAACTTTTAGCAGTGGTGTATATTTTTAAGAAGTTTTAGGCATATTATCTAGGTACCAAGGTAGTTGTACACACTGACCACATTGCCTTGAGTTACCTAATTGAGAGGAACGATGCTAAACCAAGGTTAATCAGGTGGGTATTGCTACTTCAGGAATTTGACTTCGAGGTGAAGGATTCCAAGGGATGTGTGAATTAGGTGGCTTATCAGCTATCCATACTCGAAGGCAAGCAGGCATTAAAAGACAAGCTTAAAATTGATGATTGCTTTATGGATGAGAAAGTATTAGCTGTAATGCTCGACAAAGTACCTTAGTATGCTGACTTTACAAACTATGTGGTAAGTGAAGTAATGCTAGAGAATCTTTTATTTCATCTAAGGAAAAAGTTTCTCCATGATGTGAAACATTATTTTTGGGATGAACCATATCTATTTTGGCGGTGTGCGGATGGCATTATTAGATGGTGCATTCCAAAATTGGAGATGTTGAGTGTACTTGAAATAACTCATGTTTCCCCAGTTGGAGGTAACCATGCTGGTGATCGTACTTCTAGAAAAGTACTTCAAAGAGGCTACTATTTCCCACTTTATTCAAGGATGCTTACGAGTTTGTAAAGAGATGTGACCAATGTTAAAGGAAAGGATCTATCCCAATGTTCCATGAGATGCCAATGACAAAGGTAGTGGAGGCAGAATTGTTCAATTTATGGGGAAATTATTTTTTGGGGCCCTTTAAAAGCTCATTTGGGATGAAATACATATTGGTAGTCATTGACTACGTGTCAAAATGGGTTGAGGCAGCGGCTCTAGTAGATAATAAAAGAAAGTGAGTCATTGCATTCTTAAAGAGAAACATCTTCTCCTGTTTTGGGGTACTATGTACCATCTTAGGCAATGGAGGATCACACTTTTTCAATAGGATGTACCAAGCCGCATTGGCAAAATATAAAGTTAAGAAGCATAAAGTAGCTATTCCATATCACCCACAAACAAGTGGACAGGTGGAAATCTCCAATCGGGAAATCAAGGCTATCCTTTCCAAGACTGTGAATGCTAGTAGGAATGATTGGTCTCGAAAGCTGGACAATACATTATGGGCATATCGAACAGCTTTTAAGATGCCTATTGTCATTTACCATACAAATATGTTTATGGTAAGGCATGCTATTTTCCAATTGAGCTAGACCATAAAACATTGTGGGAACTGAAGCGTCTTGATCTACACTGGAATGAGGCAACAAATATGAGACTGGGGTAGCTTAAAGAGATTGATGAGTTCCGTCTCAGAGCTTATAAACGAGAAAATCAGTAAAAGAAATGAAAGAAGAAATACCATGATCGTAGAATTAAAAAGAGGGAATTTTCAAAAGGTGACATAGTGCTTCTGTTCAACTCTAGACTAAAACTGTTCCCAGGAAAACTTAAGTCCAAGTAGTCCATCCCGTTTAAAGTTAGTCAAGTCTACTCATCTATAGTAGTCAAACTTGAAAATGAAGATGGAAGTGTCTTCAAAGTCAACGGGCAACGAGTAAAATTTTATATCTGTCCAAAAGATTTGATATAAAGTATTTCTACTTTCTATCTCGATGAAATCTGAGTATTCAATATAACTAAGTTGTGCCATGATGATAAATCAGGCGCTATTAAGAGGCAACCCACATTATGTTGTTGTATAGCATTGACTTAAGTTATTTTGTTATTTGTTTTGTTGATTTGGGCAAGCTAAAGGGTTTATAGATGTGTGAAGGTATAACAGTGCAGGGAAAACAAAAGCAGGAGGAATTTCAGGTGATTGAGAAATTACTCGACAGACCATCGCAATCTCGATGTACCATCGTGGTAACTATCGCAACAAAGTTCAGAATGTAGTAAACTAGAAAAGTAGCAACGGGTTGACTAACGTTCCATCGCATATTAGATGGACCATTGCATAAAATGTCGCTAATGAGTGAGAAGGTAGGTTCACTGGATTGGATCAATGGTTTAACCAATGGATAGAATCATACCCAATCAATCATCGTGCTAACCTTCAAATTTAACCCTATTTCAGTAGGTTGGGTCGGATCAATTTACATATCAAAATTTTTCCTTCTTACCCAACCCAACATTATTTTAAATAGATGATTTAAATTGGTTGAGTAACTCCCAAACTATTCAACGTACCTGAACCCTTTTATTTTCTCTGAAAACTTTTCACTTCCCTCTTCCCCATCTATTTAAAGCCTATCTTTTCTTTGTTTCTTTCAATCACTAGAAACAAAAAGTTCATTTCTAAAATAAGGTGGCATATAGCGTCCTATTTTAAAAGTGCACAATCAGAGTAGTGTACTGCAATAACAAGGAACGAATTCGTTTTCACTTTCTATATTTCTTCAACATGACGAGCAATAGAATAGGTGCATAAAATCAAGTGAACCAATTCTCTTCTTATGTTTGGTATTGTTTGGTGATGATGTGAGATGAAACCTAATATACACTGTCTTAGGGGAAGTCTGAATAACTCATGGACTAAGAAATGGGAAAATGTGAATATGAATTATTGATAAAAATGCCATAAAAATAGTCCAAAATGCCGAAATGATGCTTGAAAGTGAAAATGGCAGACGATGATCAGAGTGACGGACTGTCACATACCCAAAGTCCTGTCACCTATAACAGTGGCCACTTTCTCAAAAGTAGTATTATTGGAATGACTCCGACGATTTCGGTTGATGGACAGTCAAAGTCTTAACGGACTGTTGCCCTAGCCGTCGCTGGTTAATAAAATTTCCTGTCTTCTAGTTTATGTACGTGCACTGATAAATGTTTCACTTTCATTTATCATGGAAAACAAATTACTAACCACAAGAGGTAGAGGCCGAGGCCAAGAGGCTAGGCAAGCGCAATAACAAGGTGAGGATGCACCGGCATGCAATACCCAACTACCTTGCTAGGTGATTTTTTCATCCTCCCAGTCCGAAGAGAAGCGTAAAACTAGTAGCAATAGAAACTCAAGCTCAATTTCGGTTGATAAAGGGGTTGAAGTATCTAACCCCAACCAAGGGAAAATTCCAGAATAAGTAGACCCAAATTTGGTTCGGCACAAGGATTTACAAGTGCGGGAAGCTATGTGGTGGCATACTGAGGGTGCTCGAGATCACTTCTACAAAGGGTTGGCAGCATCAGATTATGAAAACTACCTTGTATGACTATCCAGAGCTTGAGCATAGATTCAATGAGTATGAACTAGCATGGATGAGTAGGACACTTGGGACCTATCAACTAAATCTGGTACACAAGTTTTTTTATAATTACTTGGCGTTTCGTGAGAAAGATTTCACCAAAATTACATCAGTTGCAGGCATAAAAGAACTTGATATATTCCATTTACAAGGAGTTGACATATGTATCTCAGAGAAAATACTAAACGGGTTTATATTTGGGCTGGAATATCAGATACCGGGTGCAATTCCAAAATTGGAGCACTGACTGTTCACATGAGCTACACAAAGGTCATGATTAGCTAGAATAATGATAGATGGAGCAGAACTGGCCTGGTTACAAAACCCCAATGAATAAATATCTATGTCGTGCCTAAGTTTTAAGGCCATGTTCTGGTGGGAGATTATGAGACTGAGGTTGATGCCGATAGGCAGTGATGACCACTTAGAACTTAAGAGAGTCATGATAGTTACTACATTGGCTGAGGGATAGAATGTGGATTTTGGCTACATTATTTCTGATGAAATATTCTTCTGTGCTCACAAGACTCAGACGGCATTGCTATTCTTATCAAAGAATTATGCAAGCAAGCGAAGGTCGCTTTGATTAGCAAAGTCGATAGTGAGATCTGGGTGACACATAAGCAGGATATTGAAAAGATGAGGGATGAATTGAAGTTTTATATGCGGTCAATAGGCCTCCATCTCAACAAACTCAGTCAGATCTAGTTCCTGAATTAGCAGAGGGTCTTTCAGGTATGCCACTACCACTTTCTATATACGTTCCTCGTCCAACTTATACTAGTTCAGCTTCGATACCCATGGGGGGAACGACAGATTCTGATTCAGTTCTGCCCCAACATACTAAATACAGGCTGAACTAGGAAAACTTTACAAAGGTAATAAGAGCACAGAAAAGGATTGACAAGCAGTTGGCTATATGGGGGGAAGATTTTAAACCCTTTGTTGAGAGAATTATGGAAGAAGAAGTGCGCCCATTTAGAAACAACCAGCTTAGACTGGACAACATGGAGGAACAAATAAACAAAAAGATGGATGCCATGTCCATCCTGGAATTTGCAAAGTTGATTCAAAAAGTTAGACTAATCAAGGGAGATATACATAAGATAAGTTAGCAGCCATAGCAAAACATATTTGATGTAGCTTAGATTCCAAGTGATTAGGATAAAGGACTTGTTGATTTGGGGCGAGCGGTTAAGGACAAAGGTATGAAAGAAATAGAAATAGATGAAAAAGCTAAGAGAGCTGCAAAGAGAGAAAAAACTTGCATCCATAACACCAGAATAATTTAAAGAATACCAGATAGAGAAGGCGATAAAAAAGTTAAGGAAATCAAAGGATAAGAGGAAGAATGGAATGCAGGATGAAGCTACAGGTGTTTCCACATGCTCTGCCACTGTCAGGGGGCATACCTCTGTATCCGGAGGGAGAGATTTTGAGTTCCCTTACCACCATAGGGGACAACTTTGCACCTGGTGAGGACTCTGAAGCCTTACCATACTTCACCGATACCTCAGATGAATAAGAGGCACAACAAGTGTTTTCACTCCTTTGTACTTAAATTATATGCATTATGGAAAAAACATTATTTTCTGTGGGGGGATGCACTTGTACCATGGGAGGTTGTGTTACCGATATTCTGTTCCTCCCATGTGCTATCTAGGTGAATCAGAATATCTAGATTGTTATTAAGTTGTTACATTTTTATTTCTTGTCTAGGATTGGAATTTCTCTTTTCTTAAGTCATGTTATATTGGTAATTCAATTCCATTAAATAAAAGTGACCTTATGTTAGCATCAGTTTGTATATGTGAAAGATAAGTGACTAGTTTAAGTGTTTGTGTACATATGTTATATAATTAATTCTTTTTTTCCTATTGCTAAAAGTGTTGTGTGTCCATCTGTGACTCTAAAACTAGCATATGAATGTAAGTTATTATAGCGACATGTTACGACCCCAAGATTTATTAGAATAGGAATTAACTTAGTGCTTATGTGTGTGAGTGTTTATGTAGTTCTTACATAGATGCTACACCCAGAATATGCCCGATTCATTTGTTGTTGTTTTTTTCTGACTCAATAAGACAGGATAGTAGGTCTCCTTGTATGTTAGTTCATTTATCCAAAATAATGCCCCATTAAAAAGTTTTGTTGTGGTTTTTTCCATTGTAACCCTATTGAGCCTTGTTAATATTTGTTCTACCCGAATAAATAGTGATTCACTCTATAGTAAATGTTATTATTTAGCGTTGGACCTAGTTTGATATTGGATATTTCTCACTTTAACTTAGGCAAATTTCCTATGTTGAGGGTGGCTACTGCTGAGTTGTTGGCAACATAGGAGGTTGATTCAAGTTTAATTATGAGTAAGAATCTAGCCTTGGTCTAATTAGACTTCTAAGTATATATTGTGCACCTCAACTGATAGCATCAACATAATTTGAGGGTGGCTGACGCTGATTATAAAAATAATATACTATTACTAGGATGGATGAACAGTAGGAGCTGAAATAACTGAATGAAGTTATAGTCTTGGCGAGTACCTACCTAGAAGGGTGAAAAGAGTGAAATTACCTTGTTTTTAAGTCACTTCCCCCAAAAGATATATCCTCACCAAACCCAAAACCTCATTACAATAAATTTGTTATAAGAAAACATTAGATGATAGGGTCAAGCCTATGGGTGTGCACTATGTTTGCAACTTCTGTTCTGAGAGCGAGAGTAGTAATTTTGTCCATAGATTTATTATATATAATGAGAAGTGAACTTTTTTGGTTGTAAGGGAATGACAGTTATCCTTAGACTACTGATTCCTTTGGGTTATTATATCTCTAACTATAAATATGTTGAGTAGTAGTTTATTCTAGTTATCGATCTGTATGTGCTATAGAACTTAGCCGAATGGTCTGTTGAATGATTGTATAGCTATGTTGATATGACTGTTGAGTGTCCTACATGATGTTGTTTCTATATACATCTTGGTGTTGCGTTGCTTGAGGACAAGTAATATCCTTAAGTTAAGGGTGTTGATGTTCTGTCTTTTGATGAAACATTTTAGGCTTTTTTCTTAGGATAATTATGTATTTTTAAGTATCCATTGTTGTATTTAACATGGTATTTTAGTTTTTTTAGGATAATAACTACGTGTGAAGAATAACTTGGACAATCTAAGCAAAACAAATTAAAATAAGGAGCGATGGCTTATTCTACGGACCATCGACCTTGCGACAAACCATCGGTCCTAACCGTTGTCCAAAAGTAGAAGTCAAAGACTCTGGACATCCTGGAATGGCTAAAGCGACAAACTGTTGGCTCTGCAATGAACCATCATTCTGAACAGTCATCAAGATATAGAATGCGTAATCACTGGAAGTCCTGCGACGGTCCAGGTAATGGGTCATCAACTTTGTGATGGACAATCGCTCTAACCGTTACCCAAAAGAAAAGAATAGAATCATTGGAGGTGCAATGACCGTACTGGTGATAGACCTATGATGAACCATCAAACCTACAATGAACCATCAGTGGACCAGTCCACCATAAAGAGTAAAATCTGAGTTTGAATTTTTAAACCCCAATTTTGGGATCATATAAATATCAAGTATTAGGGTTTAGTCTGGATATCTTTTGGGTGATTAGTTTAATACCTTCTCCTCTAGTGAGGGCTTTTGTAATATTTTTCTTTGGCATTTGAATCTAGGGATTGATATCTAATTATTAGTTTTGATTTTTTTTCATTGAAGATTGAGAAGAATAATATTGTGACTTTTGTAAGTAATCTTCTAAAGTTATTTATAAACATCAATATATCTTTGATTTTTGATATGGAGATGACCATCTAAACTTCCATAACTATGGTTATGGGAGCCTTGATGTAGATAACTGTTTGGGGTTGTGAATCAGTTGGATTTCTAACATCTTGCTGAATTGCATAAATCTTTCTTTATTATTATGACATATCTTGGTGCCAAACTTGAGAAGTGAGCCCATAAACACCATTTGTCTAACAAGAAAGTGGATGTTGGAAAAAAAAGCGATTCACATGAAATTCATAAGTTTACCCTTTTGGTTGATGGGTTGATGCCTTAACAGGATTAACCAACATGAGAGTGCTATTGAATAATGCATGAATCCTTTATAATTGAGAGAAGCAAATGGTGAAACACCCATTAGGTTGAGAAACATGTGGGTAATTCTTAGAATTCAATAGTTCTTGCAATTAAACACATAATTTAGAATTCGAGCACAAATTTACAACCCTAATTGTTTGAACATCTTGGAGAGCATAACTCTAGTTAATTCATCTTAATTGAAATTTTATCTACATTAAATCTCATTAGTTGTACTTTTGTGTGACATAAATACGAAAGAACATAGTTAACATTTCAAAACCCCATTTATTTTGGAACCTTCGATCAACAATCTAGTAACCACCACAATACTTAGTAAAAGCAGTATTCCCTGTGGGATTTGAATCCCAACCTAGTTAGGTTCTAAATTAGAAAACGACCACATAAACTATTTTAAGAGAGTTATAATTTGGTTGTATCATATACAACATACCAATATGAGTTATACTTAGACTCCCGACTCATATTTCTTTGACACTTCAACTCCTGCATGGTAGCTCAGGTTCTACTACGCTTACGACATCTATATACAACTTGTATCCTTGATTATGATTGGGTTACTTGAGTCGTATATTCATTACTTGGATTTTAGTTCTATTACACATACAATTCAGTATAAAAGTCATATCAACTGGTTACAACCCATAAGATGACTCGTATACTGATTAGAGTTGGTCTTTTTTAGTATTTTTTGTTAAAATAATATTGAATACCTGTTTTACCTACAGTTCACTCCAGAGTGCATCATATCCAACCAAATACCCTAAGTTCACACATAAATTCATAATTTGAAGCATCGAAAGTGTTGTTCTTTCACACCACATCTTTTGAATAAATGGTTAAACAATGAAAATGGATTTTGAAGGGCTTGTTTTCCATATTTTAACATAAATAAAACCCTTAGTGGTCAGGGAATTTCCCCAAGTGAATTTGATAAACTGAAAGGGGTTGAGTCATTCTCCATATTTATTTTAATGAACAAAGGAGGGAGAGGAATTCCCTGATATAATGGAATGTAATAAAAATGACATAAATATAAGCTTACAAGTATACATGTATGACGATACATGTGTTGTGCCATAATGTGTAATTCTACGATTTAATGAAAGGGTTCTGTGAAACTTATTATAATATAGACTTAAAGGGGGTTATATATATAAGTCATAAAGGTATGAGTCTTGAAAGAATTATATTGAAAACTCATGTTTTCATGTGTGTGGTTGGTCTTGATAACCATGTTCTTATGACACTATTTATAGATATATTTTTGTATCCTGGATTAACGTTGGGTTAGGGTATCCATAGTGTTTCTTGATACCTATAGTTCGTGTAGAAAAAATATTTTATGGCCCTTTCGGCAGGGGGAGTTCAACCCATATAACCTGTGGGTGCCTGTTTATGACGATTGAGCTACATAGTGCTATTCCTATGTAGATTATCAGACCAGTAAGGATATTTTCAAATTTCCTAATGAATCTATTATAGAATGGGAAGGAATATCTCTAGTTCCTAAAGGAAGATTCATTTTTTATCTTAGTGCTCGAAAGTTACTTTCCAGAAGGTATCTTCATCATTTAGCCTGGGTAAAAAATTCTAACTCGAAAGGTCCTTCTTTGTAGTCTATTGTTATGGTTAATGAATTTCCTGATGTCTTTCCTGATAATTGTCTTGGTAATTCTCCCGATAGGGAAATAAACTTTATGGTTTATTTTCCCCCAGATACCTATCCAATCTCTATCCCTCCTTTTGTAATGGCTCTAATTAAATTCAAAGAACTTAAATAGCAATTGAAAGATCTTCTTGATAAGGGTATAATTCCACCTACTATTTCTTCATAGGCTGCTCATATTCTCTTTATGCGCAAGAAGGATGGTTCCCTTAAGATGTTTATAGATTATCGCAAGTTGTGTAAGGTGATAATGAAGAATCAATATCCTTTTCCTAGGATCGATGTCCTATTTTACCAGCGTTAAGTTGCTAAGTAATTTTGAAATATTGATCTTTGTTCAGGTTACATCATTTAAATATTAGGGAGGTTGATATTCCTAAGACTGCTTTCCTTACCCGATATGGACATTATGCATTCCTACTTTATTCATCAGTGTATTTATTGATGACATCCTACTTTATTCTAAGAGAGGGGAGGACCATACCAATCATCTCTATATAGTGTTGCAGATTTTGTAAAATCAGTAGGTGTACGCCAAATTTTCTAAGTGTGAATTTTGGTTGAATATCATGACCTTCGTTGGTCATGTTTTTCTAGTGAGGGGATCAAGGTGGATCCACAGAAGGCAGAGGTAGTAAATAAATGGCTTAGACCCATGACTTTAACTGATATTAGAGCTTTTTAAGAAGATGGTTATGATAGAAGGTTTGTGGAGAGTCTTTCTTTGATTGTTGCTCTGTTGACTAAGTTAATACAAAAGAAGTTAGAGTTTCTATGGTCCAATTCTTGTAAGGGTAACTAATAAAAGTTAAAGAATAAGTTGACTTCGACTTTGGTTTTGACCCTACTCGAGGGCACTAATGGTTTCATTGTATATTGTGATGAATCTCATGTAGGACTGGGTTGACTGTTTTTACAGCATAGCAGGGTAGTGGTGTATGCTTCTAGGCAGTTGATGTCCCATGAGAAGAACTATCTGGCTCATGATTTAGAGTTGTTGGCTATACTTTTCACATTACAGATTTGGCACCATTACTTGTTTGTAGTTAATGTTCATATATATCAGATAATAAGAGATTGTAGTGCATTTTCACCTAGAAGGAGTTGAATTTGAGGAAAAAGTGATGGCTTGAGTTACTCAATGATTATGATATGAGTCTCCACTATCATCTAGGGAATGCTACTATGGTTGTTGATACTCTTAACAAGCTATCCATGGAGAGCTTATCATATATTGATGAGAAAAAGTGTGGTTTTGTGAAGGATATTCACCATTTGGCAAATCTTAAAGTTCATCTTTTGTATTTTGAAGAGGATGGGGTGATCGATCGGGAGGTGAAGTATTCTCTTGGTATTGTGGAAAGGACAAGAAAGTTTTAGATCCTACATTGATTCATATTAAAAAAGATACGGGTTAGCAGAAAGTCTTGGCTTTTGAATTTAGTACTGATGGTAGCATGAGGTACCAAGGATGATTTTGTGTCCCGATATCGATGGGTTGTGAGAAAAGATTTTGGTTGAGCCTCATAAGTCGAGGTACAATGTTCATCCTAGTTATCATTACATAAAAGAGAACTATCAGTTGAATAACATGAGGAGGGATGTGGCTAATTTTATGGCCAAGTGTATTATTCGCCAACAAGTGAAGGTAGAGCACTGAGGCTTGGCAGTCTATCTCAAGAGATTATGTTGCCTGTGTAAAATTGGAAGGGATTAATATGGATTTTACTAGCTTCTCTCTTTCTCGTGGTCAATTTTATTTGATATGGGTCATTATTAATAGGATGAATAAGTCTGTTCACTTCTTACCTATAAGTATAAATCATTATGTAGAGGATTATGCTAAGCTTTTCATTCAGGAGATTCTCAAGTTGTTTGGTACGCCTATTTCTATTGTATCTGATCATGGTACGTAGTTTTCTTCCCATTTTTAGAATTTGTTAAGAGAGGTTTGGGAACTAAGGTAAATCATTGAATAACTTTCTATGCTCATACGGATGGACAAGTGTAGAGGACTATTCAGACTTTGAAAGATATGCTAAGGTTTTGTGCGATTAACTTTGGTGGTAGTTAGGTTGATCATTTTTCGCACATAGAGTGAGAATATATTAACAGTTATCACTTAAGTATTCATATGGCCCCATTCGAGGATTTGTATAGTAGGAGGTATAGGTCTACCATTTGGTGGTTCAAAGTTGGCAAGACTAGATTATTTGGTCCAAACTTAGTTTATCACGCTATGGAGAAGGTGAAGTTTATCAGGGATAGGATTAAGACCGCCCAAATTTGCCAAAATTCCTATACATATATGAGGAATGTGGAGTTGGAGTTTGATATTGGTAATTGGGTATTCTTGAATTATTCTCTCACTATGGGAGTGATAAGGTTTTGAAAGAATGAGAAGCTAAGTCCCTGTTATATTAGACTTTACTTAATCATGAGGAGAGTGGGCAGTGTTGCTTATGAGTTAGAGTTTCCTTTGAATTTAGGTTCTATACACCCGGTCTTTCATGTTTTAATATTGAAGAAGTTGTTAGGAGATCCTTCCCTGGTTGTTCCTTTAGAGAGTGTTGCTATTTTAGATTCCTTGTCTTATGAGGAAGCCCCGGTGCAGATTTTGGATAGGAAAGTCTGTTATTTTATGACTAAGTATGTGGCTTCGGTGAAGGTTCTATGGAGGAGTCATAAGGTTGAAGAAGCTACTTGGAAAGGTGAAGAAGACATAAAGTCCAAATATCCATTCCTGTTTTTCATTTTGGATAATCATGCTTAAGGTATGTGTATTTCTTAATATCTTTATTTTCTATCTTTGTAAAAAAAAAAGTGTAATTTTTTTCTATATTAAATCGTGCTAATGAATTACTTTTCTCATCATTTGGGGATGAATGATCCTGGGAGGGCAATGTAACACCTCTAATTTGGTCCTTGTAAAATCCCTGAGTTCTGAGTTTACTGCCATGACTACGACTCATCATAAAAGTCGTAAAGATTCTAAACGAGTCTTCAGACCCCAACCATAGACTGACCAGTGAGCTATCCTAAAGTTTCTATTGTGACTTCAACTGGGGCTTTTTATCTATAGTTACTCTATACGAGTCATATTGCACCAATTGTTGGGTGACTAGTGTGTACAAAAATTCTTCTGTCTTTATTATAATTATGACCTCATGAGTTGTAGGTCTCTTATAGATTTTTATGGTGTGATCATAGGTTCAAGAGGGCTCCCTCAGCCACTTTCCAGACTACAACCTATGGTGACATGTCATAGTGATTCTTTATGAGTCATATAGTGACTCATAGTCACTGGCGACAATTTTATAGCTTTTAATAAAGGGCACACTTGATATTTCCCTCTTTACCCACTTATGATCCATGGTCATAATGCACCTCTGGGGATTTATTTTCAACACTTATCAAGCGTAAATACTCTCTCAAACTCTCTCAAATCCCTAAGAAAAGAACAAGCTAGGGTTCCTAAGAGTTTACCAATTAAGGGCTCATGGATTGATTTCTCTCCATAATTCTTTGTACTTTAAGGCATTTTACTCTTCCCCAAATCTTATTTTATAAATCATGAGTTTTAAATGATTTATTTATTTGGATTTGAATGTGGGTTTTTATATGGGTTGAGGGTTTTGGAATGGTTGATCCTGGAATTGTTTTCCCATGGTTTTTATGAGATGTTCATGCTTTGAATTTAATATTTTTTAAACTAATGGGGTGCGTAGGTATAGGAATTGGAGTTGGGGTTGAGGAATTCCCCCAAATTGATTTCTTGAACTTGGAATTGGTTTTGACTAATTGTTTTCCATCAACCAACTTCTGTAAATGACTTTGAATTATCGAATTGTCACTTGGTTTGACTTACTCATCTATAATAATTTCGAATTGTCACTTGATTCAACTTACTCACCTCAAATAATGCTTTTCATAAATGGTTAAACAATGCACATAGATTTTGAAGGCCTTTTTGACAATATTTTATCAAAAATTGAAACCTCGGGGGTCGAGGCATTTCCCTGAGTTGATTTTATAAACTAGAAGGGGTTGAGGCATTCCCCAAGTTTTATTTAATTAACAAAGGGGGTTAAGATATTCCCCCAATATGATGGTATGTAATAAAAATGGCATAAGTGTAAGCTTGCAACCGTAATAGTTTGACTATACTTGTGGTGTGCCATAGTGTATAATTCTATGGTTTAATGAAATGATTCTATGAAACTTGTTTTAATATGGGCATAAGGGTGTTATATAGCTAAGCCGTGAAGGTGTGAGTCTTGAATAACTTTTACTAGAAACTCACATATGCCGGCATGAGGGTTGGTCTTGATGGCCGTGTGCTTGACACAATTTATATATATATAGTTTGATGTGGGGTCTGGGCATTCCCTGTTCTTCCTTGATACCTCTGGTTCGTGTGGTAAACATGCACTGGGGGCCTTTGAGTAGAAGGAGAGGAACCTTTATGGATCGTAGGTGCCTTTTTATGATGGTTAAGCTACATAGTCTAGACTAATGCTTACCTTGCATGCTAAACTTTATTCCCCACCCTAGCTTGTTATATATATGTGTATCCACTATGTGTCCGCATGGATTTTTAATATAGTTTTGACATAGAATTATGTTATCCCTTTATAGATTTACATGCTATCACTCAACACGCTAACCATCTCCGAACACTTTATCTCCATTCGATGCTAGAATTGGAGACACATCTACTCTTCCTACATAGTGATAGGATCTCGTGGTTGTCAGCAGTCAGCTTGAAGTGATGACCTCCTTCTTCCAGAAGGTCATTGCTTCTTGTTTTATCTATTTTCATAGACTTTTCTTGGGACTTGTTTTTTCTATCATCAGGGGCATGTCCCGACTAAGATTGATTTGGTTTTTTAGAGTGTTTGTGGATTACTGTAGCTTGGGTATTTTCGTTGTTATCCTTAGATTCCTTTGAGCTTACATTATTCTATCTTGTTATATGTTCAAAATTTGTCTACTGCTAGTTGTATAATGTTCTATTTGTCTAATCAAAGTGGGTGGTCTTTGGTCCTCAATGAACGTGAGATTCACTTCATAGTAGGCCCTGCTTTGGGTCTGGATATAAGCTATCCTCACATTTTCCCGGGAACTTACATCTTCAACACCACATCTTACTCTTTCCCATAGTGGAGAGATGGGTATATCGATATGTATAACAAGTGGTAAAAGAATTAGATCAATCAATCATATAATGAAGTATTATAAGTCCAAGCATAATCTATAGAATAACTTCACACATAGTCAATACACGTGCCTTCTAGCGCCATTAACATTATCATTTCTAATATCAACAATAAGAAAGATTTCCAATATGATTATTAGCATAATTATTAAGCATGGTAATTGCATATTTAATAGTCTAGTCAATTAGACCAGGAGCATATCCATAAGTGACATCATGAACAATGGCCCATTAGTAGCATATTCATTGGCCTATCATTATAATAAATGTTGTTTATATTTAATCTAGGAATTAGCAAGTCCATGGCATAATCTATAGCTTATTCATAACATAGACAATAACATAACTGATGGCTTAGGCCATATCATAGTCAATCGCTCATTTGATAGCATAGTTGTTAGCCCAATCAATAGCAATCACAATAGCATAATCAATAGCTTATCATATAAGCTTTTGCAAATAGTACATACATAAGGCATAATCACTTAAGCGTCATTTCCCAATGCCATTCATCATAACCAACAAGCACCAAGATTCATCAATATTGCCCCGTAAGGGCACTCTAGGCCTTTAGTAAGCGTACATGGGTTCAAGAGATCAAATTTTCAATCTTCTCTTAAGGTGGATCAAAAATCCCACTTCTGAATCCTAGTAATATATTCTAAATTAATTTCTACTCTGGACATGGCTAACGTATCTAAATCAACTCTTAGATGTATAGCAAGCCACAATAAGACCTAAGATAGATATTTTACTCAAGCAACTTTCACTAAGCCCAATAGACTTAGTAAACGTTCATTAGTATAAGCATATAAGTCCAACTTACTCTAAGAATTCGAAACTAGAGCATCTCCCTAAAATTAAGTAATCTAAGGCATTCTCCTACTAGGCATGAGCAATGAAGTATATTCCACCAAAGGTATATGGAAACAAGTCAAGCTTTTCAACTATAGGATTCATTATAGCCTAAATGTTCCAACTAACCCAAGTCTTGCATTTCATCAATCCAACACCTAAACCCCATCCCAATCTAAAAACATATAACCAATATACTATGATATATCTTAATCTAACAAGGAATTAATATAGCCTACCTCAAATTAGAAAAAAGCTCAACAATTCGCTAAGTCTTTTTTTTTCCTTTAGAGAAGACTCTTTAAGATGCCAAGCTATCAAAAACTCAATCTTTTCATCCATACGAGCATATCGATACCCATATTAACTCATTGAGATTCAGGTTCAAAAATCATACCAAATACCCTTTATGGGTCCTCGTAAATATCATATTTCTGAGACCAACCAAAAATGACATCCAGTTCATGGAATCAAAACCCTCAAAAATGGATGAAAACTTTGCAAACTTTGGGCTATAATCAAGCCCTAAGTGATTTGGGGCTTTTATAAAAAAAAATCAAGAAACTCAAGCATGAAATAGAAGGATTCATACCATAAATCTAACATTAATCATGAAAATATATGTTAATCAAGCTTCCAAGTAACACCCAAGGCTCAATTTAAGGTTAGCCCATCATTTTAGGTTTCTGTGTCTCAAACATGAGTGAGAAGTGCCCAAAATGCGGTCTAAGGGGTGCTTAAATACTCATAACAGGCATTCTTCTATGGCTATAGCATCCTTGAAATGGTAATCACAGTAGGGTAATTGTAACACCCTAATAGATCTCATAAGCTTCAACACCAGCAAAATTTTGAAATTTTCCAAGTTTCCAATAATGCCTCAAAATTTATTCAAAATTTTATATATGCAAATGCACTATGTAACCTCACTAACTTTGACGCTCTGGACACAATGGCGATGTCAGAATTTCCATCCAAGGTAGTTTTGAAAAAATACGTGTCCACACTCAGTTTCCTAATTTTCTAATATTTTGACTGACAAATTGAAATGAGCTCGGGTGACTTAGGACCCAAACCAAAGATATACCTAGCCTAAATCAATATTTTGGAAGTACTAGCATAGTTAGAATTTGCATCCGAGATCATTTTACTAATGTTTTTGCCCGGTGGGCATTTGGAACCAATGAAGACTTCTAAATAAGAAATTGATTCTAAAAACCAAACGAACTTCCTGGTAACTGAACTATCTCAATAGAAAGTAATAAATGAATTGAGGCAGCTAGGGAAAGTCTTCAAGAAAAAAATAAGTAGAAATAGGCAAAATAACCTTAAAGGGTCATTACAACATCCACTACTTATGGAACTTTCATCCCCAAAAGTTAAGAATTAGGATATACCTGAAGTCTCAAACAGGTAAGGATACTTGATCCTCAACTCACTCTAGATCTCCCAAGTGGACTCCTCCACTGGGTGGTGCTTCTAATGAACCTTAACAATAGGAACTTCTCGAGTGCGCTAATGCCTAACATCACTAGTCTTAATATGCACCAGCTCTTCTACAAAGGTTAAATGCTAATCCAACTGGACCGAGTCCCATCTATGCATATAAGAAGAATCAAGACTATATCATCGCAATATAGAGACATCAAAAACTAAAAGAACAATGGTTAAACATGGAGGTAATGCTACCTCATAATCTACCTCACAAACTGAGTGGAGAATCTCAAAAGGTCCAACGTATCTTAGAGTGAACATACCTTTTCTCCCAAACCTCTTCACACCATTAATAAGAGATATATATAGGAATACACGATCACCGACACCAAAACTTAAGGTATGATACCTATGATTTGCATAGGCCTTTTTCCTACTCTAAGCCTATCTGAACCTACCATGAATCACCCAAAATCTATACAAAAATGGCTGAAGAATATTTTTACCAAAGGGCCTAATCTCGAAGTCTCAAACCATCCAACTAGAGAGAAAAATCTCCAACTAAAAATTTCCTTAAATGGTGCCATCTTAAGACTCGAATGATAAGTTTTATTATAAAAAAACTCTACCAATGCTAGATCCTACTCCTACTGATCTCCAAAATCCATATTATAGGCTCAAAGCATATTCTCAAGAACCGAAATAGTTTGCTCCTATTGACCATTATTTATGGATAAAAAGTTATATTGAGATCTACCTATGTGCTCCACTTCTCCCAAAAGGCTCTCCAAAACCTAAAATTCAACACAGAACCACTGTCTAAAAGGATTGAAATATACACACAATGTAAATGGACTATCTCTTCAACATAGATATGGCCAAATTACTCAGTACTGAAGGATATCTAAATTGGAATAAAATATATTGACTTTGTCAAATTTTCTTAATGACCTAAATATCATCTGAGTCACGGGAAAAATAAGGCAAACCACTAACAAAACCCATGGTAATCCATTCCTATTTTAACTCGATAATTGGTAACCTCTGAATCAATCCACCTGGTCAGTGATGCTTGGCCTTTACTTGCTAACAACAAAGGGAATGAGCTACGAAGTCTGCTATTCTGTCTTCATACCACTCCACCAATAGTCTACCTCAAATCCTAGACATCTTTGTTGTATCAGGGAAAATAGATATATATAAAGTTGTGAGGCTCATACAAAATCAACTAAATTAAGTCATCAATCTAAGGGACACAAATATGGCCATCAAACTTTAAAATACCCTCATCGATAATATGCCTCTCGGAGTCACCACTCAATACCTGATCTCAATGGAAGCAAAGCTTATCATCCTTAAGTTGGAAATTATGAATCTGCTAAAATAGTGAGGACCTCACCTCCTAATGTACTCTAGAAATATAACACTTTCAATACTTTAAACAAGGAAAATATGCAAGTTTCCGAGGCCTTATTTTATATGATGTATTTTGGTATGTTTTATAGGACTGTTTTGGATGCTAACTTCATGAAAAAGGTGAAAAAGATGTCATTGGACACTTTTTAGAGCAATTACGAATGATAGACATGTTTTCTGGCATAATCGTGATCAAAGAAAGTTTTAGAATCAAAGAATAGCTGAAAACTGTCTCCTAAAACATACTAGGTTAACCCACAGATCATAGGTAGGACTTAAAAAATACTAGTGCACAAAGTAGGTGCTTGAAGTCCAAAATCTCGAGAGCTAACTTGTATGATTTTTTACACTCCGTTCCTACACCCAGAGCTAGACCGCAGGTACAACCTATGCCCGTGCCTAAACCACAGGTGTAGACAATATATGTACACAAACCTTTTTTTCTATTTTATTTGGGCTTTATTTATAGGGCTTATCATGTACTATAAATACCCTTTATGTACTTTTTAGTGGGAGTTACACACTTTTGATTCTCAGAAACATATTTTGATTCCAAGATTTGTCTTTGATCTTAGGATTCCCTTGTATTAACTTCAGTGGATTAATCAAGCTATGATTTTGTTTTTTTTTGAATTTTATCATTGTGATTTAATCTAAGCATTCAATTATGAATCAACGGCTAAAAATCCATAGATAGGGTTGTGCAAACCCTGACTGATTGACGAAGTAAGGGAAGTATGATTGTTTAATAGAACTAATACCATGTCAAGCATTTCATGATCTTTAGTATAATAGTTTTATTAGAGGTTTCAAACATTAGGATCCCACCTAGATATTGCTACTTCCTCCGAAAGAGGAGTAGTGACTAGGAAAAGATAATGACAACAATAATTTGAGGTTTAACTATCGATCCACGTAACTAGGTAAGATTTAAGTAAGATGTTTAGTTTTAATCTAATAACTAGAGACTAAAAAGATAATAATAAAATTTGATCAAGATAAGGGTTAGTAATTAGACATAGTAACACTCAAAAGGTAAAGGTTCAAATCCTTCTACTAATCCAAAAGACTGTAGAAGGTACATAACTTATCAATTTTGCATACAAGGTGTTGGGTTGGTTCAACATAGCATGATAAAACTAAAGAGTTGAGAAATAAGGGGATCACAATCCTAGTGTTCACCTATACCTAATTATAAGCAAAGTTTATATTGTTACTTGCTCGAGATTACGACAAACAAATCCCCCCCATATGATTTCCAGTACTGCTTGTACACTACAACTATTGACAGCTGAAATTCCATATATTCCCTAGGGATTGGACCCCAAACTTATTTGGGTTACTATACTTTGACAGCAACCATACCATTATCTAAAAAGAGGTGTTGCGTGAATGTTATTGTTAAATTAGTGTTGTTACCAAGGAGTACAGTGTTGATTTATTGATAAAGGTCATTGCAGTTTTTGGTTTTTTCTTTTGTTGTTAGTTGGTCATATGTCGGTGTATGCCTAGCATATATATTAAAGGCAATCCCTTACTCCTACTAATTTTAAGGAAGATCCTACAATCACATAGACAAATATCAGAGTTAAAAAGGGATAATATCTCTGAAGACGGAGTTTAGGAGGTTGTTGATAGACTGATTTGTAAGCTATTAGCTTATATAGATTTAGCTGAGAAGAGACAAAGAATGGACTACTGAGCATCACTCAATAGAAATCATAACAAAAGTTGATCGCAAGTGATACCAGTATATAAGTATGTTCAGCCATATCTTGATGATGAAGAAGATTTGAGATATAATGAGTTTACTGATATAGGATCCATTATCCCACCTATTTTACCTTCTGATGTTAATTTGAATATCTTGAGTGCAATGATCCAACTCTTGAACTTTAAGGGTGTGTTTGTGTGGTCGATTACAGATGATGCAAGCATCTATTTGGCAAACTTTACGGGGATCTGCACTTCATGTACCCTACCAGGGGTAAATTAGGAGGCACTAAAACTAAGACTATTCTTTTTTTTTTTTACATAAGAAGCATTATTATTGCTTACGGAACTACCAAGACGGTACATTACTAAATGGAATGAGCTACCAAGACAGTTTTTGAATAGGTTTTTTCCTCCCTCCAAGGTATTACAGCCTAAGAATGAGATTTATAAATTTTGGAAGCTGTAGTCAAAGTCTATGTATGAGGCATGGTTCTAGTTCATGAATAGGCTAAGAATTGTCCCAACAACTGATTATCAGGAACAAGCTTGTCGAAGATATTCTATAAAACTCTGAATACCAGTTCCAGAGCAATTGAAGGCACTCTTTTTAGAGAAGACTTTATGAGATTATAATTGGAGATAGCTGCGGGTATAATGGATCGGATCTCATTAACTAACCAAGGGTGGAAAAATCATGAAGTTATAGAGGTTCTTATATTTATGTCCTTGGATCTTTTTGTGAACAGAGAGTAGCCGAGGATGTTGTATCTCAGGAGATTTCAATATTATGGATAGAGATTAGTGAGTTAGTCTAATAATTGGCAACTATAAATTCTTCTAAAGTGCATGAATTTGGTATATTTAAGAAGGCAATATTTGTGGATCATCAGTTGGTAGGTTTTCAAGCCCAAGGGCAAGGTAGTCAAGGTCAGAACTATCATAATAAGAGAGATAAGTATATTTCACCTGACAGACGTGAGGTAGAGTCTAGAATAGAAGAGATGTTGACCATGTTAATGAAGGGTTAAGACAGATAGAAGTCTTGACTTATAGTTTTTAAATATGAAATTTTAAGATTATCCCAAAAGGTTGAATCTAATGCTATAGTTATTCGGCAGTTGGAGTAGCAGTATGGGAAAATCTTTATCACGTTGGTTGTGATGCAGTAAGGAGCATTACCTAGTGACAATGTGCAGAATCCTCTAACACTTATTCATTGTATGGATATTGATTCTTGGGATAATGCCTCACCTGATGAGCACTTTTTACCTACTATTAAAGAGCCGAAGAAGGAGACTATTAATGCTGATAAGCAATATGAGGTAGATTTTAAGAAGCTGACTTACAGTGATGATGAGTTTGATATTCACTATGATGATGAGTGGAATATAGAAATGATCAAGAACATAGTGCAATAATTTAGCTCAGACATTAAAGAAACATGGATAGAAAAGAAAGGAGACATAGGTGCAGTAATTATCCAATATTCTATTGGTCCTTATGATATTAATCAGGCTCTATGTGATTTGGGCGCAGAAATAAATGTTATGCCACTGGTGATATACAAGGTATTGGGGTTAGGAGAACTAAAGTGATCTTGCGCGTATTTATATGTCTAATCACGAACATTCACCCATATTTGGACTTGTTTTGAGAACTAAAATATGTTATTCTTATTATAATTAAGCTTCAATTGCATTCCTTATATAATGGACATGATTACTGTATACAAGACCAAATGGTGATGGAATTGACAGTGATTAGACATACTAAAAAGTGGTAAATAATGAAGGGAACAATGAAAGCATTCTAACATAGCTTGGGAAAGATTTAAGGAAGAAAAAAAAAGAAACCAAAAGTCCAGAAGCTCATAATGTATGTCACCGTGTTGTGGTGAAGGATTCATCTCCATTTCTAAAATTATGAAGCCCATCTCATCGCAGTGAAGGAAGAATTTTGAATTATCAAGATCTAGTGCCTCATCGCAATTGCACCGTGTTGTGGTGAGGGCCCAATCCGCATTTTTCATAATCCATTGTCTTGCTGTGATTGCACCACATTGCAGTAAGAATATCATTCATGATGGTACCGTATTGCGGTAAGAGGAAAAAGTGGTATTATTTGACCTAGCTATAAAAGGTATAATTCAGTACAATATAAACTACTTTGGAAAGCACAACAGTGGTGGAAATTAGAAAAATCTCTCTTTTAGGGTTCTTAAAATTTCCTTTGAACTTCTTTACTTCAAGAAAATTTTTGGTATGATTAATTACTTATTTTTTTATGGTAAATTAAGACATGAGTGGCTAACAATCCTTGTTTTTGGGTCAAGTACAATAACATAATTCTCTTTGATATTTTTTATCATACTTTCTTGTTGGATTATCATCAGGGTTGTTTTTAATTTCATGTGCTTACTATTTTGATGAGTGGCCACCATTAGAATAAATCTATATTTCTATGTGAATACAGGAGGAAAATCGTAGGATAAAACGAACAGATTAAGGAGCAAGGTTCTCATCTATTTATAAAATAGAGGATTTGAATTGGCATCTAGGATAGGGATGTACCGAGATGCCTTATTTGGTTTAATTGCAAGAAGATAGCCATATGTATTTAAATAGATTATTGCAGCCCCTCTCAATGATGTAGTTTTTAAGTTCATATAGGTAGAATATTAGAGGTAGGGAGACCATGATCATGTTATAAACCCTGTAAATAAACAACTCGATAACCAACTAGACTGCGATAAAAATAAAGATTTGTAAGATTGTTAGAAGTGCCGCAACCTTGGAATTCTCATCATTATTGTTTTCAACTTTTGCTTGCTTTGCTATTGTCATAAATTGATATTTCTTATATAATTTCATTTTTGTTTGAAACTTAAAAATCATCTTGATACTTTACAACACTTAATACCTCCTTGTCTAAAACTAAAGTGTGTTGAACTGCTAGTTGCATAGTACTAATGAATACAATATATGACTATCTAAGTCACTATATTAATTTTACGATAACATACACTTGTGTGTGCTTTTGAACGCAACAAGTTTTTGGCATCATTGCTTGGGAATAGTATGATTAGTAATTTCCTAATTTTTTGATTTTTTTATTGTAAGTTTAAGTATTGACGAGTTGATCTTAACAGCTGAATTTTTGCAGGACTAGCTGTATATAGGACTAGCGAGAGATAGACAGTCGGTAGAGCCTTATTCAAAACCACAACTGGTATTTCGATAGTGGCAAGGAATTTAATATCCAATCCAGCAGGTTCAAATGGCTGAACACAAAGATCCTAAAAACCCAATTGATCAATTTGATCCAAATGTCGGGTGTGTTCCAACTCTGGTTATTCTAGTTGCCCCTGCTCAAGCAGCTATTAGACCTGTTCATGGGTGGCAATACCACTCACAAGCCATGCTACTAACAGTATTTACAAGCCCGATCCAGGTGGTTGATTTGATTTGAAGTGGAATAGGGTGTAGTTGCTGAATTCCGCTAGGAAATTTGCTGAATTTTTACATGAAGACCCACGACAGCACATATAGACCTTCATAGAAATAAGAGATACCTATATTACCGTAGGGGTGAATACTAATTATGTTAAACTGAATCTCTTCCCCTTATATGTAGTTGGGGAAGAAAAGAGGTGTTTACATGTTGAACCACCACTCCTAATTACTTAATGGGAAGATCTTTCTTGGAATTTCCTTATTCGATTTGTTCCATCAGGGAAAATGCTTGTTTGAGAAATGAGATTTCGAGTTTTAGGTAGAAAGAAGGGGAGAATCTCTACCAAGATTGGGAGAGATTTAATAGTATTCTAAGAAGTTACCCTCACCATAATCAATCCAGTGATGTTCTTGTTAATACTTTTATTGAGGAATTGGAGACAAACACCAAAATTCCCTTGGATTCAATAGTAGATGGGAAATCTCTTGAGATGACTTATGATAAATCATACACACTGCTGTATCAGATTTTACAAGGGAATCCTTGATGGTATGTTGACTCAAGCAGTGATCCTAAGAAGGTTCTAGGTGTGTTAGAGGAAGATTTGTTCGCTGCTCTATCAACTCAGCTTGCAGCAATGTAAAATCAGATACTTACTTAGTTTAATAGCATGAAGCTAAGGGTTTTGCAATCAATAACTAAAGATAATATAGTACAATAGGTAAATTTTTGGTATGAGGTTTATGGAAGTAGTGAGCGCGTAGTCGATGCTTGTGTGGTTAATCTAGATTCTGTCAATTATATGGGGAATGTGAATTGATAGGGACAATAAAACTTTGGTAACACCTATAATACCAATTGGAGGAATCGTCCCAATTTCTCAAGGGTGGAAATTAGGCATGGAACAATAATCAGTATAAAAGGCCAGCACAACAGAATCAACAGTAGAAGGTTTAGTGTAATCAAGGCACTACTCAAATAAAAAATATAGAGGAGATATTGAAGCAGTTGTTAGCTAATCAAGAACATATAGTAATAGATTTAAAGAGTGAATATGTGATATAAGGACTTAATAGTTTATTACAAGGAATCTGGAGTGGAAACTCGGTTGGATTATGGGAGTGCAAAACACTAGACCTCAAGGAGGCTTACCTAGAGATATAGAGGCAAATCCAAAGCAGGTAAATACAGTCACAACAAAGAGTGGTTTGTAGTTAAAAAATCTAGAGCAGTTTAGTCATACAGCTACTGATGATAATCATAAAAAAATTCATAGAAAGAGGTCAAATAAAAAGGTTCAAGTACTGAAATTCAAGTGGAGAAGAAGATTAGAACTTTACCCTTTCCTCAAAGGTAGCGAAAGCACCAAGAACAGACAAGTTAAAAAAAGTTCTTGGATTTTCTAAAGCAGGTTAATGTAAATCTTTCTGTTGTTGATATTCTACAGAGTGTTTTAAAGTATGCAAAGTATCTAAAAGGCATAGTAGAAAACAAGAACTTGTTAACAGAGTATGCCATAGTTGCACTTACTAAAGAGTGCACATATAAGATACAAAGCAAATTACCTATGAAGTGGAAGGATCTAGGTAGATTTACTTTACAAAGCACTATTAGGCAGGACGTCAGTGCTTGTGGATTGTGTGACTTGGGGGCAAGCATCAATCTTATGCCCACATCTTGGTTCCAGTAGATCGATCTTAGGAATCCCAAACCCATGACCATTATTTTATAGTTGGATGATAGGTCCCTTGCTAGGCCAGATGGAATTATGTAAGATGTCTTAGTGCAATTGGGATCTACGAATTTTCTAGTATACTCTATTATTCTTTCTTTTGAATTTAATCTGGTTGTTCTATTTATTTTGGGATACCCATTTCTAGAAACAAATAAGTCACTTATTAATGTAGCTGCAGGGAAGATAACTATGAGAGCGCATGATAAAGTGGAGGTTTTTGATGTATATAATGTGCAAAAATTATATGTTATATATGAAAAATTGTCTTCCATATCAATTATTACCTTGCATCTAAGCTACATCTATTGTTCTTTAATGATCCACTCGAGCGAGCTTTGATGGGTTTCAATATTTATGGAGATGCAGAGGTGGTTAAATTGGTTCAAGTGATGAATTTGGTAGTTATTGACACAATAAAACTACCTTTTGAGCTATTGAATAGGCTATTTGGCCCATCACCCAAAGCTTCAATTGATAAAGCTCCAAAATTGGAGATTAAGTCTCTTCCTCCACTCTTAAAATATGTTTTCCTTGGTGAGTATGATATGTTACCAGTTATTTTTTCTACAGGTTTATCTAATATGCAGGTACGGGAAGCATTGGTAGTTTTGAAAAGGAGGAAGAAGGCAATTTGTTGATAGATGTAAGACATTACTTGAATAAACCCATCTTTTTGTATGCACAATATATACATGGAAGAAGTTTACAAGGAAATAGTGAAACAATAACAAAGATTGAATCCGATAATGAATGAAGTGGTACAATAAGAAGTCATCAAGTGGCTTAATGAATGGATTGTCTACCCCAATTTCGACAGTAAGTGGGTCAGCCCTATGCACTACATCCTAAAGAAAAGTGGGATGATTGTGGTGACCAATGAAGCTAATGAGCAGATTCCCACTCGTATTGTAACAGGTTGGAGATTCTTTATTGACTACCGATAGCTTAATGAAGCCACCAAAAAGGATCACTATTCCATCCCATTCATTGATCAAATTCTAGATAGGTTGAAGGGGTAGGATACTATTGCTTTCTAGATGATTACTCAAGGTATAATCAGATAACTATTGCACTAAAAGATCAAGAACAGACCACTTTTACATTCCCATATGGCACATATCCATTTATATGTATGCAGGTTGGCCTCTGTAATGCACCAGCAACATTTTAGAGATGCATAATGGCAATTCTCTATGACATGGTTGAAGAACTTATTGAGGTATTCATGGATGACTTCTCAATTTATAGTAAATCTTTTGATGTATGCTTGCAGAATCTAGATCGAGTGCTAGCTCATTATGAGGAGACAAATCTTGTACTAAACTGCAAAAAGTGCCACTTCTGGTCAAGAAAGAAATAGTCCTTGGTCATAAGATGTTATTAAGAGGACTTGAATTGGATAGATCGAAGGTTAAAGTGATTGAAAAGCTTTCATATCCGATAACTATAATGATAGTGAGAAGTTTTTGAGGGTATACAGTGTTTTACAAACGATTTATCCCGTATTTTAAGAAGATTGCAAGTCCTATGTGTAAACTTCAAGAAAAAAAAAGCTAAGTTTGATTTTAAGGCTGATTGTCAAGAAACTTTTGATAGGTTGAAAAAAAAACTTATAGAAGTACCCATCATAATTTCTCTAGATTGGGCGTTACCATTCAAGTAAATGTGTGATGTTAGTGATGTAGCTATGAGAATAGTTTCGGGGCATAAAAAAGACAAGGTATTTCGCTATATTTACTATGCAAGTAAAGTCTTGAATGATGTCGAGATAAATTATACAGTCATAAAGAACACAATAGCACTGTTTTATGCATTCGACAAATTTAGATCATACTTGGTGGGTCAAAAGACTATGGCCAGTTTGGGTCGCTAGTGTAGGGAATTACTTGGGGGGTAGTATCCTTGTTATGATTCCGTGTTCCTTGTCCTTATTCTAGTACGAATCTGGGTGCTTTCCTCTGTTTTCTTTTACTTATAGGTGCTGTATTTATGTATTTATGTTATGTAAGCTTGTAATCTTGTTCTGTGCCTTACTATGTATTTGTATGATATCTCGGGTCTTGAGCCGGGGGTCTATTGGAAACAGCCTTTCTACTTCTTTAGAGGTAGAGGTATGGACTGTGTACATCTTACCCCTCCCCTAAGACCCCAGCAGGTGGGAATACACTGGGTTTGTTGTTGTTGTTGGTGGTGGTGGGCACCAAGGTAATTGTTCATACAGACAATGCTGCCATCAAGTAATTTTTCAACAAAAAAAATGCAAAGCCACAGTTGATAAAGTGGATTCTATTACTTTAAAAATTTGACCTAGGAGTACGTGATAAGAAAAGAGTAGGGAATTAAGTTTCAGAGCATATGTCCAAGGTAGAGAATCAAGACCATATTGTGCGTAGATGTGTGTCTAAAGCTGAATCTCAATAAGTGCTACGAAATTGCCTCTTATTTCCTTACGATGTTAATCGTGAGAGTGAACGAACAGTTAGAAAGGTGTTACAATCAGTATTCTTTTGTCCAACATTATTTAGAAATGCAGTGGCTTTCATGAAGTGTTGTTATATGTGTCAGCATTTTGGTACAATTTTAAGGCATCATGAGATGCCCTAGAATAACATTCTTGAAGTTGAGGTATTCAATTTTGGGGGATATATTTTATAGGACCATTCCCACCATCCAATGGAAACTTACATATCCTAGTGGTATTTGATTACGTATCTTAGCGGGTGAAAGCTTCATCTTTCCCCATTGATGATACAAGAGTCGTATTGAAGTTTTTGAAGAAGCACATAGTCTAATGGCTTGGGATGAATTTAAAGAAGAAAAAAGCGAGAAACCAAAAGCCCAGAAGCTTATAAATTATGTTACCGTGTCATGGTGAAGGAGTAATATCATTGATAGAGTTATGAAGACCATCACATTACGGTGAAGGAAGAATTTGGAATTGTCAATATCCAGTACCTCACCGCGATTTCACCATATTGCGGTGAGGGTCCAATCCATATTTGTTAAGATCAAGAATCTCACCGTGATTACACTGCCTTGCGGTAAGAATAAAGATGGTAATGATACCACATTGAAGAAAGAGGTAAAGGAAGGATTATTTCACCCAGCTATAAAATGAATTATTTAGTACAATTAAAACTACTTTGGAAAGCACACCAGCGGTGGAAAAATAGCAAAATATTTCTTTTAGGGTTCTTAGAATTTCTTTTGAACTTCTTTACTTCAAGATTAATTTTGGGTATGATTAATTACTTATTTTTTATGGTCAATGGAGACATAAGTGGATAAACAACCTAGTTCTGGGTTTGACTCCAAGAACATGATCACTCTTTCATATTCTTTATCATAGTTTCTTGTTGGTTTTCATCTAGGTGGTTCTTAATTTCATGTGCTTACTATTTTGATAAGTGGACACCATTATAATAAATCTATATTTCCACATAAATTTGGGAGGAGAATCGTAGGATATAACGAAGATATTAAGAAGCAAGGTTCTCATCCTTTTATAAAACATAGGATTTGAATTAGTAGCTAGGATAGGGATATACCTAGAAGACTAATTTTGTTCAATTGCTAGAAGTTACGCTTATACATCTGAATGGATTATTGTAGCCCCACTCAATGATATTGTTGTAAAGTTCATATAGGTAGAAGATCAGAGGTTGGGAGACCATGATCGTGTTATAAGACCTGTGAATTAATAACATGATAACCAACTAGACTATGATAAGAATAGACATTTGAAAGATTATTAGAAGTGCCTCAACCCTAGAATTCTTATCATTATTGTTTACAACCTTTGCTTGATTTTCTATTGTCACAAATTGTTACTTCATATTTATTTAAATTTTTATTTGAAACTTCAAAATCATTTTGATACTTTACAACCATCAATACCTCCTTTTCAAAAACTAAAGTTTGTTGAATTTCTACTTGCACAGTCTTTGTGGGTACGATATCCGACTGTCGTAGTCACTATATCACTTGAACGATCATGTATATTTATGTGTATATTTTAATGCAATATCAATCCTGCCTCTACAAGGCTTGTGATGGCTAATTCTTCTGTAAAAGAGCCAGTGGGTATCGTGCATGACATGGAAATAAGCATAGCAAAATTCACATATCCAATAGATTTCATGATTTTAGTCTGTGAAGTCGTTAACCATTCTCGAATCATATTTGGTAGCCCCTTTTTGTCTATTGTACTAGTATTGATTGACATGGATATGGAATAAATCAACTTCAGGTGGAATAATCAGGTAGTCATATTGAATATATGTATGACCATACAATAATCAGATGACATGAGAGTAGTGGCATCTATAGATGCAGTGGATGATAACATGATCACAATTGATGCGCCTATTATAGAGATATCAAGAGTAGAAGCATTAGCTGCAGTGATTATGAACTTTAAGAGAGATAGGGTAGCTGAATACGATGAGATGGCTAGTGCACTACATGGCATAGGCTCCTACAATTATGCCCCCAAGAAGATGGATCTTGACTTCAAGAATAGAACCACACCTCCTGTAAAACCATCAAATTGAAGAGCCACAAGTATTTGAATTAAAGTCCCTTCCTTCTCATTTGACGTATGCATTCTTGGGGGCCAACAATACCTTATTGGTAATCATTGTACCAAATTTGGTAGGAGCATAAGTGGAGGCCTTGATATCAGTCCTACAAAAATTCAAGCGAGTTACTGCATGGACCATTGTAGACATTGTAAGGATTCCACCAGGTATATGCAGACATAAGATATAGCTCTAGCAGGACAACATTCCTAGTAGCATTAGATACGTCTAAACCCGCCTATGAAAAAAGTAGTGAAAAAGGAGGTAATCAATTGGTTAGATGTTGTGGAGGTTTTTCCCATTGCAGATACCAAGTAGATTAGGCCAGTTCAATGCGTGCAAAAGAAAGGGGGAATCATAGTAGTTCCAAATAAAATGAGGCAGTTCGAACCAATAAGGCTAGTGATTGGATGGATAGTGTGCATGGATTATAGAAAGCTGAATAAATGGACACAAAAGGACCACATCCCAAAGTCATTTATGGATTAGATGCTGGACAAACTTGCAAGCAGGGGTTGGTAATGTTTTCTTGATGGTTTTTTGGGTTACAATCACATCATGATTGCTCTTGAAGACCAAGAAAATACTATCTTTACTTGCCTCTATAAGACCTTTGAATTCAAGAGGGTGTCGTTTGGACTTTGCAATGCACCTACCATTTTTCAAAGACGTATGATGTCCATATTCTCTGATATGATGAAAGATATGATCGAGTTATTCATGAATGACTTATCAGTTGTTGGAGACTCTTTCAATGATTGTTTGGCCCATCTGTTCAATGTACTATAGAGATGTAAAGAGTGCAATGTGGTTCACAATTTTGGAAAATACCACTTTATGGTCAAAGAAGGTAACGTGCTAGGGCAAAAAATCTCCGAACATGGTATTGAGGTGGACAAAGAAAATATTAAGGTGATTGAGAAAGTGCAACCTCCTATATTAGTTAGAGGCATACAAATCTTTTTAGGTTATGTAAGTTTATAGAAGATTCATCAAGGACTTCTCTAATATTGCAACTCCTCTATGCAAGCTTTTGTAGAAGGAGGTACAATTTTTGTTTGATGAGAAGTGTCTCAAGGCTTTCATATGCCTAAAGAAGTAGTTGATTTTAGCATCTATTATTGTATCACATGACTGGTTCACACCTTTTAAGGTTATAGGAATGCAAGTGGAGTGGCCTTGGGTTTTGTCCTAGGTCATAGAAGAGAGAAAATATTGCATCCTATATATTATGCCAGCAAAGCTTTAAACCCTTCATAGAAAAACTATACACTTACAAAATAGGATCTAGTTACACTGGTTTTCGATTTTGAGATGTTCTGGTATTATTTGATTGGGACCAAGGTGATAGATCACACTGACCATTCATCTTTGATGTCCTTAATGTCCAAAAAAATGTCAAACCACAATTGATTTATTGGGTACTATTTCTCAAAGAGTTTGATTTTGAGGTCAAAGATCAAAAAATAAAACAGAATCAAGTTGCAGACTACTTATCCAAATGTAAAGAGGAGACCATCTAGAAACTATGGAATAATATTAGGATAGATGATGATTTTCCAGATGAATGTATATTAGAAGCATCTATTTAGGGTTTGCGCCGATGGAGTAATTCAAAGATGTATACTGGAGATGAAGATGATGAGCATTCTAGATGCTTCTCATTCACCAGCAGTTGGGGGTCATCATAGTGGTACTTGAACAGACCAAAATATTCCACAGTGTGGGTTTTATTAGCCTACATCTACAAGGATGCTCATGATTTTACATAGTTCTTGATGCCATGAACTCATTATGATACATATTCTGGATTCGAAGCTATTTGATAGAAGGGAGATTGATTTTATAGGTCCATTTATGAGCTCCTATTGCAAGATATATATTTTTGTATTGGTTAACTATGTATCAAAATGGGTGGAGGCTGTTTTACTTCCAAATAATAAAGGCAGAAGTGTCACCATTTTCCTAAAGAAAAATATCTTTCCAAGATTTGGCACTCCATGTGCAATTATTACTGATGGTTGTTCTCACTTCTTCAATCAGTTGTTAAAGTCCCTGTTTGATAGATACGGTATGAGGCATAAGGTGGAAACATTTTACTATTCTCATAAGGTGGCCAACATCTTAATATTTTACCATCCTCTGACTACTTTAGAAAGTTAGATGATGCATTTCGTGCCTATCGGATAGCTTATAAAACCCCTATAGGTGCCTCTCCATATCAATTAATGTATGTAAAAGCATGCCTTTTACTAATTGGGCTTAAGCATAATGCACTTAGGGCATTGAAAAGGCTGAATTTTAAGTGGCGTGATGCAGCGAATTTAAAGTTGAGCAAGGTAAATAAGTTGGATGAATTAGGATGTCGTGCTTATGAGAGCTTGGTCGTATACAAAGAAAGAATAAATATGTACCATTACAAGAAGATAGAGAAGATAATACTCAAACCCGGTTATTTGGTCTTGTTATATAATTTAATACAGTGCTTGTTTCCTTGAAAGCTGAAATCAAGATGGACTAGACCATTAAAAGTGGTTAAGTTTTTCCCATATAGAGGTATTGAGGTATAACATGGTGTTGATGTCTCATTCAAAGTAAATGGACAGCGAGTGAAACACTACATGGGTAACCTAGAACAAATTAGAGTTTGTGTTAAGATAGACCTTGGTGAAGTCTGAGTTACCAAGGGAACTGAGGCGTGCCAAGACAGTAAATTAGGTGCTTCTTATGAGCCAACCTATGTTATTTTGTTATTTTATTCATATTTTATGATTGAGGTTAGATCTTAGCATCCAAGGTGCCACCGGTATGTTCCTAATTATCTTATTTTTGTTTGATGAATTGGGGAAAATGCATGATTTTCAGTTAGGGGCGAGGATTCTTATCGTTCTTGATTTCCTCTTGGTTATTTTATTGGCGTGCTACTTTTCCCAAAAGTTCTATTCCTTGTAGAGCCGGTATGCTTTGGCATATTATGTTTTGTTTAGTGATATTTTGTGTAATTTGGAGATTTTTGAGTATTTACGACAGTAGTCATATTTAGAATGATTTCTTTTATCCCTCCAAATTTTTATGTCTTACAACTGTGTTGGTGTATATTATGTGTGAATTTTGTGGATCTTGCAGTGGCATTAGGATTAGCGACATGATAATCACTTTAACAATTCCATGAACTATATAGGTAGTAATTGGTGATATTGACTCTGTGCTAAGTGTGAGATGCTACCTTATTCCCCTTGTATGTCGAATTCAGAACTTGCTTAGTTAGTCTGCCCAAGGTTGAATGATAGTTGGTTAACAAAGTATCATAGGCCATTTTATATTTTAGCCAACTTTTAGTCTAAATGACCTTCCATGTGTGAATGATATCCCTTGATCCTTCCTTTGGGCCTCGTAAGCCTATTTTTCTTATTTTCACCATTCATTTCCAATTTGTATTAAAATTTTCTTATATTGGCCCAAGTCCTTCTTGGACATTGTGTACCTCAACACAGTTAAAATGCCTAAGATAAGGGTAGCTATCATAGGGGTACATAGTGTAAAATAGGTATGAAGAAGGATAAAATAAGAGAAAAATTTAGTAGCGTTGGATTTGGTAGAAAAACAAAAAGAAAAGAAAATTACAAAAAAGAAAAAAAGAAAGATTAAAAGAGCACACCCAAGAAAGATTAAAAGACCACACTCAACCTGAATGTGCCTAAAAGAATAAAAATGGAGAAATAAGAATGGAATAAAAAAAAATTGGCTAGTAAGTGAGATCCAATGATATTGTAGTGCCAAGGAGGCTTAGTCTCTTGATATGTCCACATTTACCAAATCAGCCCCCAAGCCTGCATTACAAGCTGAGAAAACTCTTATAGTGATCCTAACTTAACTATATGAATGCTAAGGTAAAGAAAATAAGGGCAATCCTATTTTATTTGACATGCATTGATTGGAACTTCTTTGATTGAGCGTGAGTGTCTCCTGATCATCCTTGCATTGACATGCATGATTTCATAAGAGTGAGTGGGACATCTTTGTTGTAAGGGCACTTGAGTCATATTACTATCTATTCGCTAGTTTGTGTAGTGTATTTTTTATATATGAGTAGTTGTTTGTTGCTAATGTAATTGTCATACCTTGATCCCATTGTGTCACACTATTGTACTTCATGTTTATACACAATTGGTTTTGATTATTGGGATTGAAGGGGGATGTGTTTATTGAGTTTAATGTGTTGACTGACTGCCTTGAATAACTTAGATTCTCCTAGTTTTGTGTTTGTTAGGTTTTGATTTGTTTTTGTTTCATGTGGACATGAAAACGTTCTAAGTTGAGGGTGTTGATGTGCTATAGAAATATAACACTTTTTATGCTTAAAATAAGAAAAATATGTAAGTTTCTAAGACTTTTTTGTTAGATATAATTTTTTGGGGGCATGTTTTACAGGAAACAATGTTTTGGATGCGAAGTTCATGAAAATGTTGAAAAATGTGTTTTTGGCTACTTTATGGATGATCGAGATATTTTTTCTCTTAATCAAGACCAAAGAATGTCTATATTAACCTGCCAAACTAATAAACCTATAAACCTCAATGGGAGCAGTGGATATAGCCCAATCACAAATCGCCTTAAGCATGCCAGGGTCTACCATAATAACATTCTTATACACCACATGCCCAAGGAATGTCACCGACTCTAGAAAAAACTCACACTTAGAGAACTTGGAGAAAAGCAAATGATCTCTCAGGGTCTAGACCACGATTCTCAAATGATGTGCATGCTCCATACTCTTCCTCATATACACAAGGATGTCATCGATAATCACAATTGCAAAAGAGTCAAAATAAGGCCTGAAAACGTGGTTCATCAAATCCATGAAAACAGTTGGGGCATTAATCAACCCAAAGGACTTTACTAAGAACTCATAATAACCATAACGGGTCCTAAAAGCTATCTTTGGTTTATCCTCAGCCCGAATCCTCAACTGATGGTAACCAGATCTAAAATCGATCTTCAAAAACACGGTTGCATCTTGAAGCTGGTCAAACAAACCATCAATACAAGGCATAGGATGATAGTTCTTTGTCGTCACCTTATTAAGCTGCATATAATCAATGCACATACGTATAGAACCATTCTTCCTCTTTAGAAATGACTCAGGAGCACCCCAAGTTGACACACTTAGTATAATAAAACCCTTACCAATAAGATTCTAAACCTGGGCATTCAACTCTTTAAACTCGGCAAGAGCCTTACTGTAAGGTTGCATAGAAATAGGTCGAGTGCCCGACTCAAGATCAATAGGAAACTTAATGTCAAGGACTAGTGGAATACCAGGTCGGTCAGTAGGGAACACATTAGCAAACTCACAAACAACAACATAAGGGAGATAAGAATTGCAACCCTTTTAGATAAGTCTACTAGCACCCATATAAAAGATAATCCTCATTGTCTCATAGCTAACAACTCATTACCACATGATTGGGGGTATGCCAGGAATGGCTAAGGTAACGGTCTTGTTAAAATACTCTATAACTACATGATAGTGGGATAGCTATTCCATGCCTAGAATAACATCAAAATCCACCATATCTAGAATAATAAGATCAACATAAGTATCAATATCACTAATAGTAAGAACACATGATCTAAAAACTTTATCCATTACTAAAGAATCATCCACAAGTGTAGATATGCACAAAGGCACAAATAATTAATAACAAGACAATTCCAACCATTGTTCACAATAAGATGAAATTTAAGAAATAAGTGGATACCCAATTAAATAGAGCAAGGGTTGACTGGAGATACACCAAAATAATACCTAAAACTACAACATCAAAAGTCTGAGCCTCGTATCTAACAGGTATTGCATAGAATTGATCACGTTCCCACCTAGCTGGGCTCCTAATTGACATCTTGTCCTTCCTGCCTGACAACCTCCTCGAGTACCCTTGAAATCACCCCTGTGACCATGAGAACTACCTCTAGTTCAGGTGTGAACTGGTTTTATAGGGGGAACACTATGACATTAAACAACCATTGCCCTACAACTAGGGAAATCACATAAATAGTAACTATGGAGTCCACAACTAAAACAAGAAATAGGAGCAAAACCAAAACCAATATATCTGGCTGACCCAAAATGACCACAGTATCTAGATTGAGCAAACCGAATATTTCCCTTACCAGGGCAATCTCTAGTACTAGATTGATCATCATTAGTAATATGAGGCTAATAGAATAGACGATAAGGATACATACTCTTACTCCTACCATATCTCGGTCAGGAGCTACCATGGTGCCTACTGAATCTTTCCTAGAACCTAGTCTTGTTATCATGGGCCTCACGACAATCATGGTGCATCTCTTCTATCACCCTAGCATAATCTGAAACCACAACAAAATACCTA
The DNA here is from genome assembly GCA_030864225.1 of Capsicum baccatum var. pendulum. NCBI lineage: Eukaryota > Viridiplantae > Streptophyta > Magnoliopsida > Solanales > Solanaceae > Capsicum > Capsicum baccatum. Next base: position 126,068,664 of record CM061557.1, read on the forward strand.
CCCACGTGACTAAAATCTAAGTAGATGTGTGAATTAAAAGCCTTAACCCTCTAACAAAGCAACAAACTCTCTCGTACTCAATATATATAATAAAAGTTACATGCCTGGCCAACTCATGAAAAGGAGACTGATACTCTACAACTATCATAAATCCTTGCTCCAATTTAGTGAACTGATCTTTCAAATTTTCTCTAAGATTTTGAGGCATATACTTCTCTAATAATATCTCAAAGAATTGAGTCCATGACAAGGGAGAAGATCCGGTTGGTCTAGAATCCATATAACCTCTCCACCAATGATGAGCAGACAAATCCATCAAAAATGTTGTATAATGCACACCACGAGTCTTAATAAGGCCCAAACCATAAAGCCTATCCTCACAAGCAATTAGAAACTCATATACATTCTCTTCAGAAGAATAGAAAATCATTACGGAGCCAATCTCCAGAATCTGGCCAACATCTTCTGCTCATCATAAGAAATAGAAGGCTGGGCAACCACTGGATAAACAACTACAAACTGAGCAACTAATGGTACAGAAGGAACCTCAACTCTGAGAGGTACAGCTATAGACTTCACTATTTCCTTAATACCGCTCTGGTCACCAGATATACATCATCATACTGAACATCGGCTACAATACCAAACAAATAAACCAATAAATATCTAAGCACCAATGAAAAAATAAATATTTTAGAGCATGGGCTAGTGCCTGGTCCACTACTAGTTGTGGTGGAATAATCTCTGGCTCAGGTGATTGAATAGGGTCTAGGAAAGGTGGCCTATCTTGGCTACTAGTTGGGGACATATCACGAGGCTATCCATGACCTCTACGTTATCCACGAACATGAGATAGATCTCTAGGATTGATCTTAGGACCCTTATTTTGTGTCGCAATAGTACCTTTCCTGGCCATCTACAAAAGAGTAAAGTTAAGAGAAATACTCAACAAACCAACTCGAAAACTGAGCATGAAATAAGTGAATGAAGTGATGAACTCCTAAGAATATTCCATAGCCTCCCAAAGATAGGAGACGGATGTCAACATTCTTATCTAAAGAATTCTATAAGACATTTGTTGTTGTACCAACAATACTATTGGAACCTAGGCTCTAATACTAATTTGTCTAAACATGATTTATAGGTCATGATGGCATCTACCAATTCCTGCAAGTAGATAACCCGATACCATAACTCAGAGCTAAGGCAATGGATTAATTCAAAAATAAATTCCCAACATAGGCCAAATTCAATGAACACAAGTTATAAATAAATAAAGTGTTCTAAAGAGACAATCAATCAAACAAGACACTAATCACAAAACATGGTAGAGCCAGTGCAAGAGTATCTAATAGTATTAATACAATTTAAATCTTAAATACCCAATACTTTTGTCTCGAATACTAAAGACTTAATATAAAGGATAGAAGGAAATTTGGTGACTCAAATTAATCACCGTACAAACGATGATAAACAGCGATAGCTAGTACTCGGATCTACACAAAAAAAGTTATAAGAGTATAGTATGAGTAACAACACAATAGGTACTCAGTAGGAATCATTGGCCGACTGAGATAAATCATTATATGAGAATGATAAAATGCAAGATAATCATAACTAAGTCAAAGTGCAGAATTTAACCAAAATAATCTCCATTATCATTGTATATAATAAGTAATCAAATCAGAATAACAGTGTAACATAAGGCATCAACACATACGAATATTGTTCTATATGACAAGTGACAAATATTGTTATAACAACATAACATATAGCATCAACAGATACCCATATCGCCATACATAAGAATTAGGCAATTCAAAATAATAATGCATTATAAAGCATCAACACAAGCAATTACAAGTATGAAGTTAGCCCCTATATGCCAACTAGTGCACAAATTAAATAACTTATCACAGCATCCCATACCACTAAAGAGTATACCTAAGAGAAATATAAAGAATCTAATCAATAATATATCAAACTTTATTATTATTAAATTTTCATTCCATACTTACCATCATTCAGTCATTTATCATTATTCCATATTTATCATCATTTGAAACAATAAAAAACATTCCTCAATTTTCATCGATGTTCATAATTGAACAACATATGACAATATATGTGTAACCATAACAAAATCATCAATTAGACAACTATATCCTCGATACATACTAAAATCTCTTTATTAGCTAGACAACACTTATTAACTAATCCAATTAGTCATTATTCGACCTATGACCTCTAATTGTTATTGATCAACCATTCACCACATAATCATTAGTCATGGGTCAACAACTAATCATTATTCACAAACAAGCCAATATCTAGTATCTAGCCAAAATTCATTGCTAACCCATATTTATCAACTAGCCAATATTTATTTCTAGCCATCACAAGCTCACTAATCACCATTTATCCAACAACCTAATCACCATTCATTATATTAACAAAACATCACCTAATAATATAGCATCAATAATCCAAAAATGCTTGCTTGGAAAATAGTCATCGTCATCGTCTAAATAAATATTACAAACTAATTATAATTGCTAAAAGTCTTCATTTATGCTAAACGTTATTATAGTTTAATCATCATTATTACTTATCATCACCACTTTTAATCCTCATTATTTCTAGGCTTCATCTAACCATTAACTATTAGTTACCACTTAAGCTATATCCTGCACTAACCATCTTTTCAAACATAAATCAACTATACCACTTTATACCTTTATCATTAGAAAACTATACCCGGTATACGTAATATCAAGATGATACCCCACTACACATGAGCATAAATAGCATATAATTGTCATACATAGGGCTAGACAGACTCAAACTGGTAGATGTATACATAACCATATCAATAATTATCCTCTGGCCTTTTCGGATATCATCATATCATCATAATATCCTTCGACCTTTCTAGGTATCATCGTATTATGGTAATATTCTCTGCCCTTGTCGGGTATTATTTTATCATCATAATATTCTCCGACCTTACCAGGTATAATCACATGATCATAATATCGTCTAACCTTCCTGTGTATTAATATATCATCCACATTACTATCAATAATAAAGAGCAATCCCCATAAGGGCTAAATTAAAGGACAATCCCCATGAGGATAAAGTAAATGACACGCCCCATAATGGTTGAAGTAAATAATAATAAAAGGAGAAGCAAGAAGAGCATACCACTATAATTCTTTATTTATCATCGACATCACATTTTCATTAATTGTATATATAAAACATGAATATTATAAACTATCCTCAAGTTTTACCCAAAACATACATCTTCAACACCAACATCTTTCTAAATCCCATACGGAGAGATGGGTATATATATGTGTATTATAAGAGGTGAAAACAGTATCACAATCAATCATAGAATAAAGAATCATAAGTCCAATCAAATTCTATAGAATAATTTCACACATAGTTAATTAGAGTGCCTTCTAAAACCATTGACATTATCATTTCTAATATCAACAATAAGAAAGATTTCTAATATCATTATTAGAAAAAATTTTAAACATGGTCATTGTATAACCAGTAATCTAGTCAATTAGACTATTGGCATAACAATAAGTGACATCATAAACAATGGCCTATTAGTGGCATATTTATTGGCCTATCATCAGCATAAAGGTAGTTTATCACTAACTTAAGCATTACCAATTTCATGGCATAATCTATAGCTTATTTATAACATAGTCAATAACATAACTTATGGCATAGTCCTTATGATAGGCAAGGGCTCATTCAATAGCACAATTATTAGCCCAACCAATAACCAATCATAATAACATAATCAATAGTTTGTCATAAGCTCTAGCCAATAAGATATAGATAAGGCATAATCACTTAAATATTATTTTCAATGTCATTAATCATAACCAACAAGTAACAAGATTTGTCAATATTACCTCATAAGGGTACTCTAGGCCTTTACTAAGCATACAAGTGTTCAAGAGATCTAATCTTTAATATGATCTTAGGTAGGTCAAAGAACCCACTTCTAAATCCTCAAAATATATTCTAAGTCAATTTCTACCCCAGGTTAGGATAAGGTATCTAAATCAACTTGTAGATGCATATCAAGACACATGAAGACCTAAGGTAGATATTCTGTGCTAGAATATTTCACTAAGTATAATCAAATTAAGGAACCCTTCCCTATTGTAAACATCAAAGTACAAATTACTCTAAGTATGAACAACTAGAGAATTTTACCTAAATGTAAAAATAGAAGGCATTCTCATGCTAGGCAAGAGCAATGAAGTCTTTTCCACCTAAGACATAGGAAAACAAGTCAAGCTTTCCAATTCTAGGATTCAATATAGACTAAATGGTTGAACTAACCCAAGTCTTGCTTTGCATCAATCCAACACCTAAAACCAATCCTAATCTAACAAGATATCACCAATATACTATAACATAGCTCAATCTTACAAGTAATTAACCTAACTTACCTCAAAGTCAAAGAAAGTTCAACAATCCGCTAAACCTTTGCTCTTTCATTATAAGAAGCATCTAAAAGAAGAAAAGATATAGAAAAATACAATATACTCACCAATATGAGCATATCGATACCCATATTATACCATTGTGATTCGGGTCCAAATATCATGCCAAAAACCCCATATGGGTCCTTCTTACAGAAATTAGATTTTTGAGACCAACCCAATATGATATAAAGTTCATGGAATCAAAACACTAAAATATAGGTGAAACCAAGAAAACCTTAGGATAAAATCAATACCTAAGTGATTTGGGGATTTTGTCAAAAATTCAAGAAATTCAAGAATGAAATTGAAGGATTCATTCCTTAAATCTAATGTTAATCAGGAAAATATATGTTAATAAAACTTACAAGTCACACCAAAGACACAATCTAAGGTTAGGACAACTTTTTAGGGTTTATAGATATCAAAGATGAGTAAAAGATACCTAAAATATGGCCTAAAAGGTCCTTAAAACCCCACAATAGGTACTCAGCTATGGCTATCGTAGTCCGGGGGGCTATCACAGCCCAGGGGTAGAAATTGCACTAGGGTGATCGCAATACCATAATGGATATTTCAATAGGGTGATCATAATTCCCTTTTAATGATCACACAAGCTTCGGCACCAGCAAATCTTGGATATTTTCCATTTTTCCAACAATGCCTCGAGGTTCATTAAAATTTTGATACACGCAAATAAACTATATAACCATATTAAATTCATTGTTCTAGACATAATGGAAAAGTGTTATTATCCACACAAGGTAATTTTGGTCAAATATGGGTCCCATACCTAATTTCCCAATTTTCTAACTTTCTGACCAATAGGTCAAAATGAGCTCGATTTCCATAGGACCCGAACCAAAGGTCTACCCAACCTAAAATCAATATTTCAAAACTACTGGCATAATTGGAATTTGAATTCGAGATTGTTTCATTGAAGTTTTTGCTCAATTGACATTTGGAACCAATAAAGACTTCTACACATAAAATTGGTTCCAAAACAAAACAAACTGCCTAGTAACTAAATTGTCGCTCCAGCAAGTCATAAGTGACTTTGGGAAGCTATGGAAAGGTTGTAATATCAAAAATTAGTAGAAATATGAAAAATAAATAAAAGGAGTCATTAAATCTAGACCACCATATTTTTTGACATGATAACTCTACAACTATATGAGATCTCCACCTATTCAAAGTCCATGGTCCTTTTCTTTGATAACAAGTTTTTTATGAACTTGGCATACCCAGGAATCTTAAGTAAAAATTCCATCAAAGGAATATCCTTCTCCAAGTTGCTAAATTTATAGAGAAACTTCGTACATTTGGTTTCGTCCAACTTTTTCTTGAACTTTAAAGGGAATAGGAGATATTTTTATTGGCAACTTTGGAGCAACTGGGTTTTTATTAGAGTTTGAGAAATTTTTATCAATAGATTGTTATCACTCTTTAGTCTCAACCCTCTCTTCTACTTATTTTGGGTTCTAAAAATTTTTCTTATTAGAGTTAGAGACTTCATCATTCGACTTGTTAAGCCTTTCGATCTTTCTACTCATTTGCACTTTACCTTCCCTCTCATTGGTTTTTTATTTAAGATTCACAACTTTATTAGAGAGTGTCTTTCCTCTCTTATTTAAAATGTTGATGCAATGAGAATCATTTTTTGGATTATCCATTGTATCACTAGGAAGACCACCCTTTTGTCTAGTGTTGGGGTAAGTTAAGAGTTGGCTTAGTTAAGTTTAAAATTGCTTAATCTAGGCTAAATAGGAAGTGACATTTGATTGAGTTGTAAAGAGTAACCCTTCATATCCTTTAGTATTTTGTCACTTCCTTCAACCCTTTTAATAACTTTAGAAAGAACATTTTTATTCTTGTAATTATTTGGATCAATAGAGGTGGACTCTTTTCCATTTTGTTATCATGTTGTGAGACTTACTTATCATGATCGTACTTTAGGTCTCTCTAATCATGATATATATCTCACTCTTTATCCCTCAAATTATAATATTTGTCATGGTCACTCTAATATAGATCATTCTAATCTCTATCTCTATCTTTCTAATCTTGATTCCCACCTTGCCTTAAGTAGGTCAAGAACCCCCTGGACCTACACTTCTTGATTTGATAAGTAATAGATATCTTTATCAAATTATCAACATCCTTATCTTCATAAGCTCTACTTTCTCTTGAACCTACAGTGGTACCACTTTGGGTGTTGACCTCATGACATACTTTGGTATAATCCATTTGTGTCATGATCTTGGCCATGCTCTCATTTCTTTCTTCACCCTTTTTTCCTTTGTTACTGTATCATATATAACACAAATGGAGCCTCTACATATTTTTTGGTATCTCATTTGTGCAATCCTCTACTTTGATTTATCATTTAGTCCAATAATCCCATGGAAATTCCAAATGTTAGATTGATCAACATCCCATCAGGCAAGTTATCTGACAAGGTCATATTCAATAAATCCTATGACCTATAGAATATTTGAAGTATCATTTTATCTGAGATCTCACAAGTTAGGGAAATTTAGCAATTTCTTCTTGAAAATCAACCATGGTTTATGAAATAGTTGACTACCTATTTGTTAGAAGTTTTTGATCATATCTCTCAATTAGAGAATGTGAGATAGAGCAAAGAATGCTTAACAATGGCCTCTGTCAATTCAAAACAAAGTGTAATAGCATCCTCGGCCAAATCCTGTATCGTACCCCCAAGTGATTTTCATCTTCAAGTTGCCCATCAAAGGTAGCGAAATCACTACCATGTTAACACATAGTGTCGTGTTGGCTTATGTTATCACCTAAGCAAGACAAAAATAACAAGTAAGGTAAATTCAATTCACAACAAACACACGTGAATCAAAATGAAATAAAAATAAATACTAACTTCTAGTCCCTGGCAACGACACCAGTTTGGGTAATGCTCAAATACATAATAAAAAGGATATACGCGGTTGTTATGCAATATAATAAACAAATTTATGGGTTATTTTCTATCCTAAAGGATACGAAAGAGATAGCTTTACCTTCAAGTGTAATAAAGTAATAAATATTTGCATATAATGGGTAAAACATGTTAAAAGTAAATATGGGATTAGTTTTGAATATTTTCTAATCAATTTATCAATTGTATGCTTGGTATGCAAAAATAATTACTAGAAGTTTACAATCAAGGATTGAAATCACTTGTGGTTATGCTTTTATGAGAGAGAGTATATGCATGAGTAATTGGATGTTTTCCTAAATTCAACTAGTAGTTGTGGGTAGGCCATGTCTTATATTTTAATTCTAATATTTCAATAAATCATAAAACATCACAAGTATTCTCTTTAAACACCTCACGAGCATTACTTCATAACTAACCTAATGCCTCAATCTAGTAGTATTATGTCTAAAAACTATCATTAAATGTTGAACATCAAGTTATTATTGACAACTACTCCTCTCCCTTATCCCCTTGGTCAAGGATGATAAAGAATCTAGGGTTAACAAGAGTTTTCAACCTCTAGTATAGGTTAATAACACATTGTAAAGGTCAAACTCATAACAAATAATCAATTAATAATACAAATAAACAATATGAATACAAATATCACTACTTATTCATACATAACTCCATGTTGGGAAATTTAGCTACTCATAAAGAGATAAAGGAATTATACCCATATTCTAATTGAAATCCTCCATTAAATCCGAATATTCACGAATGAACTACAAATTCAATGCAAGAGCATAAGAAATCAACCAAATTTCTACTTAGGGTTTTAACTACAAACTTCTTGATATTAAAATTAACAAAATATAGGGTTCCAAGCTGCCAAAAAGCTTTGTATAGATAAAGAAAAATCGGTCAGTTATTTTAAAAAATACCATCGTGCTCTGAATGGTGATGCTGCTACACCAATGTCCATCGTGATATGCCAAACTACTTCTTGATCGCTAAACTAGCATTGGTCTTAAGCTTTATTGATTTGCACCTGGTAACTATAACGAAGGGGTTTTGCTTCACCAAAGTGGTCAACGAGATGCTAAATTTTCTCTCTTCATTATCAAACTGCTTAGAGCGGGCATTAGTCAAACTATTTATATTAGAAATGGACCTTCACTTTAAAGATACTCAAATGAACTTGGAGATCAACCAAACTTCATGGTTGATGCTTTTTTTTCCAATTTAGCTTTGATTCTCCATTATTTTTCTTCTTTATGCTTTACCAACCACTTTTTGGCTTCAAAATAAAACAAACTAATATTAAAACTAAATCAAATGGGAACTGAGGAATCAATTTCTTACCATTTTAGGACAATAAGTCGCAAATTACTAACTCATCATAGTATAATACCAGAGTCACAACACGCCTCAGACACCCTACTCTATCTAGAAGGTCTAGTTGACGTGGAATGGCCACCTCTTCCTGAAGGCCCTATCTAAATACCCCTTGAATACTTACCTTTGCTCTACCAACTATAATCACTATAAATAGTTTGTTCTTTATCTAAAATATGTAGCACTACCTGAGCAGGCCTACTAGACTGACCCTAATGCTAATACGACTTATAATAAGGATATGACCTTGAAAACTGCTACCTCTAAACTCTGAGCCATTGTGACTACTGTTATAAATTCCCTACTTACTCGGTATCTTATAATTCCCCATTAGGACTTATGATTCACCATAGCCTGAGCATAGGAAGCAACATCTACAAAAGATCAACCCATAATAACAAAACTCTGAGTTTCCATACAAAGTGAAATCTCAGCTCTCTTATAAAACATATAATCTATTCATACTTAAGAGGTAGAATCATAGTATCATATTTGTCCAACAAGTAGATACGCATACCCTGCCACTGTCATAGTATCATGACCCAATTTCATAGGTTATGATGGCACCTACTACAACACACCAGTCGGTAAGACAACTCATAGTTTGAAATTATTAGTAATGAACTATCAAGAAAAATATAAGGAAACATAGATTAAATAAAACGAAGGGGATAATATATACAAAGCAACCACAAGGCTTTGTGAAGTTAGTACAAGAGCTTCTAATACAATACGAATACAAAGTAAGATATTGAATAAATATACAGGTACAACCCATCTATAAATCCAACTTAGAGATTAGCCTTATCCATAAGTGGGAGAGTAGTAATGCCCCGAGTGTTAGAATCTTATTCCAAATCTTTGATTCATAGTTGTTTTGTACGATATACACACTATCAATGAGATCTCATACTATGATATGCAAAAGGAGAAGCAACGTATAAACTAATGACTAGAACATATACTATGATCTGTAGGACACAAAAGTGTACTATGAGTACCAAACATGTGGTACTCAGAAGGAAACTACTCATTAAACTCCAAAGATAATGCAAGCATAAAATAACATGCAAAGTAGGAATGTAAACTACAGGCAGCTATCTGGTAAGCTAATCATGATAAATCTAGTGAGGAAATAAGTATGAATTATCCTATTCTAGTAGTATTCAAGAACTAAAGTACTATTTAATATATCACAAGTTAATATATGAAAAAATAGAGGAAAGAATGTATATAATAGTATACAAGGACAAGGAATATATATACAATAAAATTGATCCAAGGAAGAGAGAGATATATGGTAATACTACATATAAATATACATATTTATTATATATTTCTAACTCATAGTTAACAACCTAAGGTAGTCAACTTAAACTATACAGGGGATCCTAACAAAGTAGGGAGTGATCGCTAGAATGATCAGGGTTTATAGTCAGAAGGTCTAAAACCACGAATACACTGTCTATTATGAAATTTACAATAATAAAGTAAAGGGCTTAAAAAATATGTGGCCATCCTTGAATACCAATCTTTAATCAACCTTCTACAAACAAACCATGATAACACAAATAAAATAACTGGCTACTCTGAACAATCAATATTCAACAAATAGTTATCATAGCCCACACCTATGAAACTCCCTATAAGGATGATAGATACAAGAACAAACAATATATTAATTATAGCCAATACATCTGAATAAATAAATGTGAAGTAAATCAATAGTACCATATCTGATCCAAGTACCACAACGAATAAAGTGTGTATAACTCTATTCTCTGGAATGATGACTCATGGATGAACGGGCCCCTAGGGGATTAAAAAATAATTGTATATACTTAAGATATGGGATTTCCAATGATCATTACCATCAATATACTCCATGCAGTACTAGATATATGTATATATAATAAGTACATAGACTCGAACCCTGGCTAAAGATTGTAAGTCTGTAAATTCATTACCTGAGATCAACTCTGAGACTAAAATAGCGTAAAAATATAGAAAGAGTTGCAATCTCTATCTCAACCAAAGTAAATAGTAGTGGTAAAAGAGTGGATAAACCATGGACGGAAATCAATCTCGGTTTAATTTCAAAAATAACATTTTTAGTTCCAAAACCTCATAAATCAACAATTAAGGTAGTATGTTCCCATTATAAAGAATATTTTTTCAAGGTGAAAATGAGAATAAATCCAATTTTAAGAAAATAGTAGTAAAATCTTTGTTTTGGTTAGAATCGTACCAGAAAGTCAGAATGAATGTACCATAATATATGCATTCCATCACCAATATCCAAACAACAAAACCTTAAGCATCTAAATTTCCAGAAACAAAGGCCACATTCTTTATAAGCATAACATACTCACATAGAGTTCAATCGATATCATAATCATGGCTTCTGGGGCAATAGTACATAACTAGCATAATTTTGATACTAATGACCGATAAACCATGAGTCAATCCACCAAGTCGAAAAATAATCCATAAGATAAAGGATCATTAATACCAAACAATGAGTAACATGCTTATAAACTAGGGTGATAGGATTCTATAACTATAACAATTATTTCACCTTAAAGGTCGGTCCACCCTTCTATACTGAAGATCATAAATTATGCTTTGTCATGGTATTCTAGTGATAAACATGTCAGATCATACCCACCTCTAATGCAATCTACACTAAATTCCATATCATAAAGAAAAGTAGATCGAAGCCTACCTCAATGCCGAACTGCAATTCTTGAATCATCCAAAAACTATTTGTCTTTTTTCCACAATCCCAAAATATATAATTTGATTAAAATGATAAGCTACATGTCAATTAGAGTACAATGAGACCCATATTGCTATATAAAAGGCTAAGATAGGATTCAATTAAAAAATGAGCCCATAGGGCTCGCAAATTAAATCAAAAATTAAATTCATGATGTCACCCAAAATTACTTTTCCAAATAGTATAAAGTGATCGATGTCAAAATATAGTAACCTAACTAGGTTAGGGTAGAACCCTCGGGAAATTGGCTAGAAATATCTTTCAAACTTGTTGAAATACTTAGGCTTGTGTTTTCCCTGGCTTTTAACTCCATAGGTTTATCGTGCTCACTCCAAATATATCACTGCTTATACATGTACAATCTAACAAGTTTGTATCACCAATAGTCTCTCTATACTCATTGGTTAATCTCACTCATCTCCTCGAGATCTTAGAGTGTTGCATTACTAACCCTTGTCAAGGATCCCAGTTTAACTATCTTATCTTGGTCTAAAGTTATTTAATAAGGGTTGATAGCCTCAAATCACTATTGTGATCTTCTTTTTCCAATCTCTACCCCTCTATCAAGTTAGTACTAAATACTAGAGGGTTAATAAAATTTGCAACCGTTAAGAAATCAATTAGAGAAAAGAAAACCATAATACATGCAATAGTGAATTAGACGAATCTAAGGGAATCACCCACTTCCCCTACTTCATTTGTTTGTCAGGGTTCCCATAAACCTATCTAAGGGAATTAAATTCTAGTAGTTTCGAAACAATCCATTTAATTCATAAGTGATATAATATAATCAGTCTCATAATAATATACGAAGAAAACAAAAAGTTTTAAATCAATAATAACGAAAGTATCCAAGAATACAGGAATCACAAGATCAAATGTCAATCATGGAATCAAAATACATTTGCGAATAATAAGAGTGCATAAACAAACTAAACAAATGTCCAAAGAGTATTTATATTACATGGAAACCCTACAAAACCTTTCTGAAACTAAAGAGGAAAGATGGAGTTGGTGGACAACTACGGTGCCACTTCTAGGCCATAGGTAGCCCTATGTAGGTGATAGGAACTTTAAAATTTCTATAGGATCTCTGAACGCTGAAATTTTTCCCCTTATTATAGCACCTACGAGTCGTAGGTGCCCCATCATATGTAGCAGGGAAAAATTATAGCTTTGGAATCTCTAAAACTCGACTCTTTGATTCTTATTTTGGTACATATGCCATATAGGTAGTACATACAGGTCAAACGTTCACACATAAGTAGTCCAAAACTTCAGTTTTTACTTTAATTATCTTGTTATCTCCCAAAACCTGGTTTCTTACAAAACATAACACAAAATACAACATATCTTACAAAACAACTGAAGTAACTACATATTTTCATAGTTTTAAGCATCGAAGGTGCTATGAAACCATATAACATCAACACCCTCAACATAGAATGTTTGCATGTCCTCAGGCAACACAAACATAAAAAACAACACAACAACGCTTAACTAGGAGAAACCCAAGATACCAATGGCAGTCAATCATCAAATTTAGCTCAGCAACATTTGCCCATCCAATTTTAACACTTCAAAACTTATTGTGTGTATCAGTGTATCATGACAATATGGCATATGGAAATCAATATATGGTATTACATTAGCAACAAAAAATCATGCATACATACAAGTTACAATACCCAAACTAATAAACAACTTGAAACACAACCCATATACCCTCATAATAAAGAAGTCCCACTCACTCAATAGAATCATGCTTGTTAATATAGGGGCAGGCACAAGACACTCATACTCACAAAGAAGTTCCAACAATGTACAAAGAATACCATAGGCTTGACCTTATTTTCTTTACCTTATCTTTTAGACAGTCGGGTTAGGATCACTATATGACTTTACTCAGCTTGTAATGTAGGCTTGGGGGCTGGTATTGTACATATGGGAATTTAGTGGCTAAGTCATCTTCGCACTACACTTACTTTAGGGGGTCCACTCATCAACAAATTTTTTTATTCCATCCTTACTGCTCTTTTTTTATACTTTTACAGCTCATTCAGGTTGGGTGTGATTTTCTTTTTATTCTTTTCAATTTTTTTTTCTTTTTTTGTTTTTTATGCTTTTTCTTCCACGCCTAGCCCTACTTCCTTTTTCTCTTAACCACACCCTTCCTTATACCTACTTCTAATTATACACCCCAATGATAATCACCCTTAACTTAGGCTATTTACCTGAGCTAAGGTGCATAATTTCCAATAAAGACCAGGGCTAAAACAATTTCATTACAACTAAAATGGGTAGTTGAAAGGTGATGACGCTCAAATTACTACCATGTTTAAGGGGTAAGATGGTCGTTGTTAATATCTCAACTCGCATTGGAGTTGAATCCACAAGGAGCGAAATAAAAAATTTCAAGTTCTATGGGTGCTCTAATTACTACAAGGATACCCAGAATGTAAGAAAATAAAATATATAATAAAAGTGGAGGGAATTTGGTTTGTATCAATTTTTGAGTTTTAACAAACTATAATAACACTTTAAGTTTTAAAATAAAGTTTGAGGAGAATCTTTGGATTATGTCTTCCTAAATGTATAAAGTGTGTAGGTTAGAGATGGTTCATCATGATATCTAGTTGTTGAGTGAGAGATAGGCTAGGTCAAAAGTCTTTGCAGCTCATTTTTCAACTAAACCTCAAAGATTTCACCCATTATCTCTTTCGAGAACCTAACAAGTGTTCCATACATATTCACCCAATACCTCAATCAAGAATCCCTATTTCTAGGAAAATGCTCTCAAAATTATTTACACTCTATTTACACTTATTTCTAAGATTGCAAAAGGTTCTAAACCACATACTTTATTTTCTAACATTACCTTGTCCCCCTATATCCCTTTTTAATGATGTTATGGGTTCTCATGGATTCACCTTTATCCCTTTTTCAAAGATGATGAAGGTTTTCTAGAATTTGGGTCTTTGACCCATCAATCCCATTTGGAGATTTGGTATTTTAACTTACATTATTCAAACTATTAAACTTCAGTAATAGTGAAATCCATACTCGACAACTAGAAATCATGTAAACGCATCAACACCCATACATAAATACACTTTAGTTCAACATTATCCCAAGACTAAATTACTTAGCTACTCATGAAGAAAATAGAGAAAGATATACCATAAGGATTATCCAAAGCATCCATTCTTCACAAAACACTAAAAATTAAATTCTCCAAAATTAGTTATAATTTAGCCTATTAGGGTTCTTATTTCAAATTCAAAATTATCTATGAAGTATGTAACACCTAAAGAAGAAAGGTTTTTTTGCCTATGTAAAGTTTGAGATTCGGCCAAGTGAAATTACAAAACTGCCTTGGGAAACATTCTCGCTTAGTCGCGACTGCATGACGTTTTCCACGACCATGGTATGGTTCTACGATCATATTTTATTGACCATATTGACTAACCAAAACCATGGTCTTTTGCACGAGATCACATTAACTGTGAATGATGACTGCTCCAGGTCTTTAGCTACTCTTCAATGCTTCCAGTTGATCTCTTTTCGCTTCAATCCATATCTTTTCATCTCACCAACTCTAGTCTTGAAAAATGTGGATATTAGTGCATTAAATTAGGATTATGTCTTATTTATTTATGGAAAACTTGATAGTTTGCATAAAAGTTTAGTGCTAATGACTGGTAAAATCACCACTCATCAATACCCCTAACTTAAAACCTTGCTTTTCCTCAAGCAACACCACCCCTTATCATGAGATAATTTCACATGTATACCTACATTCTATTACCCAAGGATCATGATGACTTTAATTTGATTATTACCGCAAAAGCTCTTCACACATAGGAAAAATGATTTTGACTACACCCCTCAACATGAAATGATATACTAAAGGACACAATAGACTTTAAGAAGCAACCATGTTACATTAATACTCTAAAAATTAATCGCTTCTTGACCAAAACCATGTTATATTTCCTTTTGGATCATTGTTCGGGTGGTGAAAAAATCACCCACCTCAACTTGATCACATGCCTCCCTACAAAAAAGAATTTCACACACCTAGCTATTAACCATGCAATATGGAATTTAATTGAAAACACTCTATCTCTTAAGAACTTTTAATTCTAACAAGTAGTATGTCATAGGCTTGCCCCTAATTTCAATCCTACTATAATGATCACATTTGGTAGGGAATCATGAAAGACTTTTTGAGCTTGTAATATAGGTTTAGGGTGGGTAGGATATTAATTTAGGAAAACAAGGCTAAACACTCCTTGAACTTCTACAACATACTCTTTTCAATTTTGATTTTGGTTCACTTCTTTTCATTCACTATTGTGCCTATATTGCCTTTATTGGTTTTCCCACTTTCTTTCCACATCTCTCGTTCTCTTTTTTTGTGCATAATTAATGAATTTCATTATTTTGTTGGATCCTTTCTTTCATTTAATCATTCTTCTTTATTTACTTAAGCATGTTAGCATTTTCTTATGACTTTGTGGCCCAACGACACCTCTTTCAACTTTTAGCACCCCTAACTTATGCTTTTATCATCAAATTGCATTCTTAAGTTCAAATAGGATAGGTTAAAGAGAGGGATACTAGAAAGTTCACGACTTGCAATGTATTTCCAAAACAAAGGTCCAAAGGCTCAAAGTGGGTGACTAAGGATTATATCTATGTATTGGTAGGCTTTTTAGGCTAAAGTGAGCTTCCAATTTCACAGGAATGGCCTAGGATTGTTTTTCCAACCAAATAAAATCAAAATTTATCCTTGAAAGACTAATGGGTCAAGTTATAGATGGTACAAGTACACATGATTTATAGACAAATATGCTTCTACACATGGCATGTGAATCTCGTCGAAAGGGTTCAATTGTTCCTCCCAATTGAGACAAATAATTTTCCTAAGTCAATTTTTGGAGTCATAAAAAGAGAAAAAGTTTTGTTATAAAGTTGCTCATGTCCACACCCTTGGATTTAAAAAAAAAATTGATGGAGGTGGTGTTTGTTTTGTATTTGCACCATGCATAATTTTTTAATCATATCAACAACCCAAGCTCTTATCTCACATTGATGATTTAATATGGATTACCCACCCATATGGCTACGTATACTTCTATAATGGGTGTGAATGTGATTCCAAGTCAATAATGCCATAGGCACTCAGACTTTCTTTGTATTTTTGACTTTAATGTCGTGGGTACTCAGACGTCCCCGCATCCATGACTAAAATCCAATCATGATGCTTTACCCTTAAGAATGTTATTTCTTAGTCTATCATAGGGAAACACTCATCAAGTTACCAAAATTAAATAAAATAACAATCTACAAATAAAGTAATTAATCAATACAAATTTGGGCACCGTCAAAGTGCCCAAATATTACAACACAAAATAAAAATATGCGTCATATGAAAGAGTAGAAAAATATATTGAAATATCAATAATACAGTCTAAAATCAAATGAATATAGATATAGGCACCCCTAACTAAAAAGGTAGTAGTTTCCCCATTGCATAAATAATAAAGGATAAGTGGATAAGGGTGTTCCCTAAAATTATATCAAGGGTTGTTGTCACTTTCAGAGTCAACATCATCATCATGTTCCTTATGATTAGACCAATCAGATGAAGCCTCATCATTACTCTCCACCTAGGAGAAAGGAAGTCGATCTCGAGGTTTTAGGACCCTCCACATGACCTTCACCTCTTTCCACATCTTGTTAAAGAATTAATCCTTCCTCCTCTCCCTTATGACCATCTTTTTATGTACAATTTGGATATCTCAATGTTGTTCCACCAAAGATGAGTAGGCTTTCTCAATCTTGGCAATGGTAGCTTTCTACATCTTTTAATCCTCTCTATACTTCATAAAATCAAACCTTGACACATATGAATGACGAGTGGTGAAGGGCCTTCCTGGTCCGTAGGGAAAACTAGACACAAGCTCTCTAATTGAAATAATATCAAATCCAACATCCTCAAGAAAATTAGGGGTGGCTGGCCAATGAAACTCAGGCTCAATATATGTCGGCTTCCCTAAGTGGATCTTTTGCTTTCTTCTTTTGCTATGTGCTCCCTCCCCTCAAATACTTAAGGGGTATATGGGAGGCCAAGGTGCACTAAAGTATCTTCAGCATACATGTCAACCCCTACTCTCCTACAAAGCTCAGTAATCAATGAAGTAAATAAGAGATATGTACCACCTTGATCCTTAAAGTGGTCCATTTCACTGACCATGAGCTGAATAATATCCATAGGAATATTTTCTAAAATGCAAGAAACCATTCAATCACATAGATATATGAATTCTATCATATGGGTGAAAGTGAAGACTCAGCTACATATAATATACAAATAAATTCAAGCCTCAGAAGTAAAGTCATTCAAGGAGATGTTGCTTTTTGTTTTCGTCCATGAGACTTTCTTTTTGAGACATAATCTTTCCACCAACCAACTTCCTGTCTTATATCTATTTTCTTTGAATTCCCCCATGTATGCATATGGGATATCGTAAACATCATTGATTTGCTTTGCCCTAAGGCACACCACTTGTCTTAGGGTTTTAATAGTCATGTTGGATGGATCTGAGAAAGAAACTGTACTAATGGTTTCATAGAATTCACGGACACACAACTCATTTGTATTGCATGGATGTGAGGCAAAAATGTGCCACCCTGTGGCTTTAAGAGTGTCTTATAATGCCAAAACTTTTTTCAGCACATTGTCCAAGCAAATTCCTCTCTCCGAGAGCATCTATGTCTTAAAAGATCACTATTGTAGTAAGTATGACACTCGGATTCCACGAACCAGATGTGATCATACTTGTCCATGATATTTTCTTGAAAGCACTAGATACACATAATTTTAATCAATGGCATATTTATACACAAACTATTCCACATTGTTAACTAAAGCTCATTGGATGGGGACTTGGTGATGTTTGCTTAAAAATTTGGAGTTAAGGATTTTTGGCATTCTAGTAAATCTCTCTCAGTTAATGTGATTGTGGGACAAAAATACCTCCAGGCTTACGTGATTGTAGTCCAATGACCACAATCGAGGAAACTGAGACTAGTTCTTACCATCTTTCCATGTTCAATATTTCCAAATTTTTAGACCACAAGCTTGTTCTACAATATGGATTCACATTAAGACCAATGAACAAGGCTATTAGGTGCTTTATTATGCCCTTTCGAATGCATAAACCATTATTGAATACTTATTTAGGCAATATACCAAACACTTGGTGGTTACATTCTATTTTGCACACATTTTTGGGTACTCAAAACTTTCCCATTTGTGCACCCCATACTTAAGCAGCTAAATATCACACAAATACCATGTATGAAAATATGGAAACATAATCAAAGACTTATGCATTCTTTTGCCTATTTTCAATGATAAAAACATGAATTCAAGGAACCTACCTGATTTGTAGTGCTAGAGGAATGCAAGGATGTTGTTGGACAAATCATAAACTTGGACAAACTTTGGTCCGAGTAGAGAGTAACATTTGAAGAGGGGCTCTGAGAAAAATAGGGGATTTTGGTTTTCATATAGATGAAGCAACTACGGTCGTAGTTAAGTGACCGCATTCATAGGTATGTGGGTGGCAGCGATTGCAACCAAGGGCATGAGATTGCGATAACTGAGAGAATTTTTTCTCCCCTATTGTCCCCTATTTAGCTCAATTAATAGATTGAAAGCTTTTCCCCTTTTATTTTTCAAAACAAATATTTCACACTTTTCCCCTTTTTAGCTCATCCAATGCATTCTGTAGCACCAAAAATGCATGGTTATTGAAATTCCAAAACCAAACTCTATGCTACAACATTATAAAGAAATGAGACGAGCCACTGTTGTGGCATTTATGGGTTGCCTCCCGCAGAGTGCCTTAGTTAACATTGTGGTACAATGTCTTCCTTATTTTTCATTCTCAAGGCGGGTCCTCGCGCCCAAATTCTTTCAACTCCTTAATATTAACATCCACCAAATACACAACTTAATGCTCCATGGGTTTCTTCTTCATCTTACAAACATTGAAAGTGATGTCATCCCCTTGCACCCTAAACTTCATCTCTCTCATTTCTAAGTCAACAATGGCCCTTCTGGTGGCTAAAAATGGATGAAAAAGGATGATCAGTATCTCGTGGTTCATTTTATAGTCCAACACCATAAAGTTTTCCTAGATTATAAACTTGTCCACTTTGACTAAGACATCAAATAAAATACCCACCGGTCTTTTGATAGGCTGGTCTACCGTTAAGAGTCACATAGATGTCGGGATAGGATCATTCAAACCAAGATGAGGTCAATACTTACACCAAGGTTGCATAGAGCTTTTGCAAACACATACTTTCCAGTGGTACAAGGAATTATGAAAGATGTTAGATCATCGTTATTTTTTCAATCTTACTATCCATGATAGCACTATAACCATGGGTGGCTTCAATGGTGTCACCTTCAACAATATTCTTTTTTAGCATCAATTTCTTCATTAGCTTAGCATATCCCAGGATCTCTTGGATGGCCTTAAGCAGTGGGATGTTTATCGACAGATCGCTAATCTTGGCCATAAATTTCTTTAGCTTGTCACACTTCTCTTTTCATTGCAATCGTTGAGGGAACGAGGGAGGAACTTTGATTGTGGGCCTTATTTCACTTTGTAGCTTTTCAACCTCAACCACATCTTCATCAACTTCTCATCTTATTCTTATTGATTTTGAGGTAACACCTCCTTTGGCTTATCCTTAGGTATCTTCCCACTCAAATCTCATTTCAAGTGCTCATCAAGTGTCTTCTCACTCCTAGTGAAAATTTCTAAGACTTGAGCGTCATTTGTTGGATTAAAAATAATGTAATTAAATTGTCCACCTCTAGCCCTAGCATTTAATTACATGGAGATTTTCCCTATTTGGGTATCCAATTTCTAGATAGAGGCGGAGTGAGACAGAACGGTTTGAGAGAGTTGATAAATGTCACCTTTTATTTCACAGACCATATTGTCCTTACCATCTAACCTATTCATAATTTGGGACAAAACATCCTCAGTCTTTAACTTTTGGGGCTCAATAAAGCTTGAATCATTGTTCTTAGCTCATCATGGGGGCACATAACAGTCATAATAATGCTCTCAATCCTGCCAATCCTTATCACGCGAACGATCAATCCAACCTTGATTCCTACCTTGCCTTTGATAGGTGAGGTGGGAACCCCCCAACTAGTTTTCTTATTATTGTATCTTCTCATCCAACTTCTTGGCATCCTCATCATCCTCACAGACTTTTGATGATACATCATTTACCTCTTTTGTAGGTGCACCCATAACAGGCTTTTTGTTAAGAGATAAAGTTGGGTCATCATTTTTGTCATGCTCTCCTCTCTTTTTGCATCCCTCTTTCTTTGTTCTTTGTCAACTATGGATGTAGAGAGAGAAATTTTTTGAACTTTGGTATCTTAGGTATGCCAACCCTAATTTTTCTTTGTTACCTTTGCCAATAATTGAATTGCCACATGTTAGTGCATCTTCACTAGGGAACATCTCATCATGTTGTCCACCATGATTTTATTAAGCGAATCAATGACCTATTAGAAGATTCAGAGAATCATCTTCTCTGAGACCTCATGGTTGGGATATTTCACCAATATTCCACTAAGTCTTTCCCATTCTTAAAACAATGGTTCCCTACTCAATTGCCTAAAGTTTATGATATCATCCTGCATTTGGAGAATTTTTTATGGTTGGAAGTATCGATCAAGAAAAACCATTGTAAGCTCATCCCAAGTAGAGATTGAACTAGGTGGGAGTGAATGGAGCTACAATACCTCCTTGCATATTAGAGAGAATGGGAAAAGGCAAATACAAATAAACTCTTTAGTGATGTATCCGATGTTTAAAGGTGCACTCCCCTCCACCAAATAATTCAAGTGAACATTGGTGTCCTGATATTCTTGTTCCACCATATAGTCCTATTATTTGTCGCATATGTAACATAAAACTAGTTATATGGAAAAATCTGTTCCCATTAGTTGGTGTGGTGAGGATTGCACTCGTTTGCCTACATCATTGACTTATCCCTCGTCAATGAGAGAAACATCAAAAGGCCCCATAATACTAGTGTTGTCACTCATTGTTGTGTTAACACTATGATCACCTACGAAAAATCAAAACAACAAACAAAGTAAATCGTACCAACCTTGGTATACCTAAATAAAAATCACACCACACAAGTGAAAACTATATTCCACTCCATGACAATTACGCCATTTTGATAATTCTCAACTTACTCTCATGTTTAAGGGGTAAGGCGATCATTTTCACTATCAAAACTCACATTAGTGTTGAATCTACATGAAGTGAAATAAAAATTTCATGTCCTATGCGTGCTCTAGTTACTAAAAGGGTACCTAGAATGCAAGCAAATACAACATATAATAAAAGTTGGGGCATTTGGTTTGTAGTAATTCTGAGTTATAACAATCAATAATAACACTTTTATTTTAAAATCAAGTTTGGGGGAATCTTAGGATTATGTCTTCCTAAATGTATAAATTGTGTAGGTTAGAGATGGTTCATCATGATATCTAGTTCATTAGTGAGAGATAGGTTAGGTAGAATGTCTTTGAGGATAGTTTTTCAACTAAACCTAAAAGATTTCACCCATTGGCTCTTTCGAGCACCTAATACCTATGCCATACAAAGTCAACAAATACCTCAATCGGGTATCCCTTTATCTAGTAAAATGTCCATGACATGACTTACACACTATTTACACTTATTTCTCAGATTGGAAAAGGTACTAAACCACATACTTAATTGTCCACTATTGTCTTGTCCCTCTATAGTCCTTTTAAATGATGCTATGGGTTTTCATGGGTTCATCTTCATCCCTTTTTTAGGGATGATGAAGGTTTTCTAGAGTTTGGGGTTTGGACCCATCAATCCCATTTGGAGATTTAGCATTTTAACCCACAAAATTCCAAATATTAAACTCAAGCAATGGTGAAATCCATACTCGACAACTAGAAATCATGTAAACACATCAACACCCGCACATAAATTCACTTTAGTTCAACATAATCCTAAGAATAAATTACTTAGCTACTCATGAAGAAAATAGAGAAATATATATCATAAGGATTATCCAAAGCATCTATTCTTCACAAAACACTAAGAATTCAATTCTCCAAAATTAGTTACAATTTAGCCCATTAGAGTTCTTGTTTCAAATTCAAAAATATCTATGAAGTAAACAACACCAAAAGATGAAAGGGTTTTTGCCTATCTAAAGTTTGGGAATTGGCCAAGTGAAATTAGAAAACTATCCTCGACAACATTCCCGGTTAGCCGCGATCGCCTGTGGTTGTCCGCAACCATGGCCTATGCGACTGGGATATGGTTCCATGATCGTATTTTAGTGATCAACTTGATTTACTGTGATTGCGTACTTTGGCCCGTGATCAGGTAACTAGGGCTTATGAATGCTCCAGGTCTTCAGTTGCACTTCTTTACTTCCACTTGATCTCTTTTAGCTTCAATCCACATCTTTTTATCTCACCAACTCTATACCTGCAAAATGTGGATGTTAGTTAATTGAATCATGATTATATCTCATTTATTTATTCAAAACTTGGTAGTGTCCATGAAATTTTAGTACAAATGAGTGGTAAAATCACTACTTATCAAAAGGTGAAATAAGGAAAATAGTCTATCAGGACAAAAATAGGAATCAACGGCTACTTCTTAAACTTTGGAAGGTCATTATGGATAAAAGTGGACTAATTTGATGAATGGCCAATAGTTCTTTACTAACTGACTCTCCTACAACCTAGGAAAGACTGATCGAGAAAGTTCTGGATTCAACACAAAAATAAAATAATGTAAACATCTCTCACACACACATGGCACATGCTTGCATCACAAGCTACTACCTTTTCAATTCATGCAAATGTTGACAATGATTGTTATGTCCCTAATACTAATTCCATAATGAGATTCATAATATTCACATATATATACATATCACATAGTTTAGAAACAAATTTATCTAAGGGTTATCATTTTTTTGAGTAGATAAAAATAAAATATATCTACTACCTTAGGTACTTAATTTACTCCTAGTAAAACATAAACAACACAATACAAAACAAAACACAATGAGTCCTAAATATGCTGACTCTATTAGGAAGAAAACTTTGGAGAAAAGAGACACGACAACAAAAACCCCAAGAGTATATCAACACCTACAAGTAGATCCAACCTCAACATAAAATCATGCATTGTCCCTAATTCATAAACCCACAATAGGACAAGAGAGTTAGGAACATACTTGGGGCACCATAGGTGCATCAATCACATGAACAGAAAAGCATAAATAACACGATACCTTGGGTTGACTCCCAAATAATGCTTAATTTTAAGTCGCGACATGACGTTCTATGTTGGCTACTCAAACTTCACCAACAAGCCCATGGGTTCCCTCCTATGCAACTATTGAATTATCATCATGGCACGATGCGCGTACCTTGATTACTTAGAATTCATCAAGGTAGCCAATAATTTAGTCTCAATTTTTTTTTCATTTCAAACATATGAATTCACCATTAAGTTTTTCTCAATTTTATACTATGCTCTAAGGGTGGTTGTATAAAAAATAAAAGAACCAAGCAATAAATGTGGCCTGTTGCAATTGTTGGCCTTTAAGTGAGGAATATAATTTTTTGATTTTGGATAGATAAATTTAAGAATTGGATGTGTTTTCCTCCTTTTTACACTCTTCTATAGGATTAGACGGATCAATTAATATCATACTATCAAAACATAATGCAGAAAAATGCTTAGAGTGAGGTCCAGTGCTGTCACAACCTAAACTAGGGCCTAGTTGTGATGGGTTTCTCAAGCCCACCATGGACCGGAGACCACCCCCCTAAACCTATCCTCAAGAGGATAATAATCATAAAAATAAGAGAAAGCCAACCAAACCACTGATAATAGTAATAGAAATAGATAAATCAAATGACGACTCAAAGAATTCAAATAACAATTCACCCATACTCATCAACGAAAGCCTCTTAAACTAGAATAACATCTAATTCAGGAAATGCTCATGACTATGACCAAAAATAATCACAAAGCATTAAGAAAATAAAGAATGAATAGTGAAATGACAAGGTCTTTCGAAAGATGGAGGCTCACTATATCATAGCAACTCAACAAATATGCTCAACCACCTAGTGCTGCACAAGATAAATAGAAAACACTTTAGTCCCTACATCATGAAATGATATAGCATCCAGGGATGGTCAGTAGGATAAGCATTGTCATGTAACTTAGGAAATAATGATAATTTAATGCAATTACCAAATTTTGGCCATAAGCCATATGCACCAAATTCATATACATAAATAAAAGATGTCGGGATAGGGAAATAATTCCTAAACATGAAATTTTAATGATTTAACCTAAACTACGTAGCTTGATCCATCCTAAAGGCACACATGGCCTATATGGGTCCAGCTCTTCAATTGAAAGGGCAAGTGCCTGTTAGCCATACAAACCAAGGAAGAATCGAGGAAAATTTAAAGCCACTAGGGTAATAGCCATCCCAATATATATATAGATATTTTATCAAGCATGCAAGAAGCACACAGTAATATAGACCCCCAACACTGGCAAATATGGTTCCATTGTTTGTCCCCCAAGACTTACACCTTCGCGAGAAGCTACATAATTCCCTTTTAGCCCAAATTAAAATAATTTATGCATAAACCAATCCATTAACCCAGGAGTCATGTATTAAGGAATTTACCACTTGGTATTGCCATACAAATATACTTGCAAGATAAATTAATTATGCCTAAATAAATCTATATAACAAAATTGGACACCCAAGGTCCATTTAAAATCAAAAACCAAGGCCATCAAAAATCATTTTCATTCATTTATCCTTTAATGAAATGCATTGGGTTCAAAAACAAGTTAAACAATGCAATTTTCTATATTCAAAATCAAGTTTACAAAGTGAGCTGAGGTTAATGCAATTATCAAGCCTAAAATTCCATTAACCATTTACACCATGCACCAATTCAATCCCAAAACATAAATTTAAAGCATAAATAATCATTTTAGAACATAGGATAAGTAATTTAATCAGTAATAGCAAAAACCCCTCAACCCAATTTAAAAACCCGCAATTAAATTAAATAAAAATCAAATTAATTAATGCCATAATGTAAAATGAAAGTTAGGGAAAATGAAACATGACTGAAAGACACAAAGAATTCAAAACAATTTAGAGTTTAGAGCTTTATTGGTGAATCCCTTGTAAAACCCTTCGAGTTTGTTGGTTTAAGTGTTAAAGAGGAAGAGAATGGTCTTTGATCCTTAAAACTGATGGAAAAGGTGTATTTTGTGTTTAAAGGTCATACAATGGGTAAGAATACCAAAAGCCACTCACCCCAAATGAAAAAACAAATACTGGATGAATATAAAATAGCAGAGTGGTATGCCAATATCTTAGAGGCTAGCCTCCATGCAGTGCCAATATTGCAGAGGTTAACCTCTATTACATAGCCTTATTGCAGAGGCTTACTACCTTGGGGTCCAAAAATGACCCCAAACGTCTTTTAAAAAATCTAAAACTTTCCTAAGACACCCTTTTAACATCCCTAAATATAATTCAAGTCAAAAATCAACATTACGTATGCGGGAGGGTGAAAAATAAAATAATAAAAAATTTAATGGGTGTTACATTATCCCACTTCCTTAAGATCATTCATCTCCAAATGATGAGTTAGGAAACTTTTATCACGAGAATAATAAGAATACATCAGAATCAAATGATAAATTCAAATTGGAATAAGAGAAAAAGGAGACTCATACCTTCCTCACTCGCATCTAACACGGGGAACAAAAATGTATACTTGGCCTCCATATCTTCCTCAAATTCCCATGTAGCCTCTTCGACCTTTTAATTTAACCAAAGAACCTTCATTGAATCTATATCCTTGCCTCTCAACCTACAAACTAGCCTTTCTAATATTTCAATCAGGATTTCCTCATAAGACACAGAATTTGTAACACCAACATCCTCACAGACATTATCAAGAAAGGATCACCCACTCAATTTTTAAGCGTGGACACATGAAAATTCAAATGAATCAAAGCTATACTTACAGGAAAATCAAACTCATACGCATTATTCCAAATCCACCTCAAAATCTTATATGGACTAATATAAAAAGGACTGAAATTATTCCTACTTACTTCGAAAAAAGAGTAGCGACGAGGAAAGAAAATGACAATAGTAATTTGGAGTTTATCTATCGATCTACGCTTCTAAGAATTATTTAAGTAATATGGTTAGCTTTCATCTAATAACTAGATACTAAAAAGGTAATACACTATAAGGATCAAGTTAACGGCTAGGAAAGAGAAATGCTAAAACTCAAAAGGTAATGGGAAAAATCTATCAGCTCATCCAAAATATTATTGATGGTACATAACTTATCAATTTTGTATTCAAGATATCAGGTTGGTTCAATAAATCATGATAATTATATGGAGTTAAGAACCTTGGTGGAACACAATCCTAGTGTTCACCTATGACAGATTACAACAAAAATTTGATAGTCTCTACTTATTCGATATTGCAATTCCAAACCCTTCTGTAATATCTCCAGTTCTGCCTATTATTTATAATAATTGAGAACCATGATTCCACGTACTCTATTCTGACTCGTACCAACCTCTTTTAGGTTACTCTATTTGGTAATGACCGCATTATATTTAGAGTAGACATGTTGCTTCGGCATTACCAAATTTTGGCATCGTTGTCAGGGCATATGGTGTTAATTTGTGAATTGAAGTTATTGTAGTTTTTAGGTTTTTCTTTTTATTTTTGCTTATAGTTAGGTATATGTCGGTGTATGCCTAACACACACAATGGAGTCAATCTCTTTCTCCCAGTGAATTTGAATTTTGATAGGATTCTACAAACACCAAGTAGGATATTAGAACAAAAAAGATGATATTCCTATAAGAGTTCATGATATGCCTCCCCCTCCTCCCAAAGGACTATAGGATATTGTTGATCGATGGACTGGTAAGCTTTTACCTCAAGCTAAAAATGTGAGGAGGTAAATATAAGAAGCTCAACAAATAGCTTGGGATGCAAATCTAGAGGAGCAAGGTCAAGAAGAAAACCGCCAAGTAGAGCTAGATGAAAATTAGAAGAGAGCTAGAGGTGTCTCTGTTCAAGTGATCCTAGCATATTAGTATGTGCAGCCATAAATAAATGATGAATAAAATCTGGTATACATTGATCCGACAGATACTAGAGACATCATCCCTCATATTTTTGCCGCGAATGTCAAGTATAATATATCTAGTGTTATGATCCAGCTCTTATAATTGAAGGGTGCATATTCGGGGTTCCCTATAAACAATGATAATATGCATCTAGAAAATATTATGGGGATTTGTACTTGATATAACATACCTGAGGTAGATTAGGAGGCACATATATTAAGCTTGTTCCCCCGCTCAATTACTAGAGAAGCATCTTTATGGTTAGGGGAACTTCAAAGAGGATATATTACTGTGTACGAGGAATAGTTCAGGTTCAAGAAGAAGCTTAGCATGGTGCTCAACCACTGAATTTTAGCTACAAGCTTGTTGGGGATATCCTATAATGCCCTGGAAATCAGTTCCAGAGCCATGGTAGACAATATCTTTGAATTAGCCTTTATAAGATTATGATAGAGGATAGATTTTAGTATTATGGATTAGATCTCATTAACTAACTGAGGGTGGAAAACTCAGAAGATTGAGAGAGGTTTTGATATTTATTCCATTAGACCTTTTAGTGAGCTAAGAGTAATTAAGGATGTTATAGCTCAGGAAATTTAACTATTAAGGATTTTTATTGGTGAGTTTTCCAAACAATTTGAAATAATAAATTCTACTAAGAAAAATATAATAGGGGCACAAGGTATAGCCTCTACCATTTATGAGTCTAATTTAGCATAGGAGGCAAAGTATTTGGATCATAATTTGGCTGGTTTCTGAGCCTAAGGGCAAGTAAATAAAGGTCAAAACTATTTTGATGATAAAGATAAATAAATTCCCCTTGATACATGAGATGTAAAATCATGAAAGGTCAATACTCGTTGATACATCTACTGCTATTGACTGAGTCTGGACTGCTAAGGGTGCTCTGGATATCACGCTTCTAAACCTATGGTAAAAGACACCATATCACATGAGAAAAGTATGCGTCAGTACTTTTAATAAACTGGTATGCTAGATGAGGTAAGGCAAAATACAAGGTCTTATACATGAATAATACTGACTAGACAATCTGAGTATGCTGAATGAGAATACATGCATGAATGTATAAACTATCACTGAAATCATAGTAACATAGATACTAACTTCTGAATACTGGTTTCTGAATACTAACCTACTGATGTCTAAGTCTACTAGTACTGATATCTGAGTTCACTGACTCTGGGATACTGAACAACTAAGTCTACTCATAATAATAATTATTAACTATATCTGAGATCAGGCCTATCTAGCGGGTCACCTCTGATTCTACTGTGATGATGATGGTTTATATTAGAGATCAGGACTATCTAGCAGGTGATCTCTGAATTTACTAATAATCATAATGATTGACTGAGTTTGAAATCAAACCGATCTAGTAGGTGATGTCTAAATCTAGGGAACTATCTAAGTTCCTCACTGAGTTATGTGACCATATCTGATGGTCCAAAATCTAAAAAACTATTTGAGTTCTTGACTAAGATAGGATCTGAAGCTAAAACTGTGGGAATTCTAACTTAGCCGACATGACCCCATTTAAACTAGTTGGGTCCAACCTGTAACCCTAGCTGGAATGGTGTCAGTACCATTCCACGGGTAAAGACACTACTATGGTAAAGCCTATCTAATGGCTAACCCTGAATAGGAAGTCAAGCCTAAGGCATCAGGTGACTCCTAGAAGTTAGTCAAGCCTTAATATAACAGATGACTCCTGGTCCTATGTTGGCTACGCAGTTCTAGAGTTTAAAGAATGATGCTAATGACTCTGCCTCTCTAACGGGGAAGACGTCGTCCCTTTACTCGCTTGGGTTTGCATACTAATATCTCATAGTTGTTCAATAAGTAATACACATGGATAAGAATGCATGCAACTTTTTATAATACATTCACTAAGACATTTCAAAAAATTCTTGGCATGTACTAGTTAACACATAATTAGGGATTTCATGCTTAACATACTAAAAAGGCTTTATTCTCTTTACTTAAGCATTCTATCAAACATATGGGGAGCATGCTTTGGTTATACCGCAAATTCTACACTTAATTGTCTTGAATACATCAATATCATGCAACTTGAGGGGTTTTTATCATGAACATCACATAGTAGGATAAAATCTTAGATCTTTAAAATCAAGTCATGAATTAAAACTCATCAACAACATGAACTTCAATTTCTATTCACAAAAATCATGACAATCTCATAAATATATAATCTTGAATTTAGAAAAGTATTGTTGAAATTCTTGGGTGAAAGAAACCCAAGAATCAACATCTAACATACCTCAAAAGCTTGAATCTTGAAAGAGAATGACTTTTCTTGAAGGTTCTGGAATGGGAATCTTAATTCTTGATTACCTTGTGGAGAGTGTGATGGGGTCTTGAAGTAAATTGAGAAGAAACCCTAAGTTTTTTCTTTGGAACAAAGAGGGTTAAGATCTTTTGAAACTAAATCAAAATAGATAAGTACATGTTTTTGGAATTTATGTCGTGGGGCTATGTTTTTGGGTGAGGCAAAATACCAAAATACCCCTACAAAATCACTTTTCAATTGCTGAATTTTTCAGCTAACGACCAAGGCTGATAAGCCGTCAGATCTATGATAGCCCATCAACCCAGGTCGTCATCTAGGAGCTGAAATTAATGGGTTTCTATCTAAATCTGACAACATGGGTTGATAAGCCGTTAGATCTATTACAAGTCGTCAGCTCATGTCGTCACTTAGTTGTCAGGCTGACATTTTGGAGTAAAATGGGTATAACTTATTTCTCCGATATCAGATTTGGGAAAAATTTGTATCGTTTGAAATATAATTCAATTATTTTTCTATTGGTGGTCTATGATTTAGAAAATTCATAGTATAATAAGAGACATGCTCATTTGAAGTTTATAATACCAATATCCTTCCCAAGAATTTAATCGGTAGGGGATGTTTTGATTCGTCTAACAGCTAGGATATATTTGAGGCCTTAATATACATCAAACTTGATCATAAAACTAACAAATAACTAGGATTTATTTCTCAGGAGCTTGAAGCATGGTTCTACTATCGGTTGGGAATCTTAGGCTATTAGAATATCTCTCCCTTGGGAATATTCATCCTCGAATGTCGCTTGTTAGGCTAAGAGTACTGATCGTCTGAGCTTACTTAAGGGATTAGAACATATAAAACATGACTATGCAACTGGAACTACTTATATTCGAAGTTTTTATTCTGAACATACATATCTGATACCTGGGATACACGGCTGAAACTATTGATAAGTTGAATTCTTATAATAAAAATACATATCTGATGCATGGATACTTGACTAAGTTTCTCTCATGAACGCATGACTTAACACACTGATGAACTGAACTTTTCTACTGAACATGCATATCTAATGCATAAATATTTGATTGAACTAAATCTTGAGAGTACGATTGACTGTGCAATGATAACTTAAAGCTTACAATGAGAACCTGAGCATAAAATTAAATGGGTTTTAGGAATTGAAAACATCGGAGAGATATAGAGTATCTCCCCCTTGGTACACTATGTCCCTCTAAGAACACTTACTTCACCGAAGTACTTGAGAAAACAGAGGCGATGCACAAGGAACCTATAAACTGGTTCATAACTAAATATCTAGGATTTGAATCTAATGCATGATGCATGAAATGACTTATACTCGTAACTAATAGAATATTCTATCTTGGAATAATTATATGCCTTAGATTTCTGATTGCATGATTAGGTGAAATAAATAAGAAAACAATCTATGCAAATCTGACAGTCTGACTTCTAAAATGACTTGCTAGATCTACTAACTAACTCATGCTGAAAACTTATACTTAACTAAAGTACTTCTTCTGTAGTCTTTCTGCTATACTCTCCACCTTATCCTCAAGCCATCATCGTAAGTCTGTGAACACTTTACTACACTTTGAACTGCTAATACTATCTTTTGGGATAAAATTCTTAACTCTCTTTAGTCTCTGCATTCATCATCACATACCTACACTCCTTTCGATACATGCTTGTCTCACTAACAGATTATCTACTTCTATTCCTTTATAGGCTACTTATACTACCTCCACACCTTAATACTTAGTTTGAAGCCCATAAACCTAAATTCTTCCTGCACTCTTCAAGCCTATTGAAATCTCTAAAACATGTCTATCCACTTGTACATCAACATAATATATGCTACTATCATGAGATACTAATATCACATCTTTTAACTTATATCCACACCTTTATACTTAGTCTAAAGTCTACCAACTTAAATTCTTCAAAGATTTCAAGATTAGTTGCTAAAGCATAACATGAATATCCACAAATCTTTAATAATCTTGGTACTCTCATCCTAGCCTTCAAATCTCACATCTCTTAAATTTATTCTCTCCCCATACCGTAAGGATTACCACTATACTCACACTAACAAGACATAGAACTTTGAATTACCAAACTTAAACTCTTGCATACATTGTTTCAAGCCTAATGATTCACCTTTTATACAACTAACCCCATGAAAGATACTCTACCTAACTTTACACAACACTATCCTAAAACTATCTGCAGGGACTATTTGAGAAAGCTCTATCATTAGGACTTTGGGCTTCACTACTTCTGTTACCTAAAAAGTAACGTAAATCTAACATGAATGGAACATGATGAGAATCCACATAAGTTTCTTAGAGAGCCTTTCTATAGCACGATCTGGGACATAAAGGAAGGGAAACTGTTTCTATAAACCTTTTATAGCCTCTTGTACATAAATGTGGCACGTAACACACCCATGCACAAAACTCTACTAGATGTGGCTTTTAGACTCCCTAGGACACTATTGAACCTTAGTCTTTGATACCAAGTTTTTAAATCCCTAATTTTTTATAACCGAAATGCTACACGGTGCTTATGATCCGGAAGGACCACAAGCTAACCCTTTTATGGTACCTATACTGAGCACTGCATAATATAATGAAATGCCTATGGAAACCTGGCAAAAACTTTCCATAAGGTTCAAAAACTTAACATACAACTGAATAATGTCAATCAATATCAAAATTAAAACAACTGTTTGTATAACTAGTCTAAAAAACTTTGTAGTCTAAAAGCCTCTAAACTGTCTTAATAAAGAGTTGATGGGATATGCCCCCAACTAACTCCAACTACTAAAATAAATTAAATCTAACGTAATACTAAAAGAAGAAGCATTCTCGAATGATGAGGACTCACTGCTACATCTACTGTTGCTGACTGAGTCTGGAGTGCAAATGGTGCTCTAGATCTCGTACTTCAAAATATATTGTATAAGACACCATAGCGCAAGAGCAAAGTATACGTCAGTACTTTGAAAGTACTGGTATTATTGTTAAAGTAACGGTAAATGCAAGGTCTTATGCATGAACAATACTGACTAGATAATCTAAGTATGCTGAAAGAGAATATACACATGAATGCATAAACTATCACTGAAATCATAGTAACATAGAATACTAACTTCTGAATATTGGTTTATGAATATTGCCTTACTGATGTCTGAGTCTATTAGTACTAATATCTGAGTTCACTAACTTTGGGATACTAAAAAACTAAGTCTACTCATAATAATAATGATTGGCTATATCTGAGATCGGCCTATCTAGCGGGTGACCTCTGATTCTACTATGATGATGATGGTTTATATCTGAGATCAGGCCTATCTAGCGTGTGATCTCTAAATCTACTAATAATTATAATGATTGAATGAGTTTAAGATCAATCCTATTTAGTGGGTGATCTCTGAATTTGAGGAACTATCTAAGTTTCTCACTGAGCTGTGTGACCATATCAGACGGTCCTAAATCTAAAGAACTATCTGAGTTCTTGACTGAGACTAGATCTGAAGCTAAATCTGTGGGATTTCTCACTTAACCAACTTGCCTTGATTTGAACTGCTGAGTTCAACCTTTAACCCCCATCTAGAAGGGTATCAATAACGTGCCACAGGTAAAGACACTACTATGGTCAAGCCTCTATAATGGGTGACCCTGAATAGGAAGTCAACCCTAAGGTATCGGGTGACTCCTAGAAGGTACTCAAGCCTTAATCTAACGGGTGGATCCTGGTCCTATACTGGCTATGCAGTTCAAGAGTTTAGGGACTAATGCTAACGACTCTGCCTCTCTAACAGGGAAGTCTTTCTCCCTGCACTCACTCGTAGCTAGTTTCTACTCCCAATTGAAAGACACTGAACTAATTCTCAAACTATATTAGACTGAGCTAATTTAGTTACTGATTATCTTACTTGACTGATCTGACTGAGTTCACTTAATTCCTTTGTTTGATGGAACACTTTGGAATTCTACTTTCTGTCTGAATATTATTAAGTTCTTTAACATATTGAGCTTTACTAAAATCTAAACTGAATCCTAAATAATACTAAGGTCCGAATTAGATACGAAACTAAGTTATACTGATACGGTGACTGGATTAAACTAGTACTAAGATTACTAAATTTTCTTAAGTTTTGTACCTACCTGAATTCTACTGATCATAGCATGATTGAGATTATCTTGAGAGTGACTCGGCTCTAGACAAGCAGCTAAGTTTTTGGGTATAAATACCTCTAGGACTCGATAGCATAAATAAATAAGATAGGAACACACTTGAATATCATGAAAATGGACTTTCACTCATAACACAATCAATACGATATCTTGTCCATCACTTGAATGTCATAAACATGTAAATGTATAGGGTACACATACTAATATCTCATAGTTGTTCAACAAGGAATACACATGGATAAGAATGCATGAAACTTATCATAATACATTCACTATAGCATTTCAACAAATACTTGAAATGTACTAGTTATCACATAATTGGGGATTTCATGCTTGACATACTAAAAAGGCACTATTCTTTTTACTTAAGCATTCTATCAAGCATATGGGGAGCGTGCTTTGGTTATACGACAGATTCTATAATTAATTATTATGAATACACCAACATCATGCAACTTGAAGTGGTTTTATCATGAACATCACATAGTAGGATCAAAGATTGGAGCTTTGAAATCAAGTCATGAATTAAAACTCATCAATAACATAAACTTCAATTTCTATTCACAAAAATCATGACAATCTCATAAATATATAATCTTGAATTTAGAAAAGGATTCTTGAACTTCTTGGGTGAAAGGAACCCAAAAATAAACATCAAACATACCTCAAAAGCTTGAATCTTGAAAGAGAATGAATTTTCTTGAAGGTTCTGGAATGGGAATCTTAATTCTTGATTACCTTGTGGAGAGTGTGATGGGGTCTTCAAGTTAATTAAGAAGAAACCCTAAGTTTGTTCTTGGAAACAAAGAGGTTTAAGAGCTTTTGAAACTAAATCACAATAGAAAAGTAAATGTTTTTGGAATTTTATGTCGTGGGATTAAGTTTTAGGGTGAGGGAAAAGGCCAAAATAACCCTACGAAATCACTTCGCAGTTGCTAAAATTTTTAGCTGACGACCAAGGCTGATAAGACGTCAGATCTGTGATAGACCATCAGGCCAGGTCATCCCATACGAGCAAAAAATAATAGGTTTCTGTCTAATTCTGACGACATGGGCTAATAAGCCGTCAGATTTGTGATAAGCCGTCAACACATGTCGTCACTTAGTTGCCAGACTAACATGCTGGGGTAAAATAGGTATAAATTTTAGTTCTTATATTGGATTTCAGAGAAATTGGTATTGTTGGAAAGATATTTCAATTATTTATATTATTTTGGATAATTATCTCAAAAATTCATCTTATAATGAGAGATATTCTCATTTGAAGTTGACTATACCAATATCCCTCCTAAGAATTTAATCGGTGAGGGATCTTTTGATTCGTCTAATAGCTAGGACTTATTCGAGGCCTTAATATACATCAAACTTGATCATAAATGTACCAAAAAACTATAATTTATTTATCATGAGCTTGAATCATGGTTGTACTATCGGTTGGGAATCTCGGGATTTATATCAGTAGAAATGAAGGGGGACTCAGGTGCAGTCACCATCCCATGTTTTATTGGGACTTTTGATATTAATCATGCTCTATTTGATTCAAAATAAAGAATAAATATAATGGAATCGGTGATATACAAGGTGTTAGAGTTAGGAGAACTCAAGCCTACATCTGCAAAATTGTTTATCTGTAAAGAAGCCAGTGGGTATTTTGTGTGATGTAGATGTAAGGTTATTATTATTCACCTATCAAGTAGATCTAATGATTTTAGACTGTGAAGTGGATGCCCAAGGTTCTATTTTTTTTGTTATACCTTTCTTTTCCACTGGTAGGGTGTTGATAGATATAGACTTAGGGGAAATCACCATCAAACTGAATAATGAGCAAGTAGTTTTTGTGTAATACCCTAAAAAAATACAAATCAATATTAGAGCAATATTTTAATATTATACATAGTAAATCATGGTTTTTTGATAGTTTCATGATCAAGTTTGATGTCAATTAAGGTCTCAAATATGTCCTATCTATTAGGCGAATCAAAACATTCCTTACCGATTGAATTTTTGGGAAGGATATTAGTATAGTCAACTTCAAATGATTATATCTCTCATTATATTATGAATATTTAATATCATAGCCCACCAACAGATAAATAATTGAATTATCTTTCCAAAGATACCAATTTCACTAAAATCCAATATCGGAGAAAAAAGTTATACCCAATTTACCCTAGCATGTTAGCCTGGCAATTAAGCGACGACATGAGCTGATGGCTTAACGCATATCTGATGAATTATCAACTAATTTTGTCAGACGTAGGTAGAAAGTCATAAATACCATAATCAAGTGACGACATAAGCTAACGGCTTATCACATATGTGACAACATCTGCCCAATATCATCAGCCGTAAAATTCAGCATTTTCTAAATGGTTTTGGAGGGGAATTTTGGTATTTTCCCTTCATCCCAAAGCTCCATAAACACTGAATTCAGCCTCCATTTCACCAAAATACTTTATTTTCTCTCAAATTATCTCAAGAACAAGAAGAGGGGTTTCCGATTCAAGATTCAAATCTCAAGGATTCTTCCATTAATCTTCCCAAATCAAGTATCAAGGTATGTCATGTGTTGATTCATGGGTCTTTTTAATCCATGAATCTCAATAACATCTTTTCAAAATCCAAGATTTATGTATTGATGAATTTTCATGATTTAAATTGAATTTAAATTCATCTTCATGTTGTTGTGGGGTTTTGATACATGTTTTAAATTACATATTCCAATGATTGACCCGAGTATATGAAGATTTGCATAATAATAATGATAAACCCCTTCAATAAACAAGTTTATTGATTTATCTATGATTATTAGATGTGTTGATGATGGTATAACCAAAGCATGCTCCCCATGTGTTTGACTAAATGCCTATGTGAAGGAAAAGTAT
Source organism: Capsicum baccatum var. pendulum (assembly GCA_030864225.1). Lineage (NCBI taxonomy): Eukaryota > Viridiplantae > Streptophyta > Magnoliopsida > Solanales > Solanaceae > Capsicum > Capsicum baccatum. The sequence continues at coordinate 126,106,061 of CM061557.1, forward strand.
CATACTAGTATAATAATATGAAATCTCCATTCATGTACAAGTTTATGCATATCAAGTGTTTGATGAAATGTTTTAGTCAATGAAGTATGGATATATGTGTAGCCATTGTGGTGTTTTAGAACTTGTACTTCTTGAAATCTCTAACTTATTGTATTATGGATTGTGATGTTGGTCATGTATTCAAGAAAGTCATGCTTTGTCAGTTTCTTGCCATCGAGTCCTGGGGGTACTTGTGCCCAAAAAATATAGTTGTGTGCCTAGAGTTAGTATCATGTTTTAACGATATCCTCAGTTAATCCATGATCCATAGAACTCAATCAGTCATATAACTCAGGAAAACTCAGTAATATAGTAATCTCAATACAATTCCATAGTCAATGGAAACTCAGTTAATTTAGTCCAGTTCAATTTAGTAATCCATGTCCAGTGTCTATTCAAATGTGAGTAGGAATTATCACCGAGTGAACCCAAGGATGGGAACACACACTGTCAGATGAGGGTGTCATTCTTAGAAGTCATCCTTGCATTCCACAACTATGTAGCCAGCATAGGTTGAGACATCAACAATATCAGATGAGGGTTGTAAATATGGATAAACACTATCAAATTAGGGTCCCACCATTCTCTTTTGGGGACACTGTCAGATGAGGGTCACCTATAGCTTGTCCTTAATAGTGGTGTGATATTGACACCCTTCTAATTGGAGATATATATTGGACCCAAACACAGCTATGGGGCATGTCGGTTTGATGTCTACTTTCCATTATTTCAGTTATAGATCAAGAATGTCAGATACAGTTATTCAGTCTCAGTAATAGAACTCAGATAGTTCTATAGCATTCAGGACTGTCAGATATAATCAACTCAGAACAGAATGAAACTCGGCTAGTTTCATTAGAAACTAGACTTTCAGATACATTTTTTAGTATTAGTTATTTCAATTATACAGTTATCAGTATCTAATGTTATCAGTACTCAGATTTAGTAATCATGTTATCATGAACTCAGTTACAGTTATTATGTATTCACGCATGTATTATCACGTTCATGTTTTTCAGTCATTTAGTATAGTTCATTCTTGTGAACCATTTAATTCAGCCTACCTCACATGCATACCAGTATATTCAATCATACTAACGCATTTGCACTATGGTGTTTTATACCATAGGTTCAGAAGTATAAGCTTCAGAGCATCAGTAGTATTCTAGTACTCAGTAGTTAGAGTCAGCAGTGAGTCCTCATCTTTCAAGGACATGAATATTATCATATCATTTTAGTACTTAGTTTATTTCAGTAGTTGGAGTTAGTTGGACACATGTCCCATCAACTCCTTATTCAGATAGTTAGAGGCTTTTCAGACTATCATTTTCAATCAGTTTATTAGTATGTTTTGGGTATTTCATACCCCACATAGATGTTATATTTTATTAGATATTTTGTCTCAGTTTTGAACCTTACTTCCTTACAGCCTTTATTTCTGTATTTACATAGTATGTTATGCAGTGTTCAGGTACAGATATCAATGATGGGTTAGCTTGTGGTCCTTCAGGGTCATAAGCACCGTGTAGCATTTTGAGTACCAAATTTGGGGCATTGAAAACTTGGTATCAGAGCGTATGGTTCAATAGTGTCCTAGGAAGTCTGAAAGCCACATATAGTAGAGTCTTGTGCATGGGTGTGTTGCGCGCTACATTTATGTGTAGGAGGCTATAAGATGTTTTAGGAATAGTTTCCCTTCTTTCAGTATTCATGTCATGCCAATGAGCAAAATCACAAGCTAATCTCTTAGTCTAATGTATTTCACCCTTTCTTCTACAGAACATGCCTTCTAAAACAAGAAATAGGAATTAGCCAACCCCTCAGCCCAAAGATCCTTTGGTTGAACATGTTGCTCATATAGTGTTTAGAGTTGCATTCACTACTCTTGCTCAGTCAGTTGCTTCTTAGAATGAATGACCAATTGTTATTCTTGCTAACCTAGTGGCCAATTCAATTACAGCCAGGATTCGATACTTTACCCGAATAAATCCTCTATACTTTCTCGAGTCTAAGTCAGATGAGGACCCTCAGGAATTCATCAATCAGGTTCATAAGGTTATAGACATCATGGGGGTTACTCTTAGTGAGAGTGCTGATCTAGATACATATTAGTTGCCGAATGTTACCCACACTTAGTACAAGCACTGGAAGTTAAAAAGGTCAGTTGATGAAGGACCTGTAGAGTACGACGAGTTTCTTGGGTTTGTCTGGCTATTACAGGTTATTTGTTGAGGAATTTTATACTATTGCATACCCTATGTGCAGATTGACTCAGTAGAAGGTCAATTTTCAGTGGTCAGTTCCTTGAGAGAAGAGTTTTTAGGAGCTGAAGACTCGACCCACCTCATCTCCAGTCCTAGCTTTTCTAGATGGTTCAGATAGGTTCGTAGTATATTGTAATGCATGCAGAGTAGGTTTGGGTTCTATCATCATGCAGCATGGTAAGGTCATAGCCTACACCTCCAGACAACTTAAACCCCATGAGAAGAATTATCCAACTCATGATCTTGAGTTAGCAACCATAGTATTTACCCTATAGATTTGGAGACATTATCTATACATTGTTATTATAGATGTGTTCATAGACCATAAGAGCCTTCAATACATATTCTCTCAAAAAGATCTTAACCTCTGCCAGAGAAGGTCGTTAGAGCTCTTGAAAGACTATGACATAAGTGTCTTTTATTATCTGAGAAAGGCTAACGTAGTGGCCAACGCTCTCAGCAGACTGTCTATGAGTAGTGTTTCTCGTGTTGAGGACAGTCAGAAGAAGTTAGATCAGGAAGTCCATCAGATTGCCAGACAAGGTGTTCGCTTAGTTGATACAGAGGAGAGTAATGTATGGGTTCAGAGTAGTTCAGAATCATCTCTAGTTTCTGAGTTGAAAGAAAATCAAGATAGATATCCCAGTCAAGTCAAGTTGAAAGAGTCAGTCAAGGATCAGAAGGCTGAGTTTTTCTCCTGGGGGAGATGGTCTTCTGCATTATCAGGGTTGTCTGGTTGTTATAGGTATAGATGACTTGAGGCAGTGAATTCTTGCAGAAGTACATGGTGCTCTCTACTCTATTCATCCAAGGGTCACAAAGATGTACCGCAACTTGTGGGAGATCCATTGGTGGAGTGGGATGAAAAGATATATTGCGGAGTTTGTGGCTATGTGCTCTATATGTCAGCAGGATAAGATAGAGCAACAGGAGCCTTGTGGTCCCATGCAAGAGTTCATTATTCCCACCTAGAAATGGGAAGAAGTGAACATGGACTTTGTGACAACTTTACAACGTACTCGTTATCAACATGATTAATTTTGGGTCATTATAGCTAGGATGAACAAATCAGCTCACTTCCTTCAAGTTCATATCTCTTATTAAGCTGAGGATATGCCAAACTCTATATCAGGGAGTTGGTTAGATTACACTGTATTTGGTTGTCCATTATTTCAGATAGAGGTACCCAGTTCATCTCTCACTTCTGGAAAGCATTCCAAAAGGTTCTTGGTACCCAAATTTATCTCAGTACAGCCTTTCATCCCCAGATAGATGGTCAAGCAAAAGGCACCATCCAAAACTTGGAGGATATGCTAAGGGTGTATGCAATTAATTTTAAGGGAAGTAAGGATAACCACTTGCCTTTGATTGAGTTTCCATACAACAACAGCTATTATTCTAGTATTTAGATGGCTCTATTCAAAGATCACTATGGCAGGAGATGCAGATCTCTAGTCAGTTAGTTTGAAGATAGTGAGGCCTAGTCATAGGACCTGACTTAGTATTCGATGCCTTAGAAAAAGTTTAGTTGATCAGAGAGAGACTTCGGGCTACTCAGAGCCGATAGAAGTCTTATACAGATGTACACAGAAAGGATCTCATATTCCAAATTAGTAACTTTGTCTATCTAAAGATCTCTCCCATGAAAGGAGTACAGATATACGATAAGAAGGGAAACCTTAGTCCCAGATATGTCGGCCCCTTCAAAATTCTCAGTCGCCTAGGCAAAGTAGCTTATGAGCTCTCATTGCCTTTACATCTATCCTCAATTCACCCAGTATTCCATGTCTCTTTGCTCAAAAAGTACATAGGTAACCCAAAAAATGCAGTCCATATTCAGAGCATAGATATTCAGAACAGTCTCTCTTATAAAGAAATTCCAGTCAAAATCCTTGACTGCTAGATTCGTAGGCTAAGGAACAAGGAAGTCCCTCTAGTGAAAGTTCTTTGGCGGAATCAGTCCGTTGAGGGAGATACTTGGGAAGCAGAAGCATACATGCAAACCAAGTACCCTCACCTCTTCTCCACAAACTCAGACTCGGTACAAGGTAAAAATTTTCCTTAAGATTATTTAGTTTCATGTTTAGATTTCCATTATAAACTTGGTAACAAGTACCACTATATATTCAGTCATGCATTCATGCGTCGGCTCATTCATGTATTCATGTATCAGATATGCATGTTCAATATGATAAAACCAGCTTATTCTTCATGTCATTCATTAAATCAGGCTTCAGTTAAGATATCCAGTATGTAATTTTAGTTATCATTTCTCTCAGTATAATAAGTCTTATTTGAGCACAAATGTTCCCTATGGGGAGCTACTGTAATACTCCAATAAATGCAAATCAATATTAGTTCCATATTTTAAGCTTTTGCATAGTAAATCATGGTTCTTTGGTAGTTTCATGATGAAGTTTTATGTCAATTAAGGTCTCAAATAAGACCTAGCTATTAGGCGAATCAAGACATTCCTTATCGATTGAATTATTGGAAAAGATATTGGTATAGTCAAATTCAAAGAAGCATATGTTTAGTTATACTATGAATTTTTGAGCTCATGACCCTCCACAAGATAGAAAATTGAATTATCTTTCCAACAATACCAATTTCTCCCAAATCCAATATCGAAGCAAAAAGTTATACATATTTTAATCTATAATAGTAGTTTGGCCACTAAGTGACAACATGAGATGGCGTCTTATCCCATATCTGACGACTTATCAGCTAATATCGTCAGCCTTAGGCAAAAAGTCATAAATTCCAGCATCAAGTGATGACATGAGATGACGACTTATCATATATGTGACGACATCAGCCCAATGTCATCAACCGTAGAATTCAACATTTTCCAAATGGTTTTGAAGGGGTATTTTGGTATATTCCCTTCATCCTAAATCTCTATAAACACTGAATTTAGCCTCCATTTCACCAAAATACATTCTTTTCTTGCAAATTCTCTCAAGAACAAGATGAGGGGTTTCCAATTCAAGATCCAAATCTCAAGAATTCTTCCATCAATTTTCCCAAATCAAGTATCAAGGTATGTCATATGCTGATTCGTGGGTCTCTTTCAACCATGAAGCTCAAGTATCAAGATTTTTTTATTGATGAATTTTCATGATTTAAATTGAATTAAAATTCATGTTCATGTTGTTTTAGGATTTTGATTCATGTTTTAATTTACATATTCCAATGATTGATCCTATTATATGAAGATTTGCATAATAATCATGATAAAATTGCTTTAATTTACAAGTTGATTGATGTTTCCATGATTATTAGATGTTTTGATGATAGTATAACCAAAGCATGCTCCCCATATGTTTTACTAAATGACTATGTGAAAGAAAAGTGTCATACTAGTATAATAATATGAAATCTCTATTCATGTACAAGTTTATACATGTCATGTGTTTGATGAAATATCTTAGTCAATTAAGTATGGATATATGTTTATCCATTGTGGTGCTTTAGAACTTGTACTTCATGAAATCTCCAACTTGTTGTATTATGGATTGTGATGTTGGTCATGTATTTAAGAAAGTCATGCTTTGCCAGTTTCTTCCCATCGAGTCCTGGGGTACTTTTGCCCAAAAAATATAGTTGTGTGTCTAGAGTTAGTGTCATATTTTCATAATATCCTCAGTGAAGCCATGATCCATTGAATTCAGTCAATCATGTGACTCAAGAAAGCTCAGTAATACAGTAATCTCAGTAGTATTCCGTCAGTCAACAAAAACTTAGATAATTTAGACCAGTTCAGTTCAGTAATCCATGTTTAGTGTTTATTCAGATGGGAGAAGGAATTAGCACAAAGTGAATACAAAGATGGGAACACATACTGTCAGATAAGGGTGCACTTCTTAGAAGTCATCCTTGCATTCCAAAACTATGTACCCATCATAGGTTGAGACATCAACATTGTCAGATAAGGGTTGTTGAGGTGTATAAACACTGTAAGATGAGGGTCCCACCATTTTATTTTAGGGACACTATCAAATGAGGTTCACCCATATCTTGTCCTTACCAGAGGAGCAGTATTGACACCCTTCTAATTGGGTTATAGATTGGACCCCAATAAAGCTATGTTGTGTTATATGGGGCATGTCGGTTAGATGAGTACTTCCTATTATTTTAGTTACAGATCTGGACTGTTAGACACAGTCATTCATTCTCAGTAATAGAACTTACATAGTTTTACAGAATTTACGACTGTCAGATGTAGTCACTTCAGAGCAAAACAGAACTCAGTTGGTTCTATCTGAAACTAGATTGTCCGTTACAATCACTTATTATTAGTTTTTTCAGTTATACGGCTATTTGTATCTTCTGTTATCAGTACATAGATTCAGTAATCATGTTATTATGAACTCAGTTATAGTTACTATGTATTCACATATATATTCTCCCATTCATGTTGTTCAGTCAGTTAGTATAGTTTATTCATGTGAACCCTTTGCATTCAGCGTACCCCACATTTATAGTAGTATATTAAATGGTACTGGCAGATTTGTGCTATAGTGTTTTATACCATAGGTTCAAAAGCATGAGCTCCAGAGCATTAGTAACATTCTAGTACTCAGCAATCAGAGTTAGTAGTGAGTCTTCATCCTTCGAGTACATAATCATTATCTTATCATTTTAGTACTTAGTTTATATCAGTAGTTAGAGTTAGTTGGACAAATGTGCCATTAACTCCTTATTCAAATAGTTAGAGGCTTTTTAGACTATCATGTTCAGTCAGTTTATTAGTTTATTTTGGGTATTTTATACCTCATACAGATGTTATATTTTATTAGATATTGTGTCTCAGTTTAGAAACTTAGTGCCTTACAGCCTTTATTTCCATATTTACACAGTAAATTATGTAGTTTTCAGGTATAGATATTAGTTTTGGGTTAGCTTGTGGTCCTTTGGGGTCATGAGCACCGTGTAGAATTTCGGGTTCCAGATTTGGGGCGTTATATTTTGATATATGTATGATAGTGCAGTAGCTAGAAGATATGCGATTTGTATCTGTGATAGACACAATTAATAAGGATTTTGTTACAGAGGATAATATGCTAAATATACTAGGTATTGAGGAGAGGATGGAGGTGATACCTATTCGGCTACCAATTATTGAGATTAAGATGGCGACATTATATGAGCAGATTTGACCATGGGTCTGGACTACACTAGAGACCGTTAAGGCTAGACTGCAATCTGTATATCGGGCTGCAATGTTAGAGCTACAAGTTTAATTGGAATCATGGATTGATTCTTTTGAGGGTTGAGTATTAGCTTGGTTCAATAGAATAAGATGCAGGATCTAGGAGACGTTTGGTATGAGGTGGACCTACTTAGAGCAGAGATATTCTTTCTCACTAAGAGGCATTTATTATCTATCTCTCTAGACATCACCTCTGTGTGGTCCCAAAATTATTAATTTATTTGAGAAGAATGGTGTTGAGGTCCCTGTAGTTGGGACTAAGAGAGACCAAGAGGGGGAATTGCAAAATCCAAATAGGCTACATGAGCAATCCCTAATAAGGGTCACCCATGATTCGATAAAGACTGCATTTGTTGATAGGCATAGACATGCCAAGCTAGCTTTAGGTGTATCTTCTTATAGTGCACTGCCACTACCATAGCCTTCGTTAGTGGATATACCCCCATTAAGGTAAGCTCATGACATGGATTCTTATTGCATCGTAGGTATGTACTCATTCTCTTTTTTTTGTATTATTTTAGAGCATTGGATATAGTGCACAGGTTTTAGTTGGGGGTGAGGTATACCATAGTCGCTGTACGTTTTTATTGTCGTGCTTCTTGTCCTATCACCTGCGGTATGATTGTATAACTGACATAGTTAGTTTAATTTATGTTATATTGTGTTTTTTGAATATTTTGTTATGTTTAAAAGTAATTAGGAGATTTTTGAGTATCTAGGTTAGTTTTCATATTTTTGATAGATTTTTGAGAAAAATGATACCCCTCCAAAATTGGGTTTTAGAACTATGTGAATGTACATATGTGTGAATAATGACTTGCTAAAATTGTATGAACTGGATAAGTATTATCTTGTAATATTGACTCTGTGCCATGTATATGTGAGATGCAACATAGTTCCCTTTATGTGTTAAATTTAGAACTTTTTCGATTAGTCTTACCTAGGTTGAAGGATAGTCGATTAGAAAAGGATCATAGGTCATTTTTTATTTTAGTCCACTTGTAGCATAAATGACCTTCCTAATGTGAAATAGTATCCCATGATCCCTGTTTTGATCCTTATAGCCTATTTTTCTTGTTTCACCTATCACCTTCCTATTTATGTTGCAATAACCAATTTTGGCCCTGATCCTCTTTGGACATTGTGCTCCTCAACTCAGGCAAATTGCCTAAGTTGAGGGTGGCTATAATAGGGAAGTGTGATATAAAGTGGATATATAGAGGGTAAAATAAAAGAAAATTGTAATAAGGTTAGGTGTGGTAGTAAAATCAAAGAAAAAGAAAAAACTAATAAAAAAAAATTGTGAAAAAAGTTAAAAAGAAAGAGTAAAAGACCACAGTCAACCTGAATATCCAATAAAGAACAAAAAGGGTGAAATATGGGTGGAAAAAAAAAGTAAATTAGCTAGTAAGTGGGTCCCCAAGTTTAGTGTAGTGACAAGGAGGATTACTCACTTGATATGTCCATATGTACCATACCAACCCTTAATCCTAAATTACAAGCTGAAAAAAGTCCTATAGTTATCTTAACTTGACTGTTTGAATGCTAGGGCAAAGAAAATAAGGGCAAGCTTGTGGTATTTGATTCACATTGGTTGGAACTTCTTCTTTGAGTGTGAGTGTCTCTTGATTGTCCCTGCATTGACAAGAATTATTTCATATGAGTGAGTGGGACATCTTTGTTGTGGGGACACATGCGTCATATTTCTAGTTGCTTACGTGTTTGGGTAGTGTAACTTGTACCTATTCATGGTTGTCTTCTGCAAATGTAATTTGATACCTTGATCCCATTATGTCACATTTTTGTACTTCATGATTATATATAGTTGGTTTTGAAAATTTGGATAGAAGGGGCTGTTGTTATTTGAGTTTAAAGTGTTGACTGACTATGTTGAATAACTTAGATTCTCCTAATTAAGCACCGTATGTTATTTTTTTTTTTTTTTTGTTTTGGTTTGTTGCTTGAGGACATGCAAATGTTCTAAGTTGAGAACGTTGATGTACTATAGAAATAGAGAAATTTCGATGCTTAAAACTATAAAAATATGCAAGTTTCTTAGGTTGTTTTTTTAGATTTGATGCGTTTTGGGTATGTTCTGCAAGAAACTAGATTTTGGATGATAAGTTCATCAAAAAAATTAAAAAAGGTGTTTTTGGCTACTTATGTGATCAATTATAGGTGTTCGTGACACTTTATGAATTGTTCTTAACCAAAGCATGTGCAAGAATTGAAGAAGAGCTGAAAAAGACTACTGTCACCTACCTAGGTCAACATTCGGATTGAATGTAGTTCATATGGACTGCATCTAGTCAAAGAATGTATAAGAAGTCAAAAGTCCCGAGAGCAGAGTTGTATGATTTTTTGGTTTGAGCACATGTGGTGACCATATGTGGCCTGCCTTAGGTCGCATGTTCTATATTCGCTCAAGGCCAAGTTGCATGTGGAGATCGTGTGTAGACACCAACACTTTTATATCATTTTTCATTTGGGATTTAATATTATGGTTTCCTCGTGTACTATAAATACCCCTCGTGAGTTTTTTTAGTTGAAGTTATGCACTCTTGATACTCACAAACATATTTTGATTTTGTTATTTGATTTTTTATAGTCTTGGAATTCTCTTGTATTGATTTTGGTTGATTAGTTCAGTTACGGTTTTTTGTTTTTACTTCTTATTATTATGATCTCATATTATGCTGTCAATCATGAATGTTGTTGATTACTTCACAAGCATGCGCGGCTAAAAACCCTTATTTAGGGTTGTCAAAACTTTGGAGATTGATGAAATAGAAGAAGTGCCATTGTTGTTCTAAACCGTTAGCCATGCATGCATTTTATTATCTTCATTTTAATAGTTATCTTAGAAGTTACAAAAGTTAGGATACGGCATATATTATTTCTACTTACTCCAAAAGAGGAGTAGTGACTCAAAAAAATATTGAAAATATTAATTTAAAGTTAAGCTATCGATCCACACTACTAGGTATTATCTAAGTATGATAGATTGCTTTCATCTAATAACTAGAAACTCAAAAGGTAATAGTTAGATGGGATATAGATAAGGGTTAGTAAAGCTATATTTTGAGACTCAAAAGGTAAAGGGTAAAATTTGTCAGCTTTTCCAAAGACTGTTGATGGTGCATAACTTATCGATTTTACATGCAAGGTATCGGATTGGTTCAATAATGCATTATATAAGAGGGAGTTAAGAAGTCGGGGGGGACACAATCCTAATGTTCACCTATGACTGATGTAAATTGAAGTTGATATTTGCTACTTGTTTGATATAGATTTAAAACACCCATTTACTTTTCCAATTCTGCTCATTAATTACACTAGCTGAGAGCCACGATTCCACATATTCCCTTTGTACTTAATCCTAACCTTTATTGGGTTATTATATTTGGAAGCAACCATATTATCTTCAGAGTAGAGGTATGGATTGGGCATCACCACTTCCCCTTCTTCCCAAAACTCATGACTTCTTTCATAGGAGACACCTTCAAAATACCCAATCATTTACTTCAAACTCCAAACCCCTCCGCCTCACATCTGTATAAAACTTTTGGATACTCTGAGCAGTCTTAAGTATTTCACTAGTAACTTTTACCTTCTTCACGGCTTGGTGAAGCAAGTCAGGACCAAACATTATAGTCTCACCTACCTCAAATCACCCAATAAGAGACCTAAACCGCCTACCATAAAGAGCCTCAAAAGAAGCCATTTGAATGCCAGAATGGTAACTATGTTGTTAACAAACTCAATAAGACCCAAATGATCAACCCAACACCCTTTAAAATCAATCACACAAGCCCTTAGAATATCCTCTAAATTCTAAAGAGTACACTCCACTTTCCCATACGTTTGAGGGTGGAAAGCAGTGCTAAGGTTCACCTGTGTACCCAAACCTTTCTGAAATAAATTCCAAAAGTAAAAAGAAAATAACTTACCTAGGTCTGAAATAATGGACACTGGCGCACCATGCAACTTCACAATCTACAACTTAGCATAATCTTCTCCTAAGTAGTTAGTCCTCATAGGAAAGAAGTGAGCAGACTTAGTCATTCTATCTACAATGACCAAAATAGAATTATATTGATAGCGACATCACAGAAGACCCATAATGAAATCCATATTGATCATCTCCCACTTCCACATAGAAAAACCTATCTATTTATACATGCCACGAAGCCTCAAATGTTCCACCTTAACTTGCCGAGACACCAAATATTTGTCAAACAAATTTGCCACATCTCTCTTCATAATGTTCCACTGGTAGGTTTCCTTTAACTCATGACACATCTTAGTTGAACCCAAACAAACTATTTATTTGGACTCATGATCCCCAGTAAAAATCCTTTCCCTCAATGCATCAGCATTAAGAACACACAACCTACCTTGATACATCAATATGCTATCTCCCCAAATCTAGAAATCCATAGCCTTTTACTAACCCATATCATCCTTAATATTCATAAGTATCGGATAAAAAGCCTGCTTCTCCTTTACCTTAGTACCTAGAAATGATTTGACCACTTCCTGAACAATCACTCTCCCATCCTCAGAGTTCAAAAGATAAACTCTCAAGTTAATCAACCTGTGAATGTACTTAACAAATCCTCTTTTCTCCTTTTCAAAATGGGATAATATCCCAAAATATAACCTACTAAGAGTATCAACAACAACATTAGCTTTACTTGGATGGTAGTGAAGGATCATGTCATAATCCGTAAGTATCTTGAGTCACTGCCTCTTCTGAGGTTTTGTTCTTTATGTGTAAACACATAATGTAAGGTTGTATGATCTAAATAGACATATACATACACTTCATATAGATAATAGAGCTAGATCTTCAAGGCAATGACCACAGCCTCTAACTCAAGATTGTAAGTCGAGTAATTCCTCTTATGAACCTTAAATTGCCTGGAATCATAGGCTATGACCTTACCATGCTGCATTAAAAAGTAACTCAATCCCATATGGGACATATCACAAAACACAACAAAATCATCAGTACCCTCAGACAGGGTCAATACTAGTGCTAAAGTTAACTTATCCTTTAACTTCTCAAAACTACCCTCACGAGCATTAGACCACAAGAACTTAACCTTTTTTTGAGTTAAATTCATCAGTGAAGCAGTAATAGATAAAAAAACTCTTAGAGAATCTCCTATAATACCCATCCAAGATGAAGAAGCTCCTAATGTCAGTTGGATTCATGGGTCTAGGCCATTTCTTTACTTCCTAACTTTCTGTAGATCCACCTTGATCCCCTCTCTCAAAACAAATTTCGCTAGAAAGGTTACAAAACTTAGCTGAAATTCACATTTAGGAAATTTTGCATACAACTTTTGGTCCTTAAGAATCAACAACTGAATTTGAAGGTGATTGGCATAATCCTCCTTACTTTTAGAGTACACCAAGATGTCATTAATAAGGACTGTAACAAAGAAATCCAAAAATTGCATAAAACCCAAATTTATAAGATCAATGAATGTATTCGAAGCATTAGTCGACCCAAATGACATAAGAAGAAACACATAGTGATCATAAGGTTTTGAAAAATAGTCTTGGGAATATCAACCTCCCTAATTTTCAACTAATGATATCCCGAATGAGATCAATCTTAGAGAAACACCTAGAACCCTAAAGATGATTAAAAACATCATCAATCCTATGAAGAGGGTACCAATTTTTCATTGTACCCTAATAAAGTAGATGATTGTCTATACACATCTGAAGGGACCCATCTTTTTTTGCATGAAAAGAATAGAAACACCCCTCAAAGAGACGTTTAGATAAATGAACCCTTTATCAAGATAATCTTTCAATTTCTCCTTTATCTCCTTGAATTATGTTGGAGATATTCTATATGGAGGAATAGAAATAAGATGAGTATCAGACAGAAGATCAATCCCAAAATCTATTTCCCTATCGAGAGGAATTCTAGAAAGGTCATCAAGGAATATTTTAGTAAAATCATTAAACATGGGTACATATTGCAAAGAAGGACTTTCAGAGTTATAATACTTAACTCTAACTAAATGATGTAGACACCCTTTCGAAATGAATTTATGAGATTTAAGATAGGAAATGAACCACCCCTTAGGTACTAAAGAACTCCCCTCCTATTCTAATACGGGCTCATTAGGAAACTAAAAAATGACCCTTCGGGTGTTACAATCTATAGAAGCATAGCATGAATAAAGCTAAACCAACCCCAAGATAACATCAAAATCCACCATATCAAGCTCTATCAAATCCACCATTGTCTCCTTATGAAATAGGGTCATCATACAATCCCTATATATTTTTCTAGAAACTATAGAATCACCCATCAGACTAGAAATAAAAAAGTCATCAAAAATAGTTTTAGGACCAAAATCAAAATAAACAGCCACATAAGGGGTCATATAAGAAAGGGTAGAACTCGGATCAAGAAAATAATAAAAATCATGAGAAAAGATTTGTAACATACAAGTAGCAACAATTGGGGATTCCTTAGATTCCTAAAAAGTATCAAGCATAGAAAGACTGTTCTGGCCAATTTCGATACTAGAATTAGTGCCTTTAGGAACAACAGGTGAAAAAGTGGCAATCAGAACTTTATTAGCCCTAGTGAAAACCTTAGATGAATGAAAATCTCACTGCATATCTCCAAGATAACCTCAATTATATAACTAATTTCTCACCTTCTCCAAATATCAAAGGTGAAGCTTCCCACAAAAATAGCAAGGGGGGTAATATAGGTCTGACTAAGATCCCCTATCCTATGATTAGGAACCCTGTGCCTTAGGACCACTACTAGAATTAAAACAACAATAACTTGAAGGCCTAGGATAAGGAGCACTGGTAGTCAAAATACAAATTTCCCTAATTCTTCTTCTTAGTCCATTGTCTACCATCTCTTCTACTATTCTATTATATGACCCTTTCGGTCATTTTTCATATTTCTATTTATTTCTACTATTTTAGCTTTTCCATATCTTCCTTAAGTTATTTATGACTTTCAAGGACTAACGGTTCAGTTATCGAGTAATCCTTTTGGTTGTTTGAGCTAGTTCCCTATGATGAAGTCTTTGTTGATTCTAAATGGCCACCGAACAAAGAAATCAGTGAAATAATCTTGAATGCAAATTTTGAATATGCCAATAGATCTAGAATATTTATTCTAGTCTAGATAGATCTTTTGTTTGGGTCCCAATACACCCTAGCTCATTTTAACCTATTGGTGGGAAAGTTAAAAATTAGAAATAATAGGTGTGAGACCCATATTTAGTTGAAATAACCTTGAATTGATAAGCCAACTTCTATATCATATCCAAAACATCTATTTAAGTCTACGAGGATCATTGGTTTCGGTCCTAAGGATCCCAGACTTAATTTGGGCTGTTGAGCAGATTTTATTAAAAATGATGAATATATAGGTATGGGGCCCACTTTTTTCCTAAACGATCTTAGATGAAAGTTTTTATTATTCCAATGGAGTTGAAAAGTGGTTTACGCTACAAATTCATCATTGGATCATGTTCTATGGATTTCAAATGAGTTATGAGGATCAAAACTTATTTTTGAATTTTTTGTCATCTAGCAATCACGATTGCAACAAATGATGTGGCATTTGCGATATTGCAATCGCAGTCCATAGGACCATGATAGATACATATCATTACCTGTATGTGTTATTATAAGTATCCTAAGATGTGTTTGGGGTATTTCCCTATCATTATTTAGACCTAGAATCCCTATAATGGTTGTAATTACTTAAAATTGTTCATGGTTGGTTACTTGGGAACTTAAAAATCACCTTTTATCATGATTATCTTCAATTATATGGTAAGAATCCTTTTAATTCATGCCTGAATTTCCTAGTTTGGTCCCAAAACCCCAATTTATCTTAGGGCATGATTTTAGACCAAAGTATGCTTAATTTTCACTCATTTTTTGAGGATTATGATTCCTTGTTCATGTGTGAACATTGGATTGGCCTCGAAAACACATTATCTGTATGTGGAACACAATTAGGATTTTTGGTGCATTTTTGGACCCGAAGAACAATAGTGCAATATTTAAATTATTAGACTAGTATTGATCAGTAGTGTAACACCCCGATTTGCTGAACCGGAATGCTACATGGTGCTTATGCCACCAAAGGACCACAAGCTAACCCATGGCTAATATCTGTACCAATATACTACATAAAATACCAAAAAATACATAAACATGCACTGAAAGGCCATAAGGTTCAATACTTAACATAACATGGATGAGATAACATTTTTGGGGTAATATAATACCCAAAATAAAACTATACAAACTAAAGTCTAAAACATAATAGTCTGCATCTAGTCTGAAAGCCTCTACTATTTGAATAATTTGAATAAGGAGTTGATGGGACATGTCCTCAACTAACTCCAACTAATAACTAATCAATGAAATAGTGGAGAAATAATCATGTCCTCGAAAGATGAGGACTCACTTCTATTCTGACTGTTGAGATTGGAATCTAATATTGATCAGAAAATCGTGTCTTTAAACCTATGGTGTAACATAAAAATAAAGCACTATAGTGCAAATATATCAGTTCAATGGAATGTACTAGGTATACATGTGAGGTAGGCTAATGCAAGGGTTAACATGCATGAATAATACTAGCTGACTGTCTAACATAAATGGGAGAATGCATACATAAATACATAACTATAACTGACACTGTGATATCGTGATTACTTAATTTAAATACTGATGACATGACATACTAATAAATGAGCTAACTGATAGCATAAATAGTTATATCTAAATGTAACTGATAATATGGGTGACTGTATTGATAGTCCTGAATCTTATAGAACTATCTGAGTTCCTTAATATAGCTGAGTCGACTGTATCTAATAGTCTTCAATCTAAAAAAATATCCGAGTTCTTTTACTGAGACTGGTATAGAAACTATGGGAGGTAGTATTTAACCGACATGCCCCTGATACGCCATTATGGCTGAGTTGGGGTCCAATCTGTAACCCCAATTAGAAGGGTGTCAATACTGCGCCACATGTAAGGACAAGCTATAGGTGACACTTATTTGATAGTGTCGCCAAAAAAGAATGGTGGGTCCCTTATCTGACAGTGCTTATCCACCTCATCAAACCTCATCGGACAGTGTTGATGTCTCAACCTATGTTGGCTACAATGTTCTGGAATGCAAAGATGACTTCTAAGGATCACACCCTTATTTGATAGTGTGTGTCCCCATACTTGGGTTCACTCGGTGATAATTCCTACTCCCATCTAAATGGACACTAAACTTGATGTACTGAACTGAACATGAGTTGAGTTAATAAGTCCAGTGGATTGATGGAATACTACTGATATCTAACAACTGACTGAGTCATGAGATCATGGATATTTTTCTTGAGTCATAAGACTATCTGAATTTTAAGGATTCATAGCTTTACTGAGAGTATCGTGAAAACATGACATGGCTCTAGGTATACAGCTAATGTTTCGGGTACAAGTACCCCCAGGACACAATAGGAGAAAACTGACAAAGCATGACTTACTTGAATACATAATAATCATCATAATATATTTACTGAAGCATTTCATCAAACATGTGATAGGCATAAGCTTGTATGTACATGGGGATTTCATGATATCATGCTCATTAAACACTTTCCCTTCATCTAGGCATTCTACCAAACACTTAGTAGGCATAAAATGTGTAAACAACATCATACGACAATTAACTATCGTGATTCAATTCCAATTTAATCATTCAAGGATTTAGTCCTACGGTTTCATGAATCTATACTGATACAAATCAACTCATATGGAATTTAAATCTCATTCATGGAATACAATTCAATTTCACATTATCAACATGAACAAAAGTAGCCAAATAGAAACCCTATCTATTTTTGAGAGAAACTTAAGAGAAAATAGTATATTTTGGGTAACGAATACCTAAATCACGTGTTATTGGGTTTAAATAGGGGTAGGAAATTGTACCTTTTAACCCTTGACATGTCATTTAATTTCAGTAAACTTTTCCCATACTGTTCCCCAAGCGCGACGCGGAGTTATCACACCGTGTCACTGGAAATTAACAATTGGGAAATTTAGGGATGGCGCGATGCGGAGCCATTGCGTTTCACCTTCCTTCGTGACCTGGAAATTTGGTGCGATGCAGGGGAATTCACATTAAGACACTGGAAAAAGGACAATTCTAAATTTGAGTACTGGCGTGATGTACCATAATCGTGGACACCTACTGGAAATTGCCAAATGAAATTTCCTCTTGTACCACGGTGGGCCACTGACTAATATAGCGTTCTTTTACGACGGGAACTTGAAATAGTCATAACTTCTTACCTGGTTATCAGATTTAAGTGAATCATATATCAATGGAAAGCTTATTGAATTTTCCAAATGAAAAAAAAGAGTAAAAATCTTGAAAATTCCTCATGAAATAATTATCATTCACTTTAGAAACTAATACTAGGCATTCTTGGGACGAAATTTGCTATAAATCTTTGGGGTATTACAATATCTCCCCCTTGAGAACATTCTTCCTCGAATGAGACTGACTGAGAGGGGAAATAATAATATAAACATGAACTGAACATGAATAACTGGAACATGATCTCATGACTGACAAGCTAAAATAACATACTAAACATGAATATTTGATGCATGTGTAACTGATTCATGAATGCATGACTATATATGCAATGGTACTTGATACCAAGTTTATACTGGGAACATCAACATAAAACTGAGTACCAAGTTTTTGATGAACACTGATCATGAAACTGAGTAAGCTTAAGGAGAACCATTACCTTGATCTTGATTTGAGTTGGCGGAGAAGAGGTGAGGATACTTGGTATGTATGTCTAATTTTGCTTCCCAAGTAGCTCCCTCGACAGACTGATTTTTCAAAAGAACTTGAACTAGAGGGACTTCTTTGTTCCTCAATCTATGAGTCTGATAGTCTAAGATTTTGACTAGAATCTCTTCATAAGAGAGATTGTTCTGAACATCAATGCTCTAAATAGGGACTACTACTAGCGGGTCACCTATAAAATTCTTGAGCAAAGAGACATAGAAGACTAGATGAACAAAGGCTAGATCTGAAGGTAATTCGAGCTCATAAGCTACCTTGTCAAAATGACTGAGAAACTTGAAGGGACCGACATATCGGGGATTGAGATTTCCCTTCTTACCGAATCTCTTTACTCCCTTCATGGAAGATATCTTTAGATAGACATGATCACCAACCTCAAACTCAAGATATTTTCTATGAACATCTGCATACGCCTTCTGTTGGCTCTGATCAGCCCGGAGTCTTTCTCAGATTAAATCGATTTTTTCTAAGGCATAGAATACTAAGTCAGGACCTATGACTGAGGACTCACTAATTTCAAACCAACCAATTGGAGATCTACATCTCCTACCATGGAGAGCTTTGAATGGAGCCATCTGAACACTGGAATGATAGTTGTTGTATGCAAACTCAATCAAAGGCAAATGGTCATCCCATTTTCCCTTGAAATCAATTGCACACGCCCTTAGCATACCTTCTAAAGTATAAATGGTTCTTTCTACTTGACCATCTATCGGAGTATGGAAGGTTATACTGAGATGAATATGGGTACGGAGACCCTTTTGGAATGCTTCTAAAAATAAGAGGTAAACTGGGTACCTCCATCTGAGATAATGGGCAATAGAACACCATTTATCTGACCAACTCCTTGATATTAAGTTTGGCATAATCATCTGCTGAATAAGATATATGAACAAGAAGGAAATGAGCTGATTTGGTTATTCTGTCTACAATGACCCAGACTAAATCATACAGATGACAAGTTTGAGGCAAACCCATCACGAAGTCTATGTTCACAACTTCCCACTTCTAAGTAGGAATATTGAACTCTTGCATGGACCCACTAGGCTTCTGATACTCTCTCTTAACTTGCATATATGTATAGCACTTAGAAACAAACTCTGCAATATCCTTTTTCGTCCCACTCCACCAATAGATCTCGCGCAACTCGCGGTACATCTTTATGGACCCTGGATAAATAAATTAATGTGCAGCATGCACTTCTACAAGAATTTTCTGCCTTGAGTCATCTACACCTAGAACACAGAGATGACCCTAACAATGAAGGACACCATCTCCCCCTTGGGAGAAAACCTCTACTTTCTGATCCTAAACTGACTCTTTCAATTACACAAGGTTGGGATCCCTATCTTGCTTTTCTGTTACATCAGAAACTAGAGACGATTTTGAACTATTCTGAACCTATATATCACCCTTATCTATATCGACAAAGAGAACGCCTAGTTTGGTAAGCTGATGTAATTCCTGAGCTAACTTTTTCTTACTATCCTCAACATGAGAAACACTACCCATAGATTGTCTATTAAGAGCGTCGGCCACTACGTTGGACTTTCCCAGATGATAGAGGGCACTCATGTCATAATATTTCAAGAGCTCCCATCTTCTCTGATGAATATTGAGATATTTTTGAGAAAAGACATACTAAAGACTATTATAATCAGTAAACACATCTACATGAACACCGTATAGATGATGCCTCAAAATCTTCAAGGAAAAAACTACGGTTGCTAACTCAAGATCATGAGTAGGATAATTCATCTTATGGGGTTTGAGCTATCGGGAGGAATAGGCTATGAACTTACCATGTTGTATGAGGACACAACCCAAACCTACTCTGGATGCATCATAATACACCACGAACCCATCTGAACCATTAGGAAGAGCTAAGACTGGGGCTGAGGTAAGTTGAGTTTTCAACTCCTAAAATCTCTCCTCCCAAGGGTCTGACCACTGAAACTTGACTTTCTTTTGAGTTAATTTGGACATAAGGGATGCAATAGATGAAAATACTTTAACAAATGGTCTTTAATAGCCAACCAAACCTAAGAAACTACTAATATCTAATAGAGAGATAGGTCTTCTCTAGTTTCTTACTTCTTCGATGTTTTGAGGATCAACACTAATGTCATCACCGAAAATAATATGAGCAAGGAATGCTATTGACCTTAGCTAAAATTTGTACTTACTGAATTTGACAATTAGCTGATGATCTATGAGAGTCTGAAGTACTATTCTGAGATGGTCTGCATAATCGCACTCAATGCGGGAATAGACCTGAATATCAACTATGAAGACTATGATAAACATGTACAGGTACTTCTTGAACACGCATTTCTCAAGTCCATGAAAGTTTTTGGGGCATTGGTAAGACCAAATAACATGACCAGGAATTCAAAGTGACCATACAGTATGAAAAGCTATTTTCAAAATGTCACTTTCTCTAACTCTGAGCTGATGATAGTCGAATCTAAGATCTATCTTAGAGAAATAGCTGGTACCCTAAAGTTAGTCAAATAAGTCAACAATTCTAGGAAGAGGATACTTGTTCTTGACCCTTGTTCTTAAACCTGAACTTATTGAGTTAATGGTAATCAATGCACATTCTGAGACAACCGTCTTTCTTGCACACGAATAAGATTGGTGCACCCCACGGGGAAATGCTGGGTCTGATAAATCCCTTATCTAAGAGATCCTTCAACAATTTTTTCAATTCTCTGAGTTCTGTTGGTGCCATTCTATATAGAAGAATAGGGATAGGCTGAGTATCTGGAAGAATATCAATATTGAAGTTTATTTCCCTTTCGAAAAGAATTCCTGGAAGATCTTTAGGAAAGACATCTGAATATTCATTCACTATTGGGATAGAATAGAGGCTGGGAGTTTTAGAACTAGAATCTCTAACATGAAAAAGATGGTAAACATATCCCTTACATATCATTTTCCTTGAGCGAAGGTAGAAAATAAGTTGACCCCTAAAAATGGATACACTACCCTTCCACTCAAGGACGGGTTCATTTGGAAACTAAAAATGGACTATTATGTTTCACAATTGGTTGTTGCATAGAAAGAATGTAAAAAATGCATTTCGAGAATGACATCAAAATCAATTATCTCTAATTCAACTAAGTCTGCTGAATTAACTTTCTGAAATATCATAACCTGGCAGTTCTTGTATACCTACCAAGCTATGATGGATTTGCCCACTGGGGTAAAGAATGAGGAGGGCTCTGCTAGAATTTCAGGACTGATTCCAAAATCAAATGTTATAGAGGGAGTAATAAAAACAAAAAAATCTCCTGGATCTAGCAAAGTGTAAAAATACATAAGAAAGATCTATAACGTACCAAAAACTACACCATGAGAATTTTCCTAATCTTGTTGGGTCTAAAAAGCATACAGTCTATTTGGGCTATGCCCGCTAGTAGCACTGGTGGTGGCACCCTGCTGATTTGGGCAACCGGACTAAGCTTAGGAGCATAGATAACTCTGATAACCTGACAGAGGGCAGTCTCTGACTCTATGGCCTGACTTTCCACAACCGAAACAAATACCACTGTCAGCTCTACAAATACCCCGATGGTGCTTGCCACAAGTCTGACAAAGAGAATAGGTGTGAGTACTGCTAACACTACCCTAGGTCTTAGAGCCTGGCGCTCTATCTTTGTTACCCTCATTAAACTTAGGAACTGGAGCATTGGCTAAAAAAAAGTGCTGGAAATGATGACTTAGGATGAAACTCAAAATGGTTTCTTCCTTTGGATTTAGGCTAACTAAAATTAATGCTTCCTATCCTAGCTTTCTTATTTTGCTTTTCCCTTTTCTTAATCTTATGCTCCTCTATCTGCTGAGCATGGGTCATAAGTCTGGCTAAAGTCATGTCACTATTTGGCATGGCGGATCTGCACTCATTAAAAACACTATCTTTTACCCCTAAAGCGAACTTACTCATCTTGGCTCTGCCGTCTGCAACCACATGAGGGGCATATTTAGCTAATTGAGTAAACTTTGTGTAATACCCTAGGAAATTTTTCATTGAAATTTTATGCATAAACGTGTTGGGTTCTATCTTCTAGAATAAATTATAAATTTTCTGTATGGAATGTCTTAGATTATAACCCACCATTACGTATAGTATCGAATAATATTTCCAACGATATATGGATCTTCCAAAATGGACACCCGATCAATGAGTTATCAACATTTTGATCGAACCGTGAATAGTAGTGAACAGTAAAACGTGCAGGAAAAAGTGTTGAGGCCTGGCGTATTTTTGATCCAACTTTAAATAATCATAACTCCGTGTACATAATAATTTGGGTGAATTACTATCAATCAACAGAAAGATCTGCGAGTCCTCTGTCCAATGAAATTGGTTTCATCAAATATGTATATCAGAGCAAAAATTTATGGTCGATCTACTTCAGCCTATCAAAAAAAAAATTTTGGGTCAACTTCAAACGATCATAACTCCTCGTACACAATGATTTGAGTGAGATACTATATATCAACGAAAAGATATGAGACTTCTCTTTCTAATGAAATTGGTTTCATCCAATTTGGATATCAAAGTAAAACATTATGGTTGATCTACTTCAGACTATCAAAATAGTCCACCAAGGGACAAATTCAAGATTGATTTTTAGGGGCGTTTTGGTCATTCCCCCTCACCCAAAGTCCATCCAAACCCTATATTAAAGCCTATTATAAGCATTATATGTTATATTTCATCAAATTCCCTCAAAAAGAAAATCCTAACCTCCTACATCCAACTTCAAGAATCTCCAAAGTTCACCATTAATTCTGCAAATTTATTCAAGATTCCAAGTTCCTAGTTCAAGAACTTCAAGAACCTCCAAAGTTCACCTTTAATTTTGTAAATTTATTCAAGATTCCAAGATCCTAGTTCAAGAACTCCAATAACCATCATTCAAAGGCACGATTAACATCTTAAAAATGAGTATTGAACTAAAGTTCATCATTCAAGGTATGTGGGGTTTTTCAATAAGAACTCTCTTTCATTCTTGTGCCCAAAAGTAATTTTCTTTACAAAGGCATGATTTTTATTTGATTTTTACGAATTTGAAGCATGAACCCATATCTTATGATGATTACTATGAAATCTTGATGTTTATGATTTTGAAAGATGAATTTAAATGTGTGGAGATATAAAGCATGAATCTTGAATGATATTTATCATGATTTTGATATTTGGGTCGTGAATCCCCATTTAAAATTGTGTTTTTTTAAGAAAGTGTGTGTTATAAGCACGTTGATGTTGAATATTTGAGATATTTTGAATGATTTTACCTTTTGGTCTTAATGGAATCTTTTTGAACTCGAGTGTGAAAAAAATGCACAACGTGGTTGATTTTGATATGATTTGAGCTAAGTCTGGGAGAAATCTTTAGCACCGAGTAGGAGGTATAAAATGACCTTACTTCCCTAGAACAACGTGCCCCCGTAGGAGTGAGCCTGAGGCTGATTCATATAGTGATCACTAGTTTGTGTAGATTTGATATCGATAGTCCTACTCTGATAGAAAGGATAGGATGACTCTCCCAAAGGTGGGTTGTACATTGGACTCCATGTAGCTCACATGGTTTGTGTCGGTTGTAGGATCTCCTAGTGTGAGTGTGTTTTCTTTTGTCTATGGTGAATGGTAAAGTGATTTGAGAGTGGAATTGTGAAAGCTATTCTTTCAAAAGATTTAAATGATATTTACATTGTGATAATTGATATTCTTGATGAAATGAAAGTGATTGACAAATTATATGATGACTCACATGTGTTATTATACTTATTTCATCATCTCATGATTATGATGATTTTCTTCGGGCTATGTGATTCTTTCATACATCCTGCATATTTCTTATAAATATTTATGATGATGATGTTTATAAAACTACATACACCCGATATACTCAATTCCTTTACATGGTACTGACCCATATCTTCGGATGTGGACTGCATTTTCTCGATATATAGGTTTAGGTACTCAGTTCCAGGTTCGACAATGATTCTTCGAGCAAGCTTTTCTACATCCTCTTTTATGGTGAGTCCTCATGTTCCGAGGATGTGATGTTTGATGTTGGTTTAATGGAATTGTTTAGATTTGATAACTGAGTATGAGTCAGTTGTGCTGGTTATATTGATTTTTTTAAAGGCTTGTCAGACTAGTATAGATGCGGGGATTTGACTAATAAGTCATATTTTGTTATCTTTCTAAAATTCTTTTATTCTTGGATGATGATTACCCCATTGATATTTGAGGGTTATTTATGAAAAACCTCATTAATTGGTGTTAAACTGAATTAAAATGGCTCAAAGGTTTAGCTTAGGGCTACTCGTAGCCTCAAGCACCGTGTGATGCTGCGAGACACATTTTTGGGGCGCTACAAACTTGGTATCAGACCCTAAGGTTTTAAGGTGTCCTTGGGAGTTTGATAAGCCGCGTTAAGTAGAGTCTTGATCATCGCTGTGTAGTATGCCATATCTATGAGCAAGAGACTACAAGATGTTTTAGAACAAAGTGTGATTCTTTCTTTCAGAAGTCTATTATGCTTAAAGTAGCTCTCTCTGCTATTGATTTGTGCTCTTCTCTTTCAGAAATATGACTCCACGTTGAGTGAGAAGAAATAATTATGGTCAGCAACCTCAACCCGCTGACCCTTTTTTATTCCTCCTTACCGTATGGTCCCTGCAGAACTTAAGAAGTTGAAAGAGCAACCCAAAGATCGACTAGATAAGGGTTTCATAAGGCCCAGTGTTTCTCCTTGGGGTTCTCCTGTGTTGTTTGTGAGAAAGAAGGATGGTTGTTTGCGTATGTGCATTGATTATCGCCAACTGAATAAAGTCACCATAAAAAATAAGTACCCCCTTCTGAGAATAGATGATTTGTTTGACCAATTGCAAGGTGCAAGTTATTTCTCAAAGATAAACCTTCATTCCAGCTATCATCAACTCAAAGTTAGGGAGTGTGACATCCCGAAAACAATTTTCCAAACTTTTTATTACCATTTTGAGTTTCTTGTTATGTCTTTTGGTTTAACTAATGCCTCAGCAGCTTTCATGGACCTCATGAATCAAGTTTTCAGACCATATCTGGATAGGTTTTTCATAGTGTTCATCGATGATATACTGGTGTACTCCCGTAGTGAGGATGAACATTCTGATTATCTTCGAATTGTCTTGCAGACCCTTAGAGATCACAAGTTGGTTGCCAATTTCAGTAAGCGTGAGTTTTCGCTAAGGTTAGTTGCTTTTCTGGTTCATGTCATTTCTTTTGAGGGTATTATAGTTGATCCCCAAAAGACCAAAGCTATTAGAAATTGGCCTAAACCTATTTCACAGACTGATATCCAAAGATTCTTGGGTTTAGCTGGCTATTACCGTTGTTTTGTTGAGGGTTTCTCCTCTATAGCGTCTCCTATGACTTGGTTGACCCAAAAGAAAGTGAAGTTCTTACGGTCCGAATCTTGTGAGAAGAGTTTTCAGGAGTTGAATACTTGATTCACTTCAGCCCCTGTTTTGACTTTGCCAGATGGTGTTGATGGTTTTGTGGTATACTGTGATACTTTGAGAGCTGGGTTGGGTTGTGTAGTGATGCATAAGGGTAAGGTGATAGCTTATGATTCTAGATAGTTGAAACCCCATGAGAGAAATTACCCCACCCATGACCTTGATTTGGCTGCTGTTGTGTTTCCTTTGAAAATCTGGAGACACTATTTGTATGGTGTCCATGTTGATGTCTTCACTGATCATAAGAGTCTGCAGTATGTGTTTACCTAGAGAGAATTGAATCTTAGGCAGAGACGATGGTTACAATTATTAATGGACTATGATATTAGTGTGTTGTACCATCCAGGAAAGGAAAATGTTATGGCGGATGCCCTAAGTAGAGTGTGCATGGGTAGTGTTTCACATGTGGTAAAAGGTAAGAAAAAGTTTGCTAGTGGTGTACATCGTTTGGCTAGATTGGGGGTTAGATTGTTTGACTCTACTGGATGTAGTATAGCGGTTCAGAGTAGTTCCAAATCCTCCTTGGTTTCGGAAGTGAAGGAAAAGAAATACTTAGATACTAGTTTAGTCAGACTAAAGGAGTCAGTCAAGGACCAAAATGTAGAGGTTTTCTCGCTAGGGGGAGATGGTGTGTTGACATTACAGGGTAGATTATGTGTCCCAAATGTTGATGATCTGAGACGGAGGATTATGGCTGAAGCGCACGGGGTGCAATTTCTATTCATCCTAGTTCCACCAAGATGTATCGTGACTTATGGGAAATCTATTGGTGGAGTGGATGAAGAAAGATATAGCAGCGTTTGTAGCTAAGTGTGTAACATGCCAACAGGTTAAGGTTGAACACCAAAGACCTGGTGGTATGATGCAAGAGTTTAGTATTACCACCTGGAAGTGGGAAGCGATAAATATAAACTTCGTGATTGGTTTACCTCCTTCCCGATGCCATCATGATTCCATTTGGATTTTGGTTGATAGGTTGACTAAGTCTGCTCATTTATTGCCTTTTCATACTTCATATACTGCTGAGGATTATGCTAGATTATAGATCCGAGAGCTAGTCAAACTTTATGGAGTTCCCTTGTCTATTATTTTGGATAGAGGTACTCAGTTCACTTCGCAATTTTGGAAAGCTTTTCAGTAGGGCCTTGGTACCCAAGTGCTTTTGAGTTTTGCTTTTCATCCGCAGACCGATGGTCAGGCTGAGCAGACCATCCAGACCTTAGAAGATATGTTGAGAGCTTGTACACTTGAGTTTAAGGGAAGTTAGGATGATCACATACCATTGATAGAGTTTCCTTACAATAATAGTTTCCACTCTAGTATTGGCATGGCTCCATTTGAAGCCTTATATGGGAGAAAGTGTAGATCACACATAGGTTGGTTCGAGATGGGTGAAGCGGCTATGAGTTTCCCTGATTCGGTATTTGAGGCTATGGAAAAAGTTAAGTTGATTAGGGAAAGGTTAAAAACTTTGCAGAGTCGTCAGAAGTCATATGCAGATGTTAGAAGGAGAGACCTTGTGTTTGAAGTTGGTTACCTAGTGTATCAGAAAATTTCACCCATGAGGGGGTGAAGAGATCCGGAAAGAAGGGGAAGCTTAGTCCCCGTTATGTTGGTCCTTACAAAATTCTTAGCCGTGTTGGTAAGGTAGCTTATGAGGTCGAGTTGCCTTCAGAGTTGTACTCTATTCATCCAATATTTCATGTCTCCATTCTTAGAAAGCATATTAGCGATGCTGTGGTACTGGATTCCTCTGTGAGTGCAAACATTCAAGAAAATATTTATTTCGATGAGATTCTTGATTTCAGTGTCCGAAGACAAAGGAACAAAGAAGTTCCCATGGTCAAGGTGTTGTGGCGAAATCAATTTGTTGAGGGTGAAACTTGGGAAGCTGAGGCGGATATGTGATCCAAGTACCCGCACCTACTTTTTGCAAACTCCGATAAAGCCGAAGGTACCGTTCTTTCCTAAATAATGCACTTTTGATAAAAGTTGCAGCAGTTCTGCTATCATTTATTATGTGTTCAACTGTAGTTTCTTGAATTTATGTATTCTATGTTGGATTCGGAGTGAGAAACGATGAGGTGATGAGTCTAACGAATGGTTTAAACTGTATGCTCTATTCCCTATCTAATCTTCGCATATCTAGCATCATTCGAGGATGAATATTTCCAAGGGGGGATAAAGTAATACCCTGGGAAATTTTTTGTTGAAATTTTGTACGTAAACGTGTTGGGTTCTATCTTCTAGAATGAATTATAAATTTTTCGTATGGAATGTCTTAGATTATGACCGACCATTCCATAGAGTATCGAATAAGCTTTCCAAGGATATGTGGATCATCCAAAACGGACACCCGAGCGACGAGTTATGAACATTCTGATCGAATCGTGAATAGTAGTGAATAGTAAAACGTGCAGGAAAAAGTACTAAGGCCTGGTGTATTTTTGCACCAACTTTAAACGATTATAACTCCTTATACTTAATGATCTGGGTGATATACTATCAATCAATGGAAAGCTCTGCGAGTCCTCTTTCCAATGAAATTAGTTTCATCCAATTTGTCTATAGGAGCATAAAGTTATGGTCAATCTACTTCAGCCTATCAAAAGCGAATTTTTGGGTCAACTTCAAACGATCGGAAATCCTCGTACACAATGATATGGGTGAGATAATATATATCAATGGAAAGATATAAGAGTCCTCTTTCTAATGAAATTAGTTTCATCCAATTTGGATATCAGAGTAAAACTTTATGGTTGATCTACTTAACACTCTCAAAATAGTCTACCAAAGGACAGATTCGAGAATTATTTGCTTTTTAGGGGCATTTTGGTCATTCCCCCTCACCCAAAGTCCATCCAAGCACTATATTAAAGCCTATTATAAGCATTATATGTATATATTTCATCAAATTCTCTCAAAAAGAAAATCTTAACCTCCTATATCCAACTTCAAGAACCTCCAAAGTTCACCATTAATTCTGCAAATTTATTCAAGATTCCAAGTTCCTAGTTTAAGAACTTCAAGAACCTCCAAAGTTCACCATTAATTTTGTAAATTTATTCAAGATTCCAAGTTCCTAGTTCAAGAACTCCAATAACCATCATTCAAAGGAACGATTAACATCTCAAAAATGAGTATCAAACTAAAGTTCATCATTCATGGTATGTGGGGTTTTTCAATAAGAACTCTCTTTCGTTCTTGTGCCCAAAAGTAATTTTCTTTACAAAGGCATGATTTTTATTTGATTTTTACGAATTTGAAGCATGAACCCATATCTTATGATGATTACTATGAAATCTTGATGTTTATGATTTTGAAAGATGAATTTACATGTGTGGAGATATAAAGCATGAATCTTGAACGATATTTATCATGATTTTGATATTTGGATCATGAATCCCCATTGAAAATTTTGTTTTTTTGAGAAAGTGTGTGTTATAAGCATGTTGATGTTGAATATTTGAGATATTTTGAATGATTTTACCTTTTGGTCTTAATGGAGTCTTTTTGAACTCGAGTGTGAAAAAAATGCACAATGTGGTTGATTTTGATAGATGAGAAGCATGATGGCTCCCGATGTATATTTATATATTATTTAAATTGTTTTGTTATGGATTGTCTTTGATATGATCTGAGCTAAGTCTGGGAGAAATCTTTAGCACCGAGTGGGAGGTATAAAGCGACCTTACATCCCTAGAACTACGTGCCCCAGTAGGAGTGAGCCTGAGGCTAATTTATATAGTGATCACTAGTTTGTGTAGATTTGATATCGATAGTCCTACTCCAATGGAAAGGATAGGATAGCTCTCTCCAATGTGGGTTGTACGTTGGACTCCATATATCTCACATGGTGTATGTCGGTTATAGGATCTCCCAGTGTGTGTGTGTTTCCTTGTGTCTATGGTGAATGGTAAAGAGATTTGAAAGTGGAATTGTGAAAGTTATTCTTTCGAAAGATTTAAATGATATTTACATTATGAGAATTGATATTCTTGATGAACTGAAAGTGATTGACAAATTATATAATGACTCACATGTGTTATTATACTTATTTCATCATCTCATGATTATGATGATTTTCTTCGAGCTATGTGAGTATTTCATACATCCTGCATATTTCTTATATATATTTATGATGATGATATTTATAAAACTACATACACCCGTATATACTTGGTTCTTTTCTATGGTACTGACCCACATCTTCAGATGTGGGCTACATTTTCTCGAAATGTAGGTTCAGGTGCTCAATTTCAGGTTCGACAGTGATTCTTTGGGCACGCTATTCTACATCCTCTGTCGTGGTGAGTCCTTATGTTCCGAGGACGTGATGTCTGATGTTGGTTTCACGAAATTGTTTACATTTGATAACTGAGCATGGGTCAATTGGGGTATGTCTCAATGGCTCGCTAGTTTTATTGATTTTCTTAGAGGCTTGTCAGACTCGTATAGATGTTGGTAGTTGACTAATAAGTCATATTTTGTTATCTTTCTGAAATTCTTTCATTCTTGGATGATGATTACTCAGTTGATAGTTGAGGGTTATTTATGAAACCCCTTTGATTCGTGTTGAACTGAATAAAAATGGCTCAAAGAGTTATCTTGGGGCTACTCATAGCCTCAAGCACCGTGTGACGCTCCAAGACCCTTTTTCGAGGCGTTACACTTTAGAGAATACTCTTTCACCATCATATTGCCCTTCCTGACGTTGATGAATTCTAGCACCTTAGCCTCTCTAAACTCTTGGGGAAAGAACCTGTCTAAGAATGCAGTGACAAACTCCTCCTACTCTATAGGACCTGTATCATCTGACCTTTCTTACTTACACTGTTTGAACGAAGTATGAGCCACATCCTACAACTGGTGTGTGTCTAACTTAGCATTCTCAACAGTAGTCACCCCTATGATGTCTGTCACTTTCTGAACTTGATCAATGAATTCCTGAGGGTCTTCATCTACTTTAGACCCATCGAAGGATGGAGGATTCATTCAGGTGAAGTTCTGAATCCTAGATGCAACAGTGTTGGCCACTGGGTTGGCCAAAATGATAGTTGGTCACTTATGATGGGCAGCTACTGACTGAGCAAGAGTGGTAAATACGATCCTAAACTCCACATAAGAAATATGATCACCCAAAGGTCTTTCAGGCTGAGGGGCTGACTGATTTCTTCTCTTTGTAGGCATATTCTAAAATAATGAGAAGAAGCGGATTAGACTGAGTGATTGACTTTTGATAATGCTCACTGGCAAAACATGAATACTGAAAAAAGGGAAACTGTTCCTACAAAACTTATAGCCTCTTGCACATAAATATGGCGCGGAACACACCCATGTACAAGACTCTACTAGATGCGGCTTTCAGACTTCCTAGGACTCTATTGAACCGTAGTATCTGATACCAAGTTTGTAACACCCCGATTTGTTGAACTAGAATGCTACACGATGTTCATGATCCCGAAGGACCATAAGCTAACCCATAACTGATACTTTTACCTGTATACTACATAAAATACCGAATAATGTGGAAACATGCACTAAAAGTCCATAAGGTTCAATACTGAATATAACATAAATAAGATAACATATGTGGGGTAACACAATACCTAAAACAAAATGGTAAACACTGAAGTCTAAAACATAATAGTCTGCATCTCATCTGAAAGCCACTACTGTCTAAATAATTTGAATAAGGAGTTGATGGGACATGTATTCAACTACCTTCAACTACTCGAAGGATGAGGACTCACTTCTATTCTGACTACTGAGACTGGAATCTACTGCTGATCTAGAACTCGTGTGTCTGAACCTATGGTGTAACATAAAAAAAAACACCATAGCACAAATATGTTAGTATAATGAAATGTACTAAGTATACATATGAGATAGGTTAATGCAAGGGTTAACATGCATGAATAATGCTAGCTGATTGTCTAACATGAATGCGAGAATGCATACATAAATACGTAACTATAACTGACACTATGATATTGTGATTACTGAATTTAAATACTAATGACATGACATACTAATAATAACATAACTGAGAGCATAAATAGATGTATCTAAATGAAACTTACAACAAGGGTGACTGTATCTGACAGTCCTGAATCTGATGGAACTATCTGAGTTCCTTACTATATTTGAGTCAACTATATCTGACAATATTAAATTTGAAGAACTATGTAAGTTCTTTGATTGAAACTGGTACTGAAATTGTAGGAGGTATTATTTAATCGATATGCCCCTGATACGCTATTATGGCTGAGTTAGGGTCCAATCTGTAACCCCAATTAGAAGTGTGTCAATACTGCGCCAATGGTAAGGACAAGTTGTGGGCGACCCTTATCTGATTGTGTCCCCAAAAGAGAATGGTTGGACCCTTATCTGACAATGCTTATCCACCTCATCATCCCTCATCAGACAGTGTTGATGTCTCAATCTATGCTGGCTACATACTTCTAGAATGTAAGGATGGCTTCTAAGGATCATACCTTTATCTGATAGTGTGTGTCCCTATTATTGAGTTCACTTAGTGCTAATTTCTACTCCCATCTGAATGGACACTGAACATGATTTACGGAACTGAACATGAGCTGAGTTACTAGGTTTCATTGACTGACGGAATACTACTGATATCTGACAATTGACTGAGTCATGAGATCATGGAGATTTTTCGTGAGTCATAAGACTATCTAAAGTCTAAAGATTAATAGCTTTACTGAGAGTATTGTGAAAACATGACATGGATCTAGGTACATAGCTAATATTTTGGGTACAAGTACCCCCAGGAGTCGACGGAAGGAAACTGACAAAGCATGACTTACTTGAATACATAATAATCATCATAATACATTTACTGAAGCATTTCATGAAACATGTGATAGGAATAAGCTTGACATACATGGATATTTCATGATATTATGCTAATTTGACATTTTCCCTTGATCTGGGCTTCCAACCAAACACATAGTAGGTATAGAATATATAAACAACATCATACAACAATTAGTTGTTATGATTCAATTACAATTTAATCATTCAAGGGTTTAGTCCTAGGGTTTCATGAATCTATACCGATACAAATCAACCCATATGGAATTTAACACTCATTCATGGAATACAATTCAATTACTTATTATCAACATGAACAAAAGCATCCCAATAGAAACCGTAGCTTGTTCCTGAGAGAAACTTGAGATAAAATAGTATATGTTGGGTAAAGAATTGCTAAATCACGTGTTATTAGGTTTTAATAGGGGTAGGAAATTAACAATTTTAACCCTGGATGCGTCATTTAATTTCAATAAAATTTTCCTAAATTGGGCCCCTAGTGCGACGCGATGTTATCACACCGTGTCACTGGAAATTGACAATTAAAAAATTGAGGGATGGCACGATGCGGAGCCATTACGTTGCCCCTTCCTTCGTGACCTGGAACTTTGGCACGATGCAGGGACATTAGTGCTGAGACACTAGAAAAGGGAAAATTCTGAATTTAAGTGCTGGAACGATGTGCCATAATTTTGGACACCTACTAAAAATTACCAAATATCATTTCCTCTTGTGTTGCGGCACGCCACTGACTAATATGGCACTTTTTTACATAGGGAAATTGAAATAGTCATAACTTCTTACCCGGTTATTGCATTTAAGCGAATCATATATCGATGGAAAGATTATTGAATTTTCCACGTGAAAAAAGTGAAATTCTTGAAAATTCCTCATGAAATAATTATCATTCACTTTGGAAGATAATATTAGGCATTATTGGGATGAAATTTGCTAGAAATCTTTGGGGTATTACAAGTAGATTATGGTTTGGTTAGTGTGATGGAATTTTGGGGATTGTGAAGCAAAGTTATGAATTTGGTGCATGATTTGGGATTTTATGGTTGGGATTTGAGGTAGGCTTCTATCTACTTTTCTTCATTGATGATGTGTGATATGTATTGTGTATGAATATTAATGTTAAGATTGATTTTGGATAGAATAACTTAGTGATGAATATATATAAATTTTATGATTAGATGGGGATTTTTACTCATAAGTTGAACTACTTAATACCCTTTTCGAATCCTATTGACTTCTCTCTATTTTAGGTAAATTTGTATCCTGGATATGATATAATTCTAGGTTTGGATGTGGTTTTAGTATTGAATGTATTATTAGTATATTTAATCTTATTATACTTGTGTGGTGGTATTTAAATCATAATTCGGGTAGAGTTGGCTTTGGTGCCCTAGATTATAGTTGAAGCTTCTATCTTAGGCTTTAATATGACTTATTTGATATCAAGAAGTTGGATTATATACCTTAGCCTAGTTTGGGGCATAATTTTCCTAATTATGGAAATTGAGGATTAGAAGTGGGTTGGTCTAACCAATTTAAGCCAAGACTTGTGATAGTTATTGTGGGCTTAGTTATGGATGTTAGGCCTAGTTGGGACTAGTGAGTCTGTAGAATAAGATTACCTTATGACTTGGTAAATTGTGATAATGTTTCTTGGAATTGTGGTTGATGATTTATGGTAATAACATTTTTATGGGAGTGATATTATGCCTATATAGATGTTATTTCCTTTTTATCTTGATTTTTGGCCTATAGAGATGTTATTTCCTATTAGATATGATATTGGGACTATAGAGATGATATTTCCTCTTAGATATGATTTTTGGCACATAGAGATGCTATGATTATTGGACCTATAAAGACATAATTCTTCTTAGATATGACAATTGGATGAGAGAGGTGATACTCCGCATAAGTCATGTTGTATAACCTATTCACATGAGATATTTTAGAGATGATTATATGCTTATTGATACTATTCCTCGTAGATGTGTGATGCCTCCTATGGGAGAGATAATTTCATGTTTGTTGATATTATGCCTAATGTATGAGAGATGCCTTCTATATAAGAGATGATAACATATATGCTACGACTTATAAATATGATTGTCAATATACGTTTGGATATGTATATGGGCCAAAGGCAGTGATTATGATGTTTTGATTATTCCAGACATATTATTAGGCCAAGGGTCATGTCATGATATTGATTCAATATCCAAGAAGTGTTTATCCTTGTAAAGGATGTAGTTATAGTTTATGTATTTGAATATCTATTTGTATACATACTTCTCAGATATATGATAGAGGAATATATGGTAATGACGCTTATTATTCCACTGATTAAATACTGGTGATGGCATGCATTGATTCGCTACTCTGATGATTATTATATAGGTAATTGATATGATTTTATTTGAAATATGATCTTATGATTTTTCTTCTTAATTATGGTTTAAGCTAAGTGGTAGTTAGATGTGTTTTAGTGACTATAGTACTTGATGGTAAGAAATTTAATGTACTAGTTAATGAACTTTACTTAGTAGAGATATGGTACCTAGCGATGATTGATATGTGGATAATAATGATGTAAAGTTTAGCATAGGTGAAGATTAATTGATATTGATGACTATATTTATGATATTGAATAGTTGATAAATAAGGATTAATTGGTAAATCATTGTTAGTTAATGAATGATGTCAGTTAATAAAGAATGGTTATATGTTAAATGGTAATTCATTGACTACTAATGATTAACATATAAAGGATGATTAGGTGATAATGATGAATAATGGATATATGTCGATTATGGTCTATTGATGAATCTTGACTAGATATTACATATTGGTTATTTAATTTTGAATGGTTAGTTTCTATCCTATGAATAAGGATTATGTGAAGGATAATCTGTAGGCTAATAATTAGCGGTCATGTGATGTGTAGCGAATTAGTAATTTAACCATGATCAACATTGGTTAGATAAAAACATATAGAGGGAAAGTATTGACAAGGTATATATTTTACTATGGTACAATTATTTCTATGAGTATACTATCAGTCTCATAGATTTACTCTCTTTTCTTGACAATTCTTTAGCCTATGCACCTATTATATGTCTATAAATATATGTATATTAATATTTATGATATATTATTACCCGGTAAGGTCAGATAATATTGTTATAATAAATTAATACCCGACAAGACTGAAGGATAAAATGATGATATATTGATACCCGTCAAGGCCATAGGATACTGTGATGATACATTGATACCTAGAGAGGACGGAGGATAGTGTGATGATATATTTATACCAAGCAAGGCTGTAGGTTGATTATGATGATGATGGACATGATAGTAAAATTTATGATAAAGATGGTTATGATGATGAGATTGTGATATTAATTGTGTACTTTGTATTCATTCCTCCATGCATATCGCCTATCACCCGTATGCACCTGTATTTATCAATCAAAATAGGATAGTTGCATAGATATGGGTGATTAATATGCCTTGTGTTATTGTATGTTTCATTAAAACTTGATCCTGGGGTTTTGGGGGTACTCATAGGCTCGACTAGGTATATGGTTATCCCGAGTAGCCAGATATTCATGATGTTATTGGTATTGTTATTATCATTGTTATGATCATTATTATGGCTAGCTTATAATAGATTTATCATAGATTTGGTATTGGTACTTAAGTTATATCCTTGACCTTTGTTATCTTATGATTGCATTATTATGCACAATTACTTCATGTGTAGCAATGTGGATCAGAAACCCTGAGTATGCTAGTATTAAATCCTGATAGTATTATAATAGGGCCTTAGAATGAGAATATTATGATATAGGTTATTCTTTTAGATGACATCAAGTTTATATTATATATTCATATATATCTCGCTATATGAACATACGGTACTATCATATATCCCTTTATTCAATGTACATATTGTATAGTTATTTCTTCACATTTTATCTTACTATATATATCTTTCTTTCACCCTTTATTCATATGTTGTCCTGGGATATAAAGTATAGCATTGTCAAAGATTGAATATTGTTGGAATAGGATAGTGCATCTTGATACTTCCTTGGCCTTATTAAGTTAGACTTTCAAACATGAATAGGGTCGTTGCTCCCTATTATCTCATTGACTTGTCATATAATTTCCAGACTCTTGGGTGTAGTTTCTAGTTTGTTTATATATTATTTATATATTTTATATATTTTGAGCTTAGTTGGAAGTTACCTAAAAAGTACCATTCATTTGATATTCATACTACACTTCTGTAGCCTGCAAATCATAGAATGGGTTATCATTGTTTATTTGTGCATCATGCGGTGCGGATGTGGTTCGGAGACTTGGAGTGAGATTCGAACATTTGAAGTATTACTTATGTCTCTCTGATGTATTGGACTAGTCTCCATATAGTATTCGAAGATAAGTTTTATCAGAGTATTTATCCTTGATAATTCACTTTCATAGTCTTAATATATTAGAAACTCTTGTACTTATAACACTAGGTTTTGGGATTTTTTTATGTATTAATATTTATCTCATTTATTCTACCTTCTTTTCCTTATATTATTGAGTAGTCTGTTACTTGCCATTTTGGACTACATGTTGGCTTTCTAATTGAGGGATTATGGTAGGCCCCATCGTGATTTGAGAAATTGGATCATGACAAATTGGTATCAGAGTATAGGTTTATCGATGTATTAGTACAAAAGCTAAGTGTTTAGTAGAGCCCTGCAAAGTGTGAAGACATTTGTATCCTATCATTGGGAGCCTACAAGGATATTTTGGGAAATTCACTTCTTGATTCCTTGTCATGATTTTGCATTCCTATGAACCTCGAACATATTCTTTAACTCTTTTCAATCCTTGAAGGATGATACAACATTACCAATAGATACGGATAAAACTTCAATATGTGTTTCTCGAGTTTTAGTACAACATCAGACTAGAGAGTCAGAGATAGATATCAAAGATATTTTGCAGCATCTAAAAAGGATTTGGGCCAGCTTAGGCATCAGTAAAGCTCATGAATACTTCACCCTTTGAGTCTCAACATTTGGATTATGAGTAGTTTTGTTGATCCCTCTAAGCCATGGATGACATTTGATTCATCGAGCAGTTTGCAGACCAGAGTTGGGTGTATTGTTGTTCATTAGGTTTCTTTATTAGTTTTGAGTACGAGATTTGATTTTTTGTATGCTAGAAGTATTTTCCTATGCGACATCCTTCTGAAGCATTTATTGGTTCATGGATAAGTTTGAGGGTTAGTATTGTTTCCCTTTTTAGAATCAAAGCACTAGATAGCAGCTGAGTCTTTCTTCCCTCAAGATTATGGTTATGACTGGACCATACAGAGAACAAGTATCAATACTTATGGAAATGGAGACAAGAGGCATTCCATAAGTATTGTGCTATTAGTATCCTATCCGAGAGTGAGGATTCTTCCAATTGAGTTTAGCTTTACATGTAGCCCATCAACTCTAGCAGACAGTATTCCAAACTATGAGTAGTTCTCATATTAGTTATGGTAATCATCATGGGTAGAGTCCCTATCTGACTTATGGAGTATGGTATGGCTCTTTGGGTTATGGCAACCATTCTAGAATAAGGGGAATTTTCTCAAAGTATTCCAAGATATTGGTTTAGTTATGCCGTGATAAGATACTGGTATAGAGAATGCCCCAGCTATGAGATAGATGATTAACTAGAGTTGGCATGTATTCTTCGCCATCCTTGAGTTTCTAAGACAGGCTGTGATTTCAAAAGTATGGACATAATTTTGCAATTTTCTTGCAGTGCCAGTTGGCCAACCATTTGGGCTTAGTCATTCAGCACATTCAGATTAACCTCATGATGTTGAGGCATCTTCAGTTAGAGATAGCGTGTTTGGCACCTCAGTTGATAATTTAGTCGGTCGGTCTGAGTTGGATCCATTCAGATTTATCTTTCCTGTGCCTATCAGGCATGTGATTTTGGATGTTTCTATGATTAGTGAGCTTTGATTTCATGAATTTATCTCTTATTATATTTATTAAGGTTTTCACACCTATTGATGATTACATGCCTTAATGAATTGATATCGGTCATTATGTGTCTTATTATTGTATTCATGATTATGTTACTACCTATGGTTTATTTCTTTTAATAGTTGATGTAGTAGTTCTATATTGATATTTTCACCTATTGGTATAGTTTTGGGTTCTAGACCCCTTTATCTTAGCACATCAGCCTTATTATAACCCTTAAGTGGTACATGATATTGATGTTCCTTTTGGTACCGCATGTTTAGTATGTTGATATTGATATTATTGTTGCTATTTTTGCCAATGTGTGAGGTTATTGATAATACCTGATGTTGTTAGATGATGATTTTGATCCTTGTTGGGTAGTTGTATAGACTAATGTTATCTAGTTAGACTTTTATTTTCTTGTGATATTAGTTCATGCCTTGAGTTGATATAGCCGAATTTTAAGATTTTTTCCCCTAGCGTGGCGAGGTTGACTATGTTCCCTCTTGGTTAGCTGTATTAGATTAATTTAGGGATATATTATGGTATCGTAGGTAAGTTGACCTTCCATGGTTCTTTGTGGTTTTTGAGTAGGCAATTTAGTTATGTTGCCTATTATTGAGTTTGAGAATCTTAGACTTGACACCTAGGTTGTGAAGGCTTTTGTTTTGGCGATCTCTTCCGATATAACTCATTTTTTAGATGGACCCATTTAAGGTATGTTCTACATTTATGGCTATTTCATCATTTGATAGAGATTTTAGTATTGATGTTGAGATGTCATGGATTTATCTCATAGATATGTTGGGTTCGTTCTCTTTGAATGCATTACCTTATTATTAGTGTAAAGATTGATACTCTTTTATTATTATGATATGGTTTTGTCTAGTGGAGTTGGAAAGTTAAAGGCAAGTGGCCTTTGCTGTGATCATATCTTAAGTTGGAAAATTAGAAACTGTTTGGCTTGAGTTGTTGGTTCTCTTGTGGTTTTCTCGATTTTGACCTAGGATTTGAGATTGGTATTTCTTCTTTGATGATGTGATTCTTGGGTTAATTTAGGAAATCCACATTTCAATATTTGATCAGTCTAATAAGGCTTGGTGGAGTGTTTCTCCTTGATAATATGTGTCTATGGCTATTCTTTGCTAAGATAGAGTGTTAGGTTTATTAGTTGTCAGCTAAAGTTGAATTTTGCCGAGTTGCTAGAGTTTTTGCTAATACTAGTATGGTTCTTAGCCTTTAGATGATTTTAAGTATGTTTGGTTAGTTCATGCCCTCTAGAAGATATGGAGTGTGATATATGAATTTTGAGCTAGTGGTTCATCCTTTTGTGTTATTTGTATTCTGTGGCTATATTTTGTTCCCTCTAGTTGATATAGAGTTATATGGTTGCTCTTCAGTTGAAGGTTATCCTTGTGGTGGTTTTAGTTCTTCAGATATGCCTTGACTGTGGCTTAAAATGATTTATTTTATATATGTCAGATTATGATACAAGAGTTAATTTAGATAGTTCACATTGATATTGCCTTATTGGCTCAGTTTTGGATTTGACTCCTTAAAATGGTGATTTAGAGGTATGATAGATTTAGAGCCTTATTGCCTACCCATTTTTAGTTTTGATCTAGGTATTTGAGACCGAGTTATTCAGCCTTGGTATTGAGAATTCAGCTTGGTATTGTAGATCTTGTGTGTAGCTTTTGTTTTAGACTTTTCCTTATTCAGATTTCATTTATAGGCTGGTTGAGCCTACCCCGTGGTTTCCGATTTGGTCTGTTCGACGTTGGGTGGATTATAGTTGATAAGTGATAAAATAATAGCCCATAGACCCTGTATTTGTTACTTTAGTATTGACTTAGAGTTTATGTTTTCTTTGGGAATTTTTGATAATTTACTCAATGAGAGAAATATACTAGACTTGGATTAAGTGTGACTTCATTCTCGTTGGATAAAACATCTTGGAGTGGAATATTCATTGATTAGTAGTTATACCTTGAACTTTGAGATTTCTATTTGATTGTCATCCAGACTAGTAGCAGTATTGGCTTGGATTGTATTCCTTGATTATCTCCATTGGTGTGCTCAAACAATGCCCTGTGAGTTTATTTTCATGTTTACCATATGAACTTTCAACGGATTATCTTTAGTTCCTCCAGTTCTCCGTGATGAGACGGTGTAGATGAGACTCAGGTAATTTTCCTCCTAGTTTGGAGTAGATAGTAGGTGTGAAAAGGTAAAAAAAAATATTATATTAGGATTTGAAGTTGGTGATATGACTCATGACTTTGGTTGGTTTTGGATCAGATGAGACTTTTTTTATTTTGACGGATATAAAGATCAGATGTGCGTGCATCAGCCTTCTTGGTTCAATTTGAGGCCCGTTAACAATTAGGTTAAGTTTTGGCTATTTGGAAGTAGAATAAGAGTGTTGGTTGAAAAAAAGATACCTGCGGTGAAATCCTTTAGAAATTTCTCCTCTCTGATGAGGTTATCTGGGAAGTCATGCATAGAGCATACAGTCCCAATACCTCATCCTTTTGAGCTTTTGAGATTCTTTTTATCCATTAACTTTCGAGGATGAAAGTCGTTTTAGTGGTAGATATTGTAATGACCATTTTTGTCATTTTTTATATTTCTATCTATTTAATCCATTTGAGCTTTTCCATAACTGCTCCAAGTCATTTATGACTTGTTTGGACCAATGATTTAGTTACAAAGTAGTTTGTTTGGTTTTTATAGCTAATTCCTTATTTTCAAGTCCTCATTGGTTCCAAATGGCCACTGGATGAAAACTTCACTGAAACAATCTCAGATACAAATTCTCTATGCTAGCAAACTTAAATATCTATTTTAGTATAAGCAAACCTTTATGTCGGGTCCCAATGTACTCGATCTCATTTCGACCTATTGGTCGGAAAGTTGATAATAGAAAAAAATGGGTGCAGGACCCTTATTTGGTCAAAATGACCTCAGATTGAAAATCTGACTTAGCCATCGAATCTGTAACACTGATTTTAGGCTAAGGAGACCGTTGGTTGAGGTCCCAAGGCTCTCGGACTTATGTTGGGCTACTTAGCAAATTTTATGAAAAATGATGACACTATAGGTGTGGGGCCTACTTTTTTCCTGAACAATCTCGCATGAAATTTTTGATGATTCCAATGGATTTGAAAAGTGGTTTACACTCAAAATTCACTATAGGATCATGTTCTTTTGATTTCGGATAAGTTCTAAGGGTCAGAAACTTATTTTTGAATTTGCTGTCATCAGGTGTAACCGCGATCATGACATATAGTGTGGCGGTCGCGTTAGAGCGATAGCGGCCCATAGGATCGGAATAGCGACATCTCCATATCTTAGAGGCTATATAAAGAGCTTAAGAGGCATTTGGAGCATTTCCCCTTCATCATGTAGACCTAGAAACCCTAAAAGGATTGTAATAACTCAAAACTGGTCATGGTTGGTGACTTGGGAGCTTGACTATCATCTTTTATTACAATTATCTTCAAATTTAAGGTAAGAATCCTTTGAATTCATGCTTGAATTTCCTAGTTTGGTACCAAAACCTCAATTTAACTTATGGATTGATTTTATCCTAAAGTATGCTTAATTTTCACCTATTTCTTGTGGGTTATGATTCATTGTTCATGTGTGAACATTGGGTTGGCCTCAGAAACTCATTTTTCATATGTGGGACCTACTTGGGGTTTTTTGTATCATTTTTGGTCTCGAATCACAATAGTGCAATATGGGTATCGTTAAACTCGTATTGATGAGTATATTATGGTTTTGTTAGTTTGATGACATTTTGGGGATTTTGAAGCAAAGTTAAGCATATGGTGCATGATTTGAGATTTTGCATTTTGGATTTGAGGTACGCTTCTGTCTACTCTTCTTCATGGATGATGTGTGATATGTATTGCATATGAATGTTAATGTTAAGACTGATTGGATAGAATAACATTATGTTAAATATATATAAGTTCAGGGATTAGATGGGGATTTTGGCCTGTAAGTTTAATTACTTAATACCATTTTAGAATCTTATTGCCTTATCCCTAGTTTAGGTAAATTTGCGACTTGTATACGTATAATGCTAGGTTTGGGATATGGTTTTAGTATTTGAAGTATGATTAGT
Source organism: Capsicum baccatum var. pendulum (assembly GCA_030864225.1). Taxonomy (NCBI): domain Eukaryota; kingdom Viridiplantae; phylum Streptophyta; class Magnoliopsida; order Solanales; family Solanaceae; genus Capsicum; species Capsicum baccatum. The sequence goes on from CM061557.1 coordinate 126,149,019, forward strand.
ATATTTAATCTTATTGGACTATTGTAGTGGTTTTGAAATCATAATTTGTGTAGAGTTGACATAAGTGCGCTTATTTCTAGTTGAGTCTCCTATCTTAGGCTTTAATATGATTTATTTGACATCTAAAAGTTGGATTAGATACCTTATCCCAATTTGGGGCATAGTGTGCCTAATTATGGATATTAAGGATTAGAAGTAGATTTATCCGGCCCACTTAGGCCAATACATGTGTTTTGTGGACTTAGTTGCGGATGCTAGGCCTTACTGCGAGTAGTGAGCATTTATAACATGCTTACCTCATGACTTTGTAAATTGTGATGATGTTTCCTGGAATTATGACTGATGAGTTATGGTTGTAACATTCTTTATGGGAGTGATATTGGGCCTATAGAGATGTTATTTCCACTTAGAGTTGTTATTTGGCCTATAGATATGCTATTTCTTCTTAGATATGATTATGGACCTATAGAGATGTTATTTCCTCTTAAATATAATGTTGATCCCATAGAGACGATATATTTTTTAGTTATGATTATTGGACCTATAAAGACGACAATCTTCTAAGATATGACAATTGACCGAGAGAGGTGATACTCCTCATAAGTCATGATGTATGACCTATTGACATGAGATATCTTAGAGATGATTGTATGCTTAATGATATTATTCCCCCAAGATATTAGATGTCTCCTATGTAAGAGATGATTTCATGCTTATTGATATTATGCCTTCTATATGCAAGATGCCACCTATAAGTGAGATAATTACAGATATACTATGGCTTATAAATATGATTGTCGATATATGTTTGCATATGTATATGGGCAGAAGGCCATGATTATGATATTGTGATTTTCCAGAAATATTATTGGTCCTAATGCCACGTTATGATATTCATTAGATATTCGACAAGTTTTTATCCTTGTAAAAGATGCAGTTATAGTTTATGAATATGAATATCTTTTTGCTAACACATCTCCTCAGTATGGAACAGAGAAAGATAAGGCATAACACTTATTATTGGATTCATTGAATACTGCTGATGGCATGTATAGATTTGGTTCTTTCATGATTATTATTGATTGGATATTCGCAAAGTGTTTATCATTGTAAAGGTTGCAGTTATAGTTTATGAATATAAATATTTTTTTATATACACATCTGACCTTTAAGGATGAAGGAAGTTACAGTATGAAGCTTACAATCCCACTGATTGAATAGTGGTAATGGCATGCATAGATTCGGTTCTTTCATGATTATTATATTAGTAATTGATGTGATTCTATTTGTAATACAATCTTATGATTGTTCTTCCTAATTAAGGGTTAAGCTAAGTGGTAGATAGATGTCTTTTAGGTTACTATAGTACTTGATAGCTAATGTATTAGATAATGAACATTACTTAGTAGAGATATTGTAGCTAGTGATGATTGATACGTGGCTATTAATGATGTCGAGTTTAATGTAGGTGAAAATTAATTGATATTGACTACTAAGTATATGATGTCGAATAGTTGATAAATGAGGATTAGTTGATAAACAATGGTAAGTTAATGAATGATGTTAGTTAATGAAGAATGTTTAGATGATAAATCATCGTTTGTTGACTACTAATGATTAATGTATATAGGATAATTAGTTGATAATCATGAATAGTGGGTAGATGGCAATTGTTTTCTAGTGATGAATCTTGACTAGATGTTAGGTATTGGCTATTTATTAATTAATGCTTAGCTGCTATTCTATGAATAAGGATTATGTGAAGGATAATATTTAGGCTAATAATTAGCAGTCATGTGATGACTAGCGAACTAGTGATTAAATAATGATAAGCATTGGTTAGCTAATAACGTGTAGTGGGGAAGTATTGAAAAGGTACATATTTTTATTATGGTATGATTATCACTATGATTATACTAACAAGCTTGTAGATTTTCCCTCTTTTTTCCACGTCTATAGCTCGTCCACCTATTATATGTCTATAAATATATGTGTATCGATGTTTATGATGTCTTGATACCCGGCAAGGATGAGGGTTCGGTGAAGATTTATTGATACCTGGAAAGATTGGAGGACACTGTGATGATATATTGATACCCAGCAAGGCCGAAGGATACTATGATGATATATTAATAGCCGCAAAGACAGAGAATAATGTGATGATATATTGATACCCGAAAAGGTTGGAGATTGTTTATGATGACAATGGACATGATGATGACAGTTATGAAAGAGATGCTTATGATGATAATATTGTGAAATTGATTATGTACTTTTCATTTATTCCTGCATGTGCATTGCCTATACCAGTATGCACCTGTATTTATCAATCAGTATGGGACGGTGGTATATATATGGGTGTTGAAAATGCCTTATAGTTTTGTATATTGATTGAAACATTTGAACCTGGGGCGGTGGGGGTATGCATAAGATTGGCTAGGTATTTGGTTGTTTGTAGTAGCCGGTTATTCATAATGTTATTAATATTGTTATTATCATTGTCATGATCATTGTTATGGCTAGCTTTTGACAGATTGGCCAATAATCTGGTATCGGGATTTGAGGTAGGTCTTCGAACTCTGTTATCTTATGATTGCATTATTATGCATGATTATTTCTTGTATAGCCATGTGGATTAGAAACCCTGAGTATGCTACTATTAAATTCTGATAGCATTTTAATCGGGTCTTAGAATTAGGATGTGATGATATAGGTCATGCTTTGAGATGACCTCATGTTTATATTTATATATATTTATATATATACACACACATATATATATATATGGCTATATGAAGCTCTGGTACTAACATATTCCCTTCATTCATTGTTCATATTGTATAGTCATTTCTTAGCCTCATCTATTATTATTTATATCTTTCTTTCACCCATTATTCATATATTGGCCTAGGATATACAGTATAGCATTTTCATAGATTGAATATAGCCTGAATAGGATAGTTTACCTTGATACTTCCTTAGTCTTATTAAGTTAGACTTTTGGAGATGAATAGGATAGTTTCTCCTTATTATCTCATTGACTTGTCATATGATTTTCGGACACTTGGGTGCATTTTTCATCCTGTTTACATACTGTATATATCTGTTCTATCTTTGTAGCTCAGTTGGCAGTTGCCTACTGAGTACCATTCATTTGGTGCTCACATTATACTTCTGCAGCCTACAGATCATAGTACAGGTTTTCGCAGTTGATGTGTGCATCGTCCAGAGCAGCTATGGCACAGAGACTTAGGGTGAGCTCCTGATGTTAGGAGTATTACTTATCTCTCTCTTATGTATTAGACTAGTCTCCATATTGTATTTTTAGATAATTTTTATTAGAGTATTTCTCCATGATATTTCACTTTTATACTCAAAATATGTTAGAAGTCCTTGTACTAATACCACCAGGTTTTGGAAATTTATTATGTATTAATATTCATCTTATTTATTCGGCATTCTTTTCCTTATATTGTTAAGTAGTCCATTACTGGCCGTTCTGCACTACGGGTTGGCTTACCTACTATGGGGGTTATGGAAGGCACCATCATGACCTGAGAAATTAGGTCGTGACATCGACCTGCACCCTGCTTGCAATATCTTAACTTTTTATTCTACCTCTCTCCTATCTCCACCTTCTTATTTTTGTTATCCTCATTCTTCTATATATAAACCACCATCCTGGAGATGTCCATTACATTATTCAACATAGAAGCCTTACGTTCCAGAAACAAATCATGGGATAGACCAGAACCAAACTATCTGATTTGGGACCTTATATTAGAAACCAGTTCTAGATCATAACGAGCCAACTACTGAAACTTTAGAGCATACTCCTTGACTCTCATCTTACCCTTCTTCGGATTAACAAACTCCTCTGCCTAGCTTCCCTCAACTCTTTAAGAAAGAAGTGATTAAGAAAATAACCTAAAAAGTTAACCCATGCTGCCTGTTTAGTATCATCACCTCTTGTCACTTTCCATTCCTCGTACAACTGGTAACCAGTATCTTTCAACTTATAAGCAGCAAACTCTACACCCTAAAAATCAGAAGCATGAATCACTTTAAAGATTTTCTCCATCTCATCACTAAACCCCGTAAATCCTCCTCAACGTTAGAGCCTGTGTAGGTTAGGGATTTAACCTCATTAAGTGGACAACTCGAGTGACCTCAGACGAATGAGTAGTAGAACTAACACGATCATATTGATGACAATGTGATACCACCAACTAAGTAAGCATATAAATAGACAAATGGAACTCCACATTAGAGATATCTCCCTGAGGCAGCTTATCATAATTATGACCATCCTGGGTAGGTTAAGATAGGATAGTAGGGATCAATAAAACCCCATATGCAGTGATACAATCAAGAGTAGGGAACTTATAAAGGGTATGCATTACATACACAGGATGATTCCCCTCCATATTCTCCTTAGGTGTAACAGAGGTTCTAGTAGAGTTTCTATGAACATCAAATCTTTAGGGAGACATGATTTGAAATGCGAGGAAGATAGCATTTAGATAAGTTTTATAAAACTAGACTCTATAGCCCGAAATAGAATACAAAAAAGGGAAACATTCCTAAATTCCTCGTAGACTCTCCCTATAATATATGGCATGCTACACACCTATAAAAGATACTCTACTCGACACAACTTTGTGGATACCAAAGAACTCTGAATCGGGCTCTGATACCAAGCTTTTCACGACCCACAGGGCCTATTCGTGAAGGGTATCTCAAGCCCACCATGGACTGGAGACCACCCCCTTAACCTAACCTTAAGAGAACAATAATCATAAAAATGAGTAGAGGTCAATCAACCCAATGATAATTGTAATAGGAATAGATAAATCAAATAATCGTTCAAAGAATTCAAATAACAATCCTCACACACTTGTCCATGGAAAAGTCTAAAACCAAAATAACATCTAAGTTGAGACGTGCCCTCGACTATAATCGAAAAGAATCTAAAAACACTATGACAATAAAGAAAGAATAATGAAATGAAAAGGCCTTCAAAAGGATGGTGGCTCACCATTTCACAGCAACTTAGAAGATGTGTTCAATGACCTAACGTTGCATAGTAGCAATAGAAAATCCTTCGTACCGTTCATCATGAAACAATATAGCATCCAGGTATGGTCAGTAGGATAAACACTTGATGTAACTTGGGGAACAAAAATAGTATAATGCAATTAACAAAATCCAGTTATAAACTATATGCAACTCATTTATAAATATATATAGGATGCCAGATAGGGACACGATCCATAAACATGATAATTTAAAGATTTAACCTAAATTCTGTAGCTTAATCCATCGTAAAGGCACCCATAGGCTATTTGGGTCCATCTACCCGTACTAGAATAGCACAAGTGCATGTTAGATTCATGAATCGAGGGAAAACTATAGACACCAAGGCAATATACATCCTAAAATACATATATCAAGTATGCACCAAGAACACAGTCATATGGATCCAGAACACTGGAAAAATATTTTCTCTAGTGTTTGTCCACACAGGGCTTACACCCTTATGGGGATCTACACAATTCTCTTTAAATCCAATTTCATACAATTTGTATATATACCAATCCATTAACCCAGGATCCATTCATTACGGCATTTACCCCTTTTTATCGTCATACCAATATTCTTGCAAGCCAAATTAATTATGCCAAACAAAATTGACAGAACTAAATTGGACTTCCAAGTTCCATTTAAAATCCAAACCAAGGCCACCAAGGCCATCCAAAACCATTTTATATCATTTATCCATTAATGCAATGCTTTAGGTTCAAAAACAATTTAAACCATGCAATTTTCCATATTCAAAATCAAGTCTACAAAGTGGGTTGAGGTCAATACAATTATCAATCAAAAAGTTCAATTAACATAGGGAAAGCCTTGTCCCCTATTCCAACCATTTATTCCAGGCACCAATTAAGTCCTAAAAATATAAATTTAATGCATTATTAAATTATTTAGAACATAGGATAATTAATTCAATAAGTAACAACCAAAACCCCTCAGCCCAATTTCAAAACCCATAATTAAATAACATAAAAATCCATTCAATTAATGACACAATGTAAAATTAAAGTTAGGGAAAGAGAAACATGCTTGAACTACAAAAGAAATTGAAAAAAATTCGAAGTTTGGAGCTAATTTTTTGGTTTAAGTGTTAAAGAGGAAGAGAATGGTCTTTGATCCTTAAAAGTGATAAGAAGGTAAGTTTTGTGTTTGAAGTTTGTACAAGGGGTAAAGTGACCAAAATTCCCTCACCCCAAGTGAATATTTTTTTGATGAATTTAAAATAGTGGCATGGAACACCTATATTATGTTGGTTAACATCCATGACACGACTTTATCGAAAAGGTTTACTGTCTCAGGGTCCCAAATTAACCTCGAACCCTTTTCAAAAAAATATACAAATTTCCCAAAACACCCTTTTAACATCCTATAACTATAAATCAAGTCAAAAATCGACATTATGCATGTGGGAGGTTCAAAAATAAAATGATAAGATTCTTAAGGGGTCTTACAAATATGTCTAACTCATGAATTGCATTTTTATTTACATCCTCACATAGCTCTAGTGTACTCTTCTAAATAGTTATCACATCGGTAAAAGTATGATCAAGTGTTGACTCCTTAAATTTTAGCTCCTCAATTAGGCTTATAAGATTTTTTTTTAGCCACACACAACACATAACTTAATTGTTAGGTGTTACAGGAATCAACATTTGCATTTAATTCTCCTTTTAAGTTGAGAATATCTAAGCCAAACCTTTCAAACTTTTTATTAAACTACTCTTTTTCTTTTGCGAGGAGTATCAACGTGTCTATCAGCTTATCATTGTGATCCCACAATATATCTATTATGATCTAGTAATAATGCTCAATATCAAAAGGATAAGGATCAATAAATAAGGTGTCATCATCATTCCACAGTTCCTCTAGTAAATATGTCATATCTAGAAGAGTAAAAAATATAAAAAATAAAACCGAAACTTCAACAATTTCAATCGATCAATCCACAATCATATGCCTCAAAAATGGTGCCAAAATTTTGATGTTGACCAAAACTACACCTCTAAAAAGTATAAAGGGGTTGATGTCAAAATATAGTAACCCAACTAGGTTGGGGTTGAACCGATAGAGAATAGTCTAGAACTATCTCTCGAACTTGATGAAATAGTTGGGCAGTGCAGAAAAGTAAATGGAGAAATTTGTAGTTACCGGTAAAAGTTACAAGATTTGAATGTTTTTTGTAACAAATAGTTTGAAGTGAATACTAGGCTTGTGTTCCCCCTGGCTTCTTACTCCATAGGTTTATCATGCTCACTTCAACTAGCTCACTTATATGTGGGTAAAATCTAACAAGTTATGTCTCACCAATAGCCTCTCAACACTCTTTGGTGAACCTCACTCATCTTTTCCCTATTAGGGTGTCAAATTACTAACCCTAGTCTTGGATCCCAGTTTAACAATCCCCTCTTGGTCTCAAGTTATTAGACGAGGGTTTATATTATCAAATCTCTATTATAATCTTCTTTTCCCAACCTCTACCCCTTTATGGTATTAGTATTGAATACATATAGGTCCTTAATGCTAGCAATCGTTAAGAGATCAATTAGAGCGAAGAAAAACACAATACATGCAACAGTAATGATTTCAAAGGATTTCCCACTTCCTTTACTTTGTTCGTCCTCCAGGGTTCCAATAACCTTAGCTAAGGGAATTACCCGCTGATAGTTTTGAAACAATCCATGAAATTCATAATTTAAAGCATAGAATCAATCTCAAAACAACATACGAAGAAAACGCAAAGTTTCAAATCAATAATTACCAAAATATACAAGAACATAAGAATCCTAAGATCCAAAGTAAATCTTTGAATAAAAATATATTTGTGAATAATAAGAGTGTGTAAACTAACTAAAAAATGTCAAAATATTATTTATAGATTACAAGAAAAACCTAGCAAACCTTTCAAAAACAAAAGAGGAAAATTGGAGTCGGTGGCCATATATGGTGCCACTTATGGGCAATAGGTGGCCCCATGAAGGAGAAAGGGACTTAAAAACATCTATAAGATCTCTAAACTCTAAACTTCTGGCACTTATTCAGCAACCTACGAGTTGCAGTTGGTACCTATGGGTCATAAGTGCCCTATCATAGGTAGCAGGGTTAAAATCTCAGCTTCTGAATCTCTAAAACTCAACTCTCTAATACATATTATAGAACCTATACCATGAAGGTAGTACCTACGGGTCGTAGGTGGTTGAAAACTTTAGTTTTCTTTTCTTTTCTCTTGTTTAGCTCCCAAAACCAAGTTTCCTATAAGACACAACAAAAAACACATCATATATATCAAAACAACCTAAGTAACTACATATTTTCGTAGTTGTAAGCGTTAAAAATTCTATGAAATCATCAAACATCAATTCATCATGAGGTCCTCAAAGGACAAGCAATGTATGCTCAAACGTTGAGCACAAATAGTGCATAAATTGGGGCCCAAATCAGCCCCTAAGTTCTAAGAATTTTAACACATAATTTCTAGGAATTTACAATGAAAAAGGATTTTATTTAACAGGGAAAATAATGGGAAATGACAAAGAAATGTTACGCCAACTTACCTTAGTTTCAATAAATGATTCCCCACACTTCCCACGCTCTAAGCTCTCAAAAGAAAAGTAGAGGAAAATAGTTGAGAAAATAAGGATAAATTTGGGTGAAGAAGTCGGATTTAAAAATACCCTACAGCTAAAGTAGCTACTTGTCCTCTTAAGTGGCTATCACATTAGCCGCACAAGTCCACTAAAGCAGACAGGCAATGAAATATAGGCAGCGCTAAAGTGGTCTTTTGGCCGCTAAAGTTATGTCCTCTTAAGCGGACCTTGAATGCTAAAGCGAACCTCAGCTAAATGACCAAGGCCGCTAAAGTTACTTAGGGTCACTAAAGTGACTACCACTTAACTGGATCTTTGACCTCTTAAGCGATCAAACCAGATATTAGGCACTAGATTTTCTATGTCCAAAATGTTCTTCGATCAGGTGCTGTAAATACATCCAAAACCCCGTATATGCAAATGAACTATGCTAACATACCAAATTTAACATTATGGACTCAATGAAAGCATAAGAACTTTAATCTTAGATCATTTACACTACATGTAGGGTCGACCAAATAGCCCAAAATGAGTCTAGAAGCCTTGGGACCTTAATCAAGGGTCCCCTAACCTAAAATCAATGTTCCAAAGATAATGTTGTTATTAGAGTTCTCATCCGAGGTCATTAACTAAGATTCTTGGTCTGAGTCCAAATTTTTAATAGCGAAAGCTCCAAAACATAGAAATAAGCCTAAAACCCAAATGAAATTCCTAATAACCGAACCAACAATTCTGAAAAGTCATAAATGACTTTTACCCACTATTGGACAGCTCAAAATATCATAAATGCATATAAATCGAGGAAATTACCTAGAGAGTCATTACAAAATCTGCTACTAAAAGGACTTTTATCTGCAAAAGTTAATGGAAAGAAGGAGCATAAAAGCTCGAAAGGATGAGGTACTGAGCTCACATTCTCTGAGCAAGACTTTCCTGATAACCTTTATGGAGAAATAATTTTTTACAAAATCTTGCTATAGGTATCCCTTTTCAACCAACTCTCATACGTTACTCTTCAAATAGCTAAAATTCAACCTCAACAAGCAACTAACCTCCAACTAAATCAAAAATGGCAAATACACGAAAATACAACATGTTGCGTACTAATATCCAATTGATATGAGCATACCCAAGAGAAAAGTCAATCAAGCCAATGGCAATCCAAGGCATGGATCAGGCAACCAACTCTAATAGCCAAATCTAACATTCTTTTGCCTTTCTAAACAAGATAAAAACTCCAAAACATGGAAAAAGCTATTCCTGTCATGTCTACAAAATCTGATCACACTGATCTTGAATAACTAAAGATGGTCCACCCAAAATTCATGATGGGAAGCATTCGACTAAGTCCATAAGTTTATACATGGAGTCATAAATGGAGATGGCCAAAAGCTGCGACCTTCTGCCAAGGCTACAACTAGTCTGGATGACCCTCAAAGCTGTTAGCCAAGAATGCAAAGCACAACTCTTGAAACCAAATGATCTTCTCCAAAATGTCCTACTAACTAAGGATGAAATAATGTCAAGCCCAACTTGAGTACCCTACTTATACTGGGTAGACAATCGCAATATCTTTGTCAAAATTAAGAACTAAGGCCAACACTAGAAGAACCATAATCAAGTGCCAATGGGCTAGCATCCAAACATCAATCAACCACAATCTACCTATACTAAAGAAGATGAGATAGGTAGATAAAGAGTAGGATTTTCAAGCCCACAATAAAATAAATCTAGTAAAATAGGGTCGCAATCGAGATAATCAACCTGTAGCTATAACATTATCATCAAAGTTGAACTACTTAATCCCAACTATGCAAACCATTCCTGTAGATGAGTAAGCATCCATTCTTCAAAATCTTTAATAACCTTCAGGTTGCCATTCCAAATCATCAAAATCTAAAAATGAAGCTAGCAAGTCTGAGCTAAGGCCAAATATCCAAACGGACCTTACTATCATAAATCAAGCATATTCTTCAATGGTCCGTACAAGAACTAAAAGTGGAATATTGTCAGAAAACATAACCAAAACTAGGGCACACCACTAGATGAAGACATAATAGTCAGCTCCATATCTATTGAAGGCAAAAAGCATCAAGGAATAACCAAGAACTCACTAAGACTACAAACAATGCTAGTGATGACCAAAACTCAAACAACTACAAAAAAAAACAAATTTATCCTAAACTTGGTCAACGTGAAGCTCAATTTGTGTGAACGAATACCTATAGGTGTATATCATCAAGGATAAGCACTCCACAAAGTCACATTAGGCAATAAGAATACAAAAAAAAGAGAAGTCTTCAATACCACCCATAAAAAATAACTTGGCCAATTAAAACATAAGTCACATCGCAAAGGAATAACATACCAATATCAACACAAATGCAAAGGTCTAGAACACTATCGAAAAATGAACCAAGAAAATCAAGATTGTAAATTTCCAATTGACAAAATTAAGAAGTGGCTATAGAAAAGAATCACTCATCTATATACACTTTAACTCATTAGACCAAGAACTACACCACAGAGAGAACATAGTATTCAACTCTACAACTATACTAAGATCAAAGTTATCACTAGGGGAAGAACCCAACAAACAAAAAATGGCAAGCCTTAGACCTTACAGCATCAACATTAAAACTATTATTGTTGGGCTATAAACTAGCCTAATCAGAAAAATGGAACCTAAATTGGTCAACCTCAAAAATGGGCTATAGAGAAGGATAGAGAATGCTAAAATCTTGGCAAACCAGAAGGCAAGTCCTTGAAGCTCAAACTTAGGAACAGGCAATATAACAAAATTACCAAATCTAGAACTATAACAAGACCAAGGAAATCCAACCTACCTTTACTTTCATAGCCCACTCAATAACTAATAAAACATCACTAACAGAATAGGGAAATTACCATGCTCACCTTGCTAAAATATAGAAAACCATCCAGACAAGCAAGGCTCCTAGTCCAAAAAATAAGAATTATGAGAAAGGGAATTCTAACTAGATAATGCTAGTCTAGTCATCTATCAAGTAAGGATCAATCATGTAAAAACAATAATAATAAAAATAACAATTATAAAAATAACAATATAAGTGGTACCAAAATGAAAGTTAATAACAAGTACCACTATAGGTCCATAAGAAAGCCAATACGCCACGATAAATGGGACTCAAACCCTAATGCTATGCCCTTAGGGAAATATTAATAATGATCCAATTTATCTGCTACTAAAATAAATTATATATGGGGGTTGTCACATAATCAAGAAGTCTACACCAAGGCACATAATCATTGATAGTTATGAAAACCCTAATTCAAATCAAATAGACGGCAAAGACATAAAATAAGAAATGCACCTATCATGACAAAAATCCAAAATCAAAAGCCTAATAATCCTGAGGAAATGCAAATTTGAGTTAGTCTAAACTCAGATTAAGCGTCTAAATCAACAACTCAGGTACTAAGCCCACTACCTCAAACTGAAGGTGCCACAACACTATAAGACTGATTTGGATGAGTTAAATAACTAATAATCCCATGTTTGTCCACATTATAGTTTAATGATAGGTCTCTTTATAGTCATAACAAACCCCTGAAGACCTAACCTGGTGAGAAATATGAGATGATCCCAATTGGCCGACCAATAAACGTCGGGGACACTCCTTACTAAAATGACCATCCTCCTCACAATCATAACATACCTCAAGAGATATAGGCTGGTGAGAAATATACGTTAATCCTTTCTAAACATCTAACTCATATCTGAGGCACTCTCTATACTAGTGGCCAATCACACTAGAACCAAAATAATGTCTTTAAATATTTTGAGGTACTACATCCACTGATCCAAAATAACATCCATCGCCTAAGGATCCACATTGAGTACTGTACAAGGTGCAATAAGAACACTACCCATTGTGAACACCATGACTGATCTAAATCCATGTATAATTTAAAAAACTATAAGTGAGGAACTGGCAAGCTACAAATATAGCAAATCCCAGCCAGGAGGATCCCTACTCTCATATGGATTACCAATTACACTATACCGGTGACATGGCCTCTTATTCCCACCTCCATATATCTAATACATGCTTTTATATGGTCTTCGCGTGATCCACAAGCTTAGAAAAAAAAGACCCAACTGATATCAAATGCTTTGATGCCAAATAAAGTAGAAATATTAATCCTAAAATAAATACCCATGCCATCTCATGTGTTGAGGATATAGTACTGGAGTATATTTGTCCCACTCAAGAAACCCAATATCATTCTCTAAAACTAATAAGGAACCCTTATGAACACTAATAAACCTAACTCTAGCCCAAGAACTACTTAATGTACCAGATTTAATATCTGCCTGTAAGGTATATGCAAAAATTCTTAGAATTCCAAATGTTGAATCTTGGAAGGCTAAAGTAGTCACAGACTCTACTAGAGCCTAGTCTGACCCTAAATCCTCTAGCTGACACTAAAGTCTTCAATATTAATCTTTGACTCCATAATCTAATACTGAGTATAAACTCTAGTGACACGTGTTAAAGTTCTATCTATATCTATCAATAATCTCATGATTTGAGGTGAATTTATGCACCTTAGCATTGTTATTGTAACTTATTTAATCTTATTTTGAGGACTAATTATGTGCTTAATAAGTGAATAATGATATAAATAAGAATGTAAGTATTAAAGTACTTGATCATAATGTTTAAGGTGTATGTCAAACAAATTTGTACTGAAATTGTTCACTTAGAGTTCAAGTGAGAAAACTAGTGTTTCTAGCTTGAGCTAGGTGTTGTTCTAGTTGGTCTTTATAGATTCTAGTGAGTGTAATGAGTTCTGGAGGTTATTATTATATAATAATATATGGAAAAACTTGTTTATAGTGTTCAAGATACAATTAAATAAATCCAAGCGTCAAACAATAAGTTAAAAGATCAAATAGGTCTAGTTCATTATCTTTAATGTTGTGCCATTTTGAGCTCGAATACGGGGTGTTTGATTTTATAGGATGCTTGTTAAGTTGATTTTGATGATATTTGGATGATAAAAAAGATGTAAATCAAGTGAAAAAAAACACCCCAAGGCTTGGGATAGAAGGATATGGATATGGCTTACAAGATAACTTTCCAGTATGACACAACAATAAAGGTGCGTCGTACACCCTAGTCCCTGGGAATAAGAGGTGTGTCCTACACCATAGTCCCTGGGAATAATAGGTGCATCTCACACCATAGTCCCTAGGAATAAAAAGGTGGTGTAAACCCTATTCCTATAGAATAAGAGAGGCAACACGGACCCCAACCCAAAAATGGTGAAATTGTCCTCCTATAAATAGGACACTTGAACTTGATGAAGGACTCCTTGGACGAATTTGAAACATGGATAGGGGCTGGAAAACACTTCTATTAGGGTGTTTCTTATTTAATTTAGTTTCTTTATAGATTTTATCTTGTATTCATCTATGGTGATTATGACTATGTCCGTGAGTGGTTAAAATCCCCTTTTTTAGAGGTTAAAGCGAAGAACATGATTACTATTATTTGAATTGATTTGATTTTGATTGCTTCTCATATTTGGTTGTTTATTTATCATTTTTATAACTATATAAAGGGGTAGATAACCTTAAAATACATCTATTTTCGTCTTGTAAGATCAAGAGGAGGAACAAGAGGATAGAATATGGGGATAAATAGAGTAGGATTTTAAGCTTCTATAGAATGAAGATAGTAATTTGAATATAGGATAGAGATATACCTATGTGACCTATTTTGTTTACTTAATCTTAGTTTATAACACAAATACTCTATAGTATTTTTGCACCAATTAAATATTAACTATTAACTAGAATTGAATTGTTTTTAAAACAAGTCCCTGAGGATCGATACTTGGCTTACAAAGGGCCACTTTACTTCTTGGTGAGACCACGTACACTTACGTGTGTGCCTAGGCATAATAACTCATGTCTTTTATTTGGGAAATAATGGAGTCATAAGAAGTACTAGAGCTTCAATTGACTATGGACACACGACAAGGAGAAAAGAATCAAATTTTATAAAAATACCCTATAGCCTCCTAAAGATTAGATACAGATGTATCCACACTAATTCGCAGAACACTAGTAGAAACTAAGCTCTTGTTCCATCACACATTGACCCAGAGTGTAGGGAGTTTGGGCATGGCCCCAGCGAATAGAAAAGCGATTTTTTGCCCAAAACAAAAGGTTCCAGTAGAACAAGACTTAACAGCTCCCGAAATAGGTGTTAGGGTCGATCAAGACCTAAATTAGGAGTAGCCTAGTCTCTAATATCAATTAGTCATGACCCAATTTTGAAGGTGATGATGGCACCTACTATACCCCACCAGCTGGAAAGATAACCTGTAGTCTAAAATAGCTAGTAATGAACTATCACAAGATATGAAAGAGAATAGCCAAAAAATATAACAAAAGGGATAATATATATATGCACACAAAGCAACCCCAAGACACAAAGAAGTTATTATAGATGTACTATAGAAAGATAGAACTTTTGACTTATATAACTATAAAAATTTGCAAGTTTCTTAGGTTATGTTGTAAAATATAATGTGTTTTTGGTATGTTTTGTAGTAAACTAGGTTTTGGATGTAAAGTTCATGAAAAAGATGAAAACAATATGTTTTTGGTTACTTTTGTGATCAATAATGGGTGTTCGTGACACATTCCAGATTGTTCATGATGAAAACATGTGCAGAAATTGAAAAATAACTAAAAAAAGTTTTTTGGCATGTACCTAGGTCAATATGTGGATCGCATGTAGAACATTTAGATAGCATATAGTCATATCATGTGTCAGAAGTCCAAAATCCCAAGTGCAGAGCTACAAGAATTTTTTGTCTGAGCACATGCGGTGGCCACATGCGCCCTGCCTCAGGCTGCATGTGTGACATGCTCCCAAGGCCAGGATGCATATGGAGACAACATGTATTCACTGACCCTTTTTTGTCTTTTTTTATTTGGGCTTTAGCTTTAGGGTTTACTTATGTTCTATAAATACCCCTTATGTGTTTTTAATAGAAGTTACACACTCTTGATACTCACAAACATATTTTGATTCTGAGATTTGATTTTAGCCTTAGAATTCTCTTGTATTAATTTAGGTTGATTAATTTAGTTATGGTTTTGGGTATTTACTTCTTATTATTTTGATCTCATCCTATGCCTTCAATCATGAATGTTGTTGATTACTTCACAAGCATGGGCAACTAAACCCCTTAGCTAGGGCTGTGGAAACCCTAGCGGATTATTTTTTCTTACTCCAAAAGAGGAGTAGTGACTAGGAAAAGATAATGACAAGAGTAATTTGAAATTTAGCTTTCGATCCACACTACTAGGTATAATCTATGTAAGACGGTTATGTTTCATCTAATTACTAGAGACTAAAAAGGTAATAGTAAGAAAAGGGTTAGTGAGGTGACATCCTAAGAATCAAAAGTTAAATGGTGTAATCAATAAGGGTGTAATCAATCAGCTCGTCTAAAAGACTGTTGATGGTACATAACTTATCAATTAAGCATGCAAGCTATCGGGTTTCTTCAAAAAAGCATGATAAGCCAAAGAAGTTTAGAAGATAGGGGGAACGCAATCCTAGTGTGCACCTAAAACTAATTACAACCGAAGTCGATATTTTCCACTTGTTTGATATTGGTACTCAAAACCCCCAATCTACTTTTCATGTTCTGCCCGTTGGTTACAATAGTTGAGATCCATGATTCCATGTAATCCCTTGGGATTTGACCCCAACCTTTGTTGGTTTACTATATTTGGCAGCTACCTCATCATCTACAAAGCGGAGGTGTAGCGTGGGCATCACCAAATTTTAGCACTGTTGTTGGAGAATAGGGTGTTGATTAGTGCTTTTAAGCTATTATAGTTTTCAAGGTTTTATTTTTATTTTTATTCTTAGTTGGGTATACATAATTTTATCCCTAACACATGGAGTAGGGGCAATCCCTTATTCCCATTAAATCTAAATCCATAGATAATCCTACAAACACCTAGTAAAATGGTGAAACACAAAGGAGATGATATTCCTGAAAGGGGTTCAAGATGATGTGCCTCCCACCCCTCCCAAAGGAGTACAAGATATTATTTATCTACATACTAGTGATATTTTAGCGCAAGATAAAAATGAGAGGAGGGTAATATAAGAATCTCAATGCATAGCTTGGGAGGCAAAGTTAGCTGAGCAGAGATAGACTACAAACTGCTAAGTAGGACTTAGTGGTAATCAGAATAGATTTAGAGGAGATTGTCCTCAAGTTATCCCAACATATCTATATGTACAATCGTATGAGAATGATCAAGAAGATCTGGGATACGTTGGGCCGATAGAGACTAGAACCATTATTCTTCCTATTTTACCCCCAGGCATTAAGTTTGACATAACGAGCGCAATAATCCAGCTCTTCAATCTAAAAGGTATATTTGTGGGTTTACCTACAAATGATGCAAACATAAACCTCTTAAATTTCGTTGGGATCAACAGTTCATACACAAATCCAGGGATGAATCAAGAAGTGCTTTGACTAAGGTTGTTCCCCTTCTCACTTACAGAAGAAACATCTTTATGGTTAGGGGAACTGCCAAGAGGAACTATCACTATATGGAATGAGTTGCACAGGATATTCTTGAACTAGTTCTTTCCTCCATCCAGGATGTTGTAGCTTAAGGAAGATATCTATAATTTCAGGTAGCTGCAGTCATAATCTATGTATGAGGCATGGTTTATGTTTAATAAGAAGATGAGTATGGTGCGCAACATTGGATATCAGGGACATGCTTATTGGAGATATCTTACTGAGCCTTGACCATAAGTTCTAGAGCCATATAAAACACCATCTCTGGAGGGAATTTTATAAGACTATGCTGGAAGGCAACTTTAGAGATGCTAGATCAGATCTTACTCACTAACGAACGGTGGAAAACTCAAGAGGCTGGGAAGGGATTTGGCACATATGCTATTGGTGCCTCTTACGATCAGAAAGTAGTTGATGCTTTAGTAGCATAAGAGATTGCACTACTAAGAACTGATCTTGGCTTACTAGTAAGGAAATTTGTTAAAGCAAGTTTTGAGAAAGTGAATACAGTAGGAGAACAGGTTTCAGCTTCCAAAGCTTTCGAAGTAGAATTAGAGGAGGAAGTAAACTATCTAGATCATTAGTTGGTGGGATTTCAAGCATATGGGAAAGGGAATTAAGGTCGAAAATACTATGACAGATACAAAGACCATAGTAGAGTGTGAAAAGGTAATTGTAGGAAGAAGGATGACTATAGAGAGAAGGGAGATCGGTACATTCAACCTGGGAAAAGAGATGTAGAATCAAGTATCGTGACATTAAAACAAGTGTTTCATGAGAGGAAACCAATGAGATTTTGGGTGAAGTTTGAGTAACCAACACAGCCACATAGTGCTGCGGCATTAAATCAAGCACTAAGTTGGAGGAAACCTACTATTTTAGTGTTCTTTATTTTGTTGTTTTTCTTTTGTAGGTTTATAGCGCATGGGCTTGCACAAAATATAGTAAAATTGTTACATTCATCAATTTCCAGGTAAGGGGACTATGTGACCCACCCATCATGGTCATGAGTCCCACACGGGCCAAGTAAGTTAAGAATAATTGAAAAAGTGAATTTTTGAGGATGAGAATGGAAATTTGTGGACTTTGGTACATAATAATACTTTTTGGGCCATAAACTCAAGTTGCGGGACCATAAGTATCTTGGAATACAACAAAATACAAAGTACAGAATGCAGGAAAGTGGGCGAAAAATTTTGACTCACATGCACCCTACAACACATGTTGGCGACATGTGGCACATGCACCCCATGGCTGGCCGCATGTGATAAATTCATGTGGGTGTCAAAATTACTTTACATATAGGAAAAAATTTTAATTAAAATTTCAGTCCCACCAATGCAAAATTATGATCTAAATCAAACCCTCATCCTTATTTAATGATCTTTTGCCTTATTCTAACTCATTCAAATCCTCAAAATCCTACTTTTCTCTTAAAATTCAAACTTTCCTCTTAAATAATAAACTAATAATGCACTTAAAGAAAGGATAAATTGAAACTTTTTTGAGGTACCAACTTGTCCCAAACACTAAAACCAAGTTCCAACTTAGTGTTTGCTCGATTTCTTCATTGTTCACTTTTGGATTTTCATAAAAGAGGTAAATTTCTCGGCTTCTAATGGTTATATATTGATTTATTTATTAAAAAAACAAGTTGATATTCATATTCCCATGAACAATATATAAAATATATCTTGATTGTATGTAGGAGCCTTGAATTAGCCTAAAATCTTAATGTAGGGCCTTGTTTTGAATTAAATTCTAAGATTATCCCCCAACTGGAGGTTGAACTTGCATGAGTAGAGTAATCCCAAAGGTTGAGCATGTTAGTTTGCTTTAAAAGTTATGAGTCTTTGTATGTGTGTATAAATCGGACTTGTTTAGACTTCAAAAAAGTTATAGGGGTGTGAAAATTGAGGAAAAATTTAAACTTTTCGAATTTTGAGTTTTTCTTCAACTTTTGCAATCCCTTATTTTTGTTGGAAACTAACGACTAGTTTTTCAGGTACATATGGTACCAAAAGTTTCTAAGAATAATAAAACTAAGAAATTAAGGAGATATGATGAGTCCCTGAATCCCAGTGGTTTGGTGGAAGAGTACCCGATTGCACAACTTTGAGATGTTGTAGATAGGGTGACACGTAGAGTTACTAGTAGCCAATTGCTCTAGGTATATGATAATATTTTATTGGGCATTATGGTACAACCATTACCTAATCAGTCATGGTGGGGTAAACAGTTAGCCTTTACTCAAACTAGGTCTCAGACTGAGGTTGCATAGATTGTCCAGGTTGCACATGCATGTGTATCTCCGCCGAGGATAAAACTATCATGGAGATCACCTATATATTCTCCTTTGTTGAGTGATCATGATGATGAGGATATGATAGATTCTAAGTCAGACCCAAAGAGTAGCTCAGGACCCTCAGTCTGAAGAGGGGTCCCAAGATTCATCCGAGGATGTAGAGCAAGAGAAGTCATTAGTGGTACCCTAGTTTGAGGAGGGTACTGTCATTCATACATAGCAATTAAATGTACCCTAGTCTAAGTATGGTGAAAATAAGGCTTCCCATGAGGCACCAGCACAGCAGGGACAGAGTCCTAAACCTACGCATGCCTCAGAGGTACCTTTTTAGAAGTAAAACCTGAGGTGGTATGTAGAGGGGATGCGGGAGATATTTGATATAGAAAATTGCATTTTGAAGGTCGAAAGTCCCAAGAGGCTTATTTATGAGGAGTGTAGGACTAATCTATCTAGGATTAGTAGAGTACCATAGTTATAAGCTTGCTTTGATCTTTATTGGTGATGCCCAAGCTACATATTCAATCGAAATATAATACAGTCACTATCAAATATAGTAACCGAACAAAGGTTGGGGTCGATTCCCAAAGGAATATGTAGAATCGTGGCTCTCTACTATTGTAATCAATGGGAAGAACTGGACAAGTAAATGGGTATTTTGAATAGCAATATCGAACACGTGGCGAATATCTACTTCAATTGTAATGATTCATAGGTGAACGCTAGGATTGTGTTCTCCATGGCTGCTTAACTTTATAGGCTTATCATGCTTTGTTGGACCAACCCTATACCTTGTATGCAGAATTGATAAGTTATGTACATTCTATAGTCTTTTGGATGACCGAAAGGATTTCACCCTTAACCTTTTGAGTGTCAGGATGTCGCCTTACTAATGCTTATCTTTATTCCAGTTAACTAATACCTTTTGGGTCTCTCTTTATTAGATTAAATCTAAGCATCTTTCTTTAGATAAAACCTAGTAGTGTGAATCGATAGTTAAACTTCAAATAACTATTGTCATTATCTTTTTCTAGTCACTACTCCTCTTTTGTAGTAAGTAGCAATAATCTAAGATGGATCCTAGCATGTGAGCCAGTTAAGAAAACTATTAACATAAAGATAATGCAATGCATTAATGGGTATCAATTCAGAACAACTATAGCATTTCCCGTACTTCATCAATCCGTCAGGGTTTCAACTACCCTAGCTAAGGTCGTATAGCTCCCCATGCTTGTGACATAATCAACAATATCCATGATTCAAAGAATAAGATTAAATCACAATAATAACAAGTAAAACCCAAAAACCATAACTGAATTAATCAACTAAAATCAATACATGAGAATTCCAATACCAAAATTAAATCTCCAAATAAGAATATATTTGTATCTATCAAGAGTGCGTAACTACTACTAAAAACACATAAGGGGGTATTTATAGTAAATATGGAAAACCTAAAACCAAAGTCCAATCAAAAAAGGAGAAAAAAAGGTCGGTGGCTACATGTGGTCTCCATATACAGCCTGACCTTGAGCGCATGTAGCACATACGGCCTGAGGTTGCGCGTATATTGTAACCGCATATGCCCGAACCAAAATTTCCTATAGGTTAACCCATGAGATTTTTTACTTCTAACACATGCAGTCCATGTGTACTACATATGGTATGCATGTTGACTTAGCAAGTGTCACAAGTTAATTTTTCAACTCTTCTTCAATTTTAGCACATGCTTTGGTCAAGAACAATCCAGAAAGTGTCTCGAACATCCATAATTGATCACATAAGTAGATAGAAACATGTTTTTTCATCTTCATCATAAAATTTTAATCCAAAACATGATTTCCTATAAAACATACCCAAAATATATTATATCTAATAAAACAACCTTAGAAACTTGCATATTTTCCCTATTTTAAGTGTCAAAGTATTATATTTCTATAGCACATCAGTTATCAGTTGGATTAGATGGCTATACAACTCGGTTATTATAGCCTAGGTATGGTACATGAGTTTTATACATCATACCATAGAACAATATTTCTTCCTATGCACAGATCTTTAGGCCTAATGAGATACATGGAGCAGCGATAGCTTGATCAGACCCTTGTGAGAGGAGCCAGGGTTGATCTTTGACTAGATTCTATCCGCTGGATCAATTTTAGTCCATATTATATCTTTCTCGCATCTAGAGTAGATTGTGACTACAGACTGAGAGTCACACATGATAGATACATTATGTGGAAGGCTGTACATAAATAAGAAAGAGTTGAGATATCTAGGTGCATAACCAACTATATTTCACCTTTGGGTGATTATACCAAATGGATCAAAGTCCATGGTGTGATAAAAAGGGTTCGTTGACCTTTGATGCCATGTTTCGGTGGTTGCTTATTTGATATTAACTATTCCCTACTGCTTCAAATAATATGTTGACTTGGGAGGGAGAAGCCCTAGTTTCTAGTATAATAGAAAGATATGCTATTGATTTTGCATCCATCTTTCAACATGAGTCCATGATAGAGAATTTGGGAAGATAATAAATTTTCCATTTCCTTGCCTAATTCAGATATTATGTAACGTGGATGGTGTACCTGAGATACCAAGAATAGATATAAGATTATATATTATGGCCACTGCACAGATGAAGAGTATGAAGGTTCTAACACATATGATCCTTCTCATGAGACTAGGGAGCCGACTACAGTACCACCGAACAAGAGTGAGGGTCCATTAGTTTCTACAAAGCCCGGTGATATAGATAGAGGCAATGCAAGAGTTAGTATTGATCTTTGATAGGGAATTAGATTCAAGCCCAAGATTTGAGTACTCAAGGTGAGGGGACACCATCCATTTCTTTATTAGCCCCGACTTTAACCTCAGAGTTGGTTGGAGTATCTTTAGATCCTACAAGCCTATCTACCACCGCTCCTACTATAGGTATAATTACTATATACTGAGAGTTCTTGTCGAGCTTAGTAGATAGTCAGAGGGCCATTGATGCACGATTGTGGGTTATTGAGACTGATATGACTACTCTATATGAGCAGATACATTTAGGGCTTTGGACTAGATTTCAGATGGAAGAGGCTACATAGGAGGCCGCACAGAGAGCTATTCTATTTAATCTATATATTAATCTATAGGCATGTCTTGACAAGTTTGAGAGATAGGTTACAACCTAATTTAAAGAGATAGCAGCGATGGATCTTGTCTAAATGAGGGAGAAGATGGATATATTATGAGTAGAGGTACGTTCTCTCATAGAAACCACTCTTTCATTCATACCCCTAATGGTGTAAATATCAGCTTCGTACTCACCAAATATTTTGATTTCTTTGTGGAGGATGATAAGGAGGTTTTGGTAGTTAGGGCTAAGAAAGGTCATGTTGGAGACTTGAATCATCCAAATATGTCATATGACTAAGACCTTAAAAGGGTCAGACATGATTTGATTGATTTTTTTATTGTTAATAGGCAGAGGAGTGCAGTGATAGCAGTGGGTGCATATTCTAATATAGCACCACCACCACCATTTCCTCTACCAAATAATATGCCCCTATCTAAGGATGCTCATAACACAGACACTTAGTGCATCCTTTGTTTGTCCTCATTCACTTAGTGTTTTATATTATTCATACATTGGGGATAGTGCAAAATTTTTTGTTTAGGGTCAGGTATACCATAGCTTCCATGGGCTTTTGTTTCCATGCTTTATTTTCTATCGGTCAGGGTATGGTTGTAGAATTGGCATATCTATATTAACATTTATGTCGTATTGTGTAGTGTTTTGTATTGTATAGGGTTTTCAGTCATTATGAGGTTTTTAAGTATTTACAGTAGTTATCAAAATTTTTATGGATTTTTGTGAATAATGATCCTCCTCTAAAATATGTGTTCTAGAATTGTGTGAATGTATATATGTGTGAACATTGTGGATCTTGTTATGCCATTAGAATTACAGACATGGTAACCGCTTGCAAGCAATTGCATGAATCTGATAAGTATTAGCTTGTGATATTGACTATGTGCCATATATGTGTGAGATGCAACTCAGTTCCCTTTATGTGTCGAATTTAAAGCTTGTCTGGTAAGTCTTGCCTAGGATGTAGGATAGTTGATTATGAAAGTATCATACGTTGTTTTTTTACCTTATTCAACTCTTAACCTAAATAACCTTCCCTATGTGAAATAGCATCCCTTGATCCCTATTTTGAGACTTACAGGCTATTCTTCTTGTCACACCTTTCATCTTTCTATTTATATTATAATGAACCTATTTTGTCCCAGGTCCTCCTTGGACATTATGCACCTTAATTCAGACATATCGCCTATGTTAAGGGTGGATATCATGGGGGTATTAGTGTGAAGTGGATATGTAGATGGGTAAAATAAGAGAAAAAGTTAGTAGGGCTAGGTGTGGTAGAAAAGAAAAAAAAATTGTGAAAATAGTGAAAAGAAAGAATAAAGCACCACAGCCAACCTAAATGTGCTTTAAAATAAAAAGGGTGAAATAATGGTGGAATAAAAAGTAAATTGGCTAATAAGTGAGACCCTAAGGTTAGTGTAGTACCAAGGAAGGTCAGTATAGTACCAAAGAGGCTTAGTCACTTGATATGTCCATATATACCATACCATCCCCCCAAGCTTACACCACAAGTCGAGAAAAATCCTATAGTGATCCTAAATTGACTATCTGAAAACTAAGGTAAAGAAAATAAGGTCAGGCCTATGGTATTTAGGTGTCAGTGTCTATGACTGTCCCTGCTTTGAGATGCATTATTTCATATGAGTGAGTTGGACATCTTTGTTATG
The DNA here is from genome assembly GCA_030864225.1 of Capsicum baccatum var. pendulum. Classification (NCBI taxonomy): domain Eukaryota; kingdom Viridiplantae; phylum Streptophyta; class Magnoliopsida; order Solanales; family Solanaceae; genus Capsicum; species Capsicum baccatum. Next base: position 126,173,430 of record CM061557.1, read on the forward strand.
AAGGAAGATGAGTCATAGTACTAACTACTTACATGCTTGGGTAGAGTAACTTATACCTATGCATGGTTGTCTGTTGCCAATGTAATGTAATACCTTGATACAATTGTTTCACCTTATTGTAGTCCATGATTATACATAGTTTTTTTTGAAAATTAAGATAGGAGGGGGTGTTGTGATTAAAGATTATAGTGTTGATTAACTACCTTGAATAACTTAGATTCCTAATAAAGAATCGTATGTTGTATTGTTTTGTTGTGTTGCGTTTTGCTTCTTGAGTACATGCAAATGAACTAAGTTGAGGTTGTTGATATTCTATTGAAATATAGCACTTTCAATGCTCAAAACTATAAAAATATGAAATTTTCGTAGATTGTTTTGTTAGATAAGATATGTTTTGGGTATGATTTGAAAGAAATGAGGTTTTGGATGCTTAGTTGTGAAAAGGATGAAAAAAGGTATTTTTGGCTACTTATGTGATAAATTATGGGTGTTGATGATACTTCCTGGATTGTTAGTAACCAATGCATGTGCGGAAATTGAAGAAGAGCTTAAAAAGGTCTTTTGGCACCTACCTAGGTCAACATAGGCACCATATATCAACCGCATATAGGCAAAGCATGTGTCAGAAGTCCAAAATCCTTAGACCAGAGCTGCAGGAATATTTATTCTAAGAACATACGGTGGACACATGCACCCAGCCTCATGCTGCATGTGCCACATGTACCCAATTCCTTGCCGCATGTGGAGACCACATGTAGCCACTGATCCTTTTTTGTCCTTTTTCATTCAGGATTTGGTTTTATGGTTTCCTCATTTACTATAAATACACCTTATGTGTTTTTAGTAGAAGTTACACACTCTTGATACTCGCAAATATATTTTGATTTCGAGATTTGATTTTAGACTTGAAATTCTCTTGTATTGATTTTGGTTGATTAATTCAGTTACGGTTTTGGGTTTTTACTTCGTATTATTGTGATCTTCACTTATGCTTTATACCATGAATATTGTTGATTACTTCAAAAGCATGAGCGAATAAAAACCCTTAGCTAGGATTGCGGAAACCCTTATGGATTAATAAAGTAGGGGAAGTGCTATTGTAGTTCTGAACTGATACCCATGCATGTATTGTACTATCTTTATTTTAACATTTATCTTAGACTTTGCAAATGTTAGGATCCCACCAAGATTATTTCTACTTTATCCAAAAGAGGATTAATGTCTAGGAAATGATAATGACAACAGTAATTTGAAGTTTCGTTGTCTATCCTCACTACTTGGTATTTTCTAAGTAAGATGGTTAGCTTTCATCTATCAACTAGAGACCCAAAAAGTAATAGTTTACTAGGATTAAGATAACAGTTAGTAAGGCAACATCCTGAGACTCAAAAGGTAAAGAGTAAAATCTGTCAGCTCATCCAAAAAAGTGTTAATGGTACATAACTTATTGATTTTACATGCCATTTATTGGGTTGTTTCAATGAAGTTTAGAAACCAGGGGGAGCAGAATCCTAATTTTCACTTACAATTGATTACAATCGAAGTTGATAATTTCCACTTGTTCAATATTTCTACTCAAAACCCCTATCTACTTTTCCTGTTCTGTCCATTGATTACAATAGCTGAGAGATATGATTCCATGTATTCATTGGAATTCAACCCAAACCTTTTTTGGGTTACTATATTTGGCAGCGACTACATCATCTTCAGATTGGAGGTGTAGCTTGGGTGTCACCAAGTACAAGATCATCAAATTCAATTAGAGTACTAAGTAATATATGAATAAATATATAGGTATAACCCATTTATGAATACAGCGTAGAGATCAACCTAATCTATAATAGGGAGAGTAGTAATACTCCAAATGTCAAAACCTCACACCAAATCTCCGATCCATAATTACTTTGCACGATGTACACATCAATGGTGAGGACTAGTATAATAATCTACAAGGTGCAAAAATATTGTATGAGGACAAAACACACAGTATTCAGTAGGCAACTTCTGATTGAGCTCCAAAGATAATACAAGCATAAAATAATATGCAAAGCAAAAATTTAAACAGGAAGCAACTATCCAGTAAGCTAATCATGATAAAGCTAGTGATTCAATAAGGATGAACTACCTATTCTGGAAGTATTTAGGAACTAAAGTACTATACCATATATCACTATCCAATATACCAGAAACAGAGGAAAGATATTATATAATAATATACAAGGACATGGAATACATATACAACCTAAATGATTAAAGAAAGAGTAGGATGTTCGATAATATCATGTATAAATATTCATATAGAGGTATGTAAGACTAACTCAAAGGTAACCACCTAAATTAGTCAACCTAACCTCTATAGAGGATCCTAACCAAGTAGGTATATAGTGCTAGCATGCTCAGGGCTTGTAGTAAAACTGTATAACAATGAATACAATGTCCAGAATGAAATTTTCTATAATAAAATAAAGGGTTCAAAAAATATACTGACAGCCTCGGATACTAATCCTAAATCAACCCATCATGAACTAACCATGATAACAACAATAAAATAACTGGATAGTCCAAATAAATAATACCTACCTAGATCCCATAAACTTGGAAGTTTAATCAATACTCAGCAAATAGCAATTGTAGTCTATGCCTATGAAACCCCAGTAAGGATGATAGATATAAGACCTAAACAATATTTAATGATAGTCAATGCATATGAAGGAATAAATGCAAAGTAAATCCATATTACCATATTTGATCCAAGTCCATAACATACCAAGTGTGTACATCTCCTCCAGATCAACAGCTTGCAAAGGCTAAACCTACGTGACCTCTCTTCTCCAGCACAATAACTCAAGGATAAAAAGGCCCCTAGGGGATTTAAGCATATCTATATATACTTACCTAGTCCCCATTTAAGATTTCCAATCATCATTATCAATCTACAGTATCCACTATAGGAGATATGTATAAATATACTAAGTACACGAACTCAAATAATGTCTAAAAGAGTGTAAGTTAGTACATTTATTTCCTTAGATCAACTCCAAGACTAAAACAACATAAAGTGTAAAAAGGGTCAAATCTCTATCTCGATTAAACTAAATAGTAGTGGTAAAAGAGTGGATAAACCATTGATTAGAATCAATCTTAGTTTAATTTCCAAATCCTCATCTTTAGTACTAAAATATAATAAATCATCAATTAAGGTGGTGCAATTTTTTTTATAAAAGATTCCATATCAAGGTGAAAAGTGCGAATAAATTGCTTTTTTTGAAAATAGTAGTAAAATCATGGTTTTGGTTTGAATCTTACCACAATGTAAGCATGGATGTACCATATTCTATGTATGTCATCACTAGTATCTAAACACACAACCATAAGCATCTAAATACCCATAGGCTAAGACCATATCCTGTATAAGGATAGAATACTTACCTTGAGTCCAACTAGTACTGTAATTATGGCATTGGACCTAATAGTATATAACTAGCGTAATAGTAATGTTTGTAATCGGGAAAATATTATCCAATCCCCCTACTTGAATAATAAACTATAAAATAAAGGATGCTCAACACTGAACTATGAGTATAATGCTTGTAACCTAGGGTGATAAGATTTTATAATTATTACAACTATTTCACCTTAAGGGATGGTCCACCCTTTTATCCCCAAGCTCTTAAATTAGGCAAAGTCATGATATTGTCGTCATAAATATGTCCTACATGTGCACTTAGCATGAAATCTACATTACACACCCTCTCATGAAGAAAATTAGTCTTAAGCCTACCTTGATGCTGAACTACAATCCTTGAATCATTAATAAATCACTCGTCATTGCTCCATAATCCTGAAATGTTGCCTTTCTATCAAAATGATAATCTACACATCAATAAAAGTAGAATGAGACCCATATTTATATATAAAAGATTGGGTTAGACTTTATGTCAAGAACTGGCTTTTGGGACTCGCAAACAAAATATAAAATTGAATCCTCCATGAGGTCCCTTGAAGGAGAAGGAATGTGTTCCCTAAATTTGAGCACAAAAGGTGCATAAATTGGGGCCCGAATCATCCCTTAAGGTCTAAGGATTTAATACCTAATTTATAAGAATTTACAATAAAAAAGGATGAATTTAAAGGGGAAAATAATGGGATACGACCAAGGAGAGTTAAGCTACCTTACATTAACTTCAATGAATGATTCCTCAAACTTCCCAAGATCTAATCTCTCATAAATTGTCAAAATAGTCAAGAATGTATGGGGAAAATATGGTAAAGAAGGGGGATTTAAAACACCCTAGTTTCTGGACCTTAGAAAATTTCCTGAAATTTTGATATTACTCATGGGTACAAATCGTATGTTAGGGTATGAATGGTATGGTCAAGTATTATACTGACTAGTGTTGGTTCGTAGGATGGGTTTTGGGTACTGAAATGGATACAACTTTGGGGTCGAGTCGTATAGGTGGTTAAGGTTATTTGGTTCCTTAACTTAATCTTAAACTTGGTTACTTAGGTTTTATCTGAGTATAGTAGCTCACCATAAGTCGTAAAACATGGTACAAATTATACCAAAGACTCATATGGTAGGCAGTGTTCAATCTTCCTGGTATTTTATTCTGTCAGAGATACGGGTCATAGATATGGATGATATAGTATGGATAAAAATTAGTTGGATTATCCATATACTAGAAAGTATTTTTGTCCAAGTATGGATGTTCAAGATACTAGTGGTGGATACCAATCGTATTGGGAGGGTATGACTCATATTTTTGTGATGGGATTTTTGTGCAACTTAAGTAGGGGTATTCTGGACATTTCCCTACTTATTCTAATAAGGTCCCATGACTTATAACCTACTTTGGAGTCTATTTACCCTTTTAATCTATTTATTAACACTTAGAAACTCTTTCTAAATACTTTATAATTCTCTTAAGAGCTATTTGGCAAGGGGATATAGGGTTTCAACTAAGGGATCAATTTAGGGGTTTCCTTGGTGATTTCTTTCAATAGCTTAGTTTAAGGCATCTTTCTCTTCCCTCATTGTTAATTTTACTTAAAAGACATGACGTATATGAATGTTTTCATGGTTTTACTATTTCATGATTTTGTCTTTCGAATTTTGTTTGGGGTTTTTGATGTTAAATAGTTGGTTATGGTTTTCCATGGTTTTAATTATTCTTTGATATGCATAAATGGTGGTTTTAGATAATAGTATTGCATGGGAATATTTACTGGTAATTAGAATTGGTTTTAGTTATATTATACTCCCATTGTCATTGACAAAATGCTTATAAAGATATGACCATTGCATTAACTTCCTTCAATGGAACTCCTGCTTGTTTTATACTTTGTAAATAAATTATTCAAGGTTTAAATGGTTTGGAAAGGCTAAAGGCTAATTGTTTATGCTTGTGGGGAACATTGAAGTCTTCTAAGTGGTGTAATATGGTAAATTAAAGGGCCATTGAAAGTCCCCTTAACCCTATAAATAGTTTACCATGGATGATACTTGTAAGTAAGGGTTGGTATGATGATACCAATTTCAGTGGCCTTGGTTAATAATGGATAATGGTTTAGTTATTTGGAAATTGGTTTTAATTGGGAAATAATAGAGGAAGGTGTAGCTAATTTATGGAAAGTAGAGGTCTCGAGGGGACAAAAATTGGAAACTCATATTTTTTGATATGTGGTTGGTATTGGTGACCATGTGCATGATGTCACACTATATTTTAGGGATGTACTAGTTATTGCATGGGATACTTCCCTAGCCATGTAGCTATACGCACCAGGGCCCTTTCAATAAGGGGAGCTGAACTCATATAGCCCATGGGTGGTTTAGGATAGCCAAGCTACACAACCCAGGTAAAGGTTTTAAAGGCATCATAAACCCGATCCCTTTTTCCCGGCATGATTATATACATATATATATATATATATGCTTGCGATCACTCACTAACCCTATCTATTGGCAGTTGTATACCCACTCTATCCAGGAACCGGTTGTTCTACTCATCCTATATAGTGATTGACTCAGGATTAGCATTTGTATTGAAGTGGTGAGCTTCCATCTTTTTGGAAGGCATTATTTCATATTATGGATATTCTTAGACATTTTGGTTTTATTTTGGATATTGGTTTTGGCTAGAGTTGGGGGCATGTCCAAATAGGATTTCATTAGTCTTTTGGATAGAGGCTTTGTGGTACTTCCATGGGTTGGAATGGGCGGGATCGGTATGGGTGTCATCCTTGGCATTAGAACAGGCTGGGAGGCTGGCATCATCAGACATAATTTCTCACTGTTCTGTCATATTTCATTTTGGGAATAATTATATTATGTTTTGGAATGCCTTTTATTATGGCCTAGTTTAAGGCCTTATTTGGTATGGTTTGGTATGGTTTGATTATGGTTATGGGATTATCGGACTCAGTTGGGTTGGTCATGGTTGTGAACTATACCCAGAGTCTTTATTTAAGCTGTTACACTATTATGTTTCATGCTCAGAATTCTACCAACTCAGAGCAAGCGTCAGGAGGTTGGGTTGGGTAATTAGGGTGGTCTCCGATCTTGGTCGGACTTGGGACACCCATTACGATAAGTCCTCAGGGTAAGTCATGTCAAGTTTGTAGCAGAGCCTGAGTTCATGGTTAATTTGGAGTCCACAAAGTCGTGTCGAGTAGAGTCTCCTTAATGAGTGTGTAGCGTGCCACAATCATAAGGTGGAGGCTACAAGGCATCTAGGAATGTTTCACATTTTTTATATTCCTTCTTCAAGGTTGAATTCTCATTCCTAGAATCTTCTCTAATCCTTGTTTGTTCACCTTTTAGATCATGCCTCATAGATTTGGAACACAAAGAAATCTTCTATCCCATCTTGGGGAAATGCTGAAGGGGCACAACTTACTTCTGGGGTTCATATTTGATCTCATGGTCATATTAATAATAATTTTTTAGTTTCATTGGTTGCTACTAGTCCTCTTCAAAGCGAGGTAACTAATGTAGAATTCCATCAGTCTATTCATGCTATTGCAAAATTACTTACTGCTCAGGTTGTGTGGGATATGTCTAGTGCTTTGTCTTTTTAGGACACAAGGGTTGGCCAATTTATGAAGATGTGTCCTCCTATTTTTTCTAGAGTAAAGGTGGAAGAGTATCCACAAGGCTTCTTGGATAAGATGGAAAATATATTTTGGGTAATGCAGACCACTATGTCAAGGGGTATACTTTTTAGCTTATCATCTTAAAGATATTGCATATCAATGGTATGAAGTGTGGGATAGGGATAAAGGAGATATGGAAGAGTTATCTTGATAGGATGCCATCTCTGGTCCTTTTTTGGATCGCTTCTTTCCCTAAGATTTTAGGGAAAAAAGCTAGAGGATTTCGTGAAAATCAAGTAGGGGAAAATAACTGTCAAGGAATATGCATTGAACTATCACCAATAGGTATGCTCTTAATTTATTAGTTGACATACATGATAAAATGAGCAAGTTTTCTTCTACATTAAATTGGGATCAAATTTTGGGGAGCAAGACTGCTTTGCTGATTAAGGATATAGACATCTCTAGGTTTCCTGTTCATATGCAGCAGGTAGAGAATGAAAAGAGGAAGGTGGCAGAGTTTGGGTATAGACAAGGTAAGAGGAGTAGGTTTTTTATCATGGAGGTGCTCTTTCTTAGGGTGGTCGACATGGTAGCAAATGGCAAAAAAAAAAAAAATGGGACAGTTTTAATTTCGGCTCTACTGCCAGTGCTCCTTATCAGTTGGGTGATAGGCACTATTATGGTGGTGACAATTTTTGGCTGTAGGGTGCCCAATCTTAGACAAGTAAAGGTCAGTTAGTTTTTTTATGTCCTCTTTTTTGGTTATGTGGTCATCCTCATCAGGGTTATTGCGATGAAAGAAAGGACAAATACTTCAAGTCTGGCCACATAGGCTATTATTTTAGGGATGGGGCGAATAAGATTCCTATTGCTTCATATTCTACTCCTACACCTGGTGGTGTGGCATTTGCTTCTATTACTGCTCCTAATTCTAGTTTTGGTTAGAATAGGTTGTATGCTTTGCCGTCCCAATAGGAATTCGAGACATCAACTAATGTCGTTACTTGTACGTTACAAGTTTTCTATTATGACATATATTGTTTGGTTGATCTGGGGTCTACTATCTCCTATGTAACTCTTTATGTGGATGTATCTTTTGGTTTGGATCCAGAAGTTATTTTGTATCTATTTCTTTTTCTACCCTAGTAGGTGACTCGATATTTCCTAAGAGAGTCTATAGGATTGCATAGTATCTGTTGGTGGTAGGAAGACCTTGGTGGATCTGTTTGAGTTTGATAAGGTGGATTTTAATGTTATTCTGGGTATGGACTAGTTACACCCTTTTTACACATCTTTGGATTGTCATACCCATAGTGTTATCTTTAGGTTCCCTAGTATACCGGTTATATAATGGCAGAGTATTTCCTTAGCTCCTAGGGGGGTTTATTTCTTATCTTAGAGCTCGGAGGTTGATCTCTAAATGTTGTAATTATCACTTAGTGTAGGTTAATGATTTTAACTGCAAAGTTCCTTCTTTCAAGTCAGTTCTATGGTTAGTAAGTTTGCTAAGGTCTTTTCAGATGATCTTCCTAGTGTTCCTACAAATAGAGAAATAGAGTTTGGTATTGATCTAATTCTGGAAACACATCCAATTTCTATTCCCCCATATAGAATAGCTCCAACTGAGTTAAGGAAACTCAAGAAGTAACTTAAGGATCTTCTTGATAAGGGGTTTATTCGTCTTATTGTATCTCCTTAGGGTGCACTAGTGTTGTTTATGCATAAGAAGGATGGTTCCCTTCAGATGTGCATTTACTACAGGTAGCTGAACAAAGTGACGGTCAAGAACAAGTATCCTCTTCTAAGGATATATGATTTTTTTGACCAGTTACAAGGTGCCAAGTTCTTTTCTAAGATTTATCTTTTGTTTGAGTACCATCAGCTAAAGATTAGATAGGTGGATGTCCCCAATATGGCTTTTTGTACTCGGTATGGGCACCTTAAGTTTTTGATGATGCATTTTGGGTTGACTAATACTTCGATGGCATTTATGGATCTGATGAACATAGTTTTTGTCAGTATGTAGATCTATTCATTATTATGTTCATTGATGATATTCTGGTTTATTCAAAGAGTGAGGTAGATCATGCTAATTACCTTTGTAAGGTGTTGCAGACCTGAAAGTAACAATAGTTGTATGTCAAGTTCTCCAAGTGTGACTTTTGGTTAAACGTTGTAACTTTCTTGGGTCATATTATTTCTACTGAAGGGATCATGGTGAATCCGCAGAAGGTTGTTATGGTGAAATGGTGGCCTAGACCAATGACTCCATCCAATATTCAGAGCTTCTTGGGTTTAGTCAGGTATTATAGGCAGTTTGTGGAAAGCTTTTCATCAACTCAGAAGAAGGTTAAGTTTTCGAGGTTAGATACTTGTGAAGGGGGTTTTGAGAAGTTAAAGAATAAGTTAACTTTGGCTCAAATTCTGACATTATCGAATGGCAATGACGGGTTCGTGGTTTATTATGATGCATCTTAGATAGGGCTTGGTTGTGTGTTGATCCCCCATGGGAAGATGATTGCCTGTGCTTTCGGGCAGTTGAAGGTACATAAGAGGAATTATCCTACCCATGATTTAGAGATGTTTCCAGTTGTGTTTGCTTTGAAAGGAGGCATTATTATTATGGTGTACATGTGGATATCTTTTCTAATCATAAGAGCCTACCGTATGTGTTCACCCAGAAAGAGCTTAATCTTAGGCAGAGAAAATGGCTTGAGTTTCTCAAGGATTATGATATGAGTCTTCACAATCACCTAGGTAAGTCTAATATGGTTGTTGATTCTTTTAGCAGGTTATCCATGGAGAGTTTGGCTTATGTAGATAAAGGAAAGCGGGAATAGATAAAGGATATTAACTGCTTCGCTAATCTTGAAGTTAATCTTTTGGACTCCTAGTATGGTGGTGTGGTGGTGCAAGAAGTGGATCGATCATCTCTTGGTGCATAGATTAAGGAGAAGAAAATGTTAGATCCTATCTTAATTAAAATCAAGATTGATGCCGGTGGGCAAAAGGTGGTGGTGTTTGAGATTAGTGGTGATGGTACTTTACTATACCAAGGGAGGTTGTGTGTTCCTGATGTCGATGGGTTGTGACAAAGGATTTTGGATAAGGTGTATGAGTCATGCTATGTTGTTAATCCCAGCTTGACTAAGATGTATCATAATCTCAAGGAGATCTATTGGAGTAATGGCATGAAGAGAGAAGTAGCTAATTTTGTGGTCAAGTACATGGTGTGTCCATAGGTTATGGTTGAGCACATGAGGGTAGGAGGGTTGTATAAATAAATTGATTTTCCCAAATGGAAGTGGGAAATGATCATTATCGACTTCATTACCAGTCTTCCTTGATCTCAGAGTCAATATGATTTGAGTTGGATCATCATGGATAGGATGACTAAGTCTGTGAACTTTTTACCAGTACAAACTACCTTCTCGGTGGAGGATTATATGAAGTTGTATCTTTAATATATTGTGAAGCTACATGGGGTGCCTATTTTGATTATTCCTTATCATGGCATGTAGTTTATGTCTCACTTCTAGAGATCTTTTTAGAGAGGGTGAATGACCAAGATGAGTTTGAGTGTTGATTTTCATCCACAGATGAATAGACAAGCAGAGAAAACTATTCAAACATTAGAGGATATGCTTCGGGCCTATGTGATCGATTATGGTGGAAATTGGGTTTATTATCTATCTTTGGTGGAGTTTTCTTACAACAATAATTATCATTCTAGTATTGGTATGGCCTCTGTTGAGGCATTGTAAGGTAGGAGGTATAGGTCTCCTATTGGCTGTCTTGATCTCGGTGAGGCGGACATATTTGTCCCGATTTGTTCTACCAGGCTATAGAGAAGGTGAAGGTGATTTGGGATAGTCTTAGGGCTTCCCAAAGTCGCCAAAAGTCCTATGCACATGTTAGGCATAAAGACTTGAGGTTTGAGATTGGGGATAAGGTTTTCCTCAAGTTATCTCCCATGAAGGGAATAGTTCTGTTTGGCAAAAAGGGGAAGCTCAATCCTCTGTATGTGGGTCCTTATGATATTTTGCGGAATGTTGGAAGTATTACTTATGAGTGGGAGTTGCATTCTTTCTTGAGTTTGGTTTATCCGGTTTTTCATGTTTCCACGTTGAAGAAGTGTCTTGATAATCCTTCTTTGGTTATACCTTTGGATAGTTTGGGTATATTGGACTCTATAACATATGAAAAAGTACAGGTTAAGATCTTAGAGAGTAGGTTCATCAGTTACAAACCAAGAATATTGCTTCAATTAAGGTTCTTTAGAGGAACCATAAGGTGGAAGAAGATACTTGGAAAGCAGAAGAGGACATGAAGTCCAAATATCCGCATTTGTTTTCTACTCTTGGGATTTGTGCAGAAGGTATGTGTCTTCAACACATCTTTATTTCCAGAGTTTGTTAAGGGAAAATTTTATATCTTTGCCTCTTTGTTTTCAAACTTGGTTAAAGTTTGGAATATGTTTGATAATGCAAATGAATCTAGGGTATGGTTACCCCTACCTTGTCCATCATTTGGGGACGAATGTTCCTAGTGGGGGAGACTGCAACACCCTAGTTTCTAGACCTTAGAAAATTTTCTGGAACTCTGATCTCTGGATCAAATATAACTCATGGGTATAAGCCGTATGTTGGGGTCTGGATGGTTTGGTACGGTAATATACTTACTAGTGTTGGTTGGTGATAACACTCAACTTACACATCAATTTGAGTGCAAGGTAGTCATCGTTAATATATTTACCCAACTTTGGAGTTGGGATCGAATCAACAAGGAACAATGCGAGTGGCAATCAAATTAATTCTAAATAATAGATACAAGTTAAATTAAAACCAATAGTACAAGAAGATAAATAGGAAGCTATGCTAAGGTTTCTTTTTGAGTTTTTCTAGTATAAATTGGGGACTACGAATAATTAGAGTTTTATCAATTAGGCACAGATCTTGGGATTATGTATTACTAAGGGGAGTGACATGTGGATGCTAATAGTTAACTTTATTCTAGTAGATCAAGTGTGGGTAGGATCGGTTATAGGTTTTTGATGCTAGTCTTTCAAGAAAGCACCAAACTTTCACCTATTAATTCTTTCAAATACCTAATGGGTGTGTGCAACAATTGATAACCGAACCCCAATCTAGGCATCCCTATTTCTAGGATAATACCCAAGGTGTAGTTAGCTTCACAACCACCCTAATTTTTAGTATAGTTATAGATTTGCAAACTACACACATAGTTATCTACCATTGCTTTGGTTTCCACATCCTTCTTTCAAGGATGATGTGGATTCCTAAAGTTCACCCTACAACCCTTCTTTCGAAGATGACCATAAGCTTTCTAGAGGTTGGAGTTTTTACCCCTCAAACTCATGTGGGTATTTGGGGCTTTCACTCACAAATCCCAACCAAGTTAGCATAGCAATGATAAAATCCATCAACACGAATAACTAAATAGAGGCTAACAATAACAAACCACACACACTTAAATCTTTATTCACACATAACCCCAAGAGAGAGATGCTACAAATAAGATAAATAAGCAAAGATATACCCATAATCTCCATTTTAATGATTTATTGAAGCTTAAGTGAATGTTACTTCAAACTTTAGACTCCCACAAATCTCTGATGGAAGTGAGCTATTCCTCCACTTAGAAGGTCTCCAATGTGTTCTTCACCCAAAAATTATACAATATTTTCTTCGCCAAGAAATGGAGGCTATGAACTCAAGAAAAAAATCTAAATATTTGAGAAAGATGGAATATGATCCATAATTTTAGGTTTTGAATCTTTTTTCAAAATTGGTATTGGCCACGTGCATTTACAGTTTTACCCTTGGGCTGCAATCTTTCACTGAGTCGTGATCGTATGGGTTTGGCCACGATTGTGGCTTTGCAATCGTGATTATCTTTTGTGATCGTGGTTGCTTGACTTCAGTGAACACGGTCACCACATTGCAATCGTGGTAACAGAGGCTAGTTCCTGCTCCAAGCCTTCAACTGTACTTTCTTGCTCCCTTTTGATCATTTTCATCTCCAATCTACATCTTTTGATCTTATCAACTCTATACCTACAAAGAATGGATATTAGTATATTTAATCATTATTTTGTCTCTTTTATTCATTAAAAACAAGGTAATGTGCACGAATGATGAGTGGAAATGAGTGGTAAAGTCACCACTCATCAACACCCTCCGACTTAAAGCTTTTGCTTTTCCTTAAGCAACACTACTTCTTACCATGAGACATAATTATTTATGCCCAAACTTCATGCCTTAAAGATCACAATGACTTCAACCTTAGTCACTACCATAAGTAGCTTATTGCACATGGGCTAAGCTATTTTTCACTACTACTCTCATCATCAGATGCACTATCATAGGATACGTAAGACTTCAAAGAGAAATCAAGCAAAAACAACTAATGCTCTAGAAGTGACTCACTTTTTGACCAAAACTAAGTCATACTCCATTTGCCTCATCACTCGGAAGGTGACAAAATCTCTTATCTCAACTTGTTTCACATGCCAACCTCAAAATAAAGAAAATTCCACACACCTGGATACAAATTATACAACAAGGAATTTTAATTGCAAAAATTCTCTCCCTCACAAAAGAAATCTCAATGCAACTAGTGTCAAACCATAGGCTTGCCCCTATTTTAATTGCCACTTCAAAGACAGTAAATAGTTGGACATCTCAAAGGAATTTCTAAGCTTTTAACGTAGGTTCAGTTTAGTGTAGGATATAACATGGGAACAACATGGCTACACCCTTCCTTGAACATCTACATCACACTTTTCAATCCTCTTTTTTGTCTATGGGACACTCTTCTTTTTTTATTCTCATATTTCATGCCTACCTTTTGCCTTCTTTGTTCACCCATTTTCTTTTATTTATTTTTCTTGCAATCTAGTGCAATTCATTCCTTTGTTTGATCCTCTCTTTTTCCATTCATTTTCTTTCAATGCTAAGGCACAATAGGCATTTCATTTAAAACTTTGTAGCCCCAAACTTACTTTTTTCAATCTTTACCACCCCCAACTTTGGGTTTTAGCATCAAGTTTCATTTTTAAGTTTAAGGAGGGCATGGTTCAAAGTAGGGATAAAAGAATGATTCACGATTTGTAATGAGTTTTCCAAAAAGGGTCCAAAGGCTCAGAGTGGGTGACTAGAGATTATATTCATGCACGAGTAGGATTTTTAGGCTAGGGTGGGTTTCCAATACCAAAATATAGCCTAATATAATTTCTCCAATCGAAATACAATCGACGTTATCTTTAAAATACTAACGGGGCAAGTTCTAGATAACACAAGTATACAAGAGATAAATTCAAAAATATCACCACTCATGGTATGCAAAATTCACCAAGGGAGATCAAATGTCCCTCCCATTAGAGACAAATTTGGAGTATCCATTTCTATTCACAAGTCAACTTTATGGAGCCACAAAATGACAAAAAGTTTTGTTACAAGATTGCTCATGTCTATGCCCTTGATTTTTGCAGAATTTTGGAAGGAAGGGATCATTTATTTTGCATTAGCACCACTTAAATTTGCTAAATCATGGCACAACCAGACCCTTAGCCTCACATTTTGGATCAAAACAGGAAAACAAACCATACGAATACTCAGACTTCACTACTGGTGTACAATGTGATCCCAAATTTACAATGTATAATGTCATAGGTACTTAGACTTCCCTTGCATTCATGACATTTATGCTATGATTACTCAGACTTTTCCTACATCTATGTCTCAAAACCCAAATACGATGCTCTATCCCTAAGAATGTCTTCACTCAATCGATCATAGGGCAAAGCTAGTTATACATCACCAAAATCAAAATGAAATTAAAGTAAAAGAAAAACTAAAACTAAAAAACACATGATAGTCCATAAAACATGGGCATTATTAGAGTGCCCAAAGATGTAGCATCCTACAACAAAAACAAAATAATATCAAAGATGTCATCCTAAAATAGTATCAAAAAATATCCAATAACATATCACTAAAATGATACAAATCCAGGGGCATCCCCAACTAAAAAATGCAGTGTCCTCACTGTGTATGCAATAAGGCAAGAGTAAGAGAGGTCTCCCTAAATCTGCATCAAGAGCTCCTCTCTCCCTCTATATCTGTATCATTATCATTAGAATCATTGCTAAGCCAATCAGTAGGACTCATCCTCACTATCTATCCTAGGTGAAGGTAGTCAATAGTTAGGCCTAAGTACCTTGAAGGAGCCATTCCCCCCCTTCTATAGTTTCTGGAAGAATTTATCTCTCCTTTTCTCTCTCTTTACCATCTTCTTATGCAAATTCTTGAGGTCCCAGTGTGATATAGCTAAGGCTGAATAAGCTCTATCAAAACTGGATACAATGGCTTTATACTTCTTCTTCTCTTCTCTGTATTTCTCATCGTCTGACTAAGCTACATACGAGTGAAGAGTAGTGGATGGCTCTCCTGGCCCTTGAGGTAAACTGGATACTAGCTCCCTAACCTCTCATATTTGACTGGAGATGTCATCGAAGGGTCTGGCTACTAAATATCTGGAAGAATCTGTGCCCTCGTTGGTCGACTTACCTAAGTCTACCTTTCCCTTTGTTCTCTGACCTGGGGCACCCTTACCCCTAAACTTGAGTGGAAAGATATGGGTCCATAGAAGTACCCATGTATCTGCAGCATATTCCTCCACCTGTGACCGATTGTATAGCTCTGTGATAAGGGAATGGAGGAGAATATATGTACCTCCACTCTGAGTACAAATCTCACCCATATTTAAGGTGATGCTAGAGAGAAGACAAGTCACTATCTGAGCTCATAATTCTGTAACAATGGTCTTATGAGTGCATGGCGATACTTTTCTACTAACAATATTCAGCTAAAGCCTGACCTTAGCTGTGAAGTCATTCATTAGAATGTCTCTCTTGGTAGTGGCCTAGGGAATCTCTTTGCCAGAACATAAAATATTTGCCATCTAGGTCCCTGGCTTGCATTATTTTGCATGGAACTACTCCATGTCAGCATTTGAGAGTCCATACACATCGTTGATTAAATTTATACCAAATTTCACTTGCTTTTCCCTAATAGTAATCACCGGGTTTGTAGAATAAGTTATTCTTAGGTTAGAGTAGAACTCCCATATCCACTGCTCAATTGCATAGAAGGGGTACAGGGCAAAGCACCTCCACCCAATTTTAGCAAGTCTAGAATGGAATCCTGGGGGCTTCTCCTCTACCTTGTCTAAGTTGATACCCCTTTCAGGGAATAACTTAGTCTTGTGCAAGTCTGCATTGTAGAGGTTCTGGCATTGTGGGTCCATAAATCTAGTATTGTTAAATTTTTTCATCTTTGAGGTTTAAATGAGGTCCAACCCCTAATTTCAAAATTGTATCATGCAAAACATCTTCTCCCCAAAATGAATTAGAGTCACCATAAGATATTTTCCTTGATTCTTCTTGTGACTCTAGCACCATTCCCTTTATTTTGGCTTCTTCTTCCTCATTCTATTTGGTAGATTGGAAAGTCACCAAGGAGTCTTTGCTACCAAGCTCATCATCATAGCTTGGTTTCTATTTATGATCACCCTCCTTTCGAGAAATGGGTAAGGTAGTAATATTTTCATATTTTTCTTCCTTTCCCATTTCCCCAATCTTGACAATTTCCCTTCCAAATGCCTCATGGGATTGATGTTTGTCGTACACATTCTCCCCCATTATAGTTACCTGATCCACAATAGTTGGAAGCATTGCTATAAGACTAGTGGACCCAGTATGTTGCTATTTCTCCTACTAATAATAGGACCTATCAGACTCATAAGAGGAACTAGCAACTTGGTTAGCATAAAAAGGGGAGGAGGCATTTGGGCAATTACTCCAATGTCTATCTGGACCACCACATAAAGAACAAACATACTCCTAACATGATCAAGATGGTGATTCCATCTCTCTCCAAGAAGCATAGTTACAATATCTCTTGAAGTGGGGTCCATCACAATTAGATTTGAGTCTGATTGTTAAAATTAGGATTAGCCACGTCTATTTCCAATTATTCCCTTGGGCTGCAATCTTCTGCTAATCTATAATCGCGCAGGTATGGTGTGATCGAGGCTATCCAATCGTGATTATCTTCTGTGACCGTGGTTTCTTGACTTCTTCTTGACTGTCACGATCGTTGTCACCAAACTGCGACCATAGTAACTGAGGCTAGTTCATACTCCAAGTCTTTAACTG
The DNA here is from genome assembly GCA_030864225.1 of Capsicum baccatum var. pendulum. NCBI lineage: Eukaryota > Viridiplantae > Streptophyta > Magnoliopsida > Solanales > Solanaceae > Capsicum > Capsicum baccatum. Next base: position 126,190,768 of record CM061557.1, read on the forward strand.
TACTTTCTTGCTCCCTTTTGATCATTTTTAGGTCCAATCCATATATTTTGATCTTATCAACTTTATACCTACAAAGTGTGGATATTAGTGCATTTAATCACAATTTTGTCTCTTTTATTCATTCAAAACAAGGTAATGTGCCTGAATGATAAGTATGAATAAGTGGTAAAGTCACCACTTATTAAATGGTATGATGAGTTTTGGTTACTGGAATGGATACAACTTTGGGTTCCAGTCCTATTGGTGGTTACGGGTAAGTTGGTTCCTTAACTTAATCTTATCTTTCATTACTTCAGTTGGATTTGAGTATGAGTCTGTAACGCCCCAGAAATGGTCCCGAGACATCGCATGGTGCTTAGGATCATAAGTGATCGCAAACTAACCCTTCTACTGGCATAACTTATAAGAAATTAAATAAATATGTATAAAATGACTGAGTTTACTGTGCAGAAACATGAAAATGATGGAATATGTGAAACTACAATACTAATACAACTTTTACATTCTGATAAAGTCTAAAAAGAGGGACTAAATTTACTTAATTGACTCTAATTGACGTGTATGAGGCCTCTTCTATACTGACTATATATAGCTAGAAAGTAACCCCAACTACCACTAATCAATAATAGGCATATGAAGGTAAATTATATAGATAACATCTAACTAAAGTCCTCGAAGTAGGAGGAATAATCATCTCCTGGCTGGAATCTGCAACTATCTAATTCTGACTACACATACGACAACTTTTACCTACATTATGAGACAATGTAGCACATAGACGTATATGTGGATCAGTACTTTGAGGATGTACTGAGTATATGAGGGTGAATGCATAAGTAAAATATTATAATAACATTTTTTAAAATGATGCATGCCAAATGTAAATGACTCACATAGGCTTGAGTAATCTTGTGAGCCATTACATTCAGTTCTAAAATCTGTTCTTTCTCAAAGCTACTACATCATCTTGTCAGCTTATAAGGGAAATTATTCATCTCAAGACTTTAAGAATCTTAAAAACATAGCTTTCAAAACATATGCTTTTACCTTAAGGATTTAAGCCACAAGACTATTTTAAGAGTAGGGAATATCTTTTTTGGAGGTTCTTCTAACTTACATACACAATGTGAGTATTTATGGAGTCCCACATCTTGACAATGCTTGGTTGAGCTGTTCTACCTTTGCCATCGGAATCGAACTTCTTATCTTATGTGATGACTTCAAAAAAATATAGCACAAGGGTTTACATGAAAACCAATTATGCTCTTTCTTTCTTTAAATCTCAATTCATATAAACAAAGTAGATTATTTATCTTAGCTCAGGACCAAAATGGTCAAATCTTTATAGAAAAATCTGAGAATAATCTCAGCTTAGGGTGCTCATAGCACAAACAATCTTGAAATAGCAATCTTAATTAGGGCTTAATGACCCATATATCAAATTCATGTTAAATATAATAATATTCATGTTTGGTGATGTAAACATTTATAATTCAACTTAAAATCTAGAAATTTCTGTACTATACATGAAAATATGAACATAATCATGCCATTCAACTTCTAAATCATTGGAAATCTCATAAACTCATAAATAGTAATATTGGGTATAAACACTAACTTCAAATTCATGAGAAATCACATAAAATTTCAGTAAATTTGTAATTAAAATAAGTTGTGGGTGCAAATATGAAAGGATTATCCTTGTTCATAGCCCCACATACCTTAAAGTAATGACCCAATTTTGTAACCTGGATGCTATATGGTTGTTACGACCCTGAAAGACCATAAGCTAATTCATGATTGATATCTGTTATGAGCACTGAATAATAATACTATAAAATGCAAAAAATAGGTTGAAGCACCATAAGGTTCAAAATCTATAAATATTGAATAAGTGTATAAACTGAAATAATAAATCTGTAAAACTTGAACACTATCTTAAAACTAGTCTGAAAAGCCTCTAATCTGAGTTCTCAGAAATTGGATTTAAAGGGACAATCCCCAAACTAACTCTATCTACTGAAATATTGAAACTACTATAATAATGAAGTAAACGAATATTCTTAAATGATGAGGAATCACTGCTAAATCTACTGTTGGCTGAATCTAAATCTCACTATGCACAGTCAAAAACCTGAGTGTCCAAACCTATGATATGAGACATCATAGCGCAAGAGAAAGTATGTGTCAGTACGTGGAATATGCTGGTATTCTAGATGTGGTAAGGCTGAATGCAAGGGTTCATATGCATGAATAGTAACTAAATGATATAGAGTAAACTAGTGGGTGATCCCTGAGTATATCAGTCCTATCTAATGTGTGACATCCCATAATGTACACTAGCTATGTAGTTTGAGAACTTAGGGATTTCTTCTAAGGACCCAGTCCTAACTAATGGTTGAGACCCTATCCCTAGGATCACTTGGTGCTAAATTCTACTCCCAACTAAAAGATACTGAACAGAGTATACTGAACTGGACTGGACTAATACAGAGTTTACTGAGTTTTCCTGAGTTTTGTAACTAACTGAGTTCAACTGATCATGACATGATTGATACTATTTGTAACTGACACTGGCTCTAGGTAAACAACTAAATTATCTGGTATTAAATACCCCTAGGACTCGATAGCATGAAAAGTAAAGAAAAGCATAATCTTGAATAACTTAATAATGTTCACTAGGTCAAAATTCATCTGTAGAGTCATTTTATCAAACACTTGTAATGAATTAACTTGTACATGAATGGGGAATACATTGTTTTCATCCTATAATGGCATTATTTCATTCTAATAGATAATTTATCAAACACATGGGAGGCATTCTTGTTTTACTAAATCATAAACACTTAGGGTAAACATGGTTATAACAAGCAACTTGCAAATTGAAGGGCTTGTCATGAATATCATGTAAATCAACACATATAATGATTTATTTCATGAAGGCTTGTAATTTAATCATGGACTAAGACCCAACAATAAAATAAACATGAATTTAATTCAATTAAGCATGAAAGTTCATAATTCAACAATCTTTTAATTTGAAAACGGATTTTTGGACTCTATGGGTGAAATAAACCTACAGATGAACACCTAACTTACCTTTATTTGTGAGTTTCTTGATGTTATGGGTGAATCCTTCAGCTTTGTGCTTGATCTCTTGAACTAGGGTTTTTGCCTCTTCGGAGAGAATGATTTAATTGAGAAAATTGGGTGAAAAAGGAAGTAACTAGGTTTATTAGAGGTAAATTTTGTGTTAAAGGTTGACTGGGGTCAGGGGAAAAATACTTTAAAGCCCTCAGATTTAAAACTCAGAATTGTTGAAATTTCTTGATTTTGCCATTCGGTGCGATACGGTGCTATTGCGTAGTGTCACTGGAAAATGAACAACTGAGAACTGGACTAGTGGGCGTGATGCAGCAACATCGTGGTGTCTTGCGGGATCTGATTTTAGTACTTAGAGCGATACGGTGGAATTGCGTTGCCTCAGTGAAAATTGACAATTGTGAACTAGGTCTATAGCACAATGCGCCAATATTATGAAGCAACACTGGAATTGACGATTTCGATTGTTTATGCTCCGTGATGCGTTGATGACTTAGGTGGCACACTGTCTTACAAAAATGGCTCTAACTCTTCACTCGGGTGTCAGATTTTGAAAAACTTTAGACCGTTGGAAAGCTAATTGAAATTCCTATGTGATGGAAGGCTCTAAACTGAAATATACTAAGTATTTAAAAAAAATTGTATGGGATTACTCATGTACTAAGACTTAAATTTAGCTAGGAAAATATGGGGTACTACAATGTCTGCCCCTTGGGAATATTCATCCTTGAATAAGACTGATTAAGCTGAGAAACATAACAGACTTAGTTTATATGCTGAACACGCAAAACTAAAACCTGACTACATAATTGAACTACTGACAAACTAAGTTCTTATACTGAACATGCATATCTTATGTATGAGTACATGACGGAACTGATACATGAATGTGTGACCAAATGTGCAACAGTAATGGAATATCAAGATTATAAATTTAACTAAACATGGAGCTGGGTACATCTAAGAAAGATTGTTACCTTAAGCGGAGAATACTGATGAACCTGAGATCATTTACTGAACATGTATGAATGGGAACTTGAGGGCAAGACTATGCCTTAAACATGATACATGAACTGAATACGTGAACTAAACTGATTCCATAAATACATTCCATGACTTGGGAATTGTCATACGGCTGAGATCAAAATGAGAGGGTCAAATTATAAGTACTTATTATCCCTAACTGGATTCATAACATGAAGAGAGAATGGAAGGTTTAGAACATGAAAGCTCGGGAATTATAGTGCATCTCCCTCTTGGAACACTATGTCCCTCGAGAATGCTGACTTGGCTGAGATACTAAGGAAAAGCATGAGACGATGCATAGAGCACCTATGAACTAAATTGTGACTAAGTATTTGGGATCTGAAACTGAGGCATGATACATAAACTGGACTGAACTAGTAACTACTAGGATATTCCATTTTAGGATAAAACGACTAGATGAAAAGATGGGAAGCCATCTGAATTTGTTCACCTGACTGCTAAATTTAATTGTTGGCTTTATGAACTAACTCATTCTGAAAACTTATACTCGATTAAAGCATTTCTGAGACACTCTTTCTATAAGGCTCTAATGAATTTAGGAAGTAAGGAACCCGGTATGGTCTGAATAAAATATATGAATAAGAAACCACAACATGGATAAAACTTTGTAATATGGGCACTGATAACCCTACCACTAGCTACCCGGTATGGTCTCCTACTACTTTTCTATACATACTGACATTACTAGTAAAATCTAAAAGTCTGACTTGGTTACTTGTTCTGCCATCTCCCCTTAGCTTAAAGCCATTATTCTAAAGTTGTGAACCACTTAATCAACAATTCTAAATTGAGACGTCACCACTTTACTCGAAAGTATAGAGTAGACACTAAATAGGGCTCTGCTAATATTTTGGGTCTAACACCAAAGTTGACGGCTAAATAAGGGTTACAAAGAAAGTAAAACCTTGGGATCTAACAAGGTATATAGATAAAGATGAAAGACTTATAACGTACCCATAACTATATCAGGAGAACTTCCCTGATTATGGCGAGACTGGAGTTCATAAAATCTATTCTAGCATTGACCACTAGTAGTGCCCAGCTGAGTTGGGTGACCGGATGGGGCTGGAGGATGGTTGAACTGACCCTATTGATGTAAATATTTTCCTCTCTGAGCCAATACTCTACACTCCCATATCTTTTCTTCTGGCTTACTACATCCAAAACACATATCGTTGCCTTCTCTACACACACTTACATGATTATTACTATATTCTTTACAAAGTAGATGGGTACAACCACTACTCACACTACCCTAGGTTTTAGAGCTTGGTGCCCCATATAAACTTTCATTCCTGAACTTTGGTACTGACATACTAGCTGAGGATGGAGTTGGAATTGAAAATTTAGGATGAAACTACGAACGGTTACCACCTTCTTAGGCCAAGCAAAAGTACAGCTACCCGTCCTGGCTCTCTTATTCTCTCTCTCCTTCTTCTTAAGATTTTTCTCCTCAATCTATTAAGCATGGGACATAATCCTAGATATGTCTATCTCTTTAATCAACCTCGCTGTTCTAGACTCCTTAATCATACTATTGGACACCTCAGATATGAACTTGCTCATTCTGGACCTATTATCTTCTACCATATGGGGAGCATAACTGGATAGCTGTGTAAACTTGAGGGAATGCTCTTTCACACTCATACTTCCTTGCTTGATGTTGATGAACTCTAAAGCCTTGGCTTCTCTCAGCTCTAAGGTAAAAATCTATCTAGGAAGGTAGTATCACATTCTATGGGATCTGTATATGTTCCCCTGTCTACCTGCCACTGCTTAAACTATGTATGAGCTATATCTTGTAGCTGATAGGCATCTAACTCAGTACTCTCATTAAAAGTCACTCCCATGATGTTGGTGACTTTATGAACCTGATTTAAGAACTCTTGTTGGTCCTCTTCTGACTTAGATCCTGAGAATAGGGGAGGATTCATTTGGGTGAAGTCCTAAATTCAAGTTGCAACAATATTGCCACTAGTTAGGCTAGAACAGTAGTTGGTCGTTTAATCTGAGCTGCGACTGAATTGGCTAGATGAGGTAAGTCTGAATGCAAGGGTTTGTATGCATGAACAATAACTAACTAAACGATATAGAGTAACTGAACGTGTGAATACACGAATGACTAAAACTACTTTCAATACTGGTTATGCAATTTGTGCATGTATATATACTGTAACTAAGCTTTTCTGAAGCTAATCATTAAGTTCTAGTTCTAAGTAATTGGTAATTTGTGATTAACGATACTGATTGACTACATCAGATAGTCCTAACTCTGTAAAACTAAATTGAGTTCTATACTAAAGACTAAAACTGAAACTGTAGGAGGTAATCATCTAACCGACATGCCTCAAATAAGGTAAGATAACTGAGTAGGGGTCCAATCTGAAACTGCAATTAAAAGGGTGTTAGAACCATGCCACAGGTACTAACAACTATTATGGAGTCAGTCCTAACTAATGGGTACCCCTGAGATCAGTACTAAACTAGCGGGTGATCCTTGAGTATGCCAGTCCTACCTAACGGGTGACATCTCATAACCTATGCTGGATACATAGTTTAAGAACTTAGGGATAGCTTCTAGGGACCCAGTCCTAACTAATGGGTAAGACCTTATCCCTAGGCTCGCTCGGTGCTGAATCCTACTCCCAACTGAAAGACACTGAACTTAGTATACTGAACTAGACTGGACTGATATAGAGTTTACTGATTTTTCTTGAGTTTTGTAACTGACTGAGTTCTATTGATCGTGACATAACTTATATGATTTGTAACTAACACTGGATCTAGGTAAACATCTAAATTATCGAGTATTAAATACCCCTAGGACTCTATAGCATGAAAAGTAAAGAAAAGCATAATCTTGAATTACATAATAATGTTCACTTGGTCAAAATTTATCTATAGTCATTTTTTCAAACACTTGTAATGCATTAACTTGTACATAAATGGGGAATAAATGTTAGCATGATATAATGGTATTATTTTATCCTCATACACAATTTATCAATCATATGGGAGGCATTCTTGTTTTACTAAATCATAAACACTTAGGGTAAATATGGTTATAACAATCAACTTGCAAATTGAAGGGCTTGTCATGAATATCATGTAAATCATCACATAATGCTTTATTTCATGAAGGATTGTAATTTAAGCATGGACTAAGACCCAAAAATAACATAATCATGAATTAAATTCAATTAAACATGGAAGTTCATAATTCAACAATTTTGGTAATTTGAAAACGGATTCGTGGACTATATGGGTGAAAGAAACCTACAGATGAACACCTAACATACCTTTATTTATGAGTTTCTTGAAGTTATGGGTGAATCCTTTAACATTGTACTTCATTTATTGAACTAGGGTTTTTGCCTCTTGAAAGAGAATAGTTTAATTTGGGGGAATTTGTGTGTATGATAAAGTAACTAGGTTAATTAGAGGTGAATTTAATGTTAAAGGCTGACTGGGGTGAGGGACAAAAAACATTAATGCCCTTCGGTTTAAAACTCAAAATTACTGAAAATTCCCAATTTTATCACCCGGTGCGAGACTATGCTATCGCGCTGTTTCACTGAAAAATGGACACCTGGGAACTAAACTGGTGGCACGACGCGGTACCGTTGCGGTGTCTTACTGGATCCGTTTTCGTCTTTGGCGTGATATTGTGGAATCGCGTTGCCGCACTAGAAATTAACAATTGTAAATTGGGACTATAGCGCAATTCACCAATATCATGGATCAACACTGAAATTGATGATTGCCATTTGGTCATGTTCTGAGATGCGTTGATGGCTTAGGTGGCACACTGTCTTACTAAAATGGCTCTAACTCTTCGCCCGGGTGTCGGATTTGTGCTAACTTTATATCACTGGAAAGATAATTTAATTTCCTACACAATGGAAGGTTCTAAACTGAAATATACTGCGTATTTTTTAAAAAAATTATATGGCATTACTCATGTACTAAGATTTAAATTAATCTAGGGAAATATGGAGTATTACACTTAATTGATGATCTTAGATGAAAATCTTGAATCTTTGATTCCTATTGTGATTTTGGAGATAAATTCTTGGAGTTCTTGTATTGGAAATCCTTAATCTTGAGTTTTCTTAGAGAATTAATGGATGAATTTGGATTTCTTAGGGAGAAAGTTTCATGATCTAGGGTTTTATTTTGTGAGAGAGTAGATGAAATAAGCATAAAGTGTCTTGGAATGTGTTAAATCTTATGTTTTGGATGAATTGGGGCCTTGGTGATTTACCAAAATACCCCCTTTAAACTTTTAAATGGAACTAAAAATGTGACATTTTTTGAACTGGGTGGCCACCGCAATCCTCCACCATCACTGGAAATTGACAAATGGAAACTGTGCATGCAACGCGATGTGCCACCATCGCGGTGCCCTATAGTATTGCTATTGTATCCACCAATGTGATGCGGTAAGATCATGTTGGCTACTTGATTTTAAAAAATGGAAAAATGGATCACTTCGCGATGCTCCAATATTGCGAAGGTCCACTGGAATTGATGATTGCTATTGTTTCCTTCTCTACGACGCGCTGAGAGTCTAGGTGGCACAGTGTCAACTTAAAAATACCCTAACTTCTCAATCGAATGTCGTATTTGGGATAATCTGGTATCGATGGAAAGCTTATTCAATTTCCCATACAATTGAAAGTGGAAATCTTGAAAATACTATACAAAATAAAAGGTATTAATTTTTAAAGCTATCTTTAATATTTTAGGGATGTATTTCAGCTAGGAAGAGTGCAGGGTATTATAGAGCCACTCGCCTTGAGCCATAATATAGGGCACGAATTGTACCAGGAACTCATATGGTAGGCAGTGTTCAATCCACGTATTCTTCTATTCTACCAGGGATACAGATCGTATGTTGTGATTAAGACTTGGTTGGATGAGTTATATACCGGATAGTGCTTAGGTCTAAGGGTGGAGGTTCAGGATACGAGTGGTGGATACCAATCGTCTTAGGAGGGTTATGATTCTAAGGGTCAGTCGTATCCCAGTGATGAATGCTTTATGCAACTTAAGTGGGGGTATTTTGGATATTTTCCTACTTATCCTAATAAGGTTCCATGACTTATAACTTACTTTGGATGTTACTTACCCTATTATTCTATTCATTGACACTTAGAAACTCTTCTTAAATACTTCATAATCCTCTCAAGAGCTATTGGACAAGGGGAGCTAAGGTCTCAACTAAAGGATCAATTTGGGGCTTGTCTTGGTGATTTCTTTCCATCATCCTCTTGATTTAAGGAATATTTCTATTCCCTCATTGTTAATTTTACTTAAAGGCATAGTGTATATGAATGTTTTAATGGTTTTACTATTTCATAATTTTGGCTTACAAATATGATTTGGGTTTAGATGTTAAATGGTTGGTTATGGTTTCCCATGGTTTTAATTATGCTTTTATATGCATAAATGGTGTTTTGGATAATTGGACTGCATTTGAATGGTTTAATGGTAATTGGAATTGGATTTGGTTATATTATACCCTCAATGTGTTTAATAGAATACTTATAAATATATGCTTATTGCATTGACTTCTTTTAATGGAATTCTTGCATGTTTTAAACTTGGTAAAGGAATTATGCATGGTTTAAATGGTTTGGAAATGCTTAATTTTAATTGGTTAGGCTTGTGGGGAACATGGAATTTCCCCAAGTGGTTAAATATGATAAATGGAAGGGCACTTGAAAGTCCCTTAAACCTATAAATGGTTGGTTATGGATGATACTTGAAAGTAAAGGTTAATATGACGATACCAATATCATTGGTTTTGGTTAATAAATAGATAATGGTTTGGTTATTCGTAAATTGGTTTTAATAGGGAAATAATCATGGGAGATGTAGCTAAGTCATGGAAAGTGGAGGTCCCGGGGGGACCAAAACTGGAAACTCATATTTTCCAATATAAGGTTGGTCTTAGTGACTATGTGCATGATGTCACACTTTATTTTGCGGATGTAATAGCCATCCCATGGGATACTTCCCTAGCCATGCAGCTATACGCACTGGTCCCTTTTAGTAGGGGAATCTGAACCTATATAGCCTATGGGCAGCATAGGACGACAAAGATACATAGCCCAGGTAAAGGTTTCAAGGGCATGCTAGACCCGGTCCCTTTTTCCCGGCATGGTTATATATATATATATGTATATGTGTGTGTGTGTGTGTGTGTTTGGTTGTATGCATATGGACAATTTTAGTTGGTTTTATAAATGGCATTATTTTATCCTTGCCCTAAGATCATGCTAGCGGTCACCTATTATCCCTGTCTACGGGAGGTTGTATACCCATGCTAGGCAGGAACCGGCCGCTCTACTCCTAGTACATAGTGATTGACTTGGAATCAGTATTTGGACTATAGTGGTGATCCTCCATCCTTTCAAAAGGCATCATTTCATGTTATGGATATTTCTAGACATTTTGGTTTTATTTCGGATATTGGGTTTGGCTATGGTTGGGGGCATGTCTAAACTAAATTTCATTACTCTTTTGGATAGAGGGTTTGTGGTACTTATATGAGTTGGAATGGGTGGGATTGGTAATGGTGACATCCTTGGCATTGGAACAAGTCGGGAGGCTGGCATCATCAGACATAATTTTTCATTGTTCTGCCTTATTTCATTTTGGGATTAATAATATTATGTTTTGGAACATTTTTGGTTATGGCCAGGTTTATGGCCTTGTTTAGTGTGGTTTGGTATTGTTGGATTATGGTTATTGGATGGTTGAACTCGGTTAGGTTGGTCACAGTTGTCAACTATTCCCAGAGTCTTTATGTGAGTTGTTAAATTATTATGTTTCATGCTCAGAATTCTGCCAACTCAGGGCAGGCGGCTAGAGGTTGGGTTGGGTAACGGGGGTGGTCTCCGGTCCTAGTTGGACTTGGGACGCCTATTATGACAAGGCTCCAGGGCGGGTCATTTCATTATGTGGCTACTACTTAAGCAGCACAAGTCCACCAAAGCAGTCAGGAAATGGAATAAACGCATTGCTAATGTGGTATCCTAGTTACTAAAGTCATGTCCAATTAATCAAACCTTTACAGTTAAAGTGAAACTCCAGCAAATGGCCAAGGACTCTAAAACAACTATCGCTTAAGCGGCTCTTTGACCACTTAAGCAATCAAACAAAATATGAGGCACTGGATTTTGTATGTCCAAAATAGACTCTAATCGGATGATCGGTATTTGTTTGGAACCCCATATATGTAAATTAACTATTCTAACATACCAAATTCGACATTCCAGATTCAATAAAACCATCAAAACATTCATTTGAGATTCTTTTGACTAAATGTGGGGCCCACATCTATAGTCCCATTTTTCATATAATCCACCTAATATCCCAAAATGAGTCTAAAAGCTTTAGGACCTGAACCAAGGTCCCCAATCTCAAAATCAATGTTTTAGGGTTGATATCTTGGTCAAAATTCTCATCTGAGGTCGTTTACTAGGAGTTTTGGTTTGAGACCAATTCCCTAACTACGAAAACTCCAAAATAGAAAAATGAGCCTAAAACTCAAATGAATAGTTCTATAACTAAACCAATAGTTTTGGCAAGTCATAAATGACCTATAGGCACTATGGAAGGTCTTGAAAATACTTAATATGTGTCACGACCCAATTTTCTCAGGTCATGATGGAGCCTACCATAACCCACCAGTAGGCAAGCCAACCCATAGTTCGAAATGGCTATTAATGAACTACTTAATAATATAAGAAAAAAAATGTGGAACATATAAATAAAGATCAATACATAGAAGAATCCTAATACCTAGTGGTATCAGTACAAGAGTTTCGAATATAAAAGAGTACAAAAGGAAATATCAAGAGAAATGCACTGATACAACTTATCTCTTAATACATCTTAAAGACTAGTCTAATACATAAGAGAGAGATAAGTAATACTCTAAACATTAGGAGCTCACTCTTACTCTCTGAACCAAGGCTGCTCCGTACAATGCACACATTAATGACAATAACATATACTATGATTTGCAGGCTGCAAAATTGTAGTATGAGTACCAAGTAAATGGTACTCAGTAGGCTACTGCATATAAACAGAATAGAAACTACACCCAAGAGTCCAAATATCATATGACAAGTCAATGAGATAATAAGGAACAACTAACCTATTCATGTCCAAGAGTCTAACATAATAAAACTAAGGAAGTATTGGGGTGAACTATCTTATTCCAGCTACATTAAATATACGTCAATGCTATACCGTATATCCTATGTCAATATATAAATAAACAATAAAATAAAGATATGTAATAATATACAAGGAGAAGAAACGACTATATAATATGAACAACAAAGGAAAGGATATACGATAGTATCATAGCTTCATATAGCTATATATATATATAGGTATATATAAATATAAATGCGACGTCATCTCAAAGCATAACATATATCATCCTATTCTTATTTTAAGACCTCATTACAACACTATAAGGATTTAAATACTATTATAATCATGTTATATAATCTAAACATGAAATAATCGTGCATAATAATGCAAATTTAAGATAGGAGAGGCCAAAGACATACCTCAAATCCCAATACCGGATCAATGACCAATCTCTCATAAGTTAGCCATAATAATGATCATAACAATGTTAACAACAATATCAATAACAACATAAATGTCCAGCTACTCTAGAAAACCAAATACCTAGCCAAGCCTATGCGTATCCCACCCCCCAGGATCAGAAGGTTCAATCAACATACAATAACACAAGGCATATTCATCACTGATATCTATGCAATTGTACCATATCGGCTAATAGACATAGGTATAATGGTGATAGGCGATGTGTATGAAGGAATGAATGCAAATTACACAATCAATAAAACAACTAATCATAACTATACTCATCAGAACTATTATCATTGTAATCAACCTCTGGCCTTATCGGGTATCAATATATCATCAATAGTATCATCTGGCCTTGTCGGGTATTAATATATCATCAATATATCCTTCGTCCTTATCTGGTATAAGCATATCATTAATACATCCTCCGTCCTTATGGGGTATCAACATAGCATCAATATATCCTCTGACCTTATGGGTATCAACATCATCATAATAGTATCCTCCAACTTTTTCATGTATCAATATCATCACAATAGTATCCTCCGGCCTTGCCGGGTATCAATATCATCATAATAGTATCCTTCGGCCTTTCCAGGTATCAACATCATAACAATTACGCTAACCGAATAAGATACACTAAAATACTCATAAACATAAACATATCACCATAGAATATCTATCCAGTCAATACTTCCCAACTACTAATTTTTCGTTAACCAACACTTATTATAATAGAATCACTAGTGCACTAGTCATCACATAACCTCTAGTTATTATCCTAAATATTATCCTTGCTCATGGGACAGAAACTAACCACTATTTATTAGATAGACAATATCTCACATCTAGTCAAGGTTCATCACTAGACCAAAACTGCCATTTATCCATCATTCATTATTATCAACTAATCATACTATATTCGTTAATCATTAATAGTCAATAATTTACCATTTATCATCTAACCATTCTTTATTAACTAACATTGTTCATTAACTAACCATCATTTACCAGCTAATCCTTATTTATCAACTATTTAACATCGTCATTGGCCATGTATCAATCATCGCTAGTTACCATATCTTAACTATAGCCATCTAGTACTATAGCCACCTAAAAGACATTTAGCTACCACTTAACTTAACCCTTAATTAGAAAGCAGAGTCATAACATCATATTTCAACTAAAATCACATCAATTACCAATTTAATGATCATAAATGTACCAAACTGTACATGCCATCACCTATATTCAATCAGTGGAATAATAAGAATCATACCGCATCTTCCTCTATCCCATACCAGAGAGATATGTATACAAACATATACATATTCATATTCATAAACTATAACCACATCATTTATAATGACAAACACTTCTTTGATATTCAATCAATGTCATAACGCGGCCCTTGGCTCATTAATTTACCCAGAATAATCTCAGTATCATAATCACGACCTTAGGCCCATGTTCATATTCAGAACTTATATCAATAACCATATTTATAAGCAGTATCATATCTCTAATAATCTCACATATAGGAGGCATAATATCACTAATAATGTAATCATCTATCACATAAGAGGCATCTAACATCTAGGAAACATAATATAGATAGACATGTAATCATCTCTAGGGTATCTTATATCAATAGGTCATGCATAACGACTATGAGCAATATCACTTCTTTAAGCCAATTTATATATTAAAGAGGAACATCAACTCTATAGGTCCAACAATCATGACTAAAGGAAATACCAACTCTATAGGCCAATCATTAAGTGTAAGAGGAAATAACATCTCTATCAACTAATCATCAAGTCTAAGAGGAAATAGCATCTCTATAGGCCAATCATCAAGTTTAAGAGTGAATAGCATCTTTATAGGACAATCTTCAAGTCTAAGAGGAAATAGCATCTCTATAGGCCACATAACGTAACAAGAAGGAATATCATCTCTAAATGCCCAACATCACTTCCACAAGGAGCATCATAACCATAACTCAAAAGCCACAATCCAGGAACATCAATACAAGTTACCAAGTTATTAAGTAACCTTATTCAAAGTTTTATGAGCCTCATCTACGTCAAACATCCACAACTAAGTCCACCAGACTTAACACAAGCTTAGGCCTAAGTAGGTCGAACGATCCCACTTCTAATTTACAATTATCCTAATTAGGCATACTATGCCCCAAACTAGGATAAGGTATCTAGTTCATCTTTTAGATGTCAAATAAGTCATATTCAATCCTAATATATCAACTTCGACTAGAAACAAGGCTACTTAAGTCAACTCTACCCAAATTATGCTTTCAAGACTACCACGTAAGCCTAATAAGGATAAATATAAAAATCATGCTTTAAATGATAAAACCGCATTCTGTACATGCTATAACTAATATAAACTAAAGAATGAAGGGAATAAGATACATAAGGGTCATAAAATTCCATCTTACAGGTCCAAAACCCTTATCTATTTCCAAAAACATCAACAATCAAGGCCAAGTTATCCTACTCATAATCAAGCCTAACATCCATATTCACATGTAACATATATTAGACATCATCTATGAATAAAAATAGATAGAAGCCTACCTCAAGGACAAATCACAAAACCTCACTTCATGTACCACATGCTCGTCTTCACTTTATGTAATACCCGCTTGTTTCTACGCTAGGAAGTGAATAAGTATTCCTATGTATGAAATCTCCAATCCTATGATTCATACTTGAGTACATGAATTACAACGAATATCCTAATGATAGGATATCATATGATATATTAAGAATGTTCATATGAGGCACTCAAGGTAATACAAGGTAAGAGTTTTTGAATCCATCAAGTTTTAGTGTTTGATTTGGCAAGAGTCATATTTGAACGAGTATAACTGGATGTTAATGTGGTATTTTGGCTGATTTAGACCTAACAAATTGTAGAGAATTCAATTAGCTTTCCAATGATACCAATTTTGCCTTAATCCAATACTCGAGCGAAAAGTTATGCCCATTTTCGTGAGAGATAGTAAGCATAAGCGATTGGTTAGGCGCCGCCTAACCCAAGCATAGGCGATTGGTTAGGGGCCGCCCAACCCAAGCATAGGCGACCATTTGGGTACCGCCTAAGCCAATTCCAGGTGTAAAAAACACTCTGTCTTGAGTTATTTTAAAGGTAATTAAGTCTTTAAATACTCCTTACATGTCCCTAAACTTAATCTTACGAAATATATAGCTTCTAAATATACTGCAACCCTATTTTCATATCAAAGCTCATCATCCAAGAGAACTAAAGGAGAAAAACAACTAGGGTTGCATAATTAAGCTTGAAGATCCGATTTCAAGGAAATTCCTCCGTCAATCATCAAGAATCTTTCTTCTAAGGTATGCGTAGTGTTCATCCATGAATTTCTTTCATCCGTGGAGTTCAAGAATCAATCTTTAAAATACAAAAGCTTGGTTGATTGTGGTGATATGATCATACCTATGTTGATGCTTGTTTGTTTTCCTCTTTTTCATTATAAAGTATGATTTTTATAGTGTTGGGTGTTGATGATCATGTTGTTGATATTGGGTGATTCCCAAGATGGAATCTTTATATGTTTTTGTGAATTCATGATATCATATGAGTTGGAAACATGTAAATTTGGTTGTTCATGATGTATAATTTGGTGATTTCACCTATTCTAAAGATGTGCATGTAAGATGTTTGATAAAATGCCTAAGGAACTAGAAATCATACAATATAGCTAAATTATGACTAAGTGAAGGATTCATGATATGACCTTACGTTCCAATGACTTCTATGTTGTTAATGTGCCTTGTAAATGTTGTTGGAATACTCATGAACTATTCTTATGAGACTATGCTATGTTTAATTGCAAATCCTACTTATGAACAAGATGTATGATAACCATGCAACCCATATGAACTTTCATGCTATTGATATGTGTTGCCAATATGATTATACAATGAACATGATATTAAGAATGTGTAAGTACTTCCATGTGATATGAAATCCTTTCCATGCAATACATTGTTGATAACCATACTTAGTATGAGATCCCTACTTATCATATTATAAATTATGGACTCTACTCTTATGATCAAGTCAGTCATGTGTGTCAGTTTCCTTCCATCGAGTCCTGGGGGTACTTGTACCCAAAAACTATAGTTGTGTGCCTATATCCATGTCATGTTTCACGATATCCGAACTCAAGATATGATTCTATAGACATCAGTAAGTCATGTGACTTAGGAAAACCCCATGATCTTAGTCAGTTGTCAGATATTAGTAAAATTCCGCCAGTCAACGGAATTCAATAAGATTAAGTCATGCACAGTCAGTTATTCATGTCCAGTCCCTCCAGATGGGAGTAGAGGTTAGTACCGAGTGAACCCAAGGATGGGAACTCACCCGCCAATTTAGGGTGTGATTCTTAGTAGCAATCCTTGTGTTCCAGAACTACGTAGCCAGCGTAGGTTGAGATATCTTAACCCGTCAGATTAGGGTTGATGAGGTGGCTTAACCCATCAGTTTAGGGTTCCCACCGTTCTCATTGAGTACGCACCAGATAAGGGTCACTCACAGGTTGTCCTTGCCCGTGGAACGGTATTAACACCCCTCCAGTCGAGGCAGAGATTGGACCCCAGCTTAGCCATAACGGCATACATGGGGCATGTCGGTTAAACACTACTTCCCATAGTTTCAGTATCAGTCTCAATAAAAGAACTCAGGGCATTCTTCAAATTTCAATAAATACAGGACTGTCAGATATAGTCGTCCATGTTATCAATTTCATTATCAGTCATGACAGTTATCAGTAAACCATGTATTAGCTTATAGGTCATGCTATCACGTATTCACGGTCCCAGTTTCTATATATGAGTGTTTGCACTCCCAAGTTCATATTAGTCAGTCAGTGTTATTCATGCATGAAACCCTTTATGTTTAGCGTACCTTCCTCGTATACTCAGTACTCCAGTTGTACTGACGCATTTGTGCTATGGTGCTTTCTTTTCATGTTAGACCATAGGTTTCGAGACACAAGCACCAGCCCAGCAGTAGCAGTAGCATTCCAGTCACAGAGACACAGTAAGTCCTCATTGATTCTAGGACAAAATGACTTGATTCATTTATTGATTTCTTCAGTTCAGTTTTACAGATTTAGTTGGAGACAAGTTCCTTCAATCCCTTATTCAGATAGCTTAGAGGCTTTCAGATTTATGTTCATATTTACATTCAGATTGAGTTGTCTTAGGTATTTTCACCCACATGGTTTTATTCAGTTGAACCTTATGGCCTTACAGTTCTATGTATTCGGCATTATTATATCATAATTTGCAGTATATAGGTACAGATATCAGTCATGGGTTAGCTTGTGGTCCCTCGGGGTCATGAGCACCGTGTAGCATTCCAGTTCAGCAAATCGGGGTGTTCCACTTTATTATCCTTAAAATGCCATAACACTATCAAAACCATAATCTACTCATCAATATGAGTTTAATGATACCCCTATTCCATATTATGCTTTGGGTCCAAAAACGATACCAAATACCCCGAGTGGTTCGCACATATGGAAAAAGAGTTTTCGAGACCAACCCAATATTTACACATGAGTAAGGAATCATAACCCTCAAAGAATGGGTGAAAAGTAAGCATAGTTTGTGCTAAAATCAGTCCCTAAGCTAAATTGGGCTTTTGGGTCCAAACTTAGAAATTCAAGCATGAATTCAAAAAATTCTTACCTTAATCTTGAAGATAAGCGTGATACAAGATGAAAATTAAGCTCCCAAGTCACCCCCCATGACCAATTTTGAGTTATTGCACTCATTTTGGGGTTTCTAGGACAAAATGGTGAAGAGGAAATGCTCCAAACGCCTCTTGGGACATTTATATAGCCTCTGTAGCTATAGAGATGCCTCAATTGCAGTCATATAGATCCCACAATCACACACTCTTGGTCGTGATTATGGTTGCACCAGATGACAACAAACTCAAAAATAAGTTTTTGACCCTCGAAACTCATTCAGAATCCAAATAACATGATCCTATAGTGAATTTAGAGTGTAAAACACATTTCAACTCTATTAGAAGCATCACAACTTTCATCGGAGATTGTTTAGGAAAAAAATGGAGCCCACACTTATAATTTCATCACTTTTCATAAAAATCTACTTAATAGCCCAAAATAAGTCTAGGAGCCTTAGGCCTAAACCAAATGTCTCCCTAGTCTAGAATCAACTTTCTAGATGTGTTGGCGAAGTGGGATTTTCAATCAAAGATCGTTTTGACCAAATAAGGGTCCCACACCTATTTTTTGCAATTTTCAACTTTCTGACCAATAAGTTAAAATGAGCTCGGGTTCATTGAGACGTGAACAAAAGGTATAACTAGACTAGAATCGATATTCTAGATCTGATGGCATAGTTAGAATTTGCATCCAAGATCATTTCACTGATGTTTTTGCTTGGTGGCTATTTGAAACCAATGAAGGCTTCAAAATCAAGAATTGGCTCTAAAAAATAAATGAACTATCCGATAATCGAACCGTCCATCCCATCAAGTCATAAATGACTTGGGGAAGCTATGAAGAAGCTCAAACGTTAAAGATAAACATAAATATAGAAATGACCTGAAGGGTCATTACAATATCCACTACTAAAAGGACTTTTGTCCTCAAAAGTCAACGGATAAAAAGAATCTCAAAAGCTCGAAAGGATGAGGTAATAGGTCTACATGCTCGAAGCATGACTTCCCAGGTAATCTCAATGGGGAGAAAAAACATTTAAGGTATTTCTCCACAGGTATCTCTTTTAAACTAACACTCTCATTATACTTCCAAAATAGCCAAAACTCAACTTCAACCTCTAACTGGCCTCCAACTGAGTTGAAAAGGCTGATGCACGCACAACTGAATCATATCACACTGATACCATCTCTATATCTGCATAAACCAACAAAAGCTCATCAAGAGCAAGCCAAAAGCAAACTAAGACATGAGTCATAAAACTATCTCTAAATCCAAAAATAATCTTCCTTTACCTTTCTGTGCATGCTATCTACTCCAAGCCAGGAGGAAAATCACTTTAGTCTCATCCACGTAGTCTTATAACAGAGAACTTAAAGAACTAAAGTTGATCTACTAAAGGTCCATAAGACAAACATGAGAATAAGCTCATAAGGCTCTATCTAGGCATACAAATTGAGATAATTACGGAATGCAATCCATGTCAATGCTAGAGCCAGTTTGGATGAAAATTAAACTAAAATCTCGAAATTCAAGGTATAACTACTCATAATAGAATATTCCACTCTAGGATATCACATCTACCAAGAATGAAGACATATTGAATCCAACTCGAGAATATTACTCTTACTTCATAAATCATCCAAAATTCCCAAAGAAAACTTAAACTTAAGGTCAAAACTGAAATAACCAATACAGGGCTCATAGGCTATCATCTAAACACTATCAACTATAATCCAACCAAAGTCTAGAAGACCGAATAGGAAACCACGAAGTAGGCTCACCCAGCCTATAAATAAAATTTGAACAAGGACAAGTCTAAAACAAAAGCTGCATGCAAGCTCTACAACATCAAGGTGAAATCTCAATACCAAGGATGAACCGCTCAATCTCAAATATCCAAATCAAACTAATAATGGGTAGGCATTAATTCCCCAAATCTATCGTACTTCAAAATCGCCATTCCAAGAAGTCAAAATCTAAAACTAGGCCAATAAGGCTAAATCAATGTCAATTATCTCAAATCAACTCTAGTATCCAAATCTGACATATTCGAGATAAATCATACCAAGCCACAGTCGAAACATATCTGGGGAGAAAAATCACCAATGGGATAACAACTGACTGATAACACAAGCAACCAACTTTATTTTAGCTGAAGGTAACGAAACATAGTCGAAAAATAAAAATCATACAAAAGGGTAAACCACTGGATGAAAAAGCATATAATCCTACTACATATTTACTAGAGAGCATGACCTATTCAAACACTCTCAAAAACTTCCCAAGGCTAAAACCACACTAGAAATGGTAAAAGCTTTAGCAACTTAGAAAAATGCAACTTAAGTTGGAAACTAACCAATCCAACACTCCACCTAGGCAAAGAAATAGCCTCAAGAACATATCATCGATGAAAATCACTCCACCAATCATCACTAGGCCAAACAAATGTTGAAATAGGGGTTTCCTAAATCTACCTAAGAACAACATCATCGAAGAAGAAATACCAATCTCAAAACCAAGGTCAAAGTCGAGACCACCACCAGATTACCAATAACTCAAGCTAACGAATTTCAAATTTTCCAACTTAAGAAGCGATCAAAGAAAAGACCACCTACTTGTAACTCTCTAACACAACTTAAGGCAATACTATATCACATCAACAAAGAAGTATCCAACTTGCATACTAACAATAGAGCAAACCATCCCAAGGGAAAAAACCCAACACATCGATGAAATAAATCCATAACATCTTAACACCAATATCAAAATCGCTATCCGACGATTAAATAGCCATAAATAAAGAACGTACCTCGAACTGGTCCATTTCACAAATGATTTACATCAAAAAAGATGGCCAAAACAAAATCTTCACAACCTAGGAGGCAAGTATAAGGATCTCAAACTCAAAAAAAAACAACATAACTAAATTCCTGACTCAAAATCCACAAAAACCATGCAAGGTCAGCTTATCTTTGATACTATAACCCAAGCCCGAATTAGTCTAATATAGCTAATCAAGGGGGAACACAGTCAACCTCGCCACGCTAGGGGAAAGAAATCACCAAATTGGGCTATATCTATTCAAACCACCAAATAATATCATAAGAAAATAAAAGTCTAACTAGATAACACTAATTTATACAGCTACCCAGCGAGAATCAAATTCATTATGTAACAACATCAAGTAATAATATCAATGATCTTAGACAGTGGTAGCAATAGCAACAACAATATTCATATCAACATACAGAATAGGTGGTACCAAAATAAATATTAATATCATGTACAACTCAATGGCCATAATAGGGCTAATGTTCCAAGATAAATGGGACTCAAACCCAAAACCACACCCATAGGGGGAAATAACAATATAGATCTACTTCATCCACTACTAAAATAAATAAACCATGGAGTAGTAAAATAATCATGAATCTAATAATAAGGTACATAATAATCAATATTAATTCATCACGGCATATAATTATTAATGAGAATGAAAAACCCGACACACATAATAAGAAATAAATGCAGGAAATAAAAGCACACCAATCATGGTGACATTCGCAATCACATGCCTGACGGGCATAAAAAATAAATCGGAATGAGTCTAAATTTGACCATATACTGAATCATCAACTGAGGTACCAAGCATACCAACTCTAACTGAGGTTGTCGCAATATCACAAGCTGATCTAACTAAGTTGAATGAATGGAATCTCATGCCAGGGATACTTCCTAGACTAGTAGTCGGTCTCTCTAAAGTCCTAACAATTCCTAAAGCATCGATATAGAAAGAACACAAACTGAGCCTAAATGGCTGGCCAACTGATGTTGCATGAAATTCACAAAATTATGTCCAAACTTTTGAAATCACAACCTGTCTTAGGAACTCTAGGTTTTGGGGGAATATAGGCTAACTCTAGATAATCACCTATCTTATACCAGTGGCATTCTCTAAACCAGTATCTTATCATAACACAACCGAATCAAGATCATAGAATACTTGGAGATACTGCCCCTCATAATCCTGAATGGTCGCCATGACCGTTAAAACCATACCACGCTCTGTAAGTCTGATGGGGACTCTGCTCAAATCCTTTCTAGTTGCCGCTGAGGATCTTCTATATCCATCTCTGACCCTTTAGTCTGATGTTGCACTAAAATTCTATAAACACATGTTGGAGTATTGTCTACATCTATCAACAATATTGCATCATCCTTCAGAGATAGAATAGAGTCAAAGAATGTGTTCAAGGTTCAGAGAAATATGGACACGTGATAAGGAGTGATGAAGTGAATTTTCTAAAATATCACTATAGCCTTTCAAAGATAGGTTACAGATATCTCTGCACTAATCTGTAGGACTATACTAACACATAGCTTTTTTACTAATATGCTAATAAAACCTAGGCTATGATACCAATTTGTAATAACCTAATTTCCTCAGGACATAATGGCGCCGACCATAACCCACAGTAGGCAAGCCAACTCGTAATACAGAACAGCTAGTAACGGACTACTCAATATTATAAGGAAAAAAATATATAATATACGAAATAAAGATCAATACATAGAAGAATCTTAAAACTTAGTGGTATCAGTATAAGCGCATCTAATATAAAAAGAGAACAAAAGTGAAGTATCAAGAGAAATACACTGATACAACTTATCTCCGAATACAACTTAAAGACTAGTCTAATACATAAGATAGATATAAGTAATACTCCAAAGATCAAGAGCTCACTCTAAGTCTCTAAAATAGGGCTGCTCCACACGATGCACACATCAATGGAGATAACCTGTACTATGATCTATAGGCTGCAGAAGTGTAGTATGAGTAGCAAATGAATAGTACTCAGTAGGCTACTGCAAATTATGCTCTAAACATAAAGTAGATATATATAGTGTATAAAAAGAATAAAAACTACATTCAAGAGTTCAGAAATCATATGACAGGTTAATGAGATAGTAAGGAACAACTATCCTGTTCATGTCCAAGAGTTTAACATAATAAAACTAAGGAAGTATCATGGTAAACTATCTTATTCTAGCTACATCCACTATATGTCAATGCTATACCATATATCCCATGTCAATATACCAATAAAGAGGAAAATAAAGATATTTTGTTATATACAAGGTGGAGAAATGACTACACAATATAAATAATGAAGAAAGGGATATACGATAGTATCATAGCTTCATATACCTAGATATATATAGGTACATATACATATAAACATGAGGTTATCTCAAAGCATAAACTATATCATCCTATTCTAATTATAAGACCTTATTACATCATCCTATTCTGAATATGAAGGAGTTTGATATTATCTAGGGGATGAGTTGGTTGTCTCTTTAAAAGGAAGCTAGAGAGTGAAACTTAAACAAACCCTAGTTGGCATCCTTACAAACCATACCCATTATCAATCTTTAAAACTATAGTTTTCCAACCAATATGGCCACTTTAGCCGGAGGACTATCCCACCGAATGATATTAATAAGTATAGTGTAGAGGAGATAATAAAATAGCAGCAAAAGATGACTAATATTCCTTATTTTGAAGATCTATTGAAGCCAAAAATAGTCGATAATTCTAGTATTAAGGTTCCTTCGAAACCCATAGTAATGTTGCATGGGGAACCTAATATTACATGGAAATTGTCTAATGTTCAAAACTTAATCATACAAGAAAAACTTCAATATGCAATTATAGGTAAAAAAAAATTATGGCAAGCCTCACATCGAAGTGCTGAGATAAACGATTCCAAATCAGTGTGGAATCAAAGGTCAATGTACTATAGGCGTGTTAGATTAAAGACATGTATTAATAAGGCTAGATATGCTAGAAGATTATGTTCAATTATTATCAACAATAGCCTTTTACATTAATTTGAGGGAGAGATATTGAAAAATGAGAACTCTAAAGTGGGATCCATGGTTTGAGGCCGATGTTGAAACTTAAGTAGAAGTAGCATCGATTTCCATGCTAGATTTTCCTTCAAATTTCTTTGAAAAAGATGCAATATTCTCAATAGCAGTAGTAGGGAGGCCACTCGCAGTAGATATGGCTACTAAAAATCACACTAGGCCTAGTTGTGCAAGTGTTAAAGTGGAGGTAGATTTACTTGCAACATTGCCATAAAGGATACGAATAAATGAAGAGAATGATATTACTGGGAAAATAAAGTAAAAATGGATAAAGATTCAATATGATTATATGCCTAAGTATTGTCAAGATTGTTGTTTACAAGGGCATGATGAGGGAAGTTATTGGAACATTCACCTAAAATTATATGAAAATAAGAAGGAGGAGAGTAAGGAGACATAAGAAAATACTAAGAATAAGGTTTCTGGTGAACAAAATAATCAGCAACATCAACATCAGAATATCTTCAAAAGAGAAAATAACAATAAGTATCAGTGGCTTACAAGGAAGAATAAATTCAGAAAGGATAGGTCTGGTCGGATTATAGCAGAGGTAAATAAAAATATTGATGAGGATATTCAAATGTCCAATTTTTTTAATGCCTTAAAGGAAAAAGAAGATCAAGAAGAAATGACTTACTCAGTAACTGCAGACACAGAGAAATAGAAGGAAGACCAAGCAGAAGTAGCAGAACTCAGTACTAAAAATTAGGTTAACCAAAGTTTTTAAAAGACTCCAAAAATAGTTAAAGGGGATCCAACAAATAACAGGAGCGACAAGGAAAAAGAGAATCAGCAAAGGGATATTTAGCAAGATGAGAGTACTCAAAACAGAATAGAGAAATTGAAAGATGGTACCAATAAAGGTTTGAAGAAGGATAAAAAAGAGAATCAAATACAGTTGTGGTATGTAGAAACAGATGACATGATGGTGCTTGAAGGGATCTATTCTTTAGCTATTTCAGATAGGCTATTAGAAACCTACAATGAAAAGAAAAAAGACATTGATGTAAATACTTTGGAAGATAATATCAATCAAATTGCTAAAGATGCAGATTTATCCCCAAAGAACATAGAGGCATGGAATAGCAAATAGGGAAAACAAAAAAAAAGGAATAAGCGGAGTAATGCAACCCCAGCCATAATTCATACACGGAGCCATACTGCTAAAATTAAATCATAAATGCATTAATTTGGAATATAAGGTTTGTTAATACATAGAAATCCTTTACCAAATTAATCACAATGCATAGAAGGTATCATTTCTATTTTATAGGGATTATGGAACCTTTTCAAGATAAGTAGACAATAGAGGAGTATAGAAAAAAATTGGGGATGAGGTATGTAGTGGTAAATATAAATGGTAAGATATGGGAATTCTTGGATGACAATGTGGAATATAGTGTACTAAAGAATGAAGAGCAACAGCTATCATTGAAGGTATAAAGCAATATTGTTAATATTTCTTTAATTGAAACATTAGTACATGCCAAATGTAGCTTAACAGAAAGGCAAGAATTATGGAAATCATTATTAGACATGGAATATATTCACAAACCATGGAAATAGGGGGAGACTTCAATGTCATAAGAAATACAGAAGAAAAATTAGGGGGATTACCAGTTATATTCAATGAAATACAGGATTTTAATCAGTGTATAAATTTGTGTAACTTGGATGAACCTCAATTTAAAAGGAGAAAATATACTTGGTGGAATGGGAGAATAGATAAAGCTTGCATATTCAAAAGATTTGATAGAGTGTTGTACAATGATAGATTGTAGATTTTATTTCAGACTTTGGATGTGGAGCATCTACTTAAAAGTGGATCAGATCACTCTCTTATTCTAATTCAATGCAGAATTGAAAGATAATAGATAATTAGATCATTTACATTTCTGAATTGGTGGTTGAAGGAAGAATCATGCTTAAAAGTGATCAAACAAAACTAGACAGTAAAGATAGAAGGGAATTCTTTCATAGTGTTTTAGCATAACTTGAAGAAAATGAAAACAGCTCTGTCAAAGTGGAGCAAAGAAACTTTTGGTAATATTTTCCAAGAAATAGAAACACTGGAAGATATTATCAAAGTTAAAGAGAGGAATTTTGAGAAAAAATCCTGGTAGAGAGAGAAAAGCAAATTTGAGCAAGACTCAAGTTGAACTAAATTTGTATTTCAATAGAGAAGAAGAGTTCTGGAGATAGAAAGTAGGTTATGAATGGTTTAAAGATGGAGAAAGGAACACAAAATTTTTTCATACAATTGTTAGAGGAATAAGGAGTAGGTTAAGAATCAGAAGAATTCAAAATGAAGAGGGTGAGTGGTTGGAAAAAACAAGAAGAGATAGCTGATTTCGCTATTAATTTCCTTCAGAATCAGTTTACTAAATAGGAAGATGCAGTGTATTTTTCTATGTTAGATGAAGTTCCTAACCTAGTAAATGAATAGCATAACAAGGAGATTTTAAGGATTCCTAATGAGGATGAAGGAAAAGATGCAGTAATTGGTTTAAACAGAAATAGTATAGGGGGGTTGATGGTATTACTGGGGCTTTTTATTGGGATGCTTGGGAAATCATAAAGCAAGATATTCATAAAATGGTAATTAATTTCTTTTGTGGTTTCCAACTTCCTAGGTTCATTACTCATACTAATATTGTTTTACTACCAAAAAAGTTAATAGTGAATACTTTTTCAGATATGAGACCTATATCTCTCAATAATTTTGTGAATAAAATCTTTTCAAGAATCATTCATGAAAGGATTAAAGGCTTGTTATCATAGTTAATTTCTCCAGAACAAGAAGGTTTTATTAAGGGAATAAGTATAGCAGAGAATGTATTAGTGGTGCTGGAAATAGTTTCAAAATGAGAAAAAAGGGTAAACCTACTGATATGTCCTTGAAACTTGACATGATTAAGGCATATGATATGGTGGAATATTTGTTTCTTACCAAGGTGTTGAGGAAAATGGGTTTCTCTTAAAGACTTATTGATATGGTGTACAGATTGTTAGAGAATAATTGGTATTCAATTCTCTTGAATGGGCAACCAAAAGGATTTTTTATATATTCAAGGGGATTGAAGAAGGGAGATCTTTTGTCTCCTACTTTGTTCGTTATTGTAGCTGAAGTTTTGTCTAAGAATATGAAGAAATTGATGCAGGAAAAAGATTTTAAGTTGTTTTGGATGCCAAGAGGTAGTCCTTAATTGAATCACTTAGATTTAGCAAATAACATGATTATAATATGAAAAGATGAAGTGAGAACATTGCAGTTGGTGTCTAACACTTTGGACAAATATGAAGTAGTATCTGGGCAGAAGATCAACTAAGAAAAATTTACAATATATTTGCATATAGGGGTTTCTAGTAGAGTGCAAATATTAGCAAAAGCTGATACAGGCATATTAAGGAAAGATTTTCCTTTCACATATCTTGGTTGTCCTAT
Organism: Capsicum baccatum var. pendulum; assembly: GCA_030864225.1. Classification (NCBI taxonomy): domain Eukaryota; kingdom Viridiplantae; phylum Streptophyta; class Magnoliopsida; order Solanales; family Solanaceae; genus Capsicum; species Capsicum baccatum. The sequence continues at coordinate 126,218,685 of CM061557.1, forward strand.
TTTCTATATGAGGATGAAAAAAAAATATTATCAGTAGCTTATGAATAGGATACCAAATAAGATTCAGAATTGGAAAGGAAAATTTCTTTGATATGGAGGTAGAGCAGTGTTAATTAAGAACGTGTTACATAGTTCCTATTCACTGTTTATTAGTGTTGAATCCACCTCTAAATGTACTGAATGCTATGAAAAAAGTTTTTGCTAAATTCTTTTGGAGTACTAAAATTGGAGAAAAGGGTAAGCATTGGATGAAGTGGAAGGATATGTGTCTACCACAAGAGGAAGGAGGACTGGGATTTAGAAGATTGTCTGATGTTTTTATGGCATTATTCTGTAAGCTTTGGTGGACATTTAGGACTACAAATTCCATTTGGAAAGAGTACATGTTCAATAAATATTGTAGAAAGGAGCATCCTACTCAGATGGTATGGAAAACTGGTTCAGGGGGTTCACAGGTTTGGAAAAAGATGCTAAGTGCTAGAGATTTGGTGGAGCATTTGATAGTATGGCAGATGAGGAAGGCAATTCTAATTTATGCATGGATAATTGGACTGGATATGGTGATTTAGTTTCCTTAATGGAAGGAAATTAGAATGAGAATTTGTTGTACCAAAATGTTAAGGATTTTGCAAGAGAAGGTAGATGGGATGACCAGTTAGTTAACAATATGTTCACACCAGAAATGGTTGAGCATATTCTTACTAAAGTTTAACCAGCTACAAGAGAAGGCAAGGACATCCCAATGTGGACAATTGATCCAAAGAGAGATTTCACAGTTAAAAGTGCTTGGCTGTATATTAGAGATAAAGGGCATCTAAGCAAAATTTATAAGTTTATTTTGGTTAAGAGGTTGCCTTTCAAAATATGTTTCTTTATGTGGAGGTTTTGGAGAAGCAAAATAACAGTTGATGACAATGCAAGAAGATTGGGGATGCAGGGACCTTCTTAATGTTGGTGTTGTGAGAAACCTTCCGTAGAGCCACTTGCACATGTTTTTAGAAGGTCACCCTATGCTAACAGGACTTTGACCTACTTTTCTTCTTTTGTAGGTATATCTATTCAAGATTTGACTCTAAGGGGCACTATCTTAAAGTGGTGGGAGGCTGAGATAAAGGTGAAAGAACAATATTATTATCATGCTCTTCCTAGCATCATTCTATGGGAAATATGAAGAAGAAGAAGAAATAGAAAGAAGCATGAGAACAAGAACACTACAGGTCTAAGAATAATTCACAACATAACAAGAAATCTGAGGCTTCTATTGATGATCAGACAACCTAGAAGAGTTTTCTCTATGAAATGGCCTTAAATTGTTCAGGAGTTGGCTAAGGTTAAAAACAAAATCAAGGTGACAAAAATTCTATGGGATATGCCAGAATAAAGTTAAGTGAAATATAATACTGATAGGGCAGTCCGAAGAGAAGAGGGTGGCAGTTTATATGCTTTTGGCCTAAGGGATAGGAATGGTGATGTGCTATATGCCAATGCAATACCTCAGCAATATACATATAGTATGCAGGCAGAAGCAAATGTTATTTTACATGCAGCTAAGCATTGTAAATAGATACAATTTGATAAGATAACCATTCAGATGGATTCTCTAGTTATGCAGAAGGTATTAACAGGAAAGTGGAAGTGTCTATAGAGTATTACAAGAATATTCAAGGAGATAGATCAACCTTTAAAAGATAAGCAAGTCATATATCAGCATATTTATAAGGAAGGAAATTAGTTTGCTGATTATCTTGCTAATTTAGCAATAGATTTAGGAGCAATCACATTCACCAGTTTTCAACAACTTCACAAGAAAGGAAAAGCTATTCTTAATAGTGATAAATGGCAGTGACCCTATTTAAGAATCAGTTCTCTAAAGGGATAAAGGGCATCGGGGAAGTTAAGCTAGGTAGAGCACATGTTGAACAAGTCAAGAACACAAAAAAAACAAACTATGCTTTTAAATAATCTAAACTACTTCAGTGACATTGGAGGATTTAGAGGGAGATGTAAACTTGATAAACCTGATTGTAAAGCAGAACATACATTCTTCAAGATCCAGGCTTCCCTTATCGTTAGAGTGTCCCGATATGAGCAGCACAAGAAGAAAGCGTTAAGGAAAGTAGTGGAAAATGCTTCAAATGAACAACAAATCTAGAAGAAGAGTCATACCTGGAAGTAACAACTTAACCTTGTTGAATTAAGCCATCACAGATGCTAAAAATGTTGTTTCGAGTTTCATACATCGGAGAAAGCAGACACAAAAGTAGTAGCATCTATTTCCTAGTTATACTAAGCTGAGACATCAAAATAAGGAAGGAATTACTTACTAGCGGAAGGTGAATCTAAAGGAGAAGTGTCAACAAGAAGCTCCAGAGTAACAATTGAACCAGATTCGAAAAAAATGAGTAAAATAATGAAAGGCGGCGTGAATGATTTAGGGATTAGGAAAGTTATCTATTTTAGGGAATTCATTGATTATATTTGTTGTCAATATTTAATCCGGATTGCGCCAAGTCAGATAAATCGGACTACAATGTTTAATTGTATAATGGTTTAGTCCATTATTGTGATTTAATTATTAATAAAAGATGAAATTATATTAAAAAAGGATTTAAACACTATCATACTCATGGTTTCTAATCCAAATGGCTAGACATGACATAATCGTGCATAATAAAGCAATCATAAGATAGGAGAGGCTGAAGACATACCTCAAATCCCGATACCGAATCAATGACCAATATATCATAATCTAGCCATAATAATAATCATAATAATGTTAATAACAATATCAATAACAGCATGAATATCCGGCTACTCCGGACAACCAAATACCTAGCCTAGCCTATGCATAACCCCACCGCCCCAGGCTCGAAAGGTTCAATCAACATATAATAGCACAAGGCATATTCTTCACCCATATCTATGCAACTGTCCCATACTAACTGATAAACATAGTCTCATACTAGTGATACGCGAGGCGCATGTAGGAATGAATGCAAAGTACACAATCAATATCATAACTCATAATAACTATCTTCTTCAGGACTATAATCCTCGTAATTAACCTCTACCCTTTCCAAGTATCAACACATCATCAATAGTATCCTCTGGCCTTCCCGGGTATCAACATATCATTAATATATCCTCCGGCCTTGTCGGCTATCAACATATCATCAATATATTCCCCGGCCTTGCTAGGTATCAGCATATCATCAATTTATCCTCCAGCCTTGTCGGGTTTCAACATATCATCAATATATCCTTCGGCCTTACCGGGTATCAACATATCATCAATATATCCTCCAGCCTAATCGGGTATCAACATCATCATAATAGTATCCTTCGGGCCTTTTCGGGTATATATCACAACAATAGTATCCTCCGGCCTTGCCGGGTATCAATATCATCATAATAGTATCCTCTATCCTTGTCAAAATCAAAATCATCACAATTACCATAATTGAATAAGATACACTAAATACTCATAAATATAGACATATCACCATATAATATCCACCTAGTCAATACTTCCCAACTACTTGTTATTAGTTAACCAACATTTATTATAATAGAGTCACTAGTTCAGTTGTCTTCACATAACCTCTAGTTATTATCCTAAACATTATCCTTACTCACGGGATAGCAACTAACCACTATTTATTAAATAGCCAACATCTAACATCTAGTCAAGGTTCATCTCTAGTCCAAAATCATCGTTTATCCACTAGTCATTAGATCAACTAATCATACTATATTCATTAATCATTAATAGTCAACAATTTACCATTTATCATCTAACCATGATTTATTAACTAACATCCTTCATTAACTAACCATCGTTTACCAACTAATACTCATTTATCAACTATTCAACATCAGAATTAGCCATGTATCAATCATCACTAGTTACCATATCTCAACTAGGCAAGGTTCATGAACTAGTACATTAGATTTCTAGCATCAAGTACTATAGCCACCTAAAAGACATATGGATACCAATTAGCTTAACCCTTAATTAGGAAGAACAGTCATAAGATCGTTTTTCAACGAGAATCACATCAACTACCAATATAATAATCATGAATGTACCAAATCTATGTATGCCATCACTAGTATTCAATCAGTGGAATAATAAGCATCACATTGTATCTTTCTCCATCCCATACCGGAGAGATATGTACACAAACATATACATATTCAAATTTATAAATTGTAATTATAGTATTAATAATGACAAATACTTCTCGGATATTCAATAAATGTCATAACATGGCCGTCCTATTAATTTATTTGGAGTAATCTCAACATCATAATCTCGACCTTAGGCCCATATTCATATTTGGAAATCATATCAGTAATCATATTTATAATCCATTGCATATCTCTAATCATCTCACATATAGGAGGAATCTTACATGTAGGAGACATAATATCAATAAGAATGTAATTATCTCTCACACAAGTGGCATCTCACATCTAGGAAACATAATATAGATAGACATGTAATCACCTATAGGGTATCTTATATCAATAGGTCATGCACCATGACTACGGGGAATATCACTTCTCCAAGACAATTTATATATCCAAGAGGAACATCATCTCTATAGGTCCAACAATCATGACCAAAGGAAATATAAAATCTATAAGCCAATCATCAAGTCTAAGAGGAAATAATATCTCTATCAGTAAATCATCAAATCTAAGAGGAAATAATAACTCTATAGGCCAACCATCAACCCTAAAAGGAAATAGCATATCTATATGCCAATCATCAAGTCTAAGAGGAAATAGCATCTTTATAGGACAATCAACAAGTCTAAGAGAAAATAGCATCTCTATAGGCCACATAACGTATTTAGAAGGAATATCATCTCTGAATACTGAATATCACTTCCAGAAGGAGTTTCATAACCATAACTTAAAAGCCACAATACGGGAACATCAATACAAGTTATGAATTTATGAAGTAACCATATTCTATGGTTTACTAGTCTCATCTATGTCTAACATTTACAACTAAGTCCATAAGACTTAACACAAGCTTAGGCCTAAGTGGGCCGAATGATCCCACTTCTAATCCACAATTTCCCTAAATAGTTATATATTCCCAAAACTAGGCTAAGGTATATAGTTCGTGCTTTGGATGTCAAGAAAGCCATATTCAAGCCTGAGATAGCAACTTCGACTAGAAACAAGGGTACTTAAGTCAACTCTATACAAATTACGATTTTAAGACAACCACACAAACCCAAAATGTCTAAATATACAAATCATGCTTCAAATGATAAAACCACATTCCAAAAATAGCATTATTTCATATCCATGCTATAACTAATATAAACCAAAAAATAAAGGGAATAGGATGCAAAAGGGCCATAAACATGCCATTTTATGGGTCCAAAATCATTATCTATTACCAAAAACATCAACAATCAAGGCCAAGTTATACTAGTCATAATCAAGCCTAACATCCATATTCAGATAAAACATATATCATACATCATCTACAAATAAAAGTAGGCAGAATCCTACCTTAAGGACAAACCTCAAAACCTCAATTCATGCACCACATGCTCGTCTTAACAATATAATCCAGCCCTAAGCTAAATTGGGGTTTTGGGTCCAAACTCAGAAATTCAAGCATGAATTAAAGAAATTCTTAACTTAATCTTGAAGATAATTGTGATACAAGATGAAAACTAAGCTCCCAAGTCACCCTCATGACCAATTTTGAGTTTTTGCACTCATTTTGGGGTTTCTAGGTCTAAATAGTGAATGGTAAATGCCTCATATGCATCTTGAGACCTTTATATAACCCCTACAGCTATAGAGATTGTGATATCACGGTCACATGGGATGCTATTATGCTCCCGCAATCACACACTCTTGGTCGCGATAGCGGTTGCACCAAATGACATCAAACTCAAAAATAAGTTTTTGATCCTCGAAACTCATCCAGAATCCAAATAACATGATACAATAGTGAATTTTTAGTGTAAAAAAGAATTAAAATCCTTTGGAATCATCAAAACTTTCATCAGAGATCGTTTAGACAAAACATGGGGCCAAACCTATAATTTTATCATTTTTAATAAAAATCTTCTCTATAGACCAAAATAATTCTGGGAGCCTTAGTACTTGAGCCAAGGGTCTCCCTAGCCTAAAATCGAAGCTTCAGACGTGATGGAAAAGTTGGATTTTCAATCCGAGATTGTTTCAAAAAAATGTGGGTCCCACACCCGTTCTTTAATTTTCAACTTTTCGACTAAAATCAATATGTTGGATCTGCTGGCATAGTCAGAATTTGCATTTGAGACCATTTTACTCATGTTTTTTCTTTGTGACCATTTGGAACCAACGATGACTTTAAAATAAGGAATTGGCTCTAAAAACCCAAACAAATAGCCCGGTTATCAAACCGTTGGTCCTAGTAAGTCATAAATAACTTAGGGTAGCTATAGAGAAGCTCAAACGGTGAAGAGAAGCATAAATATGGAAAATAACCTAAAGGGTCATTACAGTATGTAAATATATCATGGAAATGACCTAGAGGGTCATTACACATAGACCTCTATTGAGACCCTATAAATTGATACCTCAAATACTTGTGCAAATTACGAGGCATATACTTCTTCAAAAAAGCCTTTGACACAGCTCAAACCAAGGCCTTGTCGTAATAGGCATCCCAAGTACAACTAGGACTGGGGATTTCCCCTTTAACCCAACCCAACCACCGTATACAGCCTTGGATGAGCTAAATTTAGAGCATATAACAAGATTTTGTAAGGCTTTCATGAAGACTATAGGATAGGGTCACAATCATGAATGACCTAACCGAGTCTAACCATATCAAGTCAACCATCAATTCCATTAGAAACCATTTAGAAAGTATCAAACAAAGTAAGATTATCAAACCCAAAATGTAATGTGATGGAACATCCAACAATATTCTCCAATGATATCAGCCCCAAACCCAATGCCAATGCTAAGGCCGACACTAATACCGATACCGCCCATACCAACCCTCAAAAGTACCATAAAGCCTTTATCCATAATAATACAAATATTCAGTTGGGATATGCCCCCAACCATGGTGAAAACCACTATCTAGAAAGAAAGTAGAATGTCTAAGGATGTCCAATATAAAATAATGCCTTCCAAAGGGATGGAAGCTCACCACTTTGGTTTAATATGTTATCCCCAAACAATGTACTATGAAGGAGGAGTCGAATGGACGATTTCTACATAGCATAGGTATACATCCACCAATAGGTGGGTTAGTGGGTGAACGCTAGCATAAAACTCGAGATAAGGATAAAGTAATACCATTTATCAAATAAAAGTGAAAACCATCCAATGCAACAACCATTCATATATATATAAGTGTTGGGAAAAGGGATCGGGTTTAACATTCCATTTAAAACCTTTACCTAGGTTATACTGCTTAGCCGTCCTATTACCCACAGGCCATATGGGTTTAGCTCTCCCTACTGAAAGGGTCCTAGTGCGTGTATCTGCATGACTAGGCAATATATCTGGGATGACTAGTATATCCCTCTAGTATAAATGTGATACTAGTACGTGGCCATTGAAGACCTCTAATATCAGCAAATATGAGTTTTGGGTTTTAATCCACCCTGGCCGCCACCTTTCACGGATTAGCATACTCTTTCCGCCATTAATGCTAAATTAAAACCATTAACAAAAAATCCAATTATCCATTTATTAACCAAGGCTATTCAATAAATCGATGGTATCGTCATTCCACTATACTTGCAATGATTATCCATAGTAAAACCATTTAGATTAGGGGGACATTAAAGTACCCTATCATTAGCGCAATTAAACCTCTTGGGAGACTACCATGTTCTCCATAAGCATAACAAATTAGCCTTAAGCCTTTGTAAACAATTTAAAAACATTTAAGGTTTCATTCATAAGCCAAAAACAAGCAATAGTTCCATTAAAATAAGTCAATGCAATGAACATATCATTGTAAGCATTTTATGAAGCACCTTATGGCATAATATAACTAAAACAAAATTCAATTACCATTAAACCATTACCATGAAATTCAATTGTCCAAAACCATTGTTAATGCATAGAATACATAATTAAACCCATAGGAAATCATAACCAAGTATTTAACCTCAAACCCCCCAAATTAATAGTTTAAAGCCACAATCGTGCAAGACAAAAAGCATGAAATCAACAATGTAATCATATCTTTAATTGAAATTACAATTAGGGAGAGAATCATGCATTAAACCAAGAAGATTGATGGAAATAATTCACTAAGACAAGCCCGAAAGTAATTCCTTAGTTAAAACCCTAGCTCTTTGTCCCAAAAGCTCTTGAGAGAATTATGATATGTTTAGGAAAAGTTTCTAAGTGTTTAAGAATAAAATAATAGGGTAAATAACCTCCTAAGTATATTAGAAGTCATGGGTCATTATTAGGGTAATTAGGGAAATATCCAGAATACCCCCACTTAAATCCCATAAAATCCCAGCACGGGGTGACGACTAACCCCCTTACGAGTTGTAACCTCCCTTATGGTTGATACCCACTCAATCATAACCAATCCTTACCATGGATCAGACACTGTCTAGTATACGACTCGTCTACCTAAGTCGTAACCTCAGCACATGATCTATACCCATGATATGTATCCCTGGAAGAATGTAACACCAAGAGGATCAAACACTATCCACCATATGAGCCACCTATATGACTCATACCAAACCATACGACACTCACCTCTAAGTTGTATCCATTACAGTGACCAAAACCATCCCACTAACTAATACTCGTCAACTTATGATAGGACTTCACTAACGAATGGGATTCTAGAAAATTTTCTAAGGATCCCAACTCGAGATACTTCAGTCTCCCCCACTAGGAACATTTGTCCCCAAATGATGAATTAGCTAGGGGTAACCATACACAGAGTCATTTGCATTATTAAACATCAATCCCACTTTTTGATATCTCTACTCTTACCTTTACAAAATGGAAAACAAAGATGCAAAAGATGCAACTTTTCCTTTAACAAACTAAGAAAATAAAGATGTATTTAAGAACACATACCTTTTATACGAATATCAGGAGCAGAAAACAAGAATAGATACTTGGACTCCATGTCCTCTTGGTTCATGACCGACGAACTTTCCTATCCAATATCTTAATTGGGACCTCTTCATAACACAGAGAATCTAAGAAATCCAATCAATCCAAAGGAAATATCAAAGTCGGATCACCAACGCATTTCCTCATCATAGAAATATAGAATACCGGATGAACCAAACTCATGCTAGATGGAAACTCCAACTTATATGCAATATTACCCACTCTCTACAAAATATCATAAGGACCAATGTATCAAGGATTGAAATTTCCCTTTTTGCAAAACCACACTACGCCCTTCATTGGAGACACCTTAAGGAAAACCTTATCCCCAACTACAAACACCAGGTCTCTATGCCTAACATATGCATATGATTTTTGATGACTCTTGGCAGCTTTGAGCCTATCCCGAATAACCTTCACCTTTTCCATAGCTTTATGAACCAAATCCGAACCAAACAAATAAGCCTCGTCGAGCTCAAACAAACCAATATGAGATCTACACCTCCTACCATACAATGCCTCAAAAGAAGCCATACTATTACTCTTATGATAGCTATTGTTGTAAGAAAACTCTACCAAAGGTAGATGCTCTACCCAACTGCCACCATAATCAATTACACAGGCTTGAAGCATATATTCCAATGTTTGAATAGTTCTCTCTGCCTGCCCATCCAACTATGGATGGAAAGTAGTACTCAAACTCACCTTATTCCCAAACCCTTTCTAGAAATACCACAAAAATTGGGATATAAACTGCATACCATGATCGAAAATAATCAAAATAGGCACCCCATGAAGTTTCACATTCTCTTAAAGATAAAACTTTGCATAATTCTCTGCCAAAAAGTTAGTTCACACAGGCAAGAAATGCACAAACTTTGTCATCCTATCCATGATGACCCAAATTGAATCAAATTGGTTCTGAGACTGAGGAAGACTAGTAACAAAATCCATATTGATATTCTCCCACTTTTATTTAGGAAGCTTAATTTCTAGATACAACCCACCAGGCCTCATATGATTAACCTTAACTTTTTGACACACCATGCCTTAGGACATAAAATCAACCATATCCCGCTTTATGCCACTCCACCAATGGATCTCTTAAGATCATGGTACATCTTAGTAGAGCTAGGATGAACAATATAACGCGACTTATGATCCTCAATCAAGATCCTTTTTTGTAAAATAGTCTATACCAGGAACACACAACCTTCCTTGATACCAAAAAGTACCATCACCACTAATCTAAATATCTATCACCTTTTTTCTACCAATATTACCCTTGATTTTTATCAAGGCAAAATCCAATACTTTCTTCTCATTAATCTCCACACCAAGAGATGATCTAACCACTTCTTGCACCATCACACCATCACCTTAGAGTCCAAGAGACAATTTTCAAGATTTGCCAAACGGTGAATATCATTCACTAATTCTCACTTCTTTTCTTCTATATGAGCCAAACTTCCCATGGACATCCTGCTAAGAGCATCAGCAACGATGTTAGCTTTACCTAAGTGGTAGTCAAGACTTATATCATAGTCCTTAAAAAGCTCAAGCCATCTCTTCTACCTAAGATTAAGCTCTTTCTGTGAGAATACATGCTGCAAACTCTTATGATCATAAAAGATATTCACGTGAACACTATACAAATAATGCCACCATATTTTTAAAGCAAACACAATGGCTAACTACTCTAAATCAAGAGTAGGATAGTTCCTCTCAAAAACCCCAAATCAATAGTTAAATGCCATAATCATGCAAGAGAGAAACCATGAAATCAACCATCTAACCAAGCCTTTATTTCAAATTACGATTAGGGAAGAGAATCATGACTTAAACTAAGAAGATTGATGGAAAGAATTCACCAAGACAAGCCCCAAAGTAATCCCTTTATTTAACCCTACATCTTTGTCCCAATAGCTCTTGAGAGAATTATGATATGTTTAGGAAGAGTTTCTAAGTATTTAAGAATAAAATAATAGGGTAAATAACCACATGAGTGTATTAGAAGTCATGGGTCCTTATTAGGGTATGTAGGGAAATGTCCAAAATACCCCCACTTAAATCCAATAAAAACCCAACACAGGGTCACAACTAACCCTCTTACATGTTGTATCCTCCTTTACGATTGATACCCACCCGATCATAACCAAGCCTCAACCATGGATCAGACACTATCTAGTATACGACTCATCAACCCAAGTTGTATCCTCAGTATACGATCCATACCCATGATCCGTATCCCTGGCACAATGCAACACCAAGAGGATCAAACACTCTCCACCTCACGAGTCACCTATACGACTCGTACCCAACCATATGACACTCAGCCCTAAATGGTATCCATTCTAGTTACCAAAACCATCCTACCAACTAACACTGGTCAGCTTATGAAAGGACTTCACCACTTGTACCCCAGATTATAGCTCGTACCATGAGTCATATTATGTGCTCAAAGAATGGGATTCCAAGAAATTTTCTAAAGGTCCAAACCTAGGTTTCTTTAGCCTTAGATAATTAAGTCTAGAATATATAAGGAAAGCCAGTTGGCCTACAATCAATACACCTTCTCCACTACTATCTGATTGTCAATTGAATAGAAAGGTAGTGCTACATTATTTGACTCTACCAGGCCTAAATTATACAGCTTCTACTCATAATTAGTAAGGAACTTAAAATCATACTCTCATAGAGCCTCTGCTAATCTTGCTGGAGAAAATCTCATGAATCAATCCAGTATCTTTTACTCCTCAAAGAAAGTAATAGACAATGCCAAATATACATCATGGTCTCAAAATTAAAAAATAAGGCTATCTAGAAAGCAAAAGAAGGAAGATGAGCTCCAGATTCTAAAAGCTCACCCAATCTTCAGTTAATGTTGGCACAACCCTTAGACATCATTAGCATTTATGACTTATACTAAAATATGCATCAAGTAATATATGAACACATGTAGTATAAGTACCAAAAAATTATGGGTACTCAGTAGGCATCGTAGGCCGATTGAGCTTCAATATAGTAAAAGCATAAATAAAGTGTGATGATATAATCCAATGTTAGTAATAAAGGAGGTAGAAATGGAAATAGTAGGTTATTCTAGACAAATTCATTAAATAAAAAATCTGATAGTTCAAAAAGGGGAATGAAAGTCTAGCTATAACCTAATTGGAACCTCATAAGCCCAAAAAGTGTACACACAGAGGAATAAACCTAATTAAGCCCCCATAAGAATGGCAGGTACATGTAAGATTACAACTAAAGTAAGGATAAAATATGATAGTTAATAGCCTAAGTAATAAGATAAGTAATTATTTAGGTCTAAAGAAGGTTTATTTTAAGTATTTTATCTAGAAAATGGCTAATAGGGACCAAGTTATTTTCTATATTAGTATGTTTTTTTATTTCTAGAGTTTTCCTATTGCTAGATCAAAAGCATGAAATAAAGAAAATGGCCTAGGGCCTACTAGCTTTTTACTTGATAGAATACTTAGAATAACCCTACTTTAAACCTGAATGATCACTTAACTAACTCCTTAGTCTATTATATGAGTTTGGAGTTGACTTAGAAACTATCTTACACCTTTTAGCTTTGTACCCTAGGTAAAGTACCTTTTGACCTTAAACCATGCTTTCTATCTTATTAATTTGAATCTTCTTCTCGTTGGCAAATAGCTAATTATGGATGTTATAAGAACCAGTTTGAGTTTGGTAAACTTTTGTTTTGAGTCCAACATATATTGTATTATTATTATTTATGAGTTTTGATTCGATTCTTGCATCTATATATTGATTGTTATTTTCTAGTTTTAGTTTCAGTTTGACATTTACTAACATTACTGGTACTGATCTAGAATTGGGAAAACCAATAAATACCAATACAATGGTGGTACTGGATGGAAAAAAAAGGTGTAAGGTTTGCATATCACATATTAGAAATAGTGTACTTTCATTGCTATGATATTTTACCCTTATGTTAGTTCTACTCATATGTGTACCCACCTTTGTTTTGGGGGATCGGTTGGGTTTATTTGTTCTTTCTGTGCATCTGTTGATCTTATGGGGTCCAATTAGATCATAGCTAGACTTTTATTCCCACTTTTGAATTACTAGTTTTCTATTTATTGCATATGTCTAGAATGGCCTATTATTTCCATTTCCTCCCCATTTATTGTGCACTTTAGTTTATATACTCATACTTTATCTATGGTTTTGCAATATTAAGGCTTAGTCGGATTATTATGCCTATTGAGTACCCGTATTTTTTGATACTTATACTTCACTTATGTATCTTTTCCATGATGCAGATTTGAGTACGAGTCACCATTGGGTGAGCTTTTAAAGTTTGAAGTTGATCCTTCTTATTACACTATCTAGATAGAATCATTTTGCATATTTTGATACTATGATGTATATTTAACATTTTCTATTACTTTATTTTAATATAGTAGCTCTTGTACTATCCTTACTAAGTCGTGGGGAAGTGTATTTTGTATATTTTATCATCTTCCCTCTACTATATAGCATGCTTTATTTCTGCATATCTCTATTATGACTGCTTATTATTTTAGTTGTATGCCTATTTCATAATTTTTCTTGCTTGTTATCCCATCACTCACTTTTTTGAGCTATGATTTGGCTTACCTACTAGTAGATTAAAGTAGGTGTCATCATTACTTGAGAAATTGAGGAATGACAAGTAATGCTAGTGAGTTCTAAACTAGAGCTAAGGTGAGGCAAATTCCCAATCCATTCTTATATCAGTATATTCCCGTACTTTAGTCATTATGATACTTCACTCATTCCTTACATGTTAGTGTCATGATCATAACTCATATCATGTTCCTCATACAAATGTATGTCCACTCCTAGTTCCTTGTATGAGGAGTAATAGTTTACTCAATAGTCCGAATCATACTCTATGAATCTATGAATTTTAGTCTCATGTTATACAGCTCAAGACTCATGCAGTCATACTTTTTTCATGCTTAATCCCATATACACATGAATATCTTTGGTTATTATGAAATCATAATACATCATGTATGTTCTTAGATCAGATCTCTTGAAGAAAGTTTGTTCATACTATATCTTACTCCCCAGACCTTAGTTGAGTGTTGAAGTTCAGAAAATACCTTAAGCCAATAATTTATAGTATCCCTCTTATTCCAAATCCGTATGTTCTATTTCTTCAGTTACCCTTCTAATGATTTGATGGTGATGTCGATGGAAATTGAGTGATAGGATTGAACATATTATTGATATACCAGTGGATAGTTATTTTTGGTAGTTAGTGACTCTTTGATTAGAACTTAAGATTGATTGTTTAAGGCGGCAAGAAGAAGTGTATCTTTTTTGGGTTATAGATCTTAGTGGATATAGATTACAGATTCCCGTAGTTAAAGACCAATATGTTCATTTTAATAGTAGTACTTTGTACCTCCGAATTAGGCTTGAAAAGGGTAAGAGCATACGACTAGACTTAGCCTTTGGAAGCCATATGTAGTGTACTCCTAAGAAGGTTAGAAGTTTCAGTTAGTTAACTGTAGAAGTTTCAGTTAGTTAAGTGTAGTATTTTTGTAAGGAAAAGCATAGTTGAGAAATATTGGTAATAAGTCACATTGCTTGAACCATAGTAGTTCTATTCTTACTTTAATCCCAAGATACTCTTGTTACATGACATATAACTGTAGACTGAATAACATGACCCGAATCGGGGCCTTGTCATAATTAGCATCCCAAGTATAACCAGGATCGAGGACCACCCCCGTTACCTAACCCAACCTCCAACATGTACCCTAAGTCGGATGAATTTTGAACATATAAAAAGATAGCATTTTTTAAAATTCCAAACTCCGGGATAGGTCCATAACTGTCACCAACCCAAAAAATTCCAACCATTTAATACCCAACCAATAACCATACCAAAACTAAAATAATAACCAAGTATGATTCCATAACATAATAGGATTGAAAATCATAAATATAGTCAAATAGTATAATCCCCAATACCAATACCAATACTAAGGCTAACACCACTATCGAAATCGCCCATACCAATCCATAGTAGTTCCACAAAGACTCCATCTAAAAGTAAAACAATATCCAGTTGGGACATGACCCCAACCATAGCCAAAGCCAATGTCTATGAAATAACCAAAGTATGTAAAAAAATCCATAACATGAAATGGAGCCTTCTAAAATTCGGAAGCTTACCACTTCAATCCAACTGAGCTAATCCTAAATTTGATCACTAAGCAGGAGAAGTAGAATGGTCGGTTCCTGCATCGCGTAGGGATACAGCCACCCGAAGATGGGTTAGCGGGTGAATGCTAGCATAAACTTAAGGATAAAATAATGCCAACCTTTAAAACCAAGTAAACCAACCATATGCATTCACAACCATACATACATATATATAACCATGCTGAGAAAGAGAACCATGTTTAGAATGCCTTTAAGACCATTAACCTGGGTAAGTGAATCTTAACTGTCTTAGAACCACCCACCATACAATATTTATGCCATGAAAATAATTCATAAAACATAACTTTAGTTGGAACTGATAATGAGGGAGAAGTAACATACCTTAGATTATGAAGATAACAGAGAGAAATTACCCTTCTAAGCCATAAATTAATCCTATTAAAGAAACTTTAACCTTTCTTAACCCAAGAGCCTAGAGAGAATTTGAGAGTATTTTAAGAGAGTTTGCAAGAGTTCCAAGAGTGTTATAAGTCATGGGGCCTTAAGAGGAAGAGGGGAAATGTCCAGATTACCCCTAACTTAAACTGCTTAGAATCCCTCATAGGATGGTATGACCACCCCATACTATATGAGTGGTACCCACCACTCATACCCTAGGCCTTCCCCTACATCCTAAAACTATCTTACATACGACTACCCAAGCCAAACCATACGCAACCATATGATTAGTACCATGAAATCGTACCTTAGGCAGAATAGAATCACCTAGACTAAATTTAGGGCAACATACAATTAACACCTTGTCATTCATACCGTAACATACGACTTTTATGTTCCAACCGTACCTTGGACAAAAACCATCCAACTCACACTAGTCACCATACAAACAATACCAACCAAATCATGCCATATCATACGAGAAGTACCCCAAGTCGTATGATGTCCAGAAGCCAAAAATCGAGAAATTTTTCCACCAAAAATGTCTCATGTTCAACTTTAAGTTATTCATATTCAGTGGGCTCAAATCAACATACTAGAATGCTTAAACGATATTAGAATCTTATTTTCAGATATTCCACTCAAGTCATACTTATGAGTCATTCTCGCTAATGTTACAGAACTTCTGATAAGGAGCATTATAGAAGTTAGATATTTCTTTTTTAGTGACTCTTGGAAAATTTCACTCTAATATCTATCATTTTGCAGTGTTATATGTATGTTTTTTCAATGAATGCTTCTGTTGATTTCTAAATTATTAGTTTAAATCAATCTTTACATCCAATAATTTTTTAGATATTAGACATACAATTCTAGTTGTTTCCCATCCATTTTTCTAGTCTTACTCTCATAAGTTTTATGTCTACGCCTATCCCATGTAGTTCCTTATCATAATTCATGCTATGTGTAAATTTAGTTAAGTCTTTACTCTCAGTCTAAATTATTCCCAATCATGATAGATATCTAGATTTAGAAGCCAGTTACCATGGACATCTAATTTGAGAAATTAGTTAGACAGTACTAGTAAGTTCCCTCCTTTTAAGTCAAGCCATAGTCTTTATTCTAGGGGGAATGTTCCCAAAGGAGGGATGCTATAACACCCCAAAAGTACCTAAAATCCTATATCAAACTTAGAATAGAATTTAGAAAGAAAGAAACAAAGGTTTACCTCATGATGACCCTGATCGTGATTTATACTTAGGTGTGACGAGTAATCACCAGCTCTCATCCTGAGTGTATCCCCCAAAGTCTAGAGAAATGAAAAACTTATCCCAATTATCACAAATCCTATCGATGAGTCATCCTATCTATTTATGAGTTATCCTATGACTTGTAGGGTGCCTACCCGGTCCAATAGTCATTTAAAATGGTCCTTTCCCAATTACATGACATTTTGACTACCAAAAATGCATACACATAAGTATGATGATAGTATGAGATGTTATTTTAGGTCATAATAAGTCCCTAACACCTTATTGAATTGAAATACGACATCCCATACAATGGACTGTTCTTTCTAAGTATGAATCATAATATATACTAGTCCTGGAGAGTAGCTAAAAGTTTTGAAAATACGAAATTTTTGTCATAGATACCAAAAACAATTTATGACAACCCATAGTATAATAGGTTAGACCACTCCTTAGTTCATGGGCTTAAATTAGCAGTTTTTAGAAATGATTTTTTCAGGGGTATTTCAATTCTTTCCCAATAATTTAACCGTAAAACAAAGTCATTTTTAGAATTATAAGAAGGTATATATAAGCCTATACTAATCCTAATCCCTTATTATCTTAAAATCATATTTCAATTAAAGAAAAGGAACATTTAAGTCCCTAAGTTAGTTTTCTAAGGTTCTTAACCAAAAGCTCCAAATTTCAAGTTTTCTATCCCAAATCTTCCAAGTAATTAGGTATATGGGTATTAAATAAAATATTTTTTTCACCCTTATGCCCAAAACCTAGTTTTAAATAACAATCTTTTTTATGTTTTTTATGAACGCGTGATTTGGGGTTCACATCCAGTGCCAAATCCTCAAAATTTTGTTCTCTAATATTATTTAATGATAACAATCCCCATTAAAAGTTATAATGCATGATTTCCATTGCTTTAACTCTATTACTTTAATACTTGAAGAATTATGCATGCTTTTTAAACTTCAGCGTCTTTTAGAATGAATTATGCATGATTTGATGGATTTCATTCTCTTTTAGTATGACATGAGATGTTTTTCATGGATTTACATGTAGTATGATGTCATCCTATATAAATTAAATATCTATATTATTGTAAGTAAATTGAATCTGACTCCATATTCCATGATTTAACAAGTTGATATGATTTTTTAGTTTTTCCATATGATTTGGTTTGCATTCAAAAAGTTAGGCATGTTATGAAGACATGATTCCAGTATTCTTAATTTTAGCATAAGTAAATCTAAATATTTTTAGGTATACAAAGCTTCAGAATAGTTCTAGATAAAGTATATTCTGATTCAATTTTAGAAAGTATAATTTAGTTAGGAGTAGTACTTAGCATCGATTAGACATAGGGAATGAAAGCTCACCTATTAGTAAAGACTGATACCTTTAGTTAAATTACTCAAGTTCTAGAACAATATTATTAGTGAAGGTTATCAAAGGTCACCTACCAGTAAAGGTTGATAGTTAAGTCTAATGGACATCAATTAGTAGATCTACATCAGACAGGTTTATTACTCTTGGCAAGATATAGAACACCCTCCAAACTAGGGTAATATGTTGGACCTCATTTAGCTCAAATGGACTATTTTGGTTAATAGGCTCACCCACAGTCTGATACTCAGTATTTGTACATGATCCGTAGTTTAAATTTACTTATATTTGATTTATGACTTTTTAAACTTACCGCGCATATCAATATCTATGTATTACACAAGGGGTCAATGTACTATAGTTCAGTTGTTTGCATTTTGTATAGTTTTATAGTATGTTTGATATTAGTTTTAAATCATATGAAATATTTATGCATCTAGAGATTTTCAGTTTTCAAAAATGTTTTAGCTCATGATTTAGAGATTGTTTTATGTCTCACAAGTTTTTAGTACATCTATGATTTAAATTTATATTACAGTAAATGGTTTATGTCCTCAATTTTAAAAGCATGGTTTAATATTGTTCATTATTATTGAATATCTCATATTCTTAGTAAATTCAAAGTATTGAATATATACTTTCATTGTGCTATATTATTTCATAATATAGGTATTAGTTCAAGCTCATAAGATCATGGTCAGTTAGATTGTAGCTTCAGTTAGAAGGTGATAAGTTCTCCTTATTTAGGAACTACATTTATTAGTAGTCATAGTAGTCTTTATAGTTAATATATATTGATTAGAGATTGGTTAACGTTATATTTTGGCTAACAGTACTCAGTATTAGTAGACGCTTCATAATAGTTAGTTAAAACTATTGTATTTAGTTTCAGTCTTTTTTTTGAAATACATATGTTGCAAACTTTTAACAATGATGTATTTAACAAGTTAAATCCATAATTTTGCTTCTGCAAAGTGTTGTCAGTACCTATTTTCTAATATAAAATATGTATTTTAGTTGCTCATTATTTATGCCACTATCAAAGGTTATCTTGGGGGAACTTATATTTCTAAGCACCGTGTTACCTCCAAAGTGTAGACTGGAGTCATGACAATTACTATGTCAAATTTGGTTTAAGAGAGTGTATAGATCATCATAGGTTTTCCCTAGATATTGACTACTTGCTGCCAAATCTAACAAAATCTTTGTATTTAGGTTAAGACTTTCAACAAAACACTGGGTCAAAATATTATTTTGATGCGGCAATTTTTGATATGACCTTTGAATCTTGCCCAACCCTGATATAAATTTTCCTCTATATCTTTTTTACTCAGAATCTCACTTCTCAACTTTGCAGTCTTATAGATAGGATGAACCAAATAAAGAAATTCCTCACAAGGTCATACTATGTTATGATTGAATTTGAGGTTTTGCCTTCAACTATCTCATTGCTTCTCCTAATAGTGAGAAATGGGAAAAGTATAAGACTAACATAATCCGTCAAAACTCTATATTGACCATTTAGATTATTTTTTATATTTTCACTAGTAGAGCCTTTTTATAGCTGCAGCAAGTCATTTATGACTTTTTAGAACTGACAGTCTAGTTACCGGGCAGTTCATTTTGGGTTGTAAAGTCAATTCCTTATTTTGAGGTCTTCACTAGTTCAAAATGGCTATCAAGTGGAAAATTCAATTTAATAACCTTGTATGACAATTCTCACTATTCTAGTAGCTCTAAAATATCAAGTTTAGGCTAAGTGGACTATTGGTTTGGGTTTCAAGGAACTGGAGCTTATTTCACCAATTGATTGGAAAGTTAAGAAAATGGAAATTTGGTATGGGACCCTTTTTTGTTGAAACAACTTCGAATGGAAATTTTGACTATGTTGTTAAGTTTGGAACATTGAATTTGGTTTGGTTGAATATTATGTTTACATATATAGGATTCCAAATGAATCTCGAGGGGTTGGTAGAGACTTGGAGTTCCAAGTCTCAACTGGTGTTAAAGCACCAGCGATCGCGAGCCATGTGTCGCGACAGCGACTCCTATGGAAGCAGAAATATGTGGAAATTATGAGTTATGTTTTATGATTCTGAGTCTCGTAGTTGCCACTAGTTATGGTAATCAAAAGGTATTGGGTCATAATAGAGATACATGAGCACCTGGAAAGGGTATAAATACCCCTTTTTAGCCCTTTTGCCCATTCTTCACCCATTCTTATTCACATCAAACCCTAAATAGTGAGATATCTTAGGATAGAGGCCTGTGGGTGATTTGGGAAGCTTGAATAATGATTATGTAATACCCCACAAAATCTTTTGGTTAAATTCAGCTCGTTTAGCTCCTTGAAGCTCTTTAAAAGATCCAACACTTAGAAAATTTTGATAAGTGTTCAACACTTAGTCTCATTTTAAGCGTCCAAACTTCGGGGAATTATTTGATAACCTTCTCGATATCTATTTTATGATTTTAAAGTTTCGTTGCGATGGGGCAAGGCAAGAGTACATTCCATGTAAGTTTTGGAATTTTAAGAATCCGTTTAGGGCTCGTTTGGATTTCGAACCAGTAGCCAAAGGCAATGAAGGGGCGCCGCCCATGGTATAGCCTTTGTGGGCAATTCAACACCAAATGCGCCGCCCAAGTTCCACAAGGCGCTACCAAAGGCGCCACACAGGTACAAAAGCCTCTGCCAAAGATGCCGCCCTTTGTGTAGCCTTTGTACCCAGTTTTTCAGCATTACACTTCCGTGTCTTAAGGGCAATTTGGTTAATTTTCCCACACTATATGAGCCTAATAACATGAGATTCGGCCATAATTCAGCAACTTATACTCAAGTTCTCTCAAAAACTCTCAAGAACAAGCCCTAGGGTTTTCATAAGAGGTTTAATTCCAAGGGAATTCACCATCAAATTTTAAGAATCTTTTCAAGAATCTTCGTAGAATCACAAGCTAAGGTATTCAAAGTGTTTATTCATGGATTCCTTTCATCCATGAAGCCCTATAACCCTCTTTTAAATTCTATATCATGATATTTATGTGTTGAATGGATTATGTTCAAGTTATTAATATTGAATGATTCCCAAATTGGAATCTTTATGTGCTTTATGAACCTATGATGTCATATGAGTTAGAAATATGTAAATTTGGTTATTCATGATGAATAATTTTTTAATTACACCTATGCCTAAGGTGTGTGTGTAAGGAGTTTGATAAAATACCTAAAAGACTAGAAATCATGTATTATTGTTGAATTGTGACCTAAATGACAAATGCATATACACCCTTATCAAAATAATGACTTCTATGATATTGTTATGGATTATGATTTTTGATGGAACGTTCATGAAACTAGATTGATGGACTTATGGAATGTTGTTTACGCATTCCTTTCCATGTATAAGACTTTGAGAACCATGTGTAGCATAAAATCCCCCAACATATGTTATTATTAATTATGAATATTGGTCATGTGTTCAAGAAGAGTCAAGTCATGTTGTGTCAATTTCCTTCTATCGAGTCGTGGGGATACATGTACCCACAAAATATAGTTGTGTTCCTAGAGCCCGTGTCATGTTCTCATGATATCCTCAGTAAAGCCATGATCCATAGAACTCAGTAAGTCATGTGACTCAGGAAAGCTCAACAACCCAAAAATCTCAGAAACCTCAGTAATCCCAGTAGTTCAGTAATCCCAATGATCTTAGTAATCAGTAATCTCAGGAACTTTAGTATTCTTAGTAATCTCAGTAACTTCAGTACTCTTATTCAGTCCTCAGATTTCAGTAGTATTCCATTGATCAATGGAACTCAGTAAACTCAATTCAGCTCAGCTAAACCATACCATTAGTATCAGCTCGTCCAGTAAATCAATTTAGTGTCTATTCAGTTAGGAGTAGAATTCAGCACCGAGGGAACCCAAGGATGAGGATATAGACTGTCAGCCAGTAGAGGGTGCAATCCTTAGTAGCAATCCCTGCATTCCAGACCTATTTAACCAGCGTAGGTAGAGATACACCCTACATATTTAGGGATTTATACATCTCATTTGAGTTTCCTACTAGGAGGGGTTGATGGAAGAACTCCCTATCATTGAGGGTCTACTCACAGTTTGTCTTTACCCGTGGCACAGTACTGACACCCTTTTTGCTGGAGTATAGGTTGCACCACACTAGTTCTGTTCTAGGGTATGTTGGTTAGATGACTACCTCCCACAGTCTCAGTTTCAGTCGTAGTCTCAGTCTCAGTAATAGAACTTAGATAGTTCATCAGAATATAGACTTTCAAATACAGTCAACTCAGATACAGTATGGAACTTAGTTAGTACCATTAGATTTAGGATTATTAGATACAGTCACTCATGTTATCAGTTATATTGGTTATCATTACTCATGTTATCAGAATTCAACTTCAGAACTGTCAGATATAGTTAACCAGAATAGTTTTTCATAATCAAAACTATATGTAATGGCCATTCATGTATCAGTAATATAGTTTCAGTCCTTCAGTACTCAGAAATATAGTATCAGTTCCTCACTTATTAGTGACATAGATATTAGGATCAGTAAACTTAGTTATTCAGTATCCCAGTATTCATAATCTCAAATATTAGGGTATCCATGTTATCAGTAGAATCAGTAGTTAGAACTTAGTATTTAGCCCCATCACGATTTCAGTTTTAGTTACGTATTCTTACATGCATTCTAACGTTCATATCATTCAGTCAGTTAGTATTGTTTATGCTTATAAACCATTTTCATTTAGCCTACCTCACTTTTATACCAGTACATTTCAATGTAATAATGCATTTACGCTATGGTGTTTTATTTTACACCATATGTTTAGGAGCACGAGCTACAGAACATCTGTAGCATTCCAGATTTCAGTAAATAGAGTTATCAGTGAGTCCTCATCATTTAAGGATGATATTATTTGATTATGTCACTCTTTTAGTACTTATCTATTTTAGTAGATAGAGTTAGTTGGGGACATGTCCCATCAACTCCTTATTCAGATAGTTTAGAGGCTTTCAAACTATAGCATGTCAGGAAATTACTTCAAATTTGTTTTGGTATTAATTGTACCATTTTTAGACATTATTTTATTAGATGTTTTATTTAGTTTTGAACCTTAAGGCCTTACATCTTCTATTCCATATTTTATAGTATATGTATACAAATATACCATATATTATATAGTATACAGGTACAGATATCAGTCACGGGTTAGCTTGTGGTCCTTCTGGGTCATGAGCATTATGTAGCATTTCGGGTACCAGATTTGAGGCGTTACAAACTTAGTATCAGAGTCTAAGGTTCAATAATGCCCTAGGAAGTCTGAAAGTCGCATCTAGTAGAGTCTTTTACATGGGAGTATTATCCACCACACTTATGAGCATAAAATCCAGTTAAAATATCATTCTAATCCTCTTCTTCTTTTTGTTTATAGAATATTCCTCCCAAAAGTACTAATGAAAGAGAAACCAAAAATCAGTCAGCGCCTCAGCCCGTCCATCTAGATTCTCTAGATGAGCATGTCTCTTATGCAGAATTTAGGACTACATTTACTACTCTAGCCATTTTAGTTGCAATTCAGAATGAACATCCAGCTATTGTTCTAGCCAAATCAGTTTCCAATGTTTCTATAGTCAGGATTTGAGACTTTACCCGAATGAACCCTCCTCTATTCACTGGTTCTAAGCCCAAAAAGGATCCACAAGAGTTCCTTAATAAGGTTTAGAAAGCCACAAACATCATGGGAGTGAATTCCAGTGAGAGTGTAGAGTGGGAAGAGTTTGTTACAGACACCAGTTCTAAGCTACAAGATTTATGCCATACGTGGTATAAATAGTGAAAGGTAGACAGGGGTTCAGAGACAGAGCCTATAAGTGGGAAGAGGTTGCTACAACCTTTTTAGATAGATTCTTTCCCTTAGATATGAAAAAATCCAAGTGTTAGAGTTCATCAATCTCAGAAAAGGTTCTATGAGCATAAAGGAATACTCCCTTAAGTTTATTTAGTTAGCTAGGTATGCTCCCCATGTAGTAGCAGACAATAGATCTAGAATAAGTTTGTGTTAGTGGCATTAGGTAGAATGGTTAAGGAATGTAGGACTACGATGTTGATTGGTGACATGGACATATCTAGTCTTATGGTCTATTCCTAGCAAATCAAAGAGCAGAAACTTAAGAAGAAGGAGGGAGAAAACAAGAGAGCTAGAACTGGTAGTTATAGTTTTGCTCAGCATTGGTCTCAGAGTGGTAGCCGTTCTCAGTTATATCAAAAATGTTCATCCCCAATTCACTTTTCAGCTAGTGCACCAATACCAAAGTTCAAAAATAACCTTATAAATGAGGCATTAGACTCTAAGTCCCAGAGTAGTGAGAGCGGGATTCTTACTCATCCGTTTTGCGAAGAGTGTGGTAAGTATCATAAGGAGGTGTGTAGAGCCAGCAGTAATGTCTATTTCAGTTGTGTCAAGCTAGGCCACAGAATCAGATATTTCCCTTAGTCAGGTTATCATAGTCATCTCCGCTCCTCATCTCAGTTTGGTCACACATATCACTAGGGTGCCACTTCTAGTGCTATCAGTGAGTAATGCCCAAACAAACTCCATGCCATTCAGTCCCAACAAGATCAGGAAAGTCCTCCTGATGTAGTCACTTGTATTTTACATACCTCCTATTTACATGTTTATTTATTTATCTCATCAGATTCATGGGTTATTACAATAACATAAGCATCCCAATCTCTCTACTCATAAGATTGGGATTCTTATGTTACAACAATAACATAAGCATCCTAATCTCTCTACTCGTGTAATGAATCTAATTTGGAGTAGGGGATACTTATAAGTTGACCCTTAAGCTCCTAGCTCAGTTACACACCATGTATTTAAGACTCGGTTCAACTCATGAAATTCAGTTCATGCATTACATTCCAGTATCATTCATGTCCTTATATGCTCGTACATGCATACTTCTAGCATAACATGGTTTCATCAGTACTTTTTAGTTTCCATAAAAATTTTCTTGAACCTACTCAGTTCCATGTTCAAACTACTATTATGAAATTGATATTAGATTTCTATTACAAAATTGGTGTTAATCACCATTGCATATTCAATCATGCATTCATTTGTCCGCTCGGTCATGTAATCATGAATCATACATGCATTCTCATTGCGAGAAATTCAGTTCATTAGAACATTCAGTCATGTATCCATGAGTCAATTATCCATGCATCAGATATGCATGAATTTGGATTATCAGTCATGCATCAGATATGCATGTTACATATGTTATATTTAGCTCTTCAGTTATGTGAGTCATGATCTCATGTTTTCAACTATGTATGTTCTCTACGTGCAACAGTTGATCTATTCTCCTATCTCAGTCAGTCTCATTCGAGGACGAATGTTACCAAGGGAGAGATATTATTAGACCCCGCAAAATCAAGCGGTTAAATTCAGCTCGTTTAGCTCCTTAAAGCTCCTTAAAAGATCTAACACTTGGAAAATTTAGATAAGTGTTCAACACTTAGTCTCATTTTAAGCGTCCAAACTTCGGGGAATTATTTGATGACCTTCCCGATATCTATTTTATGATTTTAAAGTTTTGTTGCGATGGGGCAAGGCAAGAGTACATTCCGTATGAGTTTTGGAATTTTAAGAATACGTTTAGGGCTCATTTGGATTTCGAACCAGTAGCCAAAGGCAATAAAGGGGCACCGCCCATGGTATAGCCTTTGTGGGCAATTCAACACCAAAGGTGCCGCCCAAGTTCCACAAGTCGCTACCAAAGGTGCCACATAGGTACAAAAGCCTCTTCCAAAGATGTCGCCCTTTGTGTAGCCTCTGTACCCAGTTTTTCAGCATTATACTTCCGTGTCTTAAGGGCAATTTGGTTAATTTTTCCACACTATATGAGCCTAATAACATGAGATTCGGCCGTAATTCAGCAACTTATGCACAAGTTCTCTCAAAAACTCTCAAGAACAAGCCCTAGGGTTTTCATAAGATTTTTAATTCCAAGGGAATTCACCATCAAATTTTAAGAATCTTTTCATGAATCTTCGTAGAATCACAAGCTAAGGTATTCAAAGTGTTTATTCATGGATTCCTTTCATCCATGAAGCCCAATAACCCTCTTTTAAATTCTATATCATGATATTTATGTGTTGAATGGATTATGTTCAAGTTATTAATGTTGAATTATTCCTAAGTTGGAATTTTTCTGTGCTTTATGAATCTATGATATCATATGAGTTGGAAATATGTACATTTGGTTGTTCATGATGAATAATTTGTTGATTACACCTATTTATAAGTTGTGCATGTATGGTGTTCGATAAAATTCCAAAAAGACTAAAATCATGTATTATAGTTGAATTGTGACCTAAATGACAAATGCATGATACACCCTTATCAAAACAATGACTTCTATTATATTGTTATGGATTATGATTTTTGATAGAATGCTCATGAAACTAGATTGATGGACTTATGGAATGTTGTTTACGCATTCCTTTCCATGTATAAGACTTTGAGAACCATGTGTAGTATAAAATCCCCCAACATATGTTATTATTAATTATGAATATTGGTCATGTGTTCAAGAAGAGTCAAGTCATGTTGTGTCAATTTCCTTCTATCGAGTCGTGAGGGTGCATATACCCACAAAATATAGTTGTGTGCCTAAAGCCAGTGTCATGTTTTCATGATATCCTCAGTCAATCCATGATCCATAGAACTCAGTAAGTCATGTGACTCAGGAAAGCTCAACAACCCAAAAATCTCAGAAACCTTAGTAATCCCAGTAGTTCAGTAATCCCAATGATCTTAGTTCTCAGTAATCTCAGAAACTTTAGTATTCTTAGTAATCTCAATAACTTCAGTACTCTTATTCAGTCCTTAGATTTCAGTAGTATTCTATCGATCAATGGAACTTAGTAAACTCAGTTCAGCTCAGCTAAACCATACCATTAGTATCAGCTCATCCAGTAAATCAATTTAGTTTCTATTCAGTTGGAAGTAGAATTCAGCATCGAGTGAACCCAGGGATGAGGATATAGACTGTCAGCAAGTAGAGGGTGCAATCCTTAGTAGCAATCCCTGCATTCCAGACCTATTTAACCAGTGTAGGTAGAGATACATCCTACGTACTTAGGGATTTATACATCTCATTTGAGTTTCCTATCAGGAGGGGTTGATGGAAGAACTCCCTATCATTGATGGTCTACTCACAACTTGTCTATACCCGTGGCATAGTACTGACACCCTTTTTGCTAGAGTATAGGTTGCACCCTACTAGTTCAGTTCTAGGGTATGTTGGTTAGATGACTACCTCCCACAGTCTCAGTTTCAGTCGTAGTCTCAGTCTCAGTAATAGAACTTAGATAGTTTATCAAAATATAGACCTTCAAATACAGTCAACTCAGATACAGTATGGAACTTAGTTAGTACCATTAGATTCAAGACTATTAGATACAGTCACTCATGTTATCAGTTATATTGGTAATCATTAATCATGTTATCAGAATTCAGCTTCAGGACTGTCAGATATAGTTAACCAAAATAGGTTTTCATAATCAAAACTATATGTAATGGCCATTCATGTATCAGTAATATAGTTTCAGTCCTTCAATACTCAGAAATATAGTATCAGTTCCTCACTTATTAGTGACACAGATATTAGGATCAATAAACTTAGTTATTCAGTATCCCAGTATTCATAATCTCAAACATCAGGGTATCCATGTTATCAGTAGAATCGGTAGTTAGAACTTAGTATTCAGCCCCATCACGATCTCAGTTTTAGTTACGTATTCTTACAAGTATTCTCACGTTCATATCATTCTGTCAGTTAGTATTGTTTATGCATATAAACCATTTTCATTTAGCCTACCTCACTTGTATACCAGTATATTTCAATGTAATAATACATTTGTACTATGGTGTTTTATTTTATGCCATATGTTTAGGAGCACGAGCTATAGAACATCTGTAGCATTCCAGATTTCAGCAAATAGAGTTACCAGTGAGTCCTCATCATTTAAGGATGATATTATTTGATTATGTCACTCTTTTAGTACTTATCTATTTCAGTAGATGGAGTTAGTTGGGGACATGTCCCATCAACCCCTTATTCAAATAGTTTAGAGGCTTTCAAACTATAGCATGTCAGGCAATTACTTCAGATTTGTTTTGGTATTAATTGTACTATTTTTTAGACATTATTTTATCAGATGTTTTATTTAGTTTTGAACCTTATGGCCTTACATCTTCTATTCCATATTTTACAGTGTATGTATACAAATATACCATATATTATATAGTTTACAGGTACAATATCAGTCACGGGTTATGGTCCTTCAGGGTCATGAACATCATGTAGCATTTCGGATACCAAATTTGAGGCGTTACAAACTTAGTATCAGAGCCTAAGGTTCAATAATGTCCTAGGAAGTCTGAAAGTCGCATCTAGTAGAGTCTTTTACATGGGTGTATTGTGCACCACGCTTATGAGCATAAAATCCAGTTAAAATATCATTCTAATCCTCTTCTTCTATTTGTTTATAGAATATTCCTCCCAAAAGTACTAATGAAAGAGAAACCAAAAATCAGTCAGCGCCTCAGCCCGTCCATCTAGATTCTCTGGATGAGCATGTCTCTCATGCAAAATTTAGGACTACATTTACTACTCTAGCCATTTTAGTTGCAACTCAGAATGAACATCCAGCTATTGTTCTAGCCAAATCAGTTTCCAATGTTTCTATGGTCAGGATTTGAGACTTCACCCGAATGAATCCTCCTCTATTCACTGGTTTTAAGCCCAAAGAGGATCCACAAGAGTTCCTTAATCAGGTTTAGAAAGCCACAGACATCATGGGAGTGTATTCCAGTGAGAGTGTAGAGTGGGAAGAGTGTGTTACAGACACCAGTTCTAAGCTACAGGATGTATCCCATACATGGTATAAATAGTAAAAGGTAGATAGGGGTTCAGAGACAGACCCTATAAGTGGGAAGAGGTTGCTACAACCTTTTTAGATAGATTTTTTCCCTTAGATATGAAAAAAGCCAAGTGTTAGAGTTCATCAATCTCAGAAAAGGTTCCATGAACATAAAAGAATACTCCCTTAAGTTTATTTAGTTAGCTAGTTATGCTCCCCATGTAGTAGCAGACAATAGATCTAGAATGAGTAAGTTTGTGTCAAGGGCATTAGGTAGAATGGTTAAGGAATGTAGGACTACGATGTTGATTGCTGACATGGACATATCTAGTCTTACGGTCTATTCCTAGCAAATCGAAGAGCAGAAACTTAAGAAGAAGGAGGGAGAAAACAAGAGAGCCAGAACTGGTAGTTATAGTTTTGCTCAGCATGGGTCACAGAGTGGCAGCCGTTCTCAGTTATATCAGAAATGTTCATCCCCAGTTCACTTTTCAGCTAGTTCACCAATACCAAAGTTCAAAAATAACCTTATAAATGGGGCATTAGGCTCTAAGGCCCAGAGTAGTGAGAGCGGGATTCTTACTCATCTGTTTTGCGAAGAGTGTGGTAAGTATCATAAAGAGGTGTGTAGAGCCAGCAGTAATGTCTACTTCAGTTGTGTCAAGCTAGGCCACAGAATCAGATATTTCCTTTAGTCAGGTTATCATAGTCATCTCTGCTCCTCAGCTCAGTTCGGTCACACATATCACTAGGGTGCCACTTCTAGTGCTATCAGTGAGTAATGCCCAAAAAACCTCCATGCCATTCAGTCCCAACAAGATCAGGAAAGTCCTCCTGATGTAGTCACTTGTATTTTACATACCTCCTATTTACATATTTATTTATTTATCTCATGAGATTCATGGGTTATAACAATAACATAAGCATCCCAATCTCTCTACTCATAAGATTGGGATGCTTATGTTATAACAATAACATAAGCATCCTAATCTCTTTACTCGTGTAATGAATCTAATTTGGAGTAGGGGATACTTATAATTTGAACCTTAAGCTCCTAACTCAGTTACACACCATGTATTTAAGACTCGGTTCAAATCATGAAATTCAGTTCATGCATCACATTCCAGTATCATTCATGTCCTTATATGCTCGTACATGCATACTTCTAGCATAACATGGTTTCATCAGTACTTTTTAGTTTCCATAACAATTTTCTTAAACCTACTCAGTTCCATGTTCAAACTACTATTATGAACTTGATATTAGATTTCTATTACAAACTTGGTGTTAATCACCATTTCACATTCAATCATGGATTCATTTGTCCGCTCAGTCATGTAATCATAAATCATACATGCATTCTCATTGTGAGAAATTCAGTTCGTTAGAACATTAAGTCATGTATCCATGAGTCAATTATCCATGCATCAGATATGCATGAATTCTGATTATCAGATATGCATGAATTTGGATTATCAGTCATGCATCAGATATGCATGTTACATATGTTATATTTAGCTCTTCAGTTATGTGAGTCATGATCTCATGTTTTCAATTATGTATGTTCTATACGTGCAACAGTTGATCTATTCTCCTATCTCAGTCAGTCTCATTCGAGGACGAATGTTACCAAGGGAGAGATATTATCAGACCCTGCAAAATCAAGCGGTTAAATTCAGCTCGTTTAGCTCCTTGAAGCTCCTTAAAAGATCCAACACTTAGAAAATTTAGATAAGTGTTCAACACTTAGTCTCATTTTAAGCGTCCAAACTTCAGGGAATTATTTGATGACCTTCCCGATATCTATTGTATTATTTTAAAGTTTCGTTGCGAGGGGGCAAGGCAAGAGTACATTCCGTATGAGTTTTGGAATTTTAAGATTCCGTTTAGGGCTTGTTTGGATTTCAAACCAGTAGCCAAAGACAATGAAGTGGCGCCGCCCATGGTATAGCCTTTGTGGGCAATTCAACACCAAAGGCGCCACCTAAGTTCCACAAGGCTCTACCAAAGGCGCTGCACAGGTACAAAAGCCTCTGCCAAAGATGCCGCCCTTTGTGTAGCCTCTGTACCCAGTTTTTCAGCATTACACTTCCGTGTCTTAAGGGCAATTTGGTTAATTTTCCCACACTATATGCGCCTAATAATATGAGATTCGGCCATAATTCCGCAACTTATACTCAAGTTCTCTCAAAAACTCTCAAGAACAAGCCCTAGGGTTTTCATAAGAGGTTTAATTCCAAGGGAATTCACCATCAAATTTAAAGAATCTTTTAGTGAATCTTTGTAGACTCACAAGACAAGGTATGCAAAGTGTTTATTCATGGATTCCTTTACTCCATGAAGCCCAATAACCCTCTTTTAAATTCTATATCATGATATTTATGTGTTGAATGGATTATGTTCAAGTTATTAATGTTGAATTATTCCTAAGTTGGAATTTTTCTGTGCTTTATGAATCTATGATATCATATGAGTTGGAAATATGTACATTTGGTTGTTCATGATGAATAATTTGTTGATTACACCTATTTATAAGTTGTGCATGTATGGTGTTCGATAAAATTCCAAAAAGACTAAAATCATGTATTATAGTTAAATTGTGACCTAAATGACAAATGCATGATACACCCTTATCAAAACAATGACTTCTATGATATTGTTATGCATTATGATTTTTGATGGAATGTTCATGAAACTAGATTGATGGACTTATGGCATGTTGTTATACGCATTCCTTTCCATGTATAAGACTTTGATAACCATGTGTAGTATAAAATCCCCCAACATATGTTATTATAAATTATGAATATTGGTCATGTGTTCAAGAAGAGTCAAGTCATGTAGTGTCAATTTACTTCTATCAATTCATGGGGGTACATATGCCCAAAAATATAGTTGTGTGCCTAGAGCCAGTGTCATGTTTTCATGATATCCTCAGTCAAGCCATGATCCATAGAACTCAATCAGTCATGTGACTCAGGAAATCTCAGTAACCCAAAAATCTCAATAATCCTAGTAGTTCAGTAATCCCAATGATCTCATTACTCAGTAATCTCAAAAACTTTCATATTCTCAGTAATCTTAGTAACTTTGGTAATCTCAGTAAATCCTTAGATTTCAGTTGTATTCCATTGATCAACGGAACTCAGTAATCTTAGTTCATCTCAGCTAAACCATACCATCAGTATCAGCTTTGTCCAGTAATTCAGTTTAGTGTCTATTCAATTGGGAGCAGGATTCAGCACTGAGTGAACCCAAGGATGAGGATACAAACTGTCAGCTAGTACAGGGCGTGATCCTTATTAGAAATCCCTGTATTTCAGAACTATGTAGCCAGCATAAGTAGAGACACACCCTACCCATTGAGCGATTTATACATCTTATTTGAGTTTTCTATAAAGAGGGGTTGATGGAAGAACTCCCATCAGTGAGGGTATACTCATAGCTTGTCTTTAGTCGTGGCATGATACTGATACCCTTCCAGCTGGGGTTATAGGTTGAACTCCACCCATTCAATTCTAGGGTATGTTATTCAGATGACTACCTCCCATAGTCTCAGTTTTAGTCTCTGTCTCAGTCTCAGTAATAGAACTCAAATAGTTTATGAGAATATAGAATGTCAGATACAGTCAACTCAGATATAGTATGAAACTCAGTTATTTCCATTAGATTTGGGACTGTCAGATATAGTCACTTATGTTATTTGTTATATCAGTTATCATACCTCATGTTATCAATATTCAACTTCAGGACTGTCAGATACAGTCGACCAGACCAATTCTTCCTAATCAGAACTGTTAGAAATGGTCATTCATATATCAATAATATAGTTTTAATCCTTCAGTACTCAGCAATACAATATGAGTTCCTCACTTATCAGTGACTCAGATATCAGGATCAGTAAACTTAGTTATTCTGTATCCCAATATTCATAATCTCTAACTTCAGGGTATCCATGTTATCAGTAGACTAGTAGTTAGAACCTAGTATTCAGCCCCATCATGATCTTAGTTTCAGTTACATATTCTTAATCTCTGACTTCAGGGTATTCATGTTATCAGTAGACTCAGTAGTCAAAACCTAGTATTCAGCCCCATCATGATCTCAGCCCCATCTTACTTAATTTTACCCTCCAAGATTATGGGTGCCTGCATTGGGTTATTTAATTTTCCACACTTATTGGCTTATAGGGACCAATTTTGTAACTATAATTCCACGTATTTGGTCTGTTATGTTATGTTATTATTCTAATTATTTAGTTAATTATGTATAGCGGTGTAGGAATGGATTTAGGTTTAACTCTATCTTAACTTAGTTGGGTTATCTTTCATTTTATTAGATTTATGTCATTATTTAGCTTAGTCGACTAATGATGCCTACTAAGTACCCGTGTTTTGATACTCATACTATACTTCTATACCTTTTTGTACAGATTAGATTACTAGTTATCATCATTGATTCAAGGATAGTGTTGTGGTTGATTTGGATATAGAGAGAGCTCTTGGAGTTGGAGTCGCCCCATTTCTTTCTAGCTTAAAAATGTCTAGTCTTTAGTTTTAAGACAAGATTGTATTGACTACTTTAGACTTAGGTTATATTTATAGTTGCTCTTGTACTAGCTCTGCTAGGTCATGGGATGGTTTTTTATATTATGGCTACCTTTAGACTATTTTATTATCTTGCTTATTTCTTGTGTTGAATTGTCTATTTTGCCCTTTTGAGTCAATTTAAACCAAGTTATCCCATTGTGAATTACTCTAGATTATGTTTTAGCTTACCTATTAGTGGGGTTTGTTAGGGTGCCATCATGACTCACAAATTGGGTTGTGACAAATTGGTATCAGAGCGTAGGTTCGCTAGTATTGTTGGTACAAGAGCAAGTGTCAAGTAGAGTCCTACATATTAGAACAATGACATCCATTTCCTATTTTTGAGAGGCTATAGAACATTCTTAGGACTTTTTCACTTCTTTTACTTATTTTGTGCTAAGTGACTAAGTTGGTTTGTAAAGTACACCTTTGAATTTAGTTTTTTGTAGATGGCCAGGATGCGTACCACCGGGATATGATATGAGGGTCCTAAGATTAGACATAGGGATCCTATCATTATATATGGATGAACTATAAGTCATGGACATCCTTGAGATGTGTTCCCATCTAGGGGCTAGGATGGAGGGCCTCTACTAGACCCTATTTCTGGTCTTGAGCTAGACATTGTTTTGCCCTAGCTAGTGGTTGGACAGACACCAGCCTAGGATACATCGAGGTTTATTTCTTCTTTAGTGATCAGGGATGCTTTGGTCCAGCTTTTGGTTTTAGTTGTGGTGCACTATTTGATGGAGCACAGTCTACAGATTAGAGTGCTACTAAGTCTTCTAGAGTTAAGGTTTCTTTTATGCTGATAGCTTCTTACTTAGTAGTTGCTCAACCAATGGTTTCCTTGCCTGCTATGTCTATTGAGGAGTAGAAAATATTAAGTAGGTTCTCCAGATTAGCTCCACCTAGGTTTTCTAGAGCATCGAGCAAGGATGCATATAAGTTTATTATTTCTCGTGAGGATAGGCTCTATAATTTAGGCCTTATTGAGACTTATATTGTGTATTAAACTACTTTTTAGCTAGACTTGGCAGCTTAACATTGGTGGAGAGCTCATCTTGATAAACTAGCTAGATCTTCTCTTATGTTGTGGGCTTAGTTCTTTGAGATCTTCTTGGAGAAGTAAATGCCTCACAACCTTAAGGATTATTTGAGAGATCTTTTTATGAGATTTGACTAGCACTCCATCGCAGTTATGGATTATAAGGCTCATTTTCATGAGTTGCCTAGGCATGCTACTTCTATTCTGGATACTGAGTATATGAGGATTTGTTTCTTTATACGAGGATTGAGACTTCCTCTTTGCATGTCTACTTAAATTTTGGTTTCTGCTGGTAGGTCTTTTGTTAAGGTATCTGATGATGCTCAGCTTATGGAATAGATACATTGTGAGGCCTAAGGGAGCAATGATAAAAGGGCTTAGGTACTAGGGTAACATTAGTAGGAGTCATAGTAGCTCCCAATTTAGAGGTATCAGTTCTCATAGTAGATATCCTTCACGTATGTGTATTGATTATAGGAAGCATAATAAGGTGATGTGAAGAATCATTATATTATGACTCACATTGATGACTTGTTCAACTAGATTCAGGGTGCAGTGGTGTTTCCTAATATTAATTTAAGGTTTGGTTACCATCAGCTGAGGATTAGGTCGAGTATATCCCAAAAATAGCTTTTAGGACCCGTTATGGTCATTATGTGTTTCTAGTAATGTCTTTTGGTTTGACTAATGCCCTAGCCACATTTATGAATTTGATTAATCGAGTGTTCAGGCCTTATTTGGATTCATTTGTGAATGTGTTCATCAGTGACATCCATGTGTATTCGAGGAGTAGAAATGAGTATTTGCAGCATTTAAGGATTGTGCTCCAGACTTTGAGATATCATTTTTGGGCAAATTCTCTAAGTGTAAGTTTAGTCTTGAGTCAGTGACTTTTCTTGGGGTTATGGTAGACCAATCAAAGATTGAGGCTATTCATGATTAGTCCAGACCTACATCTCCAATGAGGTTCATAGCTTTACTGGTTTATCCTGTTATTATAGAATATTCATAAAGGTTTTTGCTGCTATTTCAGCACCTATGACCAGATTGACTCAAAAAGAGGTTTCTTTTTATGGTACGAGAAGTGTGAGTCAAGCTTTGGAAAGCTCAAGAAGTTTCTTACTTCAACTCCTATTTTAGCTCTTCTTATTTAGGGTAAGAGGGATTCAACATTTATTGTGATACTTTTAGTGTCGGTTTGGTTTATGTATTGATGCAACATGGTCGTATTATCTCTTATGCTTTGAGGCATCTTAAGGTGCACAAATGAAAATACCCAACTATTGTTTTAAAGTTGGTGGCAGTAGTTTTATGCTTAAAATTTGGAGGCATTATCTTTATGGGGTGCATTATGATATTTTCTTCGATCATTAAGGTCTTCAACACCTTATGACCCAGAAGGAGCTTAATGCTAGAAAGCATAGATGTATGGAATTACTTAAGGATTATGATATTTCCATCTTGTATCATCCGGCCAAGGCGAATATGGTAGCATACACCTTGAGTTAAAAGGCAGCGAGTATGGGTAGCTTGGCTTTTATTTTAATTTCCAAAAGGTTGTAGCATCTGACATCCAGTCCTTAGTCAATTTGATGGTCTCCTTGATATTTTAGACTTTGGGTGGATTCTTAGTAGTTTTGAGGTAAGGTCTTTACTATTTGATCAGATTCTAGATCGATAGTTTAAGTATAGTAAGCTTCGCTTCCTTCATGATCAAGTGTATACTGGTGATTTTGAGAGGGATACCTTAGATTTTGAGGGTGTTTTGAGATTTGATAGCATATATTTGTTTTGAGGATTGATGTTTTGATTTAGCTGATTTTGCATGAAGCTCATAGCTCTATCTATTCTATTCACTCGTTTACATCTAAGATGTATAGATATTTGAGGTAGTATTATTAGTGGAGTGGTATAAGGAGATATATGGCAGACTTTGTAGCTCGTTACCTATGTTATTAGTAGGCGAAGGCTGAGCATCAGCGACCAAGTGGTTTAATTTAGAGATTGCCTATTCCAAAGTGGAAATGGGAGTGAATTACCATGGACTTTGTTAGTGTTTTACCTCACACTTCCTATGGTTTTGATGGTATTTAGGTCATTGTAGACCAGTTGACCAAGTCAATTCATTTCATTCCTATTCAAATATTCTTTAGCACTGAGAGTTTGGCTCGTATATGTGTTAGTGATATAGTCTATTTACATAGTATGCCCATATATATCATTTCTTACTGGGTTCTATGTTTATTTCCATCTTTTAAAGAGCTTTTCAGGTGGAGTTGGGTACTAGGGTAGACCTTAATATAGCCTTCCATCCACAGACTAAAGGCCAATCAGAGTGGACTATTTAAGTCCTCTAAGATATTCTCTAAGCCTGTATTATAGCTTTTGTAGGTTAGTGGGAGTAGTACTTGGAATTGGTAGAGGTTGGATATAACAACAGTTGTCATTCAAGTACTGAGATGGTGCCTTTTGAGGCTTTGTATAGTAGGAGATGTTGTTCTCTAGTTAGTTGGTTCGAGACTTCTGAGTTTAGACCATGTGGTAGTGACTTTCTTTAAGAGTCATTTGATAGAGTCAAGGTGATTTAGAAAAGGTTGAGAGTGTCTCAAAATAGGCAGAAGGCCTATGCAAATCATAGGTTTTGTGCCTTGAGGTTTGGAGTTGGTGACCAAGTATTCCTCCTTGTGTCACCTTTGAAGGGTATGATGAAATTTGGGGGAAAAGGCATGCTAAGCCCCCAAAATATTGGACCCTTTAAGATTTTTTGCACAGTTGGCGAGGTGGCTTACAAGTTACCCTTAACTCTAGATTTGGTTGTTGCTTATCTAGTTTTCCATATTTCTATGTTGTGGTGATACATTCCTGATTTGACTCATGTTCTTAGGTGGGACTTAGTCTAGCTAGATGAGCGATTGACCTTCATGGAGGAGCCTGTACTCATTTTGACTAGTGACGTCAGGCGGTTGTGCACTAGGGATATTCCAATAATTAAGGTTTCGTAGAGACACCACCAGTAGAGGAGGCTACTTGGGAGATTGAAAGTGAGATGCAGAACCCAGTATCTTCACTTGTTCAAGACTTTAAGTATATCCTAATCCTTAACTTTCGCAGATAGCAACTCCTATGATATCCATCTCATGTGGAGATTGTGAGCCATGTGTTACAATCGCGAGTCGACTAGTAGCCACTAATTATGGTGATCGTGTGGTATCGGGTCACGATAGAGATACCTGAGCACTTGGAAAGGGTATATATACCCTTTTTTAACCCGTTGTTTCCTATTCTTCACCTATTCTCTTGAGACTTAAACCCTAAATAGTGAGATAGTTTGGAATTGAGGATTATGAGTGATTTGGGGATCTTGAATAATGGTTATTTCTTAATTCTCCTTCGGATTTGAGGTAAGATTCCTCTAAATTCATGGTTGATTTTCTCATTTCTTGTTCAACATCCCTAGAATTTTGGGGCTTGATTTTAGCCCCAATATTGCTCGAATTTCACCCATTTTTCAAAGTAGTTACTTCTTGAGCATAAGGGAATGTGGATTTGAGCTCAAAAATACAATTTTCATGAATGGGACCTACATAAGATTTTGGTGTATTTTTGAACCCGAAGCTCAATGGTGCAATATCGGTATCATTATTCTTTTATTGATGAGTAGATTGTGGTTTTGATAGCTTGGCATCTTGCAGAATCTTCTTAAATTAGAAAGTCGGTGATTTAGTGGATTCTTTAAGCTTTCTTCAGCATCAAGGTAGGATAGGTTTTTTCCCCTTCATAGATTGAGGTATGTCAAAGTATGTTTATGATAGTATGTTAGATTTGGGATGGATTTTAGGTATTGGCAATTAATTTTGCAATATTTGGGTTAGTTGGACCTTTTAGGCCATTTACAACAACAACAACAATAAACTCAGTGTGTTCCTGGGGTCTGGAGAGGGTAAGATGTACGCAGTCCATACCGCTACTTCCGAAGAAGTAGAGAGGCTATTTTTGATAAACCCCCGGCTTAAGATAAAGAATAGGCAACAAGGAGATGGATTACATAATAGAAAAGGCGTAAGGAATGATACAAAGGAAATCAGAGCAATACAAAAATACAAGAGATAAGGCAACACAAAATAAACAGACAGCAACTGAGAAAATATGAAAGGGACACCCACGTATAAGTAACACATACTCGCTGCCATAGACACCTATAGACACAGACTTAAGGTTACTAACCCAACTACACAAGATCTCTCCTGGTGGCTTGCTACAACCAACACCCTTCCGCTAGCCTTCTACCCTTATCCGCGACCTCCACACCTTCCTATCTAGGGTCATGTGCTCAGTAAGTTGCAGCTGCTCTATGTCATGTCCAATCATCTCCCTCTAGTATTTCTTGGTCCTACCTCTATTCCTTTTGAAACCATCCAATGCTAGTCTC
This sequence comes from Capsicum baccatum var. pendulum, assembly GCA_030864225.1. Taxonomy (NCBI): domain Eukaryota; kingdom Viridiplantae; phylum Streptophyta; class Magnoliopsida; order Solanales; family Solanaceae; genus Capsicum; species Capsicum baccatum. Next base: position 126,258,113 of record CM061557.1, read on the forward strand.
TCACACCTCCAGTATTAGGCCATTTAGAAACCAATAATAAGGAGTTTGGCTTAGTTTCTTATATCATTAGTAGAATTTCTATCAGAGGGCCAATGAAGGATTATTTAACATCTAAAAGTTGATTTAGATGTCGTAACCTAGACCGAGGTAGAATTTGCTTAGTAATCTATTTTGATGATTTAAAAGTGGGCCCTTGATCCACCCTAGGCCAAGATCATGTTAGCTATAGAAAAACCTTTTATATACCTGTTTTAAGTCTTGAAATTGCTTATTTAGGTAATATTGAGAAACTTTGGCACGTGATGGTGATGATGGGTTGAATATTGAGAGTTGAGGCTTATTTATTTTACTAGTGGTTATGCTAGTGATTGGGCTAGTGATTATGCTATTGCTTATGATATTGAATATACATATTTACCGGTTCAAGTTTGGATATTTATTATAAACTTGATGATATACTAACTCATTCAAGTCCGGATAATGATAATGCACTACCCATTCAAGTCCAGAAGATTATTATGATATTAATTATATGATTATCATTTCATGCCTAGCTATTACTTATGATATCGACTATAAGGCATTGGTTCGAACCTTGCAATGGGACATGATGTTGGCAAATTGGGTATTAATAATTCCAAAATTGATGGAATGGTTTATAGTGTGGCATGATATGGAGGTTTCTAATTGTATCATGGAAAGTGGAAAGTGGTGATGCTATGGTTTATGCTTTATTTGATTGTACCCTCCTGGCTTATGGGGGCCTATGTTAAGTTATTTATTTTTGCACTTATTGGCTTATGGGGGCCAATTTTGTAGTTATAGTTGCATGTGTTTGATCTTTTATGTTATGTTAATAGAATCAATTGATTTTTGTATTGGATTACAAATAGAGAAAAATTGTGGATATCTTATAAAAAAATCCGGTTATTCACTTAATTATGTACAACAATGTTGGAGTGGATTCAGGTTTCAATCTATCTCTACTTAGTTATGTTATCTTGTATTTTATCACATTTATATCATCACTTATCTCAGTTGGTAGATGATTCCTACTGAGTACCCTGTTTGGAACTCATACTATACTTCTATACCTTTTTGGAGCAGATCTGAGTACTAGTTGTTATCGTTGATTCGAGGATCATGCTATGTTGATTTAGGGTTCATACTCAGTTTACTATTTTAAGATCAGTATGATATTATCCTATGTGAATTGAATAGTAGTATGATTTCAAGAAAATTTCATATATTTCAATTATGTTTCAAGCATGTGTCAGTGTATTAGAATTTTAATATGAACAAGCATGGCTAGTTTTCAGTATATAGACTTTTAGATACTTTTACATTAAATTGGTTCTAACACAGCTTTAAGAATATTAGATTTTAACAAACAGTTAGTATATTATCAGTTTGGGAGTAGAACTTAGCACCAAGTTGGACTAGGGCCCCAGTTTCTACAAAAGTCCCAAAACTACATCCCACCATTTATTTATTAAGCCGTTTAAGTTTTTCCATCAATTTAGTTATCACGCAAGTCATGCCTTTATACCTTGCCAATGTATATTTGGGTCGCTTTATGAGGTGTATAAATTAGACTCAATGTTAGCTCACATGTTTTTTGTCAGCTAATAGACTATCTCGTGGACACAAACTCAAAATAATTTTACATAATCTTTAGTTCAGTATTTATTGCATTATATTATTAATTTAAGATTATATTTTCATATTAGTACTTATGCATATCATTGTGGTTCATTCTACCATAGTTCAGTCTTATGCACTCAGTTATGCATTCAATACGGTACATTCAAATTTTTAGCGTGCTTAGTTTATTTGTATGGCTTGCATGTATCACATGCTCTGCATATTTAGAGTACTTATCACATGCTTTCTTTTATGATGTATCATCCTTATGATATCGGTTTAGTTAGTCAGTCTCAACATCACAGTTACATTCTTGTGCCACCTCAATAACTATTAGTGGCTAGTCCTTATCATATGAGGATGAGAGTTTATTATTGCTTTCCTTTATTATTTTTCAGTTTCACTATTTAGAGTTAGCTAGGGACTTGTCCCATCAGATCATCAATAGTAAAGACTTTTCAAGCATAGAGTTAAGACTCAACTTTTTAGTTTATTTTAGTTTAGTATTATTACTCGACCTCAGCTTTATCTAGATTAATTTAGATTTGCTAATTGAATTCATTTTAGCTTCTACTTAGTTTTATTGATATTCAGATCATCTAGTGTTATGTTATTTCCATCTGTTAGCTTGGCGTAACTTGTGACTCTAAGCACCGTATTATGTCTAGGATGTAGAGTAGCATTACTAAAAACATGGTTCAAAACCTCAAGTTTAAGGTGTCCTAAAATTTCTAAGACTCGTCTTAGGTAGAGTCCCTTTCATGGGTCTGAAGCGTTCCATACTTATGTCATGACCCAAATGGTCATGGTTGGCACCTGCCCTAACCTATGATAGGAGAACCGTACTACGCTCACTTTTACTCACTTAAGTGTTACTCTCATCTTCTTGGTAATATTTACTCATGTTTTTAACAAGTACTTAACAATCTCTTTCAATAATTAACAATCATTTGATGACATTATCATCCATAAAATGAAATGAGTTTGAAAACCTCTATTTATTAAAACCTCCAAAACCTAGTCCTCATACAAGAAAATATAAAAACAACTAAGTCTAGAAATAGAGAGAATACTAAAAATGTAATAAATGAAAAATCATCATAGTCCTAAAAAGAAGGGATGTCAACATCATACGAGGATCTGAAAGTTGCCCAAACATGGTTCTCACCGTCAAAATCAAGTCTGAATCACTATCTTGAGATAAGAAAGTTGTGTTAAGTAAATTCTCTTTCATGGTGGTGAAGCGTGTCATACATATGTCTTGACCCAAATGGTCATGGTTGGCACCTACCCTAACCTAGATCTATACTGTGCTCACTTTTACTCACTTAAGTGTTAATATCATCTTCTTTGTAATATTAACTCATGCTTTTAACAAGTACTATAAAAATCTTATTCAACATACAACAATCATCCGATGACATTATCATCCATAAAATGAATAGTGTGAAAACCTCTATTCGTTACAATCCTCGAGACCTAAAATCACTGTACAAGAAAATATTAAAAAAACTAAGTCTAGAAATAGAGAGAATATCCCAAGAATATAATAAATGAAAAATCATCATAGTACTGAAAGAAAGGGATGTCAACATCATACGAGGATCTGAAGGTTGCCCAAACATGGTGCTCACCCTCAAAATCAAGTCTGAATCTCTATTTAGAGATGAGGCCACGTGTCAACCGCTGGAAGATTTTCTGTACTCAAAAAAAGAAGAGTACACGTAGCATCAATATATCAACAAGTTCTAGTAAGCACCATAGGTTGACTAACTCAACAATCTATAAGTATGCAATCCAAACAAGTATAAAAGCGGTCATAACAAAACCCATGACCAATGATAGAATTCAACTCAACACAGCATATATCATCACAAAATTACAACTTACAAATTTACTTTTACGTGCTTTCACACTAAATCATTTACATCAATAACCCATAATTATGTAAAATCATTAAAAGGAACCAAATATATATGTATGAGTACATGTATGCAAGATGTGTTTCATCTCTTACCCTTCTCAACCTCATCATCAACACAACATCCTACAAGCATGGTATCCAAACCATTATCATATTCATACTAGTGTGGTACCTAGCCCATTTTTACACCCATGCCAACATGATACCCTACCCATTATCACAACACATCAACACAGTATAGTTGAAATACAATGCAGTCATTAAATCATAAGTCATGCTAGAAGGCAATCATTATTTCCAAGTTCACAAATAAGCACAAAGTCAAGAAAGCCTAAGTGTTACAAAAAAACCATAGTCTACCACAACTCATGTTCTCAAGATCACCTTTAAGCCACACTTTTGTCATTTTGTTCTTGTTTAGTTTTTTCTTGATCAAAACCACTATTTTAGTAATATAATCTCATTTAATCATAAGGGTTCATAATTCATTAATCTATCATAATTCATCATCTTAGGATTTTCTTATCATTTAAACCTCATACATTTTATCTAAAGAAGCATAAATAATTGTAATCCTAGTCCCATTAGTTTTTTCTAACACCCTAGGATCGTTACATATTGAATTCATAAAAAATCCCATCATTTTATATCAATTTCCATAAAGTAGGGTTAAACCCTAAAATCCACCATTAATGAATTTTTTGTTATTTCCTAAGGTTAAGGAAAGTGAATTCAAATCTATAACATAATTACTCACCTCCAAAGGTGAACAACTCAAAAAAAACCCTCCAAGAATTTCCTCCCCAAGAGCTCTCTTATATTTTTTGAAAATGTGAGGGAATGAAATATTTCTATTCTTAAAAAATAGTCTATGTTTTACCACCTTAGTACATAATTACTATTGCAGTAATTTGCACCTTTTTCATAGAGGCCACCGTTGTGGTTCTTGTTACCTCCACAATAGTACCTCTTCAGTGGTTACTTTTTCCACTACATTGGTACGAGATAGAAACTGTGACCTCTCCTTAGTTTTTCTTATTTTACAACACATACCATGAATTTCGACATCACAAACCAATCCCTCCACAATAATGTTATAACTGGAATTCTATAACTCTATTTTAGGTGTCAAAAATTGCTATGACTTTTTATGCTTATTGGATATCTAATTGTCAAATAAAATCCCGCCACTACAACCCACATTAATATAAAATTTCATTTAATCATCACATCCTTAAAAATACGTCAATCCTAGACTAGTCCTGAATTCTCAAAAATTAACCAAAGGCAATCTAGGTGTAAATTTTACCTCTTATTTTTGTGTAATGAAATTTTGGTTGTTACAACTTATGAGAGAGATTCTACAAATCATTAGAGGAAAACCTTACTTCTTTCATGTTTATATTATGTGATAAAGTATGACTATATTTATCCTTCTAGTTTATGCTATACACATTTATATAATATGCCTCCTAAAAAGGTTAATTCAAGAATAGATGAAAACTAGCCATCCCCACCAGCACCAGTAGATCCCCTGAATAAACAAGTCACTCATGCCAAATTTAGGATTGGTTTTTAAAATCTAGATCAAGCTATGATCAATCAGGCTAATCAGCAAGTGGTTTCATCCATGAACCTAAATCGAAATGTGCTAGTTGTAAGAGTTCAAGACATTACTCGAATAAACCCTCTAGAGTTTTATGGTTTAAAACTTGGATAAGGATCTACAGGAATGTATATATGAACATTATAATATCACTCAAACCATGAGTATTACACTAGTTGAGCTTGCAGACTTGGCCTCCTATTTAATTAAAGGGGTGGATCAGTTATAGTTCAAGCAAAGGAAAGATAGCTAACGTGTGGATCCAATCCTTATTGATTAGGATGAGTTTGTGACTACAATTTTAGTTAGATTTTTCCCCCATGATTTAAGGATAGCTAAGCTTGAGTAATTCATCAACCTAAAGCAGTGTAACATGTCCTTGAAGAAATATTCTTTAAAGTTATCCAGCTCTCTAGGTATGCTCCAAAGATAATTATTGAACCAAGGTCTCAAAAAAGTAAGTTCATTTTTGGTGTTTAAGAATTAGTAATCAAGGATTGTAGGATTGTATGCTTATTAGAGAAATGAATGTCTCCAAACTTCTAACTCATGCTCAATAGATAAAGGATGTGAAAATAAAAGAGAAAGAGAAAGAGAACAAGAGGTCAAGAATAGTTGACTTTGATTATTCTCAATAAATGTTGAGTGGTAGTAATTGCTCTTATTTTTGGTAGAGATATTTAGCTCTATCACTTTCTTCAGCTAGTTCTCCATTCCTTAGAACTTTATATCACTAGAAAAATAAAGCATCAAGATCAAAGTCTTAGGGCAATGTTACAGACAGTAGCACTTTTCCAGTATGTCTTAAGTATGGTACCAACCATTCAAGTTTGTGTCTGGATAGCAGGGAGGGTTGTTTAGGATGCATTCAAACTAGCCAAAGTTGAAAATTACCTCTCTATTGTATGTAGGATAGGGTTAATAGGGCTCAGTCTAATACCTCAATTATCATTCAGGTTGCCCTGCTCAACGGAGTGCTTTTACTAGTGCAAATGATGGTCAACTCTAGAACCACTTTAAAGATCAGTCTTCCAATTAGGATCAAAAAAGTTTTCTAATCATATTCATGGGTATGTTATGAGTGCTTCATATAGATATATATGCATCAATAGATATAAGGGCCACATTTTCTTTTTGACTTCTTATTTTGTAGTAAATTTTAGTGTCAGTCCCAAAAATATTTTAGAACCCTTTTCAGTCTCTACTCTAATTAGTGACTCACCTGAAGCCAAGTGGGTATTAAAATTTCCTAGTCTTAATTTTCTAGAAAATCACCACAATTGATCAAATATAGAGTTAGACTTGATTGATTTTAATCTCATTCTTGGCATAGATTATTTAATCTCATGTTATTCCTAAGTTAAATGTATAACCAGAGTCAGTAAATTCCATTTTCTTAATAAAAAAGTCTTAGAGTTGAAGGGTATTAACTCAGGGACTATAGGTCAATTTGTCTCTTACCTTAAGGACAGAAAGATAATCTCTAAGGGTTGTATATATCATTTAGTTAGAGTTAAGGATTCTAAGTCTGAAACCCCAATCCTTCATTTAATTTCAATAGTAAATTAATATCCAAAAGTGTTTCTTCAAGATCTACATGGAGTCCCTTCTAAGTGGGACTTTGGAATAGACCTTCTCCAGATACCTAGCCTTTCTTAATTCCTACTTACAGAAGGGTTCTAGCTGCACTTAGAAAATGAAAGATTATTTGAAATACATCTTAGAAAAAGGTTTTACTAGACCTAGTATCTCTCCATAGGAATCTTCAGTTTCTTTCATGCATAAGAAATATGGTTTCCTTATAATATGCATCAATTATAGTAAGTTAAAGATAGTTAACAATCAAGAATAGTATCCCATTCATAGAATTGATGACTTTTCTGACTCCCTTCAGAGTGCTAGTTGAATCTCCAAGATAGACCTTAGATATAGATATTTAAAATTAGTGACTCCTTGGTCATATCATTTCCAATTAGGGCATTTAGGTTTATCCTCAAAATACTAAAGTAGTTAAGAACTAGCCTAGACCCATCTCTCCTTCAGACATTAAGAGTTTCTATGGTTTAGTTGGTTACTATATGTGGTTTTTTGAAAGTTTATTATCTATTACTTCTCTTATATCGAGATTGACTTAGAAGAAAGTCAAGTTTTAGTGGTTCGATGCTTACGAGAAAATTTTTTAGGAGTTTAAATCTTGACTCACTTCTACCCTATTTTTGACTCTACCAGAGATTCTAGATGGGTTTGTTGTTTATTGTAATGCTTCCAGAGCTGATCTTGGTGTGTGTTGTTACATCATGATAAATTCATAGCTTATTCTTCTTTATAGATTAAAATTTATAAGAAAAATTACTAGATTCTTGATCTTAAGTTGGCAACAGTGGTTTATATCATGAAAATTTAAGGCACTATCTCTATGAAGTTTAGGTTAATGTGTTCATAGATTACAAAAACCTTCACTATGTTTTCAGTAAGCAGGATCTAAATCTTCATCAAAGAAGATGGCTAAAGTTGTTGAAAATTTAATGTCTGATTATGACATAAATATTTTTTACCATTCGAACAAATCCAATATAGTGGTCGATGCTCTTACCAGACTTTCTATGAGTAGTATTGTTCATGTGAAGGATGAAAAGAAGGAGTTGATTTGTGATGTTCATAGACTTACTCATTTAGGAGTTCATCTTATTAATTCAGCCAAAAGTGATGTTATGGTTTAGAATATACATTACTAATGAAAGTAAAGGTGAAGTAGGATAGTGGGACTATTTTGCTTAAGTTGAAGAAATTTTTCCAATAAGAAAGTGGAAGTTTTTTTCCAAGGGGGAATTATGGTTCTTCGTTATCAGGGTCTCTTATGTTTTCAAGATATTAATGATTTTAGACAGTGGGTTCAAATTAATGCCCACAAATCTTGATATTCTACTTACCAAGTGCCATCAAGAAGCACCATGATCTATGGGAAATCGATAGATAGAATGGCATGAAGAGGGATATTATAGAATTTGTAGCTAATTGTCAAAAATTCTAGTAGGTTAAGGTTGATAACCAAAGAACAGGAGGTATGACTCATAATATTATCATTCCTACTTTAAAGTGGAAAGAGGTAAGTATGGAGTTTATTAAAGGGATACCTTATATGTGTTGACAACATGATTTTATATGTGTTAGTGTAGACCTAATGACTAGGTGAACTTATTTCTTCCTAGCTGATGTTATAGATTCAGCTAGGGATTATGCTAGAATTTACATCCAACATAGGTTGTATAGATTTCCTTTATCTATCATCTCATAAGGGGTATTTATTTTACTTTATAGCTTTAAAAATCCTTTTAAGAAGGGTCTGGTACCCAAGTTAATCTTAGAATAGCTTTTTACCCATGGATATGTGGTCAAGTAGAATGAAATATTCGAACCTTATAGTATATGTTGAAAGCTTGTATAATCGATTTTAAAGGTAATTGGTATGATCAGTAACCTCATATTAAGTTTGTTTATAATGAAATCTTCCACTCTAGTATTTAGATGTCTCTATCTGAGGTGCTTTATGGTTGAATGGGTAGATCTTTTGTTTGTGATTTAAGGTTGATGAATCTACTTTTATAGGTCCTGATTAGTTTATGAGGCTATGGAGAAAGTTTAACTAATTAGTGAAAGGATAAAAATAGCTTAAAGTCATTAGTAATTTTATGCAAATTGAAAGGAGAACTTGAGTTCACAGTTGATGATTAGGTATATTTAAAAATATAACCCACAAAAGTTGTGATAATATTTAGAAAAAGAGTAAGTTTAGTCCCTAATATATTGGTCCTTATAGAATTCTGAGATGCACTAGCTATGTGGCCTATGAGTTAGAGTTGCTCGTATACTTAGCATCAGTGTACCTAGTTTTTCATGCATCCTTGTTAAAGAAGTGAATTGGTGATCTAACATTAGTTATGCCATTACAAAGTGTGGGTGTGAAAGGTAGCCTCTCTTATGAAGAATTCCCAATTGAGATGCTTGACAAATTAAAGAAGTTTCTTTGGTGAAATGCCTTTACAAAAATCAGCTAGTTAAAGGAGCAACCTAGGAAGTAGAAGAAGATGTGATGACCAATTACCCTAAATTTTTTCCTTTATGTTCAGTATTATCTTGATGTAAGAGTTTCCTTGTTAATATTTTTACTAGTTTCGTGTCCCATCAGTTGTACTTATGTTCTTAGTATGAAGGAATGTATCATGAATTTAGATAAGTTATGTTTGAGTTAGAAATTAGATATAGTGTCAAAATTTTATCTTTTCGAACATTGCTATTGCAACTTTTCCCTATCTTTTCAGCTTACTTAATTTTGATTTGAGTATGAATATTCCCAAAAGGGAGATATTGTAACACCAAAAAAGTCTCTAAGATATATCTGAATATTCCCAAAAGGGAGATATTATAACACCAGAAAAGTCCCTAAGATATATCTCAGACTTGGAATAAAAACCAGTAGAAAAATTAAACCTTTACCACAAAATGACTCATTGTATGAGTTTTATAGAAAGTTCATGAGTCATAGCTTTACTCATGGTAAGCAATTATTAGCCAACCTAGTACCCAATCATCATAACTTAGATCATGAGTTATGGTTGCTAGAGATTGGTGAAGGTCACGTGTTTGTTGTAGACCTCTCGATTTTCTTGAGATGACATAGGATCAGTTTGCTAAGGCTTTTTTAGAGAGGTTCATGCCTTACAGACTTAGGGATCAAATAAGAGATGAGTTTGATCACCTAAAGTAGGGCTCCATGACTATTGCAGAGTATGAGGCACACTTCTATGCCATGTCTTAAGGCACACTTCTATGCCATGTCTAGATATTTCTATACTAGTACAAATCTTAGAAGATTTGAAAGTTAATGAAGGGGTTGGATATTTTTCTTCAACTAGCTACATCTTAGATGGTAGTGTTTGGAGCATTATTTCAGAGTATAGTAGATAATACTAAGATGAATGAGGGTATTCTTTGAGTATCTCAGGGAAGAAACTAGAGGGTGAATTATCTGGGGAAGTTTAGAGGTGACACTTCTTGAGATAAAGATTTTAGATCTCTCCATAGATATCATGGTAGACCTATATATTATAGAGTTTCAAGTAGTAGGTCTTCTAGTTTAGTAGTTCTGGATGGATGTTCTATTTTAGTCGTACCTCCTCCTACTGAGTCAGTTGTAAAGTTGCTATGTGTGTGATGAGTTTGGTCATTTGGCTAAGGACTATCTGCATCATGTGTTCAAATCAATTTTTTCAGTTATGAGAAATAGGGATTCTACTAGAGGTGCGAGAGGCAGGGATAGTGGAGCCCGTAGTGGTGGTTGCAAGGTTGTTCATCTAGATAATGGTAGTGGATAGTTCTATGCTTGCCTACTAGACCAAAGAAAGAGGCTTCTGATATTATTATTATAGATATTGTCCTTGTTTGTTTTAGACCTGCATCTATGTTATTTAATCCAAATTGACATTTTGTTGTGCGTCTGCACATTCTACTTTGGGTTTTAATTCTACTAATGAACCTCTTACTAGTGGTGGATTAGGTGTATCGATCTTGTGTTGTGACTTTTGCTGGTTATGATACCTAGGTAGATTTGTTTATCCTAGATATAGTTGACTTCAACGTCATCTTGGGTATAGATTTGTTGTGTCTTTACTATGTCATCCCAGATTTTTATGCTAAAATTGTGACTTTAGACTCACCGCATGTGCTAAGAATAGCTTTAAATGGTGTGCTTTATTTGGGTCCCAAGAGGGTTATATCTTATATTTTAGGTTCATCATTTGGTTAAGAGAGGGTGTTTGTCTTGTTTGGCTTATATTTGTGATACTAGTATTGCCTCAACTCCTCTTTTAGATTTTGTTTTGTGTGGTTCACGAGTTTGTTGATATCTTCTTAATGAATTTTCCTAGTATGTCAAATTATAATATTGACTTTTCTATTGATGTTGATCCAGGAACTAAGACCATTTCTATTCCTTCTTATAAGATGGCCCCAACTAAGCTAAAAAAATTGAAGGATCGGTTGCTAGAGCTATTGGATAAGGGATTTATTTGACCTAGTGTATTTCTTTAGGGTGCACCTATCTTGTTTGTGAAGAAAAAAAATGGGTCTATGTATATGTGCATTGATTATCAGAAGTTGAACAAGGTGATGTTTAAGAATAAGTATCCTCTTCCTTGTATAGATGATTTATTCAATCAGATTTAGGGTGCTTTAGTGTTTTCATAGATTGACTTAAGGATCTAGTATAACCAAGTAAGGATTAGATCTTTGGATGTTTCAAACATAGCCTTTCAGACTAAGTACAGTCATTATGAGTTTTTGGTCATGTCTTATGGATTGATCAATTCCCCAGCCGTATTCAGGGAGTTGATGAATTAGGCATTTTGATCGTCTCTCGGCTCCTTTGTTATAGTATTTATAGATGATATCTTGGTTAATTCTAATGAGAAGCATTTGTAAATTGTGCTTTAGAGATTAAGGGATGAGAAGTTGTATGCTAAGTTCTTTAAGTGTGAGTTTTGGTTAGACTCAGTCTCATTCTTTGGTTATATGGCGACCAAGGATGGTATATGGTTGATTCAGCCAAGATTATAGCAGTTCATGATTGGGATAGACCTATTTTACCCATTGAGATTTTGAGTTTTGTTGGCTTGGTAGGTTATTATTGATGTTTTGTTGAGAGTTTCTCATCTATCATAGATCATTTAACCAAGTTGACTTAGAAGAAGATTTCCTTTTAGTGGTCCAATATATGTGAGGTGAGCTTTCAAAATCTCAAGGAATTATTGACATCAGCCTCTATCTTAACTTGTCCTAATAAGGGTGTGGGTTTTACTGACTTATGTGATGCTTTAGGTGTTGGGATTGGTGTTGTGTTGATGTATAAAGGTAAGGTTATTGAGTATGCTTCTCATCAGTTGAAGCCTCATGAGAAGAATTAACCTACCCATGATTTGGAGTTGTGTGTGGTTATTTTTTCTTTGAAGTTGTGCAGAAACTATTTGTACAGAGTTTGTTATGATATTTTCTTTAATCATCATAGCCTTCAGTATTTCTTCTCCCAGAGAGATCATAATTTGAATAAGCATAGTTAGATTAAGTAGCTTAAGGATTATGACTTGACTATTCTCTATCTTCTGAGAAAGGCAGTATCTGCAGATGCCTTGAGCTATAAGTCGACTAGCATGGGTAGCTTGGCACATCTTTTGACCTAGGATAGGACTCTGGCATTAGAAGTTTAGTGTTTAGCTAACCAGATGGTTAGGCTTAATATTTCAACACCTGGATGTGTTTTGTTATTCATTAAGGATAGGTCTTCTTTTATTTAGCATATTCGAGCTCATCATTTTAGTAATGTTGGTTTGAGATTGATTCGGGATAAGGTGTTTAGTAGTGAGACTAAGAAATCATCACAGGATTCAAATAGTGTTTTGAGGATTAAAAATTGAGTTTGTGTACCAAAAGTGGTTGATTGGATTAAATTGATTTTGGAGGATGCCCATTGTTGTTAGTATTCCATTTATCTAGGAGTGACTAAGATGTATCGTGATTTGAGGTAGCATTACTAGTGGTGTAGTATGAGGAGAGATATAGTGGATCTTATAGCTCGTTGCTTGTGTTTCCAGCAGGTAAAGTCCAAGAATTTTAGGCTTAGAGAATTGCTGCAGAGGTTACCTATTACCCAGTAGAAATGGGAATGGATCACCATGAATTTTATGATTGGGTTTCTTTGTACTTTTCATGGTTCTAATAGTGTCCGGGTCATCATGGATCGATTGACCAAGTCTGCTTATTTCATTTTGATGTAGGTCTCTTTCAGTGCTAAGAGGTTATCCCCTATCTATATTCATTTAATTGTGCATCTTTAGAGTATCCTAGTGTCTATTATCTAGGATCGAGGTTTATTGGTCACCTCTCACTTTTGGAAGACCTTATAAGATGAGTTGGGTACACAAGTTTATCTTAGTATAGTATTTCACCCCCAGACCAACGAGCAGTCAGAGCAAACTATTTAGGTTTGGAAGGATATGCTCTACACTTGCGTGATGGATTTTGGTGGCTAGTGGGATCAACATCTAGCTTTAGCGGAGTTTTCATATAATAATAGCTACCATTCTAATATTGACACGGCTCTTTTTTGAGGCATTATATGGTAGGTGTTTTTCACTCTCGAGTTGATTGGTTTGAGGTTGCTAAGGTTAGACCTCGAGGTATGAACTTGGTTCATGAGTCTTTGGATAGAGTTTGGAATATTCAGGATAGACATCGAGCGGCTCAGAATAGGCAAAAGTGTTATGTAGATCATAGACTTTGTTCTTTGATATTTAGTGTTGAAGATCATGTTTTCCTTCAAGTTTCTCCTATGAAAGGCGTAATGATATTTTGAAAAAGGGGCAAGCTTAGCTCTAGGTATATTGGCCCATTTGAGATTCTTTGAGCTATCGGTGATGTGGCTTATGAGTTGGCCTTTCCCCCAAGATTTGTCAGTTGTTCATCCAGTTTTTCATGTATCCATTCTTCACCGTTACTTTGGATAAGTTTCATGTCATTTGTTGGGATTTGATTCAGTTAGATAAGAAGTTATCCTTTGTTGAGTAGCCTATCTCCATCTTGGCTAAAGATGTCAGGCAGTTGCATTCTAGAGCTATTCTAATGGTTAAGTTCTAGTGAAAGCATCAACCTGGAGATGAGGCTACTTGGCAGGTCTAGTCTGATATGCATAGTTCATATTCCCAGCCTTGTGCTGATAAGGTATTTCTTTTGACTTTATTTAGAGGATGAACTAGATTTTGGTAGTGAATGATGTAACAACCTAATTTTTGATAATTTATGTAAGATATTAATTTATGTGTCATTTTACTATTTTACCCATCCCCATGGTTGGGTTGTGGTATTTTTAGTATAATGACCCTCTAGGTCATTTCTTTGATTTGTGTGTATTTTTGGCTTTTTGACCCTTCCCACAGCAGCTATAGGTCATTTCTGACCTATCGAAACTGTCAATTTAGTGATTGGATAATTTGCTTGGATTTTAGGCTTATTTCCTTATTTTGGAGCTTTTGTTGGTTACAATTCGGTATTGGTCAAAAACTCCTAGTAAATCACCTCAAATGCAAATTTCGATAGTACCATCAGCTCTGGAATGTTGATTTTAGGCTAGGTAGACCTTTAGTTTAGGTTCCGAGGAACCCGGGCTCATTTTGACCTATTGATCAAAAGGTTAAGAAATTAGAAATTTGGGTGTGGGACCCATATTTGGTCAAAATGACCTTGGATGGAAAATCCAATTATTCCATCGAGTTCGTGTAATACCCCATACTTTTCCTAGCTAATTTCACCTCAAGAATGTCTAGTATTAGCTTCTAAATTGAATGATGCTTATTCATGAGGAATTTTCAAGATTTTCACTTTTTGTCATGTGGGAAATTCAATAAGCTTTCCATCGATATAAGGTTCGCCCAAATTCGATAATCAGATCAGAAGTTATGACTATTTCAAGTTTCCATTGTGAAATAGCGCCATATTAGTCAGTGGCGCGCCGCGCCACAAGAGGAAATGGCATTTGGCAAATTCCAGTAAGGGTCAATAACTATGGCGCATCGCGCCAGGGCCCAAATTTAGAATTGTCCTTTTCTAGTGTCTTAGCGTGATTTCCTCCGCGTCGCACCAAAGTTCCATGTCTTAAAAAAAAGGGGGAAAAGCGATGGCTCCATATCGCGCCATCCCTCAGTTTCCCAATTATCAAATTCTAGTGACACAGCGTGATAGTGCCACGTCACGCCAGGAGTTCATTTCGGGAAAATTTTACTAAATTAAATGATGCAGCCAGGGTTAAAAGGGTCAACTTCCCACCCCTATTTAAACCCTTTAACACGTGATTCAGACACTTTTCACCCAAAATACTCTCTCTTCTCTCAAAAACCTCTCGAGAACAAGCTAGGGTTTTCATAGAAAATCCAATTCCAAGAAAGTTTCTTCATCAATCTTCACGAAATCATGAACTAAGGTATGTGTAGTGTTTATTCATGGACTCCTTTCGTCCATGAATCCCAAGAATCTCTTTTCTAAGTTTAAGTTTATGGATTTCTTTAAGAATTTCATGTTGGGTTTGGTTTGTGTATGTTGAGAATTATCAATTGAATTCCAATCCATGTTGGGTGATCAATTTTATGTGGAATTGATTTGTATAGATGTATATTCATGTAAACCTATGAATAAACCCTAGGATGATGAAATTAGAGATGAATCATAATGATTAATTATTATACAATGATGTTTACATGTACCATGCCTACAATATGTTGGATTAAATGCCTAGATGGAGGAAAAGTGCCTAACTAGCATGATACCATGAAATCCCCATGTATGTACAAGTTATGCCTATCACATGTTTTGATGAAATGCTTCTATAAATGTATTATGGATTATGATATTAGTTATATGTTCAAGTAAGTTATGCTTGGTCAGTTTCCTTCCATCGTGTCTTGGGGGTACTCGTACTCGAAACATTAGTTGTGTGCCTAGAGCCATATCATGTTTTCATGATACTCTCAGTCAAGCTATGATCCTTAGACTTCAGACAGTCTTATGACTCAGGAAATCTCCATAATTGCATGAACTCAGTCAGTTGTCAGATATCAGTAGTATTCCGTCAGTCAACCAAATTTAGTAACTCAGCCCATGTTCAGTTCAGTAAATCATGTTCAGAGTATATTCAGATGGGAGTAGGAATTAGAACTGAGTAAACCCAAGGATGGGAACACACACTATTAGATGAGGGTGAGATTGTTAGAAGTCATCCTTGCATTCCAGAACTATGTAGCCAGCATAGGTTGAGACATCCACACTGTCCGATAGGGTTGATGAGGTGGATAAGCACTGTCAGATAAGTGCCCCATCATTCTCTTTTCGGGACACTATCATATGAGGGTCACCCACAACTTGTCCTTACTAGTGGCGCAGTATTGACACCCTTTCTAATTAGGGTTACAGATTGGACCCCAACTCAGACATAATGGCGTATTAGGGGCATATCGGATAGATAACTACTTCCCACAGTTTTATGTTATAGAATCAAGACTGTCAGATATAGTCAATCAGTCTTAGTAATAGAACTCAGATAGCTCTTTAAATTTAAGGACTGTCAGATACTGTCAACTCAGATACAGTACAAACTCAGATAGTTCCATCAGATTTTGGACTATCAGATATAGTCACTTATGTTATCAGTTATATTCAGATTCAGTAATCATGTTATCACAGTATTAGTGTCAGTTGTTATATCTCATGCATGTATTCTCATGCTCATGATAGTTAGTCAGTTATTATTATTGTTCATACATATGAACCCCATGCATTCAGCCTACCTCACATGCATACTAGTATATTTAAAGTACTAATGTATTTGCGCTATGGTGTCTTATACCATAGGTTTAGAGACACGAGCTCTAGAGCAACAGTAGATTCTAGATATCCGCACACAGAGTTAGAAGTGAGTCCTCATCTTTCAAGGACATAATTATTTCCCTATTATCTATCTTACTAATCAATTTATTAGTTATAGTTAGTTGGGGACATGTCCCATCAAATCTTTACTCAGACAGTTCAGTTAGTTAGAAGCTTTCTAGACTATCATGTTTGAAACTTCAGTATTTTCAGTTTGGTTTTGGGTATTCTATTACCCCACACAGATGTTATATCATTCAGACCATGTTCAGTATTGAACCATATGGCCTTTTAGTTCATGTTTCTGCATTATAAAGTATTTATGCAGTATACAGGTACAGATAATAGTCATAGGTTGGCTTATATTCCTTCAGGGTCATGTGCATCGTGTAGCATTCTGGGTACCAAATTTGGGGCGTTACAGTTTGAAATGTCAAATTTTGTGTAGTTACATAGTTCATTTGCATATGCAGGGTTCTGAATGAATCTTGAGGGCTTGGCGGGGAATACAAAATTCTAAGTCCACAACTATCAACTAGTGTGGAAACGATGTTTGTGATAATGATTATATACCCGATTCAAGTTTGGGGGATGATTTTGATGTTTAATATAATTTTTTCATTCATTCTTGCATGTGCATTGCATATCGCCAGCATGCACCTATATCTATCAGCCTTATAAGGGTTGCGTAGGTATGGGTGATGATTATACCTTGTGGTATATTATATGTTGATTGAACCTTTTAAGCCTGGGGAAGTGGGGGTATGTGAAAGTCTCGACTAGGTATTGGTTGTCTGGACTACTAGTTACTAACATGATCATTAATATTGTTATTATTATTGTTATGATCATTGTTATGGCTAGTTTGTGACATATTAGTTACTGATTCGGTGTTGAGATTTGATGTATGATTTTGGCTCTTCTATCTTACGAATTCATTATTATGCATGATTAGCTCATGATTAGACGAATGGATTAGAGACCCTTAGCATTCTAGCACTAGTTCCTACTATGATTTTGAGATCTTAAAATGCTAGTCTGTTGATTTAAGTTGTACCTTGAATTGACCTCAGATATACAAATATATCTATATCTATTAACATATAGCTATGGTACCCTTCCTTTATTTATTCAGACTGTATGTTTATTCCTTGGCCTTATATACTTTTATATATCCTTTTGTCATTTATTTGAATATTAATAGGGATATACGGTATAGTGTTGAGATTCTTGAGTATGGTTGGAGTAGGATAGCTCAACCTTGATACTTCTTTAGCCTCATTATGATTGTTTCTTGGCTATGAGTAGAATAGTTACCGATACTATCTCATTGGCTTTATTATGTGATTGCTGGACATTTGGGTGTAGTTCCATTTCTGTTTATATGATGTATATATCTGCATTATCTTTAGAGCTCAGTTGGTAGTTTTCTATTGAGTACCACATGTTCGGTACTTATACTACACTTCTATATCCTACAGATCATAGTACGGGTTAGCGTCAGTGTTATGTGTATCATGTAGAATAGCCATTATTCGAACACATAGGGTGAGCAATTGACATTTAGAGTATTACCTTCCTCCCTCTTAAGTACTAAAATAGTCTCTATGTTTTATTCAGAGATGAGTTGTAATAGTGTAATTCCCTTGGTATTTCATTTTTATAATCTTATTATATTAAAAGCTCTTGTATTAATACCGCTAGGTTTTGGGACTGTGTTATGTAATTAATCTTTATTATATTTATTTTGCATTCTTTCTTTCATTTTTGTGGTAGTCTTTAACTAGTAGTTCTAGACTATGGGATTGGCTTGCCTTCTGGTGGGTTATAGTAGGCAACATCATGACCCAAGAAATTGGGTCGTGACAAATTGGTATCAGATCCAAGGTTTACCTGTGTATTAGTACAAAAGCTAAGTGTTTAGTAGAGTTCTTTGGATCAATGCAGAGTCATCTATAACATATCTTCGGGAGGCTATAGCAACATTCTTAGGAAATTCATTTATTGACTCCTTGTCATATGGTTGTTTTGCTATGAGCCTCAAGCATTTATTTTGACTCTATTCTGCCCCAAATGGACATTGTGTATGGTTGATAAATATGCATGAAACTTTAAAATACATTTCTAGAGTTTTAGCATAGCATCAGACCAAAGAGTTAGGGATACATATCGCAGATCTTCAGCGTCAGCTAGTGATGACATTTGGTTCATCAATTAAGTTCTCAGGTTAAAGTTGGGTCTATTAGTGTACATCAGTGTTCTTAATTAGTTTTTGAGTATAAGATTAGGTATCTTGAGTGGGTTAGGCATATTCCTATATTATATCCTTCGGAGGACTTGATAGCAGCTGGTTCTTCCTTTTCTCAATTTGTGGATTATGCGAGGGACACAGAGAAAGCATATATTGAGACTTAATGGAGGTGGCAGCAAGAGGCCATGCCATAGTGTAATGTTATTAGTATTTTATCTGAGAGTGAGGATCTTCCTGGAGGAGGTCAATTTCACTTCCAGACGATCATTTGTACGTAAGTAGAATTTTAAAATATGAGTGGTTCTTATTTTAGTCATGGTGATCATAGCAGACAGAGTTCTCATTGGACCTTGCAGAGTTTCTAGTATGGGTCTTTAAGGCATGGCGGACATTCTGGATTATTAGGGTCAGTATCTGGGAGTATTTTAAGAGCTTGTCTTGGTTATAGTGAGATGGGACATTGTTCAGAGAATGCCCCAGATATGAGTTAGTTGATCAGACAGAGTTAGCATGTATTCCTTATCGGCCTAGAGTTCTTGAGATAGGTTATGGCTGTGGGAAGGATGATCATGGTGGTAGAGAGTGCTCTCAGCATTTGTTGGCTAGCCATCTAGGCTCAGTTCATGTTTCTTGCTAGCTTAGGGCTTCACGAGTTTTCTACGACTACAGAAAGTTTGGTTACTAGTATAAAGTGTGTCCTCGGTATGGGATTACTATTCATTCGGCTCATCCAGATCAGCCTTGTGATATTATGGCACCGTCAGTTAGATATAGTGAACTTAGCACCATAATTAATGATTTATTTAGTCGGTCTAAGATTGAACCCATTTAATTTTGTTCTCCCTTAGAACTGACAGGCATATGGTTGAAGATTTTACCCTGATTGGTGTGATTTTATTTCCCTGCATTTACCTTTTTCGTTGTGTGTATTGGGGTCTTCGTACCCATTGATGATTATATTCCTTAATGAGTTCATATTGGTTATTGTGTGCCTTGTTATTAAATTGATGATTATATGACTACCCTCATGGTTTATTTATGTTAGTAGTGGACAAAGTAGATCTGTATTGATATTTTCTCCCTATGGATGCAGCATTTGGGTTTAAGTCCTATTTCCTTGGCATATTGGCCTTATTGTGTCCCTTGAGTGGTACTTGCTATTGATATTTATTTTGGTACCGCCTATTCATTATATTGATGTTATCTTCTTGTTGTTATTGTTTTCATTTCTTAACGTCATTGATCCTTACTGGGTAGCTATTTAGACTAGTGTTATCAAGCTAGAATTCCATTTCTTTAGGTTCCTATTAGCCCGGGTAGTTATAGCTTGATTTAATGATTTTTTTTCTATAGTAAGGTAAAGTTGGTTGTTTTCCCTCTTCTATTGGCTATGCTAGAGTGATTGTGGAGTGGACTACGGTATTTAAGGTAGGTTGACCTACTGTGGCTCTAGAGTTGGCAATTTAGTTATATTGTCATTCTTAAGTTTGGGATTCTTAGACTTGACTCCTGGGTTGCAAAGGCTTTAGCATTGGATATCCTTCTCTATGTAGCCCATTTTTTAGCTTGATTAGTTTTGAATCCGTTCTTTGATTGTGGCTATTTTATCGCCTGATAGTGATTTGACATTGATATCTGAATGTCCTAGATTTATCTCTTAGATTAGTTGGAGTTATCTTCTTATGATGGATTTATCTTGGTGCTAGTATAGAGATTGGATGCTTCTTTTTATGGTTCTCGATTATCGTATTGCAGGGATGAACTTGTTGGAAATATTCAATAGATCATTGACGAACAGTTCTAGAGCAATAGCAGATACCATCATTGGAGATGCATTTATTAGACTATGCTGGGAGGTAGCTTCTAATATTCTAGACCAGATCTCTATCACAAACCAAGGATGGCATACTCGAGATGTTGAATGAGGTGCTGGCACTTATGCTATTTGGGCATCCAGTGATCATAGACCGGTTGATGATACAGTAGCATAGGAAGTAGTACAACTCAGAATGGAGATTGAGCTACTTACTAAACAGTTTACAATAATGAATTTCAAAAAAAGTGAATGCAGTAGGAGCATTGGGTTCGACTTCCATACTTTATGATTCTGATTTGGAAGAGGTAGTCAAGTATCTTGATCAAAAGTTGGTGGGTTTTCGATCCCAAGGGCAAGGAAACTGATATCGAAACTATTATAGTGATAGATATAGAGACCGCAGTAGAGAGCAAGATAGTGACTAGAGAAAAAAGAATGACTATAGAGAGAAGGGAGATAGGTACATTCCACCAAGCAGCTGGGATACAAAATCAAAAATGGAGTCAATGCTGACCAAGCTGGTCAAGGATCAAGAAAATCAGGAGAAAAGCCATAAAGAGATTAAGGCTGACATTTTAGGGTTGACCTAGAAGGTCGAATATCATGCGACTGCTATCGAAAAATTGGAGCACTAGTTCGAGCAGGTGTTGGCAACACTGAAAAAGAGGCAATCGGGTACCCTTTCGAGTAGCACTGTTCAAAATCAAAAAAATAATGATTGTGTTCTTGATATTACCACACGGAGTGGTATAACTACTGTGGATCCTCCTTTACCAGCTGCTAGAGTGCCAAAGAATTATGAAGTTGTTTATTATGAAACGTCTGTTATAGAGTCAAAAAGATAACAGGTGGTGGTGGTAAAGTTGATAAGGATAATGGTATGGGTGATGTAAGCAATCCAGTAATCAAGTTGATACGAAGACCACCCCCACCTTTTTTCTTAAAGACTAAAACAAAAGCAAGAGAAAGGGAAAATCAAGAAGTTTATTGAAATGCTTAAGGACTTAAGCTTGAACATCCCTCTCCTTAAAAGCATTGAAGGAGATGCCTGGGTATGCCAGGTTTATGAAAGAGTTAGTGACCAAGAAGTGAACTGCAACTTTGAGGACGTGGTTGAACTGTACCATTGTAGTGGAGTTACTTATAGATCTCTGTCTCATAAAAAAGGTGATCTCGGTGTGTTCACGATTCCATATACAACTAGGATCTCCCGATTTGCCTGAGCTCTTTGTGGCTTAGGGGCCAGCATAAATTTGATTCTACTGGCCATATTCAGAAAATTGGGTTTGAAACCCCTGAGCTAACTAATATAAGGTTTTTGATTGTTGAAAGCACTGTCAAGAAGCCCGTTGGAATTTCCTATGATGTGATGGTAAGAGTAGATCACCTTATCTTTCCGGCTGACTTTGTGATTCTGGATTGTGAGGTTGATTTTGAGATCCCCATAATTTTGGGATGAACATTTATGGCTACGGGTAGAGCAATGGTTGACATAGAAAAAGAAGAGCTCAAATTTAGGGTCAATAAAGAAGAAGTCACATTCAATGTTCAAAAAACAATGAAGTAGCCAACCGATATAAGAGTGGTGTCAGTTATTGATTGTGTTGATGACCCAGAAGGGTATTCTTTCAGGTATATTGATGAATTCTGAGTATTCAAAATACCTACTTCATGTCGCGATGTTAAATCAAGCACTGCATGGGAGGCAACCCATGGGCTTGTTGGAGAATTCTTAGTAACAAAATAGCCACATCACGCCATGGTGTTAAATCAAGCGTTGGGTGTTAGGCAACCCATTATTTTGGTCGTCACTTTTGTTTTTGTAGGTTTATAGCTTTTATACTGACTGGGAATGCAGTAAGGCTGCTATATTTATAATCTTCCAGATAAGGGGACTGTGTGACCAATCTATAAGGTCACAAGTCCCACTCGGGCAAGGTAAATTTGTAAAGTAACTAAAAATATTAAATTTTGAGGATGTTAAAGGGAAATTCTGTACTTTGACACATAATCCTACTTACAAAGTCGTAAATACTAGTTACAGACCCGTAAGTAGCAGGGTAAGTATTAGAATGAAAAGTTCAGAGAGCAGGAAAGTGGGCTAAAGTCTTTGGCCCACATACGGTCAACACATACAGCCTGTGTGTGGCAAACATAAGTGGCCAGTTTGTGCCCTAAATTTTGTTTTAAATTTTAGGCCCACCCATTCTTAAATAAACCTAAACCTAAAACCGGCCCCTCCTTTCTATTTAAGTTATGTTTGACACAGTTTTAACTCACCAAATCCTCAAAAGTTCAGTTTTTCTCTTAAAATCTCAATCTCCCTCGCAAAGTGTAAACTTGTCCCACACTTATAAAAAGGTCAAATTGGTACTTATTTGTGGTACAACTTATCCAAAAGTGTTATACACATGTTCAAACTTTTATTTTACTTCACTCCTCTGTAGTACACTTTCAGTTTTGCATCTAAAAGGTAATGTTCACGGCTCCTACTCATAGTACTAAATGTTAAAATTGAAGACAAGTAGTTCACGTGTTTATTTTCATGCAATATAAGTTGTTACTAACAACGTTGTTTGTTAGGATCCTTGAATACACTAAAATCTTAATGTAGGGCATGGTTCTTGGATTAAACCCTAAAATTATGCCCTAACCGGAAGTGGTACTTGAATAAAAAGGGGAACACTAAGAGTTTGGCATCACAGTTTGTAGTGATAAACATAATTCTTAATATATGCATGCACATTGGACACGTTGGGAACGAATTCAAGTATAGTTATGTGAAAATTGAAGGAAAATTTTGAGTTATCAAATTTTGAGTTTTTCTTTGAATTTTGTAGTCCCTCACTCTATGTTAGAAACTAATGCTTGGTTTTTTAGAAACACATATCTCCCAAAGTTGCAAAGAAGAAAGTTGTTGTATCTAGCAGACGGGATGATTCCCCTGTGCCAAGTGGCTCGGTGGAGTATTACCCTATTATATGGCTTAGAGCATCTACATCTGGGGTGATACACCGTATGACTAAAGGCCATATACGTGAGGTGGCTGAGACTATTATTTTTAGGAACTATAGGTGTACAGCTACCAGATGACTCACAATAAGGTAGAAGGCCAACCTTTACACGGCCTAGGTATCGAACTAAGTCCATTCAGGTTTTCCAGGCTGCCCAGGTAGCTGTAGACCAGCGAGAATTAAGCTATCCTAGACATCACCCCCACACTCTTCTCTTTCGGGTGAAGATGATTATAATGGTGAGGATAAGACAGAGTTGGGGACAGTTCTATAGATTGATATTTAGGACCCCTAGTCTGAGGAGGGATCCTAGGATAAGTCTGAGGTTGTAGTTTAGGAGAAGTTATGCACAGTACTGATACGCCCAAATTACAGCTCTCGTTAGAAAGTGTAAGCGGTCGCTGTCAAATATGGAACCCAACTGGGTTGGGTGTCGAATCCCATAGGGAATACTCTGGTCACTAAGTGTTGCAATTATCAGTAGACTTTTGGTCGAAAATTCCAAGAAAAAAAGGGGGGTTTGATTTAGGCGTGAACTAATATTATCAAAGTAACGATGGAATGATTTGTGTAGTAAGATTTAATCACAGAGAATGATAAGTTAGGTTTATGTCCACCTTGTAGTTTCTACTTCTCTATTAACTATGTGTAACGCGGAATTTAGACATGCATGCACTTATAGAGAATCGTATTCTAATTCTAAATCCAAGTGTTTCTCAAACATCAAGGATTTATTTTACTTTAGCTCTCTCGAGCCTAAAGTGTATACTAATGGTACGAACTCTCTAAGAAGTTAATCCGGTTAAGGCATTAACGTGTAAATAGAGGTTGGAAGCCCTATTTCCTTGTCACACTCTCTTTTCCAAACATGTAACTTTTGTTTCGAACAAGTTAATGCTATAATGGCGTATTCTCTATATTTGCAACCATAAGAATTCAATCAAAATGAAGAGAGTAATGATATAAGTAGCATAACACATCAATAATTCACAAACTCATAGTTAATAGATAGTATCTTACGAGGTTTTCATAACCCTAACAGAAAAGTTTAGCAACTCATGACTACAATGGAAAACAAAGTAGACATCATCATCATACCAAAACTAGAAAAATCTCATGATGGAGATGATTTAGTGTCAATTGGAGGATAACATTTTCCCCTCTCTAGCCGTTTGTGTAGCCTTAGCGTTTTTCTCTGTCTCCAACTTACAGAATCTGAAAACGGAATAATGAATAAGTTATAATGATTGAATGATGCTGAAAAATTCAGCAATAGGGTTTTTATAATATCCTTGTCCACTAAGTTACTACTGCATCCCTAAGTCTTTAGAAATACTGATTTTGCCCGGGACAAATTCTCCATGCATCACATTCAGTGCACAAGCTTTCAAAAGCTGCCTTCCATCTTATGTGAAGTTTTCCTTTGCTGCCCACAGGTCCAAAAAGTGCTGAAATCTTCCTTATTAATACCTGAAAAAACATGCTAATCACATAGGTCAGCTCACTTAAAGGAAAATGGACTAAAAGTGCAAGAATTATATATTTTGTCCTCAAAACTTAGCTAAAATATGGGTAAATTATGGTTCTTAGGGGTATAAATACGCCCAACATCACCACCCCACACTTAAAGCTTTGTTTGTCCTCGAACAAAATATTACATCCACGCAAACACTCAACTAGAATTTCACAATAGCAACACAAAATGTTCAACAAGACATGCACGGCAATTATTAACAAAGAGTAGGTTTCTTGATCACTACTAGAAACAATTCAACCTCCAACATAGACTCGTGAGGATGGTTAATTCATATCCACAAGTTAAGCCACAAAGAATCATACAAAACTACCCAACAATCATCAACCATGTGTGTCTCACACAAGATATCACCCATAATCACTCACAGTTTTGCATTTTTTGAAACATGGGTATAAGACTCTCCTTGCTCTCACTCTCACAAAGAATTCTTATGTTCCAACTGATGACCATAGGCTTGCCCTTAGTGTAATGCTCCACTAATATCAGAATGCTAAGCTTAGGATCAAATAGGTCTTTACAGGTTGTAATGTAGGCTAAGGGACAGGTAGGACTATTTTGGCCAGAAATAGTGACTATGTTCCCTAAGCGCTTTAACACACCACATTATGCCATTTACACTATATTTTAACAACCCCTCTACCTTTCTTTTAGCTACCAATCCCTTTTCACCTATTTTGTTATTCAATCATAAACACAATCATCTTTTTATTTTTCTATTTCTTTTTTTTTCTTTTATTTATTTTATTTATTTATTATTATTTTATTTTTTATAAAGCACCTCTATGATAGCCACTCTTTTTCACAAAATTTTCAAGTACCAATACACTCCGAGGCATCACTCTCACCATTTTCCTCTTATCTTGTCACATGACTCTACAATTTAAAGCGCTTAGGAATTTGGATCAAATTATGGTCTTGAAAAAAATGGATTAGGCTACATATGAGGCTGCCAAAGAAGATAGCTGAAGGCTCAAAGGGGGTTTACTAGGACAATGTACATGGGTAGGTAAAAAGAAGATAGCCAAATTCAGGGCTGCCAAAGATATGCCTAAATTATCTCCTAAACTCACACTCTTTATTTCGCTTTACACACACACCAGGCAAGTTCTAGCATCAGTCACAACACAGAATATATTATAACCTCACACACACAAGGCACAAGGTCAACTTGATTGGGAGCATTATAGATTCTTGGCCCAACAGATGAATGAATTTAACCACACAATTATCACACAGTGAGTCACACGTAGAGCCTAAATGTCTCAATAGTAATGATTTATCACAAACTCTTGTTATAATACCATGCCGTCTATCAGAATAATTTCATGCAAAATCTAAAAAAATCTAAAATTTAACTAACTAATTACGACTAATTAAAACACACAAGAACAAGAATAAATGTAGGCAAAGAAGTACACTACAGCATACAAATACCCTCACCCAACACTTAGAAGGGACACACTGCCCTCAGTGGAAATAAATAAGGAAAACCTGATTAGTCAGACTCATCTTCTATGTCTGGGGTCATACCCCCTGTGTCGGAATCATCATCAGAGTCGTCGTCATCAGAGTTGTCCTCCACTTCTGAGTCTAGCAGTCGACGATCATCGTCAGTCGGTACGTCATCATCGAGAGGTTCCTTGAAATGTACCCCCACTCCACATATCGTCCGTGCATGCTCATTAAGCGAGTAGTCATAGTCCAACTGCTGAAGCTCTGCATCAGTCGGAATACGACCCCCACTCGTTATGGTAAACCTAGTCATGCCATATAGATGGCGAAAGAAACTTTCATCTCGAGCATGCCTTTCTGTAGTGGTAAGGTTGATGCCATGACCAGTTTCAGGCTCTTTAACTTTCATGAGATCAACCTTCTTCGGGTTGTGTGGAAGCTTATGATCTGCAGGTTCCTGTTCAATGTGCTCCTTCCTTAAGATCGCAATCAACAAATTGCCAAAGCTGAAATGGGACCTTTTGTGCAGCCTTGCTTTACGCATTGACGATCATATAACCGTACCAATATTGATGGGAATATTCATCATCAGAGCGTACACTAAGCATACTCGATCATGTATGATCTTTGTGTACTGTGTCCCAGGAATCAAGCAAGAGTTGACTATCCTCAACCATATACGAGCTTCTCTGTTCAAGGAAGCATACGGGAAGGTATTGTGCCGACCGTTATCCTTGTGATGAATCCACTGGGCCATGGACCTTGTTCCGCACAGTGTGTATCTGATTGCCCTGTAGGGAGGTCTGTGATAAAGCTCCTTGAGAGGTGATGGATCCACAGATGAAAGGCCCAGAAAAGAGTTGAAGAACTCCGCATTCAGTTGCAAGACTTTGCCCCGAATCTTTACTTCATTTCCTATAGTCTTTGGGGACCATTTGGCATAAAACTCTCGTGTTAGATCCAGATTGCATTCCCCCATATCTTAGAAAATGAAATCAAGATTTAGTGCCATGATTTTAGCCAAAATGCAGGGCTCTCTCTTTGCTAGACTCTCCTTCTGCATCAAATCCACGTGAACATATTTTTTTACTTTATTGTTCTTGTACCACTCCTTTCCTTCCTCCTCTAGGACCCACTTTATCCCGAAAATACGTCGAGGCACTTGCAGAGAGGAGGACTCAGCTTGCTCTTTTCTTGACCTTTTTTGTCCTTTCTGTGAGGTGGATGCTTTTTCTTTTCCTTGTCGTCCTTTTGGGGCCATTCTTCCTGAGATCACAATAGAGTCATGTTAGCTTCATCTCGGAAGATTAAATCGAAAAACAAACAGTAATGGCACCACCCCACACTTAATTTGTTGGCACAGACTAATTAAGTGAGTGATGTCGATTACTCAGACTTCATCAACATACATTTAGGCGATATGTTCCAACAACATGTTTAGCACAGTCATACTTACATATAATCTTGACTATACTTTCATGTTTGGATTAATGCACTTTTTGAACAAGACTACCACATAGAGATCGTATCATGTTATTACATAGAAATAATCACACCATCTTATGCTTGTGGTCAATCATGATCGGTATCTCGATGAACGAGTTATTCAAACATTCAAGCTTTCAACTTTCAAGATTATGCATTAACTTCACAATTTTGATTCCATAAAAATATGATAGTGTATAACAATCAAATACAAGTCGGAATAAAGTCAAGAACACCCACACGTGTTCTTTCACTCAACTAGATGTATCATAACAAACCAACCATATTCTTATCACCAAACACCACTTCAACATCTAATAAACCATTAAAGCGTAGTAGTGAAACAACTACGGAATATAAAAGAGTAACTTACGTGGTGATGGATCTGAAAGATGAGCTTGCAAGATTAGATGAGCAAAAAGAAAAACGTTGAGAATTTGGGGAGCTTGGGCGGCGCCTATCTTGAGAAAATAATGGAATTATGTTCTAAGATTGGGGATCTATTTAAATACTAAGCCATGGGTTGGGTTTGATCCATGTACAATCGGGTTAGGAGGCAAAAAGGCATAAGTAGGCGTCGCCTAATGCTTTGCCTATGATTAGCATAGGCTGCGCCTTTGACAATGCCTAGTTGGGCATAGGCGGTGCCTTTGTCAATGCCTAGTTGGGCATAGGCGGCGCCTTTGTCAATGCCTAGTTAAAACAGTGAGCATAGGCAATGGCATAGGCGGCGCCTATGGTATTGCCTTAATTGGCATAGGCGGCACCTATGGTATTGCCTAGATTTGCATAGGCAATGCCTTGTCCGTTGCCTATGTGAGGCAGTAAGCATAGGCAATCGTATAGGCCTTGCCTTGTTCATTGCCTAGATTGGCATAGGCATTGCCTTGTCCATTGCCTAGATTAGCATAGGCATTGCCTTGTCCATTGCCTAGATTAGCATAGGCAATGCCTAGCCGATAGCCTTTGCTCCTTCATTCTTAGCTTACCACCTTTAGCATGGCTCACTTTCAAATCAAAATTTTGGAACTAATCCCCTGATTTGTATGTCTTGCACCTACACTTAATCAAAAACAACAAAAACGATTAGAAGGATGGGTTGCCTCCCACCAAGCATCTTAGTTTTGGTCGTGGCTCAACTCTTCTTTTTAGATTTTTATTTAACAAAAACAAACTCCTAGTAAAACAAAATGATTAAAAACGATGGGTTTTATCCTATATAGTTCTTGATTTATTGTCGTGGCACGACATGGTTATCTCGATTACTCAGACTTTATCGAGATATATGGACCATCATTTTCTGAATGGATTCAGACGACTCTGATGCTTAATAGTAGGTACACAATCTTCCTTTCGCTAAATCTTGTGCATACATATCCCAGGAGGGATTCCAATTATATCAGCAATAGTCTAACCAATGGCTCTCTTATACCTCTTCAGAATAGACATGAGAGCCACTACTTTCTGTTCACCTAAATCAACTACCACAATAACCGAAAGTGTATTTCCACTTCCCAAGAATGCATACTTTAGATGACTGGGTAGCTCTTTCAATTCTAGCACTGGTGGCTCTTAAATGGATGGTTTTGCTGGTGGTGAAGGTCGATTCTTAATGTCAAGGTCCATGTTCTTAGGGACATAAGAATATGACCCCATTCCTGTTAGAGCACAGATAGTTTCTTCGTACTCTTCAACATCCTCACCCTCAAAGTTCGAAAGCACAGCAGCCAATGGCTCGATAGTAAGTTGCTTCTCTAACGATAATTCCTTCTCATCCTCATAATAAACATCAGCTATAGAAAACACATTCATATCTTTGGGCTGCTTCATTGATTTGCTTACATCAAAATGGACCACTTCATCATTTATCCGAAATAAATGCTCATTAGCTCGTAAATCAATAAGCACACTTCCTGTTGTGAAGAAAGGATGACCCAAGATTATGGGGACTTCAGAATCCACCTCGCAATCCAAAATAACAAAGTCGGTAGGAAAAATGAAAGTAGAAACCTTCACAAGTACATCATATAAGATACCAACACGTCATTTACCGACCTATCTGCCATCACGAGCCGCATATTGGTTGGTGTAGGATCGCCCAACCCCAACTTTCTGTAAATGGATAGCGGCATAAAATTGATGCTAGCACCCAAATCGCACAACGCTTTAGCAAAATCCAAAGATCCCACCGTGCAAGGAATAGTGAAAGCACCAGGATCTGCCTTCTTCTGTACTAAAGATCTCGTGGCCATCGCACTGCAATGATGAACATTATCTACCAGCTCATAGCTTGCTGCCCGCTTCGTTGTTAGAAGGTCCTTCATGAATTTGGCGTACCCTGGCATCTGTTCCAATGCCTCCACCAAAGGAACATTAATAGGTAGCTGCTTCAACATGGTCATGAATTTACTGAACCTGGTGTCATCATCTTTCTTCTTCAGTCTCTGAGGAAAAGGTGGTGGTGGGTTTGGAAGAGTTTTCTCCACCACTTCCTTTTTATTTTGCTTCCCTTTATCAATCTTTTCAGACTGCTGACATCTAGGTATAGTATCATGAACGTTCTCATTTTGATTTTCAGCTTCTACAGAATCATCACAATCTGCTTCAATAACATTCCCTTCTATATTATCAACACCGGCTTGCCCTTGGATGGATTTTCCAACACCTTACCACTCCTGGTAGTAATAGCAAAACATGATCCATCATTCTTTGGATTTTGCACAATGTCACTAGGTAAAGTGCCAGCTTTTCGTTGATTGAATGTCGCCGATAGTTGACTCATTTGTTGTTCCAGTTGCTTTATTGAAGTGGAATGCGAGTCAACCAATTGCTTCATTTTGGACAAATCATTTTTTACCTCAGCTAATCCCGTGTTGGTTGCTTCCACTCCTATCAACAACTTAGCCATCAGGTCCTCCATGGACATCTTCCCAGAGCCAGATGCAGCAGCTTCACGATTTCCAGGAGGAACATACAAACCACTCCTATCAGACTTATTCTTCCAACTCCCTTAGTCTCGGTCCTTGTATCTGTATTTATCATAATGGTTCCGACCTTGGTTTCCTTGGGCATTGCCTCAAAAACCCCCTGATTATTCAAGTAATTTGCTTCCTCCTCAGAATCGGACTCATCTCTTCCCTATGATACAACGGCCTTAAACTTTTCTGTCTTCCCTGATAATAAATGCTTGGTAAGAAGGTCCATCTACATTTTCATGTGAGCCATATCTTGAACACATTCCTCTTTTCTTCGTCACTGTTATGCTGTCATGTCAGTAGATATAGTAGAGCTTTCTACCTCAGAATCCCTGATATGTCAAGCTCTACTCTGCTTTGTCATACGATCTAGCATATCACTTGCCTCAATAAAAGTGAGGTCCATGAATGACCCACCCGAAGCATTATCAACCACTGGCTTTGTTACCGAGTTCAAAGCCCTATATAATATTTCCATCAAGTGGATATTGGTCATCTGATGGTTTGAGCACTGCATAAGCTTCTTCTTGAACCTCTCCCATGTTTCATGGAGAGCTTCGGTTGGAAGCTGTCAAAAATTGCTGATCTCATCTCTTAATTGTGCTCTCTTGGATGGCGAAAAGAATCTTTCTTGAAAAGCGTCTTTCAGTTGCCTCCAATTGGTAATAGAGTCAGGAGTTAGCCCATTCAACCATAGAGTTGCCTCTCCAGATAGAGACAATGGAAATAAGCGCAGACGGATTGCATTCTGTCCAACCCCTGGATTGTCAAACGCTTTGCATGTTGAGATAAAGTTAATCAGATGCATATTCGGATCGTCGCCTGCAAGTCCACCAAATAAACCTTTGAGTTGCAATAGCTGGATCATGGTGCTAGTGATATTGAACTTGGCTTCGGGTGCCAAAGGCGAAGGAATAATAGCCCCTGTGGCACCAGCCCCATCCAAATCGTCATCATCATCATCAAAAGCAACCTGCACAGCTCGGCGTTCAGGTCTCATTCTTGCTTGATGATCTCTCCTGTTCACAGGTGTCGCAACCTCATTTGCATGCCTTGGATTTAGTAACTCATCATCACCCAGGTCCTCTTCATCAAGATTTGTTGCCCGACCCGGGTTATCAATATTCTGTTGATGTACTTGTGCAGCTGCCAATGCAACTAATCTAGCCTGTTCCTGTTGAGCAGCCCTCCTTTCAAGGTCTCGTTGTGCATCCATTCTGCCAATGAGATATGGTTCAGGATTTATAGGTAATAACGGTTGACCAGAACTTCGTGTATTTGGCAAGCACTCCACTAAACCTGAATAAAAAAAAACAACAAACAAAAGGTAAAATTATAGAATCTTTGACCAAAGGGTCTATTAACTATCACAAACTTAGTTGACAACTGTATTCCCCGGCAACGGCGCCAAAATTTGATACGCCCAAATTATAGCTCTAGTTAGAAAGTGTAAACGGTCGCTGTGAAATATAGAACCCAACTGGGTTGGGTGTCGAATCCCACAGGGAATACTCTGGTCACTAAGTGTTGCAATTATCAGTAGACTTTTGGTCGAAAATTTCAAGAAAAAAGGGGGGTTTGATTTAGGCATGAACTAATATTATCAAAGTAACAATGGAATGATTTGTGGTAAGATTTAATCACAGAGAATAATAAGTTAGGGTTATGTCCACCTTGTAGTTTCTACTTCTCTATTAACTATGAGTAACGCGGAATTTTGACGTGCATGCACTTATAGAGAATCGTATTCTAATTCTAAATCCAAGTGTTTCTCAACCATCAAGGATTTATTTCACTTTAGCTCTCTCGAGCCTAAAGTGTATACTAATGGTACGAACTCTCCAAGAAGTTAATCCGATTAAGGCATTAACGTGTAAATAGAGGTTGGAAGCCCTATTTCCTTGTCACACTCTCTTTTCCAAACATGTAACTTTTGTCTCAAACAAGTTAATGCTATAATGGCTTATTCTCTATGTTTGCAACCATAAGAATTCAATCAAAACAAAAAGAGTAATGATATAAGTAGCATAACACATCAATAATTCACAAACTCATAGTTAATAGATAGTATCTTTCGAGGTTTTCATAACCTTAACAGAAAAGTTTAGCTACTCATGACTACAACGGAAAACAAAGTAGACATCATCATCATACCAAAAGTAGAACAATCTCATGATGGATATGATTTAGTGTCAATAGGAGGATAACGTTTTCCCCTCTCTAGCCGTTCGTGTAGCCTTAGCGTTTTTCTTTGTCTCCAACTTATAGAATCTGAAAACTGAATAATGAATGAGTTATAATGATTAAATGATGCTGAAAAATTCAGCAATAGGGTTTTTATAATATCTCCACTAAGTTACTGTTGCATCCCTAAGTCTTTAGAAATACTGATTTTGTCCGGAACAAATTCTCCATGCATCACATTCAGTCCACAAGCTTCCAAAAGTTGTCTTCCCTCTTGTGTGAAGTTTTCCTTTGCTGCCCACAGGTCTACAAAGTGCTGAAATCTTCCTTATTAATACCTGAAAAACATGCTAATCACATCGGTCAGCTCACTTAAAGGAAAATGGACTAAAAGTGCAAGAATTATATATTTTGTCCTCGAAACTTAGCTAAAATATGGGTAAATTATGGTTCTTAGGGGTATAAATACGCCCAATATCAAGTACTCAGTCTGAGGAGGGTACCACAGTTCATGATTAGTCGTGAGGTGCCCCATTCAAAGAAGGGTACAAGGAAATCCTCCCACCAGGTGCTAGTTCCAAATTCAGAGGCACCAACACAGCAAGGACAAATTTTCTCCCCTAAGATGGTGTATAAAGGAACTGCAAATGATATTTGGTAGAGACAATCATACTTCAGAGATAGGATGACCCAAGAGGGTCAATTATGAGGCCCACAGGATTGAGCTATCTAGGTTGAGCAGAACACCATAGTTGTGGGCATCTTTTGATCGCTATCAGTTAGAGTGGAAGACTACACCACTTGGCTCTTATAGCCCATCTTTGGTATGGTAGATCTATGCATCATACCATATCATTGTAGCTTTGAATTTTCCCACCTATTTCAAGGCATGTTGAGAATCCACAGCCTGAGCAGACCCTTTTGAGAGGGTCATGGTTGATATTTCAGTGGCGACCATCCACCAATTTCTCTTTAGTCCAGACTATATTTCCCCAGCAACCACAATAGAGTATGACTACAGATTGAGAGTTGTATGTGATAGACATATTATTAGGGATACTGAGCATAGACATGAGAGAGTTGAGATGGTGAGGTGGATCACTGGCTATATTTCACCTTTGGGTGATGAGACCACATCAATCAAGGGGCAGGGCACGATAAAGAAGGCAGCACTGACTTTTGCTGCTAAGTTTTGGTGGTTGCTCATTAGATATAGATTATTTTTGACTGCTTTAGATAATGCATTAACTTAGTAGAGAGTCTCTCAGATTGCAAGCATAATGGTAGAGTATGACATTGACTTCGCAACCATCATTCAGTACGATATTCATGAGAGATCCTTTGGGAAGATGACGACTTTTCCATTCCTTTGTCTTATTTAGAGATTGTGTGAGAATTTATAAACTAAATCCATTAATTGTCTACTATTTCCTTGATTTTCACATCCCTCTTTCAAGGATAACGTGGGTTCCAAAAATTCACAAAAACCCCTCTTTCAAGGATAGTTTGAGATTTCCATAGTTTGGAGTTTACACACACAAACCCATTTTGAGTATTTGATGCTTTCACCCACAAATCCTAACCAATTTAGTCAAACAATAGTAGAATTCTTTATCAACTAACTAGCATATGCACAAATACATCACAACCCACAACTACTTTCACCTTAGTTCAACATAATCCAAAGACAAAAAGTTTTATCTACTCATGAAGAAAAGAAAGAAACAAATACCAAAAGGATTGTCCAAAGCATCCATTCTTCACAAGTACCAAAATCCAAATCTCCAAATCAAATTTATAATTCTTTCCCTATTTAGGGTTTTAATTTCAAATTCAAAGTTTTGCTAGTCTCTAGAATAACAAAATGGAAAAAGGTTTTAAGCTTGTAAGGGATTTAGGGTCGGTTGCTAAAAATTATAAAACTGCCCCTAGGCCTAATCCCGCATTGCGAAGATCGCTCTCAATTTGTTGTGATCACAGATACCATAACAGCAGGTAGATTAACGTGATTGCAATTGCTGACCCTCTTTAAAGGCTGTGATCATGGTCTAAGGGTTGAGATCGCGGTAACTGAGGCTTGTTTCTGCTCTAGGTCTTCCAGCTGCACTTCCTCTCTCTTCTTTTGATCCTTTTTAGCTCAAGTCCATATCTTTCTATCTCATCACCTGTATGCCTTAAAAATATGGATATTAGTGTATTTAATCATACATATGTCTCATTTATACCTTTAAATCATGGCAGTGTGCACGAATGTCAAGTGCAAATGAGTGGAAAATTCACCACTCAAAAATACCCTCGACTAAAAGCTTTTCTTGTACTCAAGCAACCCTACCTCTTACCATAAGACTATGCATATTTATGCCCACGTTGAATGATCGAACTGATCATAATAAGTTCAAGCTTAGTTAATACCACAATTTAGCTCTTCAAACATAAACAAAACTATTTTCACAACACCCCTCAACATAAAATGTGATTTTTCAAGAATGCAAGAGACTTTAAAGAGCAACTATGCAATAATCACAATACTCTAAAATTGACTCACATTTCACCTTAACTATATTATACTCCTTTTTTCCTTATTTTTTAAGAGATGAAAAAATCACCCACCTCGACTTATTTACATTCCTCCTCACAAGAAAGAATATTTCACACACTAAGTCATCAATTATACAAAAAAGAATTCAAGTGTAAAACACTCTTTATCTCTCAAGAAATCTTGATTCTAACAAGTACCATGCCATAGGCTTGCCCCTATTTTCAATCGCCACTATAATGAAAATACTTAATTGGGAATAACAAAGGGATTTTGAGCTTGTAACGTAGGTTCGGGGTGGGGTAGGATTTATTTTAGGAACAACATGAGAAACCCTCCTTGAACAACTACATCACATCCAACTTTTTATCATAGGTCACTTGTTTTTGTTTTTACTCTTTACACATGTGCCTACTATTTATTTCCTTGGTTCACCCATTTTTTTTCATTTCTTTTTCTTGCACCCTTTGTGCTTCTCTTTCCTTTGTTAGATCCTTTCTTTTTTCTATTCATTTGTTCTTAATACTTAAGCTCATAGGCACTTACTTACAACTTCATGCCCCAAAGTTACCTCTTTCAATCATCACCACCCTCAACTTAGGATTTTAGAAAGTTTCAATTTTAAGTTCAAGGAGGGTAGGGTTCAAAAGAGGGATAAAGATTAAAAAGATCACGGGTTGTAATATGTTTTCCAAAGAAAGGTCTAAAGGCTCAAAGTGGGTGACTAGGGATTACATCTATGAAAAAATAGGATTTTTAGGCTAAAATGGACTTCCAATATCACAAAGATGGCCTAAGATCATCTCTGTAACCAAGTACAGTAAAAATTATCCTTGAGAGACTAATAAGGAAAGTTCTAGATGGTACAAGTACACATGAGATTTAGAAAAATAAGCTCACCACACACGGCATGCAAAATTCGCCAAGCAGGTTCAATTGCCCCTTTCGCTAGAGACAAAAATTGGAGTAATTCCCAATTTTCGCAAGTCAAAATTTCAGAGTCACAAAAAGAAAAAAAGGTTTTGTTATTAGGTTGCTCGCTTCTATGCCCTTGATTTTTGAGAAATCTTGGACGGAAGGGGTGTTTACTTTGCATTTGCACCACGCAGAATTTGCTAATTATGGCACCAACCCAATCCTTCAACTCACATTATGGTTTTTATATGGGCCAACCAACTATATGGCTACTCAGTATTCGCCATATGTATAAACGCGATCCCAAAATCCAAAATGCTATAGGTACTCAGACTTCCTTTATATTTGTGACTTTGATGCTACGGGTACTCAGAATTCCCCGGAATCCATGGCTCCAAACCCAATCACGACGCTTTTCTCTTAAGAATGTCATCACTTAGTCTATCATAGGGAAAATCTCATCCAATATTTCCATAAGTAAAATAAATATAAAGTAGAAATCTTAGGAAAAAATAACTAATTTATGCAAATGTTTGAACCATCAGAGTGCCAGAATATTACAACCTAAATAAAAATAAAAATCATCAAAAAGAACAGAAAAATATCTAGAAATATCAATAATATAGGCCCAAACAAATGAATAGGGAGACAGGCTCCCCCAACTAAAAAGGTAGTAATGTCCTCACTGCATAAATAATCAAGCATAAAGAGAGATAAGGGTACTACCTAAAATTGCATCAAGAATTGATGTCACTCTCAGACTCTGCATCATTATCTGCCTCCTTAGGACTGAACCACTCAACTGGGGCCTCGTCATCATTCTCCACTCGGGATGAAAGAAGTCGATCAAGGGGTTTTAGGACCTTTCAAAGGCCCTTCACCTCCTTTCACATCTTGTTGAAGAACCTATCTCTCTTCTTATCCCTTATGACCATCTTTTCATATGCAGCCCAGAGATCACAATATGACGCTGCTAAGGATGAGTAGGCTTTCTCAAGCCTAGTAATTGTAGCTCCCTATTTCTTCAGGTCCTCCTAATACTTTGTATAATTGGCATGTGACACATATGAATGTCGAGTGGTGGAGGGCTTTCTTGATCCCTAGGATAAAATTAACATGAGCTCCATGATGAATGTAATATCAATTATAATATCTTCAAGAGGCTCGATGGTGGATGGCCTAATAGACTCAGGATCCTCACATGTTAACTTCCCTAAGTTGATCTTTCTCTTCTTGATTTTGCCCAGTGCGCCCTCTCCTTGAACCCCACCCTGGTTCTTGAAGAATTTTATATCAAAGACCATAAGTTTCCCAATATCCGATAGAATGCCATCTAGAATGCATGTGACCATCCAAGCCTGCAAATCTGGTATTGATATCATATGGATGAATGGGGGACTCAGCTACATATTATGTTCAACCAAAGCTAATCCTTGAAACTGAAGTCATTTATCTATATGCTACTCTTGGTTTCCTCCCATTAGACTTCCTTTTTGAGACATAATATTTTTGTCAACCAGCTTCCTAGATCACACCCTTTTTTCTTTAAACTCACCCATGTTTGCATTTGAGAGCTAGTATATATCATTAATTTGCCCTGCCCTAAAATTTTATTGTTTTCCCCAGAATCTTGATAGTCATGTTGGATGGATTCGAGAAAGACTCTATGGTAAGGTTGAAGTAGAATTTACGAACCTATTGCTCATTTTCCTTACATTAATTTGAGGAAAAACACCACCACCTTATAGTTTCAAGCCTATCATGAAATGCCGAAAGCTTTTCTGGCATATTATCTAAGCATATTCCTCTCTTCGGGCATAGTTGTGTCCTTGAAAGATCAATATAGTAGTAAGTGTGGCACTCAAATGACATGAATCGGATGTAGTTGTATTTTTCATGATATTATCCTAAAAACAATACAGAGCACAACACATTAATCGTTAACATTTTCATGCTCAAACTATGCTATAGTATCTACTAAAGCTCATTGGATAGTTGCTTGTTGATGTTTCGACAAAATGTTGAAGTGTAGGATTTTTTTGTAGGGTAGAAAATCACACTTGGTTATCATGATCGCAGGCCATGGAGCCATGATTGTAGGCCATGGAGCCATGATCGCGGTCTCAATGACCGCAATCACAGTATCTGAGACCCATTTCAAACCTATTTCCTATGTTCAAAACTTTTAAATTCTAAGCCCCAAGCATGTTCCATGATATGAATTCACATTAAGACCACTGAACAAGACTACTAGGTACTCGATTATGCCCTTAAAATCTAAAACCCATTAGTGAGCACTCAGTCAGGCAATATCTCGAGCACTTGGTGTTCACTTTTTATTTGTCTTAATTTCACACATATTTTTGGATACTCAAGACTTCCCTACTTATGTGCACACCATATTCTAGCAGCAAAACACCGCACAAGCATAATTGACTAACATTTAAGAATGAAAATAATAATTTCAGGCCTTCTCTACAACATACATCATATGGACTATTTTCAATAATCAAATCATAGATTCAAAACACCTACCAGATAAGTGATGAAAGAAGGATACATGGATGCTATTATAGTGCTCAAAAACTTAGCCAGAAATAGGTCAAATTAGAGAGAAAGTTGAAAAGTGAGTGTGAGGGAAATGGAGAGTTAGATGGTCATATAGTTGAGGCAGCCGCGATCATGGTCAGGAGTCCACGATCATAGTAACTGAGGGCATTTATGCACCCTTAGTTTCCCCTATTCAGCTCATTTCACATTTGTACAGATTTTCCCTTGTTCAGTTCATAGTGTAAAAATTCTACTCTTCTCCTTTTTAATCTCTTCCAATGCACTCAATTGTGCCACAAATTCATGGGTTATTCAATTACAAAAGGTAAAATCTACACTACACAAATACAAAATAAAGGATACAATCCAATTTCATGGCATTTGTGGGTTTCCTCCCACATAGCACCTTTGTTTATATCATGGCACGACATCTTCAATTGTTATCATGTAAGGTCCTCAATCATTCACCGCCTCTACTTTAACATCAATAACCAATATCACTTGAATTTCCACAGGTTGTTTCTTTATTTTGCATACCCGAAAGGAGACATCATTTTTATGCACTCTAAACCTCATCTCACCCAACTCTAACTCAACAATGGCTCTTTTGGTGGCTAAGAAATATTGATCAAGAATGATGGGTACTTCTTGGTCCATTTCTCAATATAGAACCACAAAGTCCGTTAGAAGTAAGAACTTGTGTACTTTGAATATAACATCAGACAAAATTATGGTTGGTCTCTTGATAAACCGATTTGCCATTAACAATATCATAGATATTAGAGTTGGAGTATCCAATCCAAGCTTTTTATAGA
This sequence comes from Capsicum baccatum var. pendulum, assembly GCA_030864225.1. Taxonomy (NCBI): domain Eukaryota; kingdom Viridiplantae; phylum Streptophyta; class Magnoliopsida; order Solanales; family Solanaceae; genus Capsicum; species Capsicum baccatum. The sequence continues at coordinate 126,298,280 of CM061557.1, forward strand.
TGACAAAAGTCTTGAGGTTTATACTCGCACCGAGATCAATAGAGCTTTCACAAATATATTCATTCTGATGGTGCAAGGGATGGTAAAAGCTTTGGGGTCCTTCTTCTTTTCTATAATTTTGCTACTCATTATAGAACTACAACTATGGATGACTTCAATTGTGTCACCTTCGATGAACTTCTTCTTTGACATCAACTTTTTCATGAGCTTAGAATATCTTGGGATCTCTTGAATTGCTTCAAGCAATGGGATATTGATAGATGTTGCTAATCATGGCCATGAATTTCTAGAGTTTATCACCCTTATATTTTCTTTAAAGCCTTTGAGAAAATGGGGGAATGACTTGTATTGTAGGCATCATATCACTTTGCGGTTTCTCATTTTCTACTACCTTTTCATAAACTTCCATCAATTCCTTTTCATTATTTCCTTCTTGAGATTTTGGTGGAACTTCTTTCATCTTAACCTTATGCATCTTGTCACCCAAATCTTCTTTCAAGTGATCACCAAGGGTTTTCCCACTCATAGTGACTATTGCTAAAACTTAAGCTTCTTCTATGGGTTCACAATAGTATCACTAGGAAGACCACCCTTTGGCTTAGTATTTAATTAGATGGAAATTTACCCAATTTGAGTCTCCAATTACTTAACGGAGGTAGATTGGGACACCACAGTTTGGTTAAGTTAGGAAAAATCACTTTTCATTGCATGGACCATTTCGTCCATTCCTTCCACTCTCTTTAAAATTCTTTCCAAAATATCTTCGACTTTGTATCTGTCGGGGTCGATGGTGTTATCATATTTGTTCTTCACCTAGTCAGTAGGGGTCACATATCGATCATAATCACGATCTCTATCCCTCCAATCATGGTCACATTCATGGTCCATTCAATCTTGATTCCCACCTTAGCTCTAATAGCCGGGTTGGGAACCCCCCAAGTAATTTTCCAAGTACTGAATCTCCTCATCTAGTTTTTTAGCCTCCTCATCATCCTTATAGATTTTTGAAGCCACAGCATTCACTGCTTCACATGTTTTGCCAAAATCTCTAGTTGCGTCATCATCTTAGCCATATTTTTCTCTCTTTTTTCATCTCATTTTCTTTGTTCCTTGTCAACCAAGGATGTAGTGGGAGAACTCTTAGGAACCTCGGCATCTTGGGTATGTCATCCCTAGTTTTTCTTGGTAAACTCCTCCAGAAAATTCATTATCGCATAATAATGCAACTTCACAAGAGAGCCCCCCACTGCATTGTCCACCATAGTTTTTTTTAGAAGATCAAGAGCACGGTAGAATATTTGGATAAGCACCTTCTCCAGGACCTCATAGTTTGGACATTGACTTAGTTTTCCATTGAAACTTTCCCACACTTCATACAAAGGCTCTCCATTTAATTGCCTAAAGTTAATGATCTTATCCCTCAACTGGGGCATTTTGAACTATTAGAAATACCGGTCAAGGAAGGTTATGGTGAGTTCATCCTATAAAGTGATAGAGTCGGTTGAAAAATATCAAAGCCATAATACCACCTCTCTCATTAGAGAAAATAAAAAGAGACGAAGATAGATGGACTCTTGGGTTATGTGTGCAATATCAAAGGGTGCACATAGCTCTACAAAATTCTTCAAATGAAGGCTAGGATCCTCACAAGCTTGCCCCCCAAAAATTTTCTTTATTTGTAACATGTGAAACATGACACTTGTGACATGAAAGATACCGTTACCATGAGTAGGCAGGATACAAATGGTACTTGAATGACCAATATCATTGAGTTTCCCCTCATTATTAAGAGGACCATTAAAAGACCCGGCATGACTAGCATTTTCACTCATGGCTCCGTTTATGCTACAAAGATCACCTAGAAGAAAATAAACAACCAAAATAAATATACACCACTATGGGTATGCCCTAAGTAAGAATCAATACTGCACAAGTAAAAAGTAAATATCACTCACCAAAAATAGTGCCATTGTGATAATGCTCACCCGAACCATAGAAAGTAATATAGGACGGTCGTTGTCAATATCTTAACTCTTGTTGAGGTCGAATCCACAAGGAGTGAAAAGTAGAATTCTAGTCTTATGGTTCTTAACACTTACTAAGAAATCACCCAAAGTGCAAATAGAGTAAAAATCATGATTTAAAATAGGGGGTGTTTGGTTTTTGGAGTGTGTGTGTCAATAGTAACTCAATTTCGTGAACTACAAAACCATTATAATTTAACTTTTATACAAACAGAATCTTGGGATTGTGTCTACCTAAGGGCAAATTAGGTATAGGTAAGTTCAGATTTGGTGCACATGCTAGGTGTTAACAATATGGTAGGCTAGGTCTAGGGTCCTTGAGGCTAGCTTGTCAACAAAACCACAAGAATTTCACCTATTGAACCTTTCAAAAACCTAATAAGTGTGTTAATTATATTCACCTAGTACCTCAATTGGGTATCCCTATTTCTAGAAAAATAACCAAGATGTAGTCAACTTCATACTCACTTTTATGTCTAAAATAGTGAGAATTAGTAAAGTAAATCAATTAATACTCTATATTGCCTTGGTTCACACATCCTTCTTTCAAGGACGATGTGGGTTACAAAAATTCACCAAAACTCCTCTTTCAAGTATGGTTTGAGTTTTCAAGAGTTTGGGCTTTTGACCCACAAACCTATTTTGAGTATTTGGGGCTTTCACCCATAATCCCAACCAATTTAGTCAAACAATAGAGAACATATTATAAACTAACTAGCATATGCACAAATACATCACAACCTATAACTAATTACACCTTAGTTCAACATAATCCCAAGACTAAATGATTTAGCTACTCATGAATAAAAGAAAAAAACATATATCAAAAGGATTGTTCAAAGCATCCATTCTTCACAAGTACCAAAATCCAAATCTCCAAATCAAATTTACAATTCTTTCCCAATTTAGGGTTTTAATTTCAAATTCAAAGTGCTTCTAGTCTCTATAATAGCCAAAATAGGAAAGGGTTTTAAGTGTATAAGGAATTTAGGGTCGACTATTGAAAATTATAAAACTGCGCCTAGGCCTAATCCCGTATTACCGCAATCACACTAGATTTTCTACGATCATGGATACCACAATTGCGGGTAGATCAATGCGATCATATTTTCTGATCTTTTTTACTAGCCGCGATTGTGGCCTTCATGCTACGATCGCAATAACAGGGACCTAATTCTACTCCAGCTCTTCCAACTGCACTTTCTTTCTCTTCTTTTAATCTTTTTTAGCTCAATTCCATATCTTTCTATCTCATAACTTGCATGTCTATAAAATATGGATATTAGTGCATTTAATCATAGATATGTCTCATTTATGCCTTTAAATCATGGAAATATGCACGAATGTCGAGTACAAATAAGTGGTAAATTCACCGCTCATTAGGAGCTAGCATATATTTAGAGATAAAGGTAAAGAGAAAGGCTCCTAATGTTATTACATAGGGTGACAGGACTCTAGCAATATCTATATCAGCCCCTACCTCAAATCTTATTGGTATATCTTCATGGCCCACTTGCATATCCACTTTAGCTTCTGTATTAGGTATGGTGTTAGTTTCTCGTGTATTTATCCATAACTTAGTGGATAACCATAGAGCCACCACCAGATAACTAGAAAATGTAGAGACAAAGGTTGTTACTTTGTATGAGCAGATTTGACCATAGGCCCATAATAGACTTAAGATGGCAAAGGTTAGATGGGAGTCTGCCCACACAGCTGCTATGTCATATCTACATACTGGTCTATACATATATATTGATATTTCTAAGTTGTGTAGCAGATAGGTTCATAGCAATTTAGTGGCCAATCTAGGAGGCATTAGAGAGAATATGGATACTTTGTAAGAAGACGTACGCTCTCTTACAAAAAGACATATAATAGCCATCCCTCCAATTATCCCTCTAGTTTTTCAGACGTCACCTCCGCATGGTCCCAAATGCTTCAATTTATTTGCAGAGAATGTTGAGAAGGTCCCTGATTCAAGATCTAGATTTACCATTTGAGTAGTCCATTAAAAGGGCTATACATGAGTCAATGGATACTAATCTCATTAATAGAGTTAGGCATGCCAAGATGGAATAAGGTGCGTTCTTTAATAGTTCACCGATACCACCACTGTCTTTGCTAGTTGATATTCCCCCATATGATAACATGGACGCTTAGTGCATCCTAGGTATGTTCTCAATTCCCTTGGTTTTACTCTATTTTTATGCATTAGGGATAGTGCACAATCTTTTAGTTAGGGATGGGGCAAACCATAGCAACCGTTGGTTTTTGTTGTCATTTTACTTTTTACGTTAGTGGTGGTATAGTTGCACAAATTGCATATCTAGGTTTAAAATTGTTTTGTGATGTGTTTTGTTGTTTAACTAGGTTATTTTTTAGTATTTAGGGCAATTAACATGTTTTCATTTTGATCTTTGAGAGAAATTATACTCCTTTAGTTTTTTTGTTTTTGAACTGTGGGTGATGCATATATGTATGACCTTCGTGGATCTTGGTATAGAATTAGAATTAGGGACATGATAGTTATTGCTAACAATTGCATGAACCGGATAGGTAGTTGCTTTGTGAAATAGTCATGTGCCATGTGCGTGCGAGAAACTACCTAGTTTTCTTTGTATGTTAAGTCCAGAACTTGCCCAGTTGGTCTTGCCTACATTATAGGATAGTTGGTTAGGAAAATATCATAGGTCATTTTTTATTTTAGTCCACTTTTATCCTAAATAACCTTTTTGGTGTGAAGTTGTAACCATTGATCTCTGTCTTGAGCCTTATAGCCTAGTTCTATGTTTTCATATTTCACTTTTTCATTTGTGTTACAATGAACCTATTTTGTCCTTGGTCCTCAAACATTATGCACCTTAACCTAGGTAAATTGCCTAAGTTGAGAGTGTCTATCATAGGGTTGCGTAATGTATAGTGGGTATGAAGAAGGAAAAATAAAAGAATAAAATAGGGTTGGGTGTGGTAGCAAAAGAAAAATATGAAAAAACTAAAAAAGCTGAAAAATAAAGAATAAGAAAACCACAACCAACCTGACTGTGCTTTAAAATCAAAAGGGAGAAATAAGGGCAAAAATAAAAAGAAAGCTTGGTTGATAAGTTAGAGCCCAATGTTAGTGTAGTTCCAAGGAGGATTAGTCACTTGGTATCTATATGTACCATACCAGACCCCAAGCCTGCATTACAATCCGAGAAAAGTCCTATAGTGACCTGACTTGACTGTCTAAAATCTTAGGTATAGAAAATGCAGGCAAAGCTTATGGTATTTGACATGCACTGATTGGAACTTTATTTTGAGTATGAGTGTCTCTTGACTGTCGCCACATTAACATGCTTGATTTCATATATGAGTGAGGGGGACTTCTTTTAATGTGAGGGAACACGGGTTGCATTGCTAGTTGCATACTTATTTGGGCAAGTGTAACTTGTATATATGCATGGTTATCTATTCCTAATGTAATTTCCATAACTTGATTCCTTTGTGTCATACTGTTGTGCTTCAAGTATAGACACAGTTGGTTATTACTTATGATATAGCATAGGATAATGAGTTTGAACCTAAAATGTTGATTGACTGCGTTGGATATCTTAAATCCTCCTAGTTAAGCATCATGTTTTATGTTTTTTTTGTTTTATTTTTTTCCTGAGGACATACAAATGTTATAAGTTGAGGGTGTTGATGTGCTATGAATTTATAGCACTTTTAATGCTTAAAATTGTGAAAATATGCATAATTATAAGGTTGTTTCTTAGATATGATATGTTTAGGTATGTTTTATAGGAAATTAGGTTTCGAATACTAAATTTAAGGAAGAAAATTAAAAATGAAGTTTTTGGCTACTTACTTGGTCATTTTTTGGCATATATGACACTTGTCGGGCATATGTAACCAAAGCATGTACCAGAACTTAAAATCTAGAGGCTTAGATGCAAGAATTTGAAGACCCTGTCACGTACAAAGGCCACTTGCATCCCGTATGTAGCACATACGATCCATATGTGGCTAAGGTAAGTGACAGAATCCAAGATCCAGAGAGTACAGAAGCTAAAGGAAAAATTTTTACACTTACCTGGGTCTACTTGGTACTGTATGTAGTACATACGGGTCGTATGTGGCCCAAGTAAGTGGCTACTAACTATATTTTTCCTTTTTTGTTTGGGATTTAATTTTTAGGCTTTTCTTATGTACTATAAATACCCTTTATGTGTTTTTAGTAGAGATTACGTACTTTGATATTATTTTACACACCTTAATATATTGTGATCTTTAGAATTCCTGTATTAGAGATTTTTGTTGATAAATTAGTTTCTAATTTTGGGTTTTGATCATTGTTTATTGTGAAATTACTTTGATGCATTCAATCATGAAATCCATTGGTTGTTTCACAAGCATGAGTGGCTAAAACCCTTAGCTAGGGTTATGGGAACCCTAGCAGATTGACAAAGTAGGTGAAGTGCAAAGCTGATCTAAGACAGTATCCATGCATGTATTGTATCATCTTTAGTTTAATATTTTTCTTAGCGGTTGCAAACATTAGAATCCTACCTAGATATTCTTATTCATTCCAAAAGGGGAGTAGTGACTAGGAAAAGATCATAACAACAGTAATTTAGAGTTAATTATTGAAATAATCCTACTTGTATTATCTTCTTAAGACGATTATCTTTCTTCTTATAACTTGAGACACACAAGGTGATAGTTAATTGGGATCTAGGATAAGGGTTAGTAATGCGGCATCCTGAGCTCAAAAGGTAAAAGGTGAAATCCATCAATATAGTTGATGGTACATAACTTAACAGATCCTGCATGTAAGGTACTGGGTTAGTTCAGCTGATCATGATAAACTTATGAATTTGAGATGCCAAGGGGAACACAATCATAGTATTTTTCTCCTATTAATTTGAAGCAAATCTGCATTTTGTTACTCACAGTCACTTGATACTACAAAAAACCCTATTAACTTTTTGCAGTTTCCTATTGATATGTCCTTCTTTCGCCCTTTATTTGTATTTTGTCCAGAGTTAGTGTTGGGATTTTTGAGTATGGTTGGAGTAGGATAGTTCATCCTTGATACTTCCTTACTATGAGTAGAATAGTTGCCCTTACTATCTCACTAGCTTTATTATGTGATTGTTGGACATTTGGTTGTAGTTCTATTTCTGTTTATATGTTGTATATATCTGTGTTATCTTTTGATCTTAGTCAGCAGTTGCCTACTGAATACCATGTGTTTGGTACTCATACTAACACTTTTGTAGCATGTATATCATAGTATGGGTCATTGCTAGTGTTGTGAGTGTCGTGTGGAGAAGCTATGGTTCGAAGACATAGGGTGAGATCTTGACGTTCGGATTATTATCTTCCTCCCTCTTATCTACTAAAATAGTTTCTCTGTTGTATTTGGAGATGAGTTGTAACAATGTAATTCCCTTGGTATTTCACTTTTGTACTCTTTTTATATTAGAAACTCTTGTACTAGTACCACCAATTTTTTGGGACTATGTTATGTAATTGATCTTTATTTTATTTCTTCCTCATTCTTTCTTTCATTCTTGTGGTAGTCTGTTACAAGTAGTTTTGGACTATAGGATTGGCTTGCCTATTGATGGGTTATAGTAAGCACCAATATGACCCAATAAATTGGGTCATGACATATGGGATGTGATACTTGGCATGGTTCCCATGTATTTTGGTGTGATTTATGTGAAATTATGATTTTTGGTGACTTGAAAAAGTGTTAGAGTTGACATTGGTCAACATTTACAAATTAGTGTGTCCGATGGAAAAACGGACTATGCCAGTAGATCCAAAATGTTAATTTTAGGTTGGTAAACATTGTTGATTTGGTTTTATAGCTTTCACATCTTCTTTCGATCCTCGATTCAGAAAGTTGTAAAATTGGGTTTTGAGGGCTAACTTTAGAAAAATAACTTCTTGTTGAAAATAGGATATTGTCATTGAGTCCAGAGTGTCGAATTTGATAGGGTAGCATCATTCATTTATGTTCACGGCGTTATGGATAAATCTCGAGGGGTCTGCAAAGACTTAGTACTTTCCAAGTCTCTAGCTGGTGCTGGTGCCATCACAACCACAAGTGGATGGTCACGAATGGGACTTGATAGGTCAGGGGTGAGTATTAGATAAATGACATCTAGGTTGCAATCATGATTTCCACGTACGTGAGGACCAGGGTGCAATCCCGAGACCCTGCATCATGCCAGGCACTGCAAACCCAACACATGGTCGCATATGCAATGCCTAAACCTTATATATACCTGGTTTTCACTATTTTTCACCACTTTTGAGACTTAAAGCTTGGGGTTTCATGATTTTAAGCAATTTCTTCCAACTTTAAGGTTGGGTAAGCTCCATAACACCTATTTCAACTACTTTCTCAAAATTTTTTCATGTAATTCTTGTTGAAACACGGATTAAAAAGGTAGAAATTGGGGATTTTGGCCCATAAGGCCTAAACATTGTAATTTATTTCAACCTGTTTTCTCTTGGGTGAGTTTCTAATCTTGTAATTTTAATTTCTATTTCAATTTAACCTTCAAAAACCTTCAATTCCTAATTTTGAAACAAATTTAAAGGATTTTTTCCGATAAAGCTTAAACATGGTTTTTCTTAAATTTGAACCCTATTTTGAACACATTTTTTCTTGCGTTATCAGTTGTAGACTCGTAAAAAATATTGGGAACATGTTTCAAAAATAAAATTATAATTTTACCCATTTTTTGAAAAAAAAAAACCATTTTAGGGGTCCGTTTCGACCCTGACTTGAAAGTAAGAAATATGGGTATTGTTGGCCTTCTTTTGATGCAAAAATTCTATATTTCTATGTCTTAGTTGATTTTGATCCCATTTGTGGGGAGTAAGGCTTCAAATTGAAGACTTGTGGATCAATTTTTTGCATTCGAGGTAGGTTATGGCTTAACTTTCTTCTAACTAGCTGGGTAGTTAATGTTGATACAAAATCATGCTCAGGGTGTGGACACTAATCATGACAATGGCTATATTTGTTGTGTTGTTCCTGAGCAAGGGCCTATATGTTGATATTAATTTGTAGTTTGGGAATATTAATTGTCATGTGTGACCATGTAGGGTCCTATATGATATATTTGGCCATGTGGATGTGAGATTAGTTTTACTTTGTTAATGAAAAGGCTTAATATGGTATCAATGGTGACTTCTTTAATGTATTTCATTTGATTCTCATATATATTATGTTGAATTCATAGATGGTTGGATAAATGAGTGGATTTTGGCTTACTTGCTTTGTATATTAGTTAGAATTGGACTTTCTCATTCTGGATTGGTTGTGACCATTACATCCTCATATCATACTCATTCATGAAACATTGGTATCATCATGGAAATACTAGAAACACTGGCTTTTCTGGTAGAAAATGTGACATCTTATAAACCCTTTAAGAAGGATGTGCTGGAGAGGAGACATGGATATTGGTATTAGATTGGTTGTTTACGGGTTGACGAACCCCCTATGGGTCCTTCATCGGGTAGGTTCAGCTCCATGGGTGTATACGGAAGTTTTGCAACAACTTATTATATCACATCATCATTATCATCATCATTATCTTCACTGCATTTTTATATATATTGTGTTTATGTTATGGCTGTGTTTCTGTCTTGACTTTACATTGTACCTTTAGTCGTGTTGCTTTACCTCTCTTAATGAATGCCTATCTATGTGTATTTTTGCCTATATACTTGTATATGTAATATCTATATACTTTAATTCCTTTCTCATATTTTCTATGGTGTATGTGACGTTTTTAGAATTGTTAGTGGAGACGGTGTGGGCTACCATTTGGGAAATTTTTCTGGTTATAGGTGTCGTGCCCTTAGTGTGTACTGTATGCTTTATTTTTTACTTTGCTCAGTCAGCCTATGATACCTACTGAGTACAAGTGGACTATAATCACCCCTATTATACTTTTTAAAAGAAGATTCAGGTTCAAGTGCACCTCGCGATGGTTGACTTTGGGCGATTTTTGGAGCTATTCGAGGTTGTGATTGGATTCTTGCTTCCGGAGTTGACTACTACCTTTCTTTATTTAGACTATGTCTTTATATTGCATTCAGAGACAGAGTTATTCCTGTTTTGGATATCTTATGTGTTTTGATCTCAAGATGTACTAGATATGTTCTTACTCTGTGACACCAGGTTTTGGCTTTTGGTTTCATATCTTTGATTATATTTCCTCTTTCCTATATAAATGTGGTTTGACTCCATTCTAAGGTTCTTTCCCAGGGTTTTGATATTGATTTCACATTTCATATAAGTTTGGGTGATAGGATTACTTGTCAAGGCTTGCTGTGACAAGTGCCAGGATGACCCTTGGTTTTTGGGTCGTGACCGAACTACCCCTACGACCATTCATACCACCTCTAACTGTGGGATAAACTGTCCTAATAGGTGGAATGCTCTGAGCTAAAGTAACAATCGCTCCATGACTGGGGAACTCCCTTAAGACGTGATCAAAAGCATCATAACCATAACATGCCCCAGGTGCTAGACTGAAACCAGGAGATCAAACTGATATGGAATAACCACCACAACCAGAATAGCCTGAAGATGAATCCCTCAAAGTCTGACCATGACCTGGTCAAGATGATTAATATAGCTAGACTAGCCTCCCTTAGTAATTTGAAGTGCAACCTGAACGGTTCTACTAAACTGACCCTGATGCTAAAATGGCTGATATAGAGGGTACCTACCTTGAGAACCATCGCCTTTAAACCAAGAGCTACTACGATCCCTCTAAACATGTCCTGTTATCGCAACCTCTAATTGTTGTGCCCTAGGAACTCACGATGCATCTCCTCTGCAAGATGATCATGATTAGAAACCTCAGTAAGAAACCTACCTGTAGCAACCAAACTCTGAGTAGACATACGCAGAGGAAGTCTCAATCCTCTAACAAAGCAACGAACCCTCTCATACTCAGTAGTAAGAATGGAAGTAACATGCGTAGCGAACTCATGAAAATGAGACCCATACTCCACAACCATCATAAATACCTACTCCAATCTATAGAACTGATACCTTAAATGATCTCTAAGGCTGAGAGGCATGTAATTCTCCAATAAGATCTTGGAGAACTGAACCTATGTCAAAGGAGAAGATCTGGCTGGCCTGGATTCAAGAGGACCTCTCCACTAATGTCGAGATGCCAAGTCCAATGGAAAAGTACTGTAATTCAAACTATGAGTCTCAACTAAGCCTAAATTATAGAGCCTATCCTCACAAGCAAACAAAAACACATATACATCCTCACCCGGTGCATTAAAAAACCTAGGTGGAGCCAATCTCAAGAATCTATCCAACATCTTCTGCTTTTCGATATACATAGCAAGCTGGGCAACTATTGGCAAAGAAACTGCCAACACAGAGGGACTTCAACTCTAGTATTTGTAGCTACTAGTTGTGCCTCTGCCTCAGTACCACTCTGATCTGTAGACTATGCACCATCATATGGTGCACCACCAACCAACCCCAAAAGCTGAACCAAACCTTCCCTGAGCACTGAAGAAGAAATAAACCCTAATGCAGCCTAGGATAGTCCCTGGCCCACCACCGGCTGGGGTGGAGGAATCTTTGGCTCAAGAGAAGGAATAGGGTATGGTGGAGGGCCCCAATCCTGTTCTCTAGATAGGGACACATCTCTAGGTTTTCTATGGCTTCTATGTCATCCAGGAACAAACATAGGATTCCTAATCTTGGTCTCAATATCCTCATCTCGTGTAGCGGTAGCACGTATCCTAGATATCCGCAAAAGAGTAAAGCCAAAGTAATATTTAAGAAACCAACTCAAACTTTCAGCAAGACATGAGTGAAAGAAATGAAGGACTCCTAAGAATGTCTTATAGCCTCGCAAAGAAAAGAAAATGATGTCATGGTTTCAATCCGTGGGACTTTATTACACACTTGCTCTTATACTAATAATACCGATGAAACCTAGGGTCTGATACCAATTTGTCAAGACCTAATTTGTAAGTAGTGATGGCACCTACTCTATCCCGCCAGTAGGTAAGGTGAACCATAGCCTGAAGCTAGATGCAATAGGCTAACTGGATGGAAAATGCCCCTAAAAGGGTGAAAAAGACAAGACAACTCATAAGTAAGAAAGAAAATAGATATAGTCTGAAAGATAGCCATAACATAAAAATCATCCCATGACCTGGTAGAGTCAGTACACGAGCTACTACAGCATACCGAGAGTTCTAGAATAGTGAATACAATCTATCTCGAAACAAAAGACTAGACATGTATAACTAGAATGAAAAAGGATAACTCCAGCTCCAAGAGCTCACTTAATCTCAAAAATTAACTCAACAAAAACAGTGAATCAATAGCAGCAACTAGTACATGGATTTGTACCAAAAAGGTACAGATGTAGTATAAGTACCAAAACCATGGGTACTCAGTAGGCTTCATCGGCCGACTGAGATAATTTGGGTACCAAAACCAAATTACCAAAGATTACCAATCGTCATGCCATAACTAAGGAACCATCCATCCTATATTACATCATGAACAATCCTCAATGTCGGACTTGAATTGAAACTGATATCATCATTATTATCATTAATTTTTGTCGAACTTAAACCAGAACTTATATCATCAATATCATCAGTACTTTGTAGACTTGACCTAAAACTCATAATTATAAACCGCATCCATGAAGCATATTAGTGAGCCATTTCAATAAGCCAAACCCAATGGATTTTACAAATAATTCACAACTATAGTCCATCTCTTTACTCGAAGTTATCCAACGGACAAGAAACTATAATCGCGGGTCTCATCCATAATCATGTCTAGTAAGCCATATTATTAGCCATATTAGGAGACCATGTTAATACTAATATCCATAAGCAATATTACTAAGCATAGCCAAAATTTATATTAATACTAATATTCATAAGTCATGTCTTTAAGCATATCCGAAACTTATATTAATAACCAGATCCATAGGCCACTAATCATATCTATGTGTCATATTATCTCTATAAGCCATACTATATCCACAAGCCATTACTTATATCAATAGGCCATTGTCTAGTTACGAGCAGAATTATAATTACTAGACATATAACACCCATGAGCGATATTATAGGTATATAAGCCACATTATATCTACAAGGAACTTTATATCTATATTAGCCATATTATACTCATAAGCCATATTGTACATTTATGCAATCCACAGTTTATATATATCAACATAAGTTATCTCTTCCAACAATCCAATGGCCCTTAATCATACCAATATATATAGCATTAAGCATATTAAAAGGTCAAGTCACGAATCATATTTGGGAATCATACCTATAATCACATGTATAAGTCATAAAACATACTTATAAGTCAATTCATTTATCACACATAAAGATGCTATCATTCACAATCTCGAAACTTGTATCTAACCTTCAATACCCAACTAACATATTTAGCAATTAGGGTCAACCCTCTCAAGTTTCAAATTACCCTTTATAAGAGTAAACCATATGCAAATGAGTCTACAAGGTTATGATAAGTCTTATCTTAAGATGGAATGGAGGGGCCTACTTCTAATCCTCGAAGATACTCTTTAGTAATTTCTACCCCAAACTAGGCTAAGGTATCTGTAACGCTCCAATAACCTATCTCGAGATGTCACACAGTACTTAAGGACATGTGTGGCCTTAAGATAACCCTTTAAGCCTATCATCACTTTCAAAAATCACTATAACACTAATAATTTTAAAATAGAGAAGACTAATCATGTCATGAGCGTACTATGATACGAAGAAATACTATTCTGTACAAACAAAATACTGAAAGTTCTATACATACTGGTACTCTAGTCTGACAAAACCTCTACTACAAAAGACTGAGGAGCTATTGGGACAGATCCCTAACTAACTCGCCTAAACTGAAAAGAAACAACCATCTACTATCAAGGCAAAACTTAGGGACATAGGTCCTCGAACGATGAGGACTCAACAACTGTAAGAATGTAGATGGAGGTACTCAAAGATCACTGTCGCTGCTGAGACTAAGCACCTGAACCTACATCACGAGAAAATGTAGAACATAGAAGAGTATGGGAATCAATACTTGAGATTGTACTGAGTATGTAGGGGTGTATTGCGACACTTTTAAACAATATCATAAATGTAAAATAAAGTCATGCATGCTGACAATAATGGCTTCGCTTGAATTTCCTGAAACATAATTTCCATAAATTTTTGATAATAACACATGCTTCACAAATCTCATAAATCATTGGACTCAACTCAAACTCTTTAAATCATGACTTAGAGTGACTCGGTAACTCAAGAAACTTAGACTAGTAGGACTTAAGAGTTTTTTATAACCGACATAAACCAAGTAAGCCGCATGGATTCCAATGTTTTGCCCTCCTAAGGTAGGAACCCCACATTGGCGGAAGTGTTATACTCTTACCTGGTAGTATAACCTCAAACTCATCTCTATTATCACAAACTTGGCTATTTGGCCCTCAAATCTCAATCCTATGGTGGCATGTAGTTCTAGGGAAGTAGGATGCATGTAGTTCTAGGGAAGTAGGATGCGTTAAACCCACACTTCTCACTCGCTACTAAATACTCCTCCCAGACTCAGCTCAGAACACGTTAGGAAATCCACCTTAGAAAACTCAAGGATCTATCATGGATACCAAATCATAAATATATCTCATCTGTAAATCATAAACAACTTGTTGATTCCTAACTCGAGTCAAACTCAAAAACAGTCTTTCTCAACATTAAGTACGTTTGCTTATCAAATCGTATCAAGTATCAAAAGCTTCAAGAAAATGTCATAGGACTTATTCTTGACTCTCAAGTTCAATATTAATAAATATATTCAATACTCAAACTTCTCATGGAAAAAGCATGACACTTGTCTTAAATCGCATAGAAATCATCAATACAAAATGACAATACACAACTCATGGCATAAATTCTCAATTTAAGAAACTTGATGGTAAAATAACCGTAAATATCAAACTTATTCAACTCTAATCTCATAAATCATCAATAAAGAAATTTGGGTGTAAACCCACTTGCAAGGATCATGAAATTCCAATAGTAAAAATCAATTCTTTGGGCACAAGAATGAAAGGATATTCTTGTTCAAGCCCCACATACCTTGATTATTATTCGGGATGAATAATCTTTCTATAGATTTCTTTTCCTACTTCTTGAGTTAGACATCTTAATGTTCTTGACTTGGATGTTTTAAATCTTGAACTAATTTGTGAAAACCATGGCTTGATTTTAAGATGTTTAAACAAGAATTGGATTGAATTTTGGATCAAAACCCTAGAATTTTGGAGAACATAGAATAGGAACTGAGGATTTTCTCCCTCACTTGTATATATATAAAGGGTAAGGATGGGTGGAAAAGACCAAAATACCCTTGAGAAAATTGTAAAATTGAAGCCTAATTTTTGCCCTGGAATTAGACTTCACTGGAATTGGAAAATTGGGAAACTGCTTAGTGGCGAGATGCGGTGAAGTTGCATTTGCCACCTTGGTCGTGACCTGGAAGGGCATCGCAACGTGGTGGAATGGCGTTGGTGCACTAAAATATGAAAATCCTAAAATTGAGCCTTGGCGTGATGAATCAATATCATGGAGGCTCACTGAAAAATGACAATTGCCATTTTGGCTGGCTCCGCGATGCGCTAAAGTGCCAGGTGGCACACTATCTCACTAAAATAGCTCTAACTCTTCACCCGAGTGTCCGATTTGGGCAAATTTAGTATCAATGGAAATCTTATTCAAGGCTCTACAGGGAAAAAAGTATAAATTAGAGAAATACGACATGGTGTAAATATCAATCACTTTGGAAGTCATCTATATTCACTCAAAAGGCAGATTTAGGCTTAAGGAACGATCGGGGTATTACAGTATCTAAGTTTATTCCTAGATGTCAAGCAATCCATTTGTATCCCTAATATATAAGTATTTCCCAAACATGATTAACTAATGCAATTCTACCTAGAGCAATAGCAACTCAGGCAACTCCCTTAACTTAAGCAATTAAGAACAATTCTACCTTAATACGAGTCTCTAGGAAATTTCAATTACCTTAAGTAATTTAAGGTATTTCTATTCTAATTAAATACCAAGAACCCCAATTCACCTAATCCATGACTAATTATCCTAACTATTCTTATTCATACTTTCAACACCCAAATCTCACTCCACATCAAGCATAATATCATAATTATACTATGAGATAACTCAATCTATGAAGTAGATAAATCTAGCCTACCTGGCACCGAAGAAGCCCAAAGAATCTACTAAATCACTAATTTCCCCTTCCAAGAATATTCCTCAAGGTGCCATGCTATCAAAATCACAATCTACTCATAAAAGTAATAACAATTATACATGTATTGCACTATAAGGCTTTTGGTCTAAAACTACGTAAAAATACCACGTGGGGTTCATTGACGAAATTGCACTTTTGAAACTAACTCAACATCCTAGTATGCTCGAGGAACATTTACCATCAAAATAGGTAAATTTTGAGTATCTATATTGGTGATAAAATCAAGTAAACAAGATTTTAAGGATTTTAGATAAAAATGGGAAAATCAACCATGAAAATATGGAAATCTTACCGCAAATTTGAAGGAGAATCGCGTAATTAATCCTTTGCTAAGCCCCAAAATCACCCACAATTTCTATCCCCAAGCTTTACCTCTTTTTTGGGTTTCAAATATCTTGGATATGGGTAATAATGGTGAAAATAAGGCTAAAGGGGGTATTTATACCCTTCCCAGGTACACGATGCAATACCCCGTAAACTTCTAAGCTAGAAATCGAACCTTCACTCCTATAAGTGTAAACTATAGTCCCATAATTCATACTTGAATACATGTTTCACGATTATTAAAATAGTGTTAAGAAAGATTATGAAGTGGGAAAGATGTTCATAAGTGTCACTTAGAGACAATTGAGCTAAAAGCCTTTAATTCGGCCAATTTTTTGTATTTGATTTCACAAGGTTCATCTTTAAATGAGTATAACTTTACGTGTATTTGGAATTTGTCAGATTAAGACTCACCAAATAGTATATAATCAAATTATCTTTCCAACGATACCAATTTTGCCTTAATCTGATATCCAAGCAAAAAGCTATGCCCATTTTTGTGAGAGGCAGTAAGGGTGTGCGATTGGTTAGGCGCCCCCCAATCAAACTTCGGAGATTGACAATGTGTCACCCACCTTGACTTGTTTGATTGACTGGGAACCTCCTAAGTCATTGCCAAGTGCCAAAAACACTCTTTTTTGACCTAGATCAAGGGTGTTGAAGTCATTTCACACCCCTAAACCATCCCTAATCACTTTAAAAAGTTTTTATGAGATATTAAACACATAAAATACTCTCTCTTAACCCTAATAAATCATTAAACATATCAAAATCCCTCCTCTATTCCTAAGGAAAAATCCAAATGTCATCTCTCAAGAATCAAGAAGTTAATTTCCAAATTCAAAGTTCTCTCCAAGGATTCTTTCGATCAAGGTATGTGGGGTTATGAACAAGAATAATCCTTTCATACTTATGCCCAAAATAGTTTTTAAGGTTAAATTTACATGATTTTTAATTTTGGACTCATACCTAATTATCATTATTTGAAGATTATGATGTTATAAGTGGTTTAAATGTTGAATTGCATGTCTATTTTCACATCTTTATGCGTGTGATATGATTTTACAGATTTTCCAATTGAGTTTTAAGCATGATATTGTGATTCTTGATTTCATTATTTTGATATTGTTGAATTTTTTTCAAGAAGTATATTGAGCATGACATTTTTCTATGAATTTGCATGAGTTTAAAGCGTGGGTTTTAAGCCCTAAGTCTAAGTATTGACATTTCAAGAATATTATGATTTTAAGCGCCTTTTATAAGTTGTTTACCAAGATTTAAGAAAGAAATTAATCTTTTGATCCTAAGATAAGATAAGTAATCCACATTGTTCATATAGTTTGTGATTTAAAGAAAGAGAAGCATAATCGGTTTTCATTATAAACCTTTGTGCTATTTTAAGGTGGATTTCCTAAAGTTCTGAGCTTTAAGTATGGGAGTAGTATTTAGAACTGAGTTTGGTATGATTCCAAGGTCTTATGTCCCAGAAGTATGAGTCACCGTACTTTTAAGTGCCCATAGTGGGCTAAGTTAGCGATCACTTAAGATAAGGTTCTATTCCGATGGCAAGGATAGAACATCTCTCCCTAACGTGCGTAAGACGTTGGACTCCATAATAGCTCACATAGTTTATGTCAGTTAGAAGAATCTCCCTAAGGCAAAATAAAAGAAAAACTTTTAGAACGAAGTGTTATGGCTCACAAAGTTATTCTTATGCTTCATTACTCATGTTTATGATTTTACAGCTTTGTTTTATTCAAGACCAAGGTGAGTCATTTACACTTAGCATGCTTTGTTTAAGAGTTTATATTTACATTAAATCATTGTTTTACTTATGAATTCACCCCCATATATGTAGTACATTCCAAAAGAACTGATCCACATATACGTCTATGTGCTACACTGTTAAATAATGTAGGTAACGGATTAGTTGCATTCCATATATCATGATCAGACAGTTGTAGATTTCATCCAGGCGGTGATGAGTCCTCCTACTTCAGGGACTTTAATTAGAAGTTATTCATGTACTTTACTTTCGTACTCATATGTATTGATTAGTGGTAGTTGGAGTCTCGTCCCAACTATCTATAGTCAGTATAGTAGAGGCTTCATAGATGTCAGTTAGAATCAGTTATGTACATTTCAGTTCCTCCCTTCAATTTTATCAGAATATAAAATTGTATCAGTATTGTATTTTTCCCAGATTTCATCATTATTATGTTTTCGCACAGTAAACTCAGTTATTTTATACATATTTAAATCAGTTGTTTAACAGTATTCTAGTTCATGGGTTAGCTTGGGATAACTTTTAGTCCTAATCACCTTGTGACGTCCAGGGTGTAGTCTCAAAGCATTACACATGAGTATTGTATTCGCGACCCATCATTTGTATATGCGGTTCCTGTCTTCAAAGATATAAGTCGCTTATGTGACATATATATTGCAATCACGATACTTACGTGCAGCAAAGGAAAGTCACTTTCAAAACTTCAAATGTCTCTTACGCGACACTTCTTGGCTTTTTCTATATTACGAATGCGATCATTGGCTCGCTATTACGGGCACACCAGCACCAACTGAGACTTGTCAATTTCCAAGTCTCTTCTAATCCCTTAAAATTTATCCACAATCCCATATAGGTAAATAAACTATGCTACCCTATAAAATTCGACGTTATGGACTCAATGGTGCAGTTAAAATTTCCATCCAAGATTGTTTCAATAAAAAGAGGGTCCGACACCTAATTTTCATTTTTCTTAACTTTTGACCAATGGCTTTAAATGAGCTCGGGTGCCTCGACACCCAAACCAAGAGTCCACCTAGCCTAAGATCGATATTCTGGAACTATTGGAATAGTTAAAATTGGCATACGAGATCTTTGATAGAAGTTTTTTCCCAATATCCAATTTGAACCAAAACAAAGACTTTAAATAAGGAATTGGCTCTAAAAATAAATGAACTACTTAGTAACCAAACTATCAGTCCTAGCAAGTCATAAATGACTTACGGTAGCTATAGAAAAGCTCTAATGACAAAAATAAGTGGAAATATAGAAAATGACTTGAAGGGTCATTACAACATATCTATATTACCAGCAAGTTAAGGTTGAGCAACCAAAGAACTATGGTTCGGATCAAAGTGTAGCTCTTTCCATTTGGAAGTGGAAAATTATTAATATGGACTGCACAACAGATTACCTTACTCTTTAATTAAGCATGGTTTTATTTGGGTAATTATTGAATGACTCTCAAAGTTCATTCACTTTTGTCCGTCAAGAAAATAGTTTTAGAAGAGGATTATGCTAAGCTATAAATAAAAAAAATTACACATTGTATAAGACCTCTAGATCCATTAATTCAGATAGAGACACTCAAGTCATCTCTCACTTTTGGAAGTCAATTCAAATGGTTTAGGTATGAAAGTGAATCTTAGTACAACATGTTATCCATAGATGATGGAGTGGAGTGACCATTTAGACACTGTAATACCCTTAGACTCTAACCAATAGTACAATCATAACTCAAGATCATGAGAAGTAAATTATAGTTCTTTGATTGTTTTCTGATCAAGGGTGATTTTTATTAAGGCCTCAAAGATGTCCTACCGATTAGGTGAATCAAAACATTTCTTATCGATTGAATTTTTGGGAAGGATATTCCCACATTCAACTTCAAATAAGAATATCTCTCGTTATACTACAAATTATTGACCTCATGATTTACCAAAAGATATATAACTGAATTATCTTTCCAAAGATACCAATTTCACCCAAATTCGGTATCGGAGCCAAGAGTTATGCTCGTTTTACTCTAGCATGTCAAGCTGGAAAACCCAGTGACGATATTTGTGAAAAGTAATCACAAGTGTGATGACTTATCACCAATGTCATCAACCTTAGGTAGATTTCCACCCCCAGTTATGACATTTGTGACAAGTCGTCACAAGTGTGACGACTTATCACCAATGTTGTCAACCTTAAGCAGAAAGTCACAAAATCCGATGTTTTGTGATGACATTTTGTGACGACTTGTCACAAGTTTGACGGCTTGTCACGAATGTCGTCGGTAATTTTTTTTAGCAATTAAGGGACGTTTTTACAAGGGTATTTTGGTCTTTTCACATCTTTTGGAGGCCTATATAAAATTGAGAATCCCCATCCAAACCCAAATTTTTTCATTCTCTCATCCAATTTTCTTAAGAATATATATTAGGGTTTCAATCAAGAAAATTTAATCATTCAAAAATCATCCATAAATCTTCAAAATTTCTTCAAGAATCAAGTTTCTCATAGTGTGGGCTTTGAGAATCATTTATTACAAGTGCGGATAGAGTCTCAAGCACTAGAATTCATCCAATTTCAAAGATTAAGGTATGTGGGGTTTTGAACAAAAGAAATTCTTTCATTCTTGTTCCCAAAGCTTTGATTTCTATCATCGATTTATATGATTTTTCAAGTGAGTTTATACCCAAATTACTTCATCATGAGATTATAAGAATATAAATTGTTCAAGCTTTGTTATACATTATTATTTTGATATTCCCAAGTTATGACTTGATATTTAATATTGTGAATTTCATATTTCTACCATGATTTGATAGTTCAAGTGCTATCAAGACATATGTCAAGCTTTAAGCTTCCTTAAGACAAACTGGATTATTGAGAATATTGATTCATGAGATTGAGTTGTTACAATGAGTCTTGATATTTCCTCAAAGTTATTGATGTTGTCATAATTTAATGAATTAATACATTTTGATATTGAGAAAGATTGATTTGATTTGAGTTGAGTTAGGAATCCACAAATTGATTATGATTTGATAAATGAGAAAGAGATTTGATTTGGTCTTCATGATAGACCCTTGTGATGTTTGTGGTGGATTTTTTAATGCGTTCTGAGCTTGTGTCTGGGAGTAGTATTTAGCACCAAGTAGGAAATAAGGTATTTCCCCAAAACTATGTGCCACCGTAGGATTGATATTGATAATTGTCGGCCGGAGTCCGAGTATGAGATTGTGATCACTAAATTTAGGTTGTACTCCCTAGCAAGAGTATGACACTCTCCCCAATGTGGGGTTCTCTCCTTAGGAGGGAAAAACGTTAGACTCTATGTAGCTTACATAGTTTATGTCGATTAATAGAACCTCCCATGTCTATAAGAGTTGAGTTTCGTGAATTACCGAGTCACTCCGAGTCTTGAGTTGAAGAGTTGAGTTGTTTATGATGATTTATGAGGTTTTTATCATATGATTCATTTACTATGAGATCATGAAAAGTATGTTTCAATATAAATCAAGCCAAGTGAGCCATCATTGTAGATATGCATATTTTCATTAAATTGATAATGATATTTACATTGTTGCATGCACCCCCAGATACTCAGTACATTCCAAAGTGCTGACCCACATGTTTTCCTATGGTCTATATTTTCTCATAATGTAGGTTCAGGTACTCAGCCACAACTGCGTTAGCGATATTCGAGTGCCTCAACTGCATTCCCTCAGTGGTGAGTCCTCATGGTTCGAGAATCGTGTCTATATTTTTTGTTATATCATTCTGTTGTTATGGCTTTTAGTATTGTTTAAGTCACTTGGGGATTTGTCCCAATGGCTCCTTGATTTTGATGTATATAGGCTTTGTCAGACTAGAGGGTTGGTATGTATAGACATTCAATATATTTTGTTTGTACAGTCTAGTATTCTCCAGTATTTCTCTTGAACCCGATGTGATATATCTCTTTGTTGTGCATGACAATTGTCGAATTGAATTCCTTATAGTAGTGTCTAGCTTCGACGGTTAGATTGGGCTATGTGTAGCCCTAAGCACCGTGTGGCATCTCGAGATGAAATTTCTGGGCATTACAAAGCTTCGTACCAGATCCTAAGGTTTCAGGAGTCATAGGTAGTCTGACAAGCTGCGTTACATAGAGTCTTGATCATTGGTGTATAACATGCCATATCTATGAGCAAGAGGCTATGGAACATTTTAGGAAAGTCGTCTCTTTCTTTCTATTGTTTATCGTGCCTCCAACTGTCTCTTTATCGGCGCTTAACTCGTGTTTTCTTATAACAGAAAATTCCTTCTCGTCAAGCTCGTAGAAACAATGAGCAACCTCAACCCATTGATTCCTTGAACGAGCATGTGGCTCATGCAGAATTCTGGGGAGCTTTTTAGGTGCTAGCCCAGGCAGTTACCGCCAATGCTCAAGCTAACACCCAGGCTATTATTTTGCCTCCGCAAGAGAATAATTCTGCTACAGCTCAAGTTCGTGACTTTATGCGGATGAATCCGCCTGAGTTCTATGGGTCGAAGGCAGGTGAAGACCAATGACATACTTGGATAAAGTGAGAAAGATCACCCAGATTATGCATATGACTAAGGAAGAGAGTGTTGAATTGGTTGCCTATCGAATGAAAAATATTGCATATGATTGGGTGGAGATATGAAGGATGAGTAGAGGGGAGGATACCGCTCCCATGACTTGGCAGTTATTCCAGGATGCATTCTTGGATAGATTCTTTCCTTTTAATAGAGATATAGACCTTTCTCTGTTAATGACACATTCCCAATAGATAAGGTGAAAGAGAGAGAGAGAGTAAGAGGGAATAAAAGAGCTAGATTAGAGTAGGAGGAATTCAGTCAGTCCAGATTCCATAGAGGGAACTGCCCTCAATTTTATGGATGTCCGTTTATGCCCACGCCTTTCTCAGTTAATGCTCCCGCACCTAGAATCAGGAAGGAGCAGGGGAACAGTCCTATCCCATCTAAGTCTCAGGAAAGTATAGGTAACCAACCTCATCCTCCTTCATGTGCTAGGTGTGGTAGAGATTATTTTGGAAAGTGTTTTGTTAATTAAAGGAGTTGCTTTGGTTTTGGAAAGTTTGGCCACCGACTTAGAGATTATCCGTATACTAGATAGGGGAGTCGAGATGCTCGTCCCCAGAGTCAGGCTACCAGTGCCCCCGCTCCCATAGTCCAGCTAGTTTCTCCTTAGGGCGCCTCTTCTAGTACTGCTGATGGTTCGCGCTAGAATCGCTTCTATGTTATACCACCTCGCCAGGAGAAGGAGAACTCTCTAGATGTTTTCATTGGTATGCTCCGTGTCTTTCATTTTGATGTATATGTATTGATGGATCCCAGTTTGAGTTTCTCTTATGTGATACCTCTGGTTGCTATAAATTTTGAGATGGACCCTGAACGAATTCCTGAGCCTAGTCTAGTTTCTACCCCAGTAGAAGAATTTATTATTGCTAAGCGATTGTATAAGAAGTGTCCTATCGCTGTCCTTCATTGGGTCATATGTGCTGATTTGATTGAGCTAAATATGGTTGATTTTGATGTTATTCTAGGTATGGATTGGCTTCACTCGTGCTATGCATCTATAGATTGGCGTACCCGAGTGGTCAAGTTTTAGTTTCCTAATGAGCCCATTTTTGAGTGGTCTGGGAGTTTTGTAACTCCAAAGAGCCATTTCATATCCTACCTCAAAGCTAGGAAGTTGATTTCCAAGGGTTGCATCTATCACGGAGTTCGAGTTAAAGACCTCAAGTCTGAGACACTGACTATTCAGTCAGTTACCATTGTTAATGATTTTCTTGATGTTTTCTCGGAAGATCTCTCAGGGGTCCCACCTAATAGAGAAATAGAATTTGGGATTGATCTTCTTCTCGGCACTCAGACTATTTGTATTCCTCCGTACCGTATGGCTCCCGCAGAACTTAAAGAGTTGACAGAGCAACTCAAAGATCTCTTAGACAAAGTCTTTATTAGACCCAGTGTTTCCCCATGGGGTACACCTGTTCTATTCGTGCGTAAGAAAGATGGTACATTGCATATGTGCATTGACTACCGTCAACTCAACAAAGTAACTATCAAGAACAAGTACCCTCTTCCTAGAATCGATGATTTATCTGATCAGCTACAGGGTGCAAGTTATTTCTCAAAGATAGACCTTAGATCTGACTATCATCAGCTTAAAGTGAGAGAGTGTGATATTCCAAAGACAGCTTCTGAACCTGTTATGGTCAATTTAAGTTTCTTGTCATGTCTTTTGGGTTAACCAATGCTCCAAGAGACTTCATGGACCTCATGAATCGAGTGTTCAAGAAATATCTTGATATGTTTGTCATTGTATTCATAGATGATATTCTTGTGTACTCCCAAAGAGAGGATAATCATGTTGACCATGTTAGAATTGTCTTGTAAACTCTTAGAGATCATCAATTATTAGTTAAATTTAGCAAGAGTGAATTTTGTCTATGGTCAGTTGCTTTTCTGGGTCATATTTTTTCCGCCAAAGGCATTAGAGTCAATCCCCAAAAGACAGAAGCTGTAAAGAATTGGCCTAGAGCTACCTCCCCATCTGACATTAGGAGTTTCTTGGGTCTAGCTAGTTGTTACCATCGTTTTGTTGAGGGATTCTCTTCCCTTGAGTCTCCCATGACCCAGTTGACCCAAAATAAAGTAAAGTTTCTATTGTCGGAACCTTATGAGAAGAGTTTTCAGGAGTTAAAAACTCGACTCACTTTTTCCCTAGTGTTAGCTTTACTCATTAGTACTGATAGTTTTGTGGTGTATTGTGATGCTTCTAGAGTTGGTTTGGGTTGTGTGTTTATGTAGAGGGGTAAATTTATAACTTATGCCTCTACACAGTTGAAGCCTCATGAGAAGAATTACCCAACCCATGATCTTGAATTAGCAGCTGTAGGTTTTTCTTTGAAAATCTAGAGACATTATTTGTATGGTGTTCATGTTGATGTGTTTACTGATCACAAAACCCTGCAGCATGTATTTACTCAGAGGGAGTTGAATCTTAGACAAAGAAGATGGTTAGAGTTGAGAAAAAAACTATGATATGAGTGTGTTGTATCACCCGGGCAAGGCCAATATTGTGGCAGATGCTCTTGGCAGTTTGTCTATGGGTAGTTTAGCTCATGTAGAGAATGATAAGTAAAAATTGGCTTGTGATGTGCATCGTTTGGCTAGGTTGGGTGTTATATTAATTGATTCCGCTGAAGGGAGTACATTAGTTCAGAGTAGTTCTGAGTCCTCTTTGGTCTCGGAGGT
The DNA here is from genome assembly GCA_030864225.1 of Capsicum baccatum var. pendulum. NCBI lineage: Eukaryota > Viridiplantae > Streptophyta > Magnoliopsida > Solanales > Solanaceae > Capsicum > Capsicum baccatum. The sequence goes on from CM061557.1 coordinate 126,324,069, forward strand.
AAAGGAGAAGCAAGACAGGGATCCTAGTTTAGTTAGACTGAAGGAGTCAGTTAAGGACCAAAAGGTAGAGGTTTTCTCCCAAGGGGAAGATGGTATGTTGAGATTGCAGGGTAGATTATGTGTTCCCAATGTTGATGATCTAAGGCTGAGAATTATGGCTGAAGCGCATGGAGCGCGATATTCTATTCATCCCAGTGCTACCAAGATTTACCACAATTTGCGGGAAATCTATTGGTGGAACAGTATGAAGAAAGACATAGCAGGATTTGTGGCAAAGTGTTCGACTTGTAAACATGTTAAGGTAGAGCACCAAAGGCCTGGTGGTGTAATGCAAGATTTTCGCATTCCTACTTGGAAGTGAGAAGAAGTGAATATGGATGTCATAATTTATTTACCTCCTTCTCGTCTCTATCATGATTCAATTTGGGTTGTTGTAGACCGGTTGACTAAATCAGCTCATTTTTTGCCAGTGAATTCGTCTTATACAGCTGAGGATTATGCTAGATTGTATATTCGAGAATTCGTTAGACTTCATGGAGTTCCTTTAGCTATTATCTCTAATAGGGGTACTCAGTTTACTTCCCAATTTTGGAGGGCTTTTCAAAAGGGTCTCGGTACCCAAGTTAGTCTAAGTTCTGCTTTCCATCCGCAAATAGATGGTCACGCTAAGTAGACCATTCAGACTTTAGAAGATATTTTGAGGTCATGTACGCTTGATTTTAAAGGTAGTTGGGATGAGCACTTGCCATTAATCGAATTTGCGTATAACAATAGTTTCCATGATGGTATATAGATGGCCCCATTAGAAGCTTTCTATAGGAGAAGATGTAGATAACCTATAGGTTGGTTTGAAGTAGGAGAAGAAGTTGTGATTGGGCCTGATGTTGTGTTAGAGGCTATGGAAAAAGTTAAGTTGATTCGAGAAAGACTGAAGACCGCTCAAAGTCGCCAGAAGTCGTACACGGATGTGAGAAGAAAAGATCTTTAGTTTAATGTTAAGAAATTAGTGTACTTGAAGGTTTCACCCATGAAAGGGATAAAAAGATTTGGAAAGAAGGGAAAGCTTAGTCCCTGTTATGTTGGTCTGTATAGGATTTTGAGTCGTGTTGAGAAAGTAGCATATGAGGTGGAGTTACCCGCGGAATTGTCTAGCGTTAATCCGGTATTTCATGTTTCTATGCTTAAGAAGTGTATTGCTGATTTTGATCCTTCTGAAAGCTTGGATATTTAGGATAGCCTTTCATTTGAGGAGATTCCGGTTAAGATTTTGGATTTTAAAATCCGTAGGCTACGGAACAAAAAAGTTCCTTTGGTTAAAGTGCTTTGGCAAAATCAATCTGTTGAGAGTGCTATATGGGAAGCCGAAACAGATATGTGAGTCAAGTACCCTCACCTTTTTTCTGTGAGTTCGGAGCGAGCAGAAGGTACCATTATTTCTTAATTCCGCCCCTTTCTTATAAAAGATTGAGTTGTGTGTCCACTTCCATCATGAATTCATGCATTTTGTATGGTATCCGAAGGTATAGAGTGAAGTAAGCCCTTTGAGTGAGTCGTTCCAGGTATCAATCCTCATTTTCTCTTATTCTTGGCCTATTTGGCAATATTCGAGGACGAATGTTTCCAAGGGGGAGATATTGTAATACCCTGAGACTCTAACCAATAGTGAAACCATGACTCAAGATCATGAGAAGTAAATTATAGTTCTTTGGTTGCTTTCTGATCAAGGGTGATATATATTAAGGCCTCAAATATGTCCTATCAATTAAGTGAATCAAAACATTCCTTACCGATTGAATTCTTGGGAAGGATATTGCCAAATTCAACTTCAACTGAGCTATCTCTCATTATACTACGAATTATACAGTTCATGACATACCAAAAGATAGATAATTAAATTACCTTTCTAACGATACCAGTGTCACCTAAATTGGTATCAGATCCAAGAGTAATGCCCATTTTACTCCAGCATGTCAGGCTAGAAAACCCAGTGATGACATTTGTGACAAGTCATCACAAGTGTGATGACTTATCACCAATGTCGTCCGCCTTAGGCAGATTTCCATCCCCAGTAACAACATTTGTGACAAGTCATCACAAGTGTGACGACTTATCACCAATGTCGTAAACCTTAAGCAGAAATTCACAAAATTCAACATTTTGTGACGATATTTTGTGACGACTTGTCACAAGTTTGTCGGCTTGTCACGAATGTCGTCAGCTATTTTTTTCAGCAATTAAGGGATGCTTTTGCAAGGGTATTTTGGTATTTTCCCCATCTTTTGGAGGCCTATATAAATATGAGAATCCCCATCCAAACCCTAGTTTCTTCATTCTCTTATCCAATTTTCTTAAGAATATATATAAGGGTTTCAATCAAGAAAATTGAATCTTCCAAAAATCATCCATAAATCTTCAAGATTTCTTCAAGAATTAAGTTCCTCATAGTGTGGTCTTCGAGAAACATTTATTACAAATGAGGATAGAGTATCAAGCACTAGAATTCATCCAATTTCAAAGATTAAGGTATGTGGGATTTTGAACAAGAACAATTTTTTTGTTCTTGTGCCCAAATCTTTGAGTTCTATCATGAATTTATATGATTTTGCAAGTGGTTTATACCCAAATTACTTCATCATGAGATTATGAGAATATAAATTGATCAAGTTTTGTTATACATGATTATTTTGCTATTCCCAAGTTATGACTTGATATTTAATATTGTGAATTTCATATTTCTACCATGAGTTGATATCTTAAGTGCTTTCAAGACATATGTTAAGCTTTAAACTTCCTTATGACAAACTGGATTACTGAGTATATTGATTCATGAGCTTGAGTTTTTATAATGAGTCTTGATATTTCCTCAAAGTGATTGATGTTTTCAAAATTTAATGAATTGATACATTTTGATATTGAGAAAGATTGATTTGATTTGAGTCGAGTTAGGAATCCTCAAATTCATTATGATTTGATAAATGAGAAAGAAATTTGATTTGGTCTTCATGATAGACCCTTGTGATGTTTATGGTGGATTTTCTAACGCGTTCTGAGCTTGTGTCTGGGAGTAGTATTTAGACCCGAGCAGGCAATGTGGTATTTCCCCAAAACTACGTTCCATCGTAGGATTGATATTGATAATTGTAGGCCAGAGGCCGAGTATGAGATTATGATCACTAAATTTAGGTTGTACTCCCTGGCAAGAGTACGAAGCTCCCGCCAAAGTGGAGTTCTCTCCTTAGGAGGGCCAAACATTGGACTCCATCTATCTCGCATGGTTTATATCAATTATAAGAACCTCCCATGTCCATAAGAGTTGAGTTTGTTGAATTAGAGATAACTCCGAGTCTTGAGTTAAAGAGTTGAGTTGTTTATGATGATTTATGAGGTTTTTATCATATAATTTATTTACTATGAGATCATGAAAAGTATGTTTCAACCTAACTCAAGCCAAGTGAGCCATCATTGTACATATGCATATTTTCATGAAATTGATGATGATATTTACATTATTGAATGCACCCCCACATACTCAGTACATTCCAAAGTGTTGAACCACATATTTTCCTATGGGCTACATTTTTCGTAATGTAGGTTTAGGTACTCAGCCACAGCCGCGTTAGCGATATTCGAGTGCCTCAACTATGTTCCTTCAGTGGTGAGTCCTCATGGTTCGAGGACCATGTCTATATTTTTGGTGATATCGTTCTATTATGGCTTTCAGTACTGTTTGAGTCAGTTGGGAGTTTGTCCCAATGGATCCTTGATTTTGATTTATAGAGGCTTTTTCAGACTATAGGGTTGGTATGTATAGACATTCAATGTTATTTAGTTGTATAGTCTAGTATTCTTCAGTATTTCTCATGAAACCGATATGGTATAACTCTTTATTGTGCATGAATATTGTCGAATTGAATTCCTTGAGGTAGTGTATGGCTCCGAGGGTTAGCTTGGGGCTAAGTGTAGCCCTAAGCACCATGTGGCATCTCAGGATGACATTTCAGGGCATTACAGACACTTGAAGACATATTGAGAGCTTATGTCCTAGACTTTTGGGTATAAATAGGATGATCACCTACCTCTTATTGAATTTTCCTATAATAATCGATACCACCCCAATATTTAAACGACACTATTTGACCACTTGTATGGGTGCAGGTATAGATCACTAATTGGGTGGTTTGAAGTTGGTGATTTGAATTGTTAGAGCCAGACATAGTACCCTAAGCCATGGAAAAAGTTAATCTCATTGAGGACTGGTTAAAGACTGCAGATCTACCAAAAGTCATATCTAAATGTGCAACGAAGAGACTTAGAGTTTGGTGTTGGATATTGAATGTTCATAAAGGTTTCACTTATGAATAGTATTATGAAGTTTGCAAAAAAGGGAAACTTAGTATCCCATACATTGGTCCGTATCAGATGTTGAATAGAATTAGGAAAGTACCTTACGAGTTGGATTTGCTGATAGATTTGGTCTCCTTTAATCCGACATTTCATGGTTCCATGCTAAAGAAGTGTAAGGAAGACACTTACTTATTGTCCCTGCCTAAAGTTTTAGTATGAAAGATTGTCTAACTTATTAGAAAATCAATGTTCTTCCCTATGAATATGTTCTTGTGATTTTAGTTTATTTTATGAATGAGTTAAGGTTTTAGTTGGAATCCTCAAGTTTCAGTTTCCATTAACTCTTGATGAAAGTTCCTTGAATCCTATACAACTGTATTTGCATTTCAAAATTTTCCCTAATTATTTCATGTTTAGGAATCTGTCTCACGAATTTTTCACAAGTTTACCTTATGAATTTTAGTATTACTTTGTCAAAAAAAAATGTTTTTATCTTAAAACATAGAGTCATGAATTTCATATCATTTAGAGCACATGACTCACCAACATGATTTTTATATGATTTATAGCGCAAGGATTACTAGTATAAACCTCTTATGATTTTGAGCATAATGTTCCTCAGCATGATAAAAGAAATTAGTTCTCAACTTATTTTGAAATATAACAGTTTAAGCATATTGTATATTTTGAGAGGGCTATTTTTAACCAAGAAGAGATAGTGTTCAGATAGGAAAATATGTAAAGCTACGTATGCTAGCATAGGATAGGTTCGCATCATACATTGGAATGACTCATTTTTAAACCATTGGTAATGGCTCAGTATAGATCCACAACTGTGTTACAGCCTATGCCCTAGCAAGGAATAGCCTAGCTTTCGAATAAAGCAATGATTGGTCATCGTGAGCTTACATAGTGTATGGCAGTTTTAAGAAACTCCCCAATTGAAAACTTTTTTTCAAGAATGATGATTTTTGAACAAGGCATCAAGTTAAGAAAAGTCTTTATAATGTATTACTTTCATTCCCTTATGATTCAAATATTTAGTTTCCTTATGATTCAGTTGATCAGTTACATCATGATTTTAATAACCAGAATGTGTTATATTTCATGATTCAGTTATTTCATAATCTTGATATATATATCCAAATCATGTCTCACATGTTTAGCTATATTAGAAAGCATTTATTGTTTCATTCAGCTATTTTACATACAATACATCTCATGTACTTACATAATTTGATGTTATATATTTTTGTGATGCATACTCATGACACGGCCCGAAACTGGGCGATGTTGTATGGGCACCTCAAGCCCACATGAACCGGAGGTCTCTTGATAACCCATCACAATCATGACATCAATCACATGGGTTGGGAGAATCCCGACCATATAAAGAGATAGCGGAAAACATGCTACAAGTCATAACTTAAACATGCCTAACCATTTCATAAATATCAACACACTAGCCAATATACCCAAGTCCACAATCATCCACAATACCTCTATACAAACTGAAGTTTAGAAATGTATATGTTGGTACAAGACCCCGACAATAGCCAAACCAAGTCAAATTACTAAGTCAAAAGATAAGAGACCAAGGAGGAATGTCTTTCGAAAAAAGGAAGCTCACCACTCCAAAGTCAATGCATGAATAACTTCGATCACCTAATCATTGCATAAGAAGAGAAAAAGATTCTCCGGCACCTATGTCGAGTGGGAACATAGCATCTGGAGATGGTTAGCGGTAGGAACGCTAGCATATAACTCAAGGATAAGGATAAATTAGCATCATCATTCAACAATGAGGCAATTTATATAATAATCAACCACATTCATAACATTATCCATACATATAGACATATCACATACCAACCAAGGGGACAAGTCTTATCAACACTTCGAAAGCACTCATTTATCATGCATGCAATGGAGGACTCCATCCTTCCACATAGAATCTAGCTTTTCTTATTAGGCATAGGACTTTAACCATATTCGTATATCATCAAGTAAGGGATTATAAGCACATACACATCCATTTAAGTGAGGAACTCTAACCACTCATACGCATTTTTTCAAGCAAGAGACTCTAACCACATGCTCCCATATTAGGAAATTGACTCTAACCTCATGCCACATCAGATAGGGGACCCAAACCCCGCACCAATTCATTTTGTGAGGCACTTCGACCTCATGATATTTCATTATGCAAGGGACATTAAATACAAGTGATTCTATTAGGCAAGGGACTTTAAACTCAAGCCATCATGACTATCATTAGTCGACATTGAGACTCTAACCCTTTGTTCATGCATCCACATACATTTAATTCCACACATAAGGACTTTAACCCATTTAGCCAATTTAACACCATACATTACCACAGGGACTTCATGGGAGCCTCTATTACTAAACTATTTTAATAGGAGAAGGCCTTGATTCAACTCATCATACAATTCAAAATATGATCCTTAAGACGCTTACAAGCCATTCACACTTCACTAGCAATTCTATACCACAATTTAGTTCAACACACAATTCAAGTTCATTGTCATGTTAGGGACTTTAACCCCCTTCTTATTCGTCAAACCATAAACTACACAATATGCAGCTCACTTTACCTTCACAATATCATTTATCAAACATTCATAAATTTTGGGCCATTGCCCTAGTTCACAACATCATCATCATGTAACTACACATTTTACTTAGACATGTTCACAAATACCTTATGTATATGCCTTTAACAAGGCCAATTTCATGGTAGAAACTATCAAGACAAGGGTTACTTAATACCCACATGTTAGATGACATACAACAAGCATTCAGATGGGTAAACTACCATCAATAACATGTATAAACATAAGTCTAAGCAAGAATCATTATTATTCATCATTAGGCAACAAAACCCTTTTTATTTGATTTCAAAACCACTATATACACTTACTAATACAAGTGTGAAATACATGGGTTTAGAGTTATCTAGAAAGGTAAATAGGTGCATGCCTTAAACAAGATGAATCGCCAAGAAAATTGACTCCTCTTGAAGACCACACTTGAAACCCTAGCCTCCAATTCTTCAAAGATGAGCTTGAGAGAGTATTTAGGGTGTTTGATCCATCAAAATGGATATTTAGGAGGCTACAGACACTTAAATAGTTAAAGAGATTAGGGTTCTAGACATGGGAAATGACCACAAGGCCCTTAGTTAAAAGCTGAAATTTAAACCTATCCAGGGGTACGACTCACCATACGATTAACTTTAGTAGTCGTACCCTAGGGTACGAGTGGTACCCAGACTTCTACCCTAGGCTTCTCCTAGGTCACACACACTGTTAAGGGTACGACCATGCACCTTTGAGTCATATCCAAAGGGTACGACTCACCCCTAACTCGTACACAACAACCATACTTAAAATAGTTCACTTCCAAACTCATGACTCCCATATACGACTCACCTAGGTACGACTCATACCCTTAAGTATGACTCGTACCCTTAGGTATGACTCATACCCTTAGGTATAATTAAGGGGAGTGTAACTCATACCTAGGATAGTGAGTGGCCCTTACCATACTACCTAGGATACGAGAGGGGGGAGGAGAAGGATACAACTTGTATCTAAGGGGTACGACTCAAGCCCCTAGTCGTACCCACCCAGTAACACCTAAAGATGAAGTTTTTCAGTGGTTCTAAGTCTAGTGTTTCAATTCTCCCCCACTTGGATTATTCGTCCTCGAATGAGGGGTAAGGCAAGCAATAAACACAAGCCAACACATTATCATACATTAAAATGAACTTCAAACAAGTTAGAACAAGAATACAACAAGGGTATAACACACATCATGCTTATTATCAATTAATCATTCACGCCATCGTCTTTGGGACTCAAACCCATTATTTATCAAGACACTTGTTCATTTCAAAGCTTAGGGACTTAAACCCTTGCTTATCAACACTTACTCATTTTGCAACTTAGGGACTAAAATCCATTAACTCATCAAGGATACTTACTCAATTTAAGGATTTGGGACTCGAATCCATCATCTACAAAAGACATGAATCAACTCAAGATACTAAGGACTTAAACCCATCATAACAAAACACACATAAATTCAAAACATTAGGAACTTAAAACCATGGTTAAAACGACACAAATCACACAAGACATTGGGGACTTTAACTTATTGTCTATCAAAGATATAAATCAAAGCAAGGAGATCAACACATACCTCTATCCCAAGTTTCTAGAATAGGAAAAAAATATGGATACTTGGACTTTATGTCCTCTTCGGCTACCCACGTAGCTTCCTCGGACTTTTGGTTCCTCTATAGAACCTTCACCAAGGCCACTTCTTTCATTCACAACCGGTGAACTTGCCAATCCAAGATCCTCATCCGGATCTCCTAACAGAAAAAAAAAGTCTAAAATATCAACACCCCCTCAAGAGAATAACCAATGAAGGATCACCCACACATTTTCGCAACACAGATACATGGAAAACCGGGTGAATGGAGTTCATACTAGAAGAAACTCTAACTTATAGGCAACGTTGGCAACCCTCTTCATAATCAAGTAGCGACCGACATACCAAGGACTAAGCTTTCCATTTTTACCAAACTGCATCACTTCCTTCATGGGAGACACTTTCAAGAATACCCGATCGCCAACACTAAACTCTAAGTCCCTACGGCTCATATTCGCATAGAACTTTTGGTGACTTTGAGCGGTTTTTAACCTATCACGAATCACCTTCACCTTCTCTAAGGCTTGGTGAACTAGATCGAGGCCAAGAAACTTACTCTCGAAAACCTTGTACCACTCAATAGAAGATAGACATCTCTTATCATATAATGCCTCAAAAAAGGGACATGCCAGTACTAGAGTGGTAACTATTATTATAGATGAACTCAATTAAAGGCAAGTGGATATTCCAACTACCACTATAATCAATCACACAAGCCCACAATATATCCTCTAATGTTTATATGGTCCTTTCCACTTGCCCATCCATTTGCGGGTGAAATGCGGTACTAAATCACACTCTAATACCCAAACCCTTTTGGAATGAATTCTAAAAGTGGGATAAAAATTGAGGACCATGATACGAAATTATAGAAATCGGCACCGTGCAACTTCACAACCTCTACAAGATACAACTTAGCATAATCTTCTATCGAGAAATTAGTCCTCACGGGCAAAAAGTAAGCTGACTTGGTCATTCGTTCAATAATGACCCAAATAGAATCATATTGATTCTGGGATCTAGAAAGACGGGTAACGAAATCCATATTAATTTTATCCCACTTCCATTTGGTTAGTGGAACCTCTTAATACAAGCCCCCAAGCCTCATGTGCTCAACTTTTACTTAATGACACACCATACACTTAGCCATATAACTAGCCAGATCACGCTTTATATTACCCCACAAATAGAACTCTCTAAGATCATGGTACATCTTCATGGAATCAAGATAAATGGTATATGAGATTTATGAGCCTCGTCCATAACCTTTTCCCTCAATCCATCGATGTTGGGAACACATATCCTACCTTCGTATCTCAAGATACCATCACCACAAATGACAAAGTCCGCAAATTTGTGTTGACTCACATTACTCTTGATCTTCATCAAGTTAGGGTCCAATGCGTGCATTTCCTTTATCTCAACAACAAGATAAGACTGAGATACCTAAAGCACAAATACACTATCATCCTCAAAGTTGGCAAGTTGAACTCCAAGATTAGCCAAATAATGAATGTCTTTCACCAATTCTCGCTTAGCCTCATTTACATGGGCCAAACTCCCCATGGAAAATCTACTAAGAGTATTGGTGACCACATTCCCTTACTGGGATGGTAATGAATACCTATATCATAGTCTTTCAATAACTTGAGCCACCTTCTTTGCCAGAGAATCAACTCTTTTGGGGAAAACACATATTGGAGGCTCTTATGATCAGAAAAGATATCAAAATAAACCTAATATAGATAATGTCACCACATATTTAATGTAAAGGCCACGGCTAACAACTCTAAGTCATAAGTAGGATAGTTCTTCTCATAAACTTTCAATTGTATAGAAGCATAGACCACAACCCTACCATGTTGCATCAACACATAACTAAGACCGACACGAGAAGAATCGCAATAAATAACAAAACAATTACTACCCTCGGGCAAGGTTAAAAATAGAACCGAAGTTAATTTATCTTTCGACTGCTCAAAACTACCCTCATATGCATCGGACCATAAGAAATTAACCTTTTTGGGTCAATTTGGTTAATGGGACAGCTATAGAAAAGAAACTCTCCACAAACCTTTAATAATAACCGGCTAGACCCAAGAAGCTCTGAATTTTGGTTGGAGACGTAGGTCTAGGCCACTTCTTAACCATCGTGACCTTTTGGGGATATACCATGATCTATTCACTATAGATAACATGACCAATAAAAGCTATGGCTTTTAACCAAAACTCATACTTTGAGAACTTGACATACAAACAATGATTCTTCAAAGTTTGCAACACGGCACGGAGGTGATCTACATAATCCGCCTCACTCTTAGAATACAATAAGATATCATCAATGAAGACGATAACAAACATATCTAAGAACGGATGGAAGACCCTATTCATCAAGTCCATAAATGCCACTGGGGCATTTGTCAACCCAAAAGACATGACAAGAAACTAATAGTGACCATACCAGGTTCTAAAAGCAGTCTTAGAGACATCCACATCCCTAACCTTATGCTGATGATAGCCTGATCTAAGATCAATCTTAGATAAAAACTTCACACCCTGAAGTTGATCAAATAAATCATCGATCCTAAAAAAAGAATATTTATTCTCTAAGGTTACTTTGTTCAACTGACGATAATCAATGCACATACAAAGGGAACCATCCTTCTAGCGCACAAACAGAACAGAAGCACCCCACAGAGACACGCTAGGGCGGATAAAACCTTTATCTAAGAGGTCTTTTAATTGCTCCGTAAGCTCTTTTAGCTCCGCTGGAGCCATTCTATAAGGAGGGATAGAAATTAGATGAGTGTTCGGAATATGATCAATCATAAAATCAATTTCCCTATTGGGAAAAACACCGGGAAGATCATTGGAAAACACCTTGGAAAACTTATTAACCACGGGAATGGAGTCTAGAGATGCTCTTCTGAGTTAGAATCATTAACTCATACCAAATGATACAGACACCCCTTTGAAATAAACCTTTGGGCTTTTAGATAAGAAATGAACCTTCCCTTAGGCACTAGGGAACCACCTTCCCATATAATGACCGGATCATTAGGGAATTAGAACATGACCCTACAGGTTCAACAATCTAAGAAATAGCAAGAGTTCAACCAATCCATCCCTAGAATGACTTCAAAATTAACCATATCCAACTCTATACAGTCTACAAAAGTATCCCTACTACCAATCGATATCACACACCCATTATAGACCCTTCTAACAACACAGGGTCTTCAATCGGGGTATAAATAGAAAAAAGAACTGACATATTCTTGGGACCACAATCTAGATACACAGCCACATATGGCGTCACATAAAAAAGAGTAGACCGTAGATCAAGCAAACAATACACATCACGAGAGAAAAATCTCAAAATACCCATGAAAACTTCAGAAAATACCTCAGAATCCTGGTGAGTAGCAAGTGCATACAAGTGGTTTCAGCCAGCACCAATGCCAGAAATAGAAGTAGAAGCAGACATAGCACCCTATAGTGTAAGAGTAGATGGAGTATCAATAAGGTCCCTGTTGGCATAAGAAGCAGATAGAGAGGGGCACTCATATTGCATGTGAAAAATATGAACACAATAAAAATATCTGTTTCTCCCTTTCTCACACTGACCATGATGACTCTAATCACAAAATCTATAAAGAGGGCGAGGTGAAGCTGATTGGGCCCCACTAGCTTGGAATTAGGTACCATGTGCCCGAGACCCACCCCTAAACTAAGTTCGATGATCACCCAAAAACTTCAGTTAAGGATAGTGAACACTAGCCGAGAAGAAAGAACTCTAACTTCCCCACTTTATTCGTGGCCACTTGCCACCATCACCACCACTATGCTGAAAAGGCCTAAATTTTTTTCCTTGCCTCTCACTAAGCTTAACTTACTTATTTTTCTCTTCTTCCACTTGTTACAAATACATAATCAACCAAGAAATATCTATGTTCTCAATCAACAAGGTCGCCTTGCTCTCAAGGACTAACTCACGGGACAATCCCAATACAAACTTACATATTCTAGCCCTTATGCTAGAAACAATCTCCGGAGAATACCTTGACAATTGATGGAATTTCAAGGCATACTCTTGAACGGACATTCTCTCTTACTTCATGTTCACAAACTCTTCCGTTTTTTCCTCCCTCAATTCTTGAGGAAAAAATGGTCTAAGAAGGCCTTAAAGAAGTCCTCCTACATAGCAGGACTAGCATCAACACCTTTAGACAACTCCTATACCTCGTACCATTGGTAAGCTATATCTTTTAATTGGTAGGAAGCAAACTCAACGACCTCAATCTCTGAAGCATGCATAATTCGAAATATCTTCTCTATTTTATCAATGAAGCCTTGAGGATCCTCCTCAACCTTCGTACCAGAGAACATAGGAGGGATAAACCTCATAAATTGGCCAATTCTTATGGCCTTAAAAGAAATTGTAGTTGGAGCACGACGCTCCTATTGAGAGGCTACCAATTGATTCAAGATATAGATAGGGCGACAAAACCCGACATTAGTAGCATCCCTCTGAGGTGACAAAATAGGAGGGTCACTCTCATAGTTGTGGTTGGTGGGGACAGGTGTAACCCCCCTAAGATGCTCGAATGTCGCAGCCCTAGCTCTAGTTCAAGCTCTAAAAGTTGGATGAGCTTCATCCATAGGGCCCTCAGAAGGGTTTGCCTGAGTCTCATATCTCCTTGGAGGCATGATATAAAATATAGCAAACAGAAATCAGAGGAATCAAAGACCTTACAATCTATAGCTTAAGATTGAAACACAAAAAAAGGAAACATTTTCTAAAATGTCTCTTAGCTCCTCTTTTATAAATGTGGTGGGTTTCACGATCATAAAAGAGACTCTACTCGACACGGTATAGTGGACACCCAACTGACCATGAACTTAGGCTCTGATACCAACTTGACAGGACCCGAAATTGGGCCATGTCGTATGGACACCTCAAGCCCACATGAATCAAAAGTCGCTCGATAACCCATCATGATCATCATATCAATCACATAGGTCGGGTAAATCCCGACCATATAATGAGATAGCGGAAAACATGCTATAAGTCATAACTTTAACATGTCTAACCATTTCATAAATATAAACACACTAGCCAATACACCCAAATCCACAGTCATCCATAATACCTCTATACAAACTAAAGTTTAGAAATATATATCTCGGTATAAGCCCCCGACAATAGCCAAACCAAGTCAAATGGCTAATTATAAAGATAAGAGACCAAGAAGGAATGTTTTCTGATGAAAGAAAGCTCACCACTCCAAAGTTAATGCAAGAACTGCTTCAATCACCTAATCACTTCACAGGAAGAGAAAAAGATGCTTCGTCCCTTATATTGTGTGGGGACATAGAGTTCGAAGATAGGTAGCAATTCGAACGCTAGAATTGAAATCAAGGATAAGGATAAAATAGCATCATCATTTAACAATAATGCAATATATATCATTTTTCAATCACATTCATAACCTTGTCCATATATATAGACCTATCACATGCCAACCAAGGGAACAAGTCTTATTAACACTTAGAAAGAACTCATTCATCATGCATGTAATAGAGGACTCCAACCTTCCACACTCATAGATTCAACCATTTCTTATTAGCATAAGACTTTAACCATATTCATAGATCATCAAGTAAGGGATTATAAGCACATACACATCCATTTAAGTAAGGGACTCTAACCACTTACACATATTTATTCAAGCAAGGTACTTTAACCACATGCTCACATATTAGCAATGGACTCTAACCTCATGCCATTAGATATCGGACCCTAACCCCCAGCCAATTCATTTGGCGAGGCACTTCGACCTTATGAGATCTCATTATGCAAGGGACTTTAACTACCAGTGATTCTATTAGGCAAGGGAATTTAACCTCAAGACATCATGACTATCATTAGTCGATATTGGGACTCTAACCCTTTGTCCATGCATCCACATATATTCAATTCCACATAAAAGGATTTTAACCCATTTAGCCAATTTAACACCATACATGACCATATGGTCTTCATGGGAGCCTCTATTTCTCAACCATTTCAATAGGACAAGGCCTTTATTCAACTCATTATACAATTCAAACTATAGTTCTCAAGACCCTTATAAGCCATTCACACTTTATTAGAAATTCTATACCATAATTTAGTTCAACACATAATTCAAGTTCATTGTTATGTTAGGGACATTAACGCCCTTGTTATTTATCAAACCATCAAGGTCATTAATTACATAATACATGACTCATTTTACCTACACAATATCATTTATCAAGCAGTCATACATTTTAAGTCATTGCCTTAGTTCACAACATCATTATCATGCAACTAGATATTTTCATAAACACCTTGTGTACATGCCTTTACCAAGGCCAATTTCAAGGTAGAAATCATCAAAACTAAGGTTACCCAAGACCAACATGTTAGAAGACTTACAACAATCATTCACATATATAAACTAACATCAATAACATGTATAAACATAAGTCTAAGAAAGAATCATCATTATTCATCATTAGGCAACAAAACCCTTTTCATTTGATTTCAAAATCACCCGGTACACTTACTAATCCAAGTGTGAAATATATGGGTTTAGAGTTATTTAGAAAGGAGAAGAGTTATGTTCCTTTAACAAGATGAATTACCAAGAATATTGACTCCCCTTTGTCTCTTAAAGACCATACTTGAAACCCTAGCCTACAATTCTTAAAAGATGAGATTAAGAGAGTATTTAGGGTGTTTGGTCCATCAAAATAGATGTTTAAGAGGATACACACACTTAAATAATGAGAGGTCTTAGGCTTATAGACATGGGAACTGACCACAATGCCCTTCGTTAAAATCTAAAAATTGAACCCGTACAGGGGAATGACTCACCATACGACTCACTTAAGTAGTCGTACTCTAGGGTACAAGTGGAACCCTAAATCGTACCTTAGGCTTCTCCTAGGTGACCCCCACTATTAAGAGTTCAATCATGCATCTTTGAGTTATTTCCAAAGGGTACGACTTACCCCTAACTCATATACAACAATCGTACCCAAAATAGTCTATTTCCAAACTTGTGACTCCCCTATACGACTCACCTAAGTACAACTCATACCCTTGGGTACGATTGAGGTGCAGATCAAGTGTACCTAGGATAGTGAGTGACCCTCACCACACTGCCTAGGATATGATAGGGAAGGAGGAGAAGGATACGACTCGTATCTAAGGGATACGACTCGTATCTAAGGGGTACGACTCAAGCCCCTAGTTGTACCCTCCTTAGTGACACCAAAAGATGAAGTTTTTCATTGGTTCTAAGTCTAGGTGTTTCAACTCAGGTACTTAGTCTTATAACTAGACACCCCATTAGATTTCATCTCCTTGATTGGTGGTGAGTCCTCTTTTCTTCAGAGGTCGTAGTTGATGTCTAGTTTAGTAGTTTATCTTAGTTTACTTTTGCAAGATAAAGGTAGACCAGGGTCCTTATCCCCAGATTCAGTGCTTATTTTTGTTAGTAGAGGCTTCATATATATCTAGTTTTATCAGTTATTTCATATTAATGTTCATATTTCAACTTGACGCTCAATTAATTTTTTTATAAAATACATTATTTTAATTTAAAGCTTCATTCTTGTTAAATGCTTCTTAGTTCTTTCAATATGTTTTCATACATGTTCTAGTGGTATCTCAGGCCAAGGATATATTGGGTTAGTAGTGTCTTCAAGTATCGATCACCCCGATGATGTAGCCTCAAGGCATGAAAATTTACACCTATAAAATAAAAATAATACAAACAGCTTAAGCTTATCAATACTTTAAGTCCCCAGTAACATAGTCAAAACTTTGTTTACTTCCAATACATACGCAAGTATACATGGTCCCAAGTAATAAAGTGATGGCAATCAAGTTTTATTGATCCTTTAAGGACTTAATTGCTGACAAGCTAGTGATTTCAACTATTATAGTTACAAGAACAAGTGTTTTATAGTTCAAGAAAGTAGGTTATTTTTTTAATCTACTAATTATAACCAAAATAATGAAAGTAAATTAGAGTATGATCATAGGAGTTGTTCATAGAGATATCAAATCCTAGAGCTATGGCAATTGCATGATTGCATCATATATATATATATATATATATATATATATCATTGTTAAGTTGCTTTAAGATATATATGGAATGTTGAGTCACGTGTTTGATAATATGGGCCTCTAACGTTCTACCGATATTAGTCTTCTAACTATGTTATTGAGTGGTAATATTTAAACTAATCTGAATGTATTTATATATCTTCATGTGTTTGAGTGAAGTAGAGAAAAACCGGTACATCTCTATCCTAGATGCTAATTTTTTCATAGAAGAACCCTAGTTCCGTCAACCCACATTCTATTTTTAGCCCTCTTCTCTTCAGCTCTGCTAAAACTATTTTTTTATATTATGGGTCCTGAAGCCACAAAATAGTAAGCATAAGATTAAAAGAACAAAATATTGATGGTAGGATCGATAATAACAATCGATTAATAGAATATGATGTTCATAGTATGATCATAACTCTAGATAGAGGGCTTTTAGCCATTTGTAATACTATTACAAAAGCTAGAATTCTTAAATAAGTAAGAAAAATAGCTAAATAAACAAGTGAAGAAGTAACCCAGAGTAGATAACTTCCAATCTTACTCTGTACTCCTAGTACGTTCATTCTTTCCTAAAAATGATTATGTATATTTAGAAATTTAAAATAGAAAAAGGACAAAAATAACATCTAAAATAAACTAATTCTACAAAATTAGCACCCAAATTTATAATACCGGTAAATAGCCACTCGTTACTCACATAATAAACCCGGTAAATAGCCTCTCTGTCACTTGCATATGATTAGCTACATATAACAAGAAAATACAAAAAAATGCAAAAAATAACTTTACCTTCTTTTCTTTTTAGTCACAAATTCCTTTCCCTTCAAACACCTAATTCTCCGTTCATTACCTTTTCTGATACTCATCTTTACCTTTTACATTCCACAACCTTCTCTATAAATCTCTAAAAATTTGCTCAAAATTGATACAAAAAATGGATACAACTTCTGTTTTAGTACCAATAGTGATCAAATATGGAGGTTAATGGATATCTGAGGCTGAATTTCAGAATTTCATCATCAATGGAGTTTTGTTCGATTCTGCCTTTACTTATAATGTATTTGTTGTTGAATTGTATAAACAGTTAAATATAGATCTAACTAAAGGTTTATTGGATATCAAATACATTGTCACAGTCAGATCTATGCCTATATACAATGACATGAGTGTCAAATTATATATGCGAATGAAGAAAAAAAGTCTCGATATCAATGAGTATCTATTGTGTATAACACTAGTTCCTGTCGAATTTACAGCTGGTGAATTGTCAGATCCTATACAGATTGTCAAAGCAAATCACTTTCCTGCCATTGAAGATGATTTCTCTGAGGATCACTTGGAAGATGAGCCAAAGCCTAGCATAATGGATCCTCTTTATAGGGATGTTGAAGAAGGGCAACTGTATTGGAATAAAAATATAATAACTAACATTATGAAGCACCATACAATCCCAAATAGATTTCAATTTAAGGTTAAAAGATCATCAACATCAAGGTATGAGTCTATACAAAAACTATATCGAGTTAACATATACAGTATAAAATAGTATCAATTGAGTATCAATGTGGTTTTATGTTATATGTGTACTTTTTGAATGTGGTATTAAACTGTAACAAACTAGTATACAGTAGTATCAATTGAGTATCAATGAGGTTTTTATGTGGTATATGTACTTTCTGAATGTGGTATTAAACTATATCAATCTAGTATAAAATAGTATCAATTGAGTATCAATGTTGTTTTTATGTGGTATATGTACTTTCTGAATGTGATATTAAACTGTATCAATCTAGTATAAAATAGTATCAATGTGGTTTTTGTGTGGGCTTTATACTATATGAATATGGTATTGAACTATATCAATATAGTATAAAATAGTATCAATTGAGTATTCATGTGGTTTTTATGTGGTATATGTATTGTATGAATGTGGTATTGAATTGTATCAATATTGTATAAAATAGTATCAATTGAGTATCAATGTGGTTTTTATGTGGTATTTGTACTGTATGGAGGTGGTTTAAACTTTATCAATATAGTATAAAATAGTATCAATTGAGCATTAATGTGGTTTTTATGTGGTATATGTACTGTATGGATATGGTATTGAACTATATCAATATAGTATAAAATAGTATCAATTGAGTATCAATGTAGTTTTTATGTGGTATTCGTACTCAGTCACTTAGTATCCCAGTATCAGTACTAAGATATTAGTAAATACACGTTATCAGAATTCATGAGTCAGTGTTATCACGATCTTAGTTACAGTTACGTATTCATATATGTATTCTCACGTTCATGTTATTCAGTTAGTTAATATTGTTCATGCATATGAACCATTGTATTCAGCCTACCTCACTTGCATACCAGTACATTCAATCGTATTGACTCATTTATGTTGTGGTATTTTACACCATAGGTTTAGAAACACGAGCTCCGGAGCAACATTAGCATTCCAGTTCCAGCAGTTAGAGCCAGCAGTGAGTCCTCATCCTTCGAGGACATAATCATTACTTTATTATTTCATTTCTTAGCTTATTTCAGTAGTTGGAGTTAGTTGGGGACATGTACCATCAACTCCTTATTCAGACAGTTTAGAGGCTTTCAGACTATAGTATGTTCAGAAAGTTATTTCAGTCGCTTTGGTATTGTTATACCATATTTTCAGTTATGTAGCAGTATTGAACCTTATGGCCTTTCAGTTCATATTTTTGCATTTACGATATTACTGATAACGCTCAAATTACACTCTTGAATGGGTGTAAGCGATCGCTATCAATATAAAACCCAACTAGGTTGGGGTCGAATCCCACAGGGAATAGGGTGTGAACATCAATTTGTTTATGAAATGCTTTACTGATAGTTTACCGTATCCGAAAATGGGGGTTTAAGGTTCGCAATGAATCAATTTCCACTTTCTGAACTTTAGTGTTGTAATCAATATAAATAGGAAACCAGAGTTATGTTCACCAAGGGTTTCGGGAATTAACAGATACTAGGTAATGCTAGAGATTCTCGGAATGAGTAGAACAGCAAAATATCCTTGACGATTATACTATCTGACTTATCTCTTGACCTCACTAGACAATTTATTATCTAATTCTCTCTAACTTAGATAACTTATCTATTTCTAATAGGATGTTATCTCAGGTAGATTAATCCAGTTACGGCATTAATTATTAAATAGAAGGTTGGTAGCTTCCGAGTCATTGTTGATAATTCACGTCCTCTAGTCCATTTTTCCGTTAGAAGCAAATAAAACCTAAGGCATAACCTAATGTTTGCAACCATTAGACTTTAGTTAAAACAACAGAATCACAAAATGTTTTACTACTCTTTGAATCCATTAAACACCTAGTATCATATCAAACCCTAATCCATGGATCCCATAACTCCTGCTAATGAAATTAGCCGCTTATGACTTGATAAACAAAATAATAAGTTGAATTCATGATTATAATGATAAACTTATGACTGGGTAGAAAACAACAAGTAGTTCCTCCGATTTAATCACAAGGTAGAAACCCTAAAAATAGTTGATACGAAAATACAAGAATAATTTATAAAATAGAGCGAAAATACGTGTCTTTCTTCTTAGAGTTGATGTCTGATAGATGAATTCTCCATTAAAAACCATAAAATATGCTATTTATACTAAATCCTAATTAAGAAAATAAAATAACAAAATTAATAAAATTGTTCAGAATAGGTGACGCCCCGGCTGACACCGCGTCAAAAAGTTGACGCCCTATCACGGATGGCGTTAGAGAGGTTTCAGTTGCCTTCAGGTTCTGTCTTAGGTTGACGATGTGGCCGACACCATGTCAGGGATCTAACGGCGTATCACCAACTTCGTCAGATATCTTCTTCCCATGCTAATTTTCTTCTTAAGGCTAACGCCATTCTTGACATCTTATCACGACTTTGACGCCATGTCACCGGCGTCGTCAGAACTACTCCTTAAACTGAAACTCCCTGTTTAAGGCTGACGCTAATACTAATAGGCTATCACGAGGCTGACGACTTATCACGGAGGTCGTCAGCCATGTTTTCTTCTAATTTGCTCAGATTTTCAGCTCTTTTGCTCCATTATTGTTTATTCTCATTTCTTCAGCCTTTTTATGTAATATCATGAGCAAACACATCAAAACAACAAGAGTTGCTTCAGAATTCACAATTATTTTGAGCTAACAAGCATTAAATGTGTTAGATTTTGCTCGCACATCAACACCCTCAACTTAAAACAATTTCTTGTCCTCAAGAAACAACTAACTAAGAGAATACAACGAACATTCAGCAGTCAACAACCAATTTAGCTCAAAACTCAGTTCACCCTCTCCAAGGTCAACCAACTCAAAATTACTGTGCAATTTATTGAAAAGCAACAATGAAACACAAAGGCTTCTACCCATGGCATCAACTAAGTACCGCCAATCATGCATGTATCAATGTACAAAATAAACAAGTAAGCAACTTAGCAAGATACTAGTGTGCCCTCACAACAAAGAAATTCCCCTCTTTTTCTCATGTCAGACATCAAAAATATAAACACGGGAATCATCATAAAAACACTCACTCTCAGAATAAAGTTCAAACCAGTGTACGCCAAATACCAATGCTTTCCCTTATCGTCATTACCAAGGTTTCCAGATAGGTACGCTAGGATCACTATAGGTCTTTCTTCGGCTTGTAACATAGGCTAAGGCTGGTATGATATTATACGGCATTTAGAGTGACTAACCTCCTTGGCACTACCTTAACTTATGGGGTCCACTTATTAACCTCTTTTTCTCTCTTTTTCTTTTCTTTTCTTTTTCTCCTTTTCTCTTTTTTTTCACTTTTTCTATTTTCTTGATCACACTTTCAGAATGAGTGCACTTCTTTTTATTCAAGTAGAGTTTCTTTTCTTGCTCTTTTTCACCAATACCCAACCTTTTATTCTATTTCTTTGATTCTTTCTTTTCTACTCTACCCTTCTTCATACCCAACTTATATCACACACCCCTATGATAGTCACCATCAACTTAGGTTGTTTGCCTACGTTAAGATGCACAATGTCCAAGGAGGACCAGGGCAAAAACAGGTTCATTATGATTTAAAAAGGGAAGGTGATAGGTATCATAGAAAGAAAAATGGTCAATTAAGGCTCAAACCGGGATCAAGGGATATCATGCATCCAGGGAAGGTCATTTAGGCAAAAAAAGTGACTTAAAAATCAAAACAGCCTATGATCCTTTCCTAACCCCTATATTTCAATCAAGGTAAGATGAACCGGGCAAGTTTTAGATTTGACATAACAAAAAGAACCCGGTATATTCTCACACACACATGGCAAACAAGCAATATCACTAGCAACTGCTTATCTGGTTTATGTAATTGTTCAACAGTGATGATCAGGTAACAAAACTAATGCCATGACGAGATGAACAGTGGTCACACTAAGGTGTAATTTATATAGTCATGCAAAACAAACCTTCGGAGATATGTTCAAAATCACAAAATTATTTAACTGTCTACAGAACGTGCACTACTCCTAGTTATTTATAGAATATGCCACAACAACATGCTACCCTACACCCTCAACTTAAAATTAAAACAAAATGAAACTAATGGTTAGGATATACCTGGAGTGGGTTATTCTCAAGGATCATGGGTTGCCTCCCATGCAACACTTGATTTAACGTTGTGGCACGACGCAGGTGTCTCAATTACCTTAAACTTCATCAAGAGAAATAATGATGATGCTTTTCGCTGATTCGTCCGGTCCAATATAAATATTTACCCGTTGCCCATTTACTTTAAATATGCTGCCATCTTCATTTTCAAGCTTCACTACTCCAGATGAGTGGACTCGATTCACTTTAAAAGGGCCTGACCATTTAGATTTCAGCTTTCCTGGGAACAACTTAAGTCTAGAGTTAAACAGAAGCACCAAGTCCCCTTTTTTGAACTCTCGCTTGTCTATCTTCCAGTCATAGTACTTTTTCATCTTTTCATTATACAAATCTGCTCGCTCATATGCCCTGAGACAGAATTCATCCATCTCATTCAGTTGCCCTAATCTCAGTTTTACAGCTTCCTTTCAATTTAAATTCAACTTCTTGAATGCCCATAAAGCCTTGTGCTCCAGCTCTATTGGCAAAATGGCACGCTTTTCTATAGACCAGTTGGAATGGTAACATTCTAATAGGTTTCTTAAAAGTAGTTCGGTATGCCCACAAGGCATCATCAAGACTTCGCGACCAATCTTTTCATCTAGCATTCACCGTCTTAGCTAGGATGGCCTTAACTTCATGATTTGACACCTCCACCTGCCCACTGGTTTATGGGTGTTATGGAGTAGCCACTCTGTATTGTTTCACACCATACTTTGCCAGAGCTACCCAAAATAATTTCTGGCAAAAGTGAGATCCTCCATCACTTATGATAGTCCGTGGTATTCCAAAGTGAGCGAAGATATTCTTTTTGAGGAAAGCAACAACTCTTTTTCCCTCATTGTCAGCCAATGCGGCAGCTTTGACCTATTTATAAACATAATCAACAGTAACCAGAATATACTTTATTTCGTAAGAACTTACAAATGGACCCATGAATTTAATACCCCACATATGTCGTTTAGCTATTGACCCCTGTCTTTGACACTAGTCACATTTCTGCACAAACTCGTGGGCATTTTTAAATAGTGTTGGTCAATAATAGCCACTCTGTAACACCTTCTTGGCCGTTCGTTCACCTACATGGTAACCCCCAACTGGAGAAGCATGACATGCCTCCAGTATACACCGTACATCTACTGTAGGCACATATCTCTGTATGATATTGTCTGCGCATCGCCTGAAAAGATAAGGCTCATCTTAAAAATAATATGTTACATCATGCAAGAACTTCTTCCTTTGGTGGGATGAAAGATTTTGTGGGAGGAGCTCACTCATAACATAATTTGTATAATCAGCATACCAGGGAAATGCTTCCATAGCAGTTGCTAGGATCTCCTCATCTGGAAATATATCATTTATCTTTGTTTCATCATTAACTTTCTGTCCACCTTCCATTCTAGATAGATGATCTACAACCTAGTTTTCACAACCTTTTCTATCTTTGACTTTAAAATCAAACTCTTGCAGTAGCAACACCCATCTGATAAGCCTTAGTTTAGCATCCTTTTTGGCCATCAAGTATCATAAGGCAGCATAGTCAGTATGGACTACTACTTTAGTCCCAAGAAGATAAGAACTGAATTTCTCCAAAGCATACACCACAGCCAGCAGTTCCTGTTCGGCTACTGTGTAATTCTTTTACGCTCCATTTAGCTCTTTGCTGGAATAATATATCGAGTGAAACAATTTATCTCTTTTTTGCCCCAATACATCTCCCAGTGCAACACCACTTGCATCACACATTAGTTCAAATGGTTTTGCCCAGTCAGGTGCAATAACAATAGGAGACTCAATAATCTTCTTTTTAAGGCACTCAAATGCCTTTAAGCATTCTTCATCAAAAAATAATTTCACTTCCTTCTCCAACAGCTTGCAAAGTGGATTTGCAACTTTGGAGAAGTCTTTTATAAATCTCCGATAGAATCCTGCATGACCAAGAAAACTACGCACTCCCTTTACTGAAATGGGAGGTGGTAATTTCTCGATAACTTCTACCTTTGCTTGATCAACTTCAATCCCTTTTTCAAAAAAAATTTGGCCTAGCATGATACCTTCCTTTACCATAAAGTGACATTTTTATCAGTTAAGCTCTAGATTAAATTCAACATATCTCTACAAGGCCACATTCAGATTCTCCAAACAAATTTCAAATGAATCACCCACCACTGAGAAATCATCCATAAATACCTCTATAGTGTCTTCTACCATGTCAGAAAACATAGACATCATATATCGTTGAAAAGTGGTTGGTGCATTGCATAGCCCAAATAGAATCCTCTTAAATGCAAAGGTGCCATATGGGCATGTAAATGTCGCCTTCTCTTGATCTTCCTGAGCAATGCAGATTTGGTTATATCCAAAATAACCATCCATGAAGCAATACCACCCCTACCCATGAATCTATCAAGCATCTGGTCCATAAAGATCATTGGGAAGTCGTCCTTCAAAGTCCATGACTTTAGCTTACGATAATCCATGCATACTCTCCATCCTATGACTGGTCTGAGTGGAATTAGCTCGGTCTTTTCATTCACAACCACCGTCATACCCCTTTTATTAGGCACACATTGAACTGTACTTACCCATTTCCTGTCAAAAATAGGGTAGACTACTCCTGCTTCCAACTACTTAATAATCTCCTTTTTAACCACCTCCTACATTGGAGGATTTAGACGGCACTGATATTCAGTGGTAGGAGTACAATCTTCTTCTAGTTGGATTTTATGCGTACATATGCTAGGAGGAATGCCAATAATATTTTGATAGTCCATCCGATAGCTCTCTTGTGCCTCTGAAGTAATGAGACAAGTGCATTCACCTGTTGTTCTTATAAATCAGTTGCAATAATAATCGGTAGCGTGTTCCTTTTCCCCAAAAACACATATCGTAAGTGACCCGGAAGCTTTCTCAATTCTAATACCGGAGGTTCCTCAATGGATGGCTTGGCTGGTGGCGTTGTTCGATTAGCCATATCAAGGTCGAGCTTTTTAGGAGCATAACAATACGATCCCATACCAGTCAGGGCACAAAATATCTTTTCATACCCCTCAATGCCTTTGCTTTCATAGTTCATCACAACTGCGGCTAAAGGCTCCATCATAAGCTGTTCAGTTCTGACTACATCCTGTTCGTCCTCAAAATACACATCAACCACTAAAAACATGCTTATTTCCTCATGTTGCTTCATTGATCTACCCACATCAAACCGTGCCTCTTCATCGTTCACCCTGAATAAGAGTTCATTTGCTCTCAAATTAATCAACACACTTCCAATTGTGAGGAAAGGTCGACCCAAGATTATGGGTACCTCAAAGTCCACTTTATAATCCAGAATGACAAAGTCTGTAGGGAATATGAAATTTGAGATATTTACCAACATATCATACAGAATGCCAACAGGTTACTTTACTGATCTATCAGCCATCACCAGCCTCATGTTGGTAGGTGTGGGATTACCCAGGCCTAACTTTTGTAAATAGTCAACGGCATCAGATTAACACTTGCCCCCAGATCACATAGTGGTTTAGTAAATTCTATGGTTTCAATTGTGTAGGGAATAGTTACTGCACTTGTATCCGACTTTTTCTGCGTCAAGGTCCTTATGGAAATGGCAATGCAAAAGTGGAGATCTGCTTCTAGTTCGCAACTCACTTGGTAATAAGGTCTTTCATGAATTTTGTATACCCTGGCATTTACTCAAGTGCCTCAATCAAAGGCACATTTATAGTCAATTGTTTGAGCATTGCTAGGAACTTGCTGAACTTTGCATTATCCGTCTTCTTTCTTAGTCGTTGAGGAAAGGGAGGTGGTGGCCATGGGATAGGTTTCAACGCCACTTCCTCTTCCTTCTCCTTGTCTGACATATCAACTGAACTATTTAGTTTCTCAGACTTCTCTGGGTGCAGTTCTGCTGGTTCTTCTGCAACTTCCTCAATATTCATAGATTTGTCCATATCAAGGCCAGATAAAATCTTACCACTCCTAGTGGTGATCGCTAGACATGAATCTTCATTATTCTGATCCTAGGCTGTTTGAGTAGGTGAAGTACCAATTTTTCCATGGTTTAGTACTAAAGACAGTTGAATCATCTGTTGCTCTAACTGCTGGATAGAAGTTGAATGTGAACTAACCAATCAACTCATAGTGGAAAATCCACTCCTCATACTAGCTGCTCCAACATTGGTAACCTCTACTCCTTTCAACAGTTCTTTCATCATATCTTCCATCGACCACTTTCCCAAACTAGTTGCAGCAGCTTCTTAATTTCCTGCACGAACATACAACCCATTTTTGTCATTGCTGCATCTCCAGTTTTCTTGCTCCCTGTCTCTGTTATTAAGATTGTCATACCCGTTCCGACCTTGATTTCCTTGGCTAAAGCCTCGGAAACCCACCTGATTAGCAAAGTAGTTGACTTCTCCTTCAGGTTCCATATCAGCCCGATCCCGAATCATTATAGCTTTTACCTGTTCCATCTTTCCTGACAATAAGTGCTTGGTGAGTAGGTCTATTTGAGTCTTAAGATGGGCTATGTCTTGATCCTTCTCCTCATCCCTTTTGCGTTGTTCATCATTCATTCTAATAGGAATAGTTGGACTTGCCACCACATAATGCCCTACTAAATTTGGCTATCCTATTCAGCATATTAGCAGCATCTTAAAATGAGAGAGAAACAAATGACCCTCCAGCAGCGTTGTCTACCGTTGGCTTCGTCATAGAGTTAAAAGCTCTATACAGAGTCTCCATTAAATGTATATCCATCATATTATAGTTCGAACACTGTGTCAGCTTTTTCTTGAATCTTTCCCAAGTTTCATGTAAAGCCTCATTTGGAAACTTTCTGAAACTGTTGATCTCATCTCTTAATTGAACCCTTCTGGATGGCGGAAAGAACCTTTCTAGGAAAGCTCCTCTCAACTGCCTCCAGTTGGTTATAGAGTCAGGTGTCAACTCATTTAGCCACAATGTAGCCTCTCCTGATAAGGACAACAGAAACATCCTCAAACGGATAGCGCTCTGTCTTACCCCCGGATTATCAAAGGACTTGAAAATGGTGACAAAATTCACCAAAGACAGGTTAGGGTCTTCTCCATGAAGGCCTCCAAAAAACCCCTTCAGATTTAAGAGTTGAATCATTGTGCTAGTAATATTAAACTTTGCTCCAGATGCTAACGGAGGGGGAATGATCACACCTGTTGCTCCTGCTCCATCGATATCATCATAATCATCAATCTCATACCTCAGAGTTGTTCAGCCATTCTACTTAAGGAGTGAGGCTTCGTATTGAGTAGTGTTCAGTGTAACCTATAGGGATTCTACAAATGAACAAAAACAACAACCAAACGTAAATCAAGGAAACTTAACTATCAGCAAATTTTCGCACACAAAATTTTCAGTCTACAACCATATTCCCCGGCAATGGCGCTATTTTTTATAACACTCAAATTACACTCTTGAATGGGTGTAAGCGATCATTGTCAATATAAAATCTGACTAGGTTGGGGTAGAATCCCACAGGTAATAGGGTTTAAACGTCAATTTATTTACGAAATGTTTTACTGATAGTTTACTATTTCCTAAAGATGGGGGTTTAAAGTTCGCAATGAATCAATTTCCACTTTATGAACTTTAGTGTTGAAATCAATATAAATGGGAAACCAGAGCTATGTTCACCAAGGGTTTCGGGAATTGACAAATACTAGGTAATAATAGAGATTCTCGGAATGAGTAGAACAGCAGAATATCCCTGATGATTATACTATCTTACTTATCTCTCAATCTCACCAGACAATTTATTATCTAATTCTCTCGAACTTAGATAACTTATCTATTTCCAATAGGATGTTATCTCAGGTAAATTAATCCAGTTAGAGCATTAATCATTAAACAAAAGGTTGGTAGCTTTCGAGTCCCTATTGATAATTCACGTCCTCTAGTCTATTTTTCCATTAGAACCAAATAAAACCTAAAGCATAACCTAATGTTTGCAACCACTAGATTTTAGTTAAAACATTAGAATCTCAAGATGTTTTACTACTCTTTGAATCCGTTAAACACCTAGTATCATATCAAACCCTAATCTATGGATCCTTTAACTCCAGCTAATGAAATTAGACGCTCATGACTTGATGAACGAAATAACAAGTTGAATTCATGATTATAATGATAAACTTATGAATGAGTAGAAAAAAACAAGTAGTTCCTCTAATTTAATCACACAGTAGAAACTCCAAAAATAGTTGATACGAAAATACAAGAATAATTTATAAAAGAGAGTAAGAGTTGATGTCTGATAGATGAATTCTCCATTAAAAACCCTAAAAGATGCTATTTATACTAAAGCCTAATTAAGAAAATAAAATAACAAAATTAATAAAATTGTTCGGAATAGGCGACGACCCGGCTGACGCCGCGTCAAGAAGTTAACGCCCTATCATGGATGGTGTCAGAGAGGCTTCAGTTGCCTTCAGGTTCTGTCTTAGGCTGACGATGTGGCTGACGCCGCGTCAGTGATTTGACGGCGTATCACCAACGTCATTAGATATATTCTTCCCATGTTAACTTTCTGCTTAAGGTTGACGCCATTCTTGATGCCTTATCACGACTTTGATGCCACATCAACAGCATCGTCAGAACTGCTCCTCAAACTGCAACTCCCTGGTTAAGGCTGACACCAATGCTGATAGGCTATCACGAGGCTGACGACTTATCACGGAGGTCGTCAGCCATATTTTCTTCTATTTTGCTCAAATTTTCAACTCTTTTGCTCCATTATTGTTTATTCTCATTTCTTCATCCTTTTTCTGTAATATCATGAGCAAACACATCAAAACAACAAGAGTTTCTTCAGAATTCACAATTATTTTGAGCTAAAAAATATTAAATGTGTTAGCTTTTGCTCACACATCAATTACCATTATTATTCAGTGCTTAGTTACAGATATCAATCATGGATTAGCTTGTGGTCCTTTGGGATTATGAGCACTATGTAGCATTCCGGGTAATAGATTCGGGGCGTTACAGAAATGCCAAAGGGACACCACCACATCGATACATAGACTTTTGTTTATTAAACTAGTACTTCATTGAATCCAACATATCACGAAAACACAACTTTCCCCAGGAGAATGTCTCAAACTGACCAGACTCAACCAACAAAAAGGCATCTTTATTTATGAAGTCACCATACGTAATTGAAAACAGAAAACTATGAATGAAGTAAAGAATGGCAATATACAATGCATCCCCATCAGATAGCCATTTTTTCCCCAAGAAAAAAATTTTCAGCTCAAGCTTTGTAACTTTGGATTGATTTGGAAAATACAAGTCCATAAAGCGACTTCACTGGCTCAAATTACATGCCAGTGTAACATCACCTGTACATTTTAAGCCACTTATAACAGCAAACTCTAATAGACTGAATCGCAACTTTGTGTTATTCACTTTAATCCATATCTCATCATTTCAGCTAGACAAATCTTCCCTACGCAACATGCCATGTATCAACTGATTTTGAATGGAACCAGGTGGCAAATCTAAAAAATATCCAAAACATGTGTTCCTAAACAAATCGAGTTGCACCTTAGTCAACTTATATTTCAGCTCATTCACAATCGAGCAATTTGTATGCACACTAACATGAGTCATGTAATAATCACTTGGTCGAACAACAAAATCCCAAATCTGAAAAAAAAACATATATTTCTAAATACATTAACACTATGCATTAAATTGCACAAAACAACTACAATAACAACAGCATACAAAGTAAGGTCTCACATTGCACACATATACAAAAAAATACATTATAGTTGTAAAAAAATATAGAATACCTCAACATCTTATAAACTATAATTTGGTTTGCCAAGTTGATCTAAGACTTTACATTTTTTCTTTGAAGATGCACAGCATCTTCACCATTTTTTATTCTCAATTTCATTTCTTTTTTTTCTTCGCACTAACAAATACACGTTCATCGATCTTCTTCTTTCCTTTTGAGAGATCTTTTTATTCATCTTTGCATGCACCTAAAAGCTTTTGACTCTGTGACCGGGTCATCCTATGAGAAGAAGAAGAAATTTTCGATATAGATTTTCTCTTACACTGAGACTCTATTCTATCAATTTTCTTCTTCTTCAAGTTTGAAGGACTAGGACAGTCCTTCAGCTGCAACAACATATATGAAGATTTGGTAAAGTCATCATTTTTAACACCAAATTTGGGGTCAAAATTAACCCCTTTATCAGCTAATTTAAGCTTGCCTTTACTACTCATTTCCTGTTTCATGTCCATACAATGTAAGAATTACCAACTCAATTTCTAATTTTGATGAAAACATAGATTTATGAAGCATATTAGAAAGAAAGAGAAAAAATTGGGAAAGTTTTGTAAGTAGCCGTTGAAAGAGTTATTTATTGAGGTCTTTAATGTGTAAGAGGATCAGTTTTGGGCCGTTTAATGTGTAAGGATCAGTTTTGGGCCAAATGGCCATTTAGGGGAATTAAATTGGACCGACTGGCTACCCATGTCCAACTTTTACAAGGGCTGGCCATTTCTTTTCAAAAGGCCAGCCCATGTCCTTTTCTCATTTAAAAACCCCTAGGAAGGCCCACCAAATCCAAATAGAAAAGGACATAAATTTGCCCACTGTTGCCTCACCTCGCAGCGCGAGGCTGTGGGCTTCGTCCTTCCCTTGGCGCTGTGGGGCCTTCTGCTTCGCCTTTCCCCTTGCATCCAAAAAGGTGAAAACTTTGGGGGAGGGGGGGTATTTTCATCCGCCTTCACCTTCTACCTCATGTGGCAAGCTCCACTACTTCGTCTTTATCTTGAATTTGAGAGCTCCTCTCATTTTCGCTTTAAACTTAGTTGTTTTAAGGTATTTTCACCTACAATGCCCAAAACACTTTCATAAGCTCTAAAATAAACAATAAACATGGGAAGACACAACTAAAAAGCTTTCTTTTATGTATGAACAGATATTTTATGAGACATGGTTTTTATCATCCCATCATATGATTGAGGTTTATGGCCATTTTATGTTCTATATTATGTCAGATTTCATGATTCAAATAGAGTTGCTCTTGTTCGTCAAGTTAAGACAATGAGTGTCGATTCACTTGCCAAGGTTTTGGGGCATGATAAATTTGAAAGCCTTATTATGTGTATGCTACGTTTGGTAAATATGAATTTAATTGCATATAAATATAAAGAAATCCTTTTTTTAATATTCATTTTTTTATTTTGAATTAAATCCAAACTTCAAACCATAAGATGAGAAACCAAACAAAAAATTTAAATTTTCAAACTTCAAATTTGCACAATCTATGCACCTACTTAGGGGTGTTCATGGTCAAATTTGAGTCAATTTATCAAATGTTGAAATCCAACCAAATCAATTAAGTTGGTTTTTTAGTTCTTCGATTTTTGTCAACTTTTTTATAAATATATAAAATACTTCCAAGAACATAAAAAGTTCTGCATTCCAGCATGCCCTTACTAAATCAATTACTCTTTATATAAAATGTTATAGAGAGAAATGCGAAAACATTTTCAAACATGGCGCATATTGTTACTTTAGTCCCAAAACTATATCTAGTACTAAAACACCTATATATTTGACTAAATGAATTTTAAAACGTCTCTATTTTGTCATATCTAACTAACATGTATTCACTTGCAGTCCAGCTGAATTTATCTGTTGATGTGTTATTTATGTGGCATCCATGTGGATATTTAATTTCAACAGAAAAGAAAAAGATAATTAAAACATAAATCTACTAAAATAATCCTATTCGGTAATAACCCTGTAAACTCTTACACACCTCTAGAACTCTTCCTCTGCTCCTCATAATTCTCCTAGTATACCCCAACATAACCTTTTGATTTTCATGAAAACGAAAATCAAAGGATTTTAGCCAAAAAATCTTTGATAAAAGTATCGGTATAATCTCCTTTCATTTTAATTTGTGGTTCATTGAGTGTGGTGGTTTTAATTAAATCTACTCCGAGATTGTTATTTGGCCATGAAATCTTCAACGCTGCCGAAAAT
This sequence comes from Capsicum baccatum var. pendulum, assembly GCA_030864225.1. Taxonomy (NCBI): domain Eukaryota; kingdom Viridiplantae; phylum Streptophyta; class Magnoliopsida; order Solanales; family Solanaceae; genus Capsicum; species Capsicum baccatum. The sequence continues at coordinate 126,356,515 of CM061557.1, forward strand.
CTACATCTACAAAGTATAATCATTAAAATAATTGAGGTTACAAAATTCAGCAATTAAATAAAATGATAAAATAAAGTATAAGTTCAAACTTGATAAAGTCTTTCAAACTTGCAGCAAAAAAAAAAAGTATAAGTTCAAACTTGTGGTGCGTTTTAAGTGGAAAAAACTTCCATGGGAAGGAAAAGATTGTAGTAGCAGTTAGGGTGTTATGAAAACTAAAGGGAAAAGTTAAAATTGGGAGGTTTTACCATTTAATACTTATGCAATATTATTTTTAAACATTTTACATGCCAACAAGAGTTTGAGACCACTTGTTATGTCATGTGGCATCTTGGGGGGGGGGCGTAAGTTTGTTTAGTCAAGTTTAGATGTGCTTTAAATTTATCAAGTTTAGGGTGTTTCTAATACTAGGTGTAATTAAAGGGCTAAGGGGTCATTTGGTGTGAGATATACGTTATAATAATCTCGGGATAAAATATAGGATTATTTTATCTTATGTATGGTAGGAGGTATTAGATAGTCAAGGAATTATTTATCCCACCATTTATGCTTTAGTGATGGAATAAATTTTCTCATATATATGATGGAATAACTAATCCCGAAATAGCTAATTTTGGGATTAATTATCCCGAGCTAACTTGTTCCCAACCAAACGACCCCTCAAGTAATAACTTACACTAAGTTTGAGGGTGTTTCCAACACTTCTCTCATAAGTTAAATAGGTAGTTTCCTCTAAAATATCTTGCACTATTCAAGAATTTAGCCAATTTTAAGGAACATAATAAAATTTCTTACAATGCGTTTTTCAGTATAAATTAAAATGTAATTGTAATATACCAAGACATCTTGATAATAATTGCATTATATAATGATGAATAACTAAAGGACTTAAAGATGCGGAAAAAAATCTTAGAATTGTCAAATAAAATTACAAATCAAAGTAGAAAGCAGAGGCCAACAAATTGAATTCCAATAAATACAAACAAGATTACAAACCAATAATGGCAAAAGTTAACATGTTCCATTTATCTATAATATATTAAAAGTCTGAAGAACCTTAAAAAAGTGATTTGAACTTTTTACCCTTCATTAAAAGACCCTTCTTTAGATAATACTGTCTTTTCACTATTTTTTATAATTTATTATTTAATTATTTTTATTATATTAACTAGACTTTCTAAAATATATTGGACTCCTAAATTATATGATAGAAGAATTAATTAATATTTTTCTTTTTACTATATTTTCTAAAATATATGTGACTCCTATAATATATAGTAGGACAATTAATTAATATTTTCTTTCAATTAGAAGAAATATTACGTTTAATTAAAAGGGACAACTGTGTGTGCATATTATCGATATTTACATTGTCTTTCACTTTTAGAATTAGCTGTAGATTTTTAGAATTTGAATTTGTTATTAATGTAAAGGATGATGCATTAGTTTTAACTTTGCAGAAGAGAATCGATTCTCAATTTATCCAAATCCCACTTTTGATGCGAATTTTTGTCTCAAATTGGTCACTACATCTTCTTCAATTTTTTATTATATCACGTTAATGATAATATGATTTGGTTACTATTTAAGTTGAATACTCTATGATTTTGAAATTAGATTTCCATTAAATGTTATTAAAAAAAATTTCGATCCCAGATAAGTATTTCTTTTATTTTTAATCATTGAGATCGATATATGATCAGTTAATGAATTATTTTGTAGATAAAATTTTAAATTTTGATTGCTACAAAAGAACGTGGGCAGATGAATATATGACCAGTTAATGGATTATTTTGTAGGTAAAATTCTAAATTTTGATTGTTACAAAAGGATGTGGGTATAAGCTTTGACTCCCTAGAAGAGGAAGCCAAAGGAGGTTGTACAATGAATATCATAAAATTTTCCTCCTATCTTTTGTTTACACGAAAAGTGTTTCTTTAAAAGCTTTCACATGTCTTCAGACTTGAATCATACTCAGGTAATTGTTCATGATGGATTTATTTCTTCTCACATTTGTTGCATATTCGGATTGCTTTTTATTGCTTGGAACTTAAATTATTTTACTTTTATTTTTAATTTAAGAAAATGATCAAATACCCCCCCCTCCCCCCAACTTTTACCCTAAATCTCAACTACACACTCAACCTTTTAAAGGGTCCTATTACCCCCTGAACTTATTTTTATCAAATTTATTACCCCCAAGTGCTGACGTGTCATTGCATGTGACTACACGCGCCCATAGGCGCATCAGTTGACTTTTTTTCACTTTAAAATCATTATTTTTTTATTGCCATATCATTATTTTTAATAATTTAATTATTATTTTTCTTTATTCTTTCTTTCTTCTTCTTCCTCCTTTTCTTCTTCTTCCTTCTTCTTCTTCTTCTTCAAGAACTCAATAATGACAACTACTTCAAGACTAATTTATCATCTTCTCCGATATATTAGACTCGTGAATTTATTAACCTCCCAATTCTTAATATTATTTTTTGTGGACTACTTACTAACAAAAAAATTAACATTAACATTCAATAATCTGTCCCTTCTCTATTCCTGCTATTTTTTTATTTCTTTTTTTATCATGGACGTAATAGGAGCTATGTCCTTCAATAATCCATCAAAAACTGAAATCACACATACTGAACCCATTCCTTCAAAAATCAGTTTCATCCCTTCCCAAATACTGAACCCATTTCCATTGTCAAAAAAAAAAAAATTGAAATCACAAAAATGGGTATCTCCAATTCCATCAAAAACAACTCAATTAACATTTACTTCAACACAAACACGAAATGGTCTCCTTCCATTCTATGTAATTGTTGTCGTCAAAAAAAAAAATGAAATCACAAAATGGGTATCTCCAATTCCATCAAAAACAACTCAATTAATATTCTTCCATTCTATTCATATTCATGAATTCCAAGTCCCAAATACTGAATCCATTTTCATTTTCAAAAAATAAAAATGGGTATTTCCAATTCCATCAAAAACAACTCAATTAACATTTACTTCAACACAAACACGAAGTGGTCTTCTTCCATTCTATGGAGTTGTTGTCGTCAAATAAAAAAAAGACTGAAATCACAAAATGGGTATCTCCAATTTCATTAAAAACAACTCAATTAACAGTTACTTTAACATAAACACGAAATGATTTTCTTCCATTCTATCGAGTTGTAGTCGTAAAAAAAAAAAACTGAAATCAGCAACGGCCATGGCAGGGATTAGCGGCTGAACAAGTGAGAGATTTTTGATAGTTTGTAATTGGGAGAGAAGAGAAAAGAAAAAATGAAAATGGAAAAGATGAGAGGATAAAAGAGAAAAGGAAAATATATAAGGGAAAATAATTATTTTTTTAGATTAAAAAACTAACGTGGCATTACTGTTCAGCGCATGTATCACATCGCATCAGAAATGACTGGTTGTTCTATTTCAGGGGTGTATATATTTCACTTTAAAATAGTTCGGGGGATAATAAATTCGATAAAAATAAGTTCAGGAGGGTAATAGGACCCTTTAAAAGGTTGAATGTGTAGTTGGTATTTGGGGTAGAGATTGGGGGGTATTTGACCATTTTCTCTTTTTAATTCTCTATTATGTTCCTTGTTAGGGGAAAAGAAGATATTTCAATGTTCTTATGGGTTACTGCGCTTTTACTTCCTCGACAACCAAAAAGTGTATATCGTTTCTATTTGGGTACAAATATTTTGGATATTCTCTATTTTTAGTATACTTATTTATTGTCTTATTTATGGCCGTTAATGCTTTGCAATTATTACCTTTCATATATCCCTTGGTTATTTTCGATTCCAACAGTTCTTTTATTTACATTGGAAAATCGTTTGCCTATTGGGAGAATATGATTGATGCTCATCTAACTTGATTCGATTGCATGTCTAGATGGTAGATGTTTGATTTTCTAATCCTCAACTTCTTCACTGTTTTTGTCAGCATAATAGAATTCAACATATGTGTACATATATATCTTCTTTGTTTTTATTCAAAATCATTCTTTAGGATCAAAATTTTTGCTCAGACAAGAATTAGTTGGATCAAAATCGAAGCTTTGTGATCACTATTATATTTTCTTTTATAGTTTACAGGTCGTAGATGAATATCGATTGGTTTTGAAGAATTTCTTGTGAAAAGGTTAAGTTTAAATGTATTGTTTTGATATCTTTATTATCTTATTGTTTTATTTTAATTTACAGATGCTAGATGAATATGGACCGGCTTTAATTTTTTTTTATAGGTAAATGTTAGGTTTAATTATATTATCGTAATATCTCTATTAATTTGTTATTTTGTGGTAGTTTTCAATTCGTATATGAATCTCGATCGGCTTTGAAAAATTTGTGTAAAATTTAAATTTAATTGTATTATTTTGGTATCACTTTTATCGTATTATTTTGTTGCAGTTTACAGGTGATAGATAAATGTTGATCGACTTTGAGGAATTTTTTTATGTAAAGGTTAGGTTTAGTTGTATTATTTTGATATTTCTATTATCGTATTATTTTGTTATTGTTTACAAGTGGAATAAGAATGTCAGACGACTTTGAAAAAGTTTTTATGTGTAAAGATTAGATTTCATTGTATTATTTTGTCTCTATCATTGTATTATTTTGTTGCAATTTACAGATAGTAAATGAATGCCGATTGACTTTTAAAAATATTTTTGATAAAGATTAAGTTTAATAAATAAATTCTCCATCTTTACATACTCAAAATATATTAAATTTAATTATTATATTCATCTTTATTATTTAAAAAAATATTCTATTAAATGTGATATTTAAACTCATTAAAGTGAGGTACACGCGCAAGACGCGTACATCTAAACTAGTATAAACAAAAATGTACATGTGTGAAGTTATGGTTTTTAAATAGGTCCGTCTGTATAGACAATTTGGTTCGATTTTTTCAATTACGTCAGTTTTTAAAATTAAGAACCAAAATCAAACCAAACCAAAAAAATATCAATTTTTTCCTTCGTTTCAATTCGACTTTTCATTTTCCGCGAACACCTCTAACCCTACCTATTTGTATAGAAGTTTGGGAGCCTTTTGTAAAGAACCATATTTTATCGCAAGTACTCTACTTTCTGGTATACACAACAGTTTCCACACATCAATTAATTAATCTACCTAATAAAGAACAAAAGGAAGTTCAGCTGCTGGGTACATTCTCTCTTTTTGGCTACATGAGCACAAAATTCATTTGAATTTTATCCAAAAACTACAGCCCTACTCTGCTGGTGGATACATGAGACGTAGGATTGCAACATATACCAGGCGCTCATCCTCGTCCTATTACATAATACATAATAAAATCTGCAGCTAAGCAGCAAAGAGGTATAAAAAGTTAAATAACGATTGAAAAATCATCCAAGAAATATGAACCTAGGCTGCACCACAAGTGGGAAGTAGAAATGCACGAAAAAAGAAGAACAAACAGCCCCATTCAATAGTTGCAACCGCAGAAAAAGTAAAAGGAAGCAGCACTGCTGCACGAACTTAACCCCCTTCCTCAGAACTCGTGCAGCCTTTTCACCACATGCAATTAAACTGCTAGGCCATGCCAACCCAAGAAGAATGGTGGATAACTTGTCGATTCTTGCCAGTGAGATGTTTGGCAAAAATGAGCCTGATTCACATGTAGTCTGTCCTTGGTAGTAAGACTTAGACTAAAGACATGGATGAGCTACCAAGCCCCTATGAGATATGGGTCACTAACTGACAATTCTAACCTGATTTTGGTTTCCCCTGTAAGAATGACCGTCTTGTTGAAAGTGGTACTACAATCTCAACGACATTCTGGAGCATTCCTTTATCGTAAATGTTATTCTTAACCACCTCCACTTCTTCAAGATGGGACCTTTGGAAGAAGGCTTTCCATTTGCTCACAGGGTGCTTCTTTTCCTGGTTTAATTCACCTAAACTTGCTTTGAGAGCTGCTGCACTTGCCTTTGCTTCGTTAACCTTCTTCTTCCAGCTTAAGTACTCTTGCCATTTGAAAGTCTGCAACCCACACAAGAAAAATTTAGCTTTAGATGCAAACTAAGAGGAAACTGCTAGCTCAACTTCTAAATTTTATAGTTGTGCTGAATCAATAAGGTATATGATTAGGATATTCTAATGCATCTCTACAATTAGAGTGTTCTAATGCATTTTGTCTTTATCTAGTGTCCTTTCTTCTTTATTTGATTTTCCTTTGGCTAGTCAAATTAAACAAATTAAAGGAAAGTCTGCTATCAACCTAAAGAGAGGATGCTGCAAGCCTTTGTCCCATTAGCGAAAAAATCTAAAATGAATAAACTCAGCCTTTCAGGTGTTAATATATTTAGTCGGTCCAAATATTGTTTTACCGACTTGATCACATACGAGCAGATTCTTTTTCTTCTTTGTTCAAAATTTTTTGAGATCTAATCATCACCAACTGGTAGAGAGTGCATGACACTTTATGCTTGCAAGTTGCAACGAGAAAATATTGGAGGCCATATTGTGACTAAATGAGCCTAGTCTAGCTTTGCCGATTGGACTAGTTTAAGAGCTAGATTGTGATTTCGAGTTCGGTTTGTTTAAGGAATAAACCAGTTGAGTCAAGTGGTACAGAACGCCTTCCTTGTTGAATATGGTTCTCAAGATGAATAAGATAGCCTTCTAGACGTGACTCTTGTTCATAGCTCATTATCTATGGATACACTTGTACTTTCAAAAAAATCATGTGGTCCCATACATCAAATTAGCTGCTAGAACTTCTTAGTTTGTGCTAATAGATGCTGTGTTAGGTGAAGGTGTCAAATAAGAGTGCTAGTAAAGACTATAATATGCAGTTAGTAGATGATAATTGATAAGTCATAAGATATGCTTTTTCTCAAGGCATAACAAATCTCTTCTTGTTTTCTGCTGATTTTGGTCTATCGATTCTTTTTCGTTCTTAGGTAAACGAGGTACTATACTGGGTTTGTTGTTGTGTAAACGAGGTACTATAATATTACAGCATAGTGTTGTTCTTAGTTCAAGAATATCATTGCATGACGAGGATCTGTCTGTTGCTACCTTCTCTTGCCGCTGTCCATTTCCCATTTATTATAGTGGTCACATGCAAGTACATTGCATTATTTTGGTTTCTGTTCTGCAATTTGTGAGGAAGAATCGCGTCAATTTAGTTGCTATTTCTGTATGCTTGTTATTGAATTCCTAGTTTGGTATTCCATCCAAAAATGCAGACATGGTGGAAGAGATTTGGTAAGCAAACTTTTATCTTCCTAGTCAGTAACCTGACTGTAGGTGAACCCTAGTAAAGAGTTGCATTTCCAAGATAATTGCTAAATATGAATCTTGGTTATCGTGGAAGCTCATAACTTCAGTAAACTGATTGCTTTTTCTAGTTAACTTGTAGTCAACCCACTGATTTCTGGTATCCAAGTGGTTTGCCTTAGTTATGACTCATATGTAGAGTGGTAGACTGCACGGCAATGCTTAATGACGTTTCAGGCAGTTCTCCAGTCTAGTAATTTAGTGATCCCAGTCAGATGTGACAGTAAAGTTTGTCTTATTTGGGTTGGTTTGTTCATCTACATGGTGCTGGCGTAAGTACCTAAACTACTAAATCCGTGTGGTAGCCAGACATTTTACAAAGGGTGTGCAAAATTTAAAGAAGCAACTAACAAAAAATTTTAATGAGTGGATTCACATTCAACTTGCTCCTAGGGGCTTTATTATGAACAATGTCAAAAATTTATTTTCCACCAAATATAAATCGTCTAACTTTTTCTTTAGTTTGAATTGCTTTTAGTTATAAATTAAAAATACACGATAAGTAGTATAAACTAAAATCATAGTTTTATAATAGATGGATCAAAATTTTTACTTAATACATATCACACATTCAAGAAAACATAATACTTATTTGTTGATTTTGCTTAAAATTTAGAGTTATTTTTTATCTTTGATTTTGCTACTTCTTAATTTTAATATTTAAAATTTCTTGTGTTTTTCGCCATCGCCGACCTTCGGCGCCGACCCGACCTCGGGCCCCCCCCGGTCCCAGTCCCGTCGCCGTTGCCGACCTTCGGCGCCGACCCCCGTCGCCGTCGCCATCGCCGACCCGACCTCCGGCTTGCGGCGCCGACCCCAATCGCCGCTTCCCGCCGATCTCCGTCGCCGACCTCCGGCAGCCCCCCCCTCGCTCTCCAGCTCCGGCGACACCCACCAGCCGGCTCCAGTCCCCCCCTTTTCGGTCGGTCTTCAGCTCCGGCGACTCCCCCAGCCGCCGGCTCCGGCGAGATCCAGCAGCCCTCCTTAGGTCTCCAGCTCCGGCGAGACCCCCACCCACCGGCTCCGGCGAGATCCAGCAGTCGACGCCCGGTCCCCAGCAACCGCAGCTCGGTCTCCAGCCAGTCGCCGCTCGGTCTCCAGCCGCCGATCGGCCACCCGGTGACTTCTAACCTTTGTTATTTCATTCTTTGTATTATGCTAGTATTATCCCCTGTACCTTGACTTGCGTGTGATTTGTCAATATTGTCTGTTGTCTGTTGTTGCTGTTGCTGTGGTCGTTTCTTGCACTGCTTTGGATTGGGTTATCGGCTTGGGGCTTTTTTTTTGGGCCTGTGGGTGTCGAGTCCAGTGGTGTTTGCTCTCTATTTGAGTTTAGTTTGGTCTCTTCATTATTGCTTTGATTTTGTCTGAGCCTTGTATTTCTTGCTACTGCTTTGCTTCTACCATCGTTTATATTTTTATATTTTCGTATATTTTCTCGTAGTAGTGGCTGTGGGCGGTAATGGTGGGATAGGGTCATGTTCGAGGGGGTTGGGGCATGGGGTTATTGTGAGGGCGGGGGATGAGGAAAGGGCGGGAGTGGGAGGGAGGACAAGGTTTGGCCGCGGGGGTGGTACAGGAGGGCGTGTGGATAGTGATGGTAGGCTGAGGGTTGGGTCTTGGAATATAGGGACCCTTCAGGGTAAGTCCATAGAACTTGTGAAGATCCTTAGGAAGAGGAGGATCAATATTGCGTGTGTCCAAGAGACCAAGTGGGTAGGGTCTAAGGCTAGGGATGTGGATGGTTACAAGCTGTGGTACTCTGGGAGCGAGAGACGTAGGAATGGAGTTGGCATCTTAGTAGATGAAGAGCTTAGAGGTCAGGTCGTAGAGGTGAAGAGGATCAACGATAGGTTGATGACTATTAAGTTGGTCCTCCGGGGGTTTACCCTGAACGTGTGTAGTGCTTATGCGCCCCAAGTGGGCTCGGAGGGGAGGAGAAGATGCGGTTTTGGGAGGCTTTGGAGGAGGTGGTGAGAGGCGTGCCTAGCTCGGAGAAGATTGTTGTCGCAGGAGATTTCAACGGGCATATCGGGGCGTTACCGGGAGGCTTTGGTGATGTGCCTGGTGGTTTTGGTTTTGGGGACAGAAATGAAGAGGGGACTACTCTATTGGAGTTTGCGAGGTCTTTTGGGCTGGTGGTGGTGAACTCGGGCTTCCCGAAGAAGGACGATCACCTGATCACCTTTCGAAGCGCGATAGCTAGGACCCAGATTGACTTTTTGTTGCTTCGGAAAGGGGATAGGGTGTTGTGTAAGGACTGTAAGGTTATCCCGAGTGAGAATCTTTCGACCCAGCATAGGTTCTTGGTTATGGATTTGGGTATAAGGAAGAATAGAAAGAGGAGAAGTAAGGAGGGTAGACCTAGAATTAAGTGGGGCGGCTTGACGCCAGTGAAGGCGTGGGAGATAGGGGAGAAGTTGGCGGGAATGAGGGTGTGGGAGTGTAGGGGGGACGTGGATAGTATGTGGGATAGGGCGGCGAGGTGCATCAGGGAGAATGCAAGGGAGGTGTTGGGTGTTTCTAGGGGCCAAGTCGGGCACCATCGGGGGGATTGGTGGTGGAATGAAGAGGTGGAGAAGAAAGTGGGGACCAAGAAAGGGGCGTATGCTAAGTTGGTTGAGAGTAAGGACGAAGAAGAGAAGCGGGTAAACAGGAAGGAGTACAAGCTAGCTAGGAAGGAGGCTAAGTCAGCTGTCACGGCAGCTAAGACGGCCGCTTTTGAGAGCTTGTATGTAGGGTTACAGGGGAAAGGAAGGGAGAAAAAGTTGTTTAGACTCGCTAAGGCTAGGGAGAGGAAGGGGCATGACCTCGACCAGGTGAGGTGCATTAAGGGAGAGGACGGTAGAGTGTTGGTGGAGGACGGCCACATTAAGGATAGATGGCAGTCGTACTTTCATAGGATCTTGAATGACGAAGGGGATAGAGCTATTGAGTTAGGGGAACTGGAACACGCAGAGGAGTGTCGGGATTTTAGTTATTGTAGACGTTTTAGGGTAGAAGAGGTTAGAGAGGCTGTTCGCAGGATGCGAAGGGGTAGGGCGACGGGGCCGGATGAGATACCGGTGGAGTTTTGGAAGTTCGTTGGAGAGGCTGGTGTAAGGTGGTTGACTGAATTGTTCAACGAAATCTTCAAGACGGCAAAGATGCCCGACGCTTGGAGGTGGAGTACCATGATTCCTCTCTATAAGAATAAGGGGGACATCCAGAGTTGCAATAACTATAGGGGGATTAAGTTATTGAGTCACTCTATGAAGATTTGGGAGAGAGTGGTCGAGGTGAGGCTGAGACGGATATTGTTTATTTCGGAAAACCAGTTTGGGTTTATGCCTGGCCGCTCGACGACGGAGGCAATTCACCTGGTACGGAGGCTGGTGGAACAGTAAAGGGAAAGGAAGGACCTGCACATGGTGTTTATCGACCTGGAGAAGGCATACGACAAAGTCCCCAGGGAGGTGCTTTGGAGGTGCTTGGAGGTGAGTGGAGTCCCGCAGGCATATATCAGAGCAATTAAGGACATGTATGAGGGAGCGAAAACTCAGGTGAGGACGGCGGGAGGAGACTCAGAGCATTTCACCGTCTTGACAGGATTGCATCAGGGATCTACTCTTAGTCCCTTTTTGTTTGCTTTGGAGATGGATGTGTTGACGCGGCGTATTCAAGGGGAGGTGCCGTGGTGTATGCTTTTTGTAGACGATATAGTTCTGATTGATGAGACTCGAGGGGGTGTGAATGATAAATTAGAGGTGTGGAGACAAACTCTTGAGTCTAAAGGGTTCAGGTTGAGCAGAAGCAAGACAGAGTATTTGGAATGCAAGTTTAATGACGTGAGGCTGGAGGATGAGGTGGTAGTGAAGCTGGAATCACAGGTGGTATGTAAGAGGGATAGTTTCAAGTATCTCGGGTCCGTGATCCAGGGTAACGGTGAGATTGACAAGGATGTCTCGCACCGTATTGGGGCGGGATGGATGAAGTGGAAGCTCGCGTTGGGGGTGTTGTGTGATAAGAACGTGCCGCCCAAGCTTAAAGGCAAATTCTACAGGGTGGTAGTCCGTCCGGCCATGTTGTATGGAGCGGAGTGTTGGCCAGTTAAGAATTCCCACATCCAAAAAATGAAGGTGGCAGAGATGCGGATGTTGCGCTGGATGTGTGGGCTGACTAGAGGGGATAGAGTTCGGAACGAGACTATCAGGGAGAAGGTTGGTGTGACTCCAGTAGAGTGCAAGATGCGGGAAGTCCGATTGAGCTGGTTCGGACATGTGAAGAGGAGGGGCATGGATGCCCCGATTCGTAGGTGTGAGAGGCTAGCGTTGGATGGTTTTAGGCGGGGTAGGGGTAGGCCAAAGAAGTACTGGGGTGAGGTGATTAGGCGGGACATGGAGCAGTTACAGCTCACCGGGGACATGACCCTAGATAGGAAGGTCTGGAGGACGCGAAATAGGGCAGAGGACTAGGGCCAGTTTGGGTCGCTAGTGTAGGGAATTACTTGCTGGGGGTAGTATCCTGGTTATGATTCCGTGTTCCTTGTTTTAGTACGAATTAGAGTGCTTTCCTCTGTTTTCTTTTACTTATGGCTGCCGTATTTATGTTATGTAATCTTGTAACCTTGTTCGGTGTTTTACTTTGTATTTGTGCGGTATCTTGTGTCTTGAGCCGGGGGTCTATCGGAAACAGCCTTTCTACTTCTTTAGAGGTAGAGGAATGGACTGCGTACATCTTACCCCCCCCAGACCCCACCAGGTGGGAATACACTGGGTTTGTTGTTGTTGTTGTTGTTGTTGATAAATCAGAAGGCATACACACTTCTAAGAGCAGATTCTTTTTCTTTTTTGTTCAAAATATTTTGAGATCTAATCATCACCATCTGGCCTAAATTTTATTCAATGATAAATTAGAAGGCATATTTCGTTTTAGGTGACAGCTTACGGAAGACACGGCCCTTGATAGGAAGGTGTGGAGAACGCGAATTAGGGTAGAGGGTTAGTGGGTAGGAGTGCGTTCGTAATAGCAGGGAAGAGTGTTTTGTTTGTATCTGTGTAGTTTCTTGTTTGTTCTGTTCTGGTGATGTTTGTGATCTCGAATAAATAGTTTATAGTATTACACTGTCGGTGTCTTGTTTCTTTTAATATCTTGCGGTGTGTTATCCCATTTTGTTTATTTTTGTGTCTTTTGTTTGTTATACTGTTATCTGTCCTGAGCCAGGGGTCTATCGGAAACAGCCTCTCTACTTCATCAGAGGTAGTGGTATAGACTACGAACACTTTTTACCCTCCCCAGACCCCACTTTGTGGGAATACACTGGGTATGTTGTTGTTGAGGTCCAAGAAAGTGATGTAATAGTGAAAAATTACAAGTTCTATTATTAGACACGTGTGTTCCATAAGTTCACTTTCAAAGAAAATGCATGTACAGGTACTACAAAGGAGAAGAAAAGCCAGTGTGCACAGCCAAACCACAATCAGCAATAATCTACTGAAAATATGTACTGAACTAAATAGAAATGATTACCTCATTTGTTGTGGTATTTGTGACACACAGTTTGGTGTGGTATGCAAGGAAACCAGCCAGTAGCATAGACACTATCGCCAGAAATACCATGATAAGTATTTGAGTATTGTATGAATCCAACAACCACTGATGCAAAGCAGAAGATCATCATTAAGAACAAACCATAAGCACAAATACAATTATGAATGTATTAATAGAGCCAGGAAAGGGGGAAATCTTATTTCAGGAAACAAGAAAAAGGTGCAAGCATCCTTACTTAGATCATTAAGAAACAAACCATAAGCACAAATACAACAACAACAAACCCAGTGTATTCCCACCTAGTGGGGTCTGGGGGGGTAAGATGTACGCAGTCCATACCTCTACCTCTGAAGAAGTAGAAAGGATGTTTCCGATAGACCCCCGGCTCAAGACGCGAGACACCACACAAATATAAAGTAACACACAGAACAGGATTTCATAACGTAAATACGGCACCCATAAGTAGTAGGAAACATCGGAAACATCGGAAAACACCCAGATTCGTAATAAAACATGGAACACCGAAAGCATAACAAGAAGAGGAATAGGAATAGGAATAAAAATAAGAATAGGAAGAATAACAGGAATAAAACCCCCACCAAATACTTCCCTACCCTAACGCCCCAAACTGGCCCTAGTTTTCTGCCCCACCAAATATGAATTTATTAAAAGAGCTGGGAAAGGGGAAAATCTTATTTTAGGAACCAAGAAAAAGGTGCAAGCATCCTTAGTTAGATCATCAATGCATACAAAGGATAATCTAATTCCACTGATACCATACGCAGCAGAAAAAACCATGATCATTATCAGTATTTACAAGGTTAATTAAGGCAAATACACAAGTTGCCCCGTGAAGTTAATTTAACGGTGACCTATCCCCCCCACACACCCCCCACCACCACGACCACAATCGTTATTTTAAGTGGAATTAATACCTCCTATAAAATACATAACCAGCCTTATGGTAGGATGTGCTTTATACATGGTGCCACATGTCAAATGCTGCTTTGATTTATTTTTTCCATTTTTCTCGTTCGTGTCACTGCTTTTCCCACACTTCTTTCCTTTCATCCTCCCCAATTCACCATTGACACCACCATAGAAAACCCACCACTTTCAGCCATGGAAGACCCACAATTTTTCAGCAGTGAGAGACCCATAAGTTTCAACTTAAAGATTTGAATGTCAAACATAAATCTGACGATTCCCCATTCCAAAAAGCAATAATTAGTTTTTTCTATCTCTTTTCTTATTCACTCTTTTGAGTGTTGCTTGGTTTTTTTTTCATGTTGAATCAACCAAATTAATGAAGCTGGGAATTGAAAACTAATTAGCTACAGTGGAGCAAAGATTGTAGTAGTGGGTATGGCATTGGTGGTTGTCCAGAGATCTTGGGAGATGGTAAAAAGGGCCTAGTACTGATGGGAATAAATCTGGTGGTCGGACGTCATAAGAGGAAGTGTTCAGGGAAGCGTGATGCGGAAAAGGCAACAAGGCTACGCATCACACATTACGCGAAAGGCGAAGCAATGAAAGCGCATCATTGAATGAAGCAAAAATTAAAAGAAAAAGGACTAAAAAGAGCATCAAAACAGACACAACTGAAAAGACCACAACAACTATATAATCAACAATTAAGACCATATATATAAGCAGTAGTTTTAATGAAACACCAAAATCACAGGTTTGATCAACGAAACACCTGCTGCGAGATAGACCAGCAAAACAGCACAAACCATAATAGCAAAAAAGTTCAACAAAATAGTAAACAAACCAGGAAAAGAAGAAAACCAAATCTAAATCAATAATGTTTCAAAATCTAATTCTTGTTCTTCTAACGCTCATCTACTTCATCAAGATTGTCCAATTCTTGTATTCCTTCATTATCATCATACTGCTTATCATCTTCAACTTCCGCATCATATTGCTCAACTTGGCTTGAAGTAGCAACTTCTTTTCCCTTGTTATATAAGCTTGAGAATTCCTCCTTAAACCATAACGGTTCTCCTCAACTGTCAGATATAAAATTGACCCTAATTGTAAAATCAACATGAAGCATCTCTTTTTTTATTTAAAATTGACCATAAAAATAAAATCAACATGATGCGCGTACATCGGCTCACTTCTCACATAATCCTATTATGCCCCCGCTTCTGTAAGGTTGGCTCGCATCAACCACACGCATTGAGAGGAGCTCGCATTGCTTTGCATCATCATATTATGCGATGATGTGAACGCATTCCTAAACACTGATGAGTGGTGAGTGGTGATGAAGGCAGAGCACATAGTGGTGATCGCGAGAATGAAAATGGTGGTTGTCTAGGCAGTGTCCGATATGGTGTATATAGACACCGTGATGGTGTAAGTTTGAGTTAGCAAAATTAAATTGTTGGTTTTGGCCATGGTAGAGTTTTTGAGCTTGAGTTGGTGTAGGAAATAGTGGCGGTTAGGTGATGGCAAATGTTGTCATCGGAGGTGGTGGCAATAAGGGGTTTGTTTGAGGGTTTTTTCTATTACGTGATGGAAACAGAAAAATAAAAAGTGGAAAAGAAAGAAAATATTAAAGAATAAAAAACTAAAAAATGGGGGAAGAAATAAGAATAAATTATTAAGTGTAATCAGTTTACAATAAATAGGAAAATGACACGTTATTGATTGGTTTGATCGCCTCTAGGATGGTGATAACACATTCTTTGCTACATAAGCTCTCAGGGTTTTCTTAATTTCACCTCAAACAAGGAGAGGGAGGGGGGGGGAGGTTATAGGTCGCCCGTAAGGTAAAGGTGTGTAAATGACTGTTGTGTTAATTTTCTACTCATTAGATGTGGTGCTGACGAAGTGGGGGTTTTACCTGCTTTTTCAATAGGTACCCTACTATGGACTCTCTATATCTTTGGATAAGGAACAATACATCCCACCAAAACAGGTAACTCATAAATCTCGACTGAGAAAGATGAAGGACCCAAAAGTCTGAACAAGGGATTACAAATTCACCATTTCATAACGAATTGACATCACAATGTGATACAACCCTTTCAATTTTAGTTGGGAAAGAATGGTGAAGTCCATCCGAATCTTCCAGTGAAGAATAGAGGAGAGTGTTAAGCGCATGAGGAACAGGCACGGAGAAAAAGAACTGTGGAGAAGAAGTAGTTGAGCTCATGCCTTTCCCTTCCTGGCCCAAAGCAGCAGAGTCTTCACTGGCCAAATCAAGGACTTGCGGCTTCTTGCTACGCTACAACACTGCATAAATCCATTTTGATAGTAATATATATGAAAAGAATGATAGATTCATCCATCCATTCTTACCTAATTTATATTTTGATATCTAAAAACAGAATTGATTTCATTCAACCTTTGATTGGAATCTAGCTGGTAGGATCTTATATTGAGAAGGCGATCAAAATGATTCCAAACCTCCATAACAAGCTCACTCTTGAAATCACATAGTAAACCACTTTAAACTCACAGTTATTCTTGACCCAACTCTGCCCAAGGGTTGGCCCTTTAAGGCTTATTTCACTTTTCTTTATTGCTAATTGGAACTCCGGCTCCGATAACCTCCAGAACCTTATGTATTACATCAACCCTTCTTCAACAAAGGGAAGATAGATAATTCCCTTTTTCAAGACCCCTGAACTAGTCCTGGTTTAGTTCTCCAATGAAAATATTTGAGATACCTTCTATCCTATAACGTAACTACGTAGGGGAGACTGAAACTATGCTTTACAACAACAACAAAAAACCCAGTGTATTCCCACATAGTGGGGTCTGGGGAGGGTAAGATGTATGCAGTCCATACCACTACTCCCGGGGAAGTAGCAAGGCTGTTTCCGATAGACCTCCGGCTCAAGACACTGAAACTATGCTTTAAAGAGAGCAAAATAGTGATAAGGAGTTTCAGAAAAATCCCCCAAAAACGGGAAGCAACTTTTCTCATTAATGACTTTTCCGGACAACATCAGGGACAACTCAAGCATTTTCCCGTAATTTAATAATGTGTCTTCGATCAGCCATAGTGATAATAATGCACTCGTATGCTAATGTTTTTCCCTTTCTTTCCAGGATAAATAAATAAAGTGTACAATAGAAATATTGAGTATAAATCAATGTAATTTATTTTATAACACTCATATGTTATCCACTTTTCACCAAAAGTATGACAGGAACAAAAATGAACTCTCGACTCTTGACAAGGATCTATCTGGACCTTCAAATGTTCTTCTATCCCTTTCTCCATAATAATGAAGAAATACTAAAAGTTGAAAGCCTCAATGGCCACTTCCTATTACTCTCCAATTGCACAATTTCCAACTTGACAACATTTCTGCACGATGTCTGAAAGCACCCACTGCCCCCAAATACCACACTCACGTTGAAGTTGAAGGTGGTTGGTGCCATCCCCAGTTATTTTGCACACGTAACACCAATTAACCACGATGCATTTCCTCCTCCTAGAGTGGTCAGCAGTCAAATTGAAACCCCCCATCACCACCACCACCTTTCCCCATGTCATGCACCATGTAAGAAGACCACCTCTTTGGAAAATTATGATAACAAGAACCTATTAGAAAAAACTCCCAGGCACAGACATCGAGAAATGTCTAAAAAGCCAAACTAGGGATATTCTGTCCCATTCTGGTGGCCCTTCCAATCACTGGAAACAGCCAATTTCTTTCTCTCTCTCCATTATTCCTTTTCTTCCCCAACCTACATCCTCATATCGTCTTGTCTCTCCCACAAAATTTTCTATGGAAGATACCATATATTTTACAGCAGGGTTCAAATATTTCGACGTGACTAGAAACTATGTCACAATTGGTGAATGGTATGAATGGACAGAAAAAAGCACGAAGGCTATCACGAGAACATCTTTCAACAGAAAATCGATGGAATGGATTGTGCAGACTTTACGTGAAGCCTCTAAGATGAAGGATAACATCATAAAAAGATGGAAGAAAACAAAAGGCGTTCTCAGAAGTCTTCTGTGCTTGTAATTCAACAAATTTGGTAAGTTATCAGTCTGATCAATGTTAGAGGAAGAAGGAGATCGGTACTGATTATTTATTTATTTTTTGAAATTGATAACTTTGTATATTCCTCAAAACAGTACTGAAACTATACTGGTCAGTATTTACAACATGTACTTCAAATCCTACTATCACTTACTAAATTGAGTCTAGTACATCAATTATGGAGATAGTATCATTTGAATATATCTGATTACACCAAAAACATAGTAGCATAAGACAATTTAATTTAACTTTCTGCATACTATTCTCTATGCTATCAAAAACCCTAGAATTCCTCTCCTTCCATATTGCCCACCATATGCTCGCAGGGACAATTCTCCATCTCTCTATTCTTTGACTGCCTCCCTGGTTCCTCCCAGCTTTGGATTGCTTCTGTGATCTTCGCAGGCATGGTCCATGATAAACCCTTAAGATTCAGGAATAACCTCCATAGTTGGCCAGTGATCTTGCAATGTAGAAAAAGATGATTAGTTGTCTCCGCATCTTCCCCGCAAATTGTTTTCCAGATTCCTTTCCATGGCCAGTGACGTCGTGGTTGTTTGGGATGGTTCAACCAGGTATATGCACTACTCACCTTAAAGATGCCCTTCTGATTGCCTTTCCACCACAAAATGTCTTAACCCCCTTCTAGAACGGACTTTCAACTCAGGGTGGACAGACGTAGCAGACAACATGGGGAGGTTCATTAAAAATCAAAGATGGTGAATAATATCAAGAAATATAGGTTAGTTGACGAAAATATTCCTTATGCAGAAGTTGTGTTCAGGAATGCGCTTACATCATCACATAATATGATGATGCAAAGAATTGCGAGCCCCTCTCACTGCGGTTGATGCGAGCCAACCTTACGGAAGTGGGCGCATAACAGGGTTTGCGAGAAGCGAGCCAATGCGAGCGCATCATGTTGATTTTACATTTAGGGTCAATTTTATCTCTATTACATTAAAAGTGTGAAGGGCTTTAGAAATGTTATTTGAACTTTTTGCCCTTCATTAAAAGTCTTTGCTTTAAACAAAATCGTCTTTTCACATTTTTCATCACATTACTATTTAATTTACTTTTTAATATTGGCTCCTAAAATATATTGGAGGACTTTAAATATATGGTAAGAAGAAACTTTTTCCTGGTGTACATAAAATAAAGCTTTAAATATATGGTAATAGGTAACAATTCTTAATATTTAAAGGACTATATATAAAGAGAGAGTGAGGGGATGCTGAAGTCCATAATTATAGGTTGAAATTTATTCGTAAAACTTAAATTTGAGTTTTTGTACATATGATACAAAAAATCTTCATATGAATGTTTCATACCACACGTGGCAAGGTATTAAAATTAATTCATAAATGAGCCTATGCTATTTCTTCTGCTTGTTCTATACTCGTGTAGCAAATGAACAAAGTTGAAGTACAATTAAATTGAAGTTTAACAATCAGTTTTTATTGAATTAAATTGAAGTTTAACAATCAGTTTTTATTGATTTTGGGTTGATATGTGATTAATTTGTATTTCATGATTATTTTTTTTCGAGATTGTAGATATTTACGAAATTGTTTTATACTAAAGTTTCGAATTAGTTTGTCAACAGGAAAAACACTGTACTAAGGTAATGCTATATACTATTTTTTTTTGGAGTACAAATTTTTGAGTTTTCTCATATAGTCACATGCCTGTAGTATATTTGCGAGTTTTGTGGCATAATATATTTGTCGCATAGTCAAATTTTCGAGCTTTAAGAAATTTGTGATTCTTTTTTCGACAAGTGCATTAAATTGAAGGGTATTGAAGATGCAGATTAAGATAGAAGGTTAATTTTTTTTTTATTTATAAATCATGTTTTTTGTAATATCGTAGCTTTTATGTGCAATTTAGTTCTAATATTGTTGCACGCCCATTGTATATTTGTTTTAAGAAATTTCTGATTCTTTTTTATACAGGTTATTAGATTGAAGAGTATTGAGGTTGATTTTCAACAAAGAAGGTTAAATTTTATTTGATTTATGAATCAAGGTTTTTTATAGTGTCGTAGCTTTTATGTGCAATTTAGTTCTAAATTGTTGCATGCACTTAGTATATTTGTTTTCAGAAATCTGTGATTTTTTTATACGGGTACATCAGATATGAAGGTCAAGGATTAGGGTACAAGATTAAATTCTTTTGATTTATGAATCATGCTTTTTTTTATATCGTAGTTTTTATGTGCAATTTAGTTTTAATACTGTTGCATGTCTGTAGTATATTGTTTTTAGAAATTTGTAATTCTTTTTTATACAAGTGCATTAAGTAAGAGGGTATGGAGGTCACAAATTAGGATAGAAGGTTAAATTTTTTTTTATATGAATCATGATTTTTGTAATGTCGTAACTTTTACATGCACTTTATTTTTATTATTGTTGCATGCCCATAGTATATTTGTTTTAAGAAATTTGTGATTTTCATGCATTAGATAGGAGGGTATGGAGGTTAAATTCTTTTTGATTTATGAATCATGTTTTATGTAATGTCATAGCTTTTATATGCAATTTTGTTCTAATGTTATTGCATGTTCATATAATATTTATTTTAAGAAATTTGTGATTCTTTTTTATACAGGTGCATTAGTTTGGAGGATATGGAGGTCAAGAATTAGGGTAGAAGGTTCATAGGTAGTTATGTTTTGACTTGTTTCTCGGCATGTTTAGGTTTGGCGGAAGTCTTGAAGCATTGTATCTATCGTAGATTTAGCTTCATACATGTATTTTCTTAATTTGATATCTATTGCCATCTATTTTATAGTGTTTCAGTTACTACATTATTCTTGCATTATTTCTCTGAATGCTATCCACTGTTCTCTTTTCTAATTGACATATTTTCTTCATTGTCGTATTGGAGCATTGTGTCTGTCGTAGTTTAGCCTCATACATGTATTTTTTCGCTTTTGATATCTATTACCATCTATTTTATAGTGTTTCAATTACCATATTATTTCGTGCATTATTTTTGTGAATGCTATTCATTGTTCACCTTGTTAATTGATATATTTTCTTCACTATCGTATTTTCGTTCGTAATATTTCCTTTATACGGGATACTAACGTTAATATCTTAATTGCAGTGATTTCATGGAGCAGATCAAGGAATAGCTTTATTGTTAGAAATTTTCATAAATCCTCCACCAGATTGCTGCCTATGTTTTTCAAACAGTAGTTCGTTCAATTTCATTTGTCGACTTAAACATATGCAAGTATCTTTTACTTCTAATCCATATCTAACAATGTTATCATGTTCTAGATGATGAAAATTTTCTGTGTTAAGCTTCAGTTTGATTAGTTAGAATTTCTAAATAGAAAGATTCAAATTTTATGTTTCATTATAGTAAGAGTTATGTATAGTGCCTGTTGTTACTTATGAGTAGCAACCTCGTTTGCTGGTTTATTTATTGGATTATTTAGCTGTTTTTAGCTGTACCTTTTTGCTCGTCGTGTTTTTGTCTCCTGTGTTCTTCACTTTCTTCTAATGTATTCTTTTGAGTGGAGGCTGGGGTGATAGATGGCGGACTAGGGTCATGTCATAGGTTGGGGTCGGGGCGGGGATCGGGTCTAGGTGTGAGTTCGGGGTTTGGGGCGAGGGGGAGTAGGGCTAAGTGGGATAAGGGTGCTTCTAGGTTGAGAGTTGGGTACTGGAACATAGGGACGCTTCAAAGTAAGTCTATAGAGTTAGTAAAGATTCTTAGAAAGAGGAGGGTTAGTATAGCGTGTGTCCAGGAAACTAAATGGGTAGGCACTAAGGCGAGAGATGTGGATGGATATAAATTGTGGTATTCGGGTAAAGTGAGACATAGAAATAGGGTAGGTATCTTAGTAGATGAGGATCTTAGGGAGCAGGTGATGGAGGATAATAGAGTCAGTGATAGGTTGATGTCTATTAAGTTAGTCATTGGAGGTTCTTCAGTGAATGTTATTAGTGCATATGCTCCGCAAGTAGGTTTGGACGAAGAGGAGAAGAAGAGCTTTTGGGAGGTTTTGGATGAGGTGTGAGGGGCGTCCCTAGCACGGAGAAGCTTTTCGTGGGAGGAGATTTCAATGGGCATATTGGGTTTTTGTCGAGAAGGTATGATGATGTGCATGGCGGTTTCGGTTTTGGGCAGAGGAATGAAGGCGGAGCTTCTCTTTTGGATTTTTCTAGGGCTTTTAGGTTGTGGATAGCAAATTCGAGCTTTCCGAAGAAGGAGGAGCACCTTATTACTTTTTGCAGTTAAGTGGCCAAGACTCAGATTGACTTTTTGCTCCTTAGGAAAGGTGATAAAGCGCTATGTAAAGACTGTAAAGTCACACCTAGTAAGAGTCTTTCGACTCAACATAGGTTGTTGGTGATCGACTTAGTAATCAACAAGGGCAGAAAGAAGGAGTGTAGAGGCTCGGTCCAGGATTAAGTGGGGTAGCTTGACGTTGGCTAGTGCTTTGGAGATGAAAGAGAAGTTGGAGAGGAGAGGGGTTTGGGAGAGTAGAGGGGATGTGGATAGTATGTGGGAAAAGACTGCTAGTTGCATTAGAGAGACCGCTAGAGAGGTATTGGGTGTCTCGAGAGGTCGATCTAGTAAGCATCAAGGGGATTAGTGGTGGAACGAAGAGGTTAAGCAGAAGGTGGAGTCTAAGAAGGTGGCTTATGCCAAGTTGGTTGAGAGCAAGGATGATGAGGAGAGACAGAAGAATAAGGAGTATAAGGTAGCTAGACGAGAGGCAAAGCTAGCGGTTACGGTAGCTAAGACAACAGCTTTTGAGAGAGTGTATGCGGCTTTAGGGGAAAAAGACAGGGATAAGAAGTTGTATAGGCTTGCTAAGGCCAAGGAGCGGAGGGCTCGTGATCTGGACCAAGTGAAGTGCATCAAGGGAGAAGATGGTACAGTGTTGGTTGAGGATGCCCTCATAAGAAAAAGGTGGCAGTCCTATTTTCATAAACTCTTGAACGACGAGGGGGACAAAGGTTTCGTGTTAGGGTATTTGGAGAAGTTTGAGGAGTGTCGCGATTATGGTCATTGTAGACATATTGAGGTTGAAGAGCTCAAAGGAGCTATTCGCAGGGTGCGTCGGGGTAGGGCAACGGGGCCAAACGGGATTTTAGTGGATTTTTGGAAGAGCACTGGCGGGGTAGGTTTGAAGTGGTTGACAAGGTTGTTTAACATCATTTTTAAGGCGGCGAAGATGCCTGAAGCGTGGAGGTGGAGTACGATGATTCCTTTATATAAGAACAAGGGAGAATCCAGAGTTGCAACAACTATAGAGGTATTAAATTGTTGAGTCATACTATGAAGGTTTGGGAACGGGTGGTAGAGTTGAAACTGAAAAAGATTGTGACTATCTCTGAGAATCAGTTCGGTTTCATGCCAGGTCGCTCGACTACTGAGGCCATTCACCTTGTGAGGAGATTAGTGGAGCAATTTCGGGAAAAGAAGAAGGACTAGCATATGGTGTTTATTGATCTCGAGAAGGCATATAACAAAGTGCCCAAGGAGATTCTATGGAGGTGCTTGGAGGCTAGAAGGGTGCCTGTGGCATACATTATGTCGATTCAAGACATGTATGATGGCGCAAAGACTCGATGAGGATGGTAGATAGAGATTCGGAGCACTTTTCGATTTTGATAGGGTTGCACCAAGGATAGACTCTTAGCCCTTTTTTATTTGCCTTGGTGATGGATGTGTTGACGTGACATATTCAGCGAGGGTTGCCTTGTTGTATGTTACTTGTAGATAATGTGGTATTGATTGACGAGACACGGGGAGGAATTAACGATAAGTTGGAGATTTGGAGACAGACCCTTGAGTCTAAAGGATTTCGGTTGAGCAGGACCAAGACGGAGTATTTGGAGTATAAGTTTAGTGATGTGTCGCAGGAGACTGACGTGGTTGTGAAGCTAGACTCTCAAGCCATTAAGAAAAGGGAAGGTCCAAGTATCTAGGGTCTATGATTCAGGGCGATGGTGAGATTGACGAGGATGTCACGCATCGTATTGGGGCAGGGTGGTTGAAATGGAGGCTTGCTTCGAGAGTTTTATGTGATAAGAAGGTACCCCCGAAGCTTAAAGGTAAGTTCTACAGACTGGCAGTCCGACCAGCTATGTTGAATGGAGCGGAGTGTTGACCAGTTAAGAAATCCCACATCCAACAATTAAAGGTGGCGGAAATGAGGATGTTGCGGTGGATGTGTGGTCAGACCAAGAAGGATAGGGTGAGGAATAAGATTATTTGGGAAAAGGTGGGAGTGGCTTCGATGGAGAACAAGATGTGAGACATAAGGTTATATTGGTTCGGGCATGTGATAAGGAGGGGTGTTGATGCGCCAGTGCGGAGGTGTGAGACACTAGCTATGGATGATTTTAGGCGGGGGAGAGGCAGGCCGAAGAAATATTGAAGGGAGGTGATTAGGCATGATATGGAGCAGTTACAGCTTACGAAGGACATGACTCTTGATACGAAGGTGTGGAGGGTGCGGATTAGGGTAGGTGGGAGAGTGTCAGTAACAACAGGGGAGTGTTCTGTATTTGTGTCTGAAGTTTCTTGTTCGTAGGTGTTGAGTGTTGTCTATGATTTCGGATTTATAGTTTTAGTATTATCTTGTGATTAGCGTTGTTAGTTTATTTTGCATATTGTACAAGTTTATATGCATTTATGTATTGTGTTTGTTATATTGTTATTGATTCTAAGCCGGGGATCTATCGAAAACAGCCTCTCTACTTCACCTGAGGTAGTGGTATGGACTGCGTACACTTTACCCTCCCTCAGACCTCACTAGGTGGGAATACACTGGATATGCTGTTTTTGTTGCAAGAGTTATGTCTTGATGATGATCAATTAAAATCCACGTTGCACGTAGACTAAACTAGTATAAAATAAAAGAGTTTACTGCTGCGACTACCACTGCTGCAATTTTCTAGGGTTAACTTTAAAGTCCACTATTGCGACTTCTTCTTCATCGTTGCAACTTCTTCTTCTTCATTGCTCTGACAGTTGAGGAGAATTGTTATGGTTTAAGGAGGAATTCAAGCATACATAGCAAGGGAAAGAAGTTGCTACTTCAAGCCAATTGAGCAATATGATGAGGAAGTTGAAGATGATAAGCAATATGATGATGATAATAAAGGAATACAAGATTTGGATAATCTTGATGAAGTAGATGAGATTTAGAAGGACAAGAATTAGATGTTGAAACATTATTGATGTAGATTTCGTTTTCTTCTTTTTTCTGGTTTGTTTTGTTATTTTGTTGAACAGTTTTGCTAATGTGGTCTGTGTTGCTAGTTTGTTTCGCAGCAGAGTCCACTTATGTTAAACTACTTTGCCACTTCAGACTTTATAGGGTTGTTTTCTTCCCATTGCT
Organism: Capsicum baccatum var. pendulum; assembly: GCA_030864225.1. Taxonomy (NCBI): domain Eukaryota; kingdom Viridiplantae; phylum Streptophyta; class Magnoliopsida; order Solanales; family Solanaceae; genus Capsicum; species Capsicum baccatum. Next base: position 126,381,753 of record CM061557.1, read on the forward strand.
GCAACTGCAAGGTAATTATTCGTCTTCTTTCTTATTCCTTTTTCTTCTTCTTCCTTATTGTCCTCTTCTACTTTCTTTCTTCTGCATGAGTGCTGCGAGTCGCACTTCTGCTGTGACTTCTTCTTCTGTTAAAGTTCTCTTTTCTTCTTCCTTCTTCTTCTTCTTTTTCAGTTCTGCTCTGTTTTTACAAAGCAGTACTTTTTTTTCCAATTCTGCTTTGTTCTTTTTTTCGGTTATGGCTGATTCTTTTTCATTTCTGCTATGTTTTTTCCAATTATGCTTTATTTGCTTCTTAAATAGGTTGCTGATTTGTTTCTTATATCTTTTTTTCATATTACCATGGTGTCTGGGCCAGCTTGCGCGCACCTCGACTAATTTCCCGCGATACCTGCTAGCTCCCACCACCAACAGGTACCATGTAACTCTGTCCACCAAGGCTAGAACAGATGGGACGAAATCACCTAGTGTTTGTCTATTGGAAATAGAACCTAAGTCTTCATGGTGTTTCTTACATCTTAAGGGTGATTAAAAAAGTCTCAAGCTGATCCAACTTGGAAATATGGTAAAAGAGCTAGTGAGACCAATAGGAGCAAAGTTACATGTTTTCTGTGACTTGACTTCATTTAACGGCAGAATATTTCGCTACTTATTGTGATGTAACTGGCTATATAAAATGTCCTGATATTTTGAGGGAAGAAATAAAGAAGTATGTTGCGGAAAAAAAAACTAAAACATCAAATGTTATCTCAACCAAAAGTTACTAATCTTGATTATGATGATGAAATGGAAGAAGAAATTGTGGATGTCACTTCCTTAAAAATCACTTTAAAAAAAGTCACAAAATGCATCAATCTCTTCAAGTTATGGATCAACCGATAGGAAAGGTCCATTAGATGAGATTTAGAAGGACAAGAATTAGATGTTGAAACATTATTGATTTAGATTTCGTTTTCTTCTTTTTTCTGGTTTGTTTTGTTATTTTGTTGAACAGTTTTGCTAATGTGGTCTGTGTTGCTAGTTTGTTTCGCAGCAGAGTCCACTTATGTTAAACTACTTTGCCACTTCAGACTTTATAGGGTTGTTTTCTTCCCATTGCTGCAACTGCAAGGTAATTATTCGTCTTCTTTCTTATTCCTTTTTCTTCTTCTTCCTTATTGTCCTCTTCTACTTTCTTTCTTCTGCATGAGTGCTGCGAGTCGCACTTCTGCTGTGACTTCTTCTTCTGTTAAAGTTCTCTTTTCTTCTTCCTTCTTCTTCTTCTTTTTCAGTTCTGCTCTGTTTTTACAAAGCAGTACTTTTTTTTCCAATTCTGCTTTGTTCTTTTTTTCGGTTATGGCTGATTCTTTTTCATTTCTGCTATGTTTTTTCCAATTATGCTTTATTTGCTTCTTAAATAGGTTGCTGATTTGTTTCTTATATCTTTTTTTCATATTACCATGGTGTCTGGGCCAGCTTGCGCGCACCTCGACTAATTTCCCGCGATACCTGCTAGCTCCCACCACCAACAGGTACCATGTAACTCTGTCCACCAAGGCTAGAACAGATGGGACGAAATCACCTAGTGTTTGTCTATTGGAAATAGAACCTAAGTCTTCATGGTGTTTCTTACATCTTAAGGGTGATTAAAAAAGTCTCAAGCTGATCCAACTTGGAAATATGGTAAAAGAGCTAGTGAGACCAATAGGAGCAAAGTTACATGTTTTCTGTGACTTGACTTCATTTAACGGCAGAATATTTCGCTACTTATTGTGATGTAACTGGCTATATAAAATGTCCTGATATTTTGAGGGAAGAAATAAAGAAGTATGTTGCGGAAAAAAAAACTAAAACATCAAATGTTATCTCAACCAAAAGTTACTAATCTTGATTATGATGATGAAATGGAAGAAGAAATTGTGGATGTCACTTCCTTAAAAATCACTTTAAAAAAAGTCACAAAATGCATCAATCTCTTCAAGTTATGGATCAACCGATAGGAAAGGTCCATTAGATGAGATTTAGAAGGACAAGAATTAGATGTTGAAACATTATTGATTTAGATTTCGTTTTCTTCTTTTTTCTGGTTTGTTTTGTTATTTTGTTGAACAGTTTTGCTAATGTGGTCTGTGTTGCTAGTTTGTTTCGCAGCAGAGTCCACTTATGTTAAACTACTTTGCCACTTCAGACTTTATAGGGTTGTTTTCTTCCCATTGCTGCAACTGCAAGGTAATTATTCGTCTTCTTTCTTATTCCTTTTTCTTCTTCTTCCTTATTGTCCTCTTCTACTTTCTTTCTTCTGCATGAGTGCTGCGAGTCGCACTTCTGCTGTGACTTCTTCTTCTGTTAAAGTTCTCTTTTCTTCTTCCTTCTTCTTCTTCTTTTTCAGTTCTGCTCTGTTTTTACAAAGCAGTACTTTTTTTTCCAATTCTGCTTTGTTCTTTTTTTCGGTTATGGCTGATTCTTTTTCATTTCTGCTATGTTTTTTCCAATTATGCTTTATTTGCTTCTTAAATAGGTTGCTGATTTGTTTCTTATATCTTTTTTTCATATTACCATGGTGTCTGGGCCAGCTTGCGCGCACCTCGACTAATTTCCCGCGATACCTGCTAGCTCCCACCACCAACAGGTACCATGTAACTCTGTCCACCAAGGCTAGAACAGATGGGACGAAATCACCTAGTGTTTGTCTATTGGAAATAGAACCTAAGTCTTCATGGTGTTTCTTACATCTTAAGGGTGATTAAAAAAGTCTCAAGCTGATCCAACTTGGAAATATGGTAAAAGAGCTAGTGAGACCAATAGGAGCAAAGTTACATGTTTTCTGTGACTTGACTTCATTTAACGGCAGAATATTTCGCTACTTATTGTGATGTAACTGGCTATATAAAATGTCCTGATATTTTTGAGGGAAGAAATAAAGAAGTATGTTGCGGAAAAAAATGTTATCTCAACCAAAAGTTACTAATCTTGATTATGATGATGAAATGGAAGAAGAAATTGTGGATGTCACTTCCTTAAAAATCACTTTAAAAAAAGTCACAAAATGCATCAATCTCTTCAAGTTATGGATCAACCGATAGGAAAGGTCCATTAGATTGTTACTTTTCGCCAAAGCTAGTAAATAAGGAATTTTGAGAGATTGTGCAGTTGCGGCCTTTTCACGGTAGTTGTACATTGCAGGGCTCCCCTTGAATTTTGTCAATTATACTGACACTCTTGGAGCCTTCATTCAGACTATAGGCAAACGTGGTCCGGGAATGAAGTCTCTCACTTATCATGAAGTTAGTGTCACTTATCTAAACAAAAAAGTGGAAGAGACAATTTTGGAGGAGCATTGGGTAGAATAGATCGAGATGGATAAGTGGACAGCAAGAACTGGAAAAATGATACCTCAATGAAGAACTACAGTACAAAGGCGAGGATAGGAAGTTGTATAGACTCGCCAAGGCGAGAGCACTCTGAGAGTCATCGTGACTTTGGGTATTCATGGGTATTAAGTTTGAGAAGGTTTGTAAGATAGAGATGGGGGAGGTCAACAGGGTCAGATGAGATCTCGGCGGAGTTTCAAAAGAGCGTAGGTGAAGTGGATATAGAGTGGATGATTGGGTTGTTTAACATCATTTTTAGGATGTCAAAAAGGCCAGAAGAATAAAGGTGGAGTACAATGATCTTGTTGTACAAACACAATTATGATTCCAAAATTACAACAACTATAAGGTATTAAGCTGCTAAGCCACGCTATAAAAGTTTGGAAGAGCTGGTGGAGATAAGTGTGAGGATGGGGTTTATATTATAATTCTACTAAATATTTTTTTTTAATATTTTCTTAGAAGTGTTCATATGGTGTTGTCATGGCTTTGCCGAAGTATAACAATCAGTTAACATCATAGTTTTAAGGTTGATATACAACACTCGGTTGACATCTCATATGTTAGATTGGCTTTGTTTTTAAAATTTTCAACTTTTATCATTAACTAAAGTCATAAACCGAAAAATTCGAACCAAACCGAACTAAACCGACAAGAACCAAACCAATGGTTATTTTTTTATTTGGTTTGGTTTTAGAAATTTTAAAACCGACTATGGTTTGGTTATGGTTTTGACCAATAACCGACCCATGAACACCCCTATGTCAAATGTAACAAAATGCTCTTCAATCTTGTGGTCTTAAACATGCCATGTAGAAAGTTAAATTAAATAGTTGCTAAAAAAGGAAAGGGGTCATTCATTTTTAAACGGACTAAAAAGAAAAATGGGTTATTCTTTTTTAAACGGAGGGAGTATTTTTTTTTTATAATGTTCTTTTCTCTATTATTTTCTACATGATTTCTTCACTACTGTTGTATGGAGCGGAGTGTTGGCCGGTTAAGAATTCTCATATCCATAAGTTGAAAGTGGCGGAAATGAGGATGTTGCGTTGGATGTGTGGTTTCACCAGGGCTGACAGGGTTAGGAATGATATTATTCAAGAGAAGGTGGGAGTGGTATCTGTGGAGGAAAAAATGCGGGAAGTAAGGTTGAGATGGTTTGATCATGTGATGAGAAGGGGTACGGATGCCCCAGTTCGTAGGTGTGAGAGGTTGGCTTTGGAAGGTTTCAAGCAGGGTAGGGGTGGACCGAAGAAATGCTGGAGAGAAGTGATTAAGCGTGACATGAAGCAGTTACAGCTGACTAAGGACATGACCCTGGATAGGAAGGTATGAAGGAAAAACATTAGAATAGAGGGCTAAGGGTGTGGATGAGTCATAGCCAGTAATTAGATGGACTTTGGTGTTCTTTATTTGGCAATGTACAATCTTCTGTGGATGTCGTACCTATGTTATTTTATCATGTTCCTTGCTTTTGATGGTTTTGTATACTGTCTTTAATCTTGAGCCGAGGGTCTATCGGAAACAGCCTCTGTACCTCTTTAGAGGTAGTGGTATGGACTGCGTACACTCTACCCTCCCCAGACCCACTTTGTGGGAATATACTGGGTTTGTTGGTGGTGGTGGTTTCTTCACTACTATATTTCCTTTTCTTATGGACTTGGATATGCTTTACTTGAGCCGAGGGTCTATCAGAAACCTCCTTTCTATCTTCACGGTAGAGGTAAGGCCTGTGCACACCACCCTCCCAAGACTCCACTTGTGGAATTTCACTGGGTATGTTGTTCTTGGTATATAAGGACTAAAATGATCACTCTTTCCAAATATTAATGATTATTTTGACTACGTGGTATAGTGGTATATATGAGGGACTAAAATAGTCCAACCCCCACACATTAAGGACCATTATGATCATTCTCAAAAGAAGATGATAGAGTACTTTATTTAGAATTTATGAAGATGGAGTGGAAAACAAGTTTGGAGCACTTTTCTAAATTTGGATCCAACTCCTAGTTGGATTGGAAATTTTTGTTTGCCAAACACTGATTTTGAAATAAAGTGAAATATCATTCCAAAAAATAGTGAATAACTCTCATGGCCAACCGGGTTTATGGAGAAGTTCCTGTCGAATCATTATGTCCACTTCACCAAAAGGTACATGACTACAGAGCCTCATAAAGAATGTCCCTACCTCCTCAAATTCCCAATCGCGGAGGGGTCTCTAAAAGGAAATCATCGATGATGGTGACGACCTGTATCTCCCATAAATCTTTTCTGCCATGACATCCTAGCACATTGCTACAGTAAACTATCGCATAAAGTCGTCTCCCGACGCTTTATCACTACATCATATATAGAGACAACCATATTTTGTTCCCTTTCCCAATATGAAATGGCAATAAATATTGAGAAGTCCGACTTCTCCTTCATTATGCCTCTTCGTTGACTCACCCCATAGAAGGTGGTCACCTCCTTTGGGAATTAAAAAATTTGGTTGTTGCATTACTTCACTTAATCACCTTTCTCCACATAGTCCGTTCTCCGTTAGCATATCTCTATAACCACTTATTAGTAGTGTGATTGACTATCCCTAGTGATTGAATGCACAACCATTGTTGATAGGCATTGAATATTTCTCCCGACTAACCAAAATGAAACTTCTTGTTTCCATTTATCCCATCCCTCAAGAAATCCCTCATCAAAATCTCAAACCTTCTACATATTGAAATAGGATTGGAGATCATGGACATAAAGTAGGTTGAGATGTTTGATAGTAGTGCCTTTATCAAGGACTCACATATTACTTATTTATTGAAGTTACCAAAACAGATGAAAATTTGACAACACACACTCGCATGCAACAGGAGAAGAGACAGACATAATCAGGCAGAATCCAAAAGGAGGACCTCCACTTACCACTACAACGTGTGGAGCCAAACTACTGAATGATTTCTCGAAGCCATAATAAACTGCATAAACAAAGGAAGACAACTATTTGGATCTAACATTCAATTGGGCACCAATAACATTTAAAGGATTAGTCAATGCACCAGTAAGAATATCTATAACCCGTAGTTCTTTCAGTCTGCCAGCTAGCACTAGTGCAATAGCAACTGTCCCATATAAACAGAGAAGAAAATGCCTGCATGTTGAAAATATCAGAAAAGATAATGTAAGTGTCTTCTCAGCACTGGCATCAGTATATAGAACAAAATCCTTCAGAGTTGAATCTTACGTTATTCACATATATATTTTCACAAGCATGTGTCATGAAGATAAATGAAGGTAGTGTCAATATTAAATAAACAAAAATAAGAATTTTCCGAAATAAGGTCACATTTGATTGAGCTTTTTATAATAACTTACAGCTTGTAGTTTCTTCAACAATAATAAAGAATTTGAAGCATTCAAGGGTGTGGCTTAACCGTCAATGAAGTGGGTGAAAATCAAGGGAGAATAGAGTTCAAATTTCAACAGAGAAGGAAAACTGCTAGGTTATTTCTTCCTATTTGCCAAACTTGAGTTACCACATATCTGTGATGGTGGGAGGTAGTAGATACCCTTTGGATAAATCGAGGTATGCACAAGCTGGCCAAATGACACTACCATTATAAAAAATAAAATACAAAATATCAAAATAATAATAGAACGACAACAATAATTATTATTATTGTTATAATATAATAGTAATAAAAATAAGAATGATGATAAAGAATTTGAATGAGCTCCCAACTCAGGACAAGCTTTTAAAAAAACTATCCAGATTAGCACAAAGGTCAGCTAACCATTGTTACTAGTAATAGAATTCTCTATTTTCATTTATTTCTTTTTCGTATTGGGGAAGGGGGTAAATTCCTATGCTAGAGTAAAGGTACAACAACAACAACATGACCAATATATTCCCACAAAGTGACGTCTAGGAGGGTAAAGTGTACGCAATCTGTACCACTACCTCAGAGTGAGTAGAGAGGCTGTTTCTGGTAGAGTAAAGGAATCCTACAAATTCCAGAATTATGCAAAAATTAACAAGAATCATCAGCTGTGAAATGGACAACCATTTATGCTAGTAGTGGAGTCTTCTATTTCTATTCCCTTTTGCATTTGGAAGGAGGGTGAATAATTGTGCTAGCAAGGTGACCTGTAAGTTCCAAAATTATGCAAATACTAACAAGAATCATCCTGTGAAAAGGGACAGCAGTAATCAATATCCCTTATCAAGGGTATTTGTTCACGATGCATTGAAGGATTGGTAGCATAGATAAAAGGATGTTTCATGTCACCCCTTTGATGAATTGCAGACCGGTAAATGGGTTTTCTGAAAAAAAAAAGAAAAAGAAGGATAATCTGAAATCTCCCTTCAATCATCCAGCCACTGCTCTACAATCAAAAGTACTTAGTAATATCTGAAGTTGCAACAACATGCCCAGTGTAATCCCAAATTCTACTCATGGTGACATCCTTATTTCTTCAGATTACTTCCTCTGCAAGTAACATATCCAGTTCATATTGCATATTCCAATTTATGAATGTGTATTGTATTTTCCCAATTATTTCTCATACGTTTAACTGAACCTAACGCACTCTACCTGGTCGAAGTATCTTCTAAATTCTACCATGCTAGCAAAAGGTTAAAACAACAGAGTGGACTTGAAAACAAAGGAAGAATAGTCTTCTTATTGCAACAGAAAGGCCACTGAGAGAGAGCAATAATGCAACGACAAAAACACTCCTTAGGTGACAGGTAGGTCATGACTTCGAGGCATGAAAACAAACGCTTTGCTAAAATGCAAGGGAGTGTGTACAATAAATGGCCCCTCCCAACCCCGTCTCTAGTGAGAGCACTTTGTGTACACGATATGCCCTTTGGAAGAAAGACCAGTCAGTATCATTTGCTCACCAGAGAAGAAAAGCCATAAAGTATCTGGTGTTTTTCTCGCCTATGCAATTATTCTGTGATATTGGAAAAACAGAATGAAAACCATTAGGACATATACAGTGAATATATGCTGATAAAGATTTAACATGTATATGTATGAGAGATCGAAAAGTACGCAAAAAGGAAAAAAAATACAAACCATCCATCCACAATGATGATCAAATCTAGCAACACAGCGATCACAAATGCGGCAGTGCTTTGACCTAGAAAGTCTGAACAAGAAGTAGAAATAAAGTTCAATTAGATAGTGTAGCAAACTAGAACTTAAAAGGTTTTAAATGAAAGAAACACACTGACTTTGGTATCTTGCAGGTAGGACATTCTTTTTCTGAGAAAATAATGTTGTCATAGGGATAAGCAGAAAGATAGTGCGAAACATTCACAGCATTCACAGTTCCTGGGTCAGAAAAGCTAGTCAATAGAAAGAGGAGAATACCCCCACCAACTGCCAACAAGCTCATGTACCTGCAATTTTATGTAATTTCTAGGAAATTTCACGCACATAGACCACAAAAATCAACAGTTAAGTGACAAATAAACTGATGCATATGAGAGTGACACAAAGTAAAAGGATTCTATAATACCTGTGCACTTCACCTAAGTAATACCCAGGAATGTACTTAAAGCATGACTGCACAATAAAGTAGTAACTGGCTCCAATTATTCCCAAATATATGACCTGCATTTAGTAACAGACAATTTTCAAGTAAAGTTTCTATATTCATAAAAGAAAAAAGGTCATGAAAATAGAGGAGACACTGACAAAACCCAAAGACCAAAGAATGAAAACCAAAAGAAAAAAAAAAAGGAAGAAAAGAAACTGTCATAGGAGACTCATTCCATTCCTAAGTCCCAAAGACAAACTAAATGCTGTATTTGACATCCCAAAGATTCACTTTGGAAGAAATTTTCATCATTTACACTTAAGAGTTATTGGAGAGTAAAAGCAAATGTTGTATATTAGTGGCACAAAAAGGGGTCTACTTATAAAATTCTTAGAGAGCACTTCACATCATCTAATGTGATGCGAGTAATTGATCAAAGTTGCAAGTCCACATCTTTCCTACTGAATGTTGACATAAAAGTGTATTACTATTCTGAGCACTTGTATTACTATCCTTTAATGGAGCTACTGCCAAAATATTCGAAGTTGCTACACGGTCAAATTAACATCCCTACTGTGAAAAAGGTGTAAAACCTTGCTATCAATTTTCAACATTATTGTATCTACAGTATAGATTCTGATAAAGCAATGTAGTTTTTAAGCATAGATGAAAGAAGTGATTTGAATTTGAAATAAGGTGAATCGAGAAGAGAAAAGTACCTGGAGGATAGGATTAGGACGATCACAACAATAGTACTCGACGCAGAATAGTACATCGGAGCCTTTTTGACCAAAAACAGCACCCACAAACCGGCTGAAAATTTTCAAATTTGGGCAAATATCCCATTTTTAAGTATCAAAAACTACAAAAAAATATAGGGAACGGACAAATATATGCATTACCGAAAATAATCACAGGCACCAAAAGTGAGGAAGAAGTTGATTTTTTGAATGAAAGTGCCTTCGAAAATAGGCCATTGACCGCAGAGGAAAGAAATCAATACTAGCAGTGTCACCAGGCCGTGGATTACTAGAAGCCATTCCACCTCCATCTCAGTTGTGCCCTCTTCCCACAGCCTAAGAGATCATTATACACTTCTCCCTTATTTCTTGACGGGAAAGGTGTCGAACAAGTTTGTTGTTATTATATAAGTTAGGTCCGCAATATAATTTTTCCCAAATTTCAATGTAGTCTCATTTTTAAGGCACTATTTAAATTTTGTTCAATTTTTTTAAAAAAAAAAAAAAAAATTGTTAATATAGACCCATATTACCGTTTCTATCCCATGTTCCTCCTCTTCAAGGTTATAAACTAAGGGGTCATTTGATTTCAAAACAAGTTATATTGGGATTAACTATGATGGGATAAGTTATGCTGATATTATTTTTTAGTGGTTATTTAATTTGTGGTACTAAAAATAATATATAGTGCATTGTTTGTAAAAATATATTGTTTGTTTACAAAAATAACCCTCACTTTAGTTAATTATTTTTATGCTTGTATTTATATGATTTTTGCTTGTATTTATATGGGTTTTTTTTTTCATCAAATTAGAAATTCATATATCTCTTTTACATAACTAGAATATGTCTCTTTTACATAGCTAGAAATTCATATATCTTTTTTCCCATCAATATATTGTTTGTATTTATATATTTTTTTTCTCTCTTTTTTCCATCCGTAACTATGGCCATTAGTTCTCATCGCCTATCTCAGCTGGTGTGTTGAGTCCATGATTCAATATATCAATTTAGTAGATATCAAGAGCCTAGCAACAGCAAGCAGAAGCGGCATATATATATATATATATATATATATATATATATAATCTATATCTCTAATATATTAAAAGTGTGAAGACCATTTTAATATATCTATAATATATTAAAGTGATTTGAACTTTTTGTCCTTCATTAAAAAATTGTCCTTTAGATAAAAGCGTCTTTTTACTATTTACCTAATAATATTTAATTAATTTTAGGACTTCAAACCCAACTAAAATCGAATCCCCCCCCCCCCCCTCTTTTTTAGGACTACGTATATTTTCTTTTTAAAAATGAACTCTATTTTGTATTAAATAAAAGGAAAGTAAAAGTCTATCAAAAACTAAAAAGGGTTAAAAAAAATCACTTTTATTTGTGTTAGTTTAGTTTATTTGGAATTTAAAATATTCTATTATTGATAAATAATTAATGAAAAAAGTAAAAATCAATCATATTTATATAATTTCTTTATTGAAGAAAAAAGTTTTGAACTTCTATAAATTAAGAATTCTTTTAGAAAAATACAATAATATCTAATATGAACATATGGAACAAGATATATTTATTTTTGTTCTTAAATGATTCTTTATTATTTGATTTGAATTTTCTTCTTTTTTTTTATCATCAAGATACATCAAAGAAATATATTTTTGTAATATTTAATTTACTTAGATGTGTTGATTTCGTAGTTTTCTTTTTTCCAATTTTGTAGGTAGGGGTGGGCGTTCGGTCGGTTCGATCTGATTGTTTAATATCAGTTCGGTTTATCGATTTTTGAATTGACAATAATGACATCCACAACCAAACCGAAATAAATTTGGTTTGGTTTGGTTTTTATAAATTCTATTCGGTTATTTCGGATTATTATTTCAGTTTGAAATATTAAAGTAGTTAGCCTCTCTTTTTCAATTTTAAAACCTCATTCATCTTCAAATAAGGTTCGAGATCAGCTCTTATCATGCAAACAAGAAAAATCATCGACCATAATTTCAAGACAACACAGACTACCAACTACTAAGTACTAACAATACCATATACTAAAGAGATACTAATATATAAGTAATCAGCAGACCCTAGTCATCTCATTACTCGATTAGAATAAAATACAAAATGAAATCACAATATCATCATCTATTTTTAGTTACATCCACAGACCAAAGGATAACTAATGATAAAACAGTCCGTCAGTCACTACCACCATCCATCAATCCACAAAACAGCTAGTCTACTCGAAGCAATATGCAGATGACATCGCCATTCACTAGGCAGGAACATAATTTAGAGCCAAAAAACTGCTCAAAAGAGACAAAACGCATTAGGTTCCCATATAATTTAAATAAAATAATATTTATTGTATTATCAAATAGTTAAGATGGGCAACTACAAGAACAACTAAGACAAGTCCAATTTCACCACAGTTTTGCACAAATCACCTTTAACAAGTTCATTACCAGGAGAGTCAATAGAATTCTTGGAAATATTAAGTGACTTAAGGTTTGAACAAACACCAAAGCTAAAGATATCAGAAATAGGCCCTGAAATTGTGTGTTTCATCTAAATCTATTGAGGTCAAAGATACCCTACATTGGGATTTAGCAACAACAATTAAAGAACCACTAAGATTAGCATTTTTCAACACTAAAGACTCCAAATTAGACAAGCTAATCAAATAAGAAGACACCAAAGTGAAATCAACACTTAACAAAGTGTTTGAAAGATCTATAGAGGAAACTCTAGAATTCTTGCATAAAACCAGTAAAACCATAGAAAACAACCTGTTTTGAAGAGTACTACTAGGAGAAAGTGAAGCTTACACCAAACAAATTCAGTCTGATACTAATTTATTATGTTTATTTGTACTTAAGAGGAAAACAAATAGATGATTCACCAGATGCAAAGATCTTTAAAATAGATGATTCACCAGATTTTAGCACAACTTTATCACCTGTTTCTGCTTCTGCTTCCGGTTCTACTAGTTCAGACACCACGACTACTACTCCAACAAGCACCAGTGGGGTTGCAAAGAAGAGCACAAGCACCATACTGACTATGTCAGTCACAGTAATTGCACTAATCTTCATTTAGATATTTGACTAATAAGTCTTTTACTTATGGCAACTTACTGGAAGCTAGGGATCAATTATCAGTACTTCTATAGCTAGTTTGTGTTTTCTGCTTTTAACTTATTTTCCTCTTAGGTACAAATAAACATAATAAATTAGTATCAGTTTGCAATACTATTTCTTTTTGCAATACTCTGTTTGAGAGCTTACACTTTGAGGAATCTCAACCAGAAACCAAAACTAGAACTCTTAAGAAGCCCATAAAACCCAAGGGTGCATCCCAACAGCAATCAAACTTAAGTGACGATGAGAGAGCAGGGTTGAAATCCCAGAAGAGAAAAAAAATAGTAGGTGATATCTTTTCATATGTCCAAGGGCTGATGGACAAAGTTGCCCGATATTAGTTGAGTTGTGTTGTGGGCAAACTGGCCAGCCATCCCCATTATCAAAAAGGAAAACAAACAGATTTAAATTTGAGATTTGAGGTAGCAAAATCTGCTAGAGAAGATGCCTTGATTCTAGTAACACTCATTTTAATCAAAGAATTCTGCGTCATATCCACCCAGAATTACACATCAGAGTTTGAACTAAAAGGATAAAAACGTTGAGCTTCATGAGACGAGAAGGTTATTTGTTTCAAACTTTCAATATCCTCATGATCCCTTCAGCTTTTATATACTATAAATTCATTAACATGTTAGTTTACTGGAATTCCTAAATAGCAAATTATGCAATGAATACAAGGAAATCAAAATGCAAAATAATTTTACTCTTGCAACAAAATGTCAAACATATGATTAACTTGTTTATGTTCTACTTCATACCATGATTAAGGAAAAGGAAGCAAAAATCTGATAAGGTAGTTTAATAGAAATCGAGTAGTATAGTATTTGGTAATTAGCAGTAAAAGATGAACCCAAAAACAAACTTACACTTACCTATAATTCACATTTGATCATTGAGAACCAGACATCAACAATGCTAGATTCAGTTCCACCACTAGCCATTTCTGAAAAAAATAAGACACTTGTTAGTTGATATGCAATATAAATAAGAAGTTATTTTTAATATAATGAATACAAAATCATAAAATTCTTACCAACTTCAAGTTGCTCAAGATAATCTAAATCTTTCTCGATATTAACTGGATTAGATTCACTTCTAAGCCAATCTTGAAGACAAATAAGAGATTGCACTAGCTTAGGAGTTAATGAACTCCTAAAGGGATCAATAACCCGACCTTCCTTGCTAAATGCACATTCAAATGCAACACTGGAAATAGGAATGGCTAACACATCACGAGCCATCTCAGCGAGAACAGGAAATCTCAGCTCATTAACTTTCCACCAACCTAATATATCAAATTGTTCCGAATTTGGCTCAATTTCTTTGGCAAGATATTTTCTCAACTCAGATTTATTGCTTGAACCTCCACTAATTTCTTTATTCTTCTCAAATTTTTGTTTTGTTCTCATTATTTCTCTTCTTTGAAAGTTTCCATAACCACTTATGGATGAAGAATTCCCAGAATAAGAAGAAGTGGATGAAGATGAAGAGTTTTTTGGTTTCTTGACATAATGCTCAAGCAAGGCTTTTATATAAGACTCCATTGAATCGGACAACTTGTCCCCAATTTCTTTTCCAAATATGTCCATAATTGTAAAAGAAACATATTCAAGTTTGTTGCGGGGATCTAACAGATGAAATAAAGATTATTTTATTCATTTTCTCTGGAGTACCCCAATACTTTCTGAACTTTTCCCTCATATTTGCTGCCATTTTTTCAAATTAGAATCTTCATTTTCTATCATCTCTTTAAAAATTAGATCAAACTCAGCAATTTCCACAAAGTGTACATTGGTAGTAACATATTTTGAACCAGAAACTTTCAAAGTAAGATCATAAAAAGTTTTCAAAAATTTTACCATTGTCCTCACATTTTCCCAGTCCTCACTTACAAAGGCACCTGCCTTAGTTCCATCTTCACAAGGAGAGGTACGGAGATAATCCAAGAAATAGTTATCATAGAAACTATATCTTTCAAATGCAAGCTCAAAATGTTGTGCGGTTTCAAGCATCAAGTATGTAGAGTTCCATCGAGTAGGAACATCTAAACATAAAGATTTCTTGCAAGTTATCAATTGAGATTCACAATATTCTTTGAACTTTTTAACTCTTGCGGCAAACTATTTAACATACTTCACAACTTGTCTTACTCGCTTGACAGACTTATCAATTTTCTTCAGCCCATCTTGCACAATAAGATTAAGAATATGTGCCATACACCTCACATGAAGATGTTGACCCTCCATTATATTAGTTCCCCAATTACTTAATTGTTTGGACATTTCTATCAATGTAACATCATCGGAACTAGCATTATTAACTGTAATACTAAAAATAGTATCCAAACCCCATTCAAGTAAACAATTAGTAATGAAAGCAGCTATATCAACACCTTTATGACCAAAAATTGGACAAAAATTTATCACTCTTTTATGCAATTTCCAATTTATATCTATAAAGTGAGCTGTTAGACACATATAGTTAATCTTTTGTATAAACGTCCAAGTATCTATCATAAGACAAATTTTTGGACATACTTCTTTGAAAACCCTTTTCAAAACTTGTTTCTCTTCATTGTAGAACTGATAACAATTTCTTGTCAAGGTTCTACGAGAAGGAATATGAAACTGTGGGGCTATGACTCTCATAAAATTTCTAAAGCCTTCTTTTTCAACAAAACTAAATGGCAACTCATCAACAATTATCATTTGAGCTAAAGCTTTCCTACTTCTTCCTTGATCAAATATCCAAGTACCCAATGCCCCTCCCTTTTCATTCACAGAAGATGGTAGAAAAGCTAATTTTGTTTGATTGTCTTTCTCTTTCACACCAACATTAGGGCGATAAGGACATAATTTTAGCATATGATTATTCATCAACGAAGTACCACTAGCACTTGAAGCAACAACATAAAATTTTTCACAATACTTACATTGTGCTTTCTTAGCTCTGATTTTTCCATCAACAATCTTGTCAAACCACTGCCAACATCTTGCCTTCGGTTCCATGACCTTTTTTTTTTTATAGTTCAGCTTCAACCGTGGTTTCAACTTCATTTGGAGATGAAACTGAAATATTTTCATTTGATGCTCCCTCTTCACTTTCCCTACTTTCAATCCGTGAAATGAAATAATTTATACATTAGTTCTCAACCTTTAACCTTAAACTATAAAGTTAAATGAAAATCATAAAAAAATACCGGATTATACATATTTTGAAGGCTGACTAATTGATGGAACAAATAAATGAAAAAGTGGTCTGTCCACAGTGGTCGCCGATCGCTGCTCAACAAATAAAAAACATGGTCAGTTAGCCTCAAACACAATCGTCGGTGCCGCTCAACAAATATGAAACACCAGTCGCGGCCTCGTGGGTCTTTATTTGCAGATCGTCGATCGCAGTATTTTTGTAAAGAAACGGAGTAGATCGCCGGTGCACGGTCGTCTATCGTTGTTGTAAAGGAAGAGCCGAAAATGGCATGTGTCGGTATGACGGTGTATGTGAAATGTGAATTGTAATGGGATTTGTGATTTAGGGTTAACTAATATAATATATCTATTAATAATATATATATATATATATATATATTATATAATAATTTAATAATATATATATTATTATTATTATTTATATAATTTTGATTTTCGGTTTAACCAAATATTTTTTAAGAAAATCGAAAACCGAACTGTAAAATCGAATTATGAAAATTAAAAACCGAAATCAATCCGAAAAATCAAAAAACCAAAACCAAAATTAAATTTCGATTTGATTTTCGATTTTTTTGGTTTTTCGGTATTTATGCCCACCCCTATTTGTAGGTATCTTGAAGATGAATGATGATTATGATGATATAGACAATTAATGATCAAAATTTTGAGTTATATAAAAATAATGATTATTTTTTCTTTCTAAAACACCAACCATAATTTAAGGAGTTGTCAATATATTTTACACCTACCTCATTTGTATCTTTGATATTTACAACTACTATATATCTAATTAAATAAATTTTCTTACTATTTGAGTAAATATCGTATTTAGTGTAGCGTTTAAATTCACTATAGTGAGGTACACGCGCGAGACGCGTACACCTAAACTAGATTTTATATATATATATATATATATATATAAGAAAGTGGAAAGAAAGAGGTTTGGGGGTATTTTTGTTATTTATAATTTTATCCAAGGATAAATTAACTTGGGATAACTTATACCACCAAATATGTGGTATAACTTATCCCGAGATTATTATTAGTCCCGGGATAAGTTATCTCGAGTATTACCAACCAAACAATGTATAAAAAAGTTTATCTCGGGACTATTTTTTTATCCCAAGATAATTTACCTTAGTACCTCACACCAAATGACCGCTAAGTATTGGTGACTTTGACCCAAGCTTAAGGGTCAGAACTAACTTAAAAAAATTAATTAAGTTAATTGAAGATTCAATTAATATTTTTTAATTTTTTTAAATATACAAAATCAACCCATAATTATATTTTTAATAAAATTAATTTTTCAAAAATTAAAACTTTGCTCTCTCCTCTCAAATGTCTCAACTCTCTCTCTCTCTCAAACGTCTCCCAATAGTTGTTGCAAACAATAATACAACTGATCGACGCGATATTCAATCTCAGATGATTTTCAACCTCTGGTGATAATATTTTTGACTTTCAACCATCAATTTCCTCCATAAGAGATCGATATGACAACATTCTCCGATGACTTTCAACCTCTAGTGACAATAACCTCAAGTTCTTCATCGTTCCTTTTCAACTTTCACAGGTAAAAATTTAAGGTTTTTTAGTTATGAAGAAAAAGAGGAACTTGAGTTAATTTCTCTTCTAGTATGGGTTAATAATTTTAATATTTATTGCTTAAAATCAAAATGGGGACTTAAACAAATCCTAATTTATGTGAAATACAAATTTTTGTTGTTATTGTGGTTCTTGTTCTCAAACATTGTTATGAAAATAGTGAAACTTAAATTTTAAATTTTTTTCGAACACATCTGTGGTGACCAAATCTTGCAATTATTATTTTTGTTGATTTAAGTGAACACTTACTTAAACAATTATTGATTTATTAGTGTTTGTTGTATTTTTTAGAGTTTTTTGTTGTTTGTGTTTGTTGGTGTTGTCGGGTGTGTGTTGGTATTGTTGTGTTTGGAAATGTTAGTAAAAGTTTCTGTTGTTAAAGTTGAATTTTGATTTTGTTTATGTTGTTATACTTGTAAATTTAACAAATATTAATGTTGTTGGTATTGATGTATTAGTAAATATTGGTGTTGTTGGTGCATGTTGGTGTTGGTGGTATTGATTTGCTTATATTGGTGTTGGTGTTTGTTTGTGGTGTTGTTGGTATTGGTGTCTTGGTAAATGTTGGTGTTATTGGTGTTATGGTATTGGTAAATATCGTGTATTGATAAATAGTGATATTATTGTAGGTGTTCTTATTGGTAAAACGTGGTTACTATTAATAAATTTTGCTACTGGTTTGTTTTTCTCAATAGACGACTCATCTGATGCAACAAATGGTTCATCTGTTGAAAAAAGCATAACAATTATTCAAACAAATAACTCATCTATTGCAATAGATAGGTCATCTGTTTGATGAAATCATAATAGTTATTCCAATAGATGACTATCAAGATTGTTTTGATTTCTTCCAACAGATAGGTAATTTGTTGCAACAGATGGGTCATCCGTTGGAAGAAATCAAAATAGTACTGGGTATACTATTTTGATTTATCCAACAGATTATTCACCTATTGGAACAAATGAGTAATCTATTGGAAGAAATAAAAACTGTTTCAATAATGTTTTGATTTCTACAACAAATGACTCTGTTGCAATAGATGACCTACCTGTTGGAAGAAATCAAAACAATAGTAAAACTATTTTTATCTCGTCCAACAAATCACTCATCTATTGCAACATATTAATATTTGTTTCAACAGATGACCTATCTGTTGGAAGAAATCAAAATAGTATTGAAACTATTTTAATTTCTTCCAACAAATCACTTATTTGTTTCAACAGATGAGTAATGCGTTGGAACTATTATTTTATTGTGTTGTACTTGTTAGATTTACTATTATCCCTTTTTAATGATGCATAAATCAATTATAATCTTTTTTCATTTTTCTCTTATTTTTAGATAAATAGCTCCCAAGAGAAAAAAAGTGAATCAACTCCAACAAGTAGCTAGGCTGCATTCACCACAATATGAGCTTATTGTACAAGCAATATCTTAATCAAAAGCAGAATAAAATGAACATGAGGAAGAGAAAATCTTCACAAGAGATATTTAATTTAGATCAAAAAGTCTTACTTTGCTTGAGGAAATTTGAGAGAGAAGAGAATATGTTTTTGATGAGTTATGTATGAGAATGAGGTCCCAATTATGTTTTAAGGTCGTGGGATTATGTTTAAAGCAAGAGGTAAATGTCCAAAGTTCCCTTAATAAAAGACTGAAAATTATCGCCTAGTCTCTACGGGTGACCTTACGACTCATAGGGTCACGTCACGACTCATATCATTCAGTCGTAGTCTAGACAGTATCCTTGGTCTCACAAACTACTTACCCTATGACTTGAGCCCTACAACCCGTAATGAGACCCTATGACTCGTAGGGTCCAGTCGTAGTTAGCACAGAAACCTCTTGGTAAAATATTGGACACGCTATGACTAACTCTTTACGACCCATAATAAGACTTTATGACTCATGACCTCATCACCAAAGCAATAAATCAGGCAAATCACTCTGTGTCCTTATAAGTTGGGTCCTATGATCCGTCAAGACACCTTACGACTCATAGGGAGAGTCGTAGTCTGGGTAGTAAGCTCACTGGTCAAGAAATTTTCAAGGACCAAAATTTAGGGTGCTTTAGCCTAGCAGGCCCTATCTTGACCCAAATTTTGATCTGACCTATTATATGGCAATATGGGTCTCATTTGACTCCTAATGGCACATATATTATAATCTTTATTACATAGTAGTTTTTCGAGATCGTAGAGTGAAGACAGATGTTTTATGGATGATTCAAGGATTTGTGGTTTGGCTTTGAGGTAGGATTTTGTCTACTCTTCTTCATAAGATGATGTGTTGTATATATTACATGTGAATGTGAATATTAAGATTGATTATGGATAGCATACTATGGTGTAGTCTTGATTGTTTAAGCTTGGGGATTAGATGAGGGATTTTACTTAATTGCTCATGTTCTAGGAGGAATTCTTATTATAGGATTGATTATGGCTTATATATCATCTAGATGTTAATATAGATACACTGTCCTAGTCTGGGATATAAATTGCCTAAATATGGATTTTGAGGATTAGAAGTGGATTCCTCCAACCCACATAGGCCAAGACTTGTGTTAGACATTGTGGACTTATTTACGTATGTTAGACATAGTTGAGACTAGTGAGCCTTTAGTCTAAAATAACTTCATGACTTGGTGAACGGTGATGATTCTCCTGGATTATGATTTATGGCTTATTGATATATTATGCCTCCTAGATATGAGATGCCTTATAGATATGATTATCGATATGGGTTCTAGATAAGTATTTGGGCCTATGTCAATGATTATGATATTGTAATTATTTCGAACACATTATTGGGACTAAGATCGTGTTATGATATTGGTTGGACACCCGGGAAGTGTTTATCCTTGTAAAGGATGTGGTTGTAGTTAATGACCCTTGTGTTATTTTGGCTTAAATTTAAATTCTTGCGATTGCTTGGTTGAGAGTCTATAGGAATCCTTCTTGAGTTAAACATGTTCCATATGTGTTGAGGTTTTTGTTAAATTTCATGTTTACATATTGATGCCTAGAACTTGTCCAGAGTGTTTTCAAAGCAAAATGAATAATGTTGAGTTTAGGAGTTGAGAGAGGAATTTTCTTGATAGTCATATTTTATATCTTCTTTATCTACCCTTTTTACATATCCTCAGTTATCCCCGCTGAGCCTTTAGCCTATTCTTTGTCAGCCTCATATGTAGCTTATTCCTTTTCTTTCAATTGATCATAATTTTATCCAAAACTCTTAAGCGCTTTAGTTGAAAAATTAAGATATTAAGGAGTGTAAAAATGAAGAAGGAAAAAGTGAAAGTGAAGCTCTAAAATAATAGTTATTGGTGCGTTGAAAAGGTTTGTGTTTTTGGTAGGGTGTAGTGTAATAAAAAGAAAAATTGATCAAAAAAGTGAATCATGTTTTAATAGCAAATACTCCCTGCTAAAGATGTGTAATCTAGCTTAAATATATGAGGAAAAACAAAAGGTTGGTTGGAGATGAGTTTAATATAAAGTGTGATGTATTAAATTGCTTAGGGAAGTTAGTCACTATTGCTGGCCAGAATAGTTTCTACCCACCCCTTAGCCTACATTACAATTCTTAAAGTCCTACTTAATCTTAATCTTTGATATTTTTATAATAGTGGAGTACTACATTAAGGGAAATCTTATGGTTCATCTTATATGACATTTGAATTCGTTATGAGACTGAGCAGAATTTAATTTTTACACCCATTCTTATGATAAATTACATATTTGTCATGGAATATGATTGACTCTATAGTTGTGAGTGAGCATGTTTAATGATGGATAGATGACTTATATGATCTCTTTATTGATTAGTGTGCATGAATTTACCAACTTGGTAGAGTCAATTCTTGAGGCTTGGAAGTCTTGAAATAGTATTCATTTGTTTCAATTGTAATATGACATGCCTGATTAGAACTTGCTATTTATGTGGTCTTTGTATCCATAGCTTGATTGTCTTAGTTCAAGTAGTGATGTTAGAGTCTTACTTGATTGTGATTAGTGTAAAGAGTTGTTCGGAGATGAACAAGGCTTTAAGTGTGGGATAGTGATCTTAGGCATATTTATACATAATGAGTGACAAATTTTCCACTCATTTATATCATAATTTGTGCACACTACAATGAAATAATTGAGGATATGAGTAAAATTCTTTATTGAAGTGCATTAAATCCCATGGATTGCATGTTTACAAGTAATTGGGAGAAAAATAGTGAAGTGAGATGAAAAGAGAAGCAAAAGGCAAAAGTGATTGCACAAGTTGGAAATCAGAAGCATGGATCAACCATTAGGTACCACAATAACGGCCTGAGGGTTGCTATCACGTCTAGTTAAAGCTAGGTCCAATCTCAACAATCGTGAAGGGATCACCACAATTGGAGGAGTCGCGATCGCAATCAGTCAAGGGCAATCGTAATGAAATGGGAATTCTCCAAGGACAGATTGATAAATTTGTAGAGCTAAAGCCGAAAACTTAAATTCACAAACCCTTGCACAACTAGTGTATCTTTTGAGAAAAATTCTAATTTTATAGAGAGAAAAACTATTCTACTTTGGGCAAAGAACAAGTGTAATACATTCTCAAGAGTGTTTTAGTTGTATTTGTAATTAAAGCGTGGATTTCTCTTGCTTTGAGTTTCAATGGAAACATTGAATGTTAATTTGGGTATATCTTTTTTCTCCAATCTCATAAGTATCTAAATTTCCATCTTGGGGTTATATTTGAATAGGGTGTTAATGTGTATGGGTTTTGATTGATAGTTTAAATTTATAGTTAATAGTTATGGGTTTTACTATTGACTATGTTTAAGTTAATTGTGGGTGAAAACCCCAAGTTCCTTGGATCCTATATCATCCTTGAAAGAGGGATGTGGGTGATGGGTACTTGTGAACAAGAAATTATGTTAGCTTCTTCCTTAGCATTGTCTTAGAAATAAGGATGCTATGTGGATTTGCTATGTTAGGTATTATCTTAGAAATAGGGATGCTAAGTTGAGGTGTTGGGCTGATGAATTCATCATACTCATGAGGTATTCAAAAGAATCCATGAGTGAAATTGTAGTGTTTTGTTTAAAGACTAGCACTAAAACCCAAAACCCTAGCCTACCCAAGACTCATTAACTAAAATTAGAATTACCTACCCATACACGAATTACCCCTAGGATGGCATGACCCCAAGAACTCTCTCTATTGGTTTTACTCATTAGTTGTTTGCTCTTACATTGGTGTTATAGTGTGATTTTGTTCTACAAAAGTTCAAATTCATAACCCCCACTTAATTTTATGTTTTATTTTAGTCTTACATTATAGGGTTAACTCTCAACATACATAGGTTTAGAAAAGTAGTTTGTACTCCTAGTGGATACGACCCCGACTCTTGTTGGATTTATATTGATGACGACTGCCTTGCATCAAAATAATGGTGTAAGTTGAGCGTTATCAAAAACTAGCGCCATTAGCAAAGCGTGAAATTTTAATGCCCCAAATCTGGTACCCAAAA
Organism: Capsicum baccatum var. pendulum; assembly: GCA_030864225.1. NCBI lineage: Eukaryota > Viridiplantae > Streptophyta > Magnoliopsida > Solanales > Solanaceae > Capsicum > Capsicum baccatum. Next base: position 126,404,862 of record CM061557.1, read on the forward strand.
TGCTACACAGTGCTCATGACTCCTAAGGACCACAAGCTAACCCATGATTGATATTTGTACCTTTACACTGCATTATATGACTTAATAATACGGAAACATGCAATGCAAGGCCATAAGGTTCAAAACTAAACACAATCTGAATAATATAACATCTGTGTGGGGTAATAGAATACCCAAAACAAAACTGAAAATACTGAAGTTTGAAACATTTTTGTCTGGAAAGCCTCTAAACATGATAGTGACTTTGGGTATACCCGTAGTGTCTTGATTTACATTATTTGTTGTTTTTGTTTTGTTGGCTGAAAATCCTAGTAATCAAGAAACCATGAGCCGCAATGGGAACAATGAAGGCTCATTTGATGTACACCTCAAGGACGAGGATCATCTTTATGATGCGGGCTGTGTGAGTGCAATCCGCAACCCACCAGCCAAGGAAAATAGGGTATTCTATGTCACAATTGTCATGCTTTACGTATTTCAAATGAAAGGTCTATTCGGGAGTCAAGTACACGAAGATGACAACTTGCATTTGAAAAACTTCATTGAATTATGTTCCCCATTTGATATTACTCATATCACTCATGAGTCCATTCTGTTAAGGATTTTCCCATTTTCCCCAAGGGTGGAGTAGTTTTGTCTTTGAGATCTCTACCCGCTAGGTCTATTACTTCTTGGGTCGAACTTGTAGAGGCCTTTTTGGATAGATATTTCCCTCTGTATATATACTTCAACTAAGGGATGAGATCATAAATTTCCGTCCACTTAGTGGTGAGCCCTTACATGAGGTGTGGCAAAGGTTCAATGACAAGCTCATGCAATGCCCAAACCATAAAGTGCCGGAGAATATGCTCCATCAAATATTTTATAGGGCATTAGATCAAATCATCAAGATGGTGGTGGACAATGAATCGGGTGGTTCTCTTGCGAGGTTTTCGTATGATGTTGCAGCAAATATACTTGAGCAAGTCACTAAGAAAAATCGAGGATTACATACTCGGGATTTTAAAGTAGCCATAGGGTCCCCCACCACATTTTATGCTAACAAAGAGCAAAGAAAGAAGGACGAAGAAAGGGATGAAAATATGGCTAAGGAGGGGTTAACTCTCAACATAAATAGGTTTAGACAACTAGTTTGCACTCCTAGTGGATACGACCCCGGCTCTTATTAGATTTATATTGATGAAGACCGACTTGCATCAAAATAATAGCGTAAGTTGAGCGTTATCAAAAACTAGCGCCATTACCGAAGAGTGAAAATGTAACGCCCCAAATCTGGTACCCGAAATGCTACCGGTGATCATGACCCCTAAGGACTACAAGCTAACCCATGATTGATATCTGTACCTTTACACTGCATAATAAGACATAATACTGCAAAAACATGCACTGCAAGGCCATAAGGTTCTAAACTAAACACAATCGAAATAATATAGCATCTGTGTGAGGTAATAGAATACCCAAAACTAAATTGAAAATACTGAAGTCTGAAACATGATAGTCTGGAAAGCCTCTAAACATGACTATCTGAATGAGTAAGGAGTTGAAGGAGCATGTCTCCAACTAACCCCAACTAATAAACTAATTAATGAGATTATAGAGAAATCATCATATCCTCGAATGATGAGGACTCACTTCTAACTCTGACGGCTGAACCTTAAATCTACCAATGCTCTGGAGCTCGTGTCTCTGAACCTATGGTATAAGACACTATAGCACAAATACGTCAGTACTTTGAATGTACTGTTATGCATGTGAGGCAGGCTGAATGGATGAGGTTCATATGCATGAACAATACTGACTAACTGAATAATGATGAACGTGAGAATACATACAAGAAAACATAGTAACCATATCTAAAATCATGATAACATAAGTATGCTGATGACTAACATGACTAATGACTGAATTCTGATAACTGATAACATGAGTGACTATATCAAACAGTCTTGAATCTGATGAAACTAGCTGATATCTGTACTGTATCTGAGTTGACTGTATCTGACAGTCCTGAATTCTGAAGAACTATCTGAGTCCTTTTATTGAGACTGATACTGAGACTATGGGAGGTAGTCATCTAACCAACATGCCCCAAATGATGCATTAGTGCTGAATTAGGGTCCAATCTATCCCCTGATTGGAAGGATATCAATACCGCGCCACTGGTAAGGACAACATGTGAGTGACCCTAATATAACATGTAACTCTTGTGAGAATGGTGGGAACCCTCATATAGCAGGTTAAACCACCTCATCTACCCTCATATAGTAGGCTATGATGTCTCAACCTATGCTAGCTACATAGTTCTTGAATGCAAGGATTGCTTCTAAGAATCACACCCTCATTTAACAGGTAAGTTCCCATCCTTGGGTTTGCTCGGTGCTAATTTATACTCCCATCTTAATAGACACTGAACATGATTTACTGAACTAAACATGGGCTGAGTTACTGAATTCTATTGACTGGTGGAATACTACTGATATCTGATAACTGACTGAGTTCATGAGATCATGGAGATTTCCTGAGTCATAAGACTGTCTAAAGTCTAAGGATCATAGCTTGACTGAGAGTATCATGAAAACATGACATGGATCTAGGCACACAGCTAATGTTTCGGGTACGAGTACCCCTAGGACTCGATGGAAGAAAACTGACCAAGTATAACTTACTTGAACATATAACTAACATCATAATCCATAATACATTTATAGAAGCATTTCATCAAAACATGTGATAGGCATAACTTGTACATACATGGGGATTTCATGGTATCATGCTAGTTAGGCACTTTTCCTTCATCTAGGCATTTAATCAAACATATTGTAGGCATGGTACATGTAAACATCATTGTACAATAATTAAACATCATGGTTCAATACTAATTTCATCATTCAAGGGTGTAGTCATAGGTTTGCATGAATCTATATCTTTAATAATTTAAACCACATAGAATTTATCAACCAACATGGAGTAGAATTCAATTTCTCATTATCCACATGAACAAGAGCAACCCAATCATGAAATTTATAAGAAAATCCATAAACTTGAATTTAAAAAAGGGATTTTTGGGCTTCATGGACGAAAGAAGTCCATGAATGAACACTATGCAAACCTTAGATCGTGATTTCGTAAAGATTGACGGAGGAAATTCTTGATTCTAAATCTTCTATGAAAAGCCTAGGTTGTTCTTGAGAGGTTTTTTAGAGAAGAGAGTGTATTTTGGGTAAAAAATGGCTGAATCACATTTTAAAGGGCTTCAATAAGGGTAGGAAATTTACCTTTTTAACCCTGGACGCGTCTTGTAATTTCAGTAAAAATTTCTCAAATTGGACCCCTGGCGCGACGCGGTGCTGTCGCACCGTGTCCTTGAATTTGAAAATTAGGAAACTGAGGGATGGCACGACGTAGAGCCATCACGTTACCTCTTCTTTTGCGACCTGGAGCTTTGGTGCGACGCGGGGAAAATCAAGCTGAGACACTGGAAACGGACAATTCTAAATTTGGGCCCTGGCGCGACGCTCTGTAATCGTGGATCCCTACTAGAATTTTCAAAATGCCATTTCCTCTTGTGGCGCGGTGCGCCACTGACTAATATGGCGCTGTTTTTTGACAGGAACTTGAAATATCGTAACTTCTGAGCCGGTTATCGAATTTGGGCAAATCTTATATTGATGAAAAGCTTATTGAATTTCCCATATGACAAAAAGTGAAAATTTTGAAAATTCATTATGTAATAACCATTATTAAATTTAGAAGATAATACTACACATTCTTTAGATAAAATTAGCTTAGAAAAAGTATGGGGTATTATAATATCTCTCCCTTGAGAACATTCGTCCTCGAATGAGACTAACTGAGAGGGGAGAAAAGACAACTGACGTATATACTGAACATGAATAACTGGAACATGATCTCATGACTGACATGACAGACAAGCTGAACATATAAAGTAAACATACATATCTAATGCATGTGTAACTGATTCATGAATGCATGACTGAGTGTTTTGAAAAACTAAGTTTCTCACAATAAGAATGCATGTCTGATGCATAATTACATAACTGAACTGATACATGAGTGCATAACTGAATATGCAATGGTACTTGATACCAAGTTTATAATAGGAACATGAGCATAAAAATGCATACCAAGTTTGTAATGAACACTGAACATGAAACTGAGTAAGCTTAAGGAGAACTGTTACCTTGAGCTTGATTTGAGTTGGAGAAGAAGAGATGAGGATACTTGGTATGCATGTCTACCTCTTCTTCCCAAGTAGCCCCCTCGATGGACTGATTTCACCAAAGAACCTTAACTAGAGGGACTTCTTTGTTCCTCAATCTACGAGCCTGATAGTCTAAGATTTCGACTGGAATCTCTTCATAAGAGAGAGTGTTATGAACATCAATGCTCTGAATAGGGACTACACCTGATAGGTCACCTATGCACTTCTTGAGCAAAGATACATGAAAAACTGGATAAACTGAGGCTAGATCTAAAGGTAATTTGAGGTCATAGGCTACCTTGCCAAAGTAACTGAGTATCTTGAAGGGACCAACATATCGGGGACTAGGCTTTCACTTCTTACTAAATCTCTTCACTCTCTTTATAGGAGATATCTTTAGATAGACATGATCAACAATATTAAACTCAAGATCTTTTCTACGAACATCTGCATAAGACTTTCGTCAGATCTGAGCAGCCCGGAGTCTTTCTCTAATCAACTGGATTTTTTCTAAGGTGTCGAATACCAAGTCAGGACCTATGACTGAGGCCTCACTATGTTTGAACCAACCAATTGGAGATCTATATCTCCTATCATAGAGAGCTTCAAATGGAGCCATCTGAATACTGAAATGATAGTTGTTGTTTTATGCAAACTCATTCAAAGGTAAGTGGTCATCCCAACTTACCTTAAAATTGATTGCACATGCCCTTAGCATATCTTCTAATATCTGAATAGTCCTTTCTACTTGACCATCTGTCTAAGGATGAAAGGTTATACTAAGTTGAACTTGGGTGCCAAGACCCTTTTGGAATGCTTTCCAGAAATGAGAGGTGAACTGGGTACCTCTGTCTGAGATAATGGGCAACGGAACACCGTGCAATCTGACCAACTCCTTGATGTAGAGTTTGGCATAATCCTCAACTGAATAAGAGGTATGAACTGGAAGGAAATGAGCTGATTTGGTCATTCTGTCTACAATGACCCAAACTGAATCATACTGATGACGAGTTTGAGGCTAACCCATCACGAAGTCCATATTCACAACATCCCACTTCTAAGTAGGAATACTAAACTCCTGTATAGACCCACTAGGCTTCTGATGCTCTATCTTAACCTGTTGACTCAATGGCAAACTAGACGCGATTCAACCGCCCCCTCCTCTCACCAGTCATGTTCTCGTCGGAATTAAGGACGATGAGGTTCCCTTTTGGTGAACCCGACTACCATACGTTTCGATGGCCTAAATTAATCTCTTAGATCTAAAGTTTATGATATCTGACCTTGAATATTGATTCAATCCATTTAATTACGTGTTTATCTTTAGACTATTGTCTAAATACCTTTAGACTGTTATGTGCGAAAATCTCCAAATCTTTTGACACTCAATATGATTACTGACTTCTGCTTAAAAAAAAAAAAAAAAAAAAAAAAACCTGCTGACATGTAGAGCACTTAGCCATAAACTCTACAACGTCTCTTTTTATCCCACTCTATCAATAGGTTTCCCGTAAGCCGCAGTATATATTTATGGCCTCAGGATGAATAGAGTAGCACGCACTATGTGCTTCTGCAAGAATTCGCTGCCTTAAGTCATCTATACCTGGAACACAGAGACGACCTTGACAATGCAAAACAACATCTCCCCTTTGGGAGAAAACCTATACTTTCTGATCCTGAACTGACTATTTCAACTTGATAAGGCTGGGATCTCTATCTTGCTTTTCTTTCACTTCGAAAACTAAGCGAACACCTAGTCTAGCAAGCTGATGAACTTCCTGAGCTAGCTTCTTCTTACTTTCCTCAACATGAGAAACACTACCCATGGATAGTCTACTGCGAGCATCGGCCACTACGTTGGCCTTGCCCGGATAATAAAGTATACGCTTGTCATAATCTTTTGAGAGCTCTAACCACCTTCCCTGACGCAGATTGAGATCTTTCTGAGAAAATAAATACTGAAGACTTTTATGATCAGTGAACACATCTACATGAACACCGTATAGATAATTCCTCCAAATCTGTAAGGCAAATACTATGGCTGCTAACTAAAGATCATGAGTAGGATAATTTCTCTCATGGGGCTTAAGTTGTCTGGAGGTGTAGGCTATGACCTTACCATGCTGCATGAGAATACAACCTAAACCTACTCTGGACGTATCACAATACACTACAAAACCATCTGAACTATCTGGAAAAGCTAGAACTAGAGCTGAGGTGAGTTGAGTCTTCAACTTCTAAAAACTTTTCTCGCAAGGATCTGACCACTGAAACTTGACTTTCTTCTGAGTCAATCTAGACATAGGGGATACAATAGAAGAAAATCCCTCAATAAACCATCTGTAATAGCCGACCAAACCCAAGAAACTTCTAATATCTGATAGAGAGACAGGGCGACGCCAGTTGCTTACTTCTTTAGTATTTAGAGGATCCACTCTAATGCCATCACCGAAAATGATATAACCAAGGAATGCTACTGACCGTAGCCAAAATTCACACTTACTAAATTTCGCGAATAGCTGATGATCTCTGAGAGTCTGAAGTACTCTTCTGAGATGGTTTGCATGATCATGCTCACTGCAGAAATAGACTAGAATATTATCTATCAAGACTATGACGAACATGTCCAAGTACCACTTGAACACATGGTTCATCAAGTCCATAAAAGCTGTTAGGGCATTGATAAAACCAAATGACATAACTAAGAATTCGAAATAACCATACCGAGTATGGGAAGCTATTTTTAGAATGTCACATTCTCAAACTCTGAGATGATGATAGCCAAATCTGAGGTCTATCTTAGAGAAATAACTGGCACCCTGAAGTTGGTCAAATAAGTCATCGATTCATGGAAGAGGGTACTTGTTCTTGACCATAAACTTATTGAGTTGACTGTAGTCTACACATATCCTAAGAGAACTGTGTTTCTTGCGCACGAATAATACTGAAGCGCCTCACGGGGAAATACTGGGCTTGATGAACCCCTTACCTAAAAGATCCTTCAATTGTTCTTTCAATTCTCTGAGTTCTGCTGGTGCCATTTTGTATAGTGGAATAGATATAGGTTGAGTATCTGGAAGAAGATCAATGCTGAAGTCTATTTCCCTTTTGGGAGAAATTCCTGAAAGAACTTCAAGAAAGACATCTGAATATTCACCTACAACTGGAATTGATTCAAGGCTGGGAGTTTTGAAACTAGTATCCTTAACACGAACAAGATGATAGACACATCCTTTAGATATTATTTTCTGTGCCCGAAGGTTGGAAACAAACTAACCTCTGAACACTAAAGTACTACCCTTCCACTCAAAGATGGGTTTATTCGAAAACTGAAACTGGACTATTCTATTTCTGCAGTCGACTATGGCATAGTAGGAATAAAGCCAATCCATACCGATAATGACATCAAAATTAGTTATCTTTAATTCGACTAAGTCTGCTAAAGTGACTTTTTGAGATATCATAACTAGGAAGTTCCTATATACCCGCCGGTCTTTGATGGTTTTACCCACTAGGGGAGAGACTGAAAAGGGCTCTGCTAGAATTTTGGGACTGACTCCAAAATTGACTGCTATATAAGGAGTGACAAAATACAAAGAAGCTCCTGGATCTTGCAAAGCAATAAATATGCATATAAAAGATCTGTAACATACCAGTAACCACGTTAGGAGAATTTTCCTGATCTTGTTGGGACTGAAGAGCATAGAGATGGTTTGGGCGTTGCCCACTAGTAGCACTGGAGGTGGCACTCTATTGATTTGGGTGACCAGAATGAGCTGAGGAGCGATTCTATTAACCCTGAGGACCTGGCTGAGGACAGTCTTTGGCTTTGTGGCCTGGATTACCACATCTAAAACAAATACCACTGCCATCTCTGTAAATACCCTGATGGTACTTGCCACAAGTTTGGAAAAAAAGATAGGTGCGGGTATTGCTAACACTGCCCTGGGACTTAGAGCCTGGTGCTCTATCTTTGTTACCCTCTCTGAACTTAGAAACTGAAGCACTGGCTGTAGAAGGAGTTGGAATGATGACTTAGGATGAAAATAGGAACGGTTTCCTCTTTCTGACTTAGGCTGAGCAAAGTTGAAACTACCTGTCTTTGCTATCTTATTCTGCTTCTCCCTCATCTTAATTTTTTGCTCCTCTACCAGTTGGGCATTTGTTATGAGCCTAGATAAAGTTATGTCACTGTTCTATATGGCAGATCTACACTCATTAACCACGCTATCAATCACACCTAAAACAAACTTACTCATCCTTTTCCTGCTATCTGCAACCACATGAAAGGCATATTTGGCTAATTGAGTAAACTTAAGAGAATACTCTTTCACTGTCATATTGTCCTGCCTGAGGTTGATGAATTCTAGTACCTTAACTTTTCTAAGTTCTAAGGGAAAGTATTTATCATGAAATGCTGAAGCAAACTTCTCCCACTCAACTGACCCTGTATCATCTTCCCTCTCTAACTTCTACTGCTTGAACCAAGTGTGAGCAACATCCTGCAACTGATATAATGCTAGCTCAGGACTCTCACTAGACGTAACCCCCATTATGTCTGTAACCTTCTGCATCTGATCTAGGAATTCCTGAGGGTCCTCGACTGTCTTAGACCCAAGAAAGGATGGAAGATTCATTCGAGTGAAGTCCCAAATCCTGGCTGTAACTGAATTGGCCATTGGGTTAGCCGGAACAACAACTGGTCATTCATTCTAAGCAGCAACTGACTAGGCAAGAGTAGTGAATGCGACCCTAAACTCCGCATGATAAACATGTTTGCCCAAAGGTTATTCAAGCTGAGGGGATGGCTAATTCCCATTTCTTCTTTTAGGAGGCATGTTCTGTAGAAGAAAGGGAGAAACTAATTAGACTGAGATATTAACTTGAGATTATGCTCACTGGCATGACATGAATACTAAAAGAGGGGAAACTATTCCTAAAATATCTTATAGCCTCCTGCACATAAATATGGCACACAATACACCCATGTACAAGACTCTACTAGATGTGGTTTCTAGATATCCTAGGACACTATTGAACCTTAGGCTCTGATACCAAGTTTATAATGCCCCAAATCTGGTACCCGAAATACTACACAGTGCTCATGACCCCTAAGGACCACAAGCTAACCCATGATTGATATCTGTACCTGTAAACTGCATAATATAACATAATAATGTGAAAATATGCACTGCAAGGCCATAAGGTTCAAAATTGAACATAATATAAATAATATAACATCTGTGTGTGGTAATAGAATACCTAAAACAAAACTAAAAATGCTGAAGTCTGAAACATGATAGTTTGGAAAGCCTTTAAACATGACTATCTGAATGAGTAAGGATTTGATGGGACATGTCCCCAACTAACCCCAACCAATAAACTAATTAATGAGATGATAGAGAAATCATTATTTCCTCGAAGGATGAGGAGTCACTTCTAACATTGATGGCCGAACCTGGAATCTACTAATACTCTGGATCTCGTGTCTCTAAACCTATGGTATAAGACACCATAGCGCAAATGCATCAGTACTTTGAATGTACTGTTATGCATGTGAGGCAGGCTGAATGGATGGGTTTTATATACATGAACAATACTGACTAACTGACTAATGATAAACGTGAAAATACATACAGGCATACATAGTAACTGTATCTGATATCGTGATAACATGAGTATGCTGATGACTAACATGACTAATAACTAAATTCTGATAAGTGTTAACATGAGTGACTGTATCTGACAATCATAAATCTGATGGAACTAGATGAGTTTCGTACTATATATAAGTTGACTGTATCTGACAGTCCTAAATTCTAAAGAACTATATGAGTCCTTTTACTGAGACTGTGGGAGGTAGTCATCTAACCGATATACCCCAAATGATGCATTATTGCTGAATTGAGGTCCAATCTATGCGCTGATTGGAAGGGTTTTAATACTGCGCCACTGGTAAGGACAACATGTGAGTGACCCTAATATAACATGTAACTCTTGTGAGAATGGTGGGAACCCTCATATAGCAGGTTAAACCACCTCATCTACCCTCATATAGTAGGCTATGATGTCTCAACCTATGCTAGCTACATAGTTCTTGAATGCAAGGGTTGCTTCTAAGAATAATACCCTCATTTAACAGGTAAGTTCCCATCCTTGGGTTTGCTCGGTGCTAATTTATACTCCCATCTGAATAGACACTAAACATGATTTACTAAACTGAACATGGGCTGAGTTACTGAATTTTATTGACTGGTGGAATACTACTGATATCTGACAACTGACTGAGTTCATGAGATCATGGAGATTTCCTGAGTCATAAGACTGTCTGAAGTCTAAGGATCATAGCTTGACTGAGAGTATCATGAAAACATGACATGGCTCTAGGCACATAGCTAATGTTTCAGGTACGAGTACCCCCAGGACTCGATGGAAGGAACCTGACCAAGAATAACTTACTTGAATATATAACCAACATCATTTTCCATAATTCATTTATAGAAGCATTTCATCAGAACATGTGATAGGCATAACTTGTACATATATTGGGATTTTATGGTATCATGCTAGTTAGGTACTTTTCCTTTATCTAGGCATTTAATCAAACATATTGTAGGCACGGTACATGTAAACATCATTGTACAATAATTAAACATCATGGTTCAATTCTAATTTCATCATTCAAGGGTGTAGTCATAGGTTTGCATGAATCTATATCTTTAATAATTTAACCCACATAGAATTTATCACCCAACATGGAGTAGAATTCAATTTCTCATTATCCACATGAACAAGAGCAATCCATTCATGAAATTTATAATAAAATCCATAAACTTGAATATAAAAAGGATTCTTGGGCTTCATGGATGAAAGGAGTCCATGAATGAAAACTATGCATACCTTAGTTCATGATTTTGTGAAGATTGATGGATGAAATTCTTGATTCTGAATCTTCTATGAAAAGCCCTAGGTTGTTCTTGAGCAGTTTTTGAAAGAAGAGAGTGAATTTTGGGTGAAAAGTGGTTGAATCACGTGTTAAATGGCTTAAATAGGGGTGGGAAATTGACCCTTTTAATCTTGGATGCGTTTGTAATTTTAGTAAAAATTTCCCGAAGTGGACCCCTAGCGCGACGCGGCACTATCGCGCCGTGTCACTGAAATTTGAGAATTGGGAAACTGAGGGATGACGCGACATGGAGCCATCACGTTGCCCCTTCTTTTGCAACTTGGAACTTTGGTGCGACATGGGAAAAATAGCACTTAGACCCTAGAAAATAGATAATTCTAAATTTAGGACCTGGCGTGATGCACCATAATCGTGGACCCCTACTTGAATTTTCCAAATGTCATTTCCTCTTGTGGCGCGACGCGCTAATGTGTGAGCAGACGCTAACATATTTAAGGTTTTTAACTAAGAATAATTATGATGTCTTAAGCAACTTTTATCATTTTTGATTATTTTACTTTGATATTGCAGTAAAGGTCATAATGCAAGGGAAATTTAAAGAAATGGAAGCAAAAGAGCTGAAAACTGATGCAAAAGAACTGGAAGTGTGGCTGATGACATTCCTGATAAGTCATCAGTCCTGTGATAAGTTATCAGAAATCACGTCTGGTGTTTCAGTTTTAGAAGGATTAAAGTGAAACTGTGATGACATTTCTGACATATCGTCACAACTGTAATAAGGCGTCAGAGTTGCCGTCAAGTGTAGGTAGAGAATTAAATTTTTGAATGAAGAAGTGATGACATTTCTGATGTGTCATCACGTATCTGATAATTCATCAAGCTTTATCGCCAGTTAAAGCAGAAGATGTCAAGAATGCTGAAGGGCCTGACAACATTCCTGATAAGTCGTCAGGACCCTGACACTCCTCACAAATACCGTCACCTATTCTGAAGGATTTTCTGAAAATTGTGATTTTATTTCCTTATTTAGGATTAACTATAAAAAGCATTTTTTAGGGTTTTTCTAGGGGGTTGGCACTTGAGTTTTAAGAGACGTATTTTGATATTTTCTCTCTCTAGTTTCTTGGCTTGAAAAAGCAAATACTTTGAAGAGATTATTATTATTATTTTTGGATTTTCATTGTAATTTCATATGAGAATCTCTAGTTTCTATTCATCTTGTGGTAAGTTTATCTTTCAAATCATGAATTCAACTAGTTGTTTCAATTATTATATCATGAGCGGCTAAATTCTTTTAACCTGAATTATGGGATCTAGGGTGAAGTATTGATAAGGTGCTAAGTGTTCAAGATTCAAAATGTAGTAGGATTTCTTGATAATTCTGTGGTTTTCATTATCTTCTATTGGTTACAAACGATAGAGAACACCTGCTTTGATTTTCTTGAGAAAGAAATTAATTATAGTCGGAAGTGAGTTATTAACAGGGACTTGGAAGCTACCAACCTTCCATTTAATAATCGATGCTGTAACAAGGTTGATTAACCTAAGATAAAATCTGGTTAGTGAATATAAATTCCCTAAGTCCGAGAGGATTAGGTAATTAAATGCTTAAGTAGGTCGAGAGACATTTAGGCATAACTTTGATAAAGATAACTTGTTGTCTTATCTACTGTGAGAATCTTGAACCACCATTAGCATCTGTCAAGTACCGAAAATCTTGGTGGACATAATTCTAGTTATTCCATAAACTCTTGATTACGAACACTGAAACTAGAGTGACCAACAATTATTTACTGATTATTAAAAACCCTCACTTTATGTTTTCGCATCATTCGTTTGAATTCAACTTGTAGCTATTGTTTCAAATTGATTTAATCGCCACTCACATTGTTCTCTGTGGATTTGACCCCGACTCCAAAGTTGGGTAAATATATTGACGACCGCCTTGCACTAAATTGAGGTGTAAGTTGAGCATTATCAAAAATAGCGCCGTTGCCAGAGAGCAATTTGGCATATTGAGTTAGTTTGGAATTTTAGCCCACTTGCTTGAATTCAAACTTGTAAATATTTGTCTTTAGTTTCTTTTATTTCTTGTGTGAGGTAGATTTTTATTTTAGTTTACATATTACTATGGTATCGTGGAATGAACATGATCTTGGTGGTTGGAAATCTTTTCTTGATGATCCATATCCATGTTGTGATGGACCTCAGTTTTGGCAAGATTGTAGATATGCTCCCCGAAGAGAGATATGTGCACCATCTCCATCCTACCAGGAGTATAATTGTTCTTTATATGTTGGTCAAGATGGATATTGGAGTAAATGCCCAAATGCCCCCTCCCCCCATTACGCTAACCTAAATTCTAGTTCTTCTTTTGAGTTTGACAGGCTTTATTATCAAGAAAAGAAATAACGAAGCACTGAAAAGAGTGGCATTGAAGCTATGTTTCAACGACTGTTGGATCTCCAAGAAGAAACATATGATATTATATGTGATATGCGTCAAGCTAATAATTCATAAGGAGATGGATATAGAGGTCAATCATTCAAAGCACTCTTCTACATTATACTTAGATGATATCTTGTCTACGAAATCATTTAACATAATGAAAGAGTGTGAAGATAAGGAGCAAGAATCCTATGTCGATGATAAGCTTGATGTTGAGCAACCCTCAGTGATTTCCTAACCAACCAAACCATTCATGAAAGAAGATTCCAAAGATGATGAAATGGCACTAGAGTCTAAAGAAGAAATCAAGCACAACCCTTGTGGAGACCCTAGTCCATTTTGGGGTAAGGATACTAATAGGGATGTTATTCTGAAATTGAGGGTTAGTCCTCATTCGAATCATTTTTAAACATTATGCTCGGTGGATATGATAAAAGTTGAGTCACCCAAGAAATGATGAATTTTGAAAATGAGAAGGACAATTCTTACATTTTGGAGTTTCTCCTTACAAAAGGGTGTACTACAACCCCAATCTTGAAGGCCAAGAAGCTTAAATATCGATGTCTATTTAGTGCCTTTTTAAGATTCTCACTATTGCCCAATGAGCCCACAAGAAAGTTCGATGCAAAATTGGGCAAGCGGTTCAAGTCTTCAAAGTGGCGTGATAGAACATTCCTTATCATGTCCTCACATTTGCCCAACGCACCTAAAAGATGTAAAGATCGAAAGATGGGCCGACAATTTAAATCATCTAAGTAGAGGGATAAAGGATGACTAAATATTGTGGTGTCGCGACACTAAATTAGGCGCTTCTTGGAAGGCAACCCAAAGTATTTTGTTGTTTGTATTCATATTATGTGATTGACATCAGATATTCGCACCCATGGTGCCACAAGTATGTTTCTAAATCTCTTATTTTGGTTTAACACATTGGGGATATTGCATGATTTTAAGTTGAGGGTGGAGCTACTTGTGGATGTTGAGGTCCTCTTAGGGTTTTTGTTGTCGTGCCTCTTTTCCCCAGAGTATTATTCCTAGTAGAGCCGACATGTTTAGGTGTATTGCATTTGTTTTGTGATGTGTTGTGGTTAACTGGGGAAAAAATAAGTATCTAGGACAGTTGACATATTTTTGTTGATTTTTCTTGGAATGATAAATACCTCTCTAATTGTCTATTTGGTAACTGTGTGATGAGTATCTATATGTGACTATTGTGAATCTTTTTATGGTATTAGTATTAGTGACATGATAGTCACTGCTAATAATTGCATGAACCAAATGGGTAGTGGCTTGTGATGTACCTTTGTGTCATATGTGTGTGAGATGCTACCTAGTTTTTGTTGTGTGTTAAATCTAGAACTTGCCCGGTTGGTCTTGCCTTGGTTGTAGGATAGCGGTTAGGAAAGGATCATAGGCCATTGTTGATATTAGTCCACTTTTAGCCTAAATGACCTTCCGTGTGTGAATAATATCCCTTGATCCTGATTTTGAGCCCGAATGCCTATTCTTTTTATTATACCTATCACCTTTCCATTTGTATCATAATGAACCCGTTTGACCCCTGATCCTCCTTGGATATTGTGCACTTTGACTAAGGAAAATAGCCTAAGTTCAGGGTGGCTATCATAGGGGTGTGTGATGTAACGTGAGTATAAAGAAGGGTAATAAATATATATATATATATATATGCAAGGCTGGGTGTGGTAGAAAAAGAATGAGAAAAGAGAAGTTGTGTAAAAGAGAAAATGATTAATTAAATGACCACACCATTCCTAAATTTGCTTAATCAAGAAAGGGAGAAATAAGGTAAAGGTTGATAAGTGAGACCCCCCCCCCCAAAAAAAAACATTTTAGTGACAAGGAGGCTTAGTTACTTTAAATATCCTTGCGTATCATACCAGCCCAAGTCTACATTACAAACTGAAGAAAAGTCCTATAGTGATCCTAACTTAAGTATCTGAAATCTTTGGTAATGAAAATAAGGGCAAGCTTATGGTATTTAGCATACATTGATTGGAACTTCTTACTGAGAGTGAGTGCCTCTTGACCTTCCCTGCAATTACATGCTTGATTTCATATATGAGTGAGGAGGGACTTCTTTGTTGTAAGGGCACATCGGTTGCATTGTTAGTTGCCTACTTGTTTGGATTGTGTAATTTGTATATAGGCATGGTTATTGTTTCTAAGTTGATGCCATATCTTGATTACTTTATGTAACATTGTTGATCTTTATGGATATACACAGATGGGTTTAAAGTGATTGAAAATGGACAAGGTAATGTGTTTTGAACTAAAATTGATGATCAACTATCAGAGGTATCTTATGTGTCTCTTGGTTAAGCATCGTAATGTTGTGTTTTAGTTGGTTGAGGACAAGCAATTGTTTTAATTTGAGGGTGTTAATGTGTGAAAAGACGCTAACACATTTAAGGATTTTAACTGAGAATAATTGCGAAGTCTTAAGCAACTTTTGTCGTTGTTGATTATTTTACTTTGATGTTGTAGTAAAAGTCATGATGCAAGGGAAATTTAAGGAAATGGAATCAATAAAGCTGAAAACTGATGCAAAAGAACTGGAAGTGTGGCTGACGACATTCCTGATAAGTCGTTAGCCCTGTGATAAGTTTTCAGAAATCACGTCAGGTGTTGTAGTGTTAGAAGGATTAAAGTGAAACTATGACGACATTTCTGACATGTCGTCACAACTGTGATAAGGCGTCAGAGTTGCCGTCAAGTGTAGGCAGAGAATCAAATTTTGAATGAAGAATTGACGATATTTCTGATATGTCGTCACATATCTGATAAGTCATCAAGCTTTGTCGTTAGTTAAAGCAGAAGAGGCTAAGAATGCTGGAGGGCCTGACGATATTCCTGATAAGTCGCCAGGACCCTGATACGCTGTCACAAATACCTTTACCTATTCCGAAGGATTTTCTGAACATTGTGATTTTATTTCCTTATTTAGGATTAACTATAAAAAATATTATTTAGGTTTTTTCTAGGGGGTTGGGACTTGAGTTTTAAGAGACGTATTTTGATATTTTCTCTCTCTAGTTTCTTGGCTTGAAAAAACAAATACTTTGAAAAGATTATTATCATTATTTTGGGATTTCCATTGTAATTTAATATGTGAATCTCTAGTTTCTATTCATCTTGTGGTATGTTTATCTTTCAAATCATGAATTCAATTAGTTGCTTCGATTATTACATCATGAGTAGCTAAATTCTTTTAACCTGAATTATGGGATCTAGGGTTAAGTTTTGATAATGTGTTAAGTGTTCAATATTCAAAAGTTAGTAGGATTTTTTGATAATTCTATGGTTTTCATTATCTTCTATTGATTGCAAATGATAGAGAACACCTGCTTTGATTTGTTTGAGAAAGAAATCAATTATAGTAGGAAGTGAGTTATCAACATAGACTTGGAAGATACCAACCTTCCATTTAATAATCGACGCTGTAACAAGGTTGATTAACCTGAGGTAAAATCTGGTCAGTGAATATAAATTCTCTAAGTTAGAGAGGATTAGGTAATTAAATGCTTAAGTAGATCGAGAGACATTTAGGCATAACTTCGATAAAGATAACTTGTTGTCCTATCTACTGTGAGAATCTTGAACCACCATTAGCATCTGTCAAGTACCAAAAACCCTAGTGAACATAATTATGGTTATTCCATAAACTCTTGATTACAAACACTGAAACTAGAGTGACCAACAATTATTTTCTAATCATTAAAAACCCCCACTTTAGCTTTTCGCATCATTCATTTGAATTCAATTTGTAGCTATAGTTTCAAATTGATTTAATCGCCACTCACATTATTCCCTGTGGATTCAAACCCAACTCCAAAGTTGGGTAAATATAGTAATGACGACTGCCTTGCACTAAATTGAGGTGTAAGTTGAGCTTTATCACGCGCCACTGGCTAATATGGTGCTATTTTACAATGGAAACTTGAAATAGTCGTAACTTCTGACCCGATTATCGGATTTGGGAGAATCTTATATCGATGGAAAGCTTATTGAAATTCCCACATGACAAAAAGTGAAATATTGAAAACTCCTCTTGGAATAACCATCATTCAATTTAGAAGCTTATACTATACATTCTTGAGATGAAATTACCTAGGAAAAAGTATGAGGTATTACAGAAACTTAGTTCTCACTTGTTTAGTGTTGTTAGTGACTTTGGGTATACCCGTAGTGTCTTGATTTACATTATTTGTTGTTGTTTTTGTTGGCTGAAAATCATAGTAATCAAGAAACCATGAGCTGCAATGGGAGCAATGAAGGCTCATTTGATGTACACCTCAAAGATGAGGATCTTCTTCATGATGCGGGCCATGCGAGTGCAATCCACAACCCACCAACCAATAAAAATAGGGTATTCTATGTCATGAATGTCATGCTTCATATATTTCAAATAAAAGGTCTATTCGGGGGTCAAGCACACGAAGATGACAACTTGCATTTGATAAACTTTATTGAAGTATGTGCCCCATTTGATATTACTCATATCACTCATGAGTCCATTCTATTGAGGATTTTCCCATTTTCCCTAACGGGTGGAGTAGTTTTGTGATTTAGATCTCTACCCGCTAGGTCTATTATTTCTTGGGTAGAACTTCCAGAGGCCTTTTTGGATAGATATTTCCCTCCATATTGATGCTTCAACTAAGGGATGAGATCTTAAATTTCCATCCACTTAGTGGTGAGACCTTACATGAGGTGTGGAAAAGGTTCAATGACAAGCTCATGCAATGAACAAACCATAAAGTGCCGGATAATATGCTCTATCAAAATTTTATAGGGCATTAGACCAAATCAACAAGATGGTGGTGGACAATGAATCGGGTGGTTCTCCACCGAGGTTGTCGTATAATGTTGCGGCAAATATACTTGAGCAAGTCACTAAGAAAAATTGAGGATTGCATACTCAGGATTTTAAAGAAGCCGTAGGGTCCCCCACTACATCTTATGCTAAGAAAGAGCAAAGAAAGAAAGATGAAGAAAGGGATGCAAATATGGCTAAGGTGATGGCCCAATTGGAGCTCCTCACTAAACACGTAATGGGAGCACCTACAAAAGCTATCAATATGTTGGAAAAGTGACAAAGGTTATGATAAAGATTAAGAAAATTCAATCGATGAAGAGATAAGGATGTTGGTAAATTATCTGGGGGTTTCATCCCTGCCTATCAAAGTCAAGACGAGAATCAAGGTTGGAACGATTGAGACTAAGATTGTGATTGGCATGATAGAGAAAAGGATAGAGATCATGATTGAAGGGACAAAGAGAGAGGTTATGATAGATATGTGCCCCCTCGTGATCATGTCAAGGACAAAGAATCAAGCTCAATGGACTCGGATAAATTCAAAACCAATGATGTGGTTGCTTAAATTTTGATGCGCGTAGAAGATATGAACAAAATGGTAAGGGAGATAAAGAGTGACTTTTCTCAAATCAACCAAATAGTTGTTTTAAATTCAGATTCTATCAAGCAATTGGACACACAAGTGAGGCAATTGTCTACCCAACTCAATGCTAGGCCAAAAGGGGGCCTACCTAGTAACATGATGGTAAATCCTAAGAATGAAGGCCATGTCATGGCAGTTGTTATTAAAAGTGGTAGAAATCTTAGTACGCATATGATTAAAGTTGAGAAAAAGTCTCTAGATGATCAAATGAATTTGAAGAGGAAGTGGTCCAATTCGTTAAGTATTGGTGCTTCAAAGTCTCTTAAAGAGGGTGACAAAAAGCCAATGATAGTTGAAAAGAAGAGGGATGAGGAGGAAACTTTTAAAGTGATTGATGGTGACAAAAAATGGGGAATGACCCTCAAAGCGTTCCATTACCCCCAATAAAAATTTCTCTACCCTTTCCACAAAGGTTGAAAAAGAAATTTGACAATGCCAAGTTCAAAAATTTTCTTGCAAAGCTTAGAAACCTCTCAATCAATATTCCCCTATTAGAGACTCTTCAAGAGATTTCAGGTTATGCTAAATCAATGATGAGATTGATGTCGAAGAAGAGGCTTGTGTATAGTGACACCATTAAAGTGACCCATACTTGTAGCGCCATCATGTCAAATACCATGGCGGAGAAATAGAAAGACCCAAGTGTTTTTACCACCCTTTGTACCATTGGGACCAATAAATTCAACAAGGCATTATGTGATCTTGGCACTAGCATAAATTTGATGCCATATGAGGTGTATCAAAGGCTTGGGTTGGGTGATCCCGCACCCACCAACATGATATTATTGATGGCAGATCGCTCAATCAAGAAATTAGTTAGAGTGCTATACGATGTTTTGGTAAAAGTTGATAGGTTCATTCTCCCATCGGACTTTGTTGTGCTTAATTATGAAATTAATCACGAAATACCCACAATACTTAGGAAACCTTTCTTAGAAATCAAAAGGGCACTAGTTGATATAGAGCATAGAGAAATAACATTCTAGGTGAATAGTGATAGAGTTTTATTCAGGGTATTCAAAGTCGAGAAACAACCAAGTAGGTTATAAGTGGTCTAAGTTATTGTATTATTGATGAGGGAGAAGGGGTTGGGTCAGATCAGCTCAAAGACCCAACTTGAAGATTGAAGAATGTCATGCTGTGACGTTAAATTAGGTATTGGATGGGAGAAAACCCATTACTACCATCAAATTAGCCTGTATCCTTTAAATTTTTTATTGAATTAGATTTTGTTTGTTTAGATTGATCCATGCAATTGAGGTGCTAAAAGCGTGCATCCGAATGATTTTGAGTAAGGAAAGTATGTTGAAATTGCGTTATAGGCTGATCAGTTGAAAATAGAGGAGTAAAACTAGCCTCGATTACTGCAATTGCAATCACTGTGTCATTACAATTACGATTTTTGTGTCACCGCAATTGCAAAACTTTGACCGCAATCACGGCCAAAGCTATTTTAAAGAATGAGTAGTGGCCTAAGAACTTCACCGCACTTCCTCTTTAATTACTCTTAAAGTGCATCCATTTTTTCATGTGATAAGAGTATCCAATAATGCATTGCATCCCCCTACATTCCCTCTTTAGGTATCTGCTTCAATTCTCCTCTTTTATGCTCTTGTGTGGCCCTTAGGGTACATGTTTAGGTAAAAGGATCTAAAATTATTGTTCAAATGTTTGACCCTTAGTTTTAATTGAGCTGTTTTGGTGAATTTGTTGTGTTATTGGTGTGTGAATTATTGGGTAAGTCTTGAATACCAACAGTTGCTAAAAATTGATAGTAATAGCATGCCCACACCAAGTGTTTGATAAAATGCCCGAATGGATTCCTTGTTCCTTTTTTTTGTTTTAAGGGAATTATTGAGTGCTTAGGCATTGTGCTTTATGTTCCTATTGATTGAGTGACTAGGCATTAAGCTTTATGTTCCTGTTATAAATTGTTGGTTATGAAAACTGTAACGCGTCGGATCTAGTACCCAGAATGCTACACGATGCTCATGACCCCGAAGGACGACAAGCTAACCCATGACTGATATCTGTACCTGTATACTGCATAATATACTGTATGATTGCAAAAACATGAACTGAAAGGCCATAAGGTTTAAGACTGTAATATAAGTGATAAACATATAACATCTGAATGGGGTATGAAATACCCAAAACAAAACTGAAATAACATGATCGTCTAAACATGATAGTCTAGAAAGCCTCTAACTAACTGAACTATCTGAATGAGAAGTTGATGGGACATGTCCCCAATTAACTCCAACTAATAAATTACTTAATGAGATAATAAATAATGATTTTTTCCTTGATAGATGAGGACTCGCTGCTAACTCTGACTGCTTAGACTAGAATATTACTGATGCTTTGGAGCTCGTGTCTCTGAACCTATGGTATAAAATACCATAGCACAAATGTGTTAGTACTTTGAATGTACTTGTATGCATGTGAGGTAGACAAAATGCATGGGGTTCATATGCATGAACAATATTGGCTAACCGACTAATATGAACATGATAATACATGCATGATAAAATGAGTTTACTGATAACTAACATGATTGATAACTAAGTTCTAATGACTGATATAATGATAACACGAGTAACTGTATCTGACAGTCCTAAATCTGATGGAACTAACTGAGTTCTGTACTATTCTGAGTTGGCTGTATCAGACAGTCCTGAATTCTGTAACTGAAACTGTGGGAGGTAGTTTTTTAACCTACATTCCCCTAATACGCCATTATGGCTGAGTTGGGGTCTAATCTGTTACCCCAATTAGAAAGGTGTCAATCCTACGCCACTGGTAAGGACAATCTGCGAGTAACTCGCATATAGTAGGTAACTCTTGTAAGATCGGTGGGAACCCTCATATAATAGGTTAAGCCACCTTATCAACCCTCATATAGAAGGCTATGATGTCTCAACCTAAGTTGGCTACGTAGTTTTGGAATGCAAGGATTACTTCTAAGAATCACACATTCATATAACAGGTGAGTTCCTATCCTTGAGTTCACTCGATGCTAACTCCTACTCCCATCTGAATGGACACTGAACATGAATTACTAAACTAAATTAACTGAATTCCATGGAGTGATGGAATAGTAGTGAGATTACTAAATTACTGAGATTTTCTGAGTCACATGACTAACTGAGTTCTATAGATCTTGGATTGACTGAGGATATCATGAAACATATCGCTGAATCTAGGAACACAACTATATTTTTTGGGCACAAGTACCTCCAGGACTCAATGGAAGGAAACTGACAAGCCATGACATTCTTGAATGCATGACCAATCATCAACAATCCATAATACAATAATTGGAGATATTTCATGGGGATTTGATTATCATAGCTTGGTACGTGAATAAAATAGCATGTATACATAGCAAAATTTCATAAGGCTAACTCATGATCAATCCAACAAACAATTTTCAATACATAAGAATATCATGGAAGTAATTTTGGATCACAATCTAGCTATAGTGCATAAGTTCTATCTTCCTAGGCATTTTATTAAACACCTTGCATGCACCCATAGGGCATAGGCTTAATCATCAAATTGACACATTATAAATAACTCAATTTATGGATTTCACTTACTTACTAATTTAGTTTCATGAAAAACACATAAATATTCCAACTTGGGAATCATATAACAAGATAAACATGGTTACAATCAACCCACAACATAAATATCATGATTTGCAATTTTAAAACAGGATTCTTGAGCTTTATGGATGAAATGAATCCATAAATCAACACAATGCATACCTTAGTTCTTGGTTTAGCGAATATTAACATGGATACTTTCTTAAAATTGAATCTCTAATTGAAACCCTAGCTTGTTCTTGAAAGAAAATTGAGAGAAACTAGTTTATTTTGGGTTCCAAATAGCTGAATCTCGTATTAAAGGGCTTAAATATGGGTACAAAATTGACCATTTTAACCTTGGACATGTCTTTTAAATTGGTGAAAATTCCCGAACTGTACCCCTGACGTGACACGACGGTATCACACCGTATCACTAGAATTTGACAACTGGGAAATTGAGGGATGGCGCGATGTGGAGCCATCGCGTTGCCACTTTATTTGCGACCTGGAAGTTTGGTGCGATGCTCCACTATTGAAGACCCCTACTGGAATTTGAAAATTTCCATTTTCTCCTGTGGCGCAGCGCGCCATTAACTAATATGGCTCTGTTTTACGACGGGAGCTTGAAAAAGTCATAACTTCTTACCCGGTTATCGGATTTAGGCGAATCTTATATCGATGGAAAGCTTATTGAATTTCTCACATAAAAATATTTAAAATCTTAAAAATTCCATGTGTACAAAAGTGGATTCATCTTCCAAAGTAAGTTTCTAACATTCTTGGGATGGTTTCAAGCTAGGTAGAAGTATGGGATATTACAAAAACAAATTGGGGTAGAAAATGGGAATTTTTTAAACATGATCATTCTATGCCAACAACCTTAGGTACCGCGATCACAGTCACCTGATCGCGATTGATGACGTCCAAGCAATATCTCTTTTTAGATGATGGTACGATCAATGTTAAAATATCATAACCCAACTAAAGTTGGGGTTGAATCCCAAGTGAACACGTGGTTTTGAAAGATCTAAGTGGTTATAATCTATGGGAAAATCTAAAAAGTAAATGAGGGAATTTTCTTTTAGTTTTCTCGAACATAGAATAATATTAAATTGGTTGAAAATTAGTCATAAGTGAATACTAGGATTGTGTTACCCTTGGCATCTCAACTTTGCAGGTTTATCGTGTGTTATTGAACCAACGCAAGATGTTGCATGCAGAACTGATAAGTTACGTGCCTCCAATAGTTTTTATACGAGTAGGAGGATTTCACCCTTTACTTATTGAGTCTCAAGATGTTGCGTTACTAACCCCTACCCTGGTCTTAGTTAATTATCACCTTTTGAGTCTCAACTTATTAGATAAAGTCTAGTAATCATTTATATATACCGTTGTGCTGCAACGAATTGACTATTAACTCCCAAATTACTGTCATCATTATCTTTTCCTAGTTACTACCCCTTTTTTAGAGCAAGTAGTAATATCTAGGTGGGATCCTAATGTGTACACCCATTAAGAAATTAATTATATGAAGATAAAACAATCCATACCACGGGTTTTGGTTCCTGTCAACAATCACACTTCCCCTACTACATTAATATGCCAGGGTTTCTACAATCCTAGCTATGGATTTTAGCCGCTCATGATTATGAAGAAATCAGTAACATTCATATTGGAAAGCAAATATGAAATCACAATGATAAGATGAAAGAAAAACCACAATCGTAAATGAATAATCAATCAAAGTCAATAAATGAAATCCCAAGATCAAAGATGGATCTTGAAATCAAAATATATTTCTAAGTATTAAAAGTGTGTTCTCTCTACTAAAAAGTACATAAGGAGTATTTATAGTACAAGAGAAAAACCTAAAAACTAAGACTGAACAAAATAGGAGAAAACAAGGTCAAAGGCCACTCTCTTCCTGTAACTGTAGATTGGTCATGGACACAGGTTGTAACTGTGGTCTGCTCTAGGCATAGGAACCAACTACAGGTACCGAATGGGAAATTTCTTGTAAGTCAGCTCTTAAGATTTTAGACTTTCTGGAACCTACTTTGTCTACATACGGTCCGTAGGTCAACATATGGTCCTTAGGTTGACTTAGTAGGTGCTGGGAGTCAGTTTGTTCAGATCTACGTTGCATCTGGAACATGCATTGATCACGATAAAGTCAAAAAATATTCTATCATTCATAATCTCTCTAAAAGTAGCCAAAAATACTTTTTTCACCATTTCACGAACTTATCATTCAAATCATGGTTTTCTGCAAAACATACCTAAAACAAATCATATCTAACAAAAAGGCCTCATAAACTTGCATATTTTCCTTGTTTTAAGCTTGAAAGTACTATATTTCTATAGCATATCAATGATTGCAGAAGCACGATTATGGTTTAGTGTCCTGCGATTGTGACATCTGAGGGATGTGAGGTAACCAGGTCCCAAACCCTAAACTCTTAGTTTAAGCCTAGATTTGACCAGGGACCCATCTCTTTAGCTTAATTAAGTAACATAATATAGTATTCACAAGGTGATGTTGATTATTAATGCTTTTGTGTGGTATTCAAATTTTCAAAGCTAAAGATGGTAGACTACGACAAATATCGATCAATGGGCCATAAATACAAAACTCTGTACTATGCAGACCTACCCAAGACAAAGCTACTCTCAGAGTGAGGCATATGTTCTGACAAGGTGCAGATAAGCTTTCGACCTTTCATGACATATTGGTGGACACCGAGTGAAGATGATTTGCCTCAGATCCTAGTTGGGAAAATAAACCTTAGGTTAGGGAGTTCTTCACAAAACTCAGTATAGTATCCTTCCCTGACCTAGTTGTAAGAATCCAGGGGAGGGAAGTCCACTTTGGGGATGAGCAGACAATGACATATATGGGCTACTGGATGCTCACATATTAGAATTTGAGGAAAAGGGTTGTGAACTAGGGAGAAGGCTAATTAAGAAGCTGTGTCCCGTGAGAAAGGTCCCGTGGGCTTTCACTAATATGGGGATATCATTGCAAGGTTTTATGGTTGAGAATCAAATATAGTTAGATATCATCTGTAGCCAGGTTTCCCTATGCACAAATATGACCTATGTCCCAGATACGCGAGCTCGGATGGTTGCATGCATCTTGGACAACATTCCTTTAAATATTGATTTCTTCTGCTTTTGGGCATGAGGTATTTCAAGAAAAGAGGTGGCCCCATACTCTTATTCCTTTCTTTGATCATAGAGCTATGCAGGAGATTCAGGGTTGAGGAGTACCTCGTAGACACTTGTGTGTCCCCTAAATCCCACATTTACCTACTTAAGATTTAGGGTGAAGGCACACTTGGAAAGAGTAAGAAAATGAAAATCGATTTGGGCAAGTCGATAGATGATGACATGGACTCTTGTAGGACATCCATAATAGCACTATTTGAGGAGATATTATTTGAGATAAGGGCAATCAAGGATCTTATATTAGGGTTGCCCACGGGAACAGGAGAGTTGTCTATCGCTCTCCACTCTTATGTTGGACAAACTGACTTTGAGCAATTTCTGGCTAAATAAAAGGATCAGGGGGTAACTATCTCTAGGATTGAGAGGGCCTACTTGTCCTTATCATGGACATATAGGTAGATACGAGATTCTCTTGAAAAAATAAAAAAAGATAAATTTTTCACTCGTATGTGGAAAGGGGTAAAGGGCCCGTGGAAGGTCCTGAAGCCCGAAGAGAGACTTACTTCCCCCAGGGCCAATGATAATGCTGAGGTCCGAGCTATGTGGTGAGACTCTGATAATGATGAGGATGATACCGAGATCTATAGCAAAGATAGTTCTTGATGCGGTTACAGAGAGCCCGTTTTACTCTCTTTATGTTTTCATGTTTATGTAGTGAGGACACTACAAGCTTTTAGTTGGAGGTTCCCATCTCCGTATGTTATTTGATACTTATTCAGTCTTTATTATTTGGATATTGTTATGTTTATTTGGATGATGCTATTTTTATTTGGGTTGTAATATTGGGCACCCTGATGGTGCCTATATTTGATGGATTAGTAACGTGTTTTCATTTTTGATTTGGTTCTATTCTTAGATTCTTATCTTGTTTTAATACTAATGTCGGATGAGACTTTCCCAATAATAGATTGAATAATGACATTCTTAAGGGAAAATCATTGTGTTTTTGGGTTTTTGAGCCATAAATGCAGGAAAAGTCTGAGTACCCATGGCATTAGAGATTAAGGATTGCCCTTATACCTATGGTGAAGTATGAGTAGCCATATGGTTTCCCGTGTATGAGATGAAATATAAGATAATAGCTCGATTTGATGCTAACAATAACCAATCTTTCGTGGTGAAAATTCAAAGCAAGCATCTCCCCATTTATCCAAAAAAAAATTTGAAAATCATAGGCATGGACGTGAATGGTTTGTAACAACAGTTTCCTCTTTTTATGACTCCAAATTCTTTAGTTGATAATGTATTGTAAATATCTTCTTTTGTCTCCAATAGGAAATGCAATAGAGCCTCCTTCAATAGTTTGCATGCCATGTGAGGTGAGCTTAATCATTTAAGTCTGATGCTTAACTGTGTCATCTAGAACTTACCCTTTTAGTCTTTCAAAGCTAATCTTGACTATGCATGGTTAGGGAAATGATCATAGTCCTTCTTTGTGAAAATGTAAATCCACTTTAGCCTAAGAATCCTACCCGTACATAGATTGTATCCCTAGTCACCTCCTTTGAGCCTTTGAACCTTTCTTTAACCACATTACAAGCCATGAACCTTTTGAATTTTATCCTTCTTTTAAAACCTAGCCTACTTGAACTTAAAAGTGCAACTTAAGTCTAAACTCCTAAGTTGGGGATGGTAAATCTTGGAAAAGGTAACTTTGGGCCACGGTATTGTAAGTGAGTGCCTAAAAGCTAAAAAAAGTGAACAAATAAATAGGAAAAAGAA
Organism: Capsicum baccatum var. pendulum; assembly: GCA_030864225.1. Classification (NCBI taxonomy): domain Eukaryota; kingdom Viridiplantae; phylum Streptophyta; class Magnoliopsida; order Solanales; family Solanaceae; genus Capsicum; species Capsicum baccatum. The sequence continues at coordinate 126,432,462 of CM061557.1, forward strand.
ATGATTCAACAAAACAAAGAAATGCATGAAGTGTATAAAGAAAATAGATGGAAAGAAACTGCCTTTAAGAGATGGGTGATTCAAGGTAGTAAAAGTAGGCATATGTGTGTGTAAGAAATAAAGTGGCCCATGATCCAAAGTTAAATTGAATAGTGTGTTATGTAGAGCTCAAGGAGGGTGTATTCACTTTGATCCTAAATGTTTATCCTACCCTTTCCCAAGCCTACATTACAAGCATGAAAAATTCCTTTAAGATCTCCAACCAAGCATCTTCCAGTTAGTGGCGATTGAAAATAAAGGCAAACATATGGCATGATACTTGTTTGCATTGAGAGATTTTTTATGAGTGTGAGTGCTTGCACATTAGTCCCTTATTATATAATAAATACTTTGATATGTGTGACTTCCTTTCCTGAGGAGGCATATAGACTGATTAAGGTGGGTGAAATTGTCATCTTATGAAAATAAGGCAAAGGAGTGTAGTTGAGTCACTATTGATAGAGAGTCACTTTTAGGGAGTTAGTGATTGTTGCTTGGTTGTTCTCAAAAGTTGTTTGCATCCTTGAAAAGCGTGATTGATTTTTAGGGGAGTTGCGGAAATAACATTTCCCATGCTTGAGGGCTAATTGTTGGTAATAATTGAGTTCAAAATCATTGTGATCATTTTGTTGTATGAACAGGCTTATAATTAAGTAGTCTAATTTAATGTGGAGTATTGTTTCTTGAGAAAAAACAAAGTTTTAAGTTGGGGATGTTGATGAGTGGCAAATTTTCCACTCATTTATATCTAAATTTGTGCACACTATAATGAAATAATTGTGGATATGATACAAATTCCTTATTGAAATGCATTAAATCCCATAATTTGCATGTTTACAGGTAATTAGGAGAAAAGGAGTGAAGTAAGATGAAAAAGGAAGCAAAAGGCCAAAGTGATTGCACAAGCTAGAAATCAGAAGCAGGGATTGGCCCTCAGGTACCGTGATCATAGCCCAAGGGTCGCGATCACATCCAGTTAAATCCAGGTCCAATCTCAATGATCGCGAGGAGATCACCTTTATTACAGGAATCATGATCGTGGTCAGCCAAGGGTGATCGTGATGAAGCGAGAATTCTCCAAAGGAAGATTCATAAATTCGTAGAGATGAAGCCCAAAACTCAAAAGCCCAAACTCTTCCACAATTAGGTATCTTTTGAAAAAAAATTCAAATTTGGTAGAGAGAAAATCAATTCTACTTTGGGCAAAGAACAAGTGTAATACATTCTCAAGAGAGTTTTAGTTTTATTTGCGATTGAAGTATAGATAACTCTTGCTTTGAGTTTCAATGGAAGCATTGAATGTTAACTTGGGTATATCTATTTTCTCCAATCTCATGAGTAGCTAAATTTCCATCTTGGGGTTATATTTGAATAGGGTGTTAATGTGTATGGGTGTTGATTGATAGTTTAAATTTATAATTAATAGTTATCGGTTTTACTATTACCTATGTTTGAGTTTATAATTGTGGGTGTAAACCCCAAGTTCTTTGGATCCTATATCACCCGGGAATTTATAGTTTGCCATTTGATCTTTGCTCACGTGCAATTAAGAAACACTATTGGTAGACCTACTCTAATACCAATTGAAATTTAAGAGGGGAGGTAAATTGAATTTTTTTGTGAGCCGACACTTGGGTTTCAATGTTTCTTTAGATCTTTCAAAGTTAGGTTCGAGGACAATGATTAGAAATAAGTTTCAAAGACTTATTTTGTTGTTCAGATCTTGTGACATAGCTTTAATTGGTATTACAAATTTGACTCGATCTTATTGTTTATATAACTATTGTAAACTAATAAGTACAAAGCCTTGTGAGATTAAGATTGAGACACTTTGAGATTCTTCCTGAAAGTTGCGTAGTGTCTTCTTTCTTCCGTTCGATCTTTATAGTCTTCTGATGCATATGCTTCTTTTATTCATAAGGAAACCCAAGATATTTCTTCTCAATCAAGGATTTAATTTAATTCCTTGATTGAGGGAGCTTACACCTTATGGTTTGTCCATATCAGATATGTCCATACTTGGTGTGATTTTTCTTTCTCATATCTATACATGTCCTTATCAGACATGTCCATATAAGAGGTGAGATTTTCTTTCTTCTTTAGGCGTGCTGTAGGGTGCGTCCAATTGCCTAGTCTATCGGGATCTTTAGTTGATATGAGTTTTGTTTCTTTCTCAAGTGATATCCCACTTGGATGTGGCTCCATATTTAGCACAATCTTCTTTGAAGGAATATTCGTTTCCTTGTGCGAGATATCCTCCCATTATTTGAGATCTTTAATTTCCTTTAAGTGAGATCTTCTTCCATCATTAGGTATCTTTAATATCCTATAATTTTACTTATTAGTTTGTCATTATTAACAAATAAAACATAAATATAGGAGGCTAATAGGCCAGAGGTTAACTATGATGATGATGATAGTGACGATGATGAGATTATGATATTGATTGTGTACCTTCCATTATTTGTTGCATATGCATCGCCTATCACCAGTATGCACCTATACCTATCAACTGGTATAGAAAGGTTGCATAGATATGGGTGATAACTATGCCTTGTATTGTTGTATGATGATTGAACCTTCCAAGCCTGGGGCAGTGGGTGTATGCATTGGCTCGACTAGGTATTTGGTTGTCCAAAAAATCCAGTTATTAGCACTGTTATTGATATTGTTATTATCATTAGTATGATAATATTTGATAACGCTCAATCTACAGCTCTCGTGGGAGTGTAAAGCGGTCGTTAGCAAATATAGAACCCAACCTGGGTTGGGTATCGATCCCACAGGGAATAGCTTGGCCAACAAGTAAGTAAAATTAATAGACTTTTGGTGCAAGTCTCGTAAAAAAGGGGGGATTGTAATAAGTAACAAAAGTAATAAAAGCTGAAAATAGTAAAGTAAAAAGAGAGTATTTCGTAGGTTGTGAAACAATGAGAATTGAGGCGTTGGGGTTATGTCCACCTTCAGAGGTATACGTCTCTATTGGCTATGAGTGTGTAGAGTCTTGACATGCAATTGCTTATAGAGAATTGTAGTCGATGGTAAATCCAAGCGTCTCTCGACCTAAACAAGGACTATTTCACTTTAACTCTCTCGAGCTTAAAGTGTGTCTAGCGGTACAAATTCTCCAAGAGGTTAGTCCAGTTACGGCACTAGCTTTTTAATAGGAAAGGGTGTCCTACTACCTTGACATTATCTCTTTTCCAGACAAATAACCTTTCTCTCGAACAAGTTAAATGTTAGACTGGCGTTGGTCTATGCGTCTTCTTTTCTAGACAAATAACCTTTCTCTCGAACAGGTTAGATGTTAGAATGGCGTGTTCTTGTGTTTGAACCGCAAAGGATGTAGATTTAAGATGAAGAGAATAATGATATAAGCAATATACGTGTCTTGAACTCACAAGCTCATAGCAATAGATAGTAACTCATTCGGCTTCCATAACCCCAACTAAGAGGTTTAGTTACCCATGAATGCGAAGGATATCACGTTTTGCATGGTGGATGGCGTGTAAAAGAGGTGTTAGGCGTGTGGTTTTGGTGATTCCGTAGCAAGTAACGATTCTCTTGTTGTGGAATTTAAGAGTAGAAGAATGAAGAATTAAGAATGTATTGTAGGAAGATGTCTTAATTGTAAGGAGATGAATGAATTGTAAGAATGTGTCTCTAAATCTCTAGCATGATAGGGTATTTATAATACTCCTATCCTACTCCTACTAAGCTAATGAAATAAATAACCAAATCCTAATATACTAATGAAATCCTTGACCCAAATGTACTAGGGTAAGGTTACAAAATTATAATCCAAATAGAATAATGAAACACATAACCTAATTGCACTAGGTTAATGTATTATGGCAAAAATCCAGCTTTGTGTCTGTAAGTCCCCAAAGTCTTCAGAATTGCTGTTTTAGCCCGGGACAGATTTTCCATGCAGCAGATTTAGTCCTTTAGGCGTCCAGCTCCTTTCCACTTCGTTCGTGAGCTTTCTTTTACGTCAAGTAAGCCATAAATTGCTGTATTTTGCATCATTTATACCTGAAACTTTCCTAATCACATTTGTTAGCTCATTTACAGGAAAAAGGACTAAAAGTGTACGAAATAGATAATTAGTTCTCAAAACTAGGCTAAAATATGGGCAAAATATATTGATATAGGCGCGTAAATTCGCCTATCATCAACACCCCACACTTAGAGCTTTGTTCGTCCTCGAACAACATATCATGTCCTTCTAAGCATCGACTTAAGGTTTTTACATAAACAACACAAAACATTCTTCAAGACAAGCACAACAATTATCAACGAAGAGTAGCTTTCCGATTATAAGTAGAAACAATTTAACCTCAAGCATAGACTCGTGATGGTGATCAACTCGCATGCAAACGTTAAGGTACATAGAATCATATACAACTATCCAAAGCTCATCAACCATGTGTGTCTCACAATATAGTACCCATAATCATTCACAAGTATAGCATATTTTTCAAACATGGGTATCAACATATCCTTGCTCTCACTCTCGCAAAGAATTCATATGTAGCAACTAGTGACCATAAGCTTGCCTTTAATGTAGTACTCTACTAAATGTCGGAATGTTAAGATTAGGATCAAGTAGGTCTTTAGATGGTTGTAATGTAGGCTAAGGGATGGGTAGGACTATTTTGGCCAGAAATAGTGACTAAGTTCCTAAGCACTTTAATACATCACATTGTATCATTGACACTTTGTTCTTTCAACCTTTCTTTATTTTATTCTTCCACCCTTGTTATCATCTTTAGTTTTTCAATTTTAAGCACAACTCACTTTTCAGCTTTATTTTCCTTTTTCTTTTCACAACATACCTCTTATGATAGCACTACATTCAAGCACCATTACAATTTAAAGCATCATACTTACCCAATTTCCTCTTATGTTGTCACATGACTTTTTCACTTTAAAGCACTTAGGAATTTGGATCAAATTACGGTCTTGAAAAAAAATGGATTAGGCTTACATACAAGGTTGTCAAAGAAATAGGCTAAAGGCTCAAAAGGGTTTAACTAGGATGATTTACATGGGTAGGAAAAACTGAAGGTAAACATGTATAGGTTGCCAAAGAAATGCCTAAATCATATCCTAAACTTACATTCCTTATTTTCGCTTTGCATACATACGGGGCAAGTTCTAGCATCAGCCACATACATAGAATATACTATTAATCTCACACACACAAGGCACATGGTCGACTTGATTGGTAGTAATATAGACTCTCGACCCAACAAGTGAAGGAATTGAATCACACACTATCACATAATGAGTCACAACTAGAGCCTAAATGTCTCAATAGTCACAATTGTAGCACATACTCTTGTTCTAATCTCATGCTGCCTATCAAAATAATTTCATGCGTAGCTAGAAAAATTTTACTCTAAAAAAATAAAAAAACGTCACACGAAAAAAAATCACAAAAAAAAAATTTGGACTCAAAACAAAATAAACAAGCAAACATACAAACATAGCATGCAGATTCTGCCGACACCCCACACTTAGACTAGACACTGCCCTCAGTGGAAAATAAAGTCGAAGAACCTGATTAGTCGGACTCTTCCTCAATGTCGGGGGTCATACCCCCTTCGTTCGAATCATCGTAAGAGTCATCATCAGAGTTCTCCTCAACATCAGAATCAGGCAAGCGTCTATCATCATCAATTGGCATGTCATCATCAAGAGGTTCCTCGAAATATACTCCCACTCCACACATCTCCCGGGCATGCCTATTCATTGGGTAGTCGTGGTCCAGCTGTTGGAGCTCTTCAGCAGTTGGAATACGTCCACCACTCAGCATAGTGAATCGTGTCATGCCATAGAGATGACGGAAGAAACTCTCGTCACGAGCGTGTCTCTCCGCAGTGGTAAGGTTGACTCCATGTGTTGTTTCAGCATCTTTGACCTTGGTGAGGTCAACCTTCTTTGGGGTATGTGGGAGTTTGTGGTCAGCTGGTTCCTCTTCTATATCCTCCTTCCGCAACATTGCTGTCAACAAATTGCCGAATGTGAAATGGGACCTGCTGTGGAGTCTGGCTTTTCTCATGGTAGATCGAATGATTGCCCCAAAGTTGATAGGGACATTCGTCATCAACGCATAAACCAAACACACTCTATCTCTCGATATCTTTGTGTATTGCGTCCCAGGAATAAGGCATGAGTTGACAATGCGCATCCAGATTCTTGCTTCCCTATTTAGTGGAGCATAGGGGAATGTGTTGTGACGGCCTGTTTCCTTATGTATGCCCCATCTTGCCATTGATCTGCTTCCACAAAGCGTGTGTCTTATTGCTCTGTAAGGAGGCCTGCTGTACAGCTCTTTGTATGGTGCAGTGTCGACCGAAGGTAGGCCTAGAAACGAGTTGATCCAATCCGCTGTAAGCTGTAACACTTGGCCCCGAATTTTGACTTCGTTGCCTGTTGTGTTTGGCGACCAGTTGGCATAAAACTCTCTTGTCAAGTCAAGATTGCACTCTCCCATGTCACGGAAGATGAAATCCAGCTTCAGAGCCATTATCTTAGCCAACATTTGCGGCTCCTTCTTTGCTAAGGTCTCCTTGTTGATTAAGTCGACGTGCACATATTTCTTTTCTTTGTTGCTGCTGTACCATGCCTTGGCGTCTTCCTCAAGAACCCATTTGATTCCGAACATTCTGCGTGGTAGGTGTGCTGAAGATGATTCTCCTTGGTCTTTTCGGCTTCTCTTTTTATCCTTTCGGGTTGTGGTAGCCTTCTCCTTGCCTTGCCTTGCTTTCGGTGCCATTGTACCTGAGACTAAAAATAATGTTAGTTGCAGCACAATCGCACTTTATACCATCTATATGCAAGCACTAGGGGTACCACCCCACACTTAATCTTGTTAGCACAAATCAGTGAAGTGAAAGTGGTCGAGTACTCAGACTTCGTCGACATACGTCTTAGGATTGTATTCCGACAAGAAAATCAGCATTACATGACTTATGTGCAGCCATTTGGACGACTTTCATGGTGCATATAGCTACACTACAACATAGGGGTTACCACATGGAATTGTTATTCGAACAACAAACACCACCTCCTAAGTCGATAGTCACTATAACCTTATCCCGATGGCCGGGATGGTTAATCATGCAAGCATTCAAACAACACTCTCAAGCAATATTCATAGCCACATATGTTCAGCAAGTATCATAACAATGCCATTGAAACAAAATTCAAGTCGGAAACAAGTCAAGAATTCCATACGTATATATTCAATCACACGATTTTGCAACAATTATCCACACACATGAACATCACCACCAATTTCTTATGATTTAGCATTTTATAATAAGCATAGCAACGTAGTACTTACGATAAATAGATGAAGAATAAGAGAGCACTTACTTGCTTGAAGAGTGTGGAGAAGTTTGTTGTGGATTGGAAGAACAAAGGAAGAAAAATTTGAGAGGATTTGAGATGATATGCGGCGCCTTTAGGGTTGATTCTAATGTGTTTGTGATAAAAAAACAAGTCCCCTTTATATAGAAGGAGTATGGGTCGGGTTATGACCCATTAACAATCGGATTTGGGGACAAAATCACCACATATGCGGCGCATATCCCTCGGCATATCACTTACATGTGCGGCGCATTGTCCATGGCATAATGGGACATATGCGCCGCATATCCTACGGCATATCTAGACATATGCGGCGCATATCCTATAGCATTTGGTCTCAGTATCTCAAATGCCATAGCATAGGCGGCGCATAGTCAAAAGCACACCTAGGAATAGGCGGCGCATTGTGTATAGCACACTAGATTCCGAGTCTTTAGGCTATAGAATAGGTTGTGCATCGTTCGTGGCCTGTTTATACCAAGGCCTAGCCTTCCTCGAAGCCTATTATGACGTGAGAAAGGCTCAATTCATAGCCTTATGCATCACCAATCCTAACTTACCGACTTTACCATACAATGCGACCAAATCGTCAAGTGAAATCAATCTCCTCGTTGCATACTTCTTGCACCTATATTTGCTCAAAACACAATAAAAACGATTAGTACGATGGGTTGCCTCCCACCAAGCGCCTTAGTTTTGGTCGTGGCACGACTCTTATTTTTGGATTTTCATTTATCAAAAAGAAAAAAAATTAAAACGATGAAACGATAAAACGATGGGTTGCCTCCCATCTAGCGCCTTATTTATTGTCGTGGCTCGACGTAGTAGTCTCGAGTACTTAGACTTCGTCGAGATAAGTGATGGCCATGTCATTTATCGAGTCAAGAGGACTGATATATGGCTTGACACGTTGGCCATTCACTTTGAAGATAACACCCTCATTGTTTTCCAATTCGACTACTCCAGACGAGTAGACTTGGGTGACTTTAAATGGACCAGACCACTTTGATTTTAACTTACCTGGGAAGAGCTTGAATCTGGAGTTAAAGAGTAGTACCATGTCACCTTTTTGGAAGTTTCGTCGAACAATCCGCTGATCATGATACTTCTTCATCCGCTCCTTGTATAAATCTGATCTTTCATATGCATGGAGACGGAATTCATCTAGTTCGTTCAGCTGCTCCAACCTCAGGTTCTTCACATCATCCCAATTCAGATTCAAGTGCTTCAATGCCCACAATGCCTTGTACTCAAGCTCGATGGGTAGATGACAAGCCTTCCCATAAACTAGCTGATAGGGTGACATGCCAATGGGTGTTTTGAATGCAGTCCTGTACGCCCATAGTGCATCATCTAGCTTTCGAGACCAATCCTTCCGATTCGCATTGACCGTCTTGGCAAGGATTTGCTTGATCTCACGATTGGAAACCTCTACTTGTCCACTAGTTTGGGGATGATAAGGCGTAGCTACCTTGTGTTGCTTGACTCCATACTTGGCCAATACAGATTTGAATAGCTTGTTGCAGAAGTGAGATCCTCCATCACTTATGATAGTACGAGGTACCCTAAAGCGAGAGAAGATATTCTTCTTTAAAAACGCTACAACACGCTTTCCTTCATTATCGGCCAATGCTACAGCTTCAACCCATTTCGACACATAATCCACAGCAACCAAGATGTACTTCATTCCAAACAAATTCACGAATGGTCCCATGAAATCAATACCCCACACATCAAAGAGTTCTACCTCCATAATTTTGGACATGGGCATTTCATGGTGTTTTGAAATAGCACCTTGACGTTGGCATTGGTCACACCTTCTCACATAGTCATGTGCATCTTTGAATATTGTAGGCCAATAATAACCACTTTGCAAGACTTTTCTTGCTGTTCGATTACCCGCATGATGTCCTCCAACTTGCGAAGTGTGGCATGCTTCCAATATAGTAGGCACTTCGTCATGGGATATACATCGTCGAATGATGCCATCCGCGCATCTTCGAAACAAATAAGGCTCATCCCAATAGTAGTGCTGAACGTCATGCATAAACTTCCTCCTCTGGTGGTAAGATAAATTGGAAGGTAACACATTACTCACCACGAAATTTGCAAAGTCGGCATACCATGGTAAGTTCTCCATTGTTGTCGCTAGTATCTCCTCGTCAGGGAATGCATCGTCAATCTGATTTTCTGGTTGCGCCACATACTCATTCTCAAGTCTAGATAGGTGATCAGCCACTTGGTTCTCGCAACCTCTTCTATCTTTGACTTCGAAATCAAACTCTTGCAGCAGCAATACCCATCTAATCAGCCTTGGTTTTGCATCCTTCTTTGTCATTAGATATCTAAGAGCTGCATGGTCTGTATGAACGATCACTTTAGTACCCAATAGATAGGCACAGAACTTCTCAAACGCATACACAACCGCTAAGAGCTCTTGTTCAGTGACAGTGTAGTTCTTTTGGGCTTCATTGAGGACCTTACTCGCATAGTAGATAGGATGAAATAATTTCTCCTTTCTCTGTCCAAGAACAGCGCCAACGGCTACACCACTAGCATCACACATAATTTCAAACGGGAGCGTCCAATCTGGTGCTACCATGATAGGGGCTTCAATGAGTTTTTCTTTAAGGCATTCGAATGCCTTCAAGCAATCATCATTAAAGTCAAACTTCGCATCTTTCTCCAGTAGCTTGCACAATGGACTTGAAATTTTGGAGAAGTCTTTGATGAATCTACGATAAAACCCAGCATGGCCAAGAAAACTACGAACTCCTTTCACCGAAATTGGAGGTGGTAGCTTCTCAATTACCTCTATTTTGGCGCGATCAACCTCTATTCCTCTTTCGGAGATCTTGTGCCCAAGAACAATTCCTTCTTTTACCATGAAGTGGCACTTCTCCCAATTCAGCACAAGGTTGAACTCTACACATCTTTGTAATGCCATGCTCAAGTTCACCAAACATGCGTCAAAGGACTCACCAACAACTGAAAAATCGTCCATAAATACCTCCAAAGTGTCTTCTACCATATCAGAGAAAATAGACATCATACAACGTTGAAAGGTGGCTGGTGCGTTACATAACCCGAATGGCATGCGTTTGAAGGCAAAGGTACCATATGGGCATGTAAACGTTGTCTTCTCTTGGTCTTCGGGGGCAATACAAATCTGATTGTAACCTGAATAACCATCAAGAAAGCAAAACCATCCTTTCCCCGCTAATCGATCTAGCATTTGGTCCATAAATGGCATGGGGAAATGATCCTTGAGAGTCCAAGAATTCAGCTTGCGGTAGTCCATACATACTCTCCATCCAGTAACGGGCCTGAGTGGAATAAGCTCATTCTTTGCATTAGCAACCACCGTCATGCCTCCTTTCTTGGGAACACATTGTACTGGGCTTACCCATGTACTATTAGAAATAGGATACACAACTCCTGCGTCTAACCACTTGATAATCTCCTTCTTCACCACCTCTTGCATTGGTGGGTTTAGACGTCTTTGGTGTTCGATGGTGGGTGTGCACTTTTCTTGGAGCTGAATTTTATGAGTGCAAATCCCAGGTGGAATACCAAGGATATCCGCAATGGTCCATCCAATAGCTCTAATATACTTGCGTAAAATTGCAATAAGAGCTGCAACTTGTTGCTCACCTAAATCGGCTGCCACTATGACTGGAAGAGTGTTTCCGCTTCCTAAGAATGCGTACTTCAAATGGCTTGGCAGCTCCTTTAATTCTAATGTGGGTGGTTCTTTAATAGATGGCTTAGCTGGTGGTGTGGGTCAATTCTTGAGATCAAGATCCAGCTTCTTAGGAGTATAGCGATATGCTCCTAATCCCGATAGAGCACAAATATCATCTTCAGAAATTTCAGCATCATCATCATCTTCTTCCATGAGCAAAACCTCCAAAGGATCATCAAGAATTTGCTCTTCAGTAAGTAACTCATCCTCGTCATCAACGACAACATCAGCCACAGAAAATACACTTAGATCTTTGGGTTGCTTCATTGATTTGCAAACATCAAAGCGCACCACTTCATCATTTATTCGGAATGAAAGCTCATTAGCTCTCAAATCTATGAGCACACTTCCCGTAGCAAGGAAAGGGCGTCCCAAGATTATGGGAACCTCTGAATCTGCTTCGCAATCCAAGATGACAAAGTCTGCTGGAAATATGAATGAAGATACCTTCACCAAGACATCGCATAGAATACCAACCGGTCGTTTTACCGACCTATCCGCCATAACAAGCTTCATATTAGTTGGTGTAGGATCTCCTAACCCCAACTTCTTGTAGATTGATAATGGCATCAAGTTGATGCTGGCTCCTAAGTCACATAATGGTTTAGCAAAGTCCAAAGATCCGACGGTGCAAGGAATAGTGAAAGCTCCGGGGTCGGCCTTCTTCTGAACTATGGATCGGGTAGAGATTGCACTACAATGATGCACATCATCTTTCAGCTCATAGCTTGCTGCCCTCTTCTTAGTCAAAAGATCTTTCATAAACTTCGTATACCCAGGCATTTGTTCAAGTGCCTCTACCAATGGGACATTAATAGTCAGCTGCTTCAACATGGTCATAAATTTGCTGAACTTAGTGTCATCGGCCACCTTCTTCAATCTTTGTGGAAAAGGTGGTGGTGGGTATGGAAGTGTTCTCTCCATGGCTTTCTTCTCCTCTTGCTTCCGTTTATTATTTTTTTCAGGCTGCACGTCACTAGGCAACACGTCCTTGACGTTGGAAGTGGATATTGCGGCGTCTTCCCTAGTGGCGTCACTAGGTGTGGCGTCCTTGTCTGCTGTTCCGTCAACTACTTGCTTGCCTGTTGCTGAAGTTTCCAGCACCTTACCACTCCTCGTAGTGATGGCCATGCATGACCCATCATTCCTTGGGTTTTGGACTGTATCGCTCGGTAAGGTGCCAGCCTTTCTTTGATTGAATGCTGCTGAAAGTTGGCTTAATTGCTGCTCTATTTGCTTGATAGAAGTGGAATGAGAATCAACTAATTGCTTCATGGAGGCCAAATCGTCAATCACCTCCTTAACTCCCGCGCTCGTCGCTTCCACTCCTTTCAATAACTTAGCCATCATGTCTTCCATAGAATTAGATGTGGTGGCATCACGTCTACCAGGGGGAACGTACAAACCACTATTTTCATTATTTTTCTTCCAACTACCTTGGTCTTTACCTCCAGATTTGTCATAATAGTTCCGACCTTGGTTTCCTTGGGCATTCCCACGAAAACCCCCCTGATTGTTCAAGTAGTTGGCCTCCTCTTCCGAATCAGATTCGTCTCTTCCCTTTGACGCAATAGCTTTCACTTTTTCAGTCTTCCCTAATAGATGCTTTGTAAGAAGATCCATTTGGGTTTTCATGTGCGCCATATCTTGATCACGTTCTTCTTCTCTTCTTCTTTGGTCTGCAGACATGCCAATAGATAAAGTGGGGCTTGCTACCTCAGAATCCCTGGTATGCCAAGCTCTACTTTGTTTCGTCATACGATCTAGCATGTTGCTTGCTTGACCAAAGGTGAGGTCCATAAAAGAACCTCCAGTTGCGTTGTCCACCACTGGTTTAGTTACTGAATTCAGGGCTCTATACAAGATCTCCATGAGGTGAACATTAGTCATGTGATGGTTTGGGCATCTCGCTAGCTTTGTCTTGAACCTCTCCCATGTTTCGTGAAGAGCTTCAGATGGAAGCTGACGAAAGTTGCTGATTTCATCTCTCACTTGAGCCCTCTTGGATGGCGGAAAGAATCTTTCTAGGAAAGCGTCTCTCAATTGCCTCCAATTTGTAATAGAATCAGGAGTCAGCCCATTCAACCATAATGTTGCCTCCCCAGACAGAGACAATGGAAATAGACGTAATCGAATAGCATTCTGACCAACACCAGGATTGTCAAAAGACTTGCATGTAGAAATAAAGTTGATGAGATGCATATTCGGATCATCGCCCGCTAGTCCACCAAATAATCCCTTGAGTTGCAATAACTGAATCATGGTGCTTGTGATGTTGAACTTGGCTCCGGGCGCTAATGGTGGTGGAATTATAGCTCCAGTGGCTCCGGCACCATCAAGATCATCATCATCATCGTCGAAAGCTGGTTGCAAAGGTTGGCGATCATATCTGTACCGAGCTTGTCGACCTCTTCTGTTGGCAGGTGTTATAATTTCAGCATCACGCCTAGGGTTCAGTAACTCGTCATCACCTAAATCTTCATCGTCAGGATTTGTTGCTCGTCCAGGATTATCAATGTTTTGTTGTTGGACTTGAGCAGCGGCAAGAGCAGCTAATCTTGCTTGCTCGTGTTGAGCAGCCATCCTGTCGATTTCAGCTTGTGCTTCCATTCTTCTAATTCGTTGCGGTTCCGGATTGATTGGTAATAACGGTTGACCAGAACTTCTAGTATGGGGCATGCACTAAAAGAAAAACCTGCAATAAACAAAAACAAAAACTAAACGTAAAAGTGCGAGAATCTTTGACCAAAGGGTCTAGTAATTATCACGAACTTAATTGACACTCGTATTCCCCGGCAACGGCGCCAATTTTTGATAACGCTCAATCTACAGCTCTCGTGGGAGTGTAAAGCGGTCGTTAGCAAATATAGAACCCAACCTGGGTTGGGTATCGATCCCACAGGGAATAGCTTGGCCAACAAGTAAGTAAAATTAATAGACTTTTGGTGCAAGTCTCGTAAAAAAGGGGGGATTGTAATAAGTAACAAAAGTAATAAAAGCTGAAAATAGTAAAGTAAAAAGAGAGTATTTCGTAGGTTGTGAAATAATGAGAATTGAGGCGTTGGGGTTATGTCCACCTTCAGAGGTATACGTCTCTATTGGCTATGAGTGTGTAGAGTCTTGACATGCAATTGCTTATAGAGAATTGTAGTCGATGGTAAATCCAAGCGTCTCTCGACCTAAACAAGGACTATTTCACTTTAACTCTCTCGAGCTTAAAGTGTGTCTAGCGGTACAAATTCTCCAAGAGGTTAGTCCAGTTACGGCACTAGCTTTTTAATAGGAAAGGGTGTCCTACTACCTTGACATTATCTCTTTTCCAGACAAATAACCTTTCTCTCGAACAAGTTAAATGTTAGACTGGCGTTGGTCTATGCGTCTTCTTTTCTAGACAAATAACCTTTCTCTCGAACAGGTTAGATGTTAGAATGGCGTGTTCTTGTGTTTGAACCGCAAAGGATGTAGATTTAAGATGAAGAGAATAATGATATAAGCAATATACGTGTCTTGAACTCACAAGCTCATAGCAATAGATAGTAACTCATTCGGCTTCCATAACCCCAACTAAGAGGTTTAGTTACCCATGAATGCGAAGGATATCACGTTTTGCATGGTGGATGGCGTGTAAAAGAGGTGTTAGGCGTGTGGTTTTGGTGATTCCGTAGCAAGTAACGATTCTCTTGTTGTGGAATTTAAGAGTAGAAGAATGAAGAATTAAGAATGTATTGTAGGAAGATGTCTTAATTGTAAGGAGATGAATGAATTGTAAGAATGTGTCTCTAAATCTCTAGCATGATAGGGTATTTATAATACTCCTATCCTACTCCTACTAAGCTAATGAAATAAATAACCAAATCCTAATATACTAATGAAATCCTTGACCCAAATGTACTAGGGTAAGGTTACAAAATTATAATCCAAATAGAATAATGAAACACATAACCTAATTGCACTAGGTTAATGTATTATGGCAAAAATCCAGCTTTGTGTCTGTAAGTCCCCAAAGTCTTCAGAATTGCTGTTTTAGCCCGGGACAGATTTTCCATGCAGCAGATTTAGTCCTTTAGGCGTCCAGCTCCTTTCCACTTCGTTCGTGAGCTTTCTTTTGCGTCAAGTAAGCCATAAATTGCTGTATTTTGCATCATTTATACCTGAAACTTTCCTAATCACATTTGTTAGCTCATTTACAGGAAAAAGGACTAAAAGTGTACGAAATAGATAATTAGTTCTCAAAACTAGGCTAAAATATGGGCAAAATATATTGATATAGGCGCGTAAATTCGCCTATCATCAATATTATGGCTAGCTTATGTCATATTAGTCATTGATCTGGTATCGAGATTTGAGGTATGATTTTGGATTCTTCTATCTTATGATTTCATTATTATGTATGATTAGTTCATGCCTAGATATGTGGATTAGAACCCTGAGTATGATAGTATTAAATCGGATAGGATTATAATGAGGTCTTAAAGTAAAGAAATGATGATTTAGGTTATGCTTTGAGTTGACTTCATACCTATATATATATATTACCTAGCAATATGTAGCTATGGAACTATCGTATATCCCTTCCTTCAATTGTTCATATTATATATTTATTCTTTGGCCTTGTACATTTAAATGTATCTTCCTTCCACTTGTACTTTGCATATTGGCCAATGATTTATGGACATTGATATTTTTGAATAGAACTAGGATAGGATAGTTTACCCTTATTACTCACTTAGTCATATTAGGTTGGTTTATTAGACATAAACAGGATGGTTTTTCCTTATTACCTCATTGGTTTGTCATATGATTTATGGACTCTTGGGTGTAGTTTTTATTTTGTTTATATGTTTTATATATCTTCTTTATTTTTGGAGCACAGTTGGCAGTTGCCTACTGAGTACTAGTGATTTGGTACTCATACTACACTTCTGCAGCCTACACATCATAGTACGAGTTATCACTGTTGATGGATGTGTCGTGAGGAGCAGCCATGGTTCAAAGACTTAGAGTGAGCTCCTAACATTTTGAGTATTGCCTATCTTACTGATGTATTAGACTAGTCTCTATGTTGTATTCGTAGATAAGTTGTATCTGCACGTTCAGTTGTATTTCACTCTTGCACTTTTGTTATATTAGAGTCTTTTGTATTGATACCACTAGGTTTTGGGATTATACTATATAATTGCTCCTTTATTTCACCTATTCTAAAATTCTTGACTATATATAATTGGTAGTCCATTACTAGCCATTTCAGACTACAAGTCTGGCTTGCCTACTAGTGGGTTATAGTAGGCTTCATCAGGACTTGAGAAATTAGGTCGTGACAAATTGGTATCAAAGCCAGGTTTCACCAATGTATTAGTGCAAGAATTAAGTGTTTAGTAGAGTCCTACAGAATGGTGCAGAGACGTCCGTAACCTATCTTCGGAAGGCTACAAGGATATTTTAGGAAATTCACTTCTTGACTCCTTATCGTGTGTTCGCATGGCAATGAACCTCAAATATATTCCTTGACTCTATTCTATCCCTGATGAATAATGTAAGATGGACGACGTTGTCAATAGATGCGTACGAGACTTCAACACATATTTCTAGAGTTTTGGTGCAGCGTCAGACTAGAGAGCTAGAGATGGATACCAAAGATCTTTAGTATTAGCCAAAAGGTTTGGGGCTAGTTTAGGCTCTAGTTGAGCTCGTGACTGCTTCAACCATTTGAGGTTCAGCATTAGAGATCTGAGTCATGTTGTCGATCCCTCTTAGTCGTGGTTGTCATTTGGATCATCGAGCAGTTCTTAGACCACAGTTGGGTTTATTGGTGTTCATTAAGGTTCATTATCAGTTTTTAAGTATGAGATTTACTTTCTTGAGTGGGCCAGGCATATTATTCTACAATATCCTTATAAGCAGGATATGATACATGGAATTATTAAAGAACTAGTATTGACACTCCTCTTGGCATCGAGTCATATGATAGCAGTTGGGTCCTTCTTCTCTCAAGTTATAGATTATGTGAGGGCCATAGAAAGAGCATGTATCGAGGCTTATGGAGGTGACAATAATAGGTTATGCCATCAGTATAGCGCTTAAGGTATGCCATCCAAGATTTTGTTTTGATTGTGGCAAAATGAGACCTCATTTCAGAGATTGCCCCAGATGTGGGTTAGTGATCCAGCAGAGTTAGCATATTTTCCTCGCCAGCCTAGAGTTTTTGAGACAGGCTATGATTGCAAGAAGGATGGATAATCTAGTAGAGTTAGTGTTCTCACCATATTGATGATTTAGGTGGTGCTACAGCTATAGTAAGATCGACTACTGGACTACAAAGTGTCCCTGGCATATGATTTCTAGTCATTTAGCTCATTCAGATTAGCTTCGTGATGTTGTGGCATATTCTGTTTATGATAGTGATCTTGGCACCTCAATTGATAGTTTAGTCGGTCGGTCCAAGTGGACCCATTAAGATTTATTTTCCCTATGCCCGTCAGGCATGTGATTGCGGATGTCACCATGATTTGTGTGCTTTTATTTCCCATATTTATCTTTTATTATATGTATTGGGGTTTTTGCACCCATTGATGCTCATATGCCTTGATGAGTTCATATTGATTATTATGTGCCTTATTATTGAATTCATGATTATGTTACTACTCTGTGGTTTATTTTTTTTAGAAGTGGATAGAGTATATCTATATTGGTACTGCTCCCTATGGGTGTATCTTTTGGGTTAGCGTACCATTTATCCTGGTACATTGGCCTTATTGTGGCCCTTGAGTGGTACCTGATATTGATGTTTAGTTTGGTACTGCCTATTCATTATATTGATATTATTTTTGCTATTGCGATCACTACTTGAGTTTATTGATATTATTTGATATTATTATTTGATGTAATTGATCCTCGCTTGGAAGCTATATAGACTAGCGTTATCTAGTTATACTTTTATTTATTTATGATCTTATTCGGTGGCTTGAGTAGATATAGCCCGATTTGATGATTTCTTTCCCCTAGCATGATGAGATTGACTATGTACCCTCTTGGTTAGTTGTGTTAGATTTATTTGAGAATGTATTATGGTATTAAAGGTATGTTGACCTTCGGTGGTTTTGTTATGAATCTAGAGTTGGCAATTTAGTTATATTGCCTATTATTGAGTTTGAGATTTCTAAACTTGCCTCTTAGGTTGTGAAGGCTTTTATTTTGGCTATCCCTTCCTATATATCCAGTTGTGAGATTTACCAGTTTGAGTTTTGTTCTTTGGTTGTGACTATTTCATCATTCGATAGTGGTTTTGATATTGAGATTGAGATATCTCAGATTCATCTCATAGGTTTGTTGGGTTCGTTCCCATGTGATGGGTTGCCCTTGTTATTAGAGTGGATATTGGATGGTCCTTTCTTATCGTGTTATAATTTTGTCTATTGGAGTTATAAATTTAAAGATAGGTGGCCTTTCCTATGATTGCTTCTTAAGTTGGCAATGTGGAAATTCCTTGTCTTGAGTTATTGATTTTCTAGTGGTGGTCTTGACTTTGACCTTGGTTTCGAGATTGGTATATTTATTCTTCGATGATGTAATTATTGGGTGGACTCAGGAAATCCCCATTCTAGAGATTGTTCGTCCTAATGAGGCTTGGTGGAGTGATTCTCCATGTTGATATATGCCTATGACTATTCTTGCTGAGACGGAGTGTTGGACTGGTTAGCTTTTGGCTAAAGTTGTATTTCTTTGAGTTGCTAGAGTTTTTTTGCCTTTAGTAATGTGGTTTGAAGCCTTGGGGAGTTCTTGAGTATGTTTTGATAGTTCATTCCCTCTAATAGTTATAGAGTGAGATTGCAATACCCTGTACTTCTACCTAGCTTAAAATCATCCCAAGAATGCTAGAAACTTACTTTGAAAGATGAATCCACTTTTATACGTGTGGTAATTTTAAGATTTTCACTTTTTGTTGAGTGAGAAATTGAATAAACTTTCCATCGATATCCATTTCGTCAAAATTTAGTATCGGGGTAGAAATTTATGTTCGAAATACCTAAAGTAGTCAAAATGCCTAGGTCAATGGTAAGGGTCGACGGAACGTCGAGCTAGTGACGGACCATCGCCCAAGCCATTGCAGCGGAGGAAGTGAGACCATATTCTGCCTAAGGGTGATGGCTCAGTCCAACGGACTGTCAAGCTAGCGACAGACCATCGCCCAAGCCATCGTAGGAGAGGCAGCAAACCCTTATTCTGCCCAGGTACGACGGTCAGGACCGACGGACCATCGACCCAGCGATGGAGCGTCGCACCCACCGTCGTATATTTTATTCGATGATTTTATGTTGTTTTTAAAAGGGCTTTTCGGTCTTTTACCACCCTTCTAATACCTAATAATATCAGATCAAGGCTCATAAGTTCATTATCCATCTACAACATCAAATTAGGGTTTTCTCTTAAAGATAATCCCCAAGAAGAAGATCCAAAACTCTTCTTCAAGAAACTAAGAGATTCCAAGTTCTTCAAGTCCAAGGACTTCAAGAAACTCACAACCCAGGTATGTCATGTGTTGATTCATGGGTCCCTTTCACCCATGAAGCTCAAGAATCTCTTTTCAAAATCCAAGATTTGTGTATTTTTGAATGTTCATGATTTAAATTGAATTGAAATTCATGTTCATGATGTTGTGGGGTTTTGATTCATGTTTGAAATTACATATTCTAATGATTGACCCTAGGATGTGGTGATTTGCATAATAATCATGATAAACCCTTAAATTTACACATTGATTGATGTATCCATGATTATTAGATGTGTTGATGATTGTATAACCAAAGCATGCTCCCCATGTGTTTGATTAAATGTCTATGTGAAGGAAAAGTGCCATACTAGTATGGTAATATGAAATCCACATTTATGTACAAGTTTATGTATGTCCAGTGTTTGATAAAATGTCTTAGTCAATGAATTATGGATATATGTGTAGGCATTGTGGTGCTTTAGAACTTGTACTTCATGAAATCTCTAACTTATTGTATTATGGAATGTGATGTTGTTCGTATATTCAAGAAAGTCATGCTTTGTCAGTTTCCTTCTATCGAGTCCTGAGGGTACTTGTACCTGAAAATTTAGTTGTGTGCCTAGAATCAGTGTCATGTATTCAAGAAACTCTCAGTCAAGCCATGATCCATAGAATTCAGTTAGTCTCATGACTCAGGAAAATCTCAGTAATCTCAGTAGTATTTCGTTAGTTAACGGAACTCAGTTAACTCAGTCCAGTTAGTTCAATTAATCATGTTCAGTGTCTATTCAGATAGGAGTAGAAATTAGCACCGAGTGAACCGAAGGATGGGAGCCCACCTGTTTATGAGGGAGTGATTCTTAGAAACAATCCTTGCGTTCCAGAACTACATAGCCAGCGTAGGTTGAAACATCATAGCCTGTTATATGAGGGTAGATGAGGTGGATCAACCTATTATATAAGGTTTCCCACCATTCTCACTAGAGTTACCTATTAAATGAGAGTTACTCATAGATTGTCCTCACCAGTGGTGCGGTATTGAAACATTTCCAATTGGGGTTACAGATTGGACCCCAACTCAGCTATATTGCGTTATTTAGGGCATGTCGGTTAGATGACTACTTTCCACAATTTTAGTTACAAATTAGTACTGTCAAATACAGTCATTCAGTCTCAGTAATAGAACTCAGATAAGTTCTACAAAATTTAGGACTATTAGATAGTCAACTCAAAACAGAACAAAACTCAGCTAGTTACAACAGAAACTAGACTATCAGATACAGTCGCTCAGTATTAGTTATTTCAGTTGTGTAGTTATCAGTATCTCATGTTATCAGTACTCAGATTCAGTAATTATGTTATTATGAACTCAGTTGTAGTTATTATGTATTCATGCATGTATTCTCACATCCATGTTATTCAGTCAGTTAGTATAGTTCATGTATGTGAACCCTTTGCATTCATCCTACCTTACATGCATACCAATATATTTAAACGTACCAACGCATTTGCGTTATGGTGTTGTATACCATAGGTTTAGAAGCACGAGCTTCAAAGCATCAGTAGCATTCCAGTCTCAGTAGTAAGAGTTAGCAGTGAGTCCTCATCCTTTGAGGACATGACCATTACTTTATTATCTTATTAATTAATTTATTTTAGTAGCTGGAGTTATTTGGGGACATGTCCCATCAACTTCTTATTCAGACAATTTAGTTTTAGAGGCTTTCAGACTACAGTATGTTTAAATAGTTTATTTCAATTCATGTTTTGGTATTGATATATCGTACTCTCAGATAGTATGTTTTATCCGTTTTGAACTTTATGGCATATTTCAGTCTATTATTTCCATAGTTTACATGATGTCATACAATATACAGGTACTGATATCAGTCATGGGTTAGCTTATGGTCCTTCGGGGTTATGAGCATCGTGTGGCATTTCAGGTACCATATTCGAGGCATTATAGATATATTTGCAATTTTAGCTGGTGGTCTATCCTTTGGCATAGTTTATATTTTGTGGCTATATTTCGTACCCTCTAGCTGATATAGAGTAGTTTCCTACATTTTTAGTCGATGGTTATCCCTGTGGTGAATTTTTTATTCATCATATGTGTCTCAACTGTGGCTTGGTATTATTTACCTCGGATATGTCTTATTGGATACTAAAGTCGATTTCAGATAGCTGACATTGATATAGCCTTATAAGCTCATCTTTTGATTTGATGCCTTAGAATGGAGACTTGAAAGTTAGGATGATTTGGAGTATGAATGCCTGCCCGTCTTTAGGTTTGGTTTGGGTAGTTGAGATCGGGCGATTCAACCTCAGTATTGAGATTTTATCTTAGTGTTATAGATCTTGCGTGCAACTTTTGTTTTGGACTTGTCTCATTTTAGATTTCATTATAGGTTGGTTAAGCCTACTCTGTGGTTACCTATTTGGTCTTTTCGACTTCAGATGGATTATAGTTGATAAGTGTTCAGATGATAGGTCATGGACCGATAATGGTTATTTCATCTTTGACCTTGAGTTTTCAGTTTTCTTTGGGAATTTTAGATGATTTACTCAGTGGGAATAATATACCCGAGTTAGAGTCATTAAGGTTTCATTCTCGGTTGATGGGATATCCTGGAATAGATTGTTTAGTGATGGGTAGTGACATTTGGAACTCATGGATTTTAGATTAATTACCACCGGACTAGTTATGGCATTGCCATGTATTGCATTCCTTGATTATCTCTATTTATGTACCTAGAAAATGCCTTATGAGCTTATTCTCATGTTTACCTTATGGACTTTCAGCGACCAGCTTCAGTTCTTTGATTTCTCTATGATAAGATAGCACAGACAGGACTCAGGTGATTTTCCTCCTGGTTCAAAGTAGATAGCAAGTATAGATTGGTAAAAGAAGGTTATATAGATTAGGAGTTTGTGATACGACTCATGCCTTGGGTTGATTTTGGCTTGGATGAGACTTCGATTGATTTGTATGGGCGTTGAGATGGTATTAGTGTGTGGCGGCTCAGATTTTCATGCATCAACCTTTTCAGTTTAGTTGGAGGCCAGTGGCGGTTGAAGTGGAGTTTTGGTTGTTTGGAAGTAAACTGAGGGTGCTAGTTGAAAAAAGGGATACCTGTCACAAAATCCCTTGAAAGTGTCTTCTTTTCATTGAGGTTATCTAGGAAGTCATTCTCAAGGAGTGCGGTCCCAGTATCTCATCCTTTTGAGCTTTTGAGATTCTTTCTATCTATTGACTTTTAGGGATGAAAGTCCTTTTTGTTGTAGATATTATAATGACCCTTTTGATCATTTTCATACTTTCACTTATCTTCGCCATTAGGGCTTCTCCATAGGTGCCCTAAGTCATTTATGACTTACTGGGACCAATGGTTTGGTTATCGGGCAGTTTGTTTGGTTCTTAGAGCCAATTTCCTATTTTAAAGACTTTATTGGTTCCAAATGACCCCGGGATAATACTTCAATAAAAAAATCTTGGATGTGAATTCCAACTGTATTAGCAGCTCTGGAATATCGATTCTAGCATAGGTAGACCTTTGGTTTGGGTTCCGATGCACTGAGCTCATTTCGACCTATTGGTCGAAAATTTGGTAAATTGGAAATTTGGGTGTGGGATTCACATTTGGTTGAAACAGCCTCATATTTAAAATAAGACTTCGTCAACACGTCTGGAACATAGAAATTATTGTGGTTATATATTTTATTTGGTCATAATAGATTCTGAATGCATCCCAAGACATTGGCTGAAACTTGGAAAATATTCCAAGTTTCAACTATCTTCTAGTGTAGCAGTGGAGTTCTGCGATCGCAGAAGGGAGCATCGCGATCACAACGTCACGATCATGGCCCATGTTCTCACAATTGGGACACCTCTTTTTCTAGGAAGGGCATTTAAAGGCCATTAGGCCGCATTCTTGGGTATTTCCACTCATGTTTGAGGCCAAGAATCCCTATTATAGTGTGCAAATCGTAAATTGACTCTTGAGGTGATTTGGAAGCTATATATATATATATATATATATATATATATTCATGGTTAACAACGGATTAAAGGTATGAATCCTTCATTTTCAAGCTTTAATTTCTTGACCCAAAACCCTAATATAGCTTAGGGATTGATTTTAGCCCCAAATTTTCTTTGTTTTACCTATTTGTCAAGGGTTGTGATTCCTTGTTCATGTATGATCATCGAGTTGATCTCGAAAATACGTTTTTCATTCGTGCGACCCACTTATGGTTTTAGGTGTCATTTTTGGGCCTAAAGCATAATGGTGCAATATGGGTATCGTTAGACTCGTAATGATGAGTAGATTATATTTTTGATAGTGTGATGGCAATTTGGGATTGTGAAGTAATGATGGATGCTTGGAGAGAGATGTGAGGTTTTTGCAGTTCATCTTTGAGGTAGGCTTCTACTAGTCTTCTTCGAAGGTGATATGTGTTATATATGGCATATAAATGTGAATGTTAAGTTTGATTTTGAGTAGAATAACTTAGTATTGATTTTTAATGTTTGGGGGAATTAGATGATGGTTTTGGACCCGTAAGGTGGGATATTTATGACCCTTTTAGGGGTCGTTTGGTTTGAAAATGGTTATCCCAGGATAACTAATTATCCCAAGATAAAATAAAAGAACACATTTTCCTTTGTTTAGTTAGAGGGATTAATCCAACCCGGGAAAACTTGTCCTACCATTTTCTCCTTAGTCTCAAGATAACTTATCCCATATACATGGTGGGATAAGTTATCCCGGGTAATCCCAGGATAACTAATCCCGGTATTAGTTATCCCAGGATAACTATTTTCAAACCAAATGACACCTTAGAACCCTATTGCCTTTAAGCTAATTTGTAGCATAGATATGATATAATGCTAGGTTTGGGATGTGGATAAAGTATTAGAATTATGGTTAATATGATTAACCTTAGTTGGGTTAGTCCAGTGGTCTAGAAATCGTAATTTGGGTAGACTTGATTTGAATGCCAATGTTCCTGGATGAGGTTCCTATCTTAGACTTGGTTATGGCTTGCTCGACATCTAAAAGTTGAACTAGATACCTTAGCCTAGTTTGGAGCGTAGATTGCCTAAATATGGAAATTGAGGATAAGAAATAGGTTCGTTCGGCCCACTTAGGCCAAGACTTATGTTAGCCCTTGTGAACTTAGTTGCGGATGTTAGGCCTAGTTGAGACTAATAAGCCTTAATTATGAGATTTGCTTGGTAAATTGATGGATAATGATGTATCTTTCCACGAATAATGATTAATGGATTATGGCTATGATTTTCTTTATATATATATATATATATATATGATATTGGGCCTTAGAGGTGTTATTCCTCATAGATGTGATATTTGGCCGGTAGAGTTGATGTTCCTCTTAGGAGTGATATTTGGCCCATAGAGATGCTACTTCCTCTTCGCTATGATTATTGGGACCATAGATATGCTACTTCCTCTTAGTTATGATTATTGGGTCTATAGAGATGATCTTCCTCTTAATTATGATTATTGGGCCTATAGAGATGATTTTTCTCTTAGTTATGGTTATTAGGTCTATAGAGATTATATTACTCTTAGATATGATAATTGGCCTAGGGAGGTGACATTTCACATAGTCATGATGTATGACCTATAGAGATGAGATGTCTTCTACATGTGAAATGATACTGATATTATGCCTCCTAGATATGAGATGCCTCTTATATGTGAGATGATTATAGATTTTCTACGACTTATAAATATGATTTGCGATATGAATTTCGGATATGTATATAGGCCAAAGTTCATGATTAGATGTTATGAATATTCTGAACATGTTATTAGGCCAAAGGTCGTGTTATGATATGAGTTGTACATCCGGTAAGTAATTATCCTTATCAAGGATGTGTGTGTGTGTTTACATACACATCTCTCCGGTATGGGACGGAGAAAGATGCAGTATCTTGCTTACAATTTCATTGATTGAATATTGGTGATGGCATGCATAAATTCGGTACATTCATGATTATTATATCGGCAATTGATGTGATTCTAGCTGAAATACGATTATATTTCTGTTTCCCTAAATAAGGGTTAAAACCCATTTTCACCTTTAAATATGGATTTCTCTAGAATAATAATTTCCTAACTTAATGGATAACTTATATAAATAAAAGGGGTTAATAATGATATTTTAAAGATTTGACTGAGGCGGATTCCGTTCCATGATTTGACACTATTACTTACTCCGATTGTGAGGTATTTTGATCCCTTCCTACACTTTATAATGAGGTATTCTGTTCCATGATTTGACACTATTACTTACTCTTGATTTCGTGCACCTATTATATGTCTATATATATGTGTGTGCGTGTGTGTGTATTGATACTTGGGATGATATTAATACCCGATGAGGACGGAGGTTATTGTTATTATAATATTGATACCCAATTCGAGTCTAGGGGATACTTTTAGGATGATATTGATACCCAGTTCGACTATAGAGAATAATTTTGGGATGATATTGATAACTGGTTTGAGTTTGGAGGATAATGTGATGATGATATTGATACCCGACAAGGCCGAAAAACATTATGATGATGATATTGATACCCGACAAGGCTCGAGGACTACTATGATAACATGTTGATACCCTACAAGACTAGAGGTTGATTATGATGATGATGATTGTTACGATGATGAGATTGTGATGTTGATTGTGTACCTTGCATTCATTCTTGCATGCGCATCTCTTATTACCTGTATACACCTATTGTCTATCAACCAGTATGGGACGATTGCATAGATATGGGCAATGGCTATGTTTTGTACTATTATATGTTGATTAAACCTTCCAAGCCTAGGACAGTGGGAGTACCCATAGGCTCGGTTAGGTATTTAGTTGTCCAAAAAACCAATTATTCGCGTTGTTTTTTACTATCACTGTTATGATCATTATTATGGCTAGCTTATGACAGATTGATCATTGGTCCAGTATCGAGATTTGAGGTATGATTTAGGCCTCTTCTATATTATGATTTCCTTATTATGTACTATTAGTTCATGCCTAGCCATGTGGATTAGAACCCTAAGTATGAGAGTATTCGATCCAGATAGGATTATAATGAGGTCTTAAAGTGAAGACATGATAATTTAGGTTATGCTTTGAGTTGAATTCATACATATATATACACACACACACACCCCTACCTATATGTAGCTATGGAACTACCGTATATCCCTTCCTTCAATAGTTTGTAATATATATTTGTTCCTTGACCTTGTATATTTATATGTATCTTCCTTCAACTTGTATTTTGCATATTGGCCAGTGATATACGGTATAACATTGAGATTTCTAAATAGGAATGGAATAGGATAGTTCACCCTTATTACTAACTTAGTCGTACTATGTTGGTTTATTGGACATGAACAAGATGGTTGTTCCTTATTACCTCATTGGCTTGTTATATGATTTATGGAACTTTGGGTATAGTTTCTATTCTGCTTATATGTTTTATATATTTGCTTTATCTTTGGAGCTCAGTTGGCAATTGCCTATTGAGTACCATTAGTTTAGTAGTTATACTACACTTGTGCAGCCTGCAGGTCATAGTACGGGTTATCACCGCTGATGTGTGTGTCGTGTGGAGCAACCATGGTTCAGAGATTTAGAATGAACTCCTGATGTTCGGAGTATTGCCTGTCTCTCTCATGTGTTAGACTAGTCTCTATGTTGTATTCGAAAATAAGTTGTATCAACACGTTCAGTTATATTTCACTCTTATACTATTGTTATATTAGAGGCTCTTGTACTTATACCACCAGGTTTTGAGATTATATTATATAATTTCTCCTTTATTTCACCTATTCTGAAATTCTTGTCTCTATATGATTGGTAGTTCGTTACTAGCCGTTTCGGACTATAGGTCTGGCTTGCCTATTGGTTAATTATAGTAGGTGCCATCATGACTTGAGAAATTGGGTCGTGACACCTTAGTAATGAAATTGTTAGAGAAAGAAAACAAGGAAGATGAGAATTTCCTTACAGTGGGATTCGTCGGAAAAGAAAAAAGATGGGCGAGTCGACGGGTTCAAATGCTCGTGAGTTTGGGGTTTTACCCGATCCTATATTAAAAGGGTAGAAAAATAATATTATATTATTTAATTTGGGGATTAGATATACACCTAGAGGATAAGAACACAACTAGTGTAAAAGGTGTGTATTTATTATGGTTAAAACTAGTTTCATGATGTAGTAGAAGTCCTGCAAACTTTAGTTATGCACTTACAAAAATAGTGCAAGTTTAGGGGAAACTTTATGCATTTTCTCATATCAATCTTTAAAGGGTAAAAATCATTTACACCCCCAACTTTGGTTTAAAATCAAACTCCCCTTCAACCTTGAATAATAGATATTGTTCCTCCCTATATTTTACCTTAACATTTTTAAAACCTAAAATTTTATATTATATTTATTATTCATTTATCATTCTAGGTATTTTTAAATTTTTATTCATGTTCATTAACGGTATTAGTAGAATAATATTTTCATAAATGTATTACAAAATCTAGTGCTATCTTTTACTATTATTAATTTAAAATCACATGAATCTATAATCCATCTATATCTATAATATATTAAAAGTGTGAAGCCCCTTAGAAAAGTGATTTGAATTTTTTGTCTTTCATTAAAAGATTTTACTTAAGACAAAATCGTCTTTTCACTATTTTATTTAATATATTTTAAAATTAGTTAAATTGTATCCTAATATAAATCAAATATGTTACATTCTAATATTTATGGAGAAAAAAAGAAGGTATACATCAAATATGTTACATTCGGATGTTTGATCTTTTTATTATAATTGAAATTATTTTTATTTGTAGAAAATAGTTTCCTTTTATGAAAACTCTTTTTCATATATGGTTATTATTTAAAAAAAAAACAATTTTCTTTTATGAAAAAAATGCTTTTTCATATATGGTTATTCTGTTTTATTTTAAGGTAAAGTATATTAGAAGTGTGAAAATCTTTAGAAAAGACATTTGAATTTTTTGTCCTTCACTAAAATCTTTATAAAATAATTATTATTTTATTAAATTTAGGACTCCCAAATTAACGCTAATCTATATCTTTAATCTATCTATAATCTCTCTCTCTCTCTCTCTATATCTATCTATCTATCTATCTATCTATCTATCTATCTATATATATATATATATATATATATATATATATATATATATATATATAATCTATCTATAATCTATACCTATAATCTATAATTTATATTTATATCTATAATAACATATTAAAAGTGTGAAGACCCTTAGAAAAGTGATTTGAACTTTTTATCCTTCATTAAAAGACTCTCCTTTAGACAAAATTATCTTTTCACTATTTTATTTTATTTATTATTTAATTATTTTTATTATATTAACAAGACTCCTAAAATATATGGGATTCCTAAAATATATAAAAAGAGAATTAATTAATATTTTCTTTTGTACAGATCAATTAGAAAACTACCCCTAAAATATAAAAGAAAAATACTTCTATAATAGAACTCTATTAAGGAAACACTTCTGTAAATATTGAGATACACATTAAACTGGAGAAGAAAATGGTTTACTTATTGGGAAAATATGATTGATACTCATCTAACTTGATTCGGTTGCATGTCTAGGTGGATGCTTAATTTTGTAACACCTCAACTTCTTCACTATTTTTGTCAACATAATATAATTCAACGTGTGTGTGTATATATATATTCCTTGTTTTTATTTGAATCATTCTTTAGTGTTAAAATTTTTGCACAGACAAGAATTATTTTCATCAAAACTAAAGCTTTGTAATCACTATTGTATTATTTTATGGTAGTTTATAGATCGTAGATGAATTTACAGGCGATAAATGAATGTAGATCGGCTTTGAGATTTTTTTTATGTAAATGTCAGGTTTAATCGTATTTTTTTATATCTCTATTTTGAATTTTTTTGTGTAAAGGTAAAGTTTAGCTGTGTAATTTTGATATCTCTATTGTCGTAGTATTTTGTTATAGTTTATAGGTGGTAGATGAGTATCAGATGACTTTGAGGAAATTTTTGTGTAAAAGTTGGATTTAATTATATTATTTTGATGTCTCCATCATCGTATTATTTTGTGGTAGTTTACAGGTGGTAGACGAATGTCGATCGGTTTTGATAAACTTTTTGGTAAAGATTAGGTTTGATTAAATTAATTCTCCAAAATATGTTGAATTTAATTATTATATTTATCTTTATTATTTAAAAAAATATCTTATTTAGTGTAACGTTTGAACTCAATAAAGTGAGGTACACGTGCGGGGCGTGTACACCTAAACTAGTTAAGAAGATACATGTAAGTTCTATTTATCTCTTATTCTCCAGTGTCTATATAGATAAATGAATTTTGATTGCCATTAATTAAATATTTTTAAATGATAATTTAAAAATTATTTACAATACAAATAGGTTATCATTTAGAAATTTGTTGTATAATATACCTCTATTTGAATTAATTACTGCATTTATAACATATTTGTAAAACTATCAATCTCTACCATTTTCAATTGTATAAACAAATGTTAGATTTTTCATTATTATTAATAAAATTAAAATTTTCTTTTTTTCTTTTTTTTTCATTTATTTCATTATATAACATCATTAACTTATACAGTTAATCAATATTTTTCACTTTTTTTTTTTTCATCTACAAAATACTATTTATTTTTTCCTGTAGAAAATTTGACATACAAATTAAAAAATAAACTATATCATTAATTTAAAGAATTAAAAAAAATATAAAGATCGATAATATAAGTGTAAAGTAGGCATTTAGAAAAGTCAAATAGGATAAAAAGGGAAGAATGTCTATTGTTCAAAGTTGAGGATGCAGTTTGATCTTTAAAACAAAATTAAGGGTGTATAAATGATTTCCAACAACTTTAAATAATCTTAGCATATTTAACATTTATACGCTGATAATATGTAATTTAACAATTAACGACATTCAGAAAGAGAATTTTTTACTTGATTAATTGATTTCAAATTGCTACATATATTAGGAGTTTCAACATAATTCAAATAAGAAAAAATTTAATTATAATAAAAATTTCAGTCGATTTTAAATTATTAATTTTAAAAAAAATAGCAATTTTAAACAACATTTAGAAAGAAAATCTTTTACTTGATTAGTTGATTTCAAAATACTATATATTAGGAGTTTCAATATAATTCAAATAAGAAAAAAATTAATAATAATTAAAGTTTTAGTTGATTTTAAATTATTAAATCTTTAAAAAAATAATAAATGACAATTTTAAACATCTTAACAACATAAATAGTACCACTATAAATGGAACAACCAATAAATTGATAAGTGAGAAGTAGAAAAAAAATAATAAGTGATACTATATTGTGTTAACACAAAATTACTTCTTCACTAAAAAAAAATAATAATTTAAATAAGTTTCTCATCAAAATTATGTTTGTTATCAGGACTTCTAATCAAAGCAAGGTCATCTATTATCTTTTATAATTCATGTATGCAATGGTAATGAATAGAGATTTGTCAAAAAAATAATTTATATTTTATACTAAAATAAAAGAATATACATTATATTAGTTATTAAGTACTATATTTTGGAGAGCTAGTGGGATGAGGGACATAGGAATGCTTGACCAATTTAGTGATGCATGCATAGGATGTTGAAATATTTTCTTTATACCTAAACCTTTTCTCCTAACTATTTTTTTATCATTGCCATTTTAGAAGCAAATGCTATGCATTATCCCATGACCGCTATGGTCCCTAACTATATATCCCACCTGCTCCATCCCAATCTTGTCTAGCTATGAAACTCTCATCAGTATTAAGTTTTCAAGTATTGTTATTAGATGAGCTAGGTTTTAATTAGATAATAATATTCATGAGGTCTTAATTCACGAATAAAGGCTTACAATGAGCTAGGTTTTAGTTAGAAAATAATATAAGTTTTCACCCATAACACTATGCAACAAGCAACGGCCTTTGCAAGATTGGTTAAACAAGATCCTAATAATAAGATTTTTTTAATCAAAATATGAGTTAAGACAACAATTCACAATCAAAATAGAAGTTATGAAGACTGATTATAGAGAACAAAGCTTAACCATCTTTAATAATTAGTTCATACTTCTTAATAAAACTTAAAACAATAGATCTTACGAGATCATGCTTGTAACGCCCCGAAATTCCATCCTGAGACGTCACACGGTGCTTATGGCTACAAGTAGCCCTAAGCCAACCCTTTGAGACTGTTACTACTTCTAATACTTGCTTTAGGATAAATAAGGTAAACAATAATACTTTATTGTGTCAACCATAATTCGAAATAACTGAAAATAATGTCTGAATAGCAAAAATACTAATAGTCTGGAATACAACTTCAACTGACAGTCTAGTCTGACAAAGCCTCTATTACTCCAACTGGAGAGCCATTGGGACAGACCCCCAACTGACTCGCAATGATCTGAAAGTAAAACTCAAAACACCATGAAAGTGGAAAAACTGCAAATATAGGTCCTCAAACTATGAGGACTCACCAAGGAAAAGGATGTAGATAAGATGCTCGGAGATCACAATCACTACTAGGATTGAGCACCTAAACCTACATTATGAGACAATGTAGCACACAGACGTATATGTGGATCAATACTTTGAGGATGTACTGAGTATATAGGGGTGTATGCATTTAAGTAAACAATGTTATCATCCTTTATAAACATGCATGCTGATATGAATAACTCACATAGCTTGAGTAAAACTGAAATTTGAATCTCATAAATCATGCATATTGAAGCATATAGTGCAAATCTAGTGAGTCATTACACTTAGTTCTAAAATTTGTGCTCTCCATCTTATTCTAAAACTTGTAAGCAAGAGGAATCTTAAAATAATATCTTTCAAAACTTGTTATCTTATGGAGAATATGAGTCTTCTTTAAAATTTAGAGATTATAGGACTTTGGGACTTGGGAGTAGGGCTAGGCATAAAATACCAAAAACTGAATTACTGAACCGAATCGAAAAAATTGGTAATTGGTATTTGATAATTCGGTATTTGATATGATATTTGGGAGTAAAATTTCAATATTTTGGTATTCGAGATTGGGTTTGGTATAAGATATTAATACCGTTTGGTATTCGGTATTTACCAAATATCGAATTTATATATATATATATATATATGTCTAATCAACGCAATAGACACTAGTATTAGTCATCCCAAAGAATATCTTGGACCTTGGTAATATATTCATAAAAAGCAACAAAAAGAATACTAAATAGGATTTCTATTAAATATACCTTTGAAGTTTAAACGTGCATTTGCACATCTCCAACTTTAATATGGTATTACCAAATACCGTACCGAACCAAAGTTTAATTTATCGATTACCGAATTACCGAACCGATATTTATAAGTATGGTATGTGGTATGTACATTCAAATACCAATTATCGAATTACCGAACCCAAACTTTAAAAATAGCAAACCGAATACCAAACGCCTACCCCTACTTGGGAGACTTGGAAGTTTCTTCTAACCGACATAAACCATGTGAGCCACATGGAGTCCAACATCTTGCCCATGTTGGAGAGAGTTGCTCTACCCTTGCCATCGAAATAGAACCTTAACTTTAGTGGTCACTATCTTAACCCACTTGGGGTAAATAAAAAACCTACGAGGCCTGTAGTTCTGGGCCATGAGACCATAAAATCATACCCAACTTGGTGCTAAATACTGCTACCATACTTAAGCTCAGAACTTTTAGAAAATCCACCTTAAAATAATTCAAGGATCTATAATAAAGACCAAATATACTTCTCTTGACTTTAATTCATAAGTAATGTGGACTCCTATCTGAAAATAACCTAACCACGGGGTGTTTATAGCACAAACAATCTTGAACCACAATCTTTAAATGGGGTCTATTGATCCAATCATCAGTCTCATATCAAAACATCTTAAAATTCATACTAGTTAATGCAATTACTCATAAATCATCTTAAAATCTGTAAATTTCATCAATAGACATAGAAATATAAACAAAATCTTGAAATTCAACTCTTAATCCATGGGAACTCTTAAAATCTTGCAAACAATAGTAAATGGGTATAAACCTTAACTTCAACTTCATGGACAATCTCATAAATTTCACAAATTTTGTATTTAAAATAAGCCTTTGGACACAAGGGTGAAAGGGTTACCCTTGTTCAACCCACACATACCTTAGATTTTGACTTAAGATGAATAAGCTTGCTTGAGGCTCTTTTTCGAACTCTTGAGTGAGGGTTCTTGAAGCTTTTGATTAGGGAACTTTGAATCTTAACTCAATTTGTAAAAATTATGGTGGAATCTTGAAGTTCTTAGAGAAGGAATTGAGTTTGCCCTTGAGAGAGAAAACCCTAGGTCTTGATGTTTTTGATAGCTATAAAGTTATTTGCTTTATTCTGAATATATCCAAGTGTTAAAAGGGTTGCAAAAGGCCAAAAAGTCCTTTTAAAAATGACTTAGAAATACTGAATGGGATCTGCGACAGTTGGTACGACAGTCCGTCGCTGGATCAATGGTCCGTCGGATTGACCGTCGCACCTGGACTAGAATAGGGGTTCACTGCCTCGTCTACGACGGTCCGTCGCTAGCTCGACGGTCCGTCGGCATGACCGTCGCACTTAGACAGAGAGTGGACTCACTGCCTCAACTGCGACGGTCTGGGCGACTGTCCGTCACTAGCTCGACGGTCCGTCGGACCTCCCCGTCGCACCTGGGCAGTTCAGACTGCTTTCTATAAAACGTCCATATCTTTCTCTTCCGATGTCGGATTTTGATGAAATAGGTATTGTTGGAAAGATAATTCAATTTTCCACACGATAAAAAGTAATTTTTAGGAAAAATATATATGGTTTAAACACTAATCACTTTGGGAGTTATTCCTAAATCTTTTAGAGATGAAATAAGGCTTCACGTGACATGTTCTAAAGTTTTAGACTATGAGGGAACTTTACGGGGTCTTATAATGTCAAATACCAACTCCTTCATCAGAATATAAAATAAAAATAAAATCAAATAAGTATAGATGCAAATTTATATGAACTATTGTATATTTTTGAGTCTGTCAATCTTCTTCCTTTTTAGATTTGACTCTAGGACTTTTCATATTGACGATAAAGAATGTGTTGATCTTCGAAGAAACCTTAGTACTCTCAATGTCAATGAAATTATTGTTATCATAAAAATCACCAAATAGACTATGATTTCCTACATGAAAATTAAAGTCGTTGGCATCAATTGAAGGAGATGTGGCGGCAAATGGTCCATATAAACCCTTGTTTGTAACAGATTTTATAGATTTCAGAGTTGTATAAGGAACGCTTGATGTTTCAAAACAACCACTTATAAAAGTAAGAAATTCTAATAAATAATCAAACACAAACAAGAGTTTACGCGGTGATTAGAATTACCATGATGTTGGGACATAAGTAAGATACCATTCTCGTAAAACAGGAATTGAATTGAATAAAAAATGTCCATAGGCTGTAGAAACAAAAATACCAGCAACTTGGTCTCATCTCAAAAGGTTCCTCAAAGCCTACCAACATCCATCTACCACCTGTAAAGTACAACAAAATAATATGATAATAGAGATATTAAAACAATACAATTAAACCTAACTTTAACCTCCCAAAAATCCTCAAAGCCTAATGACATTTATCTACTACCTGTAAACATTCAGAGAATAATACGATAATAGAAATATCAAAACAATACAATTAAACTTAACCTTTACCTAAAAACGTTTCTCAAAGTCGATCGACATTCACCTACCACCAGTAAACTACAAAAAACAATACGATAATAGAGATATCAAAATAATACAATTAAACCTAATATTTCCACGGGTGGGGTGGGAGAACGGTCGAGCATGCAAAGGCGCAAGTCGAGCAATGTATCTGAACTGAAATGTAAAAAAGCATGAAAAAGTATCAAAAAATTAAACCTAACCTTTACACTAACAAAATAACAAGATAACAGAGATATCACAAAATTAAACCTAACCTTTACACTAATCTTAAAGTCAACCGACATTCATCTGTCACATGTAAACTACAATAAAACAATATGATAATAGAGTTATCAAAATAATACAATTAAACCTAATCTTTCCATAAAAATTTCATCAAAGCCGACTGACATTCATCTTCCACTTGTAAACTACAACAAAACAATACAATAATAGAGTTATAAAAAAAACTAAACCTAACTGTTACACTAACCTCAAAGCCGATCGAGATGATTCTACCACCTGTAAACTATAATTAAATAATAAGATAATAGAGATATCAAAATAATAAATTAAAGCTAATCTTTACACAAAAATTTATTCAAAATCGATTGACATTTATCTACCACCTTTTAACTACAATAAAATAATACGATAATAGAGATATCAAAACAATAAAACAAAACTTGTTAAACTCCCAAACACTATTAAATTCATAATTGCAATTAGTGCTCAAAGTTGCAGTGTAGATTATTGTGGGTGATGCAATTTTATTAAATTTAAATCCGTACAAAATTCAAATTATATTAAATTCAAAATATATTAGTCCCAAATAAATATTGCGAATTAATATAATTGAATTAATTATTTAAGTCCAAATGTGTATGAATTTAAATAAGGCCCAATATTTATTGGGTAAGTCCATTAATTTGGGCTACAAATGATGATTCCACTTTACTAAGCCCAAGATATTGTCATATTCTAGAGACCTAAATAATCACCACGTATCAAATAATGTTACATGCCAACTCAAGTGAAGGATCCAATAGGATCGTGCCACATGTCAAAATGATGCAGCAGGCCCATGAAATAAAATCCCATAAAAAGGCGCCACATTACTCAAATCTGATTGGTCAAAGGAAGTCCATATTGATCATGACTCTTCCTTTTCCACAAGTATAAATAGAGGTCTCATAATTCAGAAAAGGGACCCCAGAACTCTAACAAGTAGCAAGAGAAAGCTCGTGGATTAAACTGCAATTTCTCTAAAAAATTTAAGTAGTCAAAGCAAGTTCATCGAGATTCAAGATCAAGACCACAATATTCAAGAACAAGATCAAAAGCTCTTGAATTCAAGCACAAGTCAAGATCAAGTCCCTCAAATCAAGAAATCAAGTTCAAATTCAAGATCAAGCTTCAAGCCCTTTTATATTTGAAAAGGCAAATCAGAGGATTCATAGAGATTGTAACACTCGCATTAAAATTAATAAAACGATTGTTGTAATATTTTTCTTGTCTCAAATTATTTATTTTTTGGTCTTGAAATTTTATTGTCCAATAAATTCTGGCACGCCCAGTGGGACGATCTCTACCTCTCATCTTAACTTTTCATACTTCAAAGTTTAAAAACAGTGAAATGACTTCCAAGAAGGTCAATTCTCAATCAACTGCTTCCAAGGCTGCAGATTCAAAGTTCTCTGCTGAAGTAGAAAGCATCCTTGGTGTTACTTTCTAAACCCTAGGAGCTGTCACAAGAAGCAAGGCAGGCTTGCTAGGACAACAAACATATCCAGTGTCGTTCGCTCCAACTTTAGTTTTTGGATCTTTAACCTCGAAAGGAACAAAGTCCAATGCAAGTGCTTCAGAAGGAGGAAGCAGTGTAGCCGAATCACTGAAAAAGACTCTAGCTCTACTTGAGCATTTCAGTTTCAAATACTCTGGAGCCAAAAGTGATGGTCGTTCAACAAATACGTCATCTCCACTTACACCACATAAGCTAAGCACTTCAAAGATCAACTTATGTAATAATTCGTGTTACTCTCCGACGTCTCCGGTGATCATGCAAGCAATGGTAACAGATGCCTCATCTATGGAGGAGCAGCTTGCGAATTTGACAAAGACAATTGAAGGCCTGACCAACTATGTTCAGAATCAAGAGGCTAGGATTGATAAGATAGTGGATAGGGAGGAAGGCTTGATAGACGAAGAATTTAGCCATGCGCTGGGAAAAGCTTCAGAGGTTCATAAGATAGAAAATCCTGTGAAACAAATACCATCGACTAAAGAGGTGCAAATTTCTGCTGAGGGAATGATATCGATTGGGCAATTGAGGGAATTTATTGAAGGGACCATCAAAGACAACTATGATGTTGTCACCAAGTCTTTCCTTTCATATGCCAAGCCTTACACTGCATGAATAGATAGCCTCAAAATGCCTGCTAGCTACCAATTCCCCAAATTTCAACAATTTGAGGGCAAAGGTAACCCAAAATATCATGTCGCACACTTTGTCGAGACATGTAATAATGCTGGAACTTATGGTGACTATTTTGTCAAAAAGTTTGTTTGTTCCCTAAAGGGAAACACCTTAGATTGATATACAGACCTCGAGCGTAACTCCATCGACAATTGGGAGCAATTAGAACACGAGTTCCTAAATCAGTTTTATAGCACAAGGCATACAGTGAACATGATAGAGCTCACAAATACTCAAAAAAAAAGGATGCGCCAGTCATCGAATTTATCAATCGATGGAGAAATGGGAGTCTAAACTACAAAGATAGGCTCAGTGAAACTTCTACAGTAGAGATGTGCGTCCAAGGAATGCACTGGGGGCTTCTCTACATTTTGCCAGGAATTAAACCAAAATCCTTTGAAGAGTTAGCTACTCGTGCTCACGACATGGAGTTGAGCATGTCTTCTGCTGGAAAGGAAGGAGCGCCTGTTCATGACCGTCGAAGGGGAAAGAAAAAGAAGGAACCCAAAAAATGGGGCAAGTTTCTTCCCAAAAATGAAAACAAGGAGTCCATGAATGTTGATGTGTCTCCTGTGAAGGTCACCACAAAGTTAAGCAAGAAGCAAAGTGTGAAGACGACTTCTGGAGCACGTCTGAATCAGAAAACTTTAAAGAAGATGCAAGAAAAGGAATATCCCTTACTTTATTCTGATGTTGCTGAGATTTTTGATGAACTCCTTCAGCATAAGCTAATCAAACTCCTAGAGATGAAGCGTCCCAACGAAACTGGAAGGACTAATGATCCTAATTATTGCAAATATCATAGGCTCATAAGTCACCCTCTGGAGAAATGCTTTATCTTTAAAGATAAAGTCATGCAACTGGCAAAAGAAAAGAAAATCTTCTTCGACGATGAGATAGCCAGTTCTCATCAAATATCTATCACTTTTGGCTCGCTCAACCCAATTTAGATTTGTGTCAAAGAGCACAATGAGAAGATATTAGAGCCTGACAGTTCTTCAGTTGATGAAGACGATGATGAAGGTTGGACTTTGGTGAGCAGACAAAGACACAGATGCAAGAAGATGAGTCTGCAAAATGAGATGTACGAGCAACCAACCAGAAGAAAAATGGTAAAGAAACCAAGAAAACAGAAGTTGGTTGGATTTCCAAAGAAGACGAGGGTGACGGAGCTTCAGCATAAAAAACCTCGTCGTCTAGTGACTTTAGAGGAATTCTTACCAAGTTGGTTTCATGTAAAGACTGCCCAAGTTAACCTTGAGGCATCTTGTTTTAATACCGCCAAAGAGGGGGGAAAGGGTGAGAATTTACCCATAGAGGTTCCTTCACCTTCCGAAAAGCTTGTTGAAACTCTTGGCGAAGAGGCACATGTGTATGATACAAAAATCATATTCACAAATAACGATCTTATGCTTAGTGAGACCCTACATAACCGTCCCTTATACATGGTGGGTCAAATTCTAGGAAAGAATATCAATAGAATTTTGATAGATGAGGGATCTAGAATCAATATCCTGCCTATCCGTACGATGAAGGAGCTTGGCATCGCTACTAGCAAACTGGATGAAAGCCGTATAATGATCCAAGGATTCAACCAAGGGGGCCATAGGGCCATGGGATGTATCAAGTTGGGGATTCGTATGGATGATTTTCAATCAAACCCATTGATGCATGTGTTTGATGCCAAAACTTCATACAATATATTATTTGGTAGGCCTTGGGTGCATGGGAACAAAATTATCTCATCCTCTTACTATCAATTATTGAAGTACCTTGAAGGAAGAGTGGAAAGAAAGATATTTGCCGATGATAAGCCATTTACTGAAGCCGAGTCATATTTTGCCGATGCAAAATTCTACTTAAAGAAGCATATTGTGGATGAGAAAAGGGTTGAAGATGTCACCAAGACCAAGTGTGACGATCTTGCATCTAAGAAGGTCGCAGTGACTCTCAAAAAAGTCTCCACCAAGAAGCCTCTCTCCACTTCAAATAAAGAAGGTGTCACTTCTACGAAAAAGAAGGCAACTCCCATTCTTTGTTACGTACCAAAGGTAAGAAAAGAAAAAAATCACCCATCGGATTCCCAAGATAATATGCTAAAGGGGCTAACTTTACCTATCAGGAAGATTGATGCAATAAATCCATCCTCAAGACTTCTTGAAGAGTTTATGGCTCAAAATCTACCATAAGATATGACACTCTATGCGAAGCGTACGAAAGAAGGCTTTGACCCAAATGCATATAAGCTATTTGTGAAGGCTGCATACAATCTTAATGAGCCATCAAGGTTGGGAAAACTTCCATCGAAGGGTACAACCAGGCAGGCACGTGAATACTTAGGATACATGCAGCCACCTCCAATTCGCATCTCCATAAGAAGGACAGTCAGTAATTACATTATCGTGGAAGAAGAATCCACTGCTTCTAATAAAAGACCCTCTATATTTGACCGACTTGGAAGGTCAACTGCAAGAACTTCTGTGTTTGAAAGGTTGGGACCTCTAAGTAAGAACAAAAAACAACAAGTGTAAGAGGAGTCGTCAAAGAACGATGATGCACTCTTCACTTAAAATACAAAAGAATTTCCAAAGTTTGATTCCTTCTAGAATGAAGAGACAGACGAAATTGGTAGTTTAATGCAATGAGGTGCTAAAAGCAAAAGCACATACTGTGGTTTATACCAAGCAACGAAAAGAACATGAAGAGAGTGTTGGCTCTTTATATTATGTTACGACCCAAAATAAGAATAAGGCCTCATCTCAAATGAAGGTTGATGAACAGATGAAAGACGCTTTCTAGTGTCACCACATATCCATCAACGATAGTGATCCTCAATATGGGGAAGATGCTGGAGGTGCTCCATCATAACTTGAAGAAGGAGTAAAAGCCACAATAGATCCCCTGAAGGAAGTTAATCTTGGAACTATGAAGACCCAAGACTAGCTTACCTGAGTGCGTTTTTAGAAGTAGAGGGGGAAGTCGTCTATAAGGACATACTCAAAGAATATATGGATGTTTTTGCTTAGAGCTATAAGGAAATGCCTGGCTTAGATCCGAAAGTAGCAGTCCATCAGTTGGTGAAGTTGGTTCCATTAATTGAAAATGAAGTTAACAAACTCATTGAAGCGAGCTTTATTCGTGAAGTCAAATATCCCATATGGACTTCAAGTATTGTTCCAGTACAGAAAAAGAATGGACAAATTCGAGTTTGTGTTGACTTTTAGGATCTCAAAAACGCTTGCCCTAAGGATGACTTTCCAATCCCTATACCAGAGTTGATGATTGATGCCACCACTAGTTATGAGGCAATGTCCTTCATGGATGGTTCATCCAGCTATAATCAAATTTGTATGGCGCCAAAGGATGAAGAACTCACTGCATTTCATACACCCAAATATATTTATTACTACAAGGTGATGCCTTTTGGTTTGAAGAACACTGGTGCCACTTATCAAAGGGCTATGCAGAACATCTTTGATGGCCTACTCCATAAAAATATTGAATGTTATGTGGATGATCTAGTGGTGAAGTCAAGAAAGAAAGATGACCACTTAAAAGACCTAAGAATGGTATTTGATTTACTTCGAAGATATCAACTTAGGATGAATCCATTGAAGTATGCCTTTGGAGTTACTTTTGGAAAGTTTCTTGGCTTGATTGTACGACATCGAGGAATTAAAATTGATCAAGACAAGGTCGATGTAATTTTGAAGATGCCTGAGCCTCAAAATATTCATTAGTTAAAAATCCTTCAAGGAAGGCTAACATATTTAAAAAGGTTCATCTCAAACCTGGCTGGAAAATGTCAACCATTTAGTCGTCTCATGAAAAAGGACACTCCCTTCAAATGGGACCAAACTTGTAGTAATGTCTTTGAGAGTATCAAATCATACTTAATGAAGCCACCAGTTTTTGTGACACTCATACCTAGGAAACCATTAATACTCTACATCACGGCACAAGAGAGGTCAGTTGGAGTAATACTGGCTTAAGAAAATAGTGAAGGCAAGGAAAACTCACTTTATTATCTGAGCAGAATGATGAAACCAAATGAACTGAAGTATTCTCAAATTAAAAAGTTATGTTTGGCATTGGCTTTCTCTATTCAAAAGATAAAACACTACTTCCAAGCTCATGTTGTCCGTCTCGTGTCTAGGGCAAATCCCATCAAGTTTGTGATGTCAAAACCAGTCTTAAGTGACCAACTTGCAAGGTGGTACCTTCAATTTCAACAATTTGAGATTGTGTACGTTCCCCAAAAAGCTATAAAAGGACAAGCATTGGCTGACTTCTTAGCAGATCACCCAATACCTGATGACTGGGAGCTGAGCGATGAACTCCCTAATGAAGATACAATGGCTATTGAAGTTAGATCTCCATGGAAGATGTACTTTGATGGTGCTGCACATCAAGATGGAGCTGGTGTTGGCGTAGTGTTTGTCACTCCACAAGAAGAGGACATCCCCTACTCTTTTACCTTGATAAATCGTTGCTATAATAATGTTGCTGAGTATCAAGCACTCATACTCAGATTAGAGATGGTTGTTGACATGAAATAACTGCAATTACAAGTTTGTAGCGACTCCCAATTGGTGATAAAGCAGTTGTTGGGAAGCTATGAAGTATGGAAGCCTGAGTTAAGACCATATCATGAATATGTACAAAATTTGATGGGATGGATTGGAGAAGTAACCCTCCAACATATGACAAGGAGAGAAAATAAGCAAGTTGATGACCTAACTACTTTGGCCTCAATCCTAACTCTACCAAATCAGACCCAAGTTACTATCTGCCAAGAATGGGTAGTACCGCCGTTAGATGAGGATGTAGAAAGTAAGGTTGAATACCTCGTTGCCGTGTCTAAAGTTGTAAAAAAAGATTGGCAATAACCTATCATAGATTACTTATGTTATGGGATACTTCCAGAAAATCCAAGGAGAAAGACTGACATTCGTCATCGTGCACCTCGCTTTCTTTACTACAAAGACATACTGTACAGAAGATCATTTGAAAGAGTACTCTTATGGTATTTGGGAGAGGAAGAAGCAATTCAAGCTTTGCAAGAAGTGCACTCGGGAGTTTATGGATCATATCATTTTGGACTGAAGCTCTATTTTCACATTAAAAGAATGGGATATTATTGGCCAATGATGGTGAAAGATTGCTTGGACTATGCTAGAAGATGCAAAGCTTGCCAATTCTATACAAAATTCATACATCAACCTCCAGAGGTACTACACCCAATTATCACATCTTGGCCATTCAATGCTTGGGGAATGGATGTTGTTGGTCCACTTCCAAAATGTTCTGGTGGACACTTATACATCTTGGCCGCGACAGATTACTTCTCAAAATAGGCCAAAGCTGTTTCTCTCAAGGAAGTAAAGAAAGAAAATATTGCGAACTTCACCTGAGTGAATATCGTCTACCACTTTGGAATCCCTCAATACATAATAACTAACAATGGAAAGCCATTTGATAACAAGCTAATGAACAAAATTTGTGACCTCTTTGGTTTCAAGCAACACAAATCTTCTATGTACCATATTGCTGCCAATGGTCTAGTCGAAGCATTCAATAAGACTTTATGCAAATTGTTGAAGAAAGTCATCTCCAAATCCAAACGAGACTAGCATGAGAGGATGGAAGAAGCTTTGTGGGAGTATAGGACAACTTACCTTACACCGACGCAAAAACCCCATACTCACTTGCTTTTGGAGTTGAAGCAGTTCTGCCACTTGAGCGTCAAATACCTTCTTTGAGACTGGCCATTCTAGAAGGGCTCACTGATGAAGAAAATTCTAAGTTGCGTTTTGCGGAGTTAGAATCTCTTGACGAGAAGAGGCTGGAGGCTCAACAAAATCTTGAATGTTACAAGCTCGGCAATCTTGTTCTTTCAACAAAAGGGTTCGCTTAAGGTGCTTCCAAGTTGGAGATCAAGTCCTTGTAGTAAGAAGGACCATTATCACTTCTCATAAGTCTGGGGGCAAATTCACCCCAAAGTGGGATGGATCATATGCCGTACAAGAGGCATATTTAAACGGTGCTTACAAGCTTATTAATGCAAATGACGTGAGGATTGGCCCCATCAATGCCAAGTTCTTGAAGAAGTACTATCCTTAAAGAACGATAACACTCCTTAAGGCATGAGTATAAACTATATGTACACCCCTTAAGGCACGAGTATAAACTACATGTACACTCCTTAAGGCACGAGTATAAACTGCATGTACACTCCTTAAGGAACGAGTATAAACTGCATGTACACTCTTTAAGGGACGATTATAAATTGTATGTCCACTCCTGACCAGCAAGAGTATAAACTGTGCATGACTCAAAAAAGAAAAAGAAAGTCTGCTAGGTTAAAAACCTCGAAAGAGGCGGCCTAGGAAAAAGTTAGGACACAAGAAAAAAACACTCACCAAGAACTACGTTGTGACTTGATCCTCTTTACTGAGGTACGTAGGCCCTTGGAATTTCATTATGAGTTCAGTTGCATGAGTGCCAAAAAAAAATATATGTTCATACAGTATATACCATATGGATACCAAGTATGAAACTATTCTAATTAAATTTTGGACTTACTCTAAATATTTGTGACTCAATGGGGGCAAACCGTCGAAAAGAAAGAGAGTTCCTTCAATGGGATTTGGAATGCCAAAGTTCTCCAAGTCTACAACTAAAAAGGATCTAAAACGTTCCATGCCTTAAGGTGGACAAAATTTGTCCCTTTGA
This sequence comes from Capsicum baccatum var. pendulum, assembly GCA_030864225.1. Lineage (NCBI taxonomy): Eukaryota > Viridiplantae > Streptophyta > Magnoliopsida > Solanales > Solanaceae > Capsicum > Capsicum baccatum. Next base: position 126,477,171 of record CM061557.1, read on the forward strand.
ACCTTAAACTGGCCTCTCGCGGGTTTATCCTTAAAAGGATCTCAAAATTTCCATGCCTTAAGGTGGACAAAATTTGTCCCTTTGCACCTTAAGCTAGCCTCTTACATGTTTATCCTTAAAAGGATATAAAAATTTCCATGTCTTAAGGTGGATGAAATTTGTCCCTTTGTACCTTAAGCTGGCCTCTTACGGGTTTATCCTTACAAGGATATCAAAATTTCCATGCCTTAAGGTGGACAAAATTTATCCCTTTGCACCTTAAGCTGGCCTTTAATGGGTTTATCCTTAAAAGGATATCAAAATTTCCATGCCTTAAGGTGGACAAAATTTGTCCCTTTGCACCTTAAGTTGGCCTCTAACGGGTTTATCCTTAAAAGGATATCAAAACTTCCATGCTTTAAGGTGGACAAAATTTGTCCCTTTGTACCTTAAGTTGGCCTCTAACGGGTTCATCCTTAAAAGAATATCAAAACTTTCATGCCTTAAGGTGGATAAAATTTCTCCTTTTGCACCTTAAGTTAACCTCTAATGGGCTTATCCTTAAAAGGATATCAGAATTCTCATGCCTTAAGGTGGACGAAATTGGTCCCTTTGCACCTTAAGATAGCCTCTTACGGGTTTATCCTTAAAAGGATATTAACATTTCCATGCCTTAAGGTGGACAAAATTTGTCCCTTTACACCTTAAGCTGGCCTCTTATGGGTTTATCCTTAAAAGGATATCAAAATTTCCATGCCTTAAGATGGACAAAATTTGTCCCTTTGCACCTTAAGTTAGCCTCTAACGGGTTTATCCTTAAAAGAATATGAAAATTTCCATGCCTTAAGGTGGACAAAATTTGTCCCTTTGCACCTTAAGTTGGCCTCTAACGGGTTTATCCTTAAAAGGATATCAAAATTTTTATGGCCTCTAATGGGTTTATCCTTAAAAGGATATCAAAATTTCCATGACTTAAGGTGGACAAAATTTGTTCCTTTGCACCTTAAGTTAGCCTCTAACGGGTTTATCCTTAAAAGGATATCAAAATTTCAATGCCTTAAGGAGGATAAAATTTGTCCCTTTGCACTTTAAGTGGGCCTCTAATGGGTTTATCCTTAGAAGGATATCAGAATTTTTATGCCTTAAGGTGGACAAAATTTGTTCCTTTGCACCTTAAGTTGGCCTCTAACGGGTTTATCCTTAAAAAGATATCAAAATTTCCATGCGTTAAGGTGGACAAAATTTGTCCCTTTGTACTTTAAGTTGGCCTCTAACGGGTTTATCCTTACAAGGATATCAAAACTTTCATGTTTTAAGGTGGACAAAATTTGTCCCTTTGCACCTTAAGCTGATCAATAAAGGGCCCATACTAATAGAAGACCAACACATAAATGCAACAATGAAAGGGCCCGTACTTAGAGAAGATCATCACATAAATGCATCGGTGAAAAAACTCATACTTAAAGAAAATCATTGCGTCTTCAAGAAAAATTAGTCGGGTCTTAAGGTGACGAAGCCTCACACACCTTAAGACGATGTCAACCGTCTTCAAGAAAAAATTAGTTGGGTCTTGAGGTGACAAAGTCTCGTACACCTTAAGCTGACGTCCACCGTCTTCAAGAAAAAATTGGTTGGGTCTTGAGGTGACGAAGCCTGGCACACCTTAAGCCGACGTCCACCGTATTCAAGTAAAATTGATTGGGTCTTGAGGTGATGAAGCCTCACACACCTTAAGCCGACGTCCACCATCTTCAAGCAAAATTGGTCGGGCCTTGAGGTGATGAAGCCTTGCATACCTTAAGCCGACGTCCATCGTCTTCAAGCAAAATTGATCGGGTCTTGAGGTAATGAAGCCTCACACACCTTAAATTGACATCCACCGTCTTCAAGCAAAATTGATCGGGTCTTGAGGTGACGAAGTCTTGTACACCTTAAGCCGACGTCCACCGTCTTCAAGCAAAATTGGTCGGGTCTTGAGGTGACGAAGCCTCACACAATTTAAGCTGACGTCCACCTTCTTCAACAAAATAATTAGTCAGGTCTTGAGGTGACGAAGTCTCGTACACCTTAAGCCGATGTCCACCGTCTTCAAGAAAAAAATTGGTTGGGTCTTGAGGTGACGAAGCCTCGCACACCTTAAGCCTACGTCCACCGTCTTGAAGTCAAAATTGGTCGGTCTTAGAGTGTACGGAGGTAAAGTTAAGCTCTCCCACCCTAAGCCAATTGTTGAATATTGCTATTTGTTTCAATCCTACAAAAAAAAAAGGGGGAGGGGACAAGAAAGAAAGTATAAACACAAATAGAAAGGATGTTACCTATCAGAGGGCTACGATCTTGAAAGTTGTATATCACCAACTTGGATTGATATAAGATGCCTTGATGGGAATAAATCCCTCAAAATAGAGTTTTAATCAATCAAAACTCCCTTTGATGGTGATGGTTCCACATCAAGATATAAATTATTTGGTGAGGTGATGCAAATCTAGAATCCTCTACCGGACAACATATAAGATCGCCTTCAAAACAAAATCATCAAAAACAATCCAAGAAGTTTTAAAATCCAAATTTTGGATATGTTATACATGAATGTTTCAGGCATCTATAGGATCAAGAGGATCATAATTTTGATACTCTCACATTGAGATATAATTTTTTTGGTGATATCACGTAAATCTGAAATTGTTGATGCATCAAAACTCAATGTTGATTTCGGGATAACTCCTAAAAATATATTGATTGTATTAAATTATAAATTTTGGATATTTTATAGATATTTGTGTCTAGTTTCATAAGAATCAAGCGGCTTGTGATTTCGTCCTTCCAACTTCAAGATATGAAAGTTTTAGTAAAGACGCGCAAATCTGAAATTTTCAGCATGATAAAATTCAGGGCTAATTTCAAAAAACTTATCGAGATTTATATTGAAGGAATTAAAATTTGAATTTTGGATATGTTATATATCTCTAGGTCTAGTTTTTGGAATATCAAACTTTTCATAATTTTGATATTCCTACAATTAGATATGAATTTTTTACAACAAACATGCAGTGCTGAAAAAAAAGTGACGAAAACAAGAGAAAAGTAGGAGGGAAAGAAATTACCTCAATATTGTTGATGACTTGAAAACCCCAAAATTGATATTGAAAAAGTGAGGAAACTACCTCCTTTTATAGAGTTGTAAGATGAATGTTTTCTTCTCTAATATAAATTCAATTTGGAATAACTTCCATCTCCAAATTCAAATTGGAGATTGTTTCTTTCTCCAATATAAATTCAGATTGGAATAACTTTCATCTCCATATTCAAATTGGAGATTGTTTTCTTTTTCCATACAAATTCAAATTGGGGGTTATTTTCTTCTCATATACAAATTCAAATTGGGGGTTATTTCCTTCTCATATAAAAATTCAAATTGGAGGTTGATTTCCTTCTTCCATACAAATTCAAATCGGAGGTTGTTTTCTTTTCTCATACAAAGTCAAATTGGAGGTTGTTTCCTTCTCCCATACAAAGTCAAATTGGAGGTTGTTTCCTTCTCCAATCTAAGCTTAAATCGGAAGAGTTTTATTTATGATTAAGTAAGGCAATGAAAAAGTCTTCCAAAACTGTTCGGAATTGAATATCATGTCTCACCAACAGGTCTTAAGTATAAAGATTCATGAAAAACTAAATAAGAGAGTTTTGAAAGACAACATCAATATGGTTCGGCTTTAAAATTTTTGAATGAGGTGTTCTTATGCATGGAAAATTGTTGAAGCACGAAGGAAAGATGTTTAAATAATCATACTTCAAGGCCAGTCTCCAAAATATTAATTGTCTCGACAAGTCTTGAAGTAGGGGGCATTTGTGGGCGATGTAATTTTATTAAATTTAAATCCGTACAAAATTTAAATTATATTAAATTCAAAATATATTAGTCCCAAATAAATATTGCGGATTAATATAATTGAATTAATCATTTAAGTCCAAATATGTATGGATTTAAATAAGGCCCAATATTTATTGGGTTAGTCCATTAATTTGGGCTACAAATGATGAGCCCACTTTACTAAGCCCAAAATACTGTCATATTCTAGAGGCCTAAATAAGCACCACATGTCAAATGACGTGGCATGCCAAGTCAAGTGAAGAAGCCAATAGGACCGTGCCACATGTGAAAATGATGCAGCAGACCCATGAAATAAAAGCCCATAAAAAGGTGTCACATCACTCAAATCTGATTGGTCAAAGGAAGTCCATATTGATCATAACTATTCCTTTTCATAGCCCATAATAAATCTATTTTATAAACTAGTTATCCGCACCCCCTACAAATGGTATCAGAGCCCAATAATTTAAAAAGTACAGCAGTAAGATATATGTTAGAATTAGAAATAGAACTAGTTAAATTTGAATTAGTCCTTTATTAAATTAATTATGAGAAGACCATTTAAAAATAGAGAAGCTTTTAGAAAAATTAAAGAATCTTTAGATAGTAATTATTCAGAATATATACGTCTAAATAAAACAAAAGAAAATCCACAAAGATTAGCCTATCTAATTACATTAATATCTAGTATTGAAGCAAAATTAATAATCCATTTAAAGTCTAGAAGAATGAGACACATACCACCTAATTATGATAAAATTAGATTTAGATATCCGCCAAGATATTATAAAAGTAATTTCAATGAATAAAGAGCAAAAATACAAAGAATTAAAATAATTTATTTCTGAAAAATGAAAAGAATTAAAAATAAGAAAAGAAAGACTACATTATAATATATTTACTGGAGTTAGTAAAAACTTAATAAATACACAAAAAGATGAAATATCAAAATTAGAATCACAAATAGATAGTTTAGAATATATATACCAACATGAACTATTCACAATAAAATGAACAAAGAATAATTTATAATAGATGAAAAAATATACGAAAATCACGAAGGATCAAAAATAAGAATAGTATTTTCTAATCTAGGAAGAAGATATAAGAAAATAGGTGAACATTTATATCTAATGTTAGAAAAAGAAGAATTAAAATTAGAAGATAAATTAACAGCAATGGTAAGAATAGAAAAAGAGAATGAAGAAATAGACAGAAAAAAGGAAATAGAAAAAATTAAACAACAAACTACGGAAGAAATACGAAAAATAGAAGAAACTAAAAATAGTAGAATTGCTGAATTAGAAAAAGAACTACAAATGTTAAAAGATCTGTATGAACAAAGACAAAAAGAAAAAGAAGAAAAAAATAGAGAACAAAAATTACTGAACGAGATAAATCAATTTAAGGAAAAATTAGAAATAAATAATATAGATGTTGAAGAAACAGATAATTATGACTCAGAAGATAGTGAAACATATACAGAAATATTAACAAATATAAAAAATTTAGAAATTAACAAAAAACAAGAAATAATTAATGAAGAAAACTTAGAAAATACCAATACAGAAATAAATACTCTTGATAAAAAAAAAAGATGACAATATAATACCTAAAACAACAGAAATAAGAAAACTCATATATTATAAAAGTAAATTTAAAAGATATAATGAATATGACAAATGGACACCAAAACAGATAGTTAATAAAAATTATAACTTTTTAGACCTAGACTGTGTAATAGATACAGAAAAAACAATACAATTATGGATAGGATATATGACAAAACAATTATTAGATAATAATATAAACAAAACAGATGCACCAGAATATATAGAAAGAACATTAATAGGATCAGTAAAACTATGGTTTTCAAACTTAACTGAAAATAGTAAGAAAGTATTAAGAGCTAATAAACCTATGGAAGGAACATCATCAACAACAACTAAACTAACACCTATAGAATTATTAAAAAAATACGAAACAGCTATAAAAGATGAATTTGGAAGTATGACAACAATAGAAGAAAAACAAGATGAAGAAAAAGATACAAATAGGAATTTAATGTTAAAATTAACAATATGTAATATGTGTTATATAGACGAATATACTTGCGCATTTAAAGAATATTATTATAAAGGAGCATATAGTATAGAAGAAAGTAAAGAAATAAGAAAATTATATTTTAATAAATTACCGGAATCATTTAGTTCAAAGATAATAAAAAGTTGGGAAGAAGCAAAAATAGTAGATACGTTAGGAGCAAAAATAAAATTTTTACAACAATGGTATAGAAACTTATGTGAAAAATATAGAGAAGAATTAAAAATGGAAAAAAACATTAATAAAAAATTTAGCATGTTGCAAAAATAAAATAGCACCTCAATTTGGATGTGAAGAAAGATATTATAAGAAAAGAAAAAGACATAAGAAATATAAGAAATATAAAAAATCAAAATATAAATACAAGAAACCAAGAAAAAGATATTATGTAAAAAATTATAAAAATAAAAGACCATATAGAAAGAAAAAATCTATAAAAGAATGTACTTGTTATAATTGTGGAAAGTTGGGACATTTAGCTAGAGATTGTAAATTACCTAAAAACCCAAAAAATAAACAAATATCAGAAATAAAAATAGATAATGCAGAATATATACAGATAAATTATATAGATTATGAATTAGAAAGTGAGGATAGTATATATGAAATTTCAGAAAACGAAACAGATACTGAAATAGATAGTGAAATAGATGAATCGAATGACTGAAGAAGATATAAAAATAATAACAAAGGAAGAATATTTAAATGATGAAGGAACAGAACAAAAAATAATATTTGACAGCAACATATTTGACGAAATAAAAGGAAAAGAATTGGATTTAAATGTAGAAAAAATATTTAAAATACCAACAATAAAAAATATTTTTACTAGGAAAAAAGATGAATATTATGTAGTATGCCAAAAAGAACATGTAATAGACTGCAGATATGCAAAAGGTAAAGCTAGTATACCAATAGTAACAAAAAGAATAATTAATAAAGAGATAAATGATATAAAAAGTAGAGGAGATCCAATAAAATATGTACACCTTGGAGGTACAGACATATTAATAAAAGCATGTTTTAGAGAAGGAATAGATACACCGATAGAATTATATCTAGCAGATGACAGAATAATAAAACCTATAGAAAAAAGCATAATAACTGTCGTAAAAGAAAATTTAATATACCAAAAATTTTAATTTATAATAAGTGCAAATTATTCAGTAGCGGTAACATATAGAAATATAGATAAATCACTAGTATTATATTGGAAGATATCAGGAATAGAATTAACCCCAGGAAGTAAAATATTTACAGCAAGATTTAAAAATTTATATGTATTAACAACAAAACATAAAATAACAGGAAAAAATAAGATTAACAAGATACGAATAGAAAACCCATTTGAACAAATTGTAAAAACAATAGATTATAATGATTATAGCTATAGAGACATAGATATAGAAGAAAATTTAAAAATAGTAAATGACAGAATAAGTACAACAAAAAGAATAGCTAATGAAAAACCAGAATCATCAAGCTCATAAAAAAAAATAAGTTATGAAACAAATTCGATAAACAATTTAAACCAATATTACATAACAGGAAAAATAAATGAAAAAGAATACTTAAAACTCTTAAATACAGGACAAGAAGAAAATCATATAGCAAAATATCTAGTAAATAATGAAAAAATAAAAACCGATAATGATATGTGCCCAGATCTACCAAGAAGCTTAATAAATAATAAAAACATAGCAGAAAAAGAAATAATAATAGGAGTTAGAAAAATAATAATAGAATTTGAAGTAAAGGAAGAAATGCAAAAAGCAGATATAATATTAGGAATAAAATGGTTAGAACAAGTAAAACCATATAATATAGAACATACACAATTAACCTTAACATATAATAGAGAGAAATTATTCTTAAAAAGAGCCTTAACATAAAAATGAAAATATACGAAGATAGTAGTGGAAGGATATTACATTAGATATTATACGCCTATGATAGATACAGGAGCAGGAACTAACTTATGTAGACATAATTGCTTACCAGAAAGTAAATGGGATAAACTAAAAACACCAATAATAGTTAAAGGATTTAATAATGAAGAAAGCTTAATTACTTATAAAACTAGAAATGTAAAAGCACAAATATGGGATAAGATATTAACAATAGAAGAAATTTATAATTATGAACTAACATCAAAAGATATACTTTTAGGAATGCCATTTTTAGATAAACTATACCCACATATAATAACTAGAAACGACTGGTGGTTTACAACACCATGTAAACAAAAAGTAAGAGCAAAAAGAGTTAATAATAAAATAAGAAAGAAAACTGATTGGATAAAAGGAAGTGAAAAAATTACACAAAAATTAGAAAATATAAAAAACACTGAAGATACAATAGAACTAGTAGTATTTTTGATAAATAAAACAGAAATAACTATATTTTTAATAAATAAGATAGAAATAGTTAAGAAAAAAATTAGAACAATTATATAGTGAAGATCCATTAAAAGGATGGGAAAAACATAAAACTACTATAAAAATTGAATTAATAGATAAAAATAGTATAATAACCCAAAAACCATTAACCTATAATTTTGACGATTTAAAAGAATTTAAAATGCATATAGATGAATTATTAGAAAAACAATATATACAAAAAAGTAATAGTAAACATAATAGTCCAGCATTTATAGTAAATAAACATAGTGAACAAAAAAGAGGAAAAAGTAGGATGGTTATTGATTATAGAAATTTAAATGCAAAAACTATAACATATAATTATCCAATACCAAATAAGATATTAAAAATAAGACAAATACAAGGATATAATTATTTTAGCAAATTTGATTGTAAATCAGGATTTTACCATCTAAAGTTAGAAGAAGAATCTAAAGAATTAACTGCATTCACGGTACCACAAGGATTTTATGAATGGAATGTATTACCATTTGAATATAAAAATGCACCAGGTAGATATCAATATTTTATGGATAATTATTTTAAACAATTACCTAATTGTATAGTATACATAGATGATATATTATTATATACAAAAACTAAAGAAGAACATATAAAATTATTGGAACAATTTACAGATATAGTAGAAAAATCGAGAATAAGTCTAAGCGAAAAGAAAGCTGAAATTATGAAAAACCAGATAGAATTTTTAGGAATACAAATAGATAAAAGTGGAGTAAAAATGCAACAACATATAGTACAAAAAATAATAAAATCGAAAGAAGAATTAGATACAAAAAGGAAATTACAATCATTTTTAGGATTAGTAAACCAAGTAAGAGAATATATTCCAAAATTAGCAGAAAACTTAAAACCACTACAGAAAAAATTAAAAAAAGGATATAGAATATAACTATAATGAAGAAGCTAAAAAACAAGTTCAAAAAATAAAATCACTTTGTAAAGAATTACCGAAATTATAATTTCCAGATGAGAATAGAAAATTTATATACATAGTAGAAGCAGATGCTAGTGAATATAGTTATGGAGGAGTACTTAAATATCGATATGAAGTAGAAAAAATAGAATCTATTCTTTTTTGTGCGTGGATATTTCTTAGATTTTGTTTTAATATGTTTTAATGATTTATTCTTTTTGTAAGATGTATCCATTAATTTATTTGGTTTATTATTTTATCCTGTAGTAACTGCAGAGTTACAAATTTCTGTATAATAATTTATTCTATCTGTACTGTAGTATATATCTAATTCTAGATTTTCTATGTCATTTATTATCTTGTGTTGTTCTTCTCGTAGTGAGTTTTTTAAATTATAGAAACTATCACATGTACTTTTTTCTAAATTTTCTAAGGTTTTTTCTATCCATATTAACTTTTCTTTTAGATTTTCCATTATTTTTCAAATTCGGTTTCTATAATTAATTTTATTATTTAGATTATCTTGGTTTTCTCTAGTTTTTCTAATATATTCTAACATCCACATCCTTGATCTGAATAATATCCTTCTGGGTAAATTTCTTCGTATATTCGTTCTAGCGAATTTATGATTTCAATTTCGTAGTTTATAACTTTTTCTAATATTATTTTCTTAATATCTACAATTTCTATATTTTTAAGTATATATAAGATTAAAACTTTAAGATAGTCTAAATGATCTATTTTCTAAAATTGATATTTTATAGTTGTTTGTTTTAGCCTTAGTAGTTTTTGCATATTTTTATTAAGAGATTTATTTTTATTTTTCATGTATTTGTCTATATTTGTTTTTATCCGTTTTTCTAGTAACTGTATATTTCGCATATCTTTTTCTAAAAATTCTACGTAATTTATCATGATAAGTATTTATAAGAGTAGTTAGGTAGGCATGGTATATAATTTACTCTAGTCATGTAATATTCACCAAATGCTTTTTCTAATATAATTTTTCTTATATCTGCTACTTTTATATCTCTAAGTGCATACAAAATAAGTATCTTAAATTTATCTACTATCACATCAGATAAATTATCATTCATTTTCATAAAATTACTTTTTTCAAAATATTCCCTTCAACCATGTACATAACAAAATATGGTCATCTTAGATTACTATATACTAGATTATTCTTAAATAATATGTTCTTCGGTCACTATTAGCATGGTAAGTCGGATACTTTTTCCCTTAAACAGTGCCTCGACTCTGGTTACTCCCCGCCATGGCTTCTTGCCTTATTGGTTTCACCTTTAGGATGACATAGTTCTTAGGGATTTTTCTCCATTTCCACTTTGCTAATAAACTTCTTAACATATTATTCTTCGAATAATTCTACTATAAAGTAACTAATATGAATTTATTTTATCATATCATGATTGTTGGGAACTATGAATTTAGCTATTCATAATCATAAATAGATATACCTGTTCTGGTAGCTTTGATATTTCTGAAGTTTGTTTCTCCATAGCTTTTTCCATTGAAGTATGTATGTAATTAACTGGGCAAAATATTATTTTTTTTTGCTTGAACGTGAGAAGGCTTGCTTTTCAATACCTTCTGCCTTCTTTATTTATAAAACGAAAGAATGCATCTTTACATTTGTGTACATGTTTTTTTAATGTCTACAAAAAACAAATAAAAGTCAAAAAGCCTATATGGCTAAAAAGTAACCTAGGGCCTAAAAAGTCTTACAAAATACAAACTACATTTAATGCTCAATAATGCTACCCTATTATCTTTTACGTAAACACTTTAAAATTTATACAAATTCATACAATAAGATCAAATATCTTGATATCTTGTCTTCCGTTTGTTGTCGTATCTGTCATATCTCCATTATTGCTTCTTTTCTTATCTTCCAGTTGTCATCTTGTCTTCTTGATTTTTTATTCTAGATGTACTTCTGGAATAATATTATCTTCTCCATTACACTTCGAACATTGGTGATCTGAATATTTATGTCCAATTATTTTACAATATCTTGTTAGTAGTCCGTCAGAAATAAATCATTTTTTAATAGCTCGTGCAGTAGATTGTTTCTCTAGGTTGAGTAGTGTCATTATCCATTGTCTTACATCCTCCATATCTGTTGGTCGTAGTTCTTTTGAATTTGAGTAAATCATTTGGTGATCCCTCGAGTAATAGCTCCATATTGGGTTTCCATTAGTATAATTATTTGCTAGTTCTTGTATAATCGTAGCTAGTCCGATAAGTCTTTTATTTGCATAGAACTCTGGTATCTCGATTCTAGGTATCTCCGGTTGCTGCGCAATATCTTCTGGTATAATCATATCTCTAGTTAATTCTATCTTTACAACTTGTATAACTAGTTTTATCTCGTCATATAATATCTCTGCGGGTGCAGTATAACACTTTATATAAAATAGAGTGCCTTTCGTTATTCTTTTATAGGTAGTGAATATCTTGTATAACTCTTTCATGGCTGTCAATTCTTCTCCGTCTTGGGTGTATATGGTGTTTAGCAGTCCGTAGTCAAAACAGGTTTTTACTAGGCCTGGGTTAGTTTTCGGTAGTGCGATTAGTTTGTTATATCCTTGTAATTTTTGGGTTATGTAGTTGGTGTTTGGTTCGTTGATGTTTGTAGCTCTTGGGTTATGGTTTAGAAAGGTTTGTACTCTATAGATGTTTTCTATATATTTCTGGGTTGTATAATTGTAAACTCTTTTGTCTTGGTTTAGGCTATCTCTGTACATGGTAACTTGTGGAGGTATGAATAAGTGGTCTTTTTGTATTTTTGGTGTAAATGGTTTTTCAAATATTTTATTCATGTTCATGTTTTGGTATCTTGGTCGACTAACTCCTTTGCTTGTACCTGCAGAAGTAGATTGACAAATGTTATGGGTTTTATGGAGTGTCCCAACGTCTCCTTCTAGCTCTGGAATTTTATTGTCTTCTGATCGACATAGCTCTGCACACTGCTGAGTTAGCTGATTCATAGCTATAGACTTCAGTTTATCTTCATTAGTCTTTAGCTTTTCTATCTCAGTACCCATACTGTCCACTTTCAATGAAAGCGTAGTTAGGGTGTTGAGTATTTTTTCTAGAGTATCTTCTTCTATATTTTCAGTCTGTGTAGCTTTGTCTTGATATGTAATCTGCAATAACATTTTTGTTAGCACTGATCACTTCTATTATAAATGTGAAATTTAATATATTTAAAACTAGTCTCCGAATCTCTTTCGTTGTAACTGAATTTTGTATTTTCTTTGTTAGCCACCAGCGTACCTGTGTATTATCTGTTCGCACAATAAATTTGTTATATACAATATATGGTTCAAACGCTAACAAACATTTATATAATGAACATAATTCTTTCCTATTTATTTCCCATTTTATTTCTGTCTCTTTGAACGTACCTGAGTAGTATCTACAATGGTGTTCTATTTTTTTTGCTTCATATCGATATTTAAGTACTCCTCCATAACTATATTCACTAGAATCTGCTTGTACTATGTATATAAATTTTCTATTCTCATCTGGAAATTATAATTTCGGTAATTCTTTACAAAGTGATTTTATTTTTTGAACTTGTTTTTTATCTTCTTCATTATAGTTATATTCTATATCCTTTTTTAATTTTTTCTGTAGTGGTTTTAAGTTTTCTGCTAATTTTGGAATATATTCTCTTACTTGATTTACTAATCCTAAAAATGATTGTAATTTCTTTTTTGTATCTAATTCTTCTTTCGAATTTATTATTTTTTGTACTATATGTTGTTGCATTTTTACTCCACTTTTATCTATTTGTATTCCTAAAAATTCTATCTGGTTTTTCATAATTTCAGCTTTCTTTTCGCTTAGACTTATTCCCGATTTTTCTACTATATCTGTAAATTGTTCCAATAATTTTATATGTTCTTCTTTAGTTTTTGTATATAATAATATATCATCTATGTATACTATACAATTAGGTAATTGTTTAAAATAATTATCCATAAAATATTGATATCTACCTGGTGCATTTTTATATCCAAATGGTAATACATTCCATTCATAAAATCCTTGTGGTACCGTGAATGCGGTTAATTCTTTAGATTCTTCTTCTAACTTTAGATGGTAAAATCCTGATTTACAATCAAATTTGCTAAAATAATTATATCCTTGTATTTGTCTTATTTTTAATATCTTATTTAGTATTGGATAATTATATGTTATAGTTTTTGCATTTAAATTTCTATAATCAATAACCATCCTACTTTTTCCTCTTTTTTGTTCACTATGTTTATTTACTATAAATGCTGGACTATTATGTTTACTATTACTTTTTTGTATATATTGTTTTTCTAATAATTCATCTATATGCATTTTAAATTCTTTTAAATCGTCAAAATTATAGGTTAATGGTTTTTGGGTTATTATACTATTTTTATCTATTAATTCAATTTTTATAGTAGTTTTATGTTTTTCCCATCCTTTTAATGGATCTTCACTATATAATTGTTCTAATTTTTTTCTTAACTATTTCTATCTTATTTATTGAAAATATAGTTATTTCTGTTTTATTTATCGAAAATACTACTAGTTCTATTGTATCTTCAGTGTTTTTTATATTTTCTAATTTTTGTGTAATTTTTTCACTTCCTTTTATCCAATCAGTTTTCTTTCTTATTTTATTATTAACTCTTTTTGCTCTTACTTTTTGTTTACATGGTGTTGTAAACCACCAGTCGTTTCTAGTTATTATATGTGGGTATAGTTTATCTAAAAATGGCATTCCTAAAAGTATATCTTTTGATGTTAGTTCATAATTATAAATTTCTTCTATTGTTAATATCTTATCTCATATTTGTGCTTTTACATTTCTAGCTTTATAAGTAATTAAGCTTTCTTCATTATTAAATCTCTTAACTATTATTGGTGTTGTTAGTTTATCCCATTTACTTTCTGGTAAGCAATTATGTCTACATAAGTTAGTTTCTGCTCCTGTATCTATCATAGGCGTATAATATCTACTGTAATATCCTTCCACTACTATCTTCGTATATTTTCATTTTTATGTTAAGGCTCTTTTTAAGAATAATTTCTCTCTATTATATGTTAAGGTTGATTGTGTATGTTCTATATTATATGATTTTACTTGTTCTAACCATTTTATTCCTAATATTATATCTGCTTTTTGCATTTCTTCCTTTACTTCAAATTCTATTATTATTTTTCTAACTCCTATTATTATTTCTTTTTCTGCTATGTTTTTATTATTTATTAAGCTTCTTGGTAGATCTGGGCATATATCATTATCGGTTTTTATTTCTTCATTTTTTACTAGATATTTTGCTATATGATTTTCTTCTTGTCCTGTGTTTAAGAGTATTAAGTATTCTTTTTCATTTATTTTTCATGTTATGTAATATTGGTTTAAATTATTTATCGAATTTGTTTCATAACTTATTTTTTTTTATGAGCTTGATGATTCTGGTTTTTCATTAGCTATTCTTTTTGTTGTACTTATTCTGTCATTTACTATTTCTAAATTTTCTTCTATGTCTATGTCTCTATAGCTATAATCATTATAATCTATTGTTTTTACAATTTGTTCTAATGGGCTTTCTATTCGTATCTTGTTAATCTTATTTTTTCCTGTTATTTTATGTTTTGTTGTTAATACATATAAATTTTTAAATCTTGCTGTAAATATTTTACTTCCTGAGGTTAATTCTATTCCTGATATCTTCCAATATAATACTAGTGATTTATCTATATTTCTATCTGTTACCGCTACTGAATAATTTGCACTTATTATAAATTTAAATTTTTGGTATATTAAATTTCCTTTTACGGCAGTTATTATGCTTTTTTCTATAGGTTTTATTATTCTGTCATCTGCTAGATATAATTCTATCGGTGTATCTATTCCTTCTCTAAAACATGCTTTTATTAATATGTCTGTACCTCCAAGGTGTACATATTTTATTGGATCTCCTTTACTTTTTATATCATTTATCTCTTTATTAATTATTCTTTTTGTTACTAGTGGTATACTAGCTTTACCTTTTGCATATCTGCAGTCTATTACATGTTCTTTTTGGCATACTACGTAATATTCATCTTTTTTCCAAGTAAAAATATTTTTTATTGTTGGTATTTTAAATATTTTTTCTACACTTAAATCTAATTCTTTTCCTTTTATTTCGTCAAATATGTTGCTGTCAAATATTATTTTTTGTTCTGTTCCTTCATCATTTAAATATTCTTCCTTTGTTATTATTTTTATATCTTCTTCAGTCATTCAATTCATCTATTTCACTATCTATTTCAGTATCTGTTTCGTTTTCTGAAATTTCATATATACTATCCTTACTTTCTAATTCATAATCTATATAATTTATCTGTATATATTCTGTATTATCTATTTTTATTTCTGATATTTGTTTATTTTTTGAGTTTTTAGGTAATTTACAATCTCTAGCTAAATGTCCCAACTTTCAACAATTATAACAAGTACATTCTTTTATAGATTTCTTCTTTCTATATGGTCTTTTATTTTTATAATTTTTTACATAATATCTTTTTCTTGGTTTCTTGTATTTATATTTTGATTTTTTATTTTTCTTATATTTGTTATGTCTTTTTCTTTTCATATAAAATCTTTCTTCACATCCAAATTGAGGTGCTATTTTATTTTTGCAACATGCTAAATTTCTTATTAATGTTTTTTCCATTTTTAATTCTTCTCTATATTTTTCACATAAGTTTCTATACCATTGTTGTAAAAATTTTATTCTTTCTCCTAATGTATCTACTATTTTTGCTTCTTCCCAACTTTTTATTATCTTTGAACTAAATAATTTTGGTAATTTATTAAAATATAATTTTCTTATTTTTTTACTTTCTTCTATACTATATGCTCCTTTATAATAATATTCTTTAAATGCGCAAGTATATTCGTCTATATAACACATATTACATATTGTTAATTTTAACATTAAATTCCTATTTGTATCTTTTTCTTCATCTTGTTCTTCTTCTATTGTTGTCATACTTCCAAATTCATCTTTTATAGCTGTTTCATATTTTTTTAATAATTCTATAGGTGTTAGTTTAGTTGTTGTTGATGATGTTCCTTCCATAGGTTTATTAGCTCTTAATACTTTCTTACTATTTTCAGTTAAGTTTGAAAACCATAGTTTTACTGATCCTATTAGTGTTTTTTCTATATATTCTGGTACATCTGTTTTGTTTATATTATTATCTAATAATTGTTTTGTCATATATCCTATCCATAATTGTATTATTTTTTCTGTATCTATTACACAGTCTAGGTCTAAAAAGTTATAATTTTTATTAACTATCTATTTTGGTGTCCATTTGTCATATTCATTATATCTTTTAAATTTACTTTTATAATATATGGGTTTTCTTATTTCTGTTGTTTTAGGTATTATATTGTCATCTTTTTTTTTTTATCAAGAGTATTTATTTCTGTATTGGTATTTTCTAAGTTTTCTTCATTAATTATTTCTTGTTTTTTGTTAATTTCTAAATTTTTTATATTTGTTAATATTTCCGTATATGTTTCTCTATCTTCTGAGTCATAATTATCTGTTTCTTCAACATCTATATTATTTATTTCTAATTTTTCTTTAAATTGATTTATCTCGTTCAGTAATTTTTGTTCTCTATTTTTTTCTTCTTTTTCTTTTTGTCTTTGTTCATACAGATCTTTTAACATTTGTAGTTCTTTTTCTAATTCAGCAATTCTACTATTTTTAGTTTCTTCTATTTTTCGTATTTCTTTCGTAGTTTGTTGTTTAATTTTTTCTATTTCCTTTTTTCTGTCTATTTCTTCATTCTCTTTTTCTATTCTTACCATTGCTGTTAATTTATCTTCTAATTTTAATTCTTTTTTTTCTAACATTAGATATAAATGTTCACCTATTTTCTTATATCTTCTTCCTAGATTAAAAAATACTATTCTTATTTTTGATCTTTCGTGATTTTCGTATATTTTTTCATCTATTATAAATTATTCTTTGTTCAATTTATTGTGAATAATTCATGTTGGTATATATATTCTAAACTATCTATTTGTGATTCTAATTTTGATATTTCATCTTTTTGTGTATTTATTGAGTTTTTACTAACTCCAGCAAATATATTATAATGTAGTCTTTCTTTTCTTATTTTTAATTCTTTTCATTTTTCAGAAATAAATTGTTTTAATTCTTTGTATTTTTGCTCTCTATTCATTTAAATTACTTTTATAATATCTTGACGGATATCTAAATCTAATTTTATCATAATTAGGTGGTATGTGTCTCATTCTTCTAGATTTTAAATGGATTATTAATTTTGCTTCAATACTAGATATTTATGTAATTAGATAGGCTAATCTTTGTGGATTTTCTTTTATTTTATTTAGACTTATATATTCTGAATAATTACTAACTAAAGATTCTTTAATTTTTCTAAAAGCTTCTTTATTTTTAAATGGTCTTCTCATAATTAATTTAATAAAGGACTAATTCAAATTTAACTAGTTCTATTTCTAATTCTAACATATATCTTACTGCTGTACTTTTTAAATTACTGGGTTCTGATACCATTTGTAGGGGGGTGCGGATAACTAGTTTATAAAATAGATTCATTAGTAGCAAGAGAAAGCTCGTGGATCAAACTCCATAATTTTTCTAAAAAGCTTAAGCAGTCAAAGCAAGTTCATCGAGATTCAAGATCAAGACCACAATATTCAAAAACAAGCTCAAAAACCCTTGAATTCAAGCACAAGTCAAGATCAAGTCCCTCAAATCAAGAAATCAAGTTCAAATTTAAGATCAAGCTTCAAGCCCTTAAATTTTTATTTGAAAAGGCGAATCAGAGGATTCATAAAGATTGTAACACTTGCATTGAAATCAATAAAATCGATTGTTGTAATATTTTTCTTGTCTCAAATTATTTATTTTTCGATCTTGAAATTTTATTGTCCAACAATTATATATATACCCACTGAATTATACTAACTCCCAAAAACTATTAATTCAGGATTTTTTTTCCTTTTATATCATGAAGTAATTTTGGTAAAAAGAACAAATTCAAAAATTCTTTTATTTGCATCTTATTTTATTTAGGAAAGAATCCTAATACAAAGCAAAGTTAGCCTAATTAGAATTTTTTTTGTCCAATTTAAGGTTTTTTGCGTCTTACTTTTATTAGGAGAGAGTCCCCCTAATACAAAAAAAATTTACGCCTAATTTGATTTTTATTTTATTTTATTTTTGTCAATTTGAGGTTTTCTTTTATTAGATTTAGGACTTCTTTATTTTAAACATTATAAATATAATGATATAATAATTGAAGGAAATAAATAAAAAGACAATTTTGTTTATTGCAAAACCTTTTAATGAAGGGCAAAAAATTTAAATCACTTTTCTAAGGGTCTCCATACTTTTAATATATTATAGATATAGATTATAGATTATAGATATAGATTATGTGACATACTTTCTTTTATAGTTTATTCTAATAAAGAATGACAAACTTTTAATTTGAATTTAATTATCTTAATCTATATTTCATATCTTCCCATAAATGAGAAAATTTTATAATTATACAAATGTTATGACATGTTTAAGATAACAAATTTTAAAAAAATAAATTTATAATTTTACAAATGTTATGACATCCTGTACACCACAAAATTATTATTAATTTGTTTTTTATTAAACGTAATATCATTTCAAATTAACTATATGTCACACAGATTGAAACTGAGTAAATGATAAATATCTTTATTTTGGTGTTTAAAGGTCATATTCCTAATATTATATCTGCTTTTTGCATTTCTTCTTTTACTTCAAATTCTATTTTTATTTTTCTAATTCCTCCTATTATTATTTCTTTTTCTGCTATATCTTTACTATTTATTAAACTTCTCGGTAGATTTGGGCATATATCATTATCAGTTTTTATTTCTTCATTTTTTACTAAACATTTTGCTATATAATTTTCTTCTTGTCCTGTGTTTAATAGTATTAAATATTCTTTTTTATTTATTTTTCCTGTTATGTAATATTGATTTAGATTACTTATTGAATTTGTTTCATAACTCGTTCTTTTTTATGAGGTTGATGATTCTGGTTTTTCATTAGCTATTCTTTTTGTTGTACTTATTCTATCATTTACTATTTCTAAATTTTCTTCTATATCTATGTCTCTATAGCTATAATCATTATAATCTATTGTTTTTACAATTTGTTCAAATGGGCTATCTATTTGTATTTTGTTAATTTTATTTTTCCCTGTTATTTTATGTTTTGTTGTTAATACATATAAACTTTTACATCTTGCTGTAAATATTTTACTTCCTGGGGTTAATTCTATACCTGATATCTTCCAATATAATACTAGTGATTTATCTATATTTCTATCTGTTACCGCTACTGAATAATTTGCACTTATTATAAATTTAAATTTTTGGTATATTAAATTTCCTTTTACGGCAGTTATTATGCTTTTTTCTATAGGTTTTATAATTCTATCATCTGCTAAATATAATTCTATCGGTGTATCTATTCCTTCTCTAAAACATGCTTTTATTAATATTTCTGTACCTCCGAGGTGTACGTATTTTATTGGATCTCCTTTACTTTTTATATCATTTATTTCTTTATTAATTATTCTTTTTGTTACTAGTGGTATACTAGCTTTACCTTTTGCATATCTACAGTCTATTACATGTTCTTTCTGGCATACTACGTAATATTCATCTTTTTTCCTAGTAAACATATTTTTTATTGTTGGTATTTTAAATATTTTTTCTACACTTAAATCTAACTCTTTTCCTTTTATTTCATCAAATATATTACTGTCAAATATTATTTTTTGTTCTGTTCCTTCGTCATTTTAATATTCTTCCTTTGTTATTATTTTTATATCTTCTTCAGTCATTCGATTCATCTATTTCACTATCTGTTTCAGTATCTGTTTCGTTTTCTGAAATTTCATATATACTATCCTTACTTTCTAATTCATAATCTATGTAATCTATTTGTATATATTCTGTATTTTCTATTTTTATTTCGAATATTTGTTTATTTTTTGAATTTTTGGGTAATTTACAATCTTTAGCTAATTTCATATATACTATCTTCGAATGCCTCAAAGGAAAACTCATTGAAGCCCCTATCATGGTAGCACCGGATTGGTCTCTCCCGTTCAAAGTCATGTGTGATGCTAGTGGTGTAGCCGTTGGAGCTGTGCTTGGTCTGAGAAAGGAGAAATTATTTCATCCTATCTACTATGCGAGTAAGGTCCTAAATGAAGCCCAAAGGAACTACACTGTGACAGAACAAGAGCTCCTAGTGGTTGTGTATGCGTTTGAGAAGTTTCGTGCCTATCTATTGGGTACTAAGGTGATCGTTCATACAGACCATACAGCTCTTAGGTATCTAATGACAAAGAAGGATGCAAAACCAAGATTAATTCGATGGGTATTGCTGCTGCAAGAGTTTGATTTCGAAGTTAAGGATAGAAGAGATTGCGAGAACCAAGTGGCCGACCATCTATCTAGACTCGAGAACGAGCATGTGGTGCAGCCTGATATCGAGATTGATGATGCATTCCCTGATGAGGAGATCCTAGCGACGGTAACAGAAAAGTTACCATGGTATGCCGACTTTGCAAATTTTGTGGTGAGTAATGTAATACCTGCCAATTTATCATACCATCAAAAGAGGAAGTTTATGCATGACGTATAACACTACTATTAGGATGAGCCATATTTGTTTCGACGATGTGCGGATGGTATTATTCGACGATGTATATCCCATGTAGAGCTGCCTACTATATTGGAAGCATGCCACACTTCCCAAGTTGGAGGACATCACGCAGGCAATCGGACGGCAAGAAAAGTATTGCAGAGTGGATATTATTGGCCTTCGATATTTAGAGATGCCTATGAATTTGTTAGAAGATGCGACCAATGCCAAAGACAAGGTGCTATTTCGAAACACCATGAGATGCCCATGTCGAAAATTCTTGAGATAGAACTCTTTGATGTGTGGGGCATTGATTTCTTGGGTCCATTTGTGAATTCGTTTGGAATGAAGTACATCTTAGTTGCTGTAGATTATGTCTCGAAATGGGTTGAAGCTGTAGCGTTGGCCGACAACGAGGGAAAGCGTGTTGTAGCATTTTTGAAGAGGAATATCTTCTCTCGCTTTGGAGTACCATGTACTATCATAAGTGATGGAGGATCTCACTTTTGCAACAAGCTATTCAAATCCGTGTTGGCCAAGTATGGTGTCAAGCAACATAAGGTAGCCACGCCTTATCACCCACAAATGAGTGGACAAGTAGAGGTTTCCAATCGGGAGATCAAGCAAATCCTTGCGAAGACGGTAAATGCTAATAGGAAGGATTGGTCTCGAAAGCTAGATATGCACTATGGGCATATAGGACTGCATTCAAAACACCCATCGGCATGTCCCCTTATCAACTAGTTTATGGGAAGGCTTGTCATTTACCCATTGAGCTCGAACATAAGGCATTGTGGGTGTTGAAGCAATTGAATTTGAATTGGGATGATGCGATGAATCTGAGGTTGGAGCAGCTGAACGAATTAGATGAGTTCCGTCTCCATGCATATGAAAGGTCAGACCTATACAAGGAGCGTATAAAAAAGTATCATGATCAGCGGATTGTTCGACGAAACTTCCAAAAGGATGATATGGTACTTCTCTTCAACTATAGATTGAAGCTGTTCCCAGGTAAGTTAAAGTCTAAGTGGTCTGGTCCATACAAAGTTATCCAAGTCTACTCGTCTGGAGTAGTTGAATTGGAAGACAATAATGGTGTTGTCTTCAAGGTGAATGGTCAACGTGTTAAACCTTATATCGGTCCTCTTGACTCGATGAATTATATGGCCATCACTTATCTCGACAAAGTCTAAGTACTTGAGGTAACTATGTCGAGCCACGACAATAATTAAGGCGCTAGATGGGAGGCAACCCATCATTTATCGTTTTTCGTTCTGTCTTTTTTTCGTTCTAGTATGTGTTTTGCTTTTGATAAATGAAAATCCAAAAATAAGAGTCGTGCCACGACCAAAACTAAGGTGCTTGGTGGGAGGCAACCCATTGTACTAATCGTTTTCATTGGTTTTGAGCAAATGTAGGTGCAAGAGGTATTCAACGAGGAGATTGGTTTCAAATGACGATTTGGACGTAGTGTATGGTAAAGGTGGTAAGTTTGGAATTAAGATGCATAAGGCTATGGATTGAGCATTGCTCATGACAAAATAGGCATCGATCAAGGCTAGGCCTAGGTAAAACTAGGCCACGAACAAGGCAATGCCTATACTATAGCCTAAGGTCTCGGAATCTAGTGTGCAAAGGCATAGGCCCCGCCCATGCTCAAGTATGCTATAGCATAGGCGCCGCCTATGCTAAAGCATTTGGTCTCAGAATCTCATATGCCATGCTAAAGGCGCCGCCTATGGTCACTAAAGGCATTGCACTAGGCGCCGCCTATGCTAGCAAATGCTTTGCATTAGGCGCCGCCTATACCATGCATAGGCAAAGCTAAAGGCACCACCTATGGTCACTTTTTGTCTCCAAAACCGGATTTAAATGGGTCAAAACCCGACCCATTCTTTTCCTATATGAAGGGTACTTAGTCTTGAAACATAAAGACATTGGAAACTTGACCTAGGCGCCACACATACTCTCCAAAAAATCTCAAAATTTTTCTTTTTGCTCTCCCACTTCACAAGAACATCTCCAAAGGCTTCAATCACGTAAGTACTCTTTTATTCTTCATCTATTTTTCGTAAATACTACGTTGCTATGTCTTTTATGAATTGCTACATCTTGAAGAAATATTGGTGATGTTAATGTGTTTGAATTGTTGATACAAAACCATGTGAGTGAAAATATACGTTAGGATGATCTTAAACTATTTCCGACTTGAATTTGATTTTGATGCACTAATTGCGGAATCGCTATAGTAATGAACATTGCATAACCTTGTCACTTGAATACCTACATGTTAGAAGATCCCGTTCATCGGGATAAGACTTATAGTTGCCTACCGATATAGGAGGTTGTGATTATTGATAGAAACTATACCAGGATGTAATCCCTATGTAGTAGTCTTGTTATACCTAACATGAAAGTATTGCTAAGGTTGCAAGAAGTGATACATCTCTGATTTTCTTGTCGGAATATAGCGCCTAAAATGCATGTCGATGAAGTCTAAGTAATCGACTACTTTCACTTCACTAATTTGTCTCAACAACCTAAGTGTGGGGTGGTACCCCTACTGCTTGTGTATAGATTGTATATATCGAGCTGATGCTAATAGGAACATTGTTTAAATCTCAGGTACAATGGCACCCAAAGCAAGACAAGATAAGGCTACCACTTCCCAAAAGGACAAGAAAAAAGGTCGCAAGGACCAAGGAGAATCATCCTCAATGCAATTACCACGACGCATGTTTGGAATAAAATGGGTTCTTGAGGAGGAAGCCAAGGAATGGTATAGGAACAACAAGGAAGGAAAATACGTTCATGTCGACTTGATTAACAAGGACAGCCTAGCGAAGAAGGCGCCGCACATATTGGCGAAAATTATGGCACTAAATCTGGATTTCATCTTTCGCGACATGGGAGAATACAATCTTGATTTGACACGAGAATTTTATGCCAACTGGTCGTCGAAAATCACAGGCAGCGAAGTCAAGATTCGGGGCCAAGTTCTACAACTCAATGTAGATCTGATCAACTCCTTTCTTGGCTTGCCTTCAGTCGATCCAGCACCATTCAAAGAGTTGTACAGTAGACCTCCTTATAGAGCAATTCGACACAAACTTTGTGAAAGTAGATCCATGGCAAGGTGGAGCAGACATAAAGACACCGGACGATACAACACCTTCCCCTATGCTCCTTTGAATAGGGAAGCAAGAATATGGTTGCGTATTGTCAACTTTTGCCTTATTCCTGGGACCCAGTACACCAAAATAACAAGAGATAGAGTGTGTTTGGTCTATGCATTGATGACGAATATCCCTATCAACATTGGGGCAATCATTCATTCTACAATGCGGAAGGCCAGACTACACAAGCGGTCCCACTTCACCTTTGGCAACCTGTTGACAGCAATCTTGCGGAAGGAGGACATCGAAGAGGAACCAGCTGATCACAAACTCCCACATAACCCGAAGAAGGTTGACCTCACAAAGGTCAAAGATGCTGAAACAACATATGGCGTTAACCTTACTACTGCGGAGAGACATGCTCGAGATGAGAGTTTCTTCCATCATCTTTATGGCATGACATGGTTCACCATGATGAATGGAGGTCGTGTTCCAACTACTGCAGAGCTCCAACAGCTGGACCATGACTATCCAATGAATATGCATGCGAGGAAGATGTGTGGAGTAGGTACATACTTTGAGGAACCTCTTGATGATGATGTGCCGACCGATGATGATCGATGCATGCCAGACTCCGACATGGAGGAGAATTCTGATGACGACGACTCCCATGATGATTCCGACGAATGGGGTATGACCCCCAACATAGAGGAGGAGTCCGACTGACCAGGTTCTTCGTCTTTATTTTCCACTGAGGGCAGTGTTCAATTTAAGTGTGGGGTGGTGGTATTTGCATGCTTTACTTCTCTATCCGCATTTGCATTTATTTATTTATGTTTGTTTGTTTGAGTTTTTTTTCGTTTTCTCGTTTTTTTTAGTAGTAAAAGTTTTTCTTACTTAGCTTCACATAAAATCATTCTAATAGGCAGCATGAGATTATAACAAGAGTCTGTGCTAAAATCATGACTATTGAGACGTTTAGGCTCTAATTGTGACTCACTATGTGATATTGTGTGGTTTAATTCCTTCATCTGTTGGGTTGAGAGTCTATACTACTCCCAATAAAGTCGACCATGTGCCTTGTGTGTGTGAGGATATAGTATATTCTGTGTTTGTGGCTGATGCTAGAACTTGCCTGGTATGTATGTAAAGCGAAAATAAGGAGTGCAAGTCTAGGAGATGATTTAGGCATTTCTTTGGCAACCTAAACTTGTTTACCTTCTTTTTACCTACCCATGGACATTATCCTAGTTAATCCCTTTGAGCCTTTAGCCTATTTTCTTTGACAACCTCATATGTAAGCCTAATCCATTTTTTCAAGACCATAATTCGATCCAAATTCCTAAGTGCTTTAAAGTGTAAATTCATGTGACAAAATAAGAGGAAATTGGGTGAGTGTGATGCTTTAGAATATAATGGTGCTTGAATTTGTTATGAAAAAGAAGTGCTATCATAAGAGGTATGTTATGAAAAGAAAAAGGAAAAAAAAAATAAAACTGAAAAGTTAGTTATGTTCAAAATTGAAAAACAAAAGAGAAGAAAAGGGGTGGTAGAATAAAAGAAAGTAGAAAGGTTGTTTGAAAGAAAAGTGTTAATGATACAATGTGATGTATTAAAGTGCTTAGGAACATAGTCACTATTTCTGGCCAAAATAGTCCTACCTGTCCTGACCTATTTGATCCTAAGCTTAGCATTCTGATATTTAGTGGAGCATTACACTAAGGGCAAGCCTATGGTTATCAGTTGCAACATATGAATTCTTTGTGAGAGTGAGAGCAAGGATAATCTTATACCCATGTTTCGATAAATATACTATACTTGTGAGTGATTATGGTTAATATATTGTGAGACACACATGGTTGATGAGTTTTGGATAGTGGTGAATGATTCTTTGTACCTTAACTTTTGGATACGAATTAACTACCATCACGAGTTTATGTTAGAGGTTGAATTGTTTCTACTAATGATTGGAAAACTACTCTTTGTTGGTAATTGTTGTGCTTGTCTTGACGAATATTTTGTGTTGTTGCTGTGAAACCTTAAGTTAATGTATAGAGGGACATGATATTTTGTTCGAGGACGAACAAAGCTTTAAGTGTGGGGTGTTGATGATAGGCGAATTTACACGCCTATAGCATTAGATTTTGCCCATATTTTAGCTAAGTTTTGAGAACAAATTATGTATTTCATGCACTTTTAGTCCTTTTTCCTATAAGTGATCTAACGAACATGATTAGGAAAGTTTCAGGTATAAATGATGCAGAATTCAGCATTTTATAGATTACTTGATGCCAAAGAAAGCTTCACGAGAGGAGAAAAGGAAGCTTGGACGCCTAAGGACCAAAAGTGATGCATGGGAAACCTGTCCCGGGCTAAAACAACAATTCTGAAGACTTTGGGGACTAGAAGTAATTTATTATGATTAGGATAATGATACATTAACCTAGTACAATTGGGTTAAGTATTTCATTAGCTTAGTAGGATTTGGTTAAGTATTTCATTAGCTTAGTAGGAATAGGATATGGGTATTATAAATACCCTATTTTGCTAGAAATTTTAAGACATTCCTCCATTAGTTACAATTACATTCTTCTACTATTCCTCAACAATTCTCATTCTAGTTTTAATTCATCTTTCTACTTCTTCTTCTATTCATCTATTCAATTCTTAATTTTCGCAACAAGAGAAACGTTACTTGCAAGAAATCACGCCTAACGCCTACCACACCATTACTACACGAAATTCTTATTGTGGTATAATAACAATGTCAATTGTGATTTCCTTCGCACTCATGGGTAACTAAACTTCTCTGTTGGGGTTATGGAAGCCGAATGAGATACTATCTATTACTATGAGTTTGTGAGTTCGTGACACGTATGCTGCTTATATTATTATTCTCTTCATCTTAACCTAAATTCTTTGTGGTTGCAAACGCAAGAATACGCCAGTATAATAGTTAAATTGTTCGAAAGAAAGGTTATCTGTCTGAAAAAGAGATAATGTCAAGGTAGTAGTGTCCCATCCCTTATTAAACAGTTAGTTCTGTAACTGGATTAACCTCTTGTAGAATTCATACCGTTAGACACGCTTTAAGCTCGAAAGAGTTAAAGTGAAATAATCCTCGAATAGGTCGAAAGACGCCTGGATTTACCATCGAATACAATTATCTATAAGCATATGCATATCGGAATTCAACACACTCATAGCCAATAGATACGTATAACTCAGAAGGTGGACATAACCCCAACTCCTCAATTCTCATTGTTTTACATCTTACTAACTATTCTTTCTTTTTACTTTGCTATTTTCAGTTTTACTTTAATATTTTGGTTACACATTACAATCCCCCCTACTTACGAGACTTGCACTAAAAGTCTAGTAATCGTTGCTTACTTGTTGACCAAGCTATTCCCTGAGGGATCGATACCCAACCCAGTTGGGTTCTATATTTGCTAGCGACCGCTTTACACTCCTACGAGAGCTGTAGATTGAGCGTTATCAACTATATTCCATCATCTATAATATCCAATATCCGAATAGATGTTATCTTCATTATCGATGAGTATGTGTCAAAATAATCAAGACCCTTTTTGTTTATAACATTTAATAACAAGTCTTGGCTAATATTTTTTAATAGTTTCATCAACTTTTATTTTCCTTATAAAAATCCATTTTGAACATAAAGGTTTATTTCCAAGAGGAAAATCAACCAATTTTCAAGTGTGATTATTCAAGTTTGATTTAATTTCACTATTGTCTGCCTTTTATAAAAAAGGTGATTCTACAGAAGATATAATTTCTTTAAATATTTGAGGCTCGTTTTCAAGTAAAAATGTCACAAAAAATGATTCAAAAGAAGTAGATGTCCTTAGACATTTACTACATCTTGAAATCTTTTAGTTAAGTGTATTATTTTTGGTTCTTTCTAAGATCATTTAGATTTTTCACTAGATGACTCACATTTAATTTTATATGGATAAATGTGTTTAAAAAATTCAGCATTGTCCGATTCAGTTACTTTATTATCATGAATATCAGGATGTTCAAATTTTTGAATAAAAAATCAACATGCTTTACCTTTGTAGCATATCCAATAAAAATACGATCCACAATCTTTGATTTTATTTGACCCTTTTGCATGAAGGAACTTGGACTTTAATACCCCCAAACTTCAAAATATTTTAAGTTGAATTTTCTTCTTCCTATTTCTCATATGGAATAGATCGTATTTTCTTGTGGGACACTCTATTGAGGATTTGATTTGCTGTAATGACAGCTTTCTCTACAAATTTTGCAGTAAATTAAAACTCATAAGTAAGACATTCATCATTTCTTTAAATGCTAGATTTTCCCTTTCCACATTTTCATTAGATTAAGGTGTGTACGGAGCATTATTTTGATGGACAGTTTGATTTTTCAAACATCTCTTTTGAAAGAGATTCAAACACTCCACCCCTATCACTTCTTATCATTTTTATTTTTTTATCCTATTGATTTTCAACTTTAGTTTTATATTGTCCAATGGCTTCAATTTCTTCATTCTTACTACTAAAAAAATGCAACAATATCTAGTGCAATTTTCAATAAAATTTATGATATATTTTTCCTATTGCGAGATGGTATATTGATAAGTAACAATTTTGCCATATATTTGTTCCTCTTTGCTTATGATTCTGTATCGTTAATCCATATTATCAGGCTAATTATCATTTAAAAGATGTTGATTCCAGTTAATTTGATATGTATAAGAAGTTCTGATGAAAAGAAGTGAAATCAAGGTAAAATAGAGCCGAAACAAAGAAAATGAGCTGGCAGTGCATATGTGCTTCACAAACACAGAGGTCCAACAATGTAAGTCAAAGTCAACAACTCTTTGGGAACAAGGCCAATCAATTTCAAATGGGGAAGTAAAACTTGAGTAAACATCGCAAACGCAATGCCTTGAACGCGAACACAGATAAGAAAAGGTGTCAGACATTGATCCGGTTTTAGAATTTCACAATTTCAATCCCAATTCATGAAAAACTCAATCCTTGGATATTTCAAGAATATCTTTGACATATTTCTCAACCTTGGAGGCTAGGGTTCTTGACCCAACATCCTTAAATTAAAGATCTTAAAGCTTTGTAGAGAATATTTCTTAATCCTTTCTTTATTTCATTGCTTTGTATTGAATATTGGGTATAGATAAGTTCATGTTTGGATATTTTTGTTAGACATAATGTAATGTTTATGTTTTGAATTTGGGTTTTAATTTTATCTCATGCTTTTGTATTACTTGATTACTCTTCATTTATAAATGGGTTTTGCTTGTTTAAATTTATCTTATGATTTTTCTACTTTAGTTGAGCTTGAAAGAATAAATTAGAGTGGAAATTGACCTCTACTTTGACTAATGCTTGAAAGAGATAACTGAGGCCGAAAAAGATTAATTTAGCATGATTTGAAATATATGACCCATCTAATAAATTTTGAAACTAGACATAGTCAGAATTCTAATGTAGCCACGTATTGCAACTATTTGTATTGATATTTGTTGATAATGATCCTAGTCGGAAACTAGATCAAAATGCAAAATATTAAAATAAAGAAAAGGATATATGGAATTATCAAAAATCAAATCGAATTTGTGAGCAACAAAGGACTTTATACCTTCACCTCTTAATTGAATATGATAAAATAACAATAATCCAAACTCAATCAAAAGATGAGAAACCTAATTGAATTTACAAATAAAGAGACTAAATGATTGATTAAGCTAGAAAAAGTTAACATGAACAATATTAGGAATCCATCCTAATGACTTAACTGCAATTACCAACTATGAACTACACTAATGCTAGGCTTCACTTAGAGAAGCTGCAAGCTTGAAAGCTCTAAAATATTTAATTCATCATAAACTCTTCATAATCTAATGAAGAAAATAACTAATATCACTATTTATAATTATTTTCTTTTCAAAAATAGCTTATTACAAAAATAGCCCAAAAGTAACTATTTTAGAAATAACCCACACGTGCCCTTATTTATTTCTCGAAAGGCATATTTATCACCTATGGCCTTGTGTATTTATTGTTTTATGACTTTCTCAGGGCTCAAAGCTATCATCCATATGTGGAAGCTTTTCCTAGTTTTCCCCAAGATACCCATGCTCGTAATATCCCCCCATCTTCAAAAAGATTCACCCTCGAATCTAAACCTTGCAAAAATATGAGAAGGACAAACAACAAATATATCCTCATAGCATGAGGGTTAGCACAAAGGTTATCAATCATACCATCTTTCCAAGAAGGCATATGTTTGAAATATAACCAACTATCCTTAGTATTGAATAAGATCATTATATAAGGTGCAAGAGAATTGGTCATAAACACTATCCTGATACATGGAAACCACAAAGGTCTTAATGGAAATAAGAATCCTAAGAGATGATATCCCATATACATAAAACATAATTATTTTATTTCCTCGCAACAAGACCACACCAAAATGGTGCAATCACCTATAAGGGCTCATCCGAGTCAAAAAAGTGTAAAACCCATATACCTCTACCTCTATAGTGATCAAACCCCATACAAACATGGGTATCATTGTAAGAAAAGAGGTAATAGAAAAAGGTTCTAAGCTCACTATCCTTATCTAGGGCGTGTGAAAAGATAACGATACCGATAAAAAAGGAGAGACATTTTAAGCACAAAACAACCCTCTCTATCCAGAAACTTTCCAAAGAAAGAAAGTACAAAAAAAATCATGCTATTAGAATGGTCAAGGGATCTATGTAATGAACCTCTAGGTCATTTTATGAATTTGCATACTATTTCACCATTTAGAGGTTTCCCATAAATTTCCAAGTGATTTATGACTGCTGGAGCTAATAATTTGATTGTGAGGTAGTTCATTTAATTTTTAGAGCCAATTTGCCATTTTGAAGTTTTAGTATTTTAAATTTGAATCAGGCTTACACTCCAGGTTAACAACCTCGTCTGTCAATTTTGATTGTCCCATGTACTATGGAATGTCATTTTTAGGCTAGGAACCTTTGGTTTTGGTCTCGAGGCATCCGAGTACATTTTGGGTTATTGGTGGATTTTTGTTAAAATGGTGTGTAGAACTCACATTTCATCAAAATAATCTTGGATGGGAATTTCAATAGCGTCATTAAGTCTAGAGTGTCAAATTTGGTAGGGTAGCATAGTTTGTCTGTGTTTACACGATTCTGAACGAATCTCTAGGGGTCAATCGGAAACATAGAAAATTTTCTAAGTTGCTAGTGCCTGGACTTAGATGGTGCATCCACTTAAGCAGACCTTTTGTAGCTTAAGTGAAGATAACTTTAGTGACCATGGAACTACTTTGGAGACTAGCCTTGATCCCCACCTAGTCGCTTTAGTGGATGCCACAATGCCTTAGCAGAGGTTGCTTAAACAATACTCATCCACTTTACCAAAGGATATACATTGGGCTTGGCTACTTAAGTGACAGTTTGTCGCTATGTGACGACTGCTTATGTAGTCAAACAATCGCGAAAGTGGTCATTATTGATGAATTAAATTATCTCCTTTCCCAAATTTATCTCTTTTACACCAAGTCATAAGTCCATAAAACCCTAGGATACCTAAATAATTATGTATCTTGATCATTGGGTGAGTTGGAGAGTTTTTTGGGATCATTTTCTCATCAAAATTTTGTAAGTTCATTTTGATTTTTTGATTAATTCTCCGCTTTAACCCAAATCCTTAATTCCTTATCGATGGATTTGAGAGGGTATTTGTGCTGGTATATTACCCACTCTTAAGGGTAAATGATTTTAGGTTTAGAGTGACTTTTTGGCAGTTTTAAAGTAGTGATTCCACAAGCAACCCCACATGGAATTTTTAGCTAAATTTTGGACCCAAAGCATTTATATGTAATATGAGTATTATTATTCTTGTATTAATGTTTAAATTATTATTTTGATAGTGTGTCATCGTGTGGAGGCTTCTCAAAATGGAAAAACTCTGATTTAGTGGACTTTTTTGGGCTTCATCGGCATCCAGGTAGGATAGGCTTACTTTTCTAATAGATTAATCTTTTTTAAGATATTAGTATAGTATTATGCTAGATTTGGGTTGGAGTTTACAACTTGGTTGAATGTTTAGTGAAATTTGAAATATTTAGCCAGTTAGAGAGCCATTTTAGGTAAGATTGACCCATTTCTCTTATCCTTGAATTAAATTATTGCATTAGGAATTATTTAGACTTATTTAACATCTTGTAGTGGAACTTGAAAACCTTAGTCTAGTGTTGGAAAGAAATTGCCTTAGTATGGACTTTTGGGGTTAGCAGCGACCCCCACCGACCTTCTTTCAGGTCAAATATCATAATTAGATCCTTGTAGATCTAGGAGAACTTCTTCATCGCCTTACATATATTCTTGATCCTTGTGATGATTTAGACATCTTTTCTACTCGTGATTAGGCTTGTTACCTTATATTTACATTAAAGATCGATTTGAGTCCAACACTTACTACACTTATGAAACTAAAATTCACGATTCTTGTTCGATATATATATATATATATATATATTGAGTCTGAAATTTATTATTCAATTATGATGTTTAAGATCCTGTTAGATTCCGGTGGTTATGGTATGAAAGGGATTCATATATATGGTTTAGGTTGTCGGTTGCTTAATAATTATTATTGTATTCTAAGGTTTTCTCTCTTGATTTTATCCATTGGTCTTATGTCATGACCCAAACCCAGGCCTGGCCGTGGCGGGTATCTCAAGCCCACTATGTGCTTGAAACTACCCTCTTAACCTTACCTCCAGAGCATAATATTAATAATATAGCGGAAGCGAACAAAATCAATGATAGATAAGTAAAACCAAAAGAAAATCTAAAGAGTCAAAACAAGACATCAACAACATCCTGATCCGTCCAACGAAGAACTCTAAACCAAGAATACCAACTAGGTCGAGACATGCCCCAACTATGTCAAAAAGAATCCAAAAGTTATAAGACAATAAAGAAAGAGATGAATTGATTGGGCCTTTCAAAATATGAAGGCTCACAACTTCACAGCAAACCAACAGACGTACCGAATCACCTAACATTGCATAGGAGAAATAGAAAAGTCCTCCGAACCTATATCACGAAACGATGCAGCATTGGGAGACGACCAATAAGGCAAACACTGGCATGTAACTCAGGGAAAGAGATAAAGTATAGCCATTGCTAATGCCATTGCTAAAATCTAGTCAAAACTATATGCATAATATTTATATATACATACATAGGATGTCGGGATAAGGACAAGGGTCATGAACATGAAAGTTTAAGCCATTACCCTGAACTGTGTGTTCGCTCTGTCCTAAAGGCACCCACAGGCTATATGGACACGACTCCTCCTATCAAAAGGCCAGTGCATGTTAGCCACACGTACTGAGGAAATCGAGGAAAGGCTAAAGATACCAAGGCGATAGACATAAAAAATATAATGTATATCTAGACACATGGTCGTATAGTCCCCCAACATCGGCAAACATTGTTTCCAGTGTAGGTCCTCCTGAGACATACACCTTCACGACGAGCTACACAATTCCTTTTAAGCCTAATTTAAAATAGTTTGCATATAAACCAACCATTAACCTAGGAGTCATTCATTAATCCATTTACCAACATGGTATCATCATACCAATATGCTTACAAGCTATTCTTATTATGCCAAACCAGACCATATAATCATTAGACTCTCACGTTTCATTTAAAATCCAAAATCATGGCCACCAAGGGCATTCCAAAGCCTTATTTATCCATTCATCCTTTAATGCAATGGAATGGGTTCAAAACAAGTTAAATTATGCAAATATCCATATTCAAAATTAAGTTTACAATGCGGGTCTAGGTTAATGCCATTACCAAACCAAAATTTCATCAGTTTGGGGAAACCCATGTCACCCATTCCCATCAATATCATAATACACCAATTCAGTCCCAAAAACCATCAATAAAAGCATGAATAATCAATTTAAAACATGAGAAAAGTAATTCAAGTAATAACAATAAAAAACCCTCAATCCAATTTGAAACCCATCATTTCAAATCACATGAATATTCAATAAATGATGCTATAATTTAAAATTCAAGTTAAAGAAAGAGAAGCATGTGTCATGTATTGAAGAATTCAAACAGAAATTGAAGTTTGGAGCTTGGAGAATGAAATTCTTATGAAACCCTTGAATGTTATTGACTTGAGAGTTAGAGAACAGAGAGCAATGTGTAATTTAATGAATTAGCTTTCCTGGGGTTGGGGAAACATTTATTATATTTTTAAAATAAAAAGGATCAAAAATCCCCCACCCCAAGCAAAAAAATAATGAACTGTACAAAATTTACATAGTAGCGTGGCATGCCGCTATCATTGAGGGTAGCCTCTGTGCCACGCTCCTATTGTAGAACTTAGGTGGTGTGGCACGCCATTATCATGGAGGCTCACTGCCTCGGAGTCCAAAAATATCCCCGAACCTCTTCCAAAAATTCTGAAACTTTTCCAAAACACCCTTTTAACATCTTTAATTATAATTCACTTCAAGAATTTACATTACACATGCTGGAGGGTAAATAATAAATTCATCAAAATTTTATGGGGTCTCCTATTATCCCCACTTTGAATCATTCATCCCCAAATGAGGAGTTAGGTCATTTTGAGCACGATAATAGAAAGACCATCTGAATACAAAGACAAACTCAAAATACGACAAGAGGGAAACAAAACTCATACCTTAAGGACTTCTATTCAACAAGAACGGGTACTTGGCTTTCATATCCTCTTTAGTTTCCCATGTAGCTTCTTCCACCTTTTGATTCCTCCAAAGAACCTTCACCGAAACTACAACCTTTGTCCTCAACCTTCGAACTTATTTATCTAATATCTCAATTGAGACTTCCTCATAAGATAAAGAATTCGTAACACCAACTTTCTCAATAGGCAATATCAAACAAGGATCACCCATACACTTTTTCATCATAGATAGATGGAA
Organism: Capsicum baccatum var. pendulum; assembly: GCA_030864225.1. Lineage (NCBI taxonomy): Eukaryota > Viridiplantae > Streptophyta > Magnoliopsida > Solanales > Solanaceae > Capsicum > Capsicum baccatum. Next base: position 126,512,387 of record CM061557.1, read on the forward strand.
AACAAGATGGATAAAAGCCAAACTTGCTGGTAAATCTAACTTATAAGTGACACTCCCTATTCTCCTTAGAATCTGGTATTGACCAATGTAGCGGGGACTGAGCTTCTCCTTCTTCCTAAATCTCATGACTCCTTTCATAGGATAAATCTTCAAGAACACCAAATCACTTGCTTTAAATTCCACTCCCTTCGCCTCACATCCGTATAAAGTTTTTGGCGAATCTGAATAGTCTTAAGTCTTTCTCTAATAACCTTCACCTTATCCATGGCTTGGTGAACCAAGTCAGGACTAAATAGACTAGTCTCACCTACCTCAAACCACTCAATAGGAGACCTTTACCTTCCACTATAAGGAGCCCAAAAGAGGCCATTTGAATGCTGGAATGATAACTGTTGTTGTAAGAAAACTCAATAAGAGCTAAATGGTCAACCCAACTACCTTTAAAATCAATCACACAGGCCCTTAACATATCCTCCAAAGTATGAATAGTTTGTTCCTCTTGTCCATCTGTTTGACGGTGGAAAACATTGCTAAGGTTCACATAAGTACCCAAACCTTTCTTAAATGAATGACAGAAGTAAGAACAAAAACTATGTACCTCTATTTGAAATGATAGACACCGTCGCTCCATGCAACTTTACTATCTCCTGAATGAATAACTTAACATAATCCTCTCCTGAGTAGTTAGTCCTACAGGTAAGAAGTGACCAGACTTGGTCATTCTATCTACAATGATCAAAATATAAAATCATATTGATTCTAAGACCGCGGAAGACCAGTAACAAAATCCATATTAATCATCTCCCACTTCCACATAGGCAATTCTATCTCTTGAGATATGCCGCTAGTCCTCAAATGTTCTAGCTTGACTTACTGACAAACCATACACTTAGCAACAAAATTTGTCACATCTCTCTTCATATTATTCTACCAATACATTTCCTTCAATTCATGATACATTTTAGTCGAACTTGAATGAACTATATATCTAGACTCATGAGCCTCAGCCAAGATTATTTCCTGCAGCCTAACAACATCAAGAACATACAACCTTCCTTGATACCTCAAGATTCCATATCACCTAATCTCGAAAGACATAAACTATTGTTGGCCTACATGATTCTTAATCTATATATGTTGGGATCCAAAAACTACTTCTCCTAGACCCCAACACTAAGATACAACTTACCACTTCCTGAACAATTATCCCTCTATCCTTAGAGTCTAAAAGATGAACTCCCAAGTTAGCAAACCTATGAATATCCTTCACCAACCCCCTTTTCTCCTCCCCAATGTAAGATAAGCTCCCTATATAAAACCTGCTAAGAGCATCAACAACAACATAAGCTTTATTTGGATGATAGTGAAGGCTCATGTTGCAATCCTTAAGTAATTCGAGCCACCGCCACTGCCTGAGATTCAATTCCTTTTGTGTAAACACATATTGCAAGATCTTATGGTCTAAATAACTGTCCATATGCACCTCATACAAATAATAATGACAAATATTCAAATCAAAATCCACAACCCACAACTCTATATCGTGAGTTAGATAATTCCTCTCATAAACCTTAAGCACCTGGAAGCATAGGAGACAACCTTACTATGCTGCATCAAAACATAATCCAATCCCACATGGGACACATCACTATACATAACTAACCCATCAGTACCCTAGGGTATGGTCAAAATAGGTGCAGAAGTTAACTTATCTTTCAATTTCTCAAAACTTTCTTCACTAGCATCGAACCATAAAAACTTAACCTTTTCTTAGTTAAATTCATCAGTGGAGCAGCAATAGATGAGAAACTCTCCATAAACCTCTTATAATAACCAACCAAGCCCAAGAATTGCCTAATGTTGATTCAAGTCATGGGTTTAGACCTCCTTTTAACTTCTCCAACTTTCTATGGATCCACCATGATTTCTTCAGTAGAAACAATATGCCCCAGAAAGACCACAATACTTAGCCAAAATTCACACTTAGAAAATTTTGCGTATAATTTTTGGTCCTTAAGATTCCATAACACAATTCGTAGGTTATTGGCATGATCGTCTTCACTTTTGGAGTACACCAGGATGTTATAAATGAAGACTATAACAAAAAATCCAAAAACTGCCTCAACACCCAATTCATAAGATCCATGAAAGCAACTGGAGCATTAGTCAACCCAAATAACATAACCAAAAACTCATAATGGCTATACCAAATCCAAAAAGCAGTCTTGGGAATATTAACCTCCCTAATTTTCAACTGATGATAGCCCGACGGAGATCAATCTTCGAGAAACACCTAGTATCCTGAAGATGATTAGAAAGGTTATCAATTCTAGAAAGAGGGTATTTATTTTTCACTATAACCTTATTTAACTAACGGTAGTCTATACACATCGCAAAAGACCCATCTTTTTTTACACAAAAAACACAGGAGCACCCCATGGAGAAATACTAGGGCGAATGAAACCCTTATTAAGAAGGTCCTTCAACTGCTTCTTAAGTTCCTTTAGTTTAGTTGAAGCCATCCTATAAGGAATAATGGAAATAGGATGGGTATCCGGTAGAAGATCAATCCTAAAATTTATTTCCCTATTTAGAAGAATCCCATAAAGATCATTGGGAAATACTTTCATAAAATCAAGAACAACAGGGACAAAATGCAAAGAAGGGTCTTCAGAATTTAAATTCTTGACCCAAACTAGATGATACAAACACCCTTTGGTGATAATTTTCTAAGCTCTAAGATAGGAAATAAACCTCCTTTTGGGTACTAAGAAACTCTCCTCTCAATCAATCACAGATTCATTAGTAAAATAGAAATTGGCTTTTTGGGTCCTACAATCCAGAGAAACATAGAAAAATTGAAGCCAATCCATACTAAGATCACAACAAAATCCATAATATAAAGTTCAATCAAATCCACCAACATCTCCTTATTAAGAATGGATACCACACAACCCCTATAAATTTTTTTAGCAATAATAGACTCACCCATAGGTGTAGAAACAGAGAAGGGGTCAGAAATACTTTTAGGACTAAAACCAAAGTGTATATCCATATAAGGGGTCATATAAGATAGGGTAGAACCTGGATCAAGCCAATAATAAATATTACCAGAAAAGAGTTATAACATACAGTAATAACATCTGGGGATCCTTTGATTCCGGATGAGTAACAAGTGTATAAAGGCAATTCCAGCCATTGCTTGTACCTGAAGTGATGCCCTTAGGTGTAAGAGCTAAAGAAGTAGCGTTCGGGACCTTATTAGCTTCAGTGGCAACTTAAGCTATAGGATAATTTCACCATAGATGACCAGGTTGACCACGATTAAAATAAAAGTCCCTCCCTCTCCTTCTCAAAATATCCATAGTGAAGCTATCTATAAAAACGACTAGGAGGATAAGGTGGGGCTGACTGAGCTCTAATGGCTTGAGACTAGGCACCCTGTGCCTTAGGACCACTGCTATCCTTAAAATAATGATCACCCGAAGGCTAGGATAGAGAGTACTAGCTTTGAATAAGAGTTTCCCCAGTTCTTACTCTTAGTCCAGTACCTACCATCTCTTACTCTATTCAGCTAATATGCACCATGTTATACATATCTAAACTTCTTGTTCTGACTCTCTCTCATCTTTACCTACTTTTATTCTCATTCTCCACCTACTATTTATAAACCTTGCTAAAGGCTACTTGTTCTATACCATCACCTTATTTAACTGCCGATAATCAATACACTTTTTAAGGAAACCATCCTTTTTATGCCTGAATAACATCGGTGCACCCCACAGGGTCACACTAGATGAAACCCTTGTCTAAAAGATCCTTTACTTTCTCCTTAAGCTCCTTTAACTAACCGGATCCATACTATATGGAAGGATCAAAATTGGATGAGTGTCCGTAATAGGATATATTCATAACTCAGTCTTCCTAGCCGGTGGAACACTGAGAAGGTCGTCAGGTAAGACTTCAGGAAATTCATTTACCACCGGGCTAGAATGCAAAGAAGGACCCTTTGAGTTAGAATCTTTAACTTTGACCAGATGATAGAGACACCCCTTGGAGATTAATCTCTAAACTCTAAGATATATTATGAACTTACCTTTAGAAACTTGGGAACCACCCTCCTACTTAATAACCGACTCATTAGGGAATTTAAAGACAACCTTATGGGTCTGACAGTCTAGAGAAGCATAGCACGAGTACAACTAATCCATCCTAGTATGACATCGATGTCACTTATGTCTAATTCAAACAAATCCACTAAAGTCTCCCGACCACCCACAGATACCACACAACCCCTATAGACTTTTCTAGCTACCATAGAGTTACCCATACAAAAAGGGTTCGAAACACATTCAGGATCGAAATTAAAATACATAGCCACAAATGGGGAAACATAAGAGAGTGTGGACTCCAAATTAAGTAAGAAATACATATCATGGGAAAAGAGTTTCAATATACTAGTCTCAATGATAGGATATGCTCGAAATTCTAGCGGATAGTGAGAGCATAAAGATAGTTTTGACCAGTTCCAAAACTAGATGGTGCACCCTTTAGAGCTGGAGCTAATGAAGAGGCAACTGGAGCCCTGTTTGCCCTCGAAACAACCTTGGCCACTGGACAGTTCTTAATCATGTGCCTTGGCTGACCAAAACGGAAGCACTTATCACTTTCTTCTTCACAGTAACCCCGATTTATTCTACCATAAACTAGTAGGAAGGATAAGATAAAGCTGATTGGTCCCCACTAGCCTGAGATTGGGCACCCTATACCATATAGTTATCACTACCTTGGAAATGCCTGTCACCCAACGAATTTGGGCAGGGTGCACTAGGCGTCGAGTAAGACCTAGAATTGTCCCACTTTTTCTTAGGCCACTTTCCAGCATCCCTGCTACTCTAATATTAGCCACCACTCTACTTAGAAAATCTAAAATTCTTGCTCTGCCTCTCCCTATAACAACCTATTTCTTCTTCTCTTTCTTTAGCTACTGGATGTACACAACTAACCTAGAAATATCTATGTACTTGATCAATAAGGAAGCCTTACTTTCTAATATCAAGTCTCGGGACAACCTGGAAGCGAACTTCCTCACTTTAGCACTCATGCAAAAAACCATATCAGGAGCATTCTGAGATAATTGGTGAAACTTCAAGGCATACTCCTTGGCTGACATCTTGCTTTGCTTCAGATTTATAAATTCTTCTGCCTTTTCTTCCATGAACACTTAAGGAAAGAAACAGTCCAGAAAAGCACTAGACAAATATTTCCACAGGGCTAGCTCAGTTTCGTCACCCTTTAACTGATCCTATTCTTCGTACTACAAGTACGTCATATCTTTTAGCTTGTAGGAGGCAAACTCCACGCCTTCTAGATTTATGGAATATATAGAACAAAAGATCTTTTCAATCTTATTTAAAAAACCTTGAGGATCCTCCTCAACCTTAACACCAGTAAAGGTCGGAGGGTTCAACCTCATGAGCTGGCCAATTCTTGTGGCCTCAGAAGATGGAGTAACAGAAGTACCACACTCAGCTTGAGAAGCTACCAACTGTGCAAACATATGAATAGATTGATGACACTCAGCATTCTTCATGACAATCTGAGAAGCTTGAGAAGTACTGGAGCAAATCGGTTGAACTCCAAGAGGGCAATCAAGAATAAGACCCCTAGACTGAGTCTGGACCCTATAAGTGAAACGGGTCCCATCAATATTGTCTTCAGGTAAGACAGATGAGTTTTTATGATCTTTAGATTATCGAGGAGGCATGATTTGAAAAGCGAACAAATAGGAATTAGAGGAGAACTCAAGACGTTAGACTCTATAGCTAAAAAACAAAACACAAGAACGAGAAACATTTATAAATGCCTCGTAGCCCCTCCCTTATGAGTATGGTGCGCTACACACCCTTAAAAGAAACCCTACTAGATACAAATTTACGGACTGCCAATTGACCATGGACCTATGGCTCTGATAATACTCTGACACGACCCGAACCCAGGCCTAGTCGTATCAAGCATCTCAAGTCTTACCGAAATTAGAGATCACCCCTAATACCCAACCATAACTTCCCTGTAACCTATGTAGAATGAAGTTTGAACATATAACAGGATAAAGGAACAATAATTAAAGGACATTTAATAAAGTCCATAACCATAACCAACCAAATATCTGACCAAATATCCAATCGGTGTCAAGCCCAATGCCAATGCCAATACCAAGGCTGACACCAATACCGACACCACCCATGCCTATAGTAGTCCCATAAAGTCTCTAACTGAAAATGAAAAATATTCGGTTGGGACATGCCCCCGACCACAGCCTAAACCAAAGTCCAAGAAACAAAAATAATATAATAAAGTCCATTGCATGAAATAGAGTCTTCCAGAGTATGGAAGTTCACCACTTCAGTCTGACATAAAGTTGTCCTTGAATCCAAGTCATCGAGTAGGAAAAGTAGTATGTCTAGTTCTTGCATTGCGTGGGGATGCAGTACCCAAAGACAATTAGGGAAATGAATACTAACATGTACTTAGGAATAATGATTAAATAATGACATTATTCAAAACCAAAGTAAATAACCATATACAATCACATACATACATATATATACCATGCCGAGAAAGGGAACTGGGTTTAGCATGCATTTATAACCTTTAACCTGGGTTGTGTAGCTCTAGCGTGTTCAATCCACCTATGGGCTATATGGGTTCAGCCACTCTCGCTGAAAGATCCCCAATGCGTGTCAGCCGCACGAATCAGAGAAAAACCTGAGATGACTAGTACATCTCCAAAATTATAAGTATGACATCATGCACACGATCACCAAGACCAAACCTCACATCGACAAACATGAGTTTCCAACTTTGGTCCCTCCGGGACCTCCACCTTCCACGACTTTGCTAACACTACCCCCTTTAAGTCCATATTAAAGCCGTTCACGTATAACCAACCATTTTTAAGGAGTCTTTTTAATTAGGCATTAACCATTGGTATTGTCATACCAAAATTAAAGCTTGCAAGTCTATCCATTTTTTCCATACAAAAGCCAGGAAACCAAGTTGACTCCAAAGTTTCCAATTAAACAAATACCATGGCCGCCAAGACCTTTCCAATCCATTTAAAACCAACTAAACCAATTTAGGTTCCATAACCTTTAATGAAATACAAAATTTCAAGAATAGTCAAAGTATGTGAAAAAATCATTCTCATTGGCATTTTAACAAACATGTTGAGGGCATATAATTTCCTAAACCATAACCAAAACCAAAACCAAGTATCAGTTGACTATTCCCATGAAACCATATGTTCAAACCATAATTATAACATGAAAAACCATAAGGAAAAGATGGGAAAACATTATCCAACCATAAACAACCAAAACCCCAACATCTATTTCAAAACAAAAATAATACCATGAAGACTATTCATTAAAACTTAATTTTAGTTGAACTAAAAATGAGGGAGGAGTAACATGCCTCAGACGCCAAGGAAAAGGGAAATAAACCACCCTCTAGATCCTTAAATGACTGCCTTGAAGAAACTCGGCCTTTTCTTAAACCAAGAGGTTGAGAGAGATTTTAAGAGATTTTTAAGAGTGATTTAGAATAATAGGTTAATGAAGTCCTAAAAGATGTTTTATGTTGAGGGTTTATAATGAGTTAAGAGGGGAAGTGTCCAGAATACCCCTAACTTAAAACTGTAAAATCACCGCAGGTGGGTACGAGTTGAGCAACCAATTCATCACCATAACATATGATTGGTATCATCCAGTCGTAACAAGAACAGAAGGTTGGAAACCCACACACTGTCCACCATGCGACTCCACTGCCCCAGCTTATGACTAGACCATACGACTCTTATGGTCCTGTCGTACCTATGATAGAAATTAAAGAGGTTAGACACTAGAAAATATAAAATTAGACTATACCACTCGTACCCTATCCTCCTGACTCTTAGTGAGCCACTCATACTCAGAGACAAGTAACTAAGTTTCAGATTATGTGAAGGATTAACCCAGTGACCTATTACTAAACCATATGACCCGTACCCACCTAGTCGTTCCCACAACAGAAACCCAACCACCAATCACTAGACACCTTATGAGCTGGATCTCCTGACCCGTACCTAGATCATACGACTTATATAATGAGTCGTTATAAGACCTGTAGCTAAGCTTAGGAAATTTCCAAGGGTCAAAACCCAAGGTGTTTCAATTCTCCCCCACTTAGATCATTCGTGCCCGAATGATGGTTCAAGGCAATACAAGTGTGATTAGGACTCTACACACCTCTACTCTTCCCATTAACTAAGTTAGAAAGAAAATATACCAAGGAGGTCAATCTTTCCTTTATCTATGTTTGAAAATAAAGATGTTAAGAGCAACACATACCTTACGCACTAATTTTCAAAGCAGAAAATAGGAACAGATAGTTTGACTTCATGTCCTCTTCTGCTTCTCAAGTAGCCTCTTTGACCTTATGGTTCCTCCGAAGAACCGTTATCAAGGCTACGTCCTTTGTACGCAACCGATGAACCTACCGATCCAAGATTTTTATCGGGATCTCCTCATAAAATAGGGAATCCAAAATACCAATATCCTTGATAGGCACAATTTGCGATGGATTGCCCATACACTTTCTCAACATAGAAACATGGAATACCTAGTGAATGGAGCTAAAACTCGAAGGCAACTCTAAATCATATGCAACATTGCCAACCCTTCTTAAAACCAAGTACAGACCAAAATATCGGGGACTAAGCTTTCCCTTTTATCCAAACCGTATTACTCCCTTCATGGGTTATACTTCAAGAACACCCTATCCCTAACCTCAAAACCCAACTTCCTATGCCTTACATCCACATAGGACTTTGGGTGACTTTAGATAACTTTAAATCTATCTCAAATCAGCTACACCTTCTCCATAGCTTGGTGAACCAAATTTGGGCCAAAAATATCCTCCTCACCAACCTCGAATCACCCAATCAGAGACCCGCACCTCTTACCATACAAGGCTTTAAATAAATCCATCTCAATGCTTAACCCAACTACCACCATATTTAAGAGGTGAGTGCTCAACCCAACTACCACCATATTTAATTACGCAAGCACGAAGCATATTCTTCAATGTCCAAATAGTTCTTTTTGCTTGCCCATCCATTTGCAGATGGAAGGCAGTACTCAAACTCATCGTAGTCCCCAACCTTTTCTGAAACGACCACGAAAAGTGAGATGAAAATTGCATACCATGATCAAAGATGATAGAAATAGTTACCACCATCTCTTGAAGGTACAATCTCTCACTGTCCTCAACCAAGAAGTTAGTCTTTACTAGAAAAAAGTGAGAAGACTTTGTCATCCTATCCACGATGACCCAAACTAATTTCAAGACCGAGGAAGACCGGTAATGAAGTCCATATTGATTGCTCCCCATTTCCACTCTAGCAACTCAATTTCTTGATATAATATTTTGGGCCTCACGTGCTCAACTTTCACTGGTTGGCACCCCATGCACTTGGCAAAAAAACTAGCTAATTCACACTTCATATTGTTCCACAAATATATCTCCTTAAGGTCATGATACATTTTTGTAGAACTAAGATAAACAACATAGCACGATTTATGCGCCTCAGTAAAGACCCTCTCTCGCAAACCATCTACATTAGAAATGTATAATTTCCTTGGTACCATAATTTACCATCACCAGTAACCTTAAAGGTCATCACCTTTTATGTACTTACATGTCCCTTGATCCTCATCAAGACAGGATCTAACATTTTTTTCCCTTTGGTTTCAGCAACAAGAGATGACTGCACTACTCCCTGTACAAACACACTACCATTCTCGGAGTCCAAGAGGCAAATTCCAAGGTTAGCAAACCAATGATGTCCTTCACCAATTCTCACTTATCGTTACTTACATAATCTAGAATCCCCATGGATAATCTGCTAAGAGCATCAACAACCATGTTAGCTTTACCTGGGAGGTAGTGAAGACTCATGTCATAGTCCTTGAGAAGCTAAAGCCATCTCCTTTACCTGAGGTTAAGCTCTTTATGAGTTAAGACATACTACAAGATTTTTTGATAAAAATGATATCCACATGCACCCCATGCAAATAGTGACTCCAGGGTTTCAATGCGAACACCATATCTAAAAATTCTAAGTCATGGGTCAGATAATTCTTCTTGTGTACTTTCAACTATCTAGAGGCATAACCTATTACCTTGCCATGCTGCATCAAAATGCAACCAAGCCCTACATGGGATGCATCATAATAGACCACAAGCCCATCCGTTCCTTCAGGCAAGGTCAAAATTGGATCGAAGTTAGCTTATCCTTCATCTTATCAAACTACCCTCACAAGCATTTGACCATAAGAACTTCTCCTTCTTCTGAGTTAACTTAGTCAACATGACAGTTATAAAAAAAAACTCTCCAAAAACCTCCTATAGTATTAACCTCAACCAAGAAGCTCCGAATTTCGGTTAGAGTCGTGAGTTTTTGCTACTTCTTAACCACTGCAACTTTTTGTGGATCTACTATGATCCCTTCACTAGAAATGACATAACCCAGAAGAGTGACAATATTCAACTAGAATTCATATTTAAAAAATTTGGCATACAATTGCTTCTCTTTTAGGTTTTGTAACACAATGCAGAGGTGATCAACATAATCCACCTCGCTCTTAGAGTACACCAAAATATTGTCTATGAATTCAATGATGAATAAATCCAAAAACTGATGGAAAACCCTATTCATCAAATCCATGAATGCTGCCGGGGCATTGGTCAACCCAAACGACATAACCAAAAACTCAAAATGCCCATACCCAATATGGAAAGTAGTCTTAGGGATATCCACTTCCCTAATATTTAACTGATGTTACTAGAATCAAAGATCAATCTTGGAGAAAACATAGCACCTTACAACTAATCAAACAAATTATCTATCCATGGAAGAGGGTACTTGTTCTTTATTGTCACTTTATTCAACTACCGGGAATTAATGCATATCTGAAAGGAGCAATCTTCTTACGCACGAATGACACTGGTGCACCCCACAAGGACACAATAGGATGGCTAAAACCCTTGTCTAAAAGATCCTTTAGTTGATTCTTATGCTCCTTTAACTCAATCAGAGCAATTCTATATGGAGTAATAGAAATAAAATGAGTATTAGGAACAAGATCAATCCCAAACTCAATCTCTCTATCAAGAGGAACACCAGGTAGGTCATCAAGGAAGACCTTATGAAATTTATTTACCACCGAGATGAAATGCAAAGAAGGACCCTCCAAATTAGAATCTTTAACACGGACCAGATGATAGAAACACCCCTTGGAGATTAATCTCTGAGCTCTAAGGTGCATTATGAACTTCCCCTAAGGAGTTAGGGAACCACTCTCCCACTCAATAATTAGATCGTTAGGGAATTTAAAGACAACCCTTACGGGTCCAACATTCTAGAGAAGTATTGCACGAGTGCAATTAATCCATCCCCAGTATGATATTAAAATAAATCATATCTAATTTAAACAAATCCACCAGAGTCTCTCGACCACCCACAAATACCACACAAACCCTATAGACTCTTCTAGTCGTGATAGAGTCACTGACCGAGTAGAAAAAAGAGTCTAAAACACACTCGGGATCAAAACCAAAATGCATAACCACAAATATGGTCACATAAGAGAGTGTGGACCTCAGATCAAGTAAATAGAACACATCACGAGAAAAGAGTTATGACATACCAATCACGATATCAAGTGATGCCTCAAACTCCTGGTGAGTAGTGAGATCATAGAGACGTTTCAACTAGTGCTGGAACTAGATGGTGCACCCTTTGGTGATAGGGCTAATGAAGAGGCAACTCGAACCCTCTTCCCCCCGAAGCAACCTTGGCCACTGGACAGTTCTTAATCATGTGCCATGGCTGACCATAGGTGAAGCACTTATGTCTTACTTCTTTATAGTAACTCTGATGCAATCTACCATAAAACCTGAAGGGAGGATATGATGGAGCTAATGGCCCCCACTAGCCTGAGATTGGGCACCCTATGCATTATAGTTTTTTCTATTTTGGAAACACCTTTCACCTGATGAATTTGGGTAGAGAGCAATGGCCCCCAAGTAAGACCCATAATTTTCCCACTTCTTCTTTGGACACTTCCCACCATCCCTGCCACTCTACTGCTAGCCATTGTCCTGCTAAAAAAATCTAAACTTCTTGCTCTACCTCTCCCCTATCTCAACCTACTTTTTTCTCTTCTTCTACCTACTACATATACACCACCAACCTAGAAATAGCCATCTCCTTGATAAATAAGGTAGCCTTACTTTTTAATATCAAGTCTCGAGACAATCCCGAGATAAATGTGACAATATAAAAATAGATTGATGAAAATCAGCATTTGTTATTACAACCTGACAAGCTCGAGAAGGACTGGAGGGAATTGGTGGAACTCCAGGAGGGCAATCAGGAATTGGACCCCTAGACTAAGTCTAGACCCCATAAGTAGAATGTGTCTAATCAACATTGTCTTCAGGTAGGACAAATGAGTTTCCATGAGCTTTAGATCATCGAGGAGGCATGATTTTAAAAGTGAACAAATAGGAATTAGTGGAGAATTCAGGACCTTGGACTTTACATCTTCAAAATAGAACACAAGAACAAAAAATATTCTTAAATGCCTCGTAGCCTCTCCCTTATGTGTGTGGCACACTACGCACCCTTAAAAAAGACTCTACTCAACAGGCTTTATAGACTCCTAATTGACCATGAACCTAGGGCTCTGATACTAATTTGATAGGACCCAAGCCAGGGCCTAGTTATGTTGGGCATCTCAAGTTTGATCGGGATGAGAGACCACCCCCAATACCCAACCATAAATTCCCTGTACCCTATGTTGAATAAATTCCAAACATATAACAAAAAAAGCAACAATAATTGAAGGACATTTAATAAACTCCATCATCATAATCAACAAAATATCTGACCAAATATCTAACTGGTGTAAACCCCAATGCTAATGCCAATACCAAGGTTGACACTAATACCGACATCGCCCATGCCCATAATAGTCCCATAAAGCCTCTAACCAAAAACAAAGAACATTCGGTCGGGACATGCCCCCGACCATAGCTTAAATAATAATCCAAGAAACAAAAATAATGTAAGAAAGTCCATAGCATGAAATGGAGTCTTTCGGAGTATGGAAGCTTACCTCTTCAGTATGACAAAAATTTGTTTCTAAATTTAGGTTATTGAGCAAGAGGAGTAGTATGGGCGGTTCCTACATCGCGTGGGGATATATTGCTCGAAGATGGTTAGTGGAATGAATGCTAGCATATACTTAGAAATAATGATTAAATAATGCCATTATTCAAAACCAAAGTAAATAACCATATCAATCCCATACATATATTACATATATTTATATATACCATGCTGAGAAAGGGAGTTGTGTTTAGCATGTATTTAAAACCTTTAACCTAGGTTGTGTAGTTCACTCATCATAAATCCACCCACAGGCTATATGGGTTCAGCTACCCCTGTTAAAAAGGCCTCGGAGTGTGTTAGACGTACGAACTAGAGAAAAACCTAAGATGACTAGTACATCTCCCGAAATATAAGTGTGACATCATACACACGGTCACCAAGACCAAACCTCACATCGGTAAACATGATTTTTTAGTTTTGGTCCCTCTGGGATCTCCACCTTTCATAGCTTTGCTAACACAACTCCCTTTAAGCCCATATTAAAACCATTCCTACAAAAAAAACCATTTACCAAGGAGTCTTTTTAATTAAGCATTGATTATTAGTATCGTTATACCAAAATTAGAGCTTGCAAGTCTATCCATATATGCCATCCCAAACCCATTAAACAAATTTGACTCCAAAGTTTCCAATTAAACCAATACCATGGCCGCAAAGACCTTTCCAATCCATTTAAAACCAACCAAATCTATTTAGGTTCCATTACCTTTAATGCAATGCAAAGATTTCAAAAATAGTCAAACTATGTGAAAAAATTATTCCTATTGGCATTTTAACAAACATGTTGAGGGCATATAATTTCCAAAACCAAAACGAAGTATCAATTGACCATTCCCATTGAGCCATATTTCAAACCATAATTATAACATGAAAAACCATAAGCAAAACATGGGAAAACATTATCCAACCATAAACAACCAAAACCCCCAACATCTATTTCAAAACAAAAATAATACCATAATAATACCATGAAAACCATTCATTAAAACATGCTTTTAGTTGAACTACTAATGAGGGAGGAGAACCATGACTTAGATGCTAAGGAAGATGGAGAGAAACCACCCTTTAGATCCTTAATTGATTGCCTTGAAGAAACCCTAGCCTTTTTTGAACCAAGAGGTTGAGAGAGATTTTAAGAGATTTTTAAGAGTGTTTGATTTAGAATAATAGGTTAATAAAGTCCCAAAAGATGTTTTATGTCGTGGGGTCAAAAGAAGTTAAGAGGCATCACCACAGGTGGGTCAGAGTTGACCCACCAACTTATCACAACAATATACGACTGGTACCATTTTGTCATAAGAAAAATAGAAGGGTGGACACCCATACACTGTCCCCCATACAAATCCACTACCCCAATATGACTCATATAGTCTAATCTTACCTAAGATAGAAACCAAAGGGTTAGCCACTGGACAATATATGATTAGACTATACCACTCGTACTCATCCCCACGACTCTTAGTGAGCCACTCTTACTCAGATCCAAGTCAAGTCACTAAGTTTTAGATTAAGTGAAGGATCAAATCAACGACCCATTACCAAACTATATGACCCGAACCCACCAAGTTATACCCACAACAAAAATCCAACAACCAATGACTAGACACTTTACAATCTGGGTCAACTAACCTATACCTAGATCATACGGCTCGTATGAAGAGTCGCTATAAGATCGGTGAGCTCAAAGCTCCGGAAAATTCCAAGGGCTAAAACCTAGGGTGCTTTAATTCTCAAATAATTGGATCATTCATCCCCGAACGATGGGACAAGGTAATACAAGCATGATTTGGACTCCACACACCTATATTCTTACTTGTAGCTAAGTTAGAAAACAAAGATACCAAGGAAATCAATATTTCCTTTAACTAAGTTAGAAAACAAAGATATTAATAACAACACAAACCTTACGCATGAATTTTTAAAGTGAAAAATATGAATGGATATTTGGACTTCATGTCCTCTTTAGCTTCCCAAGTAGCCTCTTCAACCTTGTGGTTTCTCCATAGAACCTTTATCGAGGCCACGTCCTTGTTTCATAACTGACAAACCTGTTGATCTAAGATCTCTACTAGGATCTTCTTATAATATAGGGAATCTAAAATACCAATATCCTTGATAGGAATAATTTGCTATGGATCACCCCTACACTACCTCAACATAGAAACATGGAATATCGAGTGAATAGAGCTCAAACTAGAAGGCAACTCCAACTCATACATAATATTTCCAACCTTTCTCAAAACCAAGTACGAACCAACATACCGGGGACTAATCTTCCCCTTCTTCCCAAACCGCATTACTCCCATAATGGGTGACACCTTCAACAATACCCTTTTCTTATCCTTAAACTCCAATTTCCTATGCCTTACATCCACATAGGACTTTTGCTGACTTTGGGTAACCTTATGTCTATCCCAAATTACCTTTACCTCCTTTATAGATTATTGAACCAAATCTGATCCAAATATATCCACCTCACCAACCTCGAACCACCCAATCAAAGACCTGCACCTTCTTCTATACAAGGCTTTAAATGGAGCCATCCCAATGCTAAAGTGGTAGCTATTATTATACACAAACTCTACAAGAGGTAAATGCTCAACCTAACTGCCATAATAGTCAATCACGCTATCACGAAGTTTATCCTCTAACATTAAAATATTATTTTCTTCTTGCACATCTGCGGGTAGAAGTCAGTACTCAGTCTCAACTTAGTCTCTAACCTTTTCTGAAATGACCACCAAAAATAAGATGAAAACTGCATACCACAATCAGAGATGATTGGCTCTTGCACATTTTCATTAATCCATGAACACAGGCACTTGAGCCTAGAACTGACCAAATTCGAAGAAAACATAGAAGCAATCTCTATATTAGGGGGCAAGACATGACCGCGACTTAACTCTCAAACTTCATGATTTAGGGAGCATTTTCTGGCCCACACCTTAGAATTTGAGACTGGATATCTTATTAAATTGAAGAAGTTCTCAGACTCAACTGTGATCAATATTTCTTAAAGTTTGATTAACTATATCGGAAAAACTTAGTTCAACATCAATACCTTAAGTAATGGTATAGAAAGAATCTGAGGATGAGAATGAGGAAGTAGAGAACAACTAATCTTCTTGTAGTAGAGTTGAGACCTGTTCTTTATATCTTTATTGATCCTTGATTTCTGTTTTAGCAAAGGACCTCTCCTTATAGTGGCTGAACGCTCCTCTACTCCCTTTCAGTCGCTTCCTAAAATTATGGATCCGTCGCCCGCCTCTGATCAACATTCCAATAATCTGAAGTCAGGTTAAGATGTCGACTTTGAAAGGGGATATGAAAAAGAATTCCTGTCCTTGGAAGTAAATCCCACTAAAGTAGACTTGTATGCTTGATATAAAAAGTAGAGGCAAGTAGAGTCAATTCTAAGTATGTAGTCCCCATCACTTGTTCATCTCCCTCTGTTGGGGATCTTACAGTAGCAACGAGTCCAGCAAAATTGAGCCCTAAAATAGAGTTTGAAGGTTTGATGCTAGCCTTTTTGCCTTGGAATTATCCAATTCAAGACAACCTCGCAAAGAGTAGCGAGTCTTACTTTATAGAACTCATTAATTTTGACCATGACCCCTAACTTGACTGTTGTGTCTCAGGAACCTTTTCAATATGGTCTATATTACACCTTAAAATTCATCTGAGTCTAACGAGGAAAAGGATTCTGGATTATATATCTTTTGGTAACTAAAAGAGTGGTTGGTTAAAGGAAAAGGGAAGGTCCAAGATTATTTTCACTAACTGAGTCTGGAAATTTAGCACTTAAACCGATGTCTCCATCCCTGTATTGGAGAACTTTTTTCATCAGTCTAACCTACTCTTTTAAGAAAGAATGCTTTGCATTCCAACTGTGATGCCATACCATAGCTGTCAGAGTAAGAGAGAGTCTAAACAACCACACTAGCACCTGGGTTCTGCCTTCTCCTTGTCAAGTTTTGCTTTTAATCTCTCTCTAAGTCTCTAGTTTGTTACCTTACTATATCACTCCAGTGCTTTGGGTAATATGGACCTTTTGCCATCCATTGCAGTAGAGTATTTTCACGGGTAGGGAGGGGGAAGGAGGGGGCTAAGCACAGTTCTTTGAATTAAAGGTTGAATGAAATCGATTCTTTTTTAGATAGAAAAATTGTCTTTAGAAGCTACTTTTTCTGAGTCCACACCCAATCAGAGTAGTCAGTGTGCTAAGGGTCGGTACTTACAAAAATATCGAGTCGACGGGGTCAGGTACCAGTAGTGACAATAGCAAAGGGGGGATGGACACTAGTTGTGGGAGTGGAATGACCTGGAAAAGGAACTGTCTACCAGTTAAGAAGCTAGACATCAAGTAAGTGGTTTGATGAGGATAACTAAGCTGACATGCCAGAGTTGGCCTTACCTTTTTTCTAGGCCTATTAGGACGTATTGACTGAATCACACATTTGGTCTAGTCGGTGGAATCGGCGAACCACCTGAGCTGGTTAGATATGTGGGGCTGACTTAATGGGCGTTTCCTGACTAAACATACCAATAGTCACCAGTATTTCAAGTAAGCCCGCCTAACATTAAATTCAAGCCTTTCACTTCATTGTTCAAGTCTTGCATTCAGAGAAAAGGGTACAAGTTGAGTATTCATCTATGAGAAGCACACTCGTATTTTGAGGAGGAGTCCTGATATGGTCAATTTTCTTTCAAACATCAATTCTCTCTCTATCTATTGAAATCCGACAGAGTCTTTTTCCTGCTTATGCCCTGGGTGGGTCAAGTCTAATCTGTCCTTCAAGAACCGCAGTTATAATGAATTCTTTCATTTGAAAAGAAGCCTTTCAAGAAAAGACAATATAGTTGCAAGTTGTTCAAGCAGTGGATTGAAGCCAACATAGGAAATTTGGAGAGGAGGATACAAGTGCTGTGGAATGAGAAAGAAGAACTCGTTGTGCGGGTTGCCACCTTTAGTGTCCCGAAAAACCACTAGAAAAAAATTCTCAAAATAGTTACTTTCTATTTTTGGTTGACTTTTAGCCACGCGCGGAGGCTATGCGCATGTGTCCTGATACTTATTCCCGAACCACTCAAAAGGAGTGTGAGTGGGTCAGTTTTTAGTTTATGAGAGGGTGGATTAATGAATGGCTGATTCTTAATTCTCTTTCTTTGGCCACTCCTTTGATAAAAGGCGATGGTTGCAAAGTAAGGGATTAAATAGTGGTCGACTACCACCTTTCCACTTTGGATTCTCTGTTCCACGAAAAGAAATATCGATCATCTCCTGTACAGGAGAAAGGAAGGCTACCAAGACAATAAAGTCCTAGGGTATGGAATCCCAGAAAGAGGACATAAACTTGGCATGCTGACGGTACTTCTTGGACATAGAGGTTTTTGAAATCTATAAGAAGTAGAGCCATCTCTCAAATTATGTCCTTGATTTGAGGTAGTTCCTTTTTTTTTTTGATATACCACTCTGCTCACAGAGCGAATGAACAAAAATATTTCCAAATATCATGAATATCCTTCCCCCCCTAATCTCATCATCTTTCTATTTATATGCCACAACTTACTTCGACATTTTCAATTTCCCATAGAATCTCTGGAGCTTTCTTTTTCTATTTTCTGGAATGAGTCAAATGACTTGTCCCTCGGTCTATTTGGAACAGACCAATTACCAGATCTACCTCGCCACTTCTACCAGGGCCAGAATTATTATCCTTTCCTGATGGGTCTACATCCATCCTTGAATGTCGTCTTCACAAAGTGAATTATGATATCAGGAATAGTGGTATATTCACATCTCATCAGGAGGACAGGGGGATATGGAGCGTGGAGGTTCGAGTCCTCTTTAAGGCATAATATTGAGAATTCTCATTCAATGAGCATTCTGAATTAGAATAAATTCGGTAGTAGATCGCAAAATCTTGATGATCTTCTCTATCTAATGAATGGGGATTCTTCTTTAAAATTGTTTACCCTACACCCACCCTCCGAGTATATGCTTCAACAGGAATCACATAAGGGTAGATTAGAAACCTCTGGTAAAATGCCCGCCCGTTCACAATCTCGAATGAAACTATCCATGGAATTGTATGGCGTGTGAAACTTATATTATCTACCAACCCACTAAAATGCAAATAGGGATCAATTCCTTGTCGAGTAAGTTTTGAACCGTATGAAAGGCGTAACAGTCTGGGTACTATCTTAGAGAGGGGCTCGGTGAAATACACATGTCTGTGAATATGCGAGTGATGCAAACACTTGTGAGTGCATTAAGTAAATTAAATAGATACTCAGTGGTGTGAATTGTACAGGATCGAGCCCTGGCCTTGGAAGCTATCCATTCAAGCCTAAGTCTGCTGGGTTGGATCAAACTAGTAGGTTTAGAAGGAATATAATGGCATAAAAGAAGCATTCCACTTTTGGAAAGAGAAGAGTCAGTCTGATTATAGATCCCTCTATCTTGCACAATATCATACGAAAAAACAAAGGGGAATATGAGATAACCAGCGAGCGAAGCCCTCAATTTAGTGGCTTCCCTCAACCTCTTCTTTTATTTCCTCTTAAGATCAACTCACTCTTATGTTTGAGAGTTGAGACAGTCATTGTCAATAACTCAACTTGAGTTGGGGTCGAATCTATAAGGAGTGAATTATAAATTTTAAGTCCTATGGGTTCTCTAATTACTAAAAGGTTACCCAGAATGCTAATAAACATGACGTAAAATAAAATGGGGGGAATTACTTTGGGATTGGTTTTTAACAAATTTTGATTAACAATGCACGAATATGACACTTTTGATTTAAAATCAAGATTTAAGAAGATCTTTGGATTATGTCTACATAAATATAAAAGTATGTGGGTTGATGATGGTTTAACATGAAGTTTAGTTGTTAACTAAAGGATAGGCTAGGTCGAAGGTCATTGTGGTCAATTTTCCAATAAAACCACTACTATTTCACCCATTGGCTCTTTCGAGCACCTAATAAGTGTACCATTAGTAATCACCAAAAACCTCAATCAAGCATCCCTATTTCAAGGATGATGCTCTTGACATGATTTACACTCCAATTACACTGATTTCTAAGATTACAAAAGGTAGTAAACCATAGACTTAATTGTCCACCATTGCCTTATCTCCCTATAACCCTTTTTCAAGGATGTTATGGGTTACCATATGCTCACCTTCATCCCTATTTCAAGGATGAAGAAGGGTTTCTTGAGTTTGGGGTTTTCACCCATCAAACCCATTTGGAGATTTGGGATTTTCACACATAAATTCAAACTCATAAATTCAAGCAATAGTGGAATTCATACTAAACAACTAAAAATCATGCAAACACAACAACACCTATACACAATTCCACTTTAGTTCAACATAATCCTAAGACTAAATTACTTAGCTACTCAAGAAGAAAGTAAAGAGAGATATACCATGCAAATTGTCCAAAGCATTCATTTTTCATAAAATTACTAAAAAATCAAGCCTCCAAAATAAATTATACACTTGCACAACTAGGGTTTCTCGCTTTGAAATAAAAAATGTCTATGTGGTAAGCAATACACAAATAAGAAAGGGTTTTTTCCTATATGAGGTCTAAGATTCTTCTATACAATTTTTCAAAACTGCCCTGGGTCATATTCCCTCTAAACTACGATTGTGCTATTTCTACTGCTATTGCGGTTGTGCTCCACAATCGTATTATGCTGCCCATCTTGACTAACTGCGACTATGGTCATGATAGCTAAGGCTAAACTTTGCCTGGTCTCTAGCTACACTCCTTTTGCTTCCATTTGATCCCTTTTTAGCTCTAATCCACATCTTTTTATCTTCTCAACTCCATATCGACACAATGTGGATATTAGTGCATTACATAACAATGTCTCATTTAGTTCTACAAAGCATAATAGCGCGTATGAATAGTTAGTGAGAATGAGTGGTAAAATCACCACTCATCAACGCCCCTATTTAAAACCTTTCTTGTCCTCAAGAAACACCACCCCTTATTATGAGATAACTCCCCATGTATGCCCACATTTTAGTTCCAAATGATCCTGATGACTCCAACTTGATTACTACAACAAAAATCTTTTTACACATAGGAAAAAAGATTTTGATGACGCCCCTTAACATAAAATGGAGTACTAGAGGATGCAATAGACTTTGAGGAGCAACCGTGCAATAACTCTAACATTCTAAAATTGACTCAATTTTCAACTTTTACCACTTTACACTCCATTTGTCTCATTTTTTGGAAGATGACAAAATTATCCACCTCAACTTGTTCAGATGTCTCTTCACAAGAATTTCTTTTCACACACCAATTTATCAATCAATCAATAAGGAATTTAAGTGTAAACACACACACTCTCTTAAGATATTCTCAATGTTAACAAGTACCATGCCATAGGATTGCCCCTATTTTCAATCGCCACTACAACAACCATACTATGTTGGAAGTCACAATAGACTTTTTGAGTTTGTAATATAGGTTTAGGGTAGGGTGGGATATCAACTTAGGACAATAGAACTAGTCCCTCCTTGAACTTCTACATCACACTCATTTCATATTTTGCTATTTGGCCACTTCTTTTCCTTTACTATTGAGCTTACTTTTCCTTTTTCTTGGTTTTCCTACTTCCCCTTTTTTGTGCATAAATCATGCCTTTCTTTCCTTTGTTAGATATTTTCTTTTTTTTGACCATTTTACTTTATTCGCATAAGCTTTTAGGCACTTTCTTATGATTTTGTTTCCCAACTAAACCTATTTAAATTTTCACTACCCCAATTTAGGCTTTAAGTCTCAATTTGTATTCTTAAGTTCAAGGAGGGTAGGGTTCAAAAGAGGAAAAATAGAAGGATCACGACTTGTAATGTGTTTGCCAAAGAAAAGTCCAAAGGCTTATAGAGGGTGACTAGGGGTAATTCCTATGTATTAGTAGGATTTTAGGCTAAAGTTGGCTTCCAATGTCACAAGATGGCCTATGATAATTTTACCAACCAAGCACAATCAAAATTTAGATTTGAAAGAATAATGGGGAAAGTTCTAGATGGTACAAGTACACATGAGATATAGACAAATAAGCTTACACACATGGCATGTGAATTTTGTCAAAGGGGTTCAATTATTTCACCCACTCGAGAAAAAGATGGAGTATTCACTATTCTTCTGAAGTCAATTTCCAGAGTCATAGAAAGAGAAAAAGTTTTATCACAAAGTTAATCACGTCTATGCCCTTGAATTTCGCAAAATTATTAGATGGAGGGGGTTGTTTATTTTGCATCTAAACCATGCATAATTTGCTAATCATGGCAACAACCCAAGTTATTGTCTCATATTGTGGCTCTAATACGGACGGACCACCCACATGTCTACTCAGACTTCTCCAATGGGTATGAATGCGATCCCAATTTATCAATGCCACAGGTACTTAGACTTCTCTTGTATTTATAACCCTGATGCCACGAGTACTCAGACTTCCCCTGCATCCATGGATAAAACCTAATTATGATGGTTTACCCTTAAGAATGTTGTCACTCAATATATCATAGGGAAAAGTTCAACCATAGCTAAGAAAACCTAGGTAGACTTGCCACACCCCCAACTTAAAGGCTTAAAGTGCCCTCACTGAAGTAAATCTAAGAGGCATAAGAAATGAGAAAGGCTCCCGTAGATAGTAGGCAATGTATGAGTTTGATGCTGTGATCGCGTCAATAGGTTCGCAATCGTAGAGAGACAATCGCGGTCTGCTGTCCATGATCACAGTAACATAGACTGAATTCCCCTATTTTTTATTTCCTGCACAGCTACTAATTTTTCATATATATTTTCCCTTGTTTTCTGGGCACACTACTTATGTTAAAAGACCTATAAAATATCAAAACAAACATAAAATGAGTCAAATGGGTTGTCTCCCATCAAACACCTAATTTAAAATCACGACATGACTCTCCCTTTTCACCATATAACATCTTTGAATTTAACACACTCTACCTTGGCCACCATAGGGATTTTCTCATTGTAGTGCTTCGCCCTTTGACCATTGACTACAAATTTCTTCCCTTCATTATCTTCTAATTCCACGGCACCACTTGGATGGATATTAGAAATCATAAATGGCCCCGACCATTTCGAGCGGAGCTTCCCTAGAAAGAGTTTCAAATGGGAATTGTAGAGGAGTCAATTCTCACCAACATAGAATTCTCATCGTAATATTTGAGCATCATGCCATTTCTTTATTTTCTCCTTATATAATGCCGAACTCTCGTAAGCCTTTAGTAGGAACTCCTCCATCTCGTGGAGTTGTGTAACCCGCACCTCAGATGCTTATCCCTAATTCATATTCAATATCTTCAAAGCTCAAAAGGCCTTGTGCTCAAGCTCGACGAGTAAATAATATGCATTTCTAAACACCAATTGGTAGGGAGACATTCTAATTCGGGTTTTGTAGGATGTTCTATAGGCCCAAATCGCTTCATCAAGTTGACTTACCTTATTTGTTCAACCTATAGTCACCGTCTTTTCAAGTATGGACTTGATTTCTCAATTCAAAACCTCTACCTACCACTCATTTAGGGGTGGTATAGAGTGGAAACTTTGTGCTTAACCCCATACCTATCAAGAAGAGCACTAAATACCCAATTGTAAAAATGTGAGCCACCATCACTAATGATGGATCGAGGGGTGCCGAACCTTGTGAAGATGTGCTTTTTCAAGAATGATGTAACATATTTGCTCTTATTAGTAGGGAGTGCAAAAACTTCCAACTATTTAGAGACATAATTGACCTCCACCAATATGTATTTATTCCCAAAGAAACTCATAAAAGGACCTATGAAATAAACTCCCCATACGCCAAAGAGCTCTACCTCAAGGTTAGGCTTGAGGGGCATCTCGTTCCTTCTTGAAATACCACCATGCATTCGGAATTTGTGACAAGATTTAACCCATTAAATGGCATCCCTATGCATGGAAGGCTAATAAAATCCACATTGGAGAATTTTGGCGGTAGTTCGAATTCCTCAATGGTGGCCGCCGTAAGGCAAAGAGTGACAAGCCTCCAATATATCATTTATTTAAATATCCATGACACACCACTTAATAACTCCATCGGCACATTCCCAGAACAAAAATGGCTCACCCCAAAAATAGTGCTTTGCATAAAACAAAAACCATTTCTTTTGATGGTAACTTAGTCCCTCGGGGAGTACACCACTTGCTACATAGTTGGAAAAGTCGGCATACCATGGTGTATTATTCCCCTCGATGGAAATGATTAATTCATCAGGGAAAACATCATCAATTTCTATTAACCCATGTTTTTCATTTTTGCCTTCAAGTCACAAGAGATAATCGGCCACTTGATTCTCACACCTTTTTTGGTCTTTCACCACAAAGTTGAACTCTTGTAATAGAAAAATCCACATAATTAGGTGCAACTTTGCTTCATTATTGGACATGAGATACTTAAGGGAGGAATTATCTGTGTCCACCACTACTGTCGTGCCTAACAAATGTGCATAAAACTTTTTAAAGGAATATACAACCGCCAATAATTCTTGCTCGGTAATGATGTAGTTACGTTGGGAATCATTCAAGGTTTTGCTTACATAGTAGATAGGATTAAATAGCTTGTACTTGAGTTGTCCTAGAACCATACCCAATGCAATACAACTTTCATATTATAGTATCTTGAATGGGGATGACCAATCCGGAGCCATAATAATAGGTACTGAAATGAGCAATTCCTTAAGATGTTCAAAAGCTTTCAAACATGCCTCATAAAAGTTGAATTTAGATTCTTTCTCAAGAAGTTTACACATGGGGTGAGCTATCTTGGAAAATTCCTTGATGAAACGTTGATAGAACCCAACATGGCCAAGAAAACTCAAAACACCTTTTACGGAAATACCCTTTCCCAATATCTTGTGGCCTAAGAAAATCCCTTCTTTGACCTTGAAGTGGCACTTCTCCCAATTCAAGACAAGGTTTGTTTCCACTCACCTATCAAGAACCTTGTTCTAATGTTCGAGGCATGACTCTAAAGAGTTCCCCACTACTGGGAAGTCATCCATACACACTTCCATAGAGTCTTCAACCATATCCATGAATATTGACAACATGCAATGTTAAAAGGTTGACAGGGAATTACACAACCCAAATGGCATTCACTTGAATGTAAATGTACCATATAGACAAGTAAAATTTTTCTTTTCTTGGTCCTCCGGGGTGATAAAAATTTGATTGTACTCCAAGTAACTATCCAAAAAATAATACCGTCCTTTCCCGGTGAGCCTATCTAGTATCTGATCCATGAAAGACATTGGAAAATGGTCTTTCTCAATCCATGAGTTCAATTTTAGGTAGTCCATACACACTCTCCATCTGGTGACCGGTTGGTGGGGATGAGATCATTCTTTTAATTGTCAACTACCGTGATGCTACCCTTTTTCAGAACACATTGTATTGGACTCGCCCAAGTGCTGTTAGATATAGGATATATCACTCCCACATTGATCCATTTTATGATTTCTTTCTTCACCAGCTCTTTTATGGGTTGATTTAATATCCTTTGGTGTTCCACACTTGGTATATTATCTTGCTCGATTTTAATTTTGTGTGAATAAATTTTGGGAGCTATTTCGATGATATACGCTATCGTCCAACTAATGGCCCAAATGACTTTTTTTACCACCAACTTCAATGCTTCTACTTGAGAGGAGTCGAGTCACTAGCAATGATGATTGGTAGAGTGTCACTCTCCCCCAAGAACACATATTTGAGATAGGGTGTCAAGGGCTTCAATTCGCCCTTGGGAGGTTTAAGGATGGATGGTTTTGCTGGTGGACTTTTGCGGTTTCTGAGATCAAGATCCAACTTAACCGGGTTCTTGGTGTGACTCCCAATCCAAGTTAAAGATGCTAGCACGTCATCATACTTCTCGACTTTATCTCTTTCACAATTCCATAGCACCCCAACCAAAGTATCATTCAACAAGCTCACATCAATATGGTTTGATACTTCCCCATCAATAACATCAATCCTTGAGATGACTTGTAACTTCATTGGTTATTTCATGGACTTGTATACATTGAAGGATACCTCTTCATTATTCAATTTGAACTTTATCACGCTGGATCCATATCTACCAAAGCCTTTCTGGTAGCTAAAAATGGCCTTCTAAGGATAATAGGAATTTTGAGATCCATTCCATAATCTAAAATAACAACGTCAGCCGGGAAGATGAACCGATCCACTTTTACTAGAACATCATGGAAAATTCCCATGTGCTTTTCGATGGATTGATCGGCCTTGAGCAACTTCATTTTGGTGGGCTTTGGCTTTCCCAAACCAAGCTTGTGAAATATGGCATAAGGAATGAGGTTCATACTTGCTCCAAGATCCACAATGCCTTTGCAAATATGAATGCACCAATAGTGCATGAGATTGTAAAGGCACCAGGATCCTTCTTCTTTTCCACATATGTTCTTGTCATAATGGCACTACAATGATGTGTCACTTCTATTACTTGGGCAGCAAAGGAAAACTTCACATAAGAGGGAAGGCAGCTTTTGGAAGCTTATGGACTGAATGTGACGCATGGAGAATTTGTCCCGGGCAAAAGCAGTATTTTTAAATACCTAGGGGTGCAGCAGTAACTTAGTAGGACTAGGACAAGGATGTTATAAAAACCTTATTTGCTGAATTTTTCAGCATTGATTCATTCGCTTCTTATTTATTCGACACTTTAGGATTATTCTGTTTATAGATTCTGTAAGTTTTAAGACAGGGAAACACGGCAAACACGTGAGCAACGAGGAGAGCAAAATCGTCAGTCCCTTTTGACGCCAATCTTATCCTCAACGTGAGATTGTTCTAGCTTTGGTATGATGATGATGTTTATTGTGATCTCCGTTGTACTCATGAGTAGCTGAACTTCTCTGTTAGGGTTATGGAACCCTTGTGAGATACTATCTATTACTATGAGTACGTGAATTCTTGATGTGTATGCTACTTATATCATTACTCTCTTCGTTTTAATTAAATTCTTATGGTTGCAAACATAAGGAACACGCCAGTATACTATTAACTTGTTCGAGAGAAAAGTTACATGTTTGGAAAAGAGAGTGTGACAAGAAAATAGGGCTACCAACCCCTGTTTACATGTTAATGCCTTAACCGGATTAACTTTCTTGGAGAATTTGTACCGTTAGTTATACACTTTAGGCTCGAGAGAGTTAAAGTGCAATAATCCTTGATGGTTGAGAAACACTAGGATTTACCATTAGAATACGAATCTCTATAAGTGCATGCATGTCTAAATTCCGCATTACTCATAGTTAATAGATATGTAGAACTCATAAGGTGGACATAACCCTAAATTATTGTTCTCTGTGATTAAATCTTGCTAAACAAAGCATTTCGTTGTTACTTTGATATTAGTAATTCACGCCATCATCAAATCCCCCCTTTCCGTGGAATTTTCGACCGACAGTCTACTAATAGTTGCAACACTTAGTGACCAAGTATTCCCTGTGGGATTCGACACCCAACCTAGTTGGGTTCTATATTTCACAGCAACCGGTTACACTCTTACGAGAGCTGTAGTTTGGGCGGTATCAAATTTTGGCGCCGTTGCTGGGGAATATGGTTGTCAACTAAGTTTGTGATAGTTACTAGACCCTTTGGTAAAAAATTCTTAGATTTTACTTTTTGTTTGTTGTTTTTGTTTTATTCAGGTTCTATTGAGTGCATGCCAAACACATGAAGATCTGGTCAGCTATTATTACCCATAAATCCTGAACCACAACTTATTGGCTGAATGGATGCACAACGTGACATCGTAAAGAAGGGCTGCTCATTAGTAGCAGGCTAGATTAGCTGCATTGGCAGCTGCTCAAGTGCATCAACAGAATATTAATAACCCAGGTTGAGCAACAAATCCTGATGATGAGGACCTAGGTGATGATGAGTTACTAAATCCTTGGGGTACAGATGAGGTGGCAGCACCTGTACACAGGAAAGATCGTCAAGCTAGAATGAGACCTGAATGCCGAGCTGTGCAGGCTCCTTTTGATGATGATGATGACGATTTGGATAGGGCTGGTGCCACAGGGGCTATTATTCCTCCGCCCTTGGCACCTGGAGCCAAGTTCAATATCACTAGCACCATGATTCAGCTGTTGCAGCTCAAGAGGTTATTTGGTAGACTTGCAGGCGATGATCTGAATATGCATCTGATTAATTTTATCACAATATGCAAGGCGTTTGACAATCCAGGGGTTGGACAGAATGCGATCTGGCTGCGCTTATTTCCATTATATCTAGCTGGAGATGCAACTCTATGGTTGAACGGGCTAACTCCTGACTCTATTACTAATTGGAGGCAACTGAAAGACGCTTTCCTAGAAAGATTCTATCCGCCATCCAAGAGAGAACAATTAAGAGATGAGATAAGCAATTTTCAACAGCTTCTAACTGAAGCTCTCCACAAAATATGGGAGAGGTTCAAGAAGAAACTTATGCAGTGCCCAAATCATTAGATGACCAATATCCACTTGATGGAAATATTATATAGGGCTTTAAACTCGGTGACAAAGCCAGTGGTTGATAATGCTGCAGGTGGGTCATTCATGGACCTTACTTTTATTGAGGCAAGTAATATGCTAGATCGTATGACATAGCAGCGTAGAGCTTGGCATGCCAGGGATTCTAAGGTAGCAAGATCTACTGTATCTATTGGCATGACTGAAGAACAAAGGCGAAGAAAAGAAGAACGTGACCAGGATTTGGCGCACATGAAAATGCAGATGGATCTTTTTACCAAGCATTTACTATCACGGAAGACCGAAAAAGTCAAGTCCATTGTATCACAGGGAAAAGATGAATCCGATTCTGAGGAGGAAGCAAATTATTTGAATAATCAGGGCGGTTTCCGAGGCAATGCCCAAGAAAACCAAGGTCGGAACTATTATGATAAATTTGGACACATGGACCACGATCAAGGGAGTTGGAAGAATAAGACTGACAGGAGTGGTTTGTACGTTCCTCCTAGAAATCATGAGGCTACAGCGTCTGGCTCTGGGAAGATGTCCATGGAAGATATGATGGCTAAGCTGTTTAAAGGAGTGGAAGCAACTAACATGGGAGTAGCTGTTGTAAAAATGATTTGTCCTCAATAAATCAATTGGTTGACTCGCATTCCACTTCAATAAAACAGCTGGAACAATAATTGAGTCAACTATCAGTGGCATTCAATTAAATAAAAGCTGGCACCTTACCTAGCGACACTGTACAAAACCCAAGGAACGACGGATCATGTATGGCTATTACTACCAGGAGCGGTACGGTGTTGGAAAATCCATCCAAAGGCAAGTAGGTGGTTGACGATATAGCAGATAATGTTATTGAAGCAGAGTGTGATGATGTTGTAGAAGCTGAAGAGAGCGTTCATGATGTTACACCTAGACGTCACCAGCCTGAAAAGATTGATAATCGAAAGCAAGATAAAAAGGAAGTGGTGGAGAAAACAATTCCTCTTCCACCACCACCTTTTCCTCAGAAACTGAAGAAGAAAGCTGATGACACCAGGTTCAGTAAATTCATGACTATGTTGAAGCAGCTTACTATTAATGTGCCTTTGGTGGAGGCACTAGAACAGATGCCTGGGTACTCTAAATTCATGAAGGAACTATTGACGAAGAAGAGAGCAGCAAGCTATGAACTGGAAGATGATGTTCATCATTGCAGTGCGATTGCCACACGATCTTTAGTACAGAAGAAGGCAGATCCTGGTGCTTTCACTATTCCTTGCATGGTTGGATCTATTGATTTTGCGAAGGCGTTATGCGATTTGGGGGCTAGCATCAATTTGATGCCGCTATCTATTTACAGAAAGTTGGGGTTGGGCGATCCTACACCAACCAATATGCGGCTCGTGATGGCAGATAGGTCGGTAAAACAACCTGTTGGTATCTTATATGATGTACTGGTGAAGGTTTCTACCTTTATTTTTCCTGCAGACTTTGTTATTTTGGATTGCGAGGTGGATTCTGAAGTTCCCATAATCTTGGGTCGTCCTTTCCTCGCAACTCAAAGTGTGCTTATTGATTTAAGAGCTAATGAGCTTTTATTTCAGCTGAATGATGAAGTGGTCCATTTTGATGTATGCAAATCAATGAAGCAGCCCAAAGATATGAATGTGTTCTCTATAGCTGATGTTCGTTATGAGGATGAGAAAGACTTATCTGTAGAGAAGCAACTTAGTGTTGAGCCATTGGCTGCTGTGCTTATGAATGTTGAGCGTGAGGATGTTGAAGATTATGAAGAAACTATTTGTGCTGTAATAGGCATAGGGTCCTATTCTCATGCTCCTAAGAAGCTGGACCTTGATCTTAAGAATCGACCTTCACCAACAGCGAAGACTTCCATTGAAGAGCCACCAGTGCTAGAATTGAAAGAGCACCCCAGTCATCTAAAGTATGCGTTCTTGGGAAGTGGAAATACACTTCCGGTGATTGTTGCGGCTGATTTAGGTGAACAGCAAGTAGCGGCTCTCATCTCTGTTCTAAAGAGATACAAGAGAGCCACTGATTGGACTATTGATGATATAATTGGTATCCCTCCTGGGATATGTATGTACAACATTTATCTCAAAGAAGATTGTGTACCCACTGTTAAGCATCAGTGTCTTCTGAATCCATTCAGAAAATGAGAGCCACCATCTATCTCGACGAAGTCTAAGTAATCGAGATAACTATGTCGTGCCGCAACAATAAATCAAGCGCTACATGGGAGGCAACCCATCATTTTTAATCATATTATTTTACTAGGAGTTTTTTTTTGTTAAATAAAAATCCAAAAAGAAGAGTCGAGCCACGACCAAAACTAAGGCGCTTGATGGGAGGCAACCCATCGTTCTAATTATTTTTGTTTTTTTTGAGTAAGTGTAGGTGCAAGACGTATAAAGAAGAAGATTGGTCTCAAACTTTGATTTGAAAGGAAGCCACGTTAAAGGTGGTAAGTTAGGAGTGAAGGAGCAAAGGTAATAGACAAGGCAATGCCTATGCGAATCTAGGCAACGAACAAGGCAAGGCCTATGTAAATCTAGGCAACGGACAAGGCAAGGCTTTTGCCATTGCCTTTGCTCTCTGAATCTACAATGCTATAGCATAGGCGCCGCCTATGCTCAACTAGGCAAAGCATCAAGTGCCGCCTATGCCATTGCCTTTTCTCTCTGAATCGACAATGCCATAGCATAGGCGCCGCCTATGCCCAACTAGGCCATAGCATAGGCGCCGCCTATGTCCAACTAGGCTTTGCTAAAGGCTCCGCCTATGCTAAGCATAGGCAAAGTACTAGGCGCCGCCTACTTATGCAATTTTGTCTCCTAAACCAATTTTTCATGGGTCAAACCCGACCCAAGCCTTGGTCTATAAATAGAACTTTAACCTTAGAACAAAATCACATTGTTTGATCAACCTAGGCGCCGCCTAAGCTTCCCAAATCTCTCAAAACTTTTCTTTTTGCTCATCTAACCTTGCAAGATCATCTTTCGAATCCATCACCAAGTAAGTTCTTCTTTTATATTCCGTAGTTGTTACAATATACGCTTGTAATGGTATTTTAGATTTTACAGTGGTGTTGATGATTAGATTGTGGTTGATTTGTTATGATACATCTAGTTGAGTGAAAGAATACGTGTGGGTGTTCTTGACTTTGTTCCAACTTGTATTTGATTTTGATACACTGTCATACTTTTGCGGAATCGACATAGTAAAGTTAATTGCAAAATCTTCAAAATTGAAAGCTTGAATGTTTGAATGACTCGTTCATCGAGATAAAGATCATGATTGAATACAAGCAGGAGATGTTGTGCTTATTTCTCTGCAATAACTTGTTACGATCTCTATGTAGTAGTCTTGTTCAAAAAGTTCATCAATACAAACATGAAAGTATAGTCAAGATTACATGAAATAGAGTTGGAAAGGATAGTTAAGATGACATGAACGTAGGACTGTGATAAACATGTTGTTGGAACATATCGCCTATATGTATGACGATGAAGTCTGAGTAATCGACATCACTCACTTAATTAGTTTGTACCAACAAATTAAGTGCGAGGTGGTGCCACTATTGTTTGTTTGTCAATTAAATCTTCCGAGATGAGCTAACATGAATCTATTTTAATCTCAGGTAGAATGGCACCAAAAGGACGACAAGGAAAAGAAAAAGAGTCCACCTTACAGAAAGGTCAGAAAAGGGGAAGAAAAAAGCAAGCTCAATCCTCCTCGCTGCAAATACCTCGACGCACTTTTGGGATAAATTGGGTCCTAGAGGAGGAAGGAAAGGAGTGGTACAAGAAAAACAAAGTGAAAAAATATGTTCACGTGGAGTTGATACAAAAGGAAAGTCTAGCAAAGAGAGAACCTCGCATTTTGGCTAAAATCATGGCGCTAAATCATGATTTGATTTTTTGAGATATTGGAGAATGCAATCTTGATCTAACGCGAGATTTCTATGCCAATTGGTCCCCAAAGACTACCAGAAGTGAAGTGAAGATTCGGGGCCAAATCTTGCAACTGAATGCAGAGTTTTTCAACGCTTTTCTGGGTTTTCCATCTGTAGATCCATCACCGCTCAAGGAGCTTTATCACAGACCTCCGTACAGGGAAATCAGACACACACTGTGCAGAACTAGATCAATGGCACGTTGGAGTCGTCACAAGGATACCGGTCGGCACAATACCTTCCCGTATGCTTCCCTAAATAGAGAAGCTCGTATATGGTTGAGGATAGTCAAATCTTGCCTCATTCCTAGGAAATAGTGCACAAAGATCACACGTGATAGAGTATGCTTGGTGTACGCTCTGATGACTAATATTCCCATCAACATTGGTGTGGTTATACGATCATCAATGCGTAAGGCTAGGCTGCACAGGAGGTCCCATTTCAACTTTGGCAATTTGTTGACTACGATATTGAGAAAGGAGCACATTAAAGAGGAACCTGCAGATCATAAGCTTCCGCACAACCCGAAGAAGGTTGATCTGACAAAGGTTAAAGATCCTGAAACTGGGCATGACGTCAACCTGACCACTACAGAAAGACATGCTCAAGATGAAAGTTTCTTTCGCCATCTATATGGCATGACTCGGTTTACCATGATGAGTGGGGGTCGAATTTCAACTGATGCAGAGCTCCAGCAGTTGGATTACAACTACCCGATGAATGAGTATGCGTGGGCTATGTGCGGAGTAGGGGTACATTTTGAGGAACCTCTCGATGATGACGTGTCGACTGATGATGATTGCCGAATGCCAGACTCAAACGTGGAGGATAACTCTGATGACAATGACTCTGATGATGATTCCGATGCAGGGGGTATGACCCCAGACATAGAGAAGGAGTCCGACTAATTAGGTTTTCCTTATTTATTTTCCACTGAGGGCAGTGTGTCCCGTCTAAGTGTGGGGTGCTGGTATTTGTATGCTGTAATTCTTTGCCTACATTTGTTTATGTTTGTTTGTTTGAATTCGTCGTAGTTAGACTAGTTAAATTTTTTTTAGAGTTTGCATGAAATTATTCTGATAGACGGCATGGTAGTATAACAAGAGTTTGTGCTAAAATCATGACTATTGAGACATTTAGTGTCTAAGTGTGACTCACTGTGTGATATTTGTGTGGTTTAATTCCTTCATTTGTTGGGTCAAGAGTCTATACTGCTCCCAATAAAGTTGACCATGTGCCTTGTGTGTGTGAGGTTATAGTATATTCTGTGTTGTTACTGATGCTACAACTTGCCTGGTGTGTGTGTAAAGTGAAATAAAGAGTGTATGTTTAGGAGATGATTTAGCCATTTCTTTGGCAGCCTGTGATTGTTTACCTTCTTTTTTCCTACCCTTGTACACTATCCTAGTTAACCCCCTTTGAGCCTTTAGCTATTTTCTTTGACAGCCTCATATGTAGCCTAATCCATTTTTTTTTCAAGACCATAATTTGATCCAAATTCCTAAGCGCTTTAAATTGTAGAGTCATGTGACAAAATAAGAGGAAATTGGGTGAGAGTGATGCCTCAGAGTGTATTGGTACTTGAAATTGTTGTGAAAAAGAATGGATATCATAGAGGTGTTTTATAAAAGAAAAAAAAGAGAAAATAATCGAAAAAAAAGAGAAATAGAAAAATAAAAAAATAGTTATGTTTATAATTGAATAACAAAATAGGTGAAAAGGGGTAGTAGATGAAAGAAAAGTAGAGGGGTTGTTTAAAAGAGAGTGTTAATGACATAACGTAGTGTATTAAAGCGCTTAGGGAACATAGTCACTATTTCTGGACAAAATAGTCCTACCTGTCCCTTAGCCTACATTACAACCTGTAAAGACCTATTTGATCCTAAGCTTAGCATTCTGATATTAGTAGAGCATTACACTAAGGGCAAGCCTATGGTCATCAGTTACAACATATGAATTCTTTGTGAGATTGAGAGCAAGGAGAGTCTTGTACCCATGTTTCAAAAAATGCAAAACTTGTGAGTGATCATGGGTGGTATCTTGTGTGAGACACATATGGTTGATGAGTTTTGGGTAGTTTTGTATGATTCTTTGTTCCTTAACTTGTGGATACGAATTAGCCATCATCACGAGTCTATGTTGGAGGTTGAATTGTTTCTAGTAGTGATCAAGAAAACTACTCTTTGTTAATAATTGCCGTGCATGTCTTGTTGAACATTTTGTGTTGCTACTGTGATATCCTAGTTAGATGTTTGCATTGACGTAATATTTTGTTCGAGGACGAACAAAGATTTAAGTGTGGGGTAGTGATGTTGGGCGTATTTGCACGCCTAAGAACCATAATTTACCCATATTTTAGCTAAGTTTTGAGGACAAAATATATAATTCCTGCACTTTTAGTCCATTTTCCTGTAAGTGAGCTGACCTACGTGATTAGCATGTTTTTCAGGTATTAATGATGAAGATCTCAGCACTTTGTGGACCTTTGGGCAGCAAAGGAAAACTTCACATAAGAGGGAAGGCAGCTTTTGGAAGCTTATGGACTGAATGTGATGCATGGCGAATTTGTCCCGGGCAAAAGCAGTATTTTTAAATACCTAGGGGTGCAGCAGTAACTTAGTAGGACTAGGACAAGGATGTTATAAAAACCTTATTTGCTGAATTTTTCAGCATTGATTCATTCGCTTCTTATTTATTTGACACTTTAGGATTATTCTGTTTACAGATTCTGTAAGTTTTAAGACAGGGAAACATGGCAAACACGTGAGCAACGAGGAGAGCAAAATCGTCAGTCCCTTTTGACGCCAATCTTATCCTCAACGTGAGATTGTTCTAGCTTTGGTATGATGATGATGTTTATTGTGATCTCCGTTGTACTCATGAGTAGCTGAACTTCTCTGTTAGGGTTATGGAACCCTTGTGAGATACTATCTATTACTATGAGTACGTGAATTCTTGATGTGTATGCTACTTATATCATTACTCTCTTCGTTTTAATTAAATTCTTATGGTTGCAAACATAAGGAACACGCCAGTATACTATTAACTTGTTCGAGAGAAAAGTTACATGTTTGGAAAAGAGAGTGTGACAAGAAAATAGGGCTACCAACCCCTGTTTACACGTTAATGCCTTAACCGGATTAACTTTCTTGGAGAATTTGTACCGTTAGTTATACACTTTAGGCTCGAGAGAGTTAAAGTGCAATAATCCTTGATGGTTGAGAAACACTAGGATTTACCATTAGAATACGAATCTCTATAAGTGCATGCATGTCTAAATTCCGCATTACTCATAGTTAATAGATATGTAGAACTCATAAGGTGGACATAACCCTAACTTATTGTTCTCTATGATTAAATCTTGCTAAACAAAGCATTTCGTTGTTACTTTGATATTAGTAATTCACGCCATCATCAAATCCCCCCTTTCCGTGGAATTTTCGACCGATAGTCTACTAATAGTTGCAACACTTAGTGACCAAGTATTCCCTGTGGGATTCGACACCCAACCTAGTTGGGTTCTATATTTCACAGCGACCGGTTACACTCTTACGAGAGCTGTAGTTTGGGTGTTATCAGTATCATACCTAACTTGTCATCAATAACTTCCTCCTCTATGTCTTCATATAGTTCAACTTCTTTTGTACTTGTCACACTTTCCATTTGGTCACCTAACAAATGCTCGAAAAGGAGTTTGAGGCATGACATAACCTTGACCATATTTTCATCGATATCTTTCACTTTATTTTTTTATCTTGGCACACAAAGGACGAGGAGGGATCCCCCATGGATACCTCAACATCCTTTATATCCCAACCCTTACATCGAATTGCCACTTGGTGCAAGACTTTTGAGGCAATCCCATATGGCAGGTTGATGAATGATCCACCGTATGGATTGTCCACTATGGACTTATTTTATTGGTACAATTCCCTATAAAAGATTTGTAGAAGCATCTTCCCCGGCATCTCATGGATGGGGCATTTTAAAAGTGTTTCCTTGAATCTTCCCCAAGCATCGTACCGTGGTTCTTTGCGGTATTGGCGGAAATGAACAATTTCACCCTGCAATTTCAACATCCTAGAAGGTGGAAGTATTGACTTAAGAAGGCCTTCTTGAGACTTGTCCGTGAAGTAATAGATCCGACAGGCAAAGATCTTAGCCATAGAACTGCCTTTCCCATGATAGAAAATGGGAAAAGGCGTAATCGGATAGACTCTTGGTATATATGTGCCACATTGAATAGAGCATAGACTTCCACGAAGCCCTTTAAGTGGGCATTCAGGTCTTCATGGGCTGCACCCCTGAAAAGTCCTTTTAAGTGGAGCAATTGCATCATTACACTTATAACATTAAATACTACATGCTCCCTGGTGGGGGGGAATACGAATGGCACTTTCATGATCTCCAGACCCAAAAAAATTTGAGTTCTCATGACTCATGATGATTTGGGAATAATAATGTTGACCTAATCAAAGATCAAAAACAACAAATAAAGTAACTTACAACACTTCGAGTATTCCTAAGTAATAAGCACATTGCACAAGTGAAATCTATTCTCACTTCTCGGTAACAACACCATTTTAACAACGCTCAACTCACACTTGTGTTTGAGAGGTAAGGCGGTCGTTGTTAATAACCCAATTTGAGTTGGGGTCGAATGCACAAGGAGTGAATTATAAATTTCAAGTCCTATGGGTGCTCTAATTACTAAAAGGTTACCCAAAATTCTAATAAACACGACATGTAAAATAAAATAGGGGAAATTAGTTTGGGATTGGTTTGTAATGATTTTTGATTAACAATACACGAAAATGGGACTTTTGATTTAAAATCAAGATTTAAGGGGATCTTGGGATTATGTCTACCTAAAGGTAAAAGTAAATGGGTTGATGATGGTTTAACATGAAGCTTGGTTGTTATCTAAAGGATAGGCTAGGTCGAAGGTCAATGTGGTCAATCTTCCAATAAAACCATAATGATATCACCCATTGGCTCTTTCGAGATTCTAATACGTGTACTATTCGTAATCACCCAAAACCTCAATCAAGCATCCCTATTTCTAGGATAATGCTCTTGACATGATTTACACTCCAATTACACTTATTTCTAAGATTGCAAAAGGTAGTAAACCATAGACTTAATTGTCCACCATTGCCTTGTCTCCCTATAACTCTCTTTCAAGGATGTTATGGGTTACTATATGCTCACCTTCATCCCTCTTTCAAAGATGAAGAAGGGTTTCTTGAGTTTGGGGTTTTCACCCATCAAACCCATTTGGAGATTTAGGGTTTTCACTCATAAATTCAAGGAATAGTGGAATCCATACTCAACAACTAAAACTCATGCAAACACAACAAGACCTACACACAATTCCACTTTAGTTCAACATAATCTCAAGACTAAATTACTTAGCTACTCATGAAGAAAGTGAATAGAGATATACCATAAGGATTATCCAAAGCATTCATTCTTTACAAAATTACTAAGAAATCAAGCCTCCAAAATTAATTACATACTTGCGCTATTAGGGTTTCTTGCTTCGAATTCAGAATTGCCAATAAGGTAAGCAATATACAAAGAAAAAAAGGTTTTTAGCTATATAAGGTCTGGGATTCGTCCATACAATTTTACAAAATTGTCGTGGGTCATATTCCCACTAAACCACAATCGCGCTGTTTCGACCGCGACTGTGGCTATATGGCTACGGTTGTGCTCTACGATCGTATTACACTGGCTATCTTGACTGATCACAACTATGGTCTGAGGACCACAGTCATGGTAGCTTAAGCTGAACTGCTCCAGGTCTCTAGCTGCACTCCTTTTGCTTCAATTTGATCCCTTTATTGATCCAATCCATATATTTTCATCTTCTCAACTGCATACTTGTACAATGTGGATATTAGTGTATTAAATAACAATTATGTCACATTTAATTCTATAAAGAATGGTAGTTCATATGAATAGCTAGTGCAAATGAGTAGTAAAATCACAAGTCATCAATGATTGATATAGGTACCCAATTGATACACCCAAATTACACCTCTCTTACGAGAGAGTAAGCGGTCGTTGTCAAATATATAACCCAACTAGGTTGGGGTCGAATACCACAGGGAATATAGTGTTCAGGTCTTGCTCTAAAAGGAAAATTTTTGTTCACATTTCTGTTCACTGCTGTAGCTATATCCTCTGCACCCCTTTGATTAACTGGCCCCAATAACTCATCGTCTCCCAGGTCCTCTTCATATGGATTAGGTTCCCGACATGGGTTATTAGCATTTTGGAGGGTTAATTGAGTATTGACCAAAGCGGCTAATCTTTCAGCTTCCTGTTGGTTAGCCATTCTTTCACTAAGATGAGGTTCAGGATTGAAGGGTAATAACGGTTCTCCTGAACTTCTGGTTTGTGGCATAAACAACAGTGATCCTGTAATAAACAAAAACAACAAATAAATGTAAAATAAGGAAACTTGACTAATAGTTAATTAACACATAAAAACTCAATCGACAACTGTATTCCCCGGCAATGGCGCCAAAATTTGGTCCAAATTGCTACTCTCTCTTGTGTCATATGCCATCCACGTTCCATAGTCCCATAATGTCTTCATCTACCTCATTAATACCTGAAATCATGCTAATCACTTTGGTTATCTCAATTACATAGAAGTAGAGTAAAAACATAAAAAAACTAGGCACTTTGTTCTCTAAACATAGCTAAAATATGGATAAGTTATGGTGCTTAGGCGTATAAATACACCCAAGGTCACCCATGCAACTTCACCGTGTCTTAGAGGTACAACCTTACATAGTCCTTAACCAAGAAGTTAGTCCTTACTGGTAAAAAGTAAGAAGACTTTGTTATCCTATCCACTTCTACTCCGGCAACTCAATTTCTTGATACAATCCTCCGGGCCTCATGTGCTCAACTTTCACTTATTGGCACACCATGAAATTGGCCACAAAACTCGCTACATCCTACTTCAGATTGTTCCACCAATACATCTCTCTATGGTCATGATACATTTTTGTCGAACCAAGATGAACAACATAGTGTGATTCATGTGCCTCAGCCA
The DNA here is from genome assembly GCA_030864225.1 of Capsicum baccatum var. pendulum. Classification (NCBI taxonomy): domain Eukaryota; kingdom Viridiplantae; phylum Streptophyta; class Magnoliopsida; order Solanales; family Solanaceae; genus Capsicum; species Capsicum baccatum. The sequence continues at coordinate 126,552,249 of CM061557.1, forward strand.
AGACCCTCTCTCGTAAACCATCTATATCATGAACGCATAATCTCCCTTGGTACCGCAAGTTACCATCACCACTAATCTCAAAGGCCATCACCTTTTTCCCACCTATATTTCCCTTGATCCTCATCAAGATAGGATCTAACATTTGCTTCTCTTTGATAACTGTGCCACTCCTTTCACAAACACACCACCATTCTCGGAGTCCAAGAGGCGAACTCCAAGGTTAGCCAAACGGTGAATGTCATTTACCAACTCCCGCTTCTCCTTATCCACATAAGCTAGACTCTCCATGGATAACCTGCTAAGAGCATCAACAACCACGTTAGCTTTACCTGGGTGGTAGTGAAGACTAATGTCATAGTCCTTGAGATGCTCAAGCCATATTATTTGCCTGAGGTTAAGATCTTTATGAGTAAACACATACTGTAGTAACTTATGATCAGAAAAGATATCCACATACACCCCAAACAATTGGTGATGCCAGGTTTTCAACGTGAACACCATAGCTAACAATTCCAATTCCTGGGTAGGATGATTTTTATTGTACACTTTCAACTGTCTAGAGGCATAGGTTATCACCTTGCCATGATGAATCAAAATTCAACCAAGCCCCACATGAGATGCTTCTAAATAGACCACAAACCCATCCATGCCTTCAAGCAAAATCAAGAACTTTACCTTATAGAAACTACCCTCACAAGCATCCGAGCATAAGAACTTTACCTTCTTTTGAGTTAAATTAATCAACGCGGCAGCTATAGTAAAAAAACTCTTCACAAACCTCCTATAGAAATAAGATAAACTCAAGAAGCTCCAAATATTGATTGGATTCATAAGTCTAGGCCACTTCTTAACCACTGCAACTTTCTGCGAATCCACCATGATCTATCACTAGAAATGACATAACCCAATAAAGTGATAACGTTCAACTAGAATTCACATTTAAAAAACTTGGCATACAACTGCTGCTCTTTTAGGGTTTGCAACATAATGTGGAGGTAATCGGCATGACCTACCTCACTCTTAGAGTACCTAAAATATCATCTATGAATATATTGACGAATAAATCTAGAAACTGATGGAAGACCCTATTCATCAAATCCATGAATGTCACTGGGGCATTGGTCAACCCAAAGGACATAACCAAAAATTCAAAATGCCCATATCGAATACAGAAAGCAGTCTTTGGGATATCCACTTCCTTAATATTTAACTGATGATATCTGAATCAAAGATCAATCTTGGAGAAAACCTTAGCACCCTACAAATGATCAAATAAATCATCTATCCTTGGAAGAGGGTACTTGTTCTTTACCCTCACCATATTCTACTACTGACAATCTATACATATTCGAAGGGAATAAACCTTCTTACGAAAGCATTGGCATTGTGCTATACCAAAGCCATTAAACCTATTTGACTCTAAACTTTCCAATTAAACCAATGCCATGTCTGCCAAGACCTTTCCAATCTATTTAAAACCAACCATTGGCATTGTGCTATACCAAAGACATTAAACCTATTTGACTCTAAACTTTCCAATTAAACCAATGCCATGTCTGCGAAGACCTTTCCAATCTATTTAAAACTAACCAAACCAATTTTGGTTCCATTACCTTTGATGCAATGCAAAGATTGCAAGAATAGTTAAACTATGTGACAAAATCATTCTCATTGGCATTTCAACAAACATGTAATACCCATAATAGAAATCTAACCACCAATCATTGGAAACCTTAAGAGCTGGGTCACTTGACTTGTACCCAACTCATATGAATTAGATAATGAGTCACTACAAGAACAATGAGCTCAGTGCTTAGGAAATTTTATAGGGACAAAACCTAGGGTATTTTATTCAAATTCACAAACTCTTCCGCTTTAGATTCCCTCAACTCTTGAGGAGAGAAATTATCAAGAAAAGAACTTGAAAAGTCATTCCCTATTATCGATTTAGCATCATCACCCCTTATTGCTTCACATTCCTCATACCACTGGTAAGCCGTATCTTTTAAATAATAGGAAAAAAACTCCACACCTTCTAAATTCGTAGTATGCAAATCCCTGAAAATCTTCTCCATCTTATCTATAAACCATTGAAGATCCTCCTCAACCTTAGAGCCTATAAAGGATGGGGGATTCAACCTTATAAACTGGAAAAACCAAGTGACCTCAGATGAATTAGCAATAAAACCAACATAATTAGGTCAACGAGATGCGATTCCACTAGTTAAGTAACTACATGGATAGACTGACAAAACTTAACATCAGAGATATCTCCCTGAGGTGACTGAGTGTGAGTATCACCAAGATGGGAATCTCGAGGAGGACTAGTAGGGATCGGTGGAACCCCACATAGAGTGGCAATATCAGGACTAGGGACCCTAGATCAGGTTTGCACTCTATAAATAGAGTGAGTTTGCTACACATCTTCCCCAGGTGGGATAGAGTTTCCAACAGAGTTTCTATGATGGTAAGATCTTTAAGGAGGCATGATCTGAAATACGAATAAGCTAGGCATTAGAAGAGTTTTATGGAAACTAGAATCTATAGTCTGAAATAGAACACAAGAAAATAAAACATCCTAAATGCCTTGTAGCCTTCCCCTTATAAGTATGGCACGCTATGCACTCATAAAAGAGTCTCTACTTGACATAACTTTGTGGACAACTAGCGATCCTAAACCATGATCTAATACCAAGTATGTCATGAAATGAACCCAAGCCTAGCTATGACAGGTATCTCAAGCCCACCATGGATGAGAGACCACCCTCTTAACCTAAAATCTAGAGCACAATATTAATAATACACCAGAAGCCAACCAAATCAATGATAGATAAGTAAAACCAAAAAAATCTAAAGAGTCAAAACATGACATCAACAACTTCCCAATTTTGTCCATGAAGGCCTCTAAAATAAGAATACCAACTAAGTTGGGACATGCCCTCAACTATGATAAAAATGATTCTAAAGTGCTAAGATAATAAGGAAACTGATGAAATAAATGAGCCTTTTGTAAGATAGAGGCTTACCACTTCACAACAAATATATAGATATACCAAACTACCTAATGTTGCATAGAATCAATAGAAAGCTCCCCCAAACCTAAGTCATGAAATAATGCCATGTCTAGGGATGGTCAGTAGGGCGAGCACTGGTATATACCTTAGAAAAAGGGATAAAGTAATGCCACTATGAAAATCCAGTCAATACCATATGCATAATACTTTTTTTATATATAGGATGTCGGGATAAGGACAAGATTCATGAACATGAGAGTTTAAGCCATTATCCTAAACTATATAACTCGCTCCATCCTAAGGGCCCCCATTGGATATATGGGTTCGAATCCCTCTACTGAAAGGGCCCGGTATTTATTAGCCACACTTACCAAGGAAACCGAAGAGAGGCTAAAGACACCATGGTGTTATCCATCTAAAAAATAATGCGTATCCATAAACATGATTGTATAGACACCCAACATTAGCAAACATTGTTTCCAGTGTAGGAGCCCCAGGACATACACCTTTACAGTGATCTACACAATTCCCTTTAAGCCTAATTTAAAATAGTTTGCACATAAACCAACCATTAACCCAACAAGTATTCATTAAAACATTTACCATCATGGTATTGTGATACCTATATGCTTGCAAGCTGTTCTAATTATGCCAAACCAATCCATATAACCATTAGACTCCTAAGTTCTATTAAAAATCCAAAATAATGGCCACCATGGGCATTCCCAAACCATTTTTATCCATTTAACCTTTAATACAATGCAATGGGTTCAAAATAAGTTAAATTATGCAAGTATCCATATTCACAGTTAGGTTTACAATACGAGTTAAGGTTAATACCATTACCAAGCAAAAAGTTGATCAATTTAGGAAAAATCATGTCACCCATTCCCATCAATATCATAATGTACCAATTTAGTCCTAAAAACCATTAATAAAAGCATGAATAATCCATTTAAAACATTAGCAAATAATTCAAGTAATAACAATGAAATACCTTCAACCCAATTTCAAAATCATTAATTTAAATCATAAAAATATTTAATAAATCAATTCCATAATGTAATATTCAAGTTAAGGAAAGAGAAACATGCCTGAAATATATATGAATTTAAAGAGAAATCAAAGTTTGGAGCTCGAAGAATGAATTTCTTGTGAAACCCTTGAATGTTCTTAACCTAAGGTTAGAGAAGATAGAGAAATGTATAATTTGATAAATTGGGGGTTTCCTGGGGTTGGGGAAATGTTGAAGACATTTTTAAAGTAAAAAGGACCAAAAAGCTCCCACCCTATGCTGAAAATAATTAATTAGAAGAAATTAACATAGAGGTAAGGCACACCGCTATCGTGGAGGGTAGAATCTATGCCACACTCCTATCACAGAGCTTAGGTGTCATGGCATACCACTATCATGGAGTCTCACTTCCACAGAGTCCCGAAATGACCCCGAACCCCTTATAAAAATTCCTTAGGTGTCATGGCATACCACTATCATGGAGTCTCACTTCCACAGAGTCCCGAAATGACCCCGAACCCCTTATAAAAATTCCCAAACTTCTCCAAAATACCCTTTTAATATCCACAATCATAATTCCAGTTAAAAATTGATATTATGCACTTGAGTGGGTCAAAATTAAATTCATCAAAATTTTACGGTGTCTTATAGCTTATGAGGGATTGGTTGGGTTATTGTCTCTTATTTGTGCCTTTTAGGCATATGAGGGCCAATTTAGGCTATATTTAGCTTGTATTCCTTTGACTTTATTTACCTTATTATTTGTTATCTATTAGAAGGAGTATTATTTTAGGTATGTCCCTTCATCCCTGACTTATGTTTACATTTTTTCATCTTATTATGCTTTTATTATGATTTAGCTTAGTCGGCCGATAATGCCTACTGAGCACCCATTGTTTTAGTAATTATACTACACTTATACATATTTTTTAGAGTAGATACGAGTACTAGTTACTACAATTGATGCTTTATCTAACTTGTTCTCATGTTTTAGAGATAGGGTGAGCATTTAGAGTTGGAGTTGATTTTCTCTCCATACATTAATTTTCGATAGTCTTTAGTTATCAAGACTGCATGTAAATTGGATACTATTTGTATTCTTATTCTTTTGCATTTAGTGGCTCTTGTGCCGACCTTACTTGGTTGTGGGATATTCGTTTTCTTTCTTTCTCTCCCTCCCTTATATATATATACACATAAACACACACACACATATATATACATATCATTATTTTTATATTATATTGTCTAAAATCTTATTATATACTTAATTTTGGTATTTATTATACCTTTCACCAATTAGTCCATTACTTTCTATTTTAAGCTACAATTTGGCTTATCTACCGATGGGTTAGAGTAGTACCATCATGTCTCATTTAATTGGGTGGTGACAAATTTTTATCAATGTGACTAAATTCACTGGTATTGTTGGTACAAGAGCAAGTGCCTAGTTAAGTCCTACAGATCAAAATGACAAATTCTATTTCTTATCTTCTGGAGGCTATTGGATATTCCTAAGCAAACTTTATTTTCTTTCTTTATTTTTTGTGTCAAATCTATTTTGGTTTCGCAAATTCACATTGTTTCAGCCTTTTATAGTTGCTCAAGATGCAAGATATGACAAGTATAGTCGAGGACACTAAGTCTATGGCTAGGGCTTGTATTAGAGGTGTACCTGACCCAAGGGCTGAGGTAAGGCAAAATATTCATCCCTATATAAGGTTTGTGATAAAGATCCTTCACCATATCTTTTATTGCTCATGAGATATAGATTTCACCAACCCAACCATTGGTCAGGCAGAAGGAAGCCTAGGCACTATTAGGGTTTATTTCTTCTTCACTTCTTAGTGGTGCCTTGATTCTTTTATTTGGTTTGGTTAGTGGTGCACCATCTGATGGTGCTCAATATATAGATTAGAGTGGTACAAATGTAGGGGAGAAGATGTAGTTATGGCTCCCATAGTTAGGGTCTTTCAAATGTAGTAGTTTCTCAACTGGTAGTAGCCCAACCAACTACATCTGTTGAGGTGCATAAGATTTTTAATAGATTTCTAAAATTGACTCCACCTAGGTTTGTAGGGGCTCTAGGTAAGGATGCATTTAAGTTCGTGACTGCTTGTAAGGATAGGCTTCATAATTTTGGCATAGGGTTAACTACACTATTTTTTAGTTAGACATGGTAGCTAGACATTAGTGAAGAGGTTGTATTGATTCCAGGCTAACTGGAGCTCCTTCTTTGACATGGACTTACTTCTCCAAGGTTTTGTTAGAGAAGTATATCTTTTCAACTATTTGAGAGATCAATTCTCGAGTTTGGAGTAGGGTTCTATGATCGATCTTGAGTATGGGCATGGTTCTATGAGTTAGCCATACATGCTACTATAATTTTGTCGATCGAGTATGAGCTGATTTGGTGCTTTATTAAAGGGATGAGACTTTATCTTTTTATGGATACTTATAGTTTGATGTAGCTTATAGGTTTTTATTTAAGGTTTCTTATTATGCCTAGACTATGGAGGAAATGCATCGTGAGGCCCAAGGGGGCAATGATAAAAACCATGTCACCAAAGTGGTTGAGAATTTAGAGGTAGAAGTTCCTCTGGTAGGTACTTTCTATGTTAGTCTTATCAGCGGTAGGGTTAGCCTAGTATGTTTATTTATACCATATCTCAGATTGTTGATTAGGGTCATCCCAACAATAGTGATTACCTTAGTTAAAGTAGTGGTTGGTCTTTGAGAGGCACATATTTTAGGTTTTCTAGGTTAGGTGTCTATTTTTGGTCAGCTGGACTTCTAGTCAGAGCAGAGTGCCTGGGGTATGCAATAATTATTGGGTTATTAACTATTAATCTAGAGAGTATAATAGCATGGGATAGTTGTGCCTATAGTGTAGAGTGTTAACCTATTAGGGAAGTGCATCCCTCTGCTAGAGATAGTACACTTGATCATAAGGGTGGTCCCCAAGGTTCTCAAGGAGGTCCGTAGTTAGGTAGGATAGGTGGTTGGCCAGGCACCAAACTAGGTGGCGAGCGAGGTCATTTGTATTTTCTACCTGGTAGGTCAGAGGCAGATTCTTTTGATGCTGGTATTATAGGTATGATTTTAGTATATTATTGGCTGACTATTTCTTTATTTGATCTGAGATCCACTTGTTCATATATGTCTGATTATTATACATTGTAGTTAGAGTTATCTTGGGAGTCCTTATCTATGTCATTATATGTATCTACTCCCATGGGTGATTCATTTGTAGTGGATTGGGTTTATAGATCATGTATTGTGACCGTTTAATAGTGTTAGACATAGGATGATCATGTTGCATTAGATATGATGGACTTTGATGTGATTTTGGGAATGGACTAGTTATCCTCTTATTATGTGGTCTTGGATTATTTTAGCAAGACCTTTACCTTATCCATTCTTGGCGTACCCTTAGTTGTGTGGCAATGTTCTATTAGTCATACATCGATAGGGATTATTTGTTATGTTCAGGATAGGAGACCAATAGAAAGGGGTTGCAAGTCTTATCTCACTTATATTCATGATGTTAATACAAAGAGTTCTTTGCTTTATTTTATTCCTATAGTGGATGATTTTTCTGATATTTTCTCTACCATTCTACCTGGCCTTTCTCCTAAGTGTCTGTTTGGATGGTGGTTTCCTATGGTATGGTTACTAAGAGAACCATGTTTGTTTTGATTGTTTCTTAAAAGCTATGGTATGGTATGGTTCTTTTTCATGGTTTGGTAACTATGAAATCCCCTAGTATATAGAACCACCGATTTGGTGGTATCCCATGGTTTTTTTTTTCAATTATGTCCTTACCTAATATTAATAAATCCTATTTTACCCTTTTAACCTATATTACTTTCAACTCTAAATATGTTATATTTTTACATTTTTTTCTCACCGTTCTCCTCCGTGGGGTTCTCCTCTGTATTCTTCTTTTTTCTTCCGTCTTCAGTATCCTCTTCTACTTTCATTCTCTTTTTCCACGTTTGTCTTTTTAAACGTAACTACTTATTGTTTTCTTTTTGTGTTCTTGTCCGTCGAATGATTTATTTGTCAATAAATTGGTCAAGTGTGAAATTATGTTAGACATTCTACTATTTCTCTATTCTGATTTCAAGGTGTATTCTGTGAGCCAATCCCAAAATTCAGAAGTGATTCAACTTAGGATCCTAATTCTGTGTCACTATGCCAACTTTCTTTGACTACATGAACCTGTTTGAGCACATGAATGGCTGAAAGTACATACTTCATGAAAAAGAAAGATCTAGCCTTTATGCATGATGCATTATTCCATTCGTATCAATTCTCAGTGAAGGGAGATGATGTATTCAATTTTTTGATTTCATTTTTATAGTAGATATGCATTGTTAGTTTGTAATTCTTCAACAAATTCCTGAAACAATATTAACTAAAAGTTCTACTAGATCATTCACTTGTAGCACATGTTTGAATATGCAAATCAGGGAACAACTAAAACTAACAAAAATAGCCTGAAGAAAAAAAATATGGTGAAGAAACAAATAACTTAATATATTTACAAGGTATGATTTGAGATAAATTTATTAAAAAAATTATTGATACATTTAAAATTTATAATTATTAAGGGTATTTTAGTAAATTTACCCATTACGATATAGTACCATACCATCAAACCAAATAATAAAACTGTTATTAAACAACCATGAATGATACAGTCCATCCAAACATTGTATTGTACTATACTATACAGTACCATACCATATCATACCATACTTTACCATATATTATGAAACCATGGCAAACCACAATCCAAACAAGCTGTAAGTACAATATTAAGTATGTTATTGCCTTTGAGTCGGGCACTTGACCTACTTCTATGGCATCTTACAACACGGCTCCTATTGAGTTTAAGAAGCTGAATTCCTAGCTTAAGGAACTTATGACTATGGGTTTTGTTATGCTGAGTGTATCACCTTGAGGTACTTCTATCTTGTTTATTAATAAGTAAGATGATTCTATATGTATGTGTATTAACTATAAGATGCTGGATAAGGAGATAATGAAGAATAAGTATCCTATTCTTCATATTAATTATTTGTTTGACTATATTCAGGGGAGATAGTGTTCTCTAAGATTGATTTGAGATCAGGTTTCCATCAGTTGAGTATTTGGGTTGAGGACATCCTTAAGACAACCTTCAGGATTTGTTATGGTCATTATGAGTTCCTGGTAATGTGTTTTTGGTTGATTAATGCCCTAGCCGCATTCATGAATTTGATAATTCGAGTGTTCATGCCCTATTTGTAATATTTTATGATCATTTTCGCTGATGATTTCCTTGTGTATTGGAGGAGTAGGGAGAAGAACGAGCTATATTTGAGGATTATGCTCCAAACCTTAAGAGATCATAGACTTTATGCCAAATTTAGAGTATAGGTTTGGCTTAAGTCCATTTAATTCCTTGGACATGTGGTGCCTAAGGATGGGATTATAGTGTATCAAAAAAAGATTGAGGCTATTAGTTACTAGCCTAGATCTGCATCTTCAACTAAGGTTTGTGGCTTTACTGGGTTAGTAGGTTACTTTGGGCGGTTTGTTGAGGGTTTTGCTACTATTGCAGCACCAATGACTAGGTAGACTAGAAAGGAGGCTTCTTTTCAGTGGTCTGAGAAGTGTGAGTCAAGTTTTCTTAAGCCTAAGGGTATTCTCACTTTAGCTCCTATTTTGACTCTTTCTATTGAGGGCGAGGGACTTACCATATATTGTGATGCTTTTTGGTGTTGTTTTAGTTGTGTTCTAATATAGTAGGGTTGAGGTATTGCTTGTGTGTTGAGAAAGCTAAATGTCCATGAGTGAAACTCCCCCACTCATGATTTGGAGTTGGAGGTGGTAGTATGTACACTTAAGATTTTGAGGCATTACTTATTGTGAGACCTCATAAAATTTTAATGAATTTATTTTAGACTTTCCCGTGTGTGTAACGTTAATTTTTGACTTAAATTATGTTAAGGGATGTTAACAGGGTGTTTATGGAAGGTTTAAGAATTTTGGAAGGGATTTGAGGTCATTTTGGGACCTCGAGGCAGTGAGGGTCCATTATAGTAGCGTGCTACGAAGGATAACCACCACAGTAAAAGTTTGGCATAAAGGCTACCATCTGCGATAGCGACGTTCTACTCCACTTTATAAAAATCATCCAGTTTTATATTTTACTTGGGAGTGAGAGGATTTTAGTGTTTTCACCCTTTGTATGACTTATAAAACCTTTGGCGACTCTTTTCCTTTGGTTTTCCAAGATCAAAACCATTCTTTTTCCTCTCTAACTCAAAACCCAAGAAAGTTAAAGGGTTGTACAAGGAATTCACCATCGAAGCTTTGAACTTTGAATTCTCTTCAAATTGTTCTATATATCAGTAATGTTGCTCATACCTAACTTGTATTTTTACATTGTAGCATCTGTGTAATCAGTATTCACATATTTTAATTAATGGGTTTGAAATTAGATTGAGGGATTTTGATTTGGTATACATGAATTGCTTTCCCCATGTTTTAAATAATTTATTCATTCTTTAATTTATGGTTATGGGGACTGAATTGGTGCATCGTATTAATGGTTGGAATTGGGGACATGGGTTTCCCCAAATTGATGAATCTTTATCTTCGAATGGCATTTACCTCAATCCACCTTGTAAATTTGATTTCGAATATGTATAATTGCATGGTTTAACTTGTCTTTTGAACCCATTGCATTCCATTAAGTGATAAATGAATGAATTTGGTTTTCGATGGACTTAGTGGCCTTGGTTTTTGATTTTAAATGGAACTTGGTAGCTAGTTTGGTAAAATTATAGAATCTTGTAAGCATATTGGTATGACGGTAACATATTGGTAAATGCCTTAAAGAATGAATCCTGGGTTACTGCTTGGTATATGTGAAACTATTTTAATTTTATGTTAAAAGGAATTATGTAGCTCACCATGAAAGGTTAGATACCGGGGGATCAATATTACAAACCATGTTTGCCGATGTTGGGGTTCCATGTTACCATGTACTTGGTCCACACATGATATATATATTTTAGGAGGGCTACAGACTTGGGGTCTTTAGCATTTCCTTAGTTTTCCTCGATTTGTGTAGCTAACATACACTAGGGCCCTTCCAGTAGGAGGAGCTGGACCCATATAGCCCATGGGTTCCTTTGGGATGAAGCAAGCTATATAGTTCAAGATAATATTTTAAACTCTCATGTTCATAGCCCTAGTCCCTATCCCGATATTCAATATATATGTATATGAATATGGTGAATATGGCTTATGACTGGATTTTCATAATTACATTATGTTATCCCTATCCCCTAAGTTACTGTAATGCTCCGAGAGTACACCCTGGGTGCTACATAGTGCTTACGACCCCGAAGGACCACAAGCTAACCCATGACTGATATCTGTTGTGAGCACTATATACTAATCATGAAATAAATGAAGAATTTGGATTAATTACCATAAGGTTCAAAATCTAAATACTGATAAAGTGCAACAACTGAAATAACAATTTGTAAAACTGAATACTATTTGACAACTAGTATAAAAAGCCTCTAACTAAAACTGTCTGAAAGTGGAGCTGATGGGACAATCCCACAATTAACTCCCTGTACTGAAATACTGAGTCTAATGAAATACTGAAATAAAGCGTATCTTCGATAGATGAAGACTCATTTCTAAATCTAGTGCTGGCTGAATCTGAATCTATCTATGCACAGTCGGGAACTGGAGCATTCGAACCTATGATATAAGACATCATAGCGCAAGAGAAAGTATGCGTCAGTATGTGGAATGTATTGGTATGCTAGATGAGGTAAAGCTAGATAAAAGGGTTCATATGCATGAACAATACTGATTGAATGATATAGAGTAAATGAACATGATTGTACATGAAAACTGAAACTACTATAACTACTGATTATGTAATACTATGCATGTACGTGAATGCATACTGTAATTGAGATTTTCTGAAGATAAGTACTAAATTCTGATAACTGAGTTACTAATATTGATTGACTGTATCTAACAGTCCTGATTCTATAGAACTGAACTGAATTCTATACTAAGACTAAAATCAAAATCGTGGGAGGTAATCATCTAACCAACATGCCCTTTTCTAACCTAATTGGGGTCCAACCTGTAACCCCAGCTGGAAGGGTACTAATACCGTACCACGAGTACTAACAACTTCTATGGGGTCATTCCTAATCTAGCAGGTGACCCTTAAGATCAGTCCTAAACTAGCGGGTGATCCCTGTGTATGTCAGTCTTATCTAACAGGTGACATCTCATAAACTATGCTGGATACGTAGTTCTGGAACTTAGGGATTGCTTCTAGGGATACAGTCCTAACTAACGGGTGTGCCCCCATCCCTAGGCTCGCTCGGTGCTGAATCCTACTCCCAACTGAAAGACACTAAACTGAGCATACTGAACTGGACTGGACTGGACTGATACTGAGATTACTGAGTTTTCCTAAGTTCTGTGACTGACAGAGTTCTACTGAGTTCTGTAATGGACTGAGAGTACTAATGATCATGACATGATTGATACTATTCTGTAACTGATACTGGCTCTAGATAAATAGCTAAATTATTGGGTATTAAATACCCCAGGACTCAATAGCATGAAAGGTAAAGCAAAGCATAACTTTGAATAACGTATAAATGTTCACTTGGTCATAATTCATTCACAGAGACATTTCATCAAACACTTGTAATGTATAAACTTGTAAATGAATGGAAAACATATGTTAGCATGCTATAATGGCATTATTTCATTCTTATAGACAATTTATCAAACACATGGAAAACATAATTGGTACATTAAATCATAAACACTTAGGGTTGCCATAATTACAACAATCAACTTGCTCATTAAAGGGCTTATCATGAATATCATGTAATTCACCACATATTAGGATTAATTCTTTGAACTTGTAATCTAGATCATAGACTAAAATCAAAATAACATCATAGACACCTTAATTACTTTGTAAATTTAAGAGTTTATCTAGATAATCAAATATTCTTCACACTTGCTATTCAATTTCAGGAAAAACATGCACTTAAATCATGGATTGAGACCCAACTAATATCATGAGCATGAATTCAATCTAATTCAAACATGGAAATCTTAAATACTCAATCTTTGTTCTTTGAAAAAGGATTCTTCAACTTTATGGGTGGAAGGGACCCATGAATGAACATCTAACATACCTTAATTTGTGAGTTTTCTTGGAATAAAGAAAGCATACCATACTTCATGAAAAAGAAAGATCTATCCTTTATGCATGATGCATTATTCCATTCGTATCAATTCTCAGTGAAGGGAGATGATGTATTCAATTTTTTCATTTCATTTTTATGGTAGATATGCATTCTTAGTTTGTAATTCTTCAACAAATTCCTGAAACAATATTAACTAAAAGTTCTACTAGATCATTCAATTGTAGCACATGATTGAATATGCAAATCAGGGAACAACTAAAACTAACAAAAATAGCCTGAAGAAAAAAATATGATGAAGAAACAAATAACTTAATATATTTACAAGGTATGATTTGTGATAAATTTATTAAAAAAAATTATTGATACATTTAAAATTTATATTAAGGGTATTTTAGTAAATTTACCCATTACGATATAGTACCATACCATCAAACCAAATAATAAAACTGTTATTAAACAACCATGAATGATACAATCCATCCAAACATTGTATTGTACTATACTATACAGTACCATACCATACCATACTTTACCATATATTATGAAACCATGGCAAACCACAATCCAAACAAGCTGTAAGTACAATATTAAGTATGTTATTGCCTTTGAGCCGGGCACTCGACCTACTTCTATGGCACCTTACAAGATGGCTCCTATTGAGTTTAAGAAGCTAAATTCCTAGCTTAAGGAACTTATGACTAAGGGCACTCGACTTATGAGCCGCGGCCTAATCGCGGTGAGCCACTGTATTTACATAAACTTTTCCTAACATTTATCTGAACTTTTCTAAGTCGGGGACCCCATATCAAGGTTTAACAGACTGAGCTAAGCTTAGGATTTCTTGGGGTCTTACAATATCTCCCCCTTGGGAAAATTTGTCCTCAAATGAGACTAACTAAGATGGGAGAAATGATAAATTGAGAGTACATACTGGACATGCACAACTGAAGCATAACTGCATGACTGAAACTGCAGATATCTTGAGTTTTCCATACTGTATATACATATCTGAATGCACGAATACATGACTGAAGCTACTTGATAAGATAGGTTTGTATACTGAACACACATATATGATGCATGTGTACATGACTGAAATTGATTCATGAATGCATGACTGAATATGCATTGGTAACTGATACCAAGTTTATAATTATATCTTGAACACGAAACTAGGTAAAGCCATAGAAGACTGTTCTCCTAAGCTGAGAGTACTGATGAATCTGAGACCATTTACTAAACATGAATGTATAGGAATGTGAGAGCATAACTGAGTTTGAAACATGATAAGTGGACTGAATATCATGAACAAAATTGATTCCTTAAATACATGCCATGACATAAGAATGGTCATACGACTGAGATTGGAATGAGAAAGTCAACTTATGGGTACTTATTCCTCATAACTGGATCTTTCTACATGAAGAGAAACTGAAAGGTTTAGGACATGAAGCTCGGAGGTTATAGTGTATCTCCCCCTTGTGACACTATGTCTTTCGAGGAATGCTGACTTGGCTGAGATACTAAGGAAAAGCTGAGACGATGCACGGGGTACTTACGAACTAAATCATGACTGAATATCTGGGATCTAAAACTGAGGTATGATGCATGAACTAGGCTAAACTCGTAAATACTAGGATGCTCTATGTTGGAATGGTCATATTCATGAAACTTTGGATAGTACAACTAGATGAAAAGATGGAAAAAAACATGAACTTTCCCTCCTGACTGCTAAACTAAATTGAATTCTTAGCTTTACGAACTAACTCAGGCTAAAAACTTACACTCGACTGGAGTATTCCTTTGACAGTCTTTCTATAAGGTTCTAATGACTTTAGGGAGCAAGGAATCTTGTCATGAATTGAATAAAACATCTGAGTAAAATTGCAACTTGGCTAAAATTCTGTAACATATGGAAAGGCCTATGAAACTCCATCTAAGATAGAGTTACTAATCCTTATGCACTGCAACTACAAACTTTAAAGCTTATATATATTCATTGAATACTCTATCAACAATACACTCTACCATAGTATGACACTTCACCTGTGACTATTGAAAATATTCATATGGGTGCTGAGCTCGAAGGCTAAAACATACTAACTTATCTGATTAACTGAATGGTTGATAGCTAAATACTGGAAATATAACACTAAACTGTACTTAGTCTGAATAACTGGACTGAATTTTCCCACTAAGTTCAAGCCTATTAAAATTTTTGAGATATATTTAGCGACTTATACATCAACATGAAAATAAAGCCTATCATCATAACTACAGCCTTGAGTAAAGCAAGCATGCAATAATCTTTTCTCCCATCTAAGCAACTGCTCATCACAACATCCTTTCATTTGAAGAGTTCACCAAAAAGTTAAAACACGAGGACCTAAAATATGAATGGACACTATACTGAATTTGACACTTAATTGAGGCTTGAGGAATAGAATATCGAATTCATGAATTTATCAAGAGGTCTAAGCTGAGGCTATATATGGAATTATCTGAATTTAGATGATCTTTAGGAGCGTGGCTTGAGTCATGGGAACTAAGCATACTATAAAACATGACATAAGTATATGAGTCATAAGTTGTATGACCTGAGTTAGGAGTTTCTGCATTCATGGGACATGATTTGTAACACTAAGCAAACTGGAACTCCTTATACTAGGAACTGGAACCATACATGATTTTCATTAATGCACGAACATGAGCTATGATCATGGGGCTGACATGCAAGGCATGAGTAGATATCATTATAGCTGAAGTACAAAACTTTCCATTAAGGTAAAGATGGATTGGGCATCATCCCATCCTACCGCTTTTCTACGCATACTAACATTACTATTAAAATCTAAAAGTCGGTCTTGGTTACTGGTTCTACCATCTACCCTTTGGCTTAAAGCTATTATTCTAACATTGTGAACCACTTAATCAACAAATCTAATCTAAATTGTCACCACTTTACTCTAGAGATTTGGGGAGACACTAAGGAGAGCTCTACTAATATTTTGGATCTAACATCAAAGTTGTCCGCTATATAGGGTTTACAAAGGAAGAGAAGCCTCAAAATCTTACTAAGCATAAACTTAAAGATGAAAGACTCAGAACATGCCCATAACTATATTAGGAGAACTTCCCTGATCATGGTGAGACTGGAGTGCATAAAATCTATTCTGGCATTGACTACTAGTGGTACTGGAAGTGGCACCTTAATGATTTGGGCGACCATACTAAGCTAAAGGATGACTGTGCTTACTTTGTGGACCAGCCTTTGGACATTATCAAACTCTGTGACTTTACTCACCATATTTAAAATACATATCACTACCCGCTCCACACACTCCCTTATGGTTCTTCCCATAAGTAGATTAGTACGAGCACCATTCCCACGACCTTGTGACTTAGAGCCTGGTGCTTCATCTTGACTGACATTCTTAGACATAGATATTGGTCCCTAGACTGAAAGCGGAACTGGTGCTAAGACTCTCTGATGGAACTGGGAGTGGTTACTACCCCTTGATCTTGGCGTAGAGTTATTTGTTCTATCCCTCTTATTCTTCCTACGCTCCCCTCCCTTATTCTGCTGAGTGTAAGTCAAAAGCTTAGATAGGAAAATAGTCTGCAAATTGCTCTGAGAAAGTACTGTATCAGCTAAGGTAGTGAAAGCAGTTCTAAATTCAGTGCGAGAGACATGCTCATGTAGGGGATCTTCCTGAACAGGCGGAGGAGCTGACTGGTATTCATTACTCCTTCCATTAGCTTTTTTGGGAGGCATGTACTTGAAGAATTAGGAAGAGATGAATTAGACTAAGATTTTAACTTGAGCTCATGTTAACTCGCACAACATAAATACTAAAAGAAGCAAAACTTTTCCTAAAGCTCTCATAGCCTCGAGTCCATAAGTGTGGCGAGCTACACACCCATAAACAAGGCTCTACTCGATGCGGCTTTTAGACTCCCTAGGAATCTATTGAACCTTAGGCTCTAATACCAGGTTTTTAATGCCTCGAGAGTACACCCTGGGCGCCACATGGTGCTTACGACCCTGAAGGACCACAAGCTAACCCATGACTAATATATGCTATGAGCGCTATATAATAATCATAAAATAAATGTAGAATTTGGATGAATTAACATAAGATTAAAAATCTAAAAGATAATAAAGTGTAACAACTAAAATAACAATCTGTAAAATAGAATACTATTTGACAACTAGTCTGAAAAGCCTCTAACTGAAACTGTCTGAAAGTGTAGTTGATAGGACAATCTCCCAATTAACTCCCTCTACTAAAATAAAGAAATAAAGCATATCCTCAATAGATGAGGACTCACTTATAAATATACTGTTGGATAAATCTGAATCTGTCTATGCATAGTTGGGAATTGGAGCATCCGAACCTATGTATAAAAAATCATAGTATAAGAGAAAGTATGTGTCAGTACACAGAATGTACTAGTATGCTAGATAAGGTAAGGATGAATACAAGGGTTCATATGTATGAACAATACTGACTGAATGATATAGAGTATCTAAACATGAGAGTACATAAAAGCTAAAACTACTGTAACTACTGAGTATACAATATTGCAATGTATGTGAATGTATATTGTAACTGAGCTTTTCTAAAGCTAAGTACTGAATTCTAATAATTGAGTTACTCATACTGATTGACTGTATCTAACAGTCTCGATTCTATAGAACTGAACTAAATTCTATACTAAGATTGAATCCAAAACTGTGGGAGGTAATCATCTAACCGACATGCCCCTTTTTAATCTAATTGGGGTCCAACCTATAACCCCAACTGGAAGGGTGGTAAAACCATTCTATGGGTACTAACAACTATAGTGGAGTCAGTTCTAATCTAAATGTTGACCCCTGAGATCAGTCCTAAACTAGCGGATGATCCCTGAATATGTCAGTACTATCTAATGGGTGACATCTCATAACCTATGCTGGCTATGTAGTTCTTGAACTTAGGTATTACTTGTAGGGACCCAGTCCTAACTAACGGGAGTTCCCCCATCCGTAGGCTTGCTCGGTGCTAAATCCTACTCCCAATTGAAAGACACTAAACTGAGTATACTGAACTGGACTGATACTAAGATTACTGAGTTTTCATAAGTTCTGTAACTGACTGAGTTCTACTGAATTCCGAAATAGACTAAGAGTACTACTAATCGTGACATGACTGATACTATTCTATAACTTATACTAGCTCTAGATAAACAACTAAATTTTTGGGTATTAAATACCCCCAGGACTCGATAGCATGAAAAGTAAAGCAAAGCATAACTTTGAATAACATATAAATGTTCACTTGGTCATAATTCATTCATAGAGATATTTCATCAAACACTTGTAATGCATTAACTTGTACATGAATGGAGAACACATGTTAGCATGCTATAATGGCATTATTTAATTCTCATAGACAATTTATCAAATACATGGAAAGTATAATTGGTACATTAAATCATAAACACTTAGGGTTGACATAATTATAACAATCAACTCACTCATTGAAGAGCTTATCATGAATATCATGTAGTTCAACACATATTAACATCAATTCCTGGAACTTGTAATCTAGATCATGGATTAAAATCAAAATAACATCATAGACATCTTAATCGCTTTTTAAATTCAAGGGTTTATTAAGATAATCAAATATTCTTCACACTTGCTATTCAATATCAGGAAAAACATGCACTTAAATCATGGATTTTGACCCAACTAATATCATGAAAATGAATCCAGTCTTATTTAAATATGGAAATCATAAATACACAATCTTTGTACTTCAAAAAAGGATTCTTGAACTTTATGGGTGGAAGGGACCCATGAATGAACATCTAGCATACCTTAATTTGTGAGTTTTCTTGGAGTTCGTAGAGATATTCTTGGGATTGACCTTGATTTCTTGAACTAGGGTTTTTGCCTCTTGAGAGAGAATGATTTTGTTCTTGAGAGAAAGTGAGGAAAAGTTACATAATAGGGTATTTAGGGCATAATTTCATGTTTAAAGGTTGATCTGAGTCATAGGAAAAGTCTAAGTTGCCATTGGGATTTAAAATCCCATAACTGGAATGCAGATTAAAGACTCAATATGATGTGGTTACTGGGTTATCACATATCCACAACGGTGCAGTGGAATCATGGTGACTCATTAGTTTATGACAATTGTCGATTTGTCCCTCACCACGACATGGGGAAATTACGGTGAGCTATTGGAATTTGACAAATGCCAAAATGGACTTCAGCGCAATGCGATGGAGGGCTCATCGTGATACTCACCGCGACACTGCCTAATCGCGGTGAGCCATTATTTTTACATAAACTTGTCCTAATATTTATTTGGACTTTTCTAAGTCGGGGATCCCTTATCACGCTTTATCAGACTGAGCTATGCTTAGGATTTTGTGGGGTCTTACAGTTACATAGCAGTACTCGCCCCACTGACAGTCCCTGGATGCTACATTAATTCATGACGCAGGTTTTGAGGGTTTTTCTATTGCTCCTGTGCAGTGTTAGGCAGTTGGGTACTTTTGTTGATCTATTATAAAGTGATGAGCCTCCATTATTTGAAAATCCATTTTATTTCATTGGTTTTTTTACTGTCTTAGTGTTTCTTTATGGATTTCTTTGTCATAGTTAGGGGCATGTCCCTACTTAATTGGCATTATAGTTTAGAGGATTTTGTGGTCAAGTGTGTATTGGTTAGTTTTTGGATTTGTAGAATTGTCTTTTGACTTAAAGACTTATTACTATATTGGTTGGTTTTTGCTGTTTATTATTATTATTGTGCACTTAAGGTAAGACTAAGGGGATAGTCTCTGACCCACGGTGGGCTTGGGATATCCATCACGGCCAAGCTCGAGTTCATTCTGCGTGTACTAGTTCTACTTTTGTAGAACTTGATATAAACTTATGGGATAGGTGATGGGATAATTTATGGCCCCAAACTAAGTAAAATAATTATTGTATAGAATGAGCAGCCCAACACCAAAACTGTTCCAAAAGTCCAATACGTTAAAGATTCATTTTAGACTTAAATAAAGAAAGTAGGAGCATCAGCTACTTTGACCCTTTGACCAACCTAAGAACTAAGTAGGTGCATAACCTTCTAAGAGTCCCTTGACCAACTTATTGGGCCAAGTATACTACCACCTACTTAAATTAATTTTGGCCCAAATTACAGAAGAGAAAAGGAGAAGAATGGGCAGCCAAAGCCCAATAGGTTTTGATCCACAAAGGCTCAACATAATGGTCAAGTAGGTGAAATACCTACTTGAAAAATTATGGCCCAAAAATTACAAAGAAATTCGTCCAAGAGAAGCTTATTTTAAAGGGATTAAAACCAGCTCCTTTAGCTCATTTTAGCATAGATAAAAAATAGCTTTCTAAGTTTTATCTCTTGTTCTCTCTTAGATATACGGCAGCCCAATAATTCCACTAGGATTCTTGGGATTTACCTTCCTTATAAGCTAAAGTTAAGTGAACAAATAATGAGCTTACCTTAAGAATACTATGAGAATTATATTCCCCATGATTAAATTATAAGACAACCCCTTTTAAGTATGGCAGTCCCATTATTCTTAATTATTAAGAGATTCTTCTCTTCACCTCTGGTCTGTGAGTGAAGGAATAAAGATATTGAAAAGGTATACATTAGATAATAAAATACCAAAGAAATTAAGGTATGGCTACTACCCGTTTTATCCCTTTTCTTATATACGTGTGTTGGTAGAGGATTGAGTATATATTGTTGTTAAGAACCCAAGGGATGGTGATTTCAATTTTTGGTTGCCATATTAAGGGATATTTAGGGCCTTTTTTGATCTATTTTATGTATATATATTGGGGGTTGCTTGGTAGATGATGGGGGAAAAGTATGAATAGTTTTCATTGAAAGGTAGAAGAATGGTATAATGGTACACGACCGAATTGAATGTCACATAAGTTTACTGCCAACACCATATGATATACTCTTTTGAGAGTATGTTAAAAAATACTATTTGGGGGATCTTATAAGAAGTTACATTGAATGTGAATGTAATTGGAGAAGAGCGAGGTTGAAAGAACGCCCTTGGATTAGTTAATTATGGGTTACTACCCAGTTACTATTTTGGTAAGTTTAAATGGCATGAATGTGTTAATTAGATACTAATAATAGTTTTATGCTATTATAGATTAGTAATCTAAAATTTAGGACATTAAGTAAAAGTGTGATCAGTTGTGCAACAAGGTATGTACAATTTATTGATCCTATACTCTTTGGCATGAATCAAACTGTGTTACAAAGTAAGCTTCCTAAGCACTCTTTCTTTCAAATTATACATAAAGGCAACGCACAACCTCCAAGGCAACTAAAAACCTTATTCCAACTCATTAGGATGTTAGAGTATCTAAAGATGTGTTTATTACTAGACCTGCACATTTGCCCTTCTAAATACTAGTATGATATAGATGTTTTCAATAACAAGATTTATGAGTTATTTTCTTAGCCAACATGGCCTATGGTGTTAATTAAGTTCCTATAAGTTCCTATGTGTTATTTTCCTATTATTGTTGTATCCTACCTCATTGTTACTGCATAAGTGCATATTTTTATACCTTTTGGTACTGGTCCAAAGTTCTGACTCTAATACATGACCACCAAAACAACAACTTTAAAGACAAAAAACTGATCATAAATGAATCAATATATTCTTGAATGGTATCTTAGGGGTGAAAGAAACATGTAGCATAGGTCGTTCCCAATATTACGGGTGGTATCCCATGGGTAAATGAAAAGCCTAGCATGGGTCGATCCTGATTTATGTATTTATGAGGACTGTATCCTAGGGGTTAAAATTCCTAGCATGGGTTATCCTCTTTTACCACTGATCAACTTGTCATTTGTATCACGCTTTATAATTTTATAAAGTAAAGAATAATAAAGCAAAGTAAAGGATGTAATGTACATGATCCCACAAAAACAAACAAAGTTTGTCTTCTATCCTTATCTATATAGTTATATATTGATATCTAATTTCGTTGAACTCTTGTCTTATTTATATTCACTTCATGTCGTACATACTCAGTATATTCTTTTTATTGACGTCCCTTATGGGGGGACACTGTGTTTCATGCTGCAGGTACAAGTACTTTAGCTAATAGACCAACCTAGTAGGAGAACAGGACATCTAATGGCTATTGGTGATCTCCAAGTTGATTTGGGGCTTTTCGAGTCTGATATATATATTTTTGTATTATACAGTAGTTATTAATAAGGTGGGGATTTTTTCTTGACCTTAACTAAGTCCATGTGTCTTTTAGAGGCTTTGTAAAATAATGTAAATTTAAGCATGGTAGCATTGTGTTCATTTAATATTATAGCCCCAATGACCAAGTCTTGCATATATAGGTTTGGGCTTGCTTATGTTGTTTGTTTCATCAATACATCATATCTTTACTGAGCAGGACCTTTGAATGTTCTATTTACAGGCATGGAAGTATAAGGGTATGGGTTGGTTCTCTCGGTACATTACGGATATGGGTGCTCATCTACCCCAATGGGAGGTGAGGCATGAAAAAAGTGGTATCAGAGTAGGTCATCTTAGGGAGTCGCCGTCAAAGCCATTTCTGTGTAGAGTCTTGCTTATGGGTGTGTTGTGCACTACATCTCTGAGTAGGAGGCTACAAGGTATTTAGGAGTTTTTTTTTTCTTCATTCCTTAGATCGTGCAATAGAGCCAATAATGTAGGTCAATTTGTATTTAACCTTGAGTATTTTTTTTCTCAATATAGTAAAGATGCTGATTTCAAGAAGGAGTAAGAGTAAGAAAAGTAAGAAAGTAGATGTAGCTTCTAGAGAAGGGACAAGAAAATCACCAGCTAGACATGCTGATCAAACTGAGGCTCAAGATGAGTTTGCATCAAAGACTTCTTCTACTCCTCCAGCTCTAAAAGAACTAAGGAGAAAGAGAGTACCCCTAGAGTCATCTATTTGTGTTAATGATAAAGATTTGATGAATACGGTGCAATTATTGACATGTATAGTTGCTGGATAAGGTCAAGGACAATCTAGTTCAACTATAGGTACAAGTGGTATGGATAGGGCAACTGGTCTACGGACACAAGATTTTCTTAAATTGGACCCTCCTCAATACACTAGGTCAGAATCTATTGAAGATCCATAAGACTTTATTGATCAGATAAAAAGGCCTTTAGATATTATGCATGTATTTGGTAAAGATACAGTGGAGTTAGCAACATATCGATTAAAGGGGGTGGCTATATTGTGGTATGAAGCTTGGAAAAAATCAAGGGGTATAGGTGCACCTTTAGCTAGTTGGGAAGAGTTCAAAAAAACATTTATTGATTATTATCTTTTATTTGAGATTTGGGTGACCTGTGTAGATAAATTCTTAAATATTTGCCAAGGGAATATAAGTGTGAGAGAGTACAATCTTCAATTTAATTCTTTGTCCAGGTATTCTCCTAATATTGTGGCTACTATAGAGGGTAGAGTTCATAGATATGTGGATAGATTGAAGCCATATTTGGTTAGAGATTGTACTATTGATGCCTTGAATAAATACATAGATATAGCAAGAATACAAGCTTTTGCATATAAAATGAGGATCAAAGGAAAATAAGGATATAAGAGATGGAAAGGGGGCACTCCAAGAGGTCTAGATCTATGGGACAATTTTCTCCATCACAAAGTGAGTTAGGTCCTCGGTTTTTCAATAGACCCCCTAGACCATCACCTTTCTATTCCACATCAGGTGCCCCTCCTTGATTCCAGGAGTTGAAGGGATATTAATTCGAGCAAAGAAGTGAGAGTCAAGGTTCGCAAGTAGTAGGGTATTAAGAGTAAGGAGGTGCAAGCCGATCAAGACCTCCTAGACATCTTTGTAGGAATTTTGGAAGAAATCATTTAGGTTTATGTTGATTTGGGACAGATTCTTGTTATTTATGGCACACCGGGACACATAATGAGAGATTGCCCAAAAAGTGGGATGGCTGATATGGCACGACCTACTAGATCTACTCTTGCATCATCATCCTTGGTTCCTTTTTTTAGTAGGGGTCAGCAGATGCCTACTAGTCGTGGTAGTGGTGTTAAGCGAGCTAGTTCTAGTGGTGTTCAGAATCGTACATATGCTCTAGCGGGTTGACAAAATTTAGAGGCTTCTCCTGATGTGGCTACAGGTACATTTTCCGTCTTTTCACATAAGGTATATGCATTAAGTAATCCAGGCTCTACATTATCATATGTCACTCCATTAGTTGCTGGAAAGTTCAAAAGAACACTAGAATTTCTAGCTAATCTATTTGAAGTGTCTACACCAATTGGCAAAATCTATTATATCTAGAAGATTTTATCGTAATTGCATAGTAACATTTTGTAATTGTGATACATTAGATGACCTTGTGGATCTTAAAATGGTAGATATTGATATTATAATGGGTATGGATTGGCTATCTTCTTGTTATGCCACAGTGGATTGCCGATCCAAGAGCGTGCATTTCTATTTTCCAAAAGAAGTAGACCTTGAGTGGAGGGGTACTATTGGGGAACCAAGGGGTAAGTTTATTTCTTATATTAAGGCAAAGAATATGATGTCCAAAGGATACATATGTCATCTAGTAAGAGTGAAAGATATAGAGGCGGAGTCACTGACTCTTCAATCCATTTCAGTGGTAAATGAATTTCTTGATGTATTTCCTAAAGATCTTCCAGGTTTATCTCTAGAATGAGAATTAATGTTTGGCATTGATGTGATCCCAGGTACTCAACCGATTTCTATTCCCCTTCATAGAATAGCCCCTGCAGAATTACGTGAATTGAAGGAGCAATTAAAATATTTGTTGGAAAAGGATTTCATATGACCTAGCATATCTCCTTTAGGCACACTCGTGTTATTTGTATGTAAGAAAGATGGCACATTCAGAATGTGTATTGATTTCGATAATTGTATAAGGTGACAATTAAGAACAAATATGCCCTTCCTAGAATTAATGATTTGTTTGATTATTTACAGGGTGCTAAGTGCTTCTCAAAGATTTACTTGAGGTCAGGTTATCACCAACTGTGAGTGAAGGATAAAGATATACCTAAAATGGATTTTCAAATGTGATATGGTTATTTTGATTTTTTAGTTATGTTATTTTGGCTAACTAATGCACTAGAAGCTTTCATGGATTTAATGAATAGAGTGTTTAAGCCGTTCTTAGATGTATTTGTAATTGTATTTGTAGATGATATTCTGGTGTGTTAAAGATCAAAAGAAGACCATGCTAATTATATGCAATAGGAGTTACCAATCCTTCATGATCGTAAGTTGTATGCGAAGTTCTCCAAATATGAGTTTTAATTAAAATCAGTACCATTCTTGGGTCATATAGTATCTGATGAAGGAATAAGAGTTAATTCTCAAAATATAGAGGTAGTGAAGAACTGGACAAGAACCACAACACCTATGGAGGTTCGCAATTTCCTAGGCTTGGTAGGTTATTATAGAAGGTTTACTGAGTGTTTTTCTTCCATTTCTGCACCTTTAACAAAGCTAATACACAAAGAATCCAAGTTTCAATGGAATGAAACTTGTGAAAGAAGTTTTCAACATTTGAAGTGTAAGTTGACTTCTACATCCATATTGGTACTTTTGTAAGGCACAGAAGGCTATGTGGCATATTGTGATGCTTCAGGAGTTGGCTTAGGATATGTTTTGATTCAACATGGTAAAGTGATAGCTTATGCCTCAAGACAGTTACTACTACATGAGAAGAATTATCTAACACATGATCTTGAGCTAGGAGAAGTTATATTTTCTTTAAAAATATGGCGCCACTACTTGTATGGGGTTCATGTTGATATATATACCGACCAAAAGAGTTTGCAGTACCTATTTAAACATAGGGACCTAAATTTGAGGCAGCAAAGGTGGATTGAGCTATTAAAAGACTATGATATTGATATCTTAAATCATCTAGGGAAAGCAAATGTGGTAGCTGATGCGCTAAGTCATAAGGCAATGTCAAGTAATTATAGGTAGCTCGTGGAAAGACAAGGGATAACTAAAGATCTGCACCAATTAGCTAGCTTGGGGATTTGCCTTCTTGAATCTTCAAACAAAGGTGTTATTATACAAAATGTAGCAGAATCCTCATTAGTTTCCAAAGTTAAACAGAAGTAATACATAGATCCTATTCTTTTGTAGCTCAAGGAGAATGTACAACAAGGTATGACTAAGGCATTTGAGCTTACAAAAGAGGGAATACTTTGGTGCCAAAATAGATTGTGTGTACCTAATGTGGATGGGTTAAGAAAATGAATTATGACAAAGGCGTGTAATTCAAGATATTCTATTCATCCGGGTTCAACTAAATTGTATGAAGATTTGAAAGACGTGTATTAGTGGGGTGACATGAAGAAGAACATTGCAGAATTTATAGCTAAATATCCAAATTGTCAACAAGTTAATGTAGAACACCGAAAGCCAGGAGGTTATATGTAGCTTATGGAGCTCCCTACTTGGAAGTGGGATATGATCAACATGGATTTCATCACTAGTTTACCTCGCTCCTCTCAAAGGTTTGATTCTATATGGGAAATAGTTGATAGACTCACCAAATCAGCACACTTCCTACAGGTTAAGACTACTTACACTGCTGAAGAGTATGAAAAATTATATATTAAAGAAATAGTTCGGATATATGAAGTCCCAATATCTATTATATCTAATAGGGGAGCTCAAGTTACCACACATTTTTGGAGGTTATTCCAAAAGTGTTTAGGAATGCAAGTGAGTTTAAACACAACTTTACACCCTCAAATGGATGGCCAGGTGGAATGTACAATCTAAACACTAGAGGATATGTTGCGAGCTTGTGTATTAGAATTCAATGGTAGTTGGGATGATCATTTTCTACTTATTAAGTTTGCATACAACAATAGTTATCACTCGAGTATCAAAATGGCACCTTATAAAGCTTTATATGGTAGAATGTTTAGATCACCAATCGGGTGGTTTGAAGTGGGTCAAACTACCTTATTTGGTCCAGATCTTATTTATCAAGCTATATAAAAAGTTAAGGTGATACAAAAACAATTAGAAATAGCTCAAAGATGACATAAATCATATGCAGATGTTACAAGAAGAAGGTTAGAGTTTGCTATAGGAGATTGGGTGTTCTTGAAGGTGTCACCAATGAAAGGGATAATGAGGTTTGGTGAAAAGGGAAAACTATGTCACCGATATATAGGGCCATATAAAATTATTCAAAGATTTGGCCAAGTGGAATATGAGTTAGAACTACCCTAGGATCTTTCAATGGTGCATCCGACATTTCATGTCTGAATGCTTTGAAAGTACATAGGAGATCTATCTCATATTACTCCAGCTAAAGATGTATAGGTTACAGAAGAACTCAACTATGAAAAAGTGCCTACTTATATACTAGATCGGCAAGTTAATAATTTAAGAAATAAAGAAGTAGCTTCTGTAAATATGCTTTCGAGGAGCCCGTAAGTATAAGAAATGACATGGGAAGTCGAAGAAGCATTAAAGTTAAAGTACCTTTATTTATTCAAATCTAAAGACAAGGTCCAAGGATGCGGATTTGGGGCACTAAGCAGTAAGTATAAATAAGTAACTGTTATGTGTATCACAGTGAGTTTAAACTTAGTCTTTTATTAGTTTAGGCTAGCTAGTTATGCTAGCATTCTAGGACGAATATTCCCAGGGAGGGGGGGGGGAGGATGTAACACCCTATTCTGGGTGTACTATTTCTACTTATGTGGAACTTGATAAAGACTTATGGTATAGGTCATGGGATAATTTATGGCCCTAAACTATGTAAAATATTTGTTGAATAGACTGAGCAACCTAACACCAAAACTGTCCTAAAAGCCCATTACGTTAAAGGCCCATTTTAGACTTGAATAAAGAAAGTAGGGGCATCACCTTTTTTGACCTTTTGAACAACCTAAGAACTAAGTAGGTGCATCACCTACTATGAATCCCTTTACCAACTTATTGGGCCAAGTACACTACCACCTACTTAAATTAATTTTGTCCCAAATTAAAGAAGAGAAAAGGAG
Organism: Capsicum baccatum var. pendulum; assembly: GCA_030864225.1. Classification (NCBI taxonomy): domain Eukaryota; kingdom Viridiplantae; phylum Streptophyta; class Magnoliopsida; order Solanales; family Solanaceae; genus Capsicum; species Capsicum baccatum. Next base: position 126,580,638 of record CM061557.1, read on the forward strand.
GAGAATGGACAGCCAAAGCCCAATAGTTTTTGATCCACAAAGGCCCAACATATGGGGAAAGTAGGTGCATCACCTACTTGATAAATTATGGACCAAAAATGTCCAAGAAATTTGGCCAAGAGAAGCTCCTTTTAAATGGATTAAAACTAGCACCTTTAGCTCATGTTAACTTGGATAAAAAAAAGCTTTCTAGGTATTCTCTCTTGTTCTCTCTTAGCTATACAGCAGCCCTATAATTCCACTAGGGTTATTGGGATTTACCTTCCTTCCCAGCTAAAGGTAAGTGAACAAATCAAGAGCGTATCTTAAGAATACTATGAGAATTATGTTCTCCATGATTTAATTATAAGACAACCCTTTTTAAGTATGAAAGCCCCATTATTCTTGATTATTAAGATATTTTCTCTTCACCTTTGGTTTTTTAGTGAAGGAATCAAGCTATTGAAGAGGTATACATTAGAGAATAAACTACCACAGAAATTAAGGTATGGCTACTATCCATTTTTTCCCTTTTCCTATATACATGTGTTGGTAGAGGATTGTGCCTTTATTGTTTTTAAGAACCCAATGGATGGTGAGTTCAATTTTTGGTTGCCATATTAAGGGATATTTGGGGCTTTTTGGGATCTATTTTTGTATATATGTTGGGGGTGCTTGGTTGATGTAGGGGGAAAGGTGTGAATAGTTTTCATTGAAAGGTAGAAAAAGGGTATAGTAGTACACTACTGAATTGAATGTCACGTAAGTTCACTGCCCGCACCACTTGATATACTATTTTGAGAGTACAATAAAGACAAAACTATTAAGGGGGATATTATAAGAAGTTACATTGTATATGAATGTAATTGGAGAAGAACGAGGTTGAAAGAACGCCCTTGGATTAGTTAATTATGGGTAACAACCCGGTTACTATTTTAGTAGGTTTAAATGGCATGTATGTGTTAATTAGCTACTAATACTAGTTTTATGCTATTTTAGATTAGTAATCTAAAAGGGAGGACATTAAGTAAAAGTGTGATCAGTTGTGCAGAAAGGTATGTACAATTCAATGATCCTGTACGCTTTGGCATGAATCAAACTCTTGTGTTACAAAGTAAGCTTCCTAAGCACTCTTTATTTCAAATTATACATAAAGGCAACGTACAACCTTTAAGGTGACTAGAAACCTTATTCAAACTTGTTAGGGTGTTAAAGTACCTAAAGATGTATTTATTACTAGACCTGTACATTTGCCCTTCTAAATACTAGTATGATATTGATGTTTTCAAAACAAGATTTATAAGTTATTTTCTTAGCTAACATGTCCTATGGTGTTAGTTAAGATCCTATGTGTTATATTCCTATTATAGTTGCATCCTCGCTTATTGTTGCTGCATCTAGTGCATATTTATATACCTTTTGCTACTGGTCTAAATTTCTGACTCTAATACATAAGCACCAAAACAACAACTTTAAAGATAAAAAAATGATTAGAAGTGATTCTATATATTCTTAGGTTGTATCCCAGGGGTTGAAGGAGCACCTAGCATATGCCAATCCCAACATTACGGGTGGTATCCCAGAGGTTATATGAAATCCTAGCATAGGTCGATCCCAATTTATGTATTTATAAGGACCGTATCCTAGGGGTTAAAATGCCTAGGATGGGTCATCCACTTTTACCACTGATCAACTAGTCATTTGTATCACACCTGATAATTTTATAAAGTAAAGAAGAATAAAGTAAAGTAAAGGATGTAATGTATATGATCCCATAAGTACAAGCAAAGTTGGTCTTCTGTCTTTATTTATATAGTTATATATTAATATCTGATACTGCTGATCTCTTGTCTTATTTATAGTCATTTCATGTTGTACATACTCAGTACATTATTTATATTAATGTCCCTTGGGGGGGGATACTGTGTATCATACCGCAGGTATGGGTACTCCAGCTAGTAGATGATACGCCCAAATTACAACTCTCGTTAAAAAGTGTAAGCGGTCGCTGTCAAATATAGAACCCAACTGGGTTGGGTATCGAATCCCACAGGGAATATTATGGTCACTAAGTGTTGCAATTATTATTAGACTGTTGGTCGAAGGTTCCAAGATAAGGGGGGTTTTAGTTTAAAAGCACAATGATATTATCAGTGTAACGATGAGGTGATATCTAATAAGATTTAATCACAGAGAATGACAAGTTAGGATTATGTCCACCTTGTAGTTTCTACTTCTCTATTAACTATGAGTATACTGAGTTTATGCATGCATACACTTATAGAGAGACATATGCTAATTCTAAACCTAAGTGTTTTTCAACCATCGAGGATTCATTCACTTTAGTTCTTTCGAACCCAAAGTGTACAATAAATTATACGAACTCTCCAAGAAGTTAATCCTGCTAGGGCATTAACGTGTAAATAGAGGTTGGAAACCCTATTTTCTTGTCACACTCTCTTTTCCAAACATGTAACTTTTCTATCGAACAAGTTAATGCTATAATGGTGCATTCCCTATGTTTGCAACCATGAGAATTCAATCAAAATGAAGAGAGTAATGATATAAGTGGCATGACACATCATAAATTCACAAACTCATAGCAATAGAGAGTATATTACAAGGTTTCCATAACCCTAAAAAATAAGCTTAGCTACTCATGGATAAAATAGAAATCAAAATAGACATAATCATCATACCAAAACTAGAACAATCTCGGCGATGAAGATGAATAGCAAAAATAAGAGGAAAGCACGTTTTCCTCTCTAATTTCGCTTCCACTCAGCCGTTCGTCTCTCTCTCTCTGGTTTCAACATATTACAAAATATGAATAATGAAAAAATAATCCTAAAAATTCACCAATAATGCTTTTAATAACATCCTTGTCTAATAAGTTGCTACTGCATCCTTAAGAATTTAAAAATACTGAGTTTGCCCAGGAAAAAGTTTCCATGCATCACATTCAGTCCAAAAGCTGCCTTCCCTTTTATGTGAAGTTTTCCTTTGCTGTCCACAGGTCCCCAAAGTGCTGAAATCTTCCTCATTAGTACCTGAAAAGCATGCTAATCACATAGGTCATCTCACTTAACTAAAAATGGACTAAAAGTGCAAGAAGTATGTATTTTATTCTCAAAACTTAGCTAAAACATGGGTAGATTATGGTGCTTAGACGTATAAATACACCCAACATCACCACCCCACACTTAAAGCTTTGTTTGTCCTCGAACAAAATAGTACATCCATGCGAATACCTAATTAAAATTCACAAGAGCAACACAAAATTTTCAACAAGACATGCACGACAATTATTAACAAAGAGTAGATTTCTTGATCATTACTAGAAACAACTCACCCTCCAACATAGACTCATTAAGTTGGTTAATTCGTATACACAAGTTAAGCCTAAAAAATCACATAAAACTACCCAACAATCATCAACCATGTGCGCTCACATAAAATGTTACCCATAATCACTCATAGTTTTGCATTTTTCGAAACATAGGTAAAATACTTTGCTTGCTCTCACTATCACAAAGAATTCTTAGATTTCAACTGATGACTATATGCTTGCCCTTAGTGTAATGCTCTACTAATATCAGAATTCTAAGGTTAGGATCAAATAGGTCTTTACGGGTTGTAATGTAGGCTAAGGGACAGGTAGGACTATTTTGGCCAGAAATGGTCACTACGTTCCTAAGCGCTTTAATACACTACATTATTCCATTTACACTAACTTTTAACAACCACTCTACCTTCCTTTCATCTACCAACCCCCTTTCACCCTTTTAGTTATTCAATCAGAAACACAATGATGGGAATATACAACTCTCTTTTTATTATTATTATTATTATTATTATTACTAAGCATCCCTATGATGGCCACTCTTTTTCACAAGATTTTCATGTACCAATACATTCTGGGGCATCAATTTCACCATTTTCCTCTTATTTTGCCACACTCTTTACTCAACTTGATTCTTTAATTTAAAGCGCTTAGGAGCTTTTGGATCAAATTATGGTCTTACCAAAAAAATGGATTAGGCTACATATGAGGTTGCCAAAGAAAATAGCTAAAGGCTCAAAGGGTGTTCACTAGGACAATGTACAAAGGTAGGTAAAAAGAAGATAAACAAAATCAGGGCTGCCAAAGAAATGCCTAAATCATCTCCTAAACTCACAATCTTTATTTCGCTTCACACACACACTAGGCAAGTTCTAGCATCAGTCGCAACAAAGAATATACAATAACCTTACACACACATGGCATGTGGTCAACTTAATTGGAAGCATTATAGATTCTTGACCCAACAGATGAATGAATTAAACCACAAACAATTATCATACAGTGAGTCACAACTTAGAGCCTAAATGTTTTAATAGTAGTGATTCAGCACAAACTCCTGTTATAATGCCATGCCGTCTATCAGAACAATTTCTTGCAAAATCTGACTAATTACAACTAAATCAAAACAGCTAAGAAGAAATGTAGGAAAGCAGTACACAATACAGCAGACATATACCCGCACCCCACACTTTGGCAGAACACACTGCCCTCAGTGTAAATAAATAAGCAAAACCTGATTAGTCAGACTCCTCCTCTATATCCGGGGTCATACCCCCTGCGTCAGAATCATCGTCAGAGTCTTTATCATCAGAGTTGTCCTCCACATCAGAGTCTAGCAGTCGGTGATTATCGTCTGTCGGCACATCATCATCTAGAGGTTCCTCAAAATTTACCCCTACTCCACACATGGCCCGAGCATGCTCATTAAGCGGGTAGTCATATTCCAACTGCCGAAGCTCTACATCAGTCGGCACACGACCCTCATTCATCATGGTAAACCTAGTCATGCCATACAGATGGAGAAAAAAACTTTTATCTCGAGCATGTCTCTCAGTAGTGGTAAGCTTGATGCCTTGACCAGTTTCTGGCTCTTTGAGTTTCGTGAGGTCCACCTTCTTTGGGTTATGTGGCAACTTATGGTCTGCTGGCTCCTTCTCAATGTGCTCTTTCCTTAAGATTGCAGTCAACAAATTGCTGAAACTAAAATGGGACCTTTTGTGCAGCCTTGCTTTTTGCATTGATGTTCGTATAACCGCACCAATGTTGATGGGAACATTCGTCATCAGAGCATATACTAAGAAGACTCGATCAAGCATGACCTTAGTGTATTGTATCCCAGGAATCAAGCAGGAATTGACTATTCTTAACTATATGCAAGCTTCTCTGTTCAAAAAAGCATATGGGTAAGTATTGTGAAGACTATTATCTTTGTGACGAGTCCACTAGGTCATGGACCTTGATCCACACAACGTATGTCTGATGGCTCTATAGGGAGGTCTATGGTAAAGCTTCTTGAGTGGTGATTGATCCACACTTGGAGTACCTAGGAAAGAGTTGAAGAAATCAGCGTTCAATTGCAAGACTTGGCCCCGAATCTTTACTTGATTTCCCGTAGTCCTTGGGGACCAGTTGGCATAAAACTCTCGAGTTAAATCAAGATTGCATTCCCCCATATCTCAGAAGATAAAGTTAAGATTTAGTGCCATGATCTTAGACAAAATGCGAGGGTCTCGCTTTGCTAAACTTTCCTTCTGCATCAAATCCACATGAACATATTTCTTTACTTTATTGTTCCTATACCATTCCTTCCCTTCCTCGTCCAGAATCCACTTGATCCCAAAAGTGCGTCGAGGCACTTGAAGAGATGAGGAATTAGCCTGGTCCTTTCTTAACTGTTTTTGACCTTTTTGTGAGGTGGATGCTTTCTCCTTTCCCTGTCGTCCTTTCGGAGCCATGCTACCACCATTGGCATGACTCACTTTCAAATCAAAATTTGGGGCTAATCTCCTCCTTTGTACTTCATGCACCTACACTTAATCAAAAGTAACAATTTTGATTAGAAGGATGGGTTGCCTCCCACCAAGCGCCTTAGTTTTGGTCATGGCTCGACTCTTCTTTTTGAATTTTTATTTATCAAAAACAAACTACTAGTGAAACAAAAATGAATAAAAGGATGGGTTGCCTCCCATGTAGCGCTTGATTTATTATCGCGGCATGACATAGTTATCTCGAGTACTCAGACTTCATCGAGATATATGGTGGCTATACATGTTATCGAGTCGGTTGGACCGATATATAGCTTCACTCTTTGGCCATTCACCTAAATGACACCACCATCATTGTTTTCTAACTCCACTACTCCAGATGAGTAAACTTGGCTAATTCTGAATGGAGCAGACCACTTAGACTTCTACTTACCTGGAAACAACCTTAGTCTGGAGTTGAAAAGAAGTACCGAATCGCCTTTCTGAAAGCTACGTTGGATAATCCTCCAATCATGGAACTTTTTCATTCTTTCCTTGTAAAGATCTGCTCTTTCATATACATTTAGAAAGAATTCATCCATCTGGTTCAGCTGTCCCAATCTCATATCTATAGCATCATCCCATTTCAGGTTAAGCTGCTTCAGTGCCCACATTTCTTTATGTTCTAGCTCAATTGGCAAGTGACAAGACTTTCCATAAACTAGTTGGTATGGTGACATGTCAATTGGTGTTTTAAACGCGGTCCTATATGCCCATAAGGCATCCTCCGAATTCCTGGACCAATCTTTTCTGCTGGCATTGATAATAGGTGAATTTACACGCCTATAGTGCTATATTTTACCCATATTTTAGCCAAGTTTTGAGGACAAATTACATAATTCATGCACTTTTAATCCTTTTTCCTTTAATTGAGCTAACAAACGTGATTAGCAAGTTTTCAGGTATAAATGATGCAGAATTCAGCATTTTATGGATAACTTGACGCCAAAGAAAGCTTCACAAAAGGAGGAAAGCAAAGCTTGGACGCCAAGGACCAAAAGTGGCGCATGGAAAATCTGTCCCGGGCAAAAACAACAATTCTAAAGACTTTGGGGACTAGCAGTAACTTATTAGGATTACGATAATGATGCAGTAACCTAGTAGGATTGGGTTAAGTAATGCATTATCTTAGTAGGAATAGGATATGGGTGTTATAAATACCCTATTTTGCTAGAGATTTTCATCATTCACTACTACTTTTAATTCTTCCATTAGTTACAATTCATTCTATTCTCATTCTACTTCTTATTCCACAACTTACAACTCGGATTCTAATTCTTCCATTCATTCTACTTTTTATTCTTCTTCTATTCATCTATTCAATTCTTATTTTCCACAACAAGAGAAACGTTAATTTGCAAGGGAGTTCACGCCTAAACGCCTACCACACTTTACTACACGAGATCTTTATTGTGGTATAATAACAATGTCGATTGTGATTTCCTTTGCACTCATGGGTAACTAAACTTCTCTGTTGGGGTTATGGAAGCCATATGAGATACTATATATTGCTATGAGTTTGTGAATTCGTGACACGTATGCTGCTAATATCATTATTCTCTTCATCTTAATCTAAATTCTTTGTGGTTGCAAACGCATAGAATACGCCAGTATAGCATTAACTTGTTCGAAAGAAAAGTTATATGTCTGGAAAAGAGATAATGTCAAGGTAATAGGGTCCCATCCCCTATTAAAAAGTTAGTACTGTAACTGGATTAACCTCTTGGAGAATTTGTACCGTTAGATACGCTTTAAGCTCGAAAGAGTTAAAGTGAAATAGTCCTTGTTTAGGTCGAAAGACGCTTGGATTTACCATAGAATACAATTCTCTATAAGCACATGCATGTCTGAATTTCGCATAACTCATAGCCAATAGAGACGTACAACTCATAAGGTGGACATAATCCAACTTCTCAATTCTTATTGTTTAACAGCTTACTAAACATTCTTTCTTTTTACTCTGCTATTTTCTGTTTTACTCTACTATTTTGTTCACATCAATTGCACGTTACAATCCCCCCCTTTTACGAGACTTGCACCACAAGTCTAGTAATCTTTGCTTACTTAGTGACCAACTATTCTCTATGGGATCGATACCCAACCCAGTTGGGTTATATATTTGACAGCGACCGCTTTACACTCTTACGAGAGCTGTAGATTGAGCATTATCAAAAATTGGCGCCATTGCCGGGGAATACGAGTGTCAATTAAGTTCGTGATAATTACTAGACCCTTTGGTCAAAGATTCTTGTACTTTTACTTTTAGTTTTAGTTTTTGTTCTCTACAGGTTTTTATTCAGTGCATGACCCATACTCAAAGTTCTGGTCAACCGTTATTACCTATCAATCCTGAACCACAACGTATTGGCAGAATGGAGGCACAACACGAAATTGAAAAGATGGCTGCTCAACAGGAACAGGCGAGACTAGCTGCTCTAGCCGCCGCTCAAGTACAACAACAAAATATTGATAAACCTGGGCGAGCAATAAATCCTGACGACGAGGACCTAGGTGATGACGAGTTGCTAAACCCTAGGCATGCCACTGAGATCGCAACACCTGCTAACAGAAGAGATCGTCAAGCTAGGTTTAGGCCTGAACGCCGAGTTATGCAACCAGCTTTCGACGATGATGATGATGATCTTGATGGAGCCGGAGCCACATGAGCTATTATTCCTCCACCATTGGCACCCGGAGCCAAGTTCAACATCACAAGCACCATGATTCAGTTATTGCAACTCAAGGGATTGTTTGGTGGACTAGCAGGCGATGATCCGAATATGCATCTCATCAACTTTATTTCTACATGCAACTCTATGGTTGAATGGGATGACTCCTGATTCTATTACAAATTGGAGGCAATTGAGAGACGCTTTCCTAGAAAGATTCTTTCCGCCATCCAAAAAAGCACAATTGAGAGATGAAATCAGCAACTTTCGGCAGCTTCCAACTGAAGCCCTTCATGAAACATAGGAGAGGTTCAAGACGAAGCTAATGCGGTGCCCGAACCATCATATGACTAATGTTCACCTAATGGAGATACTATATAGAGCCTTGAATTCAATAACTAAACCAGTGCTGGATAATGCAGCTGGAGGATCTTTTATGGACCTCACCTTTGGTCAAGCAAGCAATATGATAAATCGTATGACGAAGCAAAGTAGAGCTTGGCATACCAGGGATTCTGAGGTAGCAAACCCCACTTTATCTATTGGCATGACTGCAGAACAATGGAGAGGAGAAGAAGAATGTGATCAAGATATGGCGCACATGAAAACACAAGTGGATCTTCTTACAAAGCATCTATTGTCAGGGAAGACCGAAAAAGTCAAAGCTATTGCGTCAAAAGGAAGAGACGAATCTGATTCGGAAGAAGAGGCCAACTACTTGAACAATCAGGGGGGTTTCCGAGGTAATACCCAAGGAAACCAAGGTCGAAACTATTATGATAAATCTGGAAACAAGGACCAAGGTAGTTGGAAGAACAAGAATGAAAAGAGTGGTTTATACGTCCCCCCAGGAAGACACGACACCACTACATCCAGTTCTGGAAATATGGAAGAGATGATGACTAAACTATTGAACGGAGTGGAAGCAACGAGCACTGGAGTAACGGAGGTAATAAATGATTTGTCCTCTATGAAGCAATTAGTTGATTCTCATTCCACTTCAATCAAGCAAATAGAACAGCAATTGAGCCAACTTTCAGCAACACTCAATCAAAAAAAGGCTCGCACTTTACCTAGCGACACTGTACAAAACCCAAGGAATGATGGGTCATGCATGGCTGTTACTACCCGAAGTGGTAAGGTCCTGGAAACTTCATCAAAGGGCAAGTAAGTGGTTGATGAAGTAGCGGACATTGATGATGAGGCAAAAGGAGAAGATTCCGCAGAAACCACCCACGACGTCCATGACGTCACACCGAGTATGTTGCAGCCTGAAAAAGCTAAAAAGTGGAAGCAAGAGGAGAAGAGAGCCCTGGAGAAAACAATTCCTTATCCACCACCACCTTTTCCTCAAAGATTGAAGAAGTTGGCGGATGATACAAAGTTCAGCAAATTCATGACTATGCTAAAGCAGCTGACCATTAATGTTCCATTGGTAGAGGCACTTGAACAAATGCCTGGGTATGCGAAATTTATGAAGGATCTTTTGACAAAGAAGCGGACAGCCAGCTATGAGTTTAAAGATGACGCTCATCACTGCAGCGCAATCGCTACTCGATCACTAGTTCAGAAGAGGGTTGACCCCGGTGCTTTCACTATTCCTTGCACCGTTGGATCTTTGAATTTTGACAAGACATTATGCGATTTAGGAGCCAACATCAACTTGATGCATTATCGATCTATAAAAAGTTGGGGTTGGGTGATCCTACTCCAACCAATATGAGGCTCGTAATGGCGGATAGGTCGGTAAAATGACCTATTGGTATTCTATGTGATGTATTGGTAAAGGTTTCTTTATTCAGCTTTCCGGCAGACTTTGTTATTTTGGATTGCGAGGCAGACTCAGAAGTTCCCATAATCTTGGGGCGCCCTTTCCTTGCTACAGGAAGTGTGCTCATTGATTTGAGAGCTAATGAGCTTTCATTCTGAATAAATGACGAAGTAGTTCGCTTTGACGTCTGCAAATCAATGAAGCAACCCAAAGAGCTGAACATATTCTCGGTGGCTGATGTTTACTTTGATGATGAGAAAGAGTTACTTGAATAAGAGCAAATTATTGATGACCCATTGGCGACTGTGCTCATGAATTGAGAAAGTAAGGATGCTGAAAATTTCGAAGAAACTATTTGTGCTCTATCAGGATTAGGGACATATCACCATGCTCCCAAAAAGCTGGACCTTGATCTCAAAAATCGACCCACACCACCAGCAAAGCCATCTATTGAAGAGCCACCCACGTTAGAATTGAAGGAGCTGCCTAGTCATTTAAAGTATGCATTCTTAGGAAGCGGAAACACACTTCCAGTCATTGTGGCAGCAGATTTGGGTGAGCAAAAAGTTGCAGCTCTCATTGCTATTCTATGGAAGTATATTAGAGTCATTGGTTGGACCATCGCGGATATTATTGGTATCCCACCTGGGATTTGTACACACAAGATTCAGCTTGAAGAAAATTGCACACCCACCATTGAGCATCAAAGGCGTCTCAATCCACCTATGCAAGAAGTGGTGAAGAAAGAAATTATCAAGTGGCTAGACGCTGGAGTTGTGTACCCAATCTCCGATAGTATATGGGTAAGCTCGGTAAAATGTGTTCCCAAGAAAGGAGGCATGACGGTGGTCGCAAATGAAAAGAATGAGCTTATTCCACTCAGACCCATCACCGGATGGAGAGTATGCATGGACTACCGAAAGCTAAATTCATGGACGCTCAAAAATCGCTTTCCAATCCCATTTATGGACCAAATGTTAGATTACGTGTTTGCTTTTGACAAATAAAAATCCAAAAAGAAGAGTCGTGCCACGACCAAAACTAAGGCGCTTGATGGGAGGCAACCCATCGTTCTAATCGTCTTTGTTGTTTTTGAGTAAATGTAGGTGCAAAGAGGTGTAAAACGAGGAGGTCGGTTTCGAATTTTGATTTGGACGTATTGCATGTTAAAGGTGGTAAGTTAGGAATGAAGAAGCAAAAGGCTATGGATTGGGCATTGCTTATGAAAATATAGGCAACGAACAAGGCTAGGCCTATGTAAAACTAGGCCACGAACAAGGCAAGGCCTATACTATGGCTTAAGCTCTCGAAATCTAGTGTGCCATACCATAGGCGCCGCCCATGACCAAGTATGCCATAGCATAGGCACCGCCTATGCCAATGCCTTTTGTCTCTGAATCTCATATGCTAAGTGAAAGAGACCGCCTATGCCTAAGAATGCCATGGCATAGGCGCCGCCTATGCTAGACAATGCTTTGCAAAAGGCGCCGCCTATACCAAGCATAGGCAAAGCAAAAGGCGCCGCCTATGGTCACTTCTTGTCTCCAAATCCAATTTTAAATGGGTCAAAACCCGACCCAACCTTCTCCTATAAATAAGAGACTTAGTGTTTAACTAAAATCACATTGGAAACCTAGCATAAGCGCCGCCTGTAGTCTCCAAATCCTCCCAAAAATTTTCCTTTTGCTCTTTTACTTCACAAGAACATCATCCAAAGGCATCAATCAAGTAAGTGCTTCTTTGTTCTTCATTTATATTCTGTAAGTACTACGTTACTACGCCTATTATGAATTGTTAAATCTTGAAGTAGTATTGGTGATGTGAATGTGATTGAATTGTTGTGATACAACCAAGCGAGTGAACGTATACGTAAGGATGATCTTAACTTGTTCCCAACTTGAATTTGATTTTGGTGCATTGTCATACTTTTGTGGAATTTATATGGTCACAAAAATTGCATAATATTGTCACTTGAATACTTAAATGTTGGAATGACTTGTTCATCGGAATAAGAATTATAGTTGCCTACCGACATAGGAGGTTGTGATTATTTGATACTATACCTTGATTCAATCTCTATGTAGTAGTTTTGATATCTCACATATGCAAGTATTACCAAGATTACAAGAAGTATGACTGCACTAATTTTATTGTTGGAATATAGCACCTAAAACGTATGTCGATGAAGTCTGAGTAATCGACCACTTTCACTTCACTAGTCTGTACCAACAAACTAAGTGTGAGGTGGTGCCCCTTCTGCTTGTTTATAGATTGTATCCATCGAGATGACGCTAACATGAACATTGTTTTAGTCTTAGGTACAATGGCACCCAAAGCAAGACAAGGCAAAGATAAGGCAACCACTTCCCAAAAAGGCAAGAAAAGAGGACGCAAAGAGAAAGGAGAGTCCTCCTCGATGCAAGTACCACGCCGCATGTTCGGAATTAAATGGGTTTTAGAGGAGGAAGCAAAGGAATGGTATAGGAACAACAAAGAGAAGAAATATGTTCATGTGGACTTGATAAAAAAGAAAAGCCTAGCAAAGAAAGAACCGCGCATGTTGGCCAAGATCATGGCGTTACATCTTGATTTCATCTTTCGAGACATGGGAGAGTGCAATCTCGATCTAACAAGAGAATGCTATGCCAACTGGTCACCGAAAACCACAGGGAGCGAAGTCAATATTCGGGGCCAAGTTTTAAAACTCAATGCGGATTTCTTCAACTCCTTTCTTGGCTTGCCTGCTGTTGATCCATCACCATTCAAAGAGCTGTACAGTATACCTCCATATAGATCCATTCGACACACACTTTGTGGAACAAGATCCATGGCATGGTGGAGTAGACACAAGGACACCGGATGACACAACACCTTCCCATATGCTCCTTTAAATAGGGAAGCAAGGATATGGTTGCGCATAGTCAACTCTTGCCTCATTCCAGGGACGCAATACACAAAAATAACAAGATATAGAGTGTGCTTGGTATATGCATTGATGATGAATGTCCCTATCAACATTGGGGCAATCATTCAATCTACAATGCGGAAGGCTAGGCTACACTAGCGGTCCCATTTTAGCTTCGGCAATCTGTTGACTGCAATCTTGAGGAAGGGAGACATCGAAGAGGAACTGGCTAATCATAAACTCCCACACAACCCAAAGAAGGTTGACATCACAAAGGTCAAAGATGCTGAATCAACACAAGGCGTCAACCTTACTACGACAGAGAGAGATGCTCGGGATGAGAGTTTCTTTCACCATCTTTATGGCATGACTCGGTTTACAATGATGGGTGGAGGTTGTGTTCCAACTGCTGCAGAGCTCCAACACCTGGATCATGACTATCCAATAAATGTGCATGCAAGGGAGATGTGTGGAGTAGGTACATATTTTGAGAAACCTCTTGATGACGATGTGCCAACCGATGATGATCGACGAATGCCAGACTCCGACGTAGAGGAGAATTCTGATGACGACGACTCCTATGATAATTTCGACGAAGGGGGTATGACCCCCAACATAGAGGAGGAGTCCGACTGACCAGGTTCTTCGTATTTATTTTCCACTGAGGGCAGTGTGTCCCGTCTAAGTGTGGGGTGGTGGTATTTGCATGCTATACTCGTTTATCCGCATTTGCATTTATGTTTGTTTGCTTAGCTTAGTTTTTTTCTGCTTAGTTTTTTTTGTTTCTTGTTTTTTTTAATAGTTAAAGATTTTTTTTAGTAGTTAAATTTTTTTTTTACTTAACTTCGGATGAAACTATTCTAATAGGCAGCATGAGATTATAACAAGAGTTTGTGCTAAAATCATGACTATTGAGACGTTTAGGCTCTAATTGTGACTCACTATGTGATATTGTGTGGTTGAATTCCTTCATCTGTTGGGTCAAGAGTCTATACTACTCCCAATAAAGTTGACCATGTGCCTTGTGTGTGTGAGGATATAGTATATTCTATGCTTGTGGCTGATGCTAGAACTTGCCTGGTATGTATGTAAAGCGAAAATAAAGCGTGCAAGTTTAGGAGATGATTTAGGCATTTCTTTGGCAACCTATACTTGTTTACCTTCTTTTTACCTACCCATGAACATTTATCCTAGTTATCCCCTTTTGAGCCTTTAGCCTATTTTCTTTGACAGCCTCATATGTAAGCCTAATCCAATTTTTTCAAGACCATAATTTGATCCAAATTCCTAAGTTCTTTAAAAGTATAAAGTCATGTGACAAAATAAGAGAAAATTGGGTAAGTATGATGCTTTAGAATGTATTGGTGCTTGAAGTCGTTATGAAAAAGAATTGCTATCATAAGAGGTGTGTTATGAAAAGAAAAAGGAAAGGAAAACTAAAAAGTTAGTTATGTTTAAAATTGAAAAACAAAAGAGGAGAAAAAGGATGGTAGAATAAAAGAAAGAAGAAAGGTTGTTTGAAAAGAAAGTATTAATGGCATAATGTGATGTATTAAAGCGCTTAGGAACATAGTCACTATTTCTGGCCAAAATAGTCCTACCCGTCCCTTAGCCTACATTACAACCTGTAGAAGACCTATTTGATCCTAAGCTTAGTATTCTGACATTTAGTGGAGCATTACACTAAGGGAAAGCCTATGGTCATCAGTTGCAGCATATGAATTCTTTGTGAGAGCGAGAGCAAGGATACCCTTCTACCCATGTTTCGACAAATATACTATGCTTGTGAGTGATTATGGGTAATATATTGTGAGACACACATGGTTGATGAGTTTTGGTTAGTTGTATATGATTCTTTGTACCTTAACTTTTGGATACGAATTAACTACCATCACGAGTCTATGTTAGAGGTTAAATTATTTCTACTAATGATCGGAAAACTACTCTTTGTTAATAATTGTTGTGCCTGTCTCGATGAATATTTTGTGTTATTACTGTGAAACCCTAAGTGGATGCTTATATGTACATGATATTTTGTTCGAGGACAAACAAAGCTTTAAGTGTGGGGTGTTGATGATAGGTAAATTTACACGCCTATAGTGCTATATTTTACCCATATTTTAGCCAAGTTTTGAGGACAAATTACATAATTCATGCACTTTTAATCCTTTTTCTTGTAATTGAGCTAACAAAGGTGATTAGCAAGTTTTCAGGTATAAATGATGCAGAATTCAGCATTTTATGGATAACTTGACGCCAAAGAAAGCTTAAAAAAAGGAGGAAAGAAAAGCTTGGACGCCAAGGACCAAAAGTGGCGCATGGAAAATTTGTCCCGGGCAAAAATAGCAATTCTAAAGACTTTGGGGACTAGCAGTAACTTATTAGGATTACGATAATGATGCAGTAACCTAGTAGGATTGGGTTAAGTAATGCATTAGCTTAGTAGGAATAGGATATGGGTGTTATAAATACCCTATTTTGCTAGAGATTTTCATCATTCACTACTAATTTTAATTCTTCCATTAGTTACAATTCATTCTATTCTCATTCTACTTCTTATTCCACAACTTATAACTCGGATTCTAATTCTTCCATTAATTCTACTTTTTATTCTTCTTCTATTCATCTATTCAATTCTTATTTTCCACAACAAGAGAAACGTTACTTTTCAAGGGAGTTCATGCCTAAACGCCTACCACACTTTACTACACGAGATCTTTATTGTGGTATAATAACAATGTCGATTGTGATTTCCTTCGCACTCATGGGTAACTAAACTTCTCTGTTGGGGTTATGGAAGCCATATGAGATACTATCTATTGCTATGAGTTTGTGAATTCGTGACACGTATGCTGCTTATATCATTATTCTCTTCATCTTAATCTAAATTCTTTGTGGTTGCAAACGCATAGAATACGCCAGTATAGCATTAACTTGTTCAAAAGAAAAGTTATATGTCTAGAAAAGAGATAATGTCAAGGTAATAGGGTCCCATCCCCTATTAAAAAGTTAGTGCCGTAACTGGATTAACCTCTTGGAGAATTTGTACCGTTAGATACACTTTAAGCTCAAAAGAGTTAAAGTGAAATAGTCCTTGTTTAGGTCGAAAGACGCTTGGATTTACCATAGAATACAATTCTCTATAAGCACATGCATATTTGAATTTTGCATAACTCATAGCCAATAGAGACGTACAACTTATAAGGTGGACATAACCCCAACTTCTCAATTCTCATTGTTTTACAGCTTACTAAACATTCTTTCTTTTTACTCTGCTATTTTCTGTTTTACTCTACTATTTTGTTCACATCAATTGCACGTTACAATCCACCCCTTTTACGAGACTTGCACCACAAGTCTAGTAATCTTTGCTTACTTAGTGACCGACTATTCTCTGTGGGATCGATACCCAACCCAGTTGGGTTATATATTTGACAGCGACCGCTTTACACTTTTACGAGAGCTGTAGATTGAGCGTTATCAGGCATTCATAGTCTTAGCAAGGATCAGCTTGATTTCCCGATTTGAAACCTCCACCTGCCCACTATTTTATGGGTGGTATGGTGTAGCCACCTTATGTTGCTTAACCCCACCCTTTACCAATACAGCTCTGAACAGCTTGTTGCAGAAATGTGATCCTCCATCGCTTATGATGGTACGAGGTAGCCCAAAATGAGAGAAGATATTTCTCTTTAGGAACGCTACAACACTCTTACCTTCATTATCTGCTTGCACGACTGCTTCGACCCATTTGGATACATAGTCCACAACAACTAGGATATATTTCATCCCAAATGAACTCATAAATAGGCCCATGAAATCAACACCCCAGACATCGAATAGCTCTACTTCAAGAATTTTGGACATGGGCATCTCATGGTGCTTTGAGATAGAACCTTGCCTCTGATACTAATCACATCTTCTCACAAAGTCGTAGGCATTCTTGAATAATGAAGGCCAATAGTAGCCACTTTACAGTACTTTCTTGGCCGTACAATCACCTGCATGGTGACCTCCAACTTGGGAAGCATGATTTGCTTCCAGTATGCTAGGCACCTCTACATCTGGGATGCGCCATCTAATAATACCATCAGCACATCATCGAAAAAGATAAGGCTCATCCCAGAAGTAATGTTTCACATCATGCATGAACTTTTTCTTTTGATGAAAGGATAGATGCTCAGGAATCACTTCGCTAACCACATAGTTGGCAAAATCTGCATACCACGGTAACTTTTCCACCGTAGTTATTAGAATATATTCATCGGGGAATGCATCATCAATAGCAAGGTCGGTCTGCACTGTGTGCTCACTCTCAAGTCTAGATAGATGATCAGCTACTTGGTTTTCACAACCTTTTCTATCCTTTACCTCGAAATCGAATTCTTGAAGCAGTAACACCCACCTAATTAGCCTTGGCTTAGCATCCTTCTTTGCCATTAGATATCTTAGAGCTGCATGATCTGTATGAACCACTACCTTGGTTCCCAACAAGTAAGCACGGAACTTTTCAAAAGCATAAACAACCGCTAAAAACTCTTGTTTAGTGATGGTATAGTTCTTTTGTGCCCCATTCAAGGCCTTACTCGCGTAATAGATTGGATGAAATATCTTTTCTCTTTTCTGACCAAGTACAGCACCCAAGGCTACACCACTTACATCACACATAACTTCAAAAGGTAGAGACCAATCGGGGTGCTACAATAATAGGAGCTTCAACTAGCTTTCCTTTGAGGCATTGAAATGCCTTCAAGCAATCTTCACCAAAGTGAAACTTTGCCTCCTTCTCCAAAAGTTTGCATAATGGGTTTGTAATCTTGGAGAAGTCTTTAATAAACCTCCGGTAAAAACCAGCATGACCAAGAAAACTACGAACCCCCTTTACAGAAATTGGAGGTGGTAGTTTCTCGATAACTTTAATCTTGGCTCGATCAACTTCAATTCCCTTTTCAGATCTTTATGCCCGAGAACAATGCCTTCTTTAACCATAAAGTGGCACTTCTGCCAATTCAACACTAGTTTGAATTTAACACATCGCTGTAAAGCCATACTCAGATTTGCCAAGCATGACTCAAATGACTCACCTACAACCGAAAAGTCGTCCATAAACACCTCCAAGGTGTCTTCAACCATATCAGAGAAAATGGACATCATACATTGCTGAAAAGTGGCAGGTGCATTACATAGCCCAAATGACATTCGTTTGAATGCAAAAGTACCATATGGGCATGTAAAAGTGGTCTTCTCCTGATCTTCAGGAGCAATGCAAATCTGATTATATCCGTAATAACCATCTAAAAAATAGAACCATCCCTTCCTTGACAATCGATCAAGAATTTGGTCTATGAATGGCACTGGGAAGTGATCCTTTAACGTCCACGAATTCAGCTTCCGGTAATCCATGCACACTCTCCACCTTGTGACAGGCCTGAGTGGGATTAGCTCATTCTTCTCATTTGCTACTACTGTAATGCCCCCTTTCTTGGGCACACATTGTATAGGACTCACCCATTTACTATCTGAGATTGGATACACAACCCCTGCATCTAACTACTTTATGATCTCTTTCTTCACCACCTCTTGCATAGGTAGATTCAGATGACGCTGATGCTCAATAGTGGGTATGCAATCTTCCTCGAGCTGAATCTTGTGCATACATATGCCAGGAGGGATACCAATTATATCAGCAATAGTCCAACCAATGGCTCTCTTGTACCTCTTCAGGACAGAGATGATAGCCTCTACTTTTTGTTCACCTAAATCAGCAGCAACAATAACCGGCAGTGTATTTACACTACCCAAGAATGCATACTTTAGATGACTGGGTATCTCTTTCAATTCTATTATCGGTGGCTCTTCAATGGATGGCTTCGCTGGTGGTGAAGGTCGATTCTTAAGGTCAAGGTCCAGCCTCTTAGGGGCATATGAATACGACCCCATTCCTGTCAGAGCACATATAGTTTCTTCGTACTCTTCAACATCCTCATATTCAAAGTTCAAAAGCACAGGAGACAATGGCTCAACAGTAAGTTGCTTCTCTAAAGATAATTCCCTCTTATCCTCATAATAAACATCAGCTACTGAGAACATATTCATATCTTTGGGTTGCTGCATTGATTTGCATACATCAAAATGTACCACTTCATTATTCATCTGAAATAAAAGCTCATTTGCTCGTAAATCAATAAGCACACTTCCTGTTGCGAGGAAAGGACGACCCAAGATTATGAGAACTTCAAAATCCACCTCGCAATGTAAAATAACAAAGTCTACAGGAAAAATAAAGGTAGAAACCTTTACTAGTACATCATATAAGATACCAACAGGTCGTTTTACTGACCTATCTGCCATTATGAGCCGCATGCTGGTTGGTGTAGTATTGCCCAACCCCAACTATCTCTAAATGGCTAGTGGTATCAAATTAATGCTAGCCCCCAAATCGCACAACGCCTTAGCAAAATACAAAGATCCAACCATGCAAGGAATAGTTAAAGCACCCAGATCTACCTTCTTCTGTACTAAAGACCTCATGGCAATTGCACTGCAATAATGAAAATTATCTGCCAGTTCATAGCTTGCTGCCCTTTTCTTTGTCAAAAGGTCTTTCATGAATTTGACATACGCTGGCATTTGCTCCAGTGCCTCCACCAAAGGCACATTAATAGTCAGCTGCTTCAGCATGGTCATGAATTTACTAAACCTGGTGTCATCAGCCTTCTTCTTCAGTCTCTGAGGAAAAGGTGGTGGTGGATTTGGAAGAGTTTTCTCGACCACTTCCTTTTTATTTTGCTTCCCATTATCAATCTTTTCAGACTGCTGACATCTAGGTGTAGTATCATGAACGTTCTCATTCTGATTTTCAACTCCTATAGAATCATCACAATCTGCTTCAATAACATTCTCCTCTATTCTATCAACCACAGGCTCGCCCTAGGATGGATTTTCCAACACCTTACCACTCTGGGTAGTAATAGCTAAACATGATCCATCATTCCTTGGATTTTGCACAGTGTCACTAGGTAAAGTGCCAGTTTTTCTTTGATTGAATGCCGCTGATAGTTGACTCAATTGTTGTTCCAGCTATTTTATTGCAGTGGAATATGAGTCAACCAATTGATTTATTGAGAAAAAATCATTTTTTACTTCAGTTACTCCCGTGTTGGTTGCCTCCACTCCTTTCAATAGCTTAGCCATTATGTCCTCCATGGACATCTTCCCAGAGCTAGATGCAGCAGCTTCACGATTTCCAGGAGGAACATACAAACCGCTCCTGTCATTCTTATTTTTCCAACTCCCTTGGTCTCGGTCCTTGTATTCGGATTTATCATAATAGTTCCGACCTTGGTTTCCTTGGGCATTGCCTCGGAAAGCCCCCTGATTATTCAAGTATTTTGCTTCCTCCTCAGAATCGGAGTCATCTCTTCCCTGTGATACAACGGCCTTGACCTTTTCTATCTTCCCTGATAATAAATGCTTGGTAAGAAGGTCCATCTGCATTTTTATGTGAGCCATATCCTGGTCAGGTTTCTCTTCTCTTCGTCTCTATTCTGCCATCATGCCAATAGATACAGTAGAGCTTGCTACCTCAGAATCCCTGGTATGCCTAGCTCTACTCTGCTTTGTCATACGATCTAGCATATCTCTTGCCTCAATAAAAGTAAGGTCCATGAATGACCCACCCGCAACATTATCAACCACTGGCTTAGTCACCGAGTTCAAAGCCCTATATAATATTTCCATCAAGTGGATATTGGTCATCTGATGATTTGGGCACCGCATAAGCTTCTTCTTGAACCTCTCCCATGTTTCGTGGAGAGCTTCAGTTGGAAGCTGTCTGAAATCACTTATCTCATCTCTTAATTATGCTCTCTTGGATTGCGGAAAGAATATTTCTAGGAAAGCTTCTTTCAGTTGCCTCCAATTTGTAATAGAGTTAGGAGTTAGCCCATTTAACCATAGAGTTGCCTCTCCAGATATAGACAATGGAAATAAGTGCAGCCGGATCATATTCTGTCCAACCCCTGGTTTGTCAAACGATTTGCATATTGATATAAAATTAATCAGATGCATATTCGGATCATCGCCTGCAAGTCCACCAAATAACCCTTTGAGTTGCAATAGCTGAATCATGGTGCTAGTGATATTGAACTTGGCTTCGGGTGCCAAGAGCGGAAGAATAATAGCCCCTGTGGCACTAGCCCCATCCAAATCATCATCATCATCATCAAAAGGGACCTGCACAGCTCGGCGTTCAGGTCTCATTCTAGCTTGACGATCTCTATTGACATTCATGTTCACAGGTTCAGCTACATCATCTGCACGCCTTGGATTTAATAACTCATCATCACCCAGGTCCTCATCATCAAGATTTGTTGCCCGACCTGGGTTATCAGCATTTTGTTGATTTACTTGTGCAGCTGCCAATGCAGCTAATCTAGCCTGCTCCTATTGAGCAACCCTTCTTTCAATGTCTCGTTGTGCATCTATTCTGCCAATAAAATGTGGTTCAGGATTTAGAGGTAATAATGGCTGACCAGAACTTCGTGTATTTGGCATGCACTCTACCAAACCTAAACAAAACAAAAACAACAAAAAAAAGTAAAATTTGAGAATCTTTGACCAAAGGGTCTATTAACTATCACAAACTTAGTTGACAACCGTATTCCCCGGCAACGGCGCCAAAATTTGATACGCCCAAATTACAACTCTCATCAGAAAGTGTAAGCGGTCGCTGTCAAATATAGAACCCAACTGGGTTGGGTGTCGAATCCCATAGGGAATATTATGGCCACTAAGTGTTGCAATTATTATTAGACTATTGGTTGAAGGTTCCAAGATAAGGGGGGTGTTAGTTTAAAAGCACAATGATATTATCAGTGTAACGATGAGGTGATATATAATAATATTTGATCACAGAGAATGACAAGTTAGGATTATGTCCACCTTGTAGTTTCTACTTCTCTATTAACTATGAGTAATACTGAGTTTATGCATGCATGCGCTTATAGAGAGACATATGTTAATTCTAAACCCAAGTGTTTTTCAACCATCGAGGATTCATTCACTTTAGTTCTTTCGAACCCAAAGTGTACAACAAATTATACGAACTCTCCAAGAAATTAATCCTGCTAGGGCATTAACGTGTAAATAGAGGTTGGAAACCCTATTTTCTTTTCACACTCTCTTTTCCAAACATGTAAATTTTCTATCGAACAAGTTAATGCTATAATGGTGCATTCCCTATGTTTGCAACCATAAGAATTCAATCAAAATAAAGAGAGTAATGATATAAGTGGCATGACACATCATAAATTCACAAACTCATAACAATAGAGAGTATATACAAGGTTTCCATAACCCTAACAAATAAGCTTAGCTACTCATGGATAAAACAGAAATCAAAATAGACATAATCATCATACCAAAACTAGAACAATTTTAGCGATGAAGATGAATAGCAAGAATAAGAGGAAAGCACATTTTCCTCTCTAATTTTGCTTCCACTCAGCCGTTCGTCTCTCTCTGGTTTCAAAATATTACAGAATATGAATAATGAAAAAATAATCCTAAAAATTCAGCAATAATGCTTTTAATAACATCCTTGTCTAATAAGTTTCTACTGCATCCTTAAGTATTTAAAAATACTGAGTTTGCCCGGGAAAAAGTTTCCATGCATCACATTCAGTCCAAAAGCTGCCTTCCCTTTTATGTGAAGTTTTCCTTTGCTGTCCACAGGTCCCCAAAGTACTGAAATCTTCCTCATTAGTACCTGAAAAGCATGCTAATCACATAGGTCAGCTCACTTAACTAAAAATGGACTAAAAGTGCAAGAAGTATGTATTTTATCCTCAAAACTTAGCTAAAACATGGGTAGATTATGGTGCTTAGACGTATAAATACACCCAACATCAGTAGTTGTGAGTAAGGTCTAGGTTTGTCCCGATCTTAACTAAGTCCATATGTCTTTTATAGGCTTTGTATACCAATGTAAATTTAAGCATGGTAACATTATGTTCTTTTAATATTATGGACCTAACAACCAAGACTTGCAAATGTAGGTTTGGGCTTACTTACATGGTTTGTTTTCATCAATAAATCATATCCATACATAGCATGACCTTTGAATGTCATAGTTATATGCATGGAAGTACAAGGGTATAGGTTGGTGCTCTTGGGCCATTATAGCTATGGCTGTCTGTCTTCTCTAATAGGAGTTGAGAATGACATAAACACTCATTTTCAAGATAAAAAACTCTTAAATACTCTCTCAAACACACTTTTGAAGATTGGAGGCTAGGGTTCTATGGGATGTTCATCTAAAGGCAAAATAGGAGTTAAGTTCTTTTTGGGATCATCTTGTTTAAGGTATGTGACTCTTTCCCTTATTATTTACTCAGATATAATGTATTTTAAATAGGTATTATAACTTGTAAATGATAATTATGAAATTAAATGTTAAGGGTTTTGATGCCTAGTGTTGAGTAATGTTTGCTCTTGCTTAGAATTATGTTTATACATGATATTGGTGATGATTTTCATATGTGTGTGCTATTTGTTTGTGGTTTAACCAATGTGTCTTGAGTAACCCTAATAATGATGATTTCTACTTTGATTTTTGGCATTGGTAAAGGCATGCCCATAAGGTGTTTGTGAAAAAGTCTAAGACAAATATCTAGTCACATATTGGTGATGCTTTAATCTAGGCCAATGGCCCAAAAAGTGTGAGTGGTTGGTAAATGGTAATTTAAAGACATTGTTAGCCATATATTCAGCTAATGGATGACTTTGTGGTTTGGAGTGTAAATGGGTTAAAGTCCCTAAACATGAAATTAAAGTTGAATCGTGTTTGGAACTAAGTGTGGTATATAAATGCTAATAAAGAATGAATGGTTTAGTAAGGGTATTGATGACCATATCTTGAATTGAATGATGAATTGAATTAAGGCATTGGCCTATTAAAGTATTTGATTAACAAATTCTTCCATAAAGACCTTGTGGTCATACATGATGTTGAATTAGTTAAATGGGTTGGATTCCCAATGTTGATTAATGATAGTCATGATGGCTTATGGTTAAAATCCCTTGTCTAATATGGTGTCTTGTGGTTAGAGTCCCTTGTTTAATGAGATTTCTTATGCTTAAAGTTCCTTGCCTAATGAGAAGTCTTTTGGTTAGAGTCCCTTAATTAATATAACTTGAGGTTAGAGTCCCTTGCCTAACTAGATGGCTTATGGTTAGAGTCCCTTTCCCAATGAAGGTGCATGTGGTAAGATTCCCTTCCCTAATAAGAAAAGAAATGTACACTTTTATAAGGGTGGAAGGTTGGAGTCCCCCATTCCATGACTCTTGATAGAGTGCATCAAGATTGATTGCTAAGTCTTGTTTCCTTTTTGGAATGTTATGAACATGTTATGTACCTACATGTATGCGTATGTAGATAAATATTATTGAATAAGATGTTTTGACTTGGTTTTAAATGATGAATCAATTTTCTCCGTATCCTTGAGCTACATGCTATCGTTCCAAAAACTAACTATCTCTAGAGGCTATGTCCCCACATGGCATAGGGGCTAGAGCTTATTCGTTTCATGCTGCAGAGTGACTAAGTGATCAAATCAGTTCATTTGTTGACATTGAAGTGGTGAGCTTCCCTACTTTGAAAGGCATATATTTTATAGTCTCTTATCTTTGTGATAGACTCATTTAAGACTTGGCATGGCTATTGTTAGTGGCTTGTCCTGAGATATATAGACATTATATTTGTATAGAGGCATTGTGTTTGACTGTGGACTTGGGTATGCTGGTTAGTATGTTGATGTAAATAAAATGTTTAGAAATTGTCTAAGTTATGATTTTAGTTTTGTTTCCTCTACCTTAATTTATGGATGGAGTTCATCCGACACTTGTGGATCGAGGTGATGGTTAGTTTGGGTTAATAGGGCGATCTACGGTCCATGTTGGCTTGAGATGCCCATACGACATGGCCTGGTTTTGGGTCATGTCATGTTGGTATAATAGCCTAGGTTCATAGTTAGTTAGGTGTCCACAAAGCCGTGTCACATAGGGTTTTTTATGGGTGTGTAGCATGCCACACTTATAAAAGTGGGGTTATGGGAAATTTAGGAATGTTTTCCTTTCTTGTGTTTTATATCTCAAGCTGTAGAGTCTAAGGTATTGGATTCCTCTAATTTCTATTTGCAGATCTTTTAGATCATGCCTCCAAGGTGATCTGAAACTCAGGAAAACTCTTTTGTTTTGAATAAGAGCCGTATGGATAGAGCTCGTCCAACTTCAAGGGTATAGACTCGAGCTACGGTTGTAGCATATAAGTATGCTCATGGGGTTCCACCTGTCCCTACTAACCCTGCTTATAAGAGTGACACTCCTACTCAGTCACCATATGAGGATGCTATTAATACTGAGCTTTGTCCCTCTATTAACATCTTGACTCAATTGGTAGCTTCTAAATTGGAGCATGGTGCTTTGGCTAGTATTTATTTTAAGGCCATAATAGTTGGTCAATTTATGATGTTGCACCCTCCTATATTACAGGTGCGAAGGTGAAGGAGGATCCTCAAAGTTTCATTGATAAAATTGAGAAGATCTTCCAGATCATACATGCTTTGGAGGTTGAGTCTGTTGAGTTTACTTCCTACTAAGAGATTCATTTCGTATCTTAAGGACCAAAGCTTGATCTCTAAAGGGTGTTTATATCATTTGGTTTGAGTTAAACATTATAACTTAGAAGGTTCTTGTCTAGAATCAATTCTCGTGGTTAATGAGTTTCCCATGGTCTTTTTTGATGACCTTCCTGGTATTCCTCCTTATAAAGAAATAGATTTTGGGATTGATCTTATTTTGGACACTCATCCAATTTCTATTCCATCTTATAGAATAGATCTGACAAAGCTAAAAGAGCTTAAGGAGCAGTTGAAAGACCTCTTAGATAAGGGTTTTTATTTATCCTAGTGTGTATCCTTGGGGTGCTCCCATGTTGTTTGTGCGTAAGAAGGATGGTTCCCTTCGAATATGCATTGATTATTGATAGTTGAACAAGGTGACCGTAAGGAATAAATATCCTTTTCCTAGGATCGATGATTTGTTTGATCAGCTTCAAGGGGAAAAATATTTCTCTAAGATTAATCTTAGGTCGGGTTATCATTAACTTAAGTTTAGGGAAGTGGATATCCCTAAGACTGCCTTTATAACCCGGTATGGTCACTATGAGTTCTTAGTCATGTCCTTTGGGGTGACCAAAGCCCCAATGACATTTATAGATTTGATGAATAGAGTCTTTCATGCATTCATGGACTTTTTTGTTACTGTCTTCAATGATGACATCTTAGTCTATTCTATGTCTGAAGCAGATCATGGCATTTACCTTCGTGTTTTGTTGTAAACTTTAAAGGATCATTGTTTGTATGCCAAGTTCTCTAACTGCGAGTTTTGGTTGAATGCTATGAATTTTCTTGGTCATGTTATCTCTAGTGAATGGATTATGCTAGATTCTTAAAAGGTTGCGGTGGTTAAGAAGTGGCCTAGACCTATGACTTTAGCCAATATTTGGAGCTTCTTGGGTCTAGCCAGTTACTATAAGAGGTTTGTGGAGTGGTTTTCAATGATAGCTGCCCCATTGACCAAATTAACCCAGAAGAAGGTCAAGTCCTTGTGGTCAGATTTGTGTGAGGGTAGTTTTGAAAATTTGAAAGATAAATTGACCTCGGCTCTGGTTTTAATCTTGCCTGAGGATAATGATGGTTTTGTAGTGTATTATGATGCTTCTCATATTCATCTTGGTTGTGTATTGATGCAGCAAGGTAGGATGGTGACCTATGCTTCTAGGAAATTGAAAGTTCACGAGAAGAACTACCTTACTCATGACTTGGAATGGTTAGCCATAGTTTTTGCATTAAAGATTTGGCAACATTATCTCTATGGGGTTTATGTTGACATCTTTTTCGATCATAAGAGCCTTCAGTATGTGTTTACTCAGAAGGAATTGAATCTCAAAAGTAGGTGGGGGATCGAGTTATTGAAGGACTACGATATGAGTCATCATTACCATTTAGGTAAAGGTAATATAGTTGCTTATGCTCTTAGCAGGTTATCCATGGGGAGTTTAGCCTATGTGGATGAAGATAAGCGGGAGCTGGTGAAGGACATTCACTATTTGGCTAATCTTGGGGTTCGTCTCATAGACTTGGAAGATGGTGGCATATTTGTGCCGTAGGTATCGCGGTTTTCTTTTGTTGTTGAGATAAAGTAAAAGCAAATATTGGATCCCGATTTGGTGAAGATTAAGAGTAGTGTGGTTCAACAAAAGATTGTTAACTTTGTCATTGGTGGCGATAGTATCTTGAGGTACCAAGGTAGGATATGTGTTCCCGATGTCGATAGATTGAGTGAAAGGATTATGGCTGAGGCTCATGGATCTCAGTATTCTATTCATCCCGATTCTACAAAGATGTATCATGATCTTAGGGAAATATATTGGTGGAATAATATGAAGCAAGATGTGGCTAGTTATGTGGCTAAGTGTATGGTGTATCAACAAGTGAAAGTTGAGCACATGAAGCCCGGAGGGTTGAACAAAGAGATTGCATTACCCAAATGGAAGTGGGAGGCAATTAATATAGATTTCATTACCGTTCTTCCCCGGTCTCGGAATCAATGTGATTCTATTTGCGTCATTGTGGATTGGATAACCAAGTTCGCTCATATTTTGCTAGTGAGAACTAATTACTCAGCAGAGGATTATGCTAATTTGTATATTGTGGATATTGTGAAATTGCATGGTGCTTCGCTTTCTATCATTTTGGATTATGGTACTCTATTCTCATCTTACTTTTGGAGGTTGTTTTAGAAAGGTTTGGGAATTAAGGTGTGCCTTAGTACCACTTTCCACCCGTAGATGGATGGAAAAGCAGAGAGGAGCATCCAAACATTGGAAAATATGTTGTGTTCTTGTGTGATTGATTATGGTGGTAGTTTGTATGGCCATCTATCCTTGATTGAGTTTGCCTAGAACAATAGTTACTATTCTAGCATTGGCATGGCTCCTTTTGAGGCATTGTATGGTAAAAGATGTCGTTCTCCTATTGGGTGGTATAAAGCTGGTGAGGGTAAGTTACTGGGCCCCAATTTGGTTCACCAAGCCTTAGAGAAGGTGAGGGGATTTGTGATAGGTTGAAAGCCACTCAAAGTCACCAAAAGTCCTATGCGGATGTAAGGCATAGGGAATTAGAATTTAATGTTTGCGATTGGGTATTCTTGAAGGTATCTCCCATGAAAAGAGTGATGTGGTTTTGGCAAGAAGAGAAAGCTTAGCCCCCAACTTGTTGGTCCCTACTTTATTTTGAAGAGGGTTGGCAATGTTGCCTATGAGTTAGAGTTGCCTTCTAGTTTGAACTCTATCCACCCAGTTTTCCATATTTCTATGTTACGAAAATATATGGGTAATCCTTTGTTGATTTTTCCCTTGGAGGATATTGGTGTTTCATACTCTTTTTCCTCTAAAGAGGTCTCGATGAGGAACTTAGATTGGAAAGTTTGCTAGTTACGAGTGAAAGAGGTGGCTTTAGTGAATGTTCTATAGAGGAACCAAAGGTAGGAGGAAGCTACTTGGGAGGCGAAAAAGGACATAAAGTCCAACTATCCGCATTTGGTTTCCATTTTAAAAACCCGTTCTTGATGTATTTGGTAATCTTCTCAATTTGATTTATGTCTTTTATAGACAATGGGTTCAAGTCCCTAAGCTTTGAATTGAGCAAGTGTCTTTGAGTTCCAAAGTCAATAACAAGAATGGTTGATTGATAATGATCTTGGCAAGTACCTTATCCTTATTGTATTCTTGATTCCTAACTTGATTAAAGGTTATTTGATATGTAGTAATGTGTTAACTAATGTTTGTTCTTGCTTTACCCATTATTTGAGGATAAATAATCCAAGTGGGGGAGAATTGAAACACCTAGGATTTGGACCCTTAGAAAATTTTCTTAGTTGAAGCTTTTGGACTAGGTACGAATCCAGGTTACTAGTCTTACCCTTGGATATGACTTAGTGACCCTCTTTCATATGCTAGGCAGTGTGGTAAGGGATTACACTCTATCTAAGATATGAATTAGCCTCCCTATGGATGTATACTAGGGCACGAGTCAGACCAAGCCTAGTCATATAGAGTGTTGAGTTTACCTAGTTAACAATGACTTGGGTATGGTTTGGGGATATGATTTAGGGTACCATTCATATCCTTGGCTATGATTCATGTGTGTGTGGTCGTACCTTGGTCAGTGTAGGGGTCTTTGGTGAGGCCTAGGGTACGAGTTAGGGTACCACTCACCTAGGGTACGGTTGAGCTAAGTGAGTCGTACCCACCTGGGAAGTCACTTTTCATCTTTTATGTCAAGGGATCTATGGTCATTTCCCACCCAAAATACCCTAATGTCCCCTCACTATATACTGTATTGTGGCCTCCTAAACACTTATTGCAAGATTAAAACCTCCCAAATACTCTCTCAAACACACTTTTGAAGATTGGAGCTAGGGTTCCAAGGGGTGTTCATCTAGAGAAGAAAAAGGAGTCAAGTTATTTGGGAGATCATATTGTTTAAGGAATGTGACTCTTTCACTTATTATTAACTCAAATATCATATGTTTTAAACATGGATTATGACTTGTAAATGGTGATTTTGAAATCAAATGTTAAGGGTTTTGCTGCCTAGTGATGAGTAATTTTTACTATTGCTAAAACTTGTGTTTATACATGATATTGGTGATGATTTGCACATGTGGGTGCTTGTTGTTTGTAGTTTAACAAATGGGTCTTGAGTAACCCTAAAATGGCGATTTCTACTTTGATTTCTGGCAAAGGGCATGCCCACAAGGTGTTTGTGAAAATATCTAAGAGAAATATCTTGTCATATGTTGGTGATTTTTTAACTAGGGAACTGGCCCAATAAGTATGAGTGGTTGGTAAATGGTATTGTAAAGACCTTGTTAGCCATGTATTGAGTTAATTGATTACTTTATGATTTGCTGGGTAAAGGGGTTAAAGTCCCTAAATATGAAATATAACTTGAATTATGTTTGGAACTAAGTGTGGTATAGAAATTCTAATGAAGAATGAAGGGTTTAGTAAGTGTCTTGATGACCATAATGTGAATTGAATGATGAATTGAATTAAGGCATTGGCCTATTAAAGTGTTTGATTGACGAATTCTTCCATGAAGACCTTATGGTCATACATGGTGCTGAATTAGTTAAATGGGTTGAGGTCCCTAAGTGTTGAATTGAATGGATGTTGATGTATGGACAAAGGGTTAGAATCCCAATGTCAATTAAAGATAGTCGCGACGGCTTGTGGTTAAAGTCCCTTACCTAATACGGTGGCTTGTGGTTAAGGTCTCTCGCCTTAAAAGATTGCTTGTGGTTACAGTCCCTTGCGTAATGAGATGGCTTATGGTTAGAGTCTCTTGCCTAAATATGCCGGCTTTTGGTTATAGTCCCTTATTTAATATGGCTTTAGGTTAGAGTCTCTTGCATAACTAGAAAACTTGTGGTTAGATTCCCTTGCACAATGAAGGTGCAAGTGGTTAGAGTCCCATTTCTAATAAGAAAAGAAATATACAAATCTATAAGGATGAAAGGTCGGAGTCCCTCATTTCATGACTCATGATTGAGTGCATCAAGATTGCTTGCTAAGTCTTGTTTCCTTTTTGGCACGTTATGAACATGTTATGTACCTATATGTATGCCTATGTATATAAATGTGGTTGAATAAGATATTTTGACTTGGCTTTAAATGATGACTTAATTTTCTCCTTATCCTTGTGTTACATGCTAGAGTTCCAACTGCTAACTGTCTCCGGACGCTATGTCCCCACATCACATAGGGGCCGAAGATTCTTCTTCTCTTCCAGAGCAGTGGCTAAGTGATCAAAACAGTTCGGTGTTGACTTTGAAGTGGTGAGCTTCCCTACTTAAGAAGGAATACATTTCATAGTATCTTATCTTTGGTTATAGACTTTTTTTAGACATGGTTTGGCTGTTTTTGGGGGCTTATCCCGACACATATAGACATTAAATTTTTATAAAGGCATTGTGGATGACTTCGGACTTGGGTATGTTGATGTAAATAAAATTTTTAGACATTATCTAAGTTATGATATTAGTTTTGTTTCCCCTATCTTGATTTATGGTTAGCGTTCATTTGAGACTTATGGATTGGGGTAATGGTTTGGTTGGGTTAACAAGACGATCTCCTATCATGTTAGGCTTAAGATGCCCATACGACATGCCCCGATTTTTGGTCGTGTCAACCATTGACCCAGAGATATTATGAATTTAAGTCACTTATTGAACCAACTCTAGTGTCATTGATATTGTAATGTAACGTGATAGGTACATCTATTGTTGTAGCTTGACCCTTAGTTAAATATAAATAGTTCTTGGCAAGAAGTACCTATATTTTGTTAACCCACTCAACCCGCCCATATTTTAGTGGGTTGGATGAGTGATATTTTAGATGGGTAAATTTGGGCTTTAACCCATATTTAACCTATAGAAATATGGATATATGGGTAAAAATGATATGCCATACTGGTTTTGTAATTTATATGTTTTTGACACCAAAGTACTAAAAATTTAACTATCCCTGCATCCCACTTTTTCATTTCTTTGTAAAATTCTCATATTAGAGGAAACAAATGATTAGTAATCTTACAGTTATTTTACAAATATACAATGGAATTTAATTCTTTCATGTACTTATATTGCTGGAAACAAAATATTATCTTTAAACCTTTTGATTCTCTTGTTTTGTGCCATAATTTTATTATTGTGAAAGTTTTTAAAAGGAACAACTTTAAATTTAATGATAATGGGATCATTGATAATAGGGTCTTTTTCACAACTTATAACACTGATCGGTGTTGGTAAAATAAATTTTCAGCAAGCTTTTGGCTTTAGGATATAAAAATGGGTCTGAATGATTTTTACCCAATCTGATTTTTACTCATATTAATATGGACGAGTTAAAACTCAATTTGATTTTATTTAATCTACTTTCAACTAGCCCAAAGATGAACTGACCCGCCTATTTGTCACCTATGGATACAAACAATCGAAGCTATTAGAAGAAATGAAATGCAGATTGAAATAAATTTTAACATAAGAATAAAAGTTCCCTTGACTTTTCTTTTGATAAGCTCGTTAATTTAAAAATATGTTCCATAAGAAATGTTATCATGATTTTCTGGCATATTTCTTAGTCAACATAGCATTGTTGTTTGAGGATCTTATAATTTTCTAGAGTTTGGCCCATTTGATAAGGACAGAAATGATTTAAGGAGTTGAGAAACTCTCAATAAAATAACTTGTATTTTTTTATTTAGCAGACTTTAATCAGGTTCTTGT
This sequence comes from Capsicum baccatum var. pendulum, assembly GCA_030864225.1. Taxonomy (NCBI): domain Eukaryota; kingdom Viridiplantae; phylum Streptophyta; class Magnoliopsida; order Solanales; family Solanaceae; genus Capsicum; species Capsicum baccatum. The sequence continues at coordinate 126,613,243 of CM061557.1, forward strand.
GTGTAATACTAGGAGGGTTAGCAGTAGAGAACCTGGTATTTGGATACTTAGAATTACTTCACTCAAATGTTCAAAAGGTCACATGTTCTTTATAATAATTTATTTTATAGACGTGGAACTTAAGGAGTACGAGTTGCTAAGTGATTTTCCATCAAATGTGGGCAGTTGGATAAAATGCTAAGGTGGTTGTTCTTCAATGTGAATGAAGCTGACTCTCTAGTGAGATGGGATGTACTTACCACTTTTTCACTATTTAGTCATTATCACGAGGCTCGATCAAGACTAGAAGAGGCCATTACTTCAAGAAGATAAATTATCTATTGTATTGATATGATAGAGAGCACTTTATGAGACTATGAGGTTTAGCCTAAATGAGTGATAGACTTGGGGGACATAAAACTTTTAACCCAACAAGTTCCCTTCCTATTTTTTTCTTTTTACCAGCAAAATATGTCAGAAAGGTTATTGAAATACCACAAATTTTAACCCTTGAAGATTCCTTGAGCTTTAAGATCATTGGCCTAGTTACGAATGGACCTCATGAGTCGTAGGGTGTCCTGACTAGTCATTTTGATGAGTCGTAGCTAAACCAATAAATTTGTGGCTTGATTCTACTCTGAGTATGAGTGGTTCACTAGGATCCGTAATGATATATGAGTCATTAAGTGTAATGTATGGTGTCCAGTGTAAGTCTCAATTTAGATTTTGAGTCGAATCGACTGGACCCTATGAGTCGTAGGGTCCCATTATAATACCTATGGTTGAGTCGTAAGGAAAATAGTATAAAGTACCTTGGTGGTATTGCATTGGGTATGACTCGTAGTTATAAGTCGTAAGGAGAGGTTACGATTCAAGGGTTTGACTCGTAATCAAAGATAGACCTTTTTCAGATTTTAAGTTGTGGGCATTCTAGATATTTCCCCTTTTACCCAACTTGAAACCACGTCTTGTAACTTTTTACTGTGTCATTATTGTGCAGAAACAATCAAAGTAACTTCTAAAATACTCCCAAATCCTCAAGGTCAAGAACACTTAGGGTTTTCGAGAGGTTGATCAATTAGGGCTCTCAAGGGAGACTTCTCTCCGTACATTTTACTATTACAAGCATGTTACTCTTCCCTCATTGTTAATTTTGTAAAAGCATGTGTTTTAAGGTATTGTTCATAAGATGTTTATATGGGTTTTGAAACAAAGGTTGGGGTTTTTGAATATTTATGAATAGAACAATGTTTCTCATAATTTATATATGATTTCCATGCCTTAAATATGGTTTTGAAGTTGTGGGTGCATAGACTTAGTGAATGAACTATGGAATTGTGATATTCCCAAACTTGTGACTTTTGAATGGTTATGACCCCAACCCCACAATGTGAAATTGGTTTGGATTATGAGAAATGTTGGAATTTGGAAAATTGAACTAGTCTTGAACAATTGCATGATACAAAAAGGTATATTAAATACAATGGTATAATTTAATAAACAAAGAGATTCAGTGACCCCTCCGCATATTAATGAACAAAGGGAGTTGTTTTCTCTAAGTTAATGGGAATTAGTTTGGCATGTTGTTGTTACCTTGCAAGTGTAGTTAATATGACGATACCAATAATGTATGCCTTGATGTGGAATATGGTTTAACAAATGGGAATGTGTTACACTTATTTTAATTGGGCTTTAATAAGGGTTGTGTAGCTAAGTCGTTGTCCGAGTGACCAATATTGGAAATTGTATCTACCGATGTTGAGGTCAAGGTGACTAGGGAGGTTTGAGTACTCATTATTATTTCATGATTAGAGAGGTTTGAGTCCCACGTAAGTGATTATATCTTTAGGTGCTTAAGTTACCTTGGTATATATTGGGAGGTTTACATCCTTGTGTGCATATATATGATATTATTCTCCGATTCATGTGGCAATACACACTGGGGACCAACCATGGGGTGAGATATATGGCCCATATAGCCTGTGGGTACTATTATATGATGGTTGATCTACATAATCCATGATAAAGTTTTGAAATGCATGTTAAGCCTTGTTCTCTAGCCCAACATGTGATATATATGTGTGTGTGTGTTTATGCATTTGATTATGTGCATTGATTTTGAATAATTTTAACTATTGATCATGTCATTATGTTATCTCTATCTTCTAAGTTACATGCTAGCATTCGCCCCATTAACCATCTTCAGACATTGTATCCCTACGCGATGGAAAATTTAGTCATACTCTTACTCCTCCTGCTTAGTGACTTGGATTTGGGATCAGCTAGCGAGTCAGATTGAAGTGCTAAGCTTCCATACTTTGGAAGACCCCATTTCATGATTATCGTTTGTTCTACATTTTAAATATTCCTTTGGATTTGTTTTGTGGATATTGTTGGGGGAATCTTGCGACACTTTATTGATATATAGTTTTGGATCATTGTTTAAAAGGCTTTGTTTTGAGAACTATGGCTATTGGGCAGTTATGATTGGTTGTTTGGCCGCTCATCGGTTGGTGGTAACAGACTTCATTAAAACTTTCCCAAGCTATTGCATACTATTTTATTATATTTTCAGAATTCATCCAACCATGAGGTATGGCGTGTTTGGTTTGGTTAGGTGCAGGGGCTGATCTCCAATCCATGTGGGACTTGAGATACCCGTAATGGCCATGCCCTAGTTTAGGTTATAAAAAGAGTGGAATCAGAGCCCAGGTTTGGTATCATTAAGTTTCCAACAAAGTCGTGTTAAGTAGAGTCTCATTTATGGGTGTGTAGCACGCCATACTTATAAGGGAGAAGCTACAAGGCAATTAGGAAAGTTTCACTTTTTTGTTGTTCTATTTCAAGCTATAGAGTCTAAGTTCTTGAGTCTTTCTAATTTCCATTTGTTCGCTTTTTAGATCACGACTCCCAGATGATTTGAAGCTCATGGAAACTCCTTTGTCCCACTTAAGGACAATGCTAATGGGACACACGCTACTTATGGGGTACAAACCCGGTCTAGGGGTCCAGTTATTGATTACCTTTCTAGAGTTCCATCAGCCTCTTCTAGTCCTCCTTGAACTCCTCAGGATGATATGTCCAATGTAGAATTTCTTTAGTCCATTCATATATTGGCTTATTTGGTAGCTTCTCAATCTGAGCATGTAGCTTCTGTTACTTCATCTTTTGAGGCCACAAGGGTTGGCCATTGTATGAGGTTGAGTCCTCTTATGTTGACTGGTGTTAAGGTTGAGGAGGATCCTCAAAACTTTATTGATGAGATGGAGAAAATACTTTGGTTCATGCAAGCTACTAATGTGGTAGGTGTAGAATTTGCTGCCTATCAATTGATGGATGTAGCATACCAATGGTATGAGAAATAGGAATATTCTAGGGGAGACGATGCCAAATGCGAACTGTGGGATGATTTCATTAGTGCTTTTCTAAACCGCTTCTTTCCATAAGAGTTGAGGGAGGCAGAATTGGAAGAGTTTATTAATATGAAGCAAGGTAGGATGACGATCAAAGAATATTCCTTGAAATTCCATTAGTTGTACTGATATGGTTCGGAGTTAGTGTCTAACATGAGAGCTATAATGAGGAAATTTACTTTTGGTTTTCACATGATTTAATCCTTGAGAGTAAGGCCGCCTTATTGGACAAGGATATAAACATCTCTAGATTGGTTGTGTATATGCAATAGGTGGAGGAAGAGAATAAGAAGAACATGGAGATAGGGCAGAGGCAGAGTTAAAATTTTAGATTTTCTGATTGGGGTGGAGGTAAGCAGAAGAGTGGTAGAGATAGTAGAAAGTGGTCTAAGAAGAAGTGGGGAAGTTTTGGTTCTTACTAGTGCTCCTTATTCAAAGCCATCAGGTAATCATCATTCTCAGCATGATGGTCGGTTTAGGGTGTAGGGTGCCTAATCTCAGGCTGGTGGGGCCCATTTTGCTCCATCGTATCCTCTTTGTAGATTCTCTGGGAAGGCTCACTGTGGGTTTGGTAAAGAGGGGGAGGAATAGGTGTTTTAAATATGGTCAGATTGGTTATTTACAGAGGGATTATCCTTCTAAGGTTGCTTCAGGGGAAAATAAGATTCTTGTTGCCACTTCATTAGCTCTTGTAAAAGGGTGCTACTTCGTGTCTAGCATTGGCACTGACTATAATCACTTGTATTCTCTTTCTACCCGCTAGGACTTTGAGGCATCTCCTGATGTCACCACTGATATGTTACGACTCCTTTTTTTATGATGTGTATTGCTTGCTTGATCCGCAGTCTACTCTTTCTTATGTGACCTTATTTGTGGCTATTCTTTATTTTGGTCTCGAGTGTATACCTGATCCCTTTTCTGTTTCTACCCCATTTATTATCATCATGAGTAGCTAGTTCTTCCTCTTGGGATTATGTTAGAATAAGGTGCAATTCTGTGTGGGTTGTGATTAATTTGTGAATTTGCTAGTTTGTTGGCGACGTGTTCTTCTATTATTAGACAAAATTTGTTGGGATTTGTGGGTGAAAGCCCCAAATACCCAAATGGGTTTGATGGGTGAAAATCCCAAACTCTTGAAAGCTCAAATAATCCTTGAAAAATAGGTTTGGGTGAACTTTTGGAACCCATATCATCCTTGAAAGAGGGATATAGGAACCAAGGCAATAGTAGGCAATTATTGGGCTTAGTTTTCTAATATTCATCATCTTAGACACAAGGGTGAATATGAGGTTGACTATCCCTGGGTACCATCCTATAAATAGGAGTGCCTAATTAAGGTATAGGGTGCCTTTAGTTGACACACCCGTTTGGTGCTCGAAAGAGCCAATGGTTGAAATCTTTGTGGTTTTGTTGAAAGACTAACCACAAAGATCTTCGACCTAGACTACCACATAATCAACAATTAAAGCTTGAATCAAATTTTCACAAACTCATGAGTGACTTGACCCTAGGAGAGCATAGTCCCAAGACCGTGCCTAATTAATTACACTCTAATTATTCATAGTCTCGAATTAGTCCTTTAGAAGCCTAAGAATTACTTTCATATTCGAAAAACATTGAGAACCCCCAAACCACTTTGTACCATAGGTTTTGAACTTAGCAAAAAACTATTATTTCGTACTTACTCGCCGCCACTCATATTGTTACTCGTGGATTCGACCCTAAATCCAAAGTTGAGTAAATATATTGACAATGACTGCCTTGCACTTTAATTGACGTGTAAGTTGAGCGTTATATAAAATAGCACCAATTTTGGGGAACAATTTGGCGTATTGAGTTATTTTTGAATTTTAGTTTACTTGCTTTGATTCAAACTTGTAAATAGTTTTTTGTGATTTTATTTTGTTTCTTTTGTTATTTAGGTTCTTATCTTTTTATGTTGTTGTTAATATGGTATCATGGAATGCATGTGTGTTTGGTGGTAGGAAATCATACCTTGATGATCCATCTCCATATTATGATGGACCCACTATTTGAGTGCAACATCTTGATCTAATAGAGAGTATGGTTGTTTTCTACGTGGTGGTTGGGATAGACATTGGAGTGAATGTCCAAATGCCCCTTCCCCCATTATACTAACTCGGTTGCTAGTTATTCTCATGATTTTGATAGGTCTTATGAGAAAGAAAGGGAAGAGCGAAGCCTGAAAACTATTGGTGTTGAAGTAATACTTCAATATATGTTGGAGTTAACAACAACGTTGGAGGAGAAAGCAACTATTATACGTCAATCCAACAAGACATTTGGAGAGGAAATCTTGAAGATAGAATACGTGAGAACGAAAGTTAATCATTCAAACACCACAACCATTCCTACTCTTCTAAATGAGCTTGATATTGAAATGCCCTTGCTGATTTCCCATCCAACCAAACCAAACATGAGAGATAATGCCAAAAAGGAAGAAATGGTACTAGAATCGGAGGAAGAAGCCAAGAAAATCCCTTATGAAGACTCTAGTCCATTTTGGGGTGAAGATGACCAACGAACTCTAAAATTAAGGGAAATGCCTATTCTATACACTTTTCAACATTATGCTTTGGACAAGATTGGTAGCCAAAAATAGGGGAAAACCAAGTTTGAGAAGTGTGGCAGCCTACAGAAAATAGGGTAAAACAGAGGAGCAAAACACCTCAGGTACCGCGTTCGCGATCGTGATACCATGAATGTGGCATATATGTCGCGATTGTGATAGTCTCTCCAGCCTGCACCTTGGTTATCACTGTGGGTTCATGGAGCCCTTTAACACTTCTTATGCTTTTATATTATATTGTGAGGTCACTTCAATCCTTACAGTTAGGGGTGCAACCCTACCTTTGTGTGTATTCATTGGTTTGCAATACTCAAACTTAGTTCACTTAAAGCATGAAAAATTTTATGAATTCATTATTTTTGTTTATAGTTAGCTATTTTCTTTAATAATAATGTTGGATGAGATTTTTTCTATGGTAGATTGAGTGACATCATTCTTAAAGGAAAAATGTTGTGCCTGGGTTTTGAGCCATGGATGCCGGGGAAGTCTTAGTAACCATGGCATCGAGATCACAAATGTAAGGAAAGTCTGAGTACCTGTGGCATTCTAGATTTGGGATCGTACTCATGCCATTGGCAAAGTATGAGTAGCCATATGGTTGGTTTGTCCATATGAAGCCAAAATGTGAGACAAAGACTTGGGTTTTTTCCATGGTTAGAAAATTGTGCATGGTGCAAGTGAAAAGCAAACTCCCCCCTCTGTCTAAAATTTTTAAAAATCAAGGGGCATGGACATGGAAAATTTTGTGACAATGCTTTACCTCTTCTTGTGATTTTGAAATCTTTAGCTTGTGAAATTTGGTTAATTCTTCCTTTTGTCTCTAATGGAATGCGCAATTGAGCCTCCTTGAGGAGTTTGCATGTCATGTGTACGGTGAGCGTAATTGTTTGACTCCCATGCTTATTTGTATCATCTAGAACTTTCCCAGTTAGTATTTTAAGGTTAATTGTGATCATCGCTCGGCTGGAGAATTGACCTTAGGCTATCTTGTTGAACTTAATAGTCCACTTTAGCATAAATAGCCTACCCGTACATTGATTGTATCCTTAATCACCCATTTTGAGACTTCAAACCTTTCTTTGGCAACCACATTGCAAGCCTTAGCCCATTCAAATGTTATCCCTCTTTTGAACCCTACCCTCATTGAACTTCAAAATACAATTTGAGTCTAAAAGCCTAAGTTTGGGGTGTTGAAGATTAAGGGAAGCAACTTTGGGCCACAAAAGTGATAGTGAGTGACATCATGCTTAAGCATTGAAACAAATGAATAGAAGAAGAAAGGAATAAGTAAAAAAAAGTAAAGGCATGGATTGAAAAAGAAACAAATGAAAATAAAATGCCTTCAAAGATATGGGTGAATCAAGATAACACAATAAGGCATGTGTGAAGCGGGAAACAAATAAAGTAACCTATAGTCAAAAGTTTGGTTGAATAGTGTGAGAGTGATGTAGATGTTAAAAGAGGGTGCAATCACTCCATTCCTAAATTGTATCATACCTGTTCTCGCTGAACCTACATTACAAGCTTAAAAAGTCTTTTGGGATCTCCAACCAAGCATGTTCATAGTAGTGGCGATGGAAAATAAAGGCAAGCATATGGTATGATGTTCGTTCGCATGGAGGGATTCTTCATAAGAGTGAGTTTCGTACGTATAACCCTTGTTTATTTCATAAACAAATTGGTGTACGGGATTTACTTCTTGTGAGGAGATATATAAATAAATCAAGGAGGGTGACATTGTCATTTTCCAAAGAAAGAGGCAAAAGGAGTGTAGAAAAGTTCTATCGATAGAGAGTCACTTCTAGAGAGTAGGTAATTATTGCATCATTGCTCTTAAAGGTCCATTGCATCTTAGCATTTATGTTTAAAAATGAGGGGAGTAGTAGAACATTACTTTACTCATGCATAGGTGAATATTGTTGGTAAAATCCTAGTTCAAATTCATGATGATCTCCTGGTAACACAAATGGGCTCACAAGAGCATAGTCTCATGTAGTATGAAGTGGTTTTGCTTGAGGACAAGCAAAGATTTAAGTTGGGGGTGTTGATGTGTGGGGAAGTTACCACTCATTTACACACCACTTCCGTGTACACTACTATGATTTGAATGTATAAATGAGAAACTTTTCTATTAAATGCACTAATTCCCATGTTTTGCAGGTACAAAGATACTGAGACAAAAAGAGGCAAAATGAGCTAAGAAAAATCAAAGTAGGAAGAGAAGGGCAGAAGCTGGAAAACCTGTGCAAACTAGGCCTCAGGTACCACAACCGAAGAGTGGCCACAATGGTTATGGTAAGACAAGAAATACAGAAGGTAGCAATCGCATGATGAAGACAATGATTGTGGAGCCGTGATTGCGGTTAAGCTTGTGTGATCACAGACTAGCGGGATTTTAGCCCAAGGGAAAAATTGTAAATGCACGAAGCTATCCCAAACTGTACCAACAACAAAAAGACTCAAATCCTAATCAAGATATAATTCCATAACCCTATCTCCCATCCTTAGTCTAGGGATTTTGTAACTTCTTGGATCTTGGGGGTAAATTTGCACTAATTGTGAGCTAAAAAGACATTAGAGTGACTTCCAAGTTGAGAATTAGTAAATCCCATTGAAGATTCATTCAAATTTAAATCGTGGTTTGATTATCTTTACTTTTGATGAATCAATTTAATAGAGATTTTTCTTTATTCTTGTTTATTATAATCATGAGTAACTAGGTCTTCCTCTTGGGATTATGTTAGAATAAGGGGCAATTGTGTGTGGGTTGTGATTCATTTGAGCATAGGCTAGTTTCTTGAAAATGGATTCTTCAATTTATTAACTAAATTTGTTGGGATTTATGGGTGAAAGTCCCAAATACCCAAATGGGTTTGATGGGTGAAAATCCCAAACTCTTGAAAGCTCAAACGATCCTCAAAAAAAGGTGTTTGGGTGAACTTTTAGAACCCATATCATCCTTGAAAGAGGGATATGGGAGCCAAGGCAATACTAATATTCATTATCATAGACATAAGGGTGAATATGAGGTTGACTATCCCTGGGGTACCATCCTATAAATAGGGGTGCCTAATTGAGGTATTGGGTGGCTTTAGTTGACACACTCGGTAGGTGCTTGAAAGAGCCAATGGATAAAATCTTTGTGGTTTTGTTGAAAGACTAACCACAAATATCTTCGACCTAGACTTCCATATAATCAACAATTAATGTTTGAATTAAATTTTCAAACACATGCATGACTTTCCCCTAGGAGAGCATAATTCCAAGATCCGTGCTCAATTGATTACATTCTAATTATTTTTAGTCTCAAATTAGTCCTTTAGAGGACCAAGAATTACTTTTACATCAAAAATGATTGAGAACCCCCAAACCACTTTGTACCATAAGTTTTGAACTTAGCAAACAACTATTATTTCATACATACTCAGTCACCCTCACATTGTTCCTCCTGGATTCAACCCTAGATCCAAAGTTGAGTAAATAATTGACAATGACCACCTTACACTTAAATTGATGTGTAAGTTCAGAATTGTCACAGAGAAGGTGCAGTCATTAGTTGTACCCCAGTCTGAGGAGGGTACCACCACATAATTACAATAATTAGATGTTTCCCAGTTTGAGAAGGATACAGAGTAGTCTTCCCATGATACACAAGTACAACATGGTCATATTTCTGTACCCACACATGCAACTAAGATAACTTTAAGGTGCTGTGTAGAAGATATGCAAGAAGTTTATGATATAGACAGTCGTATCTTTGATACTAGCAGGCCAAATAAGCTTATTTCTTAGGAGCACCAGATTGATCTATCTGGGCTAAGGTGGGTACCACAATTATAGGTTGTATTCAATTGTTACCAGTTAAAGTGAACGACCAAACCACTTGGTTCTTATAGACTGGCCATGAAACATGAGTTTTACGCATCATATCGAGCTATAGTACATATTTCAATGAACAGATTACTAGGCTCGATGAGGCACATAGAGCAGCCATAACTTTGTCATCCACTTGTGGTAGGGGCCAGAGTTGATTTGTCAATATAGACTATCCGCCAAGTAATTTTTTTTCCAGATTATAACACTCCCACATCCACAGTTGAGTATGACTACAGATTGAGATTCCCACATAATCGACATATTATGTAGGAGATTGATCATAGATAAGAGAGGGTTGAGATGGTTAGGTGGATAGCCAACTATATTTCACCTTAAGGCGATTCTAGCATATTGATCGAGGGTCATAGTGTGATCAAAATGAGTACATTTACCTTTGAGTCCATGTTTTGGTGGTTGCTCATTTGGTATTGACTGTTCCCTACAACTTCAGATAATTTGTTAAATTGGGAGGGGTTGCTAGTATGATGGTTAGATATTCTATTTATTTTGAAGCCATCCTCCCTCATGAGATCCTTGATAGAGAATTTTGGAAGACTACTAGTCTGCCATTCCCTTGCATGATTTAGAGACTATATGACGAGGTAGGTGTACCTCAGATACTAGGAGTAGATGAGAGGGTACTTATGACGGTTACTGCATAGACAAAGAGTATAAAGGATCAGGAATGTCTAAGACTTTCTAGGAGTTCTAGAGAGTCTATCGTAGTACTTCAAACCCAGACTAAGAGCTCATCAGATTCCACAAAGACTGGTGATGCACATGGAGGTGATATGGGTGTTAGTGTTTATATAGATATAAAGGAGTAAAGACAGGCCCTAAATATGAGTATTCAGGGTTAAGGGACACCAACCACTTTTTTATCAGCCCAGGCTTTGACCTCAGAGCTGGTTGGTGAACCTTCAGAGCCTACTCGCCCATCCATTACAACTCCTTCTATACGTATGATTACTATATATCTAGAGTTCTTGTAGAGCTTAATGGACATCCAGAGGTCCACTGATGCTTGAATGAGAGTTGTTGAGACTTAGATGACTACACTATATCGGCAAACGAGATCAACAATTCAAACTAGATTCGAGCAAGAAGAGGCCAAATAGGAGGCCGTAGAAAGAGCTGCACTATTTGAGATATATTCTGACTTCCAGGCTTATCTTGATGATTTTGATATAAAGTTTAGAACTAAACTTAGAAAGACAGAGGTGACACATCTATCCTAAATAAGAGAGGATTTAGATATATTATGAGCAGAGGTATGCTCTCTTACAGTGAGCCTTGTAGTAGCCACTCCCTAAATTATACCCCTAGTGGTCAAGATGTCACCTTTGATCACTCTGAGATAGTTTGATTTCTTCACAGAGAATGATGAGGAGGTCTCAATAGTTAGGGCTAGGTCACAAGAGAGACTTGGAGTATCTTGTTATACCTTATCACCATGTCATTAAAAGGGCCAAACATAATTTGATAAAGACTGCAATCATTGACAGGCAGAGACATATAAAGATAGCCGCAGGTGCATCCTTTAGTAGTACACTACCACCACCATCACCTCTGCTAGCTGATATGCCTCTATCTGGGGATACTTATAACATAGGTTCCTAATGTGTCCCAGGTGTGTTTTTACTTCCCTTTGTTTTGTATTATTTTTGTGCATTGAGGACTATGCATAGTTTTTTAGTTGAGGGTGAGGTGTACTATAACTACCCTAAGTTTTTGTTGTCGTGCTTCTTTTCTTATCAGCTGCGGTATGATTGTAGAACCAACATATCTAGGATAATTTTTGTTGTTTTGTGTTTTGTGAGTTGTGCTTTTGAGTCATTAGGATATTTTTAAGTATTTAGGGTAGTAGTCATATTTTGAATTATTTTTGATAGCCCTAAAAAGTATATGGTAGAAATGTGCGAATGTATATATGTATGAACATTGTGGATCTTGTTATGGTATTAGGATTAGGGACATGATAATCACTTGCTAACAACTCCGTGAACATAATATACAGGAGTTGATAATATTGACTTTGTTTGTAATACCCCATCTCTAAAAGTTTTCTATCTATCATACAACTTATCCTTTTTCATATGCACAACATATGAGTCATACATTGATATCGTACCTAAGGTAGTCAATGATGGGTAACAATCTCTTAAGGGTATGACTTAACTCCTAGAAGTCGTCAAGAAGCATACGGGCTGGATGAAGCCAAGTCATAAGTTAAATAGTGTAGACCCCTTGAGATTCTATGATAGCTATGGGTGAGGGGCTATTAGTCATAGGAGAATGATATGAGTCATAAGTGGCATTCTTAAACCGATTAGTGAATGATCTCTTAGATTATTTCCATCATATAAGCCATAATGCATAGTCTTACCATTCCTACGATTCATATGATCAACTCATAAGAACTAGCAGGAAAATTTTGAGAAGTTAAGTTAAGGGGAATTTTAGTCTTTTACCCCTTATAACTCCCAACCCACGATATTTAACCCAAAGGGGTGTTACTTTTACACTCTTTTTTATTTAATTAAACAACAACTTTCTCTCCTACCATCTTCAAGAACAAGATTAGGGTTTCTTCCCCAAGTTATCTCCCAAGTCTCAAAGGTCAAGTTTACTTCACCAAGCCAAGAACTTGAAGGTATGTGGGGCTTATGAACAAGGATATTCTTTCATCCTTATTCCTATAACTTGTTTTAAATATTAAGTTATGTGATTTGAAATTAGGGTTCACACCTAAATTATCTTGTCTTGAGTTTATTAAATTATCATGTGATTGAAGTATTAAAATGCATACATGTTCCCATCTATTTATAAGTTATATACAAGAAAGTATGAGATTTAAGGCTTAATTATAAGCACTAAGTTTATAAGAATGCTTAATCTCTTGATTTAAATAACAAGACTTAAGATCCATAATTGTTCATTCTGATTATGAATTAAAGAAAAGAGAAGCATAATCAGTTTCTAGTATACAAGTCCTTATGTTAATTTAAGGTGGATGTCTTAAGTATGAGCATATATATATATATAAACTTTAGGAGCAGTATTTAGCACCGAGGAGGGAATATGGATGATCGTATCCAAAATTCTCCAAAACTACGAGCCAATGTATGTTTAGCTTTTTCCCAATATGGATGAAGTGAAGAATAATAATCACCAAGATAAGGTTCTATTCCGATGGCAAGGGTAGGAAAAATCTCCCCAACTTAGGTAAGATGTTGGACTCTATGTTAGCTCACGTGGTTTATGTCGGATAGAAGAATCTCCCCTAAGCATGATTAAAAGCAAAGACTTTAAGAAACTAAGCATTATAAATCACTAAGTCATTCATATGCTTTATTATTTAAGATTTATGATCTTGCATTCTTAAGTTTTACTCAAGTCCAAGGTGAGTCATTTACGTTTATCAAGCATAGTTGGAATGCCTATATATATTCTGTATTGTTTTACTTATGCATTCACCGTCACATGATCAATACATTCTAGAGGTACTGATCTACAAATATGTCTGTGTGCTACATTGCCTTATAATGTAGGTTATGGTGCCTGTTCTCAACAACACGAGTGACTTTGGCATTATTACCTGCACCTGATAGTTGGTGAGTCCTCATAGTCCAAGACCTATTCTTTTAGATTTATGTTTTTCTTGATAGAAGTATTTTAGACATTCAATTCAGTGTATGTATGGGTAAGCTGGGGTTTGTCCCAGTGGCTCTCTAGACTATAGTAGAGCCTTGTAAGACTATGTCTAAGTTTAAGTTCAAGAGGTTTGTGTAAACATTTCTAAGTTAAAGATTCACTTTAAGTTATGAGACTGTTTATCTTTTGCTTACTTCTTATGTTTACCATCCTTATAGTGTAAGTTCTGAGCTGTAAAGCTATCATGGATTAGCTTGGGGCTATTCATAGTCCTAAGTACCGTGTGACGTCTAGGGGTACTTCTGAGGCATTAAAAACTTGGTATCAGAGCCTATGGTTTTAAAGAGTCCTAGGAAGTTAGACAAGATACGTTACGTAGAGTCTAAATCATAATTCTGCAGCGCACCATATTTATGAAAAAAAGGATATGGGACGAGTTAGGAATCATGAATTTTTTCATTATATATTGTGCTTATAGTTGTCTCAATTTTTCTTAACTAGTGCTTTTACGTGACATAATATGACACCTCATCGAGCCAACTCATGCAGAAATGATTATTAACCACCCCTACAAGCTGACCCTCTAATTAAGTATGTGTCTCACAATGAGTTTTGGGTTGCTTTTCAAGCGTGTGACTAAGTTGTGACCGCCAATGTTCATGGGAACCAGCAAACAGCGATCCTACTTCAAAAAAAAGTAATTTAACTGCAACCCAAATTCGGGACTTTATGACGATGAATTCGCCTGTGTTCCATGGGTCAAAGATGGATGAGGACCTACAACTATCTATTGATGACATTAGGAAGATAACTCAGATTATGCATATGACTGAAGACTAGAGTGTAGAGTTGGTATCCTATAGGTTAAATGATGTTGCTTATGATTGGGTTACGATGTGGAAGGAAGGTGAGGGTGAAAATACAACTCCTGTGAGTTATAGGTATTCCAGAATGCTTTTTTTGATAGGTTCTTTCAGTGTAATATGAAGAGTGGAGGATTTCATAAACCTGAGGTAGGGCTCTATGATGGTGAAAGAGTACTGCCTTAAGTTCACTCAGTTTTCTAAGTATGCTCTCGAGTTGCTAGCTGATTCTAGAGTTCGTATGATCATATTAATTACTAGGATGTTAATTTGGTGGTCAAGGAGTTTAGGACCGCCATGCTGATTGGAGATATGGATATTGCTAGGTTGATGACTCATGCTCAACAGATTAAGGAAGAAAAGTTGAACGAATGAGAAAAGAGGAATAAGAGAGTTAGGACTGGAAAATTTGAATTTAGTTAGCCAAGGTCAGGAGGGGGAAACCATTTTCAATTTCAACGTCATTCATCAGTGCTTGTTCCATCTTCAGCTAATGCCCCTTCACCTAGAACAAAGCAGGAGCAATGGGGCATGACTTTTAATTCTAGATTTTAGAATAGTGTAGTTGGGAGGCCCAATTTCCCAACATATGAAAAGTGTAGTAGAACTTATCCTGGTTAGTATTTGATGGGGAAATAAGGTTGTTATCGTTGTGGTAAGGTGGTCCATAGAATCAAGGAGTGCCCATATGCTAAGAAGGGAAGCAGAGACACTTATCCCCAAACTCAGGCTACTAGTGCAACACCTCAACAAGTCTACCCAGCTCCTCCACAAGGCACATCTTCTAGCACTAGTGGCGGCTAGCACCAAAATTGGTTTTATGCATTACCATCCTATCAAGAGAAGGAGAGTTTATTAGATGTTGTCACTAGTATACTTTATGTCTTTAATCTTGACGTTAATGTGTTGTTAGACCCAAGATCAAATTTCTCTTATGTAACTTTCTTGGTTGCTGTTAATTTTGGGGTAGGTGTTGAAAATCTTTCTAAGCCCTTCTATGTTTCTACCCCAATGGGTGAGTCAATTATTATTAGACGAGTCTATAGGGAGTGTCCTATTACCATTCTCCATAGATTACTTTAAAAAAACTAATAGAGTTAGAGATGGTATATTTTGATGTTATTTTGGAAATGGACTGGATCCATTCATGCTATGCATCAATTGATTGTCGCACCTGCGTGGTGAAGTTTTAGTTTCCTCGTGAAGTAGTTTTTTAGTAGGAGGGAAATTCTATATCCCCCATAGGTAGTTTCATTTCCTACCTTAAAGCATGAAAGTTAATATCAAAAGGGTGTATTTACCCTTTAGTTCAAGTCAAAGATATTAAGTCTAAAGTCCCGACAGTTCAGTCAGTTCGAGTAGTAAATGAGTTTCTGGAGTTTTTGCTCAAAGATCTTCCAGAGGTACCTCCAGATAGAGAAATAGAATTTGGTGTTGAACTTTTTCCTGATACTCAGTCCATCTTCATTCCTCCTTACCATATGGCTCCAACTAAACTTAAATATTTAAAAGAGCAGCTTAAAGATCTCTTAGATAAGGGTTTTATCCGATCCAGTATTTCTTCGTAGGGTGTTCTGATCTTTTTGGGCGCAATAAAGATGGCACTCTCTAAATGTGTACTGATTATAGACAGCTGAACAAGGCACCATCAAGAATAAGTATCCCATTCCTAGAATTAACAATTTGTTTGATTAGTTTCAGGGAGACCGATGGTTCTCTAATATTAACCTTAGATCAAGATATCATCAGTTAAAAGTCATGGAGAAAGACATTCCAAAAACAACTTTCCAAATGAGGTATGACCATTTTGAGTTTGTGGTTATGTCATTTGTACTAACAAATGCTTCTGCAGCCTTTATGGATCTGATGAACAGGGTCTTCAAAAAGTACTTAGACATGCTTATCGTTGTCTTTATAGATGACATATTGGTGTATTCTAGCATGTAGACTACTTAAGGATAGTACTATAGACCCTTAAGGATCATCAGTTATATGTAAGGTTTGGTAAATATGAGTTTTGGTTGGAATCTGCTATCTTCTTAGGGAATGTTATCTCAGGGGTTGGTATTTATTTAAATACTTAAAAGATTAATAAGTTAAATCATTGGCCTAGACCCATCTCTCCATCTGATATTAGGAGCTTTTTGGGTTTGGCTGAGTACTATAGAAGATTTGTTGAAGGACTCTCCTTTATAGCTGGGCCATTAACTAAGCTGACCCAAAAGTGAGTGAAGTTTATGTGGTCAGTAAGTATGAGAAGATTTTCCAGGATTTGAAGGATAGATTGATATCAACTCTTGTGTTATCTTTTCCAGAAGGGTTCAATGGATTTGTGGTATATTATGATACTTCTAGAGTTGGGTTTTGGTTATGTGTTAAGGTAGAATGGGAAAGTGATTGCCTATGCTTCTAGGAAACTCAAGGATCATGAAAAGAGTTACCCAACTCATGATTTAGAGGTAGCTGTCGTGGTTTTTTCTCTTAAAATTTAGAGGCACTACCTCAACCGTGTGCATGTTGATATTTTCATTGACCAAAAGAGCCTTCAGTATGTATTTACTCAGCGGGAGTTGAATCTTCATCAGAGAAGTAGTTGGAGTTACTGAAAGATTATCATATGAGTGTTCTTGATCATTCGGGTAAGCCAATATGGTGGCTGGCATATTGAGTAGGTTATCCATGGGTAATGTGGCTCACATGAAAGAGGAAGGATAAGAAATGGCTAAAGAGGTGCACAGATTAGCCCATTTGGGAGTCAATTTGATCGAAACTAATAATGGGGAAGTATTTGTATAGTAAGGTTTGGAATAATCTTTGGTAGCGAAAGTGAAGAATAAAAAGCAGAATGATCCCATCCTTAGCCAAACATTGGAAGCAGTCCAGCAATAAAAGGTTGAAGTTTTCTCCCAAAGGAGAGATGGTGTACTTTGATACCAGGGTAGACTTTGTGTCCTAATATTTAACTGGTTGTGGGAAAAGATATTAGCCAAGGCTCAGGGTTCTAGGTATTTCATTCATCTGGGTGATACTAAGATGTATCGAGACCTGCGAGAAATATGTTGGTGGAATGGTATTAAGAAGGACATAGTAGAGTTTGTGGCAAAATGTCAAAATTGTCAGCACACAAAGGTTGAACACTAGAGACCGAGAAGTATGATGCAAGAGATTAGTATCCTTACTTGGAAGTGGAAAATGGTGAATATGGATTTTATAATAGGGTTTCCTCATACAAGACGTCAATATGATTCAATTTTAGTTATAGTATATCTAATGACTAAGTCAGCTCATTTCCTACCTGTCAAGACTTCAGACACAACGGTGGAATATGCTCGAATGTATATTTCGAGTTAGTAAGGGTTAATGGGATATCTTTATCAAATATTTCAGATAGAGGCAAGACGTTTACTTCGTAGTTTTGGCAATCTTTTAGAATGGTCTTGGTACAAAGGTTAAGCTTAGCATTGTTTTTTATCCGCAGACTGATGGTCAGGCCGAGCACATAATTCAGACATTTTTATAAATATTGAGGGTGTGTGTTTTAGACTTCAAAGGAAGTTGGTTTTACCATTTACCATTGATTAAGTTCACTTATAATAACAGTTATCATGCTAGTATTCAAATGGATCAATTTGAAGCACTGTATGGGCGTAGGTATAGATCAACCATAGGATGGTTTGGGGTTTATGAAGCAGTTTGGATTGGGAAAAATTCTATTCTTGAGGATATGGATAAGGTTTAGTTGATTCGTGAAAGGTTGAAGATAGCTCAGAGTTGTCAGAAGTCATATGCTGATGTAAGAAGAAGAGAGCTCCAGTTTGAAGTAGGTGATTGGGTATTCCTTAAGTTGTTATCTAGGAAGGAAATAGTGAGATTTGGATAGAAAGGGAAGTTAAGTCAGTAATTTGTTGGTGTGTATGAGATAGTGAAGAGTATTAGAGAGGTGGCTTATGAATTGAATCTTCCATCTTAGCTGTGATTCATCTAATGTTTCATATTTTGGTGCTTAAGAAGCGCATTGGAAACTCGTCCTTAATAGTTCCCCTAGAGAGTATTAGGATGAAGGATAACTAGTCATATGAGGAGATTCCTATTGAGATACTTGATATACAGGTATGAAGGCTAAGGAACAAGAAAGTAGCATTTGTGAAAGTTCTCTGGAGAAACCAATCAGTTGAAGGGGCTACTTGGGAAGGTGAGGCAGACATGTTGGCCAAGTATCCTCATCTCTTTTCTTCTAATTATGTTCCTACCCAAGGTAAATAGCTATTTTCAGCCATGATTCTCTATCTTTAAGTCTGTTTAGATATTTCTGAGTCGTATCGTATATGATGTGGTTTGATCCTTATGATAGATGTAAGCTTGTTTATAAGTTGGTTGTTGGTGTGATTGATCCTTTTCCTAGACCTAAATGATGCCACATTCAAGGAAGAATATTTCCAAGGGGGAGATATTGTAATAAGCCATCTCTAAAAGTTTTTTATCTATTATATGACTCATCCCTTGAGTCGTATGGACATCATATAAGCCGTATATTAATCTCATACCCAAGGCAGTGTATGATGAGTGACAATTAAGTAAGGGTATGACTTAACTCCTAGAAGTCATCAAGAATTATACGGGTCGTATAAAGCGAAGTCGTAATTTAAATTGGGTAGACTCTTTGATATTTTGTCCAAGATACGAGTGAGGGGTTACTAGTCATTAGAGAATGAAATGAGTCGTAAGCGTCATTCATAAGCTGATTAGTGAATTCTGTCTTAGATTTTGTCCATTGTATGAGTCATGATTCCTAATGTACCTTTCTATATGATTCGCACGATTAACTCGTAAGAACTGGTGTGTAAATCGTACAAAGTTAAGTTAGGGGGAGTTTTAGTCTTTTACCCCTTATAACTCCCAACCCATAACATTTAACCTATGGGGTGTTACTTCTCCTCTCTTTTCCAATCAATTAAACAATAACTTTCTCTCCTACTATATCCAAGAACAAGATTAGGCTTTCTTCCCAAAGGCATCTCCCAAGTCTCAAAGGTCAAGTTTACTTCACCAAGCCAAGAACTTTAAGATATGTGGGGTTTATGAACAAGGATGTTCTTTCATCCTTGTGACAAAAACACATTTTAAAGTTTAAGTTATGTGATTTTCAATTAGGGTTCACACCTAAATTATCTTATCATGAGTTTATGAAATTTACATGTGATTGAAGTATTAAAGTGCATACATGTTCTTATCAATTTATGTTTTGACTTGAAGATTCTCTATTATGATTTGAATATCATGAGTTTTATTTGAAAACATTGATTAAAGATTTCCAATTGAGTTTTAATCATGATATTGTTTTACAAGTTATATGAAAGAAAGTATGAGATTTGAGTCTTATGTATAAGCACTAAGTTTACAAGATAGTTTGATCTCTTGATTTAAATGACAAGACTTGAAATTCACAATTGTTCACTCTGATTATGACGTAAAGAAAAGAGAAGAATAATCAGTTTTTAGTTTACAAGCCCTTATTCTATTTTAAGGTGGATTTCTTAAGTATGAGCACATATATATATTTTGGGAGTAGTACTTAGCACTGAGAAGGTAATGTGGACGAGCGTATCCAAAATTCCTTAAAACTATGAACCAACGTAGGTTAATCTTTTTCCTAATATGGATGAAGTAAAGGATAGTGATTACTAAGATAATGTTATATTCTGATGGCAAGGGTAGAAAAGCTCTCCCCAACTTAGGTAAGACGTTGGACTCCATCGTTGCTTACTTGGTTTATGTTGGTTAGAATAATATCCCATAAGAAAGAAAGAAAATATTTTAAGAAACTAAGCGTTATGAATCAGTAAGTTATTCATATTATTTATTTATTAAGATTTATGATCTTGCAGTCTTAAGTTCAATTCAAGTCCAAGGTGAGGCATTTATGTTTATCATGCAAAGTTGGAAAGATTATATATATTCAGTATTGTTTTACTTATGCATTCACCTCTCATGCTCAGCACATTCCAAAAGTACCAATCAACATATATGTCTATGTGATACATTGTCTAATAATGTAGGTTCTGGTGCCCGTTCCAAGTAACACGAGTGACTTCGGCATCCTTACCTTCATCCCGACGTTTGGTGAGTTCTCATAGTCTGAGGACCTAGTTTTTTTAGAATTGTGCTTTCTCTAATGGAAGCATTTAGACATTGAATTCAGTTTATGTACAGGTCAAATTGGGTCTGTCCCAGTGGATCTCTTGTTTATATTAGAGGCTTGTCAGATTATGCCTACGTTTGAGGTCAAGAAGTTTGTTTAAACATTTCTAATTGAAAGATTCACTTCAAGTTATGAGACTGTTTATCTTTTGTTCACACTTATGTTTACCATTCTTATTGTGTAAGTTCTGAGCTCTAAAGATATATGGATTATATTGGGGCTATTCGTAGTCCTGAGTACCATGTGACCTCCAGGGGTACTTTCGGGGCGTTACATTCTGCCAAGTGTGTGTGAGATGCTACTTAGTTTCCATTTTGTGTTAAATTCAGAATGCGCCTGATTATTCTTGCCTAGGTTTTAGGATAGTATGTTAGGAAAGAATCATAGACCACTTTTGATTTTAGTTCACTTTTAGCCTAAATAACATTCTATGCATGAAATAGTATCCATTGATCCCTGTTTTGAGCCTTGTAGCATATTTTTCTTGTTTCACCAATTCACCTTCCCATTTGTGGTATAATTAACCTATTTTGTACCTGGTCCTCATTATATATTTTGCACTCAACTATGGCAAAATGTCTAAATTGAGGGTGGCTATCATAGGGGTGCATATTGTAAAGTAGGTACGTAGAAGGGTAAAATAAGAGAAGGAGTTAGTAAGGCTAGGTGTGGTAGAAAAATAAAAAAATAAAAATAAAATGATAAAGAAAACAAACAAATAAGGGAAAAAATTATAAAAAAAATAAAGTGAAAAAGAAAGAATAAATGGACCATACCCAACCTGAATGTGCTTTAAAATAAAAAGGGAGAAATAAGGGTGAAATAAAAATAAAATTGGCTAATAAGTGAGACCCTAAGGTTAGTGTTGTGACATGGAGTCTTAGTCACTTGATATGTCTATAGGTACCATATCATCCCCAAAGCCTATATTAAAAGCCGAGAAAAGTCCTATAGTAATCCTAACTTGACTATCTGAAAACTAAGGTAAAGAAAATAAGGGCAAGTCTATGGCATTTGATGCATATTGATTGGAACTTCTCTTTCGAGTATGAGGTCTCTTAACTGTCCCTGCATTGACATGCATGATTTCATATGAGTTACTGGGACTTCTTTATTGTAAGGGCACATTAGTCATATTGTTAGTTATTTTCTTATTTTGGTTAGTGTAACTTGTACATTTGTGTGGTTGTCGATTGCTAATGTAATGAAATACCTTGATCCCATTGTGTTACATTATTGTGCTTCATGTTCATACCCAGTTGGTTTTGAAAAGTGAGATTTAAAGGGTGTTGTGTTATGAGCTTAAAGTGTTGACTGACTAACAAGAATAACTTAGATTGTCCTAGTTAAGCATTATTTTAGATTTATTGTGTTTTCTTTCCTGAGGACATGTAAATTTTCTAAGTTGAGGGTGTTGATGTGCTACAGAAATATAGCACTTCCGATGCTTAAAACTATGAAAAATATGCAATTTTCTAGGGTTGTTTTACAAGATATGATGCATTTTGGGTATGTTTTGCAGGAAATCATATTTTGGATGCTAATTTGGTAAAAAATATGAAAAAGTGATTTTTCTACTTATGGGAGCAAATATGGATATTTAAGACACTTTCCAGATTGTTCGTGATCAAAGAACATGCGAGACTTGAAGAGGAGCTAAAAAGATGTCTCCCGACACTTGGTAAGTCAACATGTAGACCGCATGTAGTACATGTGGACCACATATGGGCAAGGCAAGTGTCAAATTCCAAAATATTGAGAGCTGACCTGCAAGATTTGTCGGTCCTGGCACTTGCTCCCATCCTGCAGGCCGCAAGTACTACATGTGCCCAGGGTCAGAGTATAAGTAAGGACCACAAGTGACCACCAATCCCTTTTTCTCCTATTTTTTTTGGGCTTTGATTTTAGGGTCCCTCATGTACTATAAATAACCCTTATGTGTTTTTTAGTAGTAGTTTCACTTTTTATACTCACAAATATATTTTGAATTTGAGATTTGATTTTGACCTTGAAACTCTTTTATATTAACTTAAGTTGATTAATTCAATTATGGTTTTGGATTTTCTACTTCTTATTATTGTGATTTTATATATACTTTAAATTATGAATGTTGTTTATTACTTCACAAGAATGAGCGGCTAAAAACCTATAGCTAGGGTTATAGAAACCCTGGCAGATTGGCAATGTAGGGGAAGTGCTATTTTTTTTCTGAACTAATACTCATGCATGTATTTCTTTATCATTAGTATAATAGTTTTCTTAATGGGTGTACACATTAGGATCCAGCCTAAATTATTACTACTTACTCCAAAAAAGGAGTAGTGACTAGGAAAAGATAAAGACACCAATAATTTGGAGTTTAATTGTTGATTCACACTTTTAGGTTTTATCTTAGTAAGATAGTTATATTTTATCTAATAACTAGAGACATAAAAGGTAATTGTTAACTGGGTTAAGAAAAGGGTTAGTCAGGCGACATCCTATGACTCAAAAGGTAAAGGGTGAAATCCTTCTACTCTTCCCAAGATTCTAGAAGGTACATAACTTATCAATTCTGCAAGCAAGGTATCTGATTGGTTTAACAAACACGATAAACCTAAGAATATGAGAGTCCAGGGGGAACATAATCCTAGTGTTCACTTTCGACTCATTACAATCAAAGTTGATATTTGCTACTAGTTCAACATTGATATACAAATCCCCCATTAACTTTTTCAATTCCACCCGTTGATTACAACAATTGAGAGCTGTAATTCCATATATTTCCTTGGGATTCGACCCCAACCTTTTTTGGGTTACTATATTTGGCAGCGATCGTATCATCTTTTAAGAGGAGGTGTATCTTGGACACCACCACTTCTCTAAAAATGATCTTCGTTCAAGATATCATTAGTTGAAAATTTGGGAGGTTGATATTCCCAAGACTGCTTTCAAAACCTGGTATATCAATACAAGCTTCTGGTTATGTTATTTGGGCTGACTAATGCTCTAGGTGCGTTGATGGATCTAATGAACAGGGTGTTTAGAACCTTTTTGGATATGTTTATGATAGTGTTAATCGAGGATCTTTTGACATATTCTAAGAGAGTGGCGAATCATGCCAATCACCTCTAAATTGAGTGGTAGACCATTAAGGATCAGAAGTTGTATGCTAAGTTTTCTAAGTGTTTGTTTTGGTTAGATGCTATGACTTTTATTGGTAATGTTGTTTCTCATTAGCGGATCATAGTAGATCCACAAAAAGTTCAGGTGGTGAAGAATTGGCCTAGACCCACGACTCTAACTAACATTAAGAGCTTCTTGGTCTTGGCCTAGTATTATCCTAGGTTTGTGGAAAGTTTCTCTTCTATTGCTTCTCCATTGTCTAGATTGACTCAAAATAAGGTTAAGTTTTTGTGGTTTGATTCTTGTAAGGGTAACTTTGAGAAGTTGAAGGATAAGTTAACTTTTATGCTAGTTTTGACCCTACCTAAAGGTACTAATGGTTATGATGTGTTTTGTGATGTGCCCCATGAAGGGCTGGGTTGTGTGCGTATGCAACATAATAAGGTTTTGGCCTACGCTTCTAGAAAACTTAAGGGTTATGAAAGGAACTATCTGATTTATAATCTATAGTTGGCAACTATGGTCTTGGCTTTGAAAAGTTGGTGCCATTATCTGTATGTGGTGCATGTGGATATCTATTTGGATTATAAGATCTTTCAATATGTGTTCACACAGAAAGAATTGAACCTTGGTAGAAAAGGTGGCTTTAATTGCTCAAGGATTACAACATGGGCCTTCACTACCATCTAGGTAAAGCCAATGTTGTTGCTAATGCTCTTAGTAGGTTATCTATGGGGAGCTTATCCCATGTTTAAAAAGAGAATATAGGGTAAGTAAAGGTCACAGATTGTCTAACTTGGGAGTTCGTCTTTTAGATTCCAACGATAGAAGAGTTATTATTCAGAAAGTGGTCAAATCATTTCTTAGTGCTAGAGTGAAGGAAAAATAGGCTTTGGATCCCATTCTGTTGTAGATTAAGAATGATTTGGGTCACTAAAAGGTTATGGCATTCGATATTAGAGGGTATGGTATTCTGAGGTACCAAGGTAGGTTATCTGTTCCTAATATTGATGGGCTGTGAGAAAGGATTTCAACTGAGGCTCATGAGTCCAGATATACAGTTTATCTAAGTTCAAGGAATATGTATCATGACTTGAAGGTAATCTACTGGTGGAATATAGCAAATTTTATGGCTAAGTGTATGGTTTGTCAGCAAGTTAAGATTAAGCACATGAGGCTTGGTGAAATATCTCAAGAGATAGAGTTGCCTGTGTGGAAGTGGGAGATGATTAATATGGATTTGATTATGGGGATTCTGCGGTCTTGCAATCAGTATGATTCAATTTGGTCAGTATGGATAGGATCACTAAGTCCACTCATTTCTTGCATGTGAGGACTAACTACTTAGGAGAGTATTATACTAGGTTGTTCATTTGGAGATCGTGAAGATTCATGGTGCGCCAGTCCTTATTATTTAAGATTGAGGTACATAATTTTCATCTCACTTTTGGAATTCATTTTAGAAAGGTTTGGGTACACAAGTAAACCTTACCATCGCTTTCAATCCTGAAACGGATGGGAAAACAAAGCATACTATTCAGACCTAGGAGGATATGCTAATGTCCTGTGTGATTGATTTTAAGGGTAGGTGGATTGATCATTTAA
Source organism: Capsicum baccatum var. pendulum (assembly GCA_030864225.1). Lineage (NCBI taxonomy): Eukaryota > Viridiplantae > Streptophyta > Magnoliopsida > Solanales > Solanaceae > Capsicum > Capsicum baccatum. The sequence goes on from CM061557.1 coordinate 126,638,527, forward strand.
TTGAGTTTGTGAATAATAATAGTTATCATTTTAGCATTTAAATGGCTCCTTTTGAGGCTCTTTTTGGTAGGAGGTGTACGTCTCCTATTGGGTGGATTAACATTTTAGACTAGGTTATTTGGTCCTGACTTTGTTCACCAAGCCATAGAGAAGGTAAAAGTGATTAGAGAAAAACTTAAGGCTGCTCAAAATTGCCATAAGTCTCATAAAGATGTAGGGCAGAGAGAGTTAGAGTTCAAAGTGAATGATTGGGTATTCTTGAAGGTGTCTTCTATGAAAGGATTAATGAGATTTATAAAGAAGGGGAAGCTCTGTCCTTATTATGTAGGTCCATATCAAATCTTTAGAAGAATTGGGAATATTGATTATGATTTGGAATTTTCTAAGAGTTTGGGTTTTATTCATCCCGTGTTTCATGTGTCCATGCTGAAAAAGTGTGTAGTGATCCTTCCTAGATAGTACCTACTAAGGATGTTAGTGTTATGGATTTCTTATCTTATGAGGAAGTCTCAGTTGAGATATTGCATAGGCAAGTTCATTAATTAAGGACCAAGGATGTAGCTTCGGTGAAGGTCCTTTGGAGAAAACAAAAAGTAAAAGAGGCTACGTAGGAAGCTGAGAATGATAAAAGGTCCAAATACCCATTCTTGTTCTTGGGGTTGATTGAAAGTGCTTAACGTATGAGTTTTATTTTCCTCGTGTCATTTTCCAAGTTTGTCATTTGATTCTGGTGTATTCGAACTATTCTCATGCTAAAAGTGTCCTAACTCATCATTCGGGGTTGAATGTTTCTAAGGGGGGGATAATATAAGACCCGTAAATTGTCAATCAATTTATTTTTGACCTTTTCGTGTTTGTAATAACAACTTTTCACTTAATTTTGTTTAGGGATGTTAAAAGGGCGTTCAATTTAGAATTTTTGGAAAGGGTCAGGGTAATTTTTGAGCATCGAGGCAGTAAGCCTCCATATTATCGTCATTTTATGGAGGTTACCCTCTGCGATTTTTCTTGGAATTGTATGAGCCTCAACCTGCTTTATAAATTTCATTTATATTTGGGAAAATTGCATGGGTTAACTTGTTTTTGAACTCATACATTTCATTAATGGATAAATGGTTATTTAATTGGCTTTTGGAAGGTTTTGGTGACCATGGATTGGTTTTAAATTGGAAAGTTGGAGTCAATTTGGTTAACTATTTTTTGTATGACATAATGGAATTGGCTTGTCATCTTAACTTTATTTTCTATGACGATACCAAGGGTGAAAATACCTAATTGAAATACTCCTTGATTAATGGATGGGTATATGTGTAAATGGTTTTGATTTTGGCATAAAGGGGTTGTGTAGCTCTCAGTGGAAGGTGGAAGTCCTGGGGGGATCGATATTGAAAACCATATTTGCCTGCGTGGGGTCTTTATGACCGTGTGCATATTTCAATCATTATATATATATATATATATATATAATAGAATAGTAGAAGCCTTGGTGGCTTTGGCCCTTCTTAAAATTTTCCTGCTTCATGTGGCGAACATGCATTGGGACTCTTTTAGTAGGGGGAGCTGAACCCATATATCCCATTGGAGACCTTGTGAAGGTTAGAGTTATAAAGTCCAGGATAATGATTTTAACTCACATGCTTAAACCTTGCTCCCTATCCCGAAGCTTATATATATAAATATGAATGTGTGCATGTGGTTTGACTGAATGTGGACATATCATTATTTTATCACTTCTATGAGTTACATGCTAGAGCTCATCCCGCTAACCGTCGCTAGATGCTACATTGTTTCATAATGTAGGGTCCAAAGACAATTCTTTTACCTTGTCCAGTGTTATGTAGATTAGTCATCAAGTAGATATGAATTGGTGAGCCTCCATTCTTCAGAAGGCCTTATCATTTCCATATTCTTTTATATTGACTTAGTATTTTTGGATTCTTTTGGTGATGGTCAGGGGCATGTCTTGACCTATTTGATATTCTGGTTTAGAGGCTATTGTGGACAAATATGGGTTGGTTGGTTAGTTTTTTGACTCTTAGTGTCATTGAGTTATTCATTTATCTTCTTATTTCTGCTTAGTTGGCTTCTGCATTAGTTATTATTACTAGTATTGTGCTCTTGAGGCTGGGTTAAGAGGTGGTCTCCGGTACATGGTAGACTTGAGATACCTGTCACGCCAGACCCTGGTTTGGGTTATGACATATATAAATGTATATATATATACATAAATAAATAATTATTATATACTTTATAATCTCAAACTTACTTTTATTTGTATTTTAGTACTTTTCCTTAAAATATGGAATGTTAAATATAGTCCAATATTTTAAGAATATATTGTCTCATTGTTTCACTTGTAAATCATGTCCAATATTTTAAGAATTTATTGTCTCAATCTTTAACTTGTAAATCATTTACCTCCAAAACCAAAAGAAAAACTACTTTCACTTTTCTTCTCAATTATCTCAATCATGTAGCATAACTATTCTATTTTTCACGTTTTCATTTTCTCTAGAGTTAATTCTACCATTCATTTATTTTTCATTATTTCCTTCTCAATTGGATTTTAGAACTTCACATATATCCTCCAAATTTTAGATCAGTGAAAACTATTTTTGTTATGAAATTTTGGAAAAGGAATTATTTTTTTTAACAAAGAAGATGCAGAGAATGTGTAACGACCCAATTTCTCAGGACAGGATGACATCTACTATAAAGCCAACCCAAACTACAAATAAAGGTATAACATGCAAAAAAGAGACAACCAAATGCTAACTAGAAGAAATAAAGTAGCCCCAAAACCTGGAGTTAGTCGATATAAGAGTCACTAGTATAATAGGAGTACTAAGTAAATGTAATATGTGTATATATAGAGCTATCTCAGAAATAAAAGGTAAAGACTAGTCTATTAAAAGAAAGAGAGAAGGAAAAACTTCAGACGTTAAGAGGTCACCTAAAATCTTTGACCCATGGCAACTTTGCATGATACGAACATCAACAGTGAGAAACCAGACTATGCTCTGCAGGGTGCAAAAGTGTAGTATGAGTACCAAACACATGGTACCCAGTAGGTGTAGGCCGATTGAGCTCCAAAGATTAATACAAGTATAAATAACACGTAAGTCAAGGATATACATTATAGGTAACTAACTAATAAATAGAACACAATAAGGATAATAGAGGAGTAGAGATAAACCATCATCTTACCCAAGTAATTTAGAAAAAATATGATATACAATATGAATTGATAGGGTTGAAGGTAATATACAACGTTAGTGAAAAAGTAAATAGGTAATATATGGTAAAAAGTACTTGAGAGGAAAGGGATATATTACAGTACCTAAAAAATTTCTAAAAATAAAGGTACTAACCTGATGAAGCTCACCTAACATCCTAAATATCACAAGGATCATAAACAAGAAGGGAGCTAGTTTAACACAATCAGAACATCTAACCCAAAATAAGATTAATCACAAGACAGTCTAATAACAAAGATTATAATATAAAGGGAAAAGGAACTCCAAAGCATACCTATGATCTTGGTTATAAATCCATAGCCATCCAGTCATAAACTAAATAATAATAATTGTTCCGTCTTACTGCACATGTAAGTGTACGTGGTCGTTCAAGTAATAAAGTGGCCCTTTCGGTCCCACATGGACTTGGTGTTTAGCAAGTAATCTAATTCTACCATTACCAATGAAATTAAATAAGTGAGAGTTGCAATCAAAGAGAGTTAAAGTTTAGAGAATTAAAAAGTAACAGTATATAATAATGAGAATGTAATGTGTTTGACAACATAATAAGGAGAAATCCATGGTCAAGGCAACTGAACAATCCTATGAAGCTACATAATCTCATTTTCAAGTTAACTATCTTGGTCAAGTTAAATATCTTGGTTGTTGATTCACAGGGTTGATAACATGATTATGGTTTTTTAAGCCTATAATCGTCTATCTAAATATGCCACACAACTACATTATTGAGCAGACATGTGATAACAAATTCAAACACATTTGTTTTGTATCCCTAACTTGAATTAAATGGGGGAATTATGATATTCCTATCCTAACAGCAAATCCCATCTTTAATTAATTTAAAGAAAAAAATTCAATCCATATTTTCCATATTCTAATCTAAATTTCTTCCTTCCGAGATCTCAATAGAAATATAAATGTATTCTAAAGATCGTGAGTCAATTGAATTGTAATTTCAAGAATATACGGACAACCAAATAAGATAATAAACTTTAAACCACCTTTAGTAAATGCTAAGTACTGTTGTTCGTAGCCTAAAAACTATAATAAGGGTGTTTATATAGTCATATTGTTACAAAAAATCACCATAATTGAATGCATAAGGAAAAACTACAAGAGAACTAAAGTAAGAAAGCAAAACCCTAGAGTAGAGCCCCTTTGATGCCTTCCCTTCTCTGCAATCTTGTGTTGTTCCAAATGTGAGTTTTAGTTCTGTATAATTAAACCTTATATATTATTTTATGTCATTCATATGCTTCCTAATATGAAACATATGTATTTACAGCATTGCCATAAACTTATAGACAAAAAATCAATTTTTGGTGATTTGGGGATGGGGGGTGTTATGCCACAAGGACAATAGCATGGACTGGGGGTGCGGAGCATGGATGTATCATAGGTGAGGAAATTTTTCATCACCATAATGGTTCAGCACAGGGCCCCCTCCTATGCTATGGGTGTTGCGTCGCAAGGCCCCTATTCATGGGAGAGGTTTTGCTCTTTTTTTTCTCCTATCTCCTTACACGTTTGATCCTTTTCCCCAGTTATCATGACTTATTTGTAGGCTTATATTATCTCCAATAACGCCTCCAATGATATCCTACAATATCAAATAACAATATTTAGTCCATAAAAGACAATAGAGCTCATCAAAGTACACTAGAACAGGCATAGATCAAGCTACCAACACTAGTTTTTCCGTATAAACTCTATTTGATCATATTGACTCTTGAATTGTTTCAAATGCACCTTAAACACTCTAATCATGTTAATTAAAATAGAATTACAAAATTACACTCTTAATACCTCATTAACAACATGAATATGTCCTAAAAAATAAGCTAAACATGCATAGATAATAATACTTAGTTGTAAAAATACGCGTTAGATCCCCACCATACACATAAATATTTGTTCGTCCTCAAATAACTCTTTACATTAATAATCATCAAGGAAGACTTGAACATCACTACTCAAACTTATACGATAAAGCTAGAACTACAATGACTACATTAATAGCAAGTTCCTTATTAAGCCTATCATATTACAATTGAAAACTCATGAACACTACATCAAAAGTTCCTAACCTCAAGAATTGACTCTACCAACATGAAAAACTCCTACATATTACTTAACAAAGAGATAATACAAGTCACCTACCCATTATTAAACATTCTCTGTCACAACAATAGAGCCACCCACATACACTTACTTATATGAACTTTATCACAAAAATGTGCATAAGAATCAAAATTTTCTCATTCTCACAAAGAATTCATATGTCACATAAGATGAACAATATTTCCCTTAGTGTAGAACTCCACAAAAATCAGGATATCAAGACACAAGATCAAGTAGGATTTTCAAGGTTGTAATGTAGGATAAGAGATAGGTAGAAAATATTCTAACCAATAATGTAGGCCATTAGACTCCTCTCTAACCAACAAAATTTTCCTCCACTCTTATCTTCCTCCCCCTCTTTTGTTTAGCACCATCTCTTTAAGCTAGTTTATACATCTTTAGTAGGGAGTTTGTTCTATCAACACATGATTCAATTTTGATTAATTTTTCTTTTCATTATATTACTCCAACCACAACACATAAACATTTTCAACATACAAATAGTTATTTTCTTGCAGCTTTATTTTATTTTTACTTCTTTAATTTTGTATTCCTTAACATATCAATCTTTCAACTAATACACTTAGGAGTTTTTGATCAAAGTACGATCAACTGAAATAATGAGAACAAATTACATATGAGGATACAAGAGAATGGGCTAGAGAATTAATAGGGCTAACTAAGGTCATATAGAATGAGTAGATAAAGAAGGTATAAGACATAGCTATCAAAGAAATGCCCATATCATCTTCAAACCCAACATTATTTATTTCACTTTTCAAACACAATAGGCAAATTCTAGACATCAATATGCATATAGAGAATATAAACAAAACCTCACTCACATATGTCACATGTTCAAATAAAGAAAGATCTCTATAGACTCTTACCCAAGAATTAACATGAATTTAAAATTAAGCCAGCATCCCCCAAAGGTCATATAAATGAGCCTAGGTGTATCAAATATATTCATCCAAATCATTGTGCATGCCTCCATAGTCAAAACATACTTGTATAATGTAATCATACATAGCTCTTAGCTAGAAAATCTCATTTATTCCTAATAAAAAAAATTTAAAATTATTCTTAAAAATAAAAAAGAATACTAGGTTCAAAGGTCCCCCTCAAAAATAAACAAAAAATAAAAACTAAGGGGTGGATGAATGTTATTTCTACTAAACAAACACCAAGAAAATCTTAAAACAAATAACGATAAAATATTTTTGATTTTTTTTAAATTTATTGAAAAACTACAAAGTAAATCAAAATGAAAATCTTATAGCGCACTTCATACTAAACAAATCCAATGATTCCCCACCCCACACTTAAACCCATACTTTGTCCCGAAAGTATAAATTAAAAGTAGGGATAGATATAGTCCCTGAGGCCTCTATGCCTGGGTAGTAACACATCATGATCATAAAAGGGGTCCAAAAAAAACCACACTCAGTTATTGCCATGCTCCTTAGCCAAGATCTCTGGTACTTAGACTTCCCTTCAACCTATTAACACCAAACAAAAACAAAACAACAGTGATACGGAAGAAAAACAAAAAATAATAAAAATAACTACTTCAACTTGGATTGCCTCCCAAGAAACACCTGATTTATTATACACCAAGACCCACATCACAACACTTAATGGTAGTCTCTTATCCTTTACCCCTACTCAAAGCCCATCTTATTATTCTTCTCTAACCTCTTGAGTTCTTACACTAAAGATAGGCAACTCATTCTACACTTACCTTTTCAGGCTCATCTTTAATCTTCTAAATTTAAGGCTTAATTATTAATTTATAAAACTCCATGAGAGAGTTCAGATAGGTAAATGAAGGTTTGCACTCCTCCATCCCACACTCATGTTTTTCCATAGCTATGGCTATGCACACATCCTTATAGTGTGAGTGTGTATTTTATGATTTATATTCTTAGAAGACCATCACTTCCTCATCCAATCTCTTTTTAAGAGTGTCATCACTCACATCTACTAGTGCTCCTCTAGTATCCAAGAACGGATGTTGTGAAATATTTGGCACCTTATTATCTGCATCATAATTAAGAATAATAAAATTAGTAGAAATAATGAGTTTACCAACCTTGATGAGAAATTATACTATGATTCCTTTGGGAACCACTCTTGTTTTGTCGGCTATTTGGAGCACAACTACATAGGGCCTTGGTTTTCCCAAACTAAGAGTATTAAACAAAGAATAGGGAATCAAGTTGATACTTTCCCCTAAATCGCTCAAAGAAAGGACCAAATCACTTTCACTATTTTTATACGAAGGATGAAACTTCTAGGGTCCTTATATTTTATGGGCATTTGGCTCTTCACCACAGTATTGCACTCCTCAGTTAGTGTTACTGTCTCAATTTCACCCAACTTTGTCTTGTTTATCACTATATCTTTCATGTACTTAGGTGTTACTTACAAAACATCTAACAAAGAATGGTTAATATGAAGTCATATGAATATGTGAAAGAATTTTTTAAAGAAAACATCCTATTTGTCCCTTTTTAGCTTCTGAGGGCATGGTAGTGGTGGTCTATCTAGTGTTTGCTTAGCTGCCTTTGCTTTTGGGTAAATAGATTTTTCTAAATTTTTAGCTTTTTGGGTCGTTACTTGTTTTTCATTTGCTTGAAGAGGGACAAACTTTTTATTCACCTCATGATTCTCTTTGAAAGTCTGTCAATCCCATCTCTACCACACTTCAAGGTGATTGCCATCACTTACTTTGGATTTTCTATATCACTAGGCAAACCTCCTCGAGGACTTGTGTTCCGTGCCTGAGAAAACTTGCTCTACCGTGTCTATAAATTCTTCTTACCCAGTTGCTAATTTTTTTTATATCTACAACCATTTGTTCTTGGTAGGCTAGTTTTTTTTTAAATGTTTGTTCTATATTACTAGCCTGATTGTTATTCTAAGTTCCGTGCTGCTATTGAAATTACTGAGTTTGATCCTAATTAGTGACCCATGACTAATTGGGCTAACTCTGCCAATTATGGTTATAGGAATTACCATAATTTTTATTTCCCTTATGCATATTGTCTACAAATTTCACCAACTCTGGATTTGCTCTACATAAGTCAGCAGAGTAACCACTACCTACACAAAATTTTGCACTATGTCTAACCCTACTGGATTGTATTAACATTTACCTGAGGTGGATTTACACTCAACTTACAAAATTGCATCATGATTTGGTTCGAAAAGGATACCAACTGAGAAACCAATATTGTGACACTATCCACCTAGATCATACGTGCAAGCTTCTTCACTAAACTTCTAGATACATTACCTTTCCATTCAAGATTTCCTTATGAAATTTTATTTAATAGAGTGTACACCTCATTATTAGTTTTCTCCAAATCTTTACCACCTATAGCTGAATCTAGAATTTTTTTTGTGTTATAGTCAAGTCCTGAAATGAAAGTATGGGATAATTGCTCATTGGACTATTGGTGATGTGGGCAATTTCTAAGAAGAAACTCGAATCTCTTCCATTCATGATAGAGATTATCATCTTACTTTTCTTGAAACTTGGGGTCTCACCCTTCAACCATGTAGTTTATCCAAAAGGAAAAAATAAATGAGGAATTTCTTTGCCAAGTCATACCAAGTTGTGATTCTGTTAGAAGGTTCTACCTTCAACCATTTATTTGCTTCTCCCAATAATGAGAATTGGAAGAGTGTGAGCCTTATATAGTTTGTGAAGATTCCAATAGGAATGAACATTTCATGAATTTCAAAGAAATTTTGTAAGTGGACCTGTGGATCCTCATATGATATGCATATGAATTGCCCGTTACTATGAAATAATTGCACCATATTTTGCTTAAGCTAAAATCTACCCCCAAATTTTGTTCAGTGGATGGTGGTGTTACCATTATTTGTGAGAGGGAATTCCACTTTACGCATTGTCCTATTGGCTGGTTGTTCATCATCTATGACTGTAGGAATGATTTTGCCTTATTGAACTTAGGGGATGGGATAAAGAAGGTTGATTTTCTCCTTAATCTGTGTAAGCGGCTCTCAATTATGAGATATGGTTAAACTAAATCTCTTTCCCTTAGCGGCATACTTTAGAATCAAAACCTATAACTTAAGTTCAGTAGCTAAGACCAACTTGTTAGGACTTATCAAACAAAATAGTAAAACAAAAATTAGAGAATTTCTAATTTTTATAGTCTTCGGCAATGGCTCTAAGAAAATGTTGAGTCATACACACATGAAAGTGTACGTAGTCATGCAATTAATAAAGTGGCCATTTTGAGCCGAATATCAATTCCACGGGGACTTGGTGTTTAACAAACAATCCATCTCTTGAATTACCTATAAGATTAAATAAGTGTTAGATGTAACCAAAGATATTTTATGTTTTGAGAATTTAAATGTAACAATAAACAATAACGAGAATATAATGTGTTTAAAATAATAATAAGGAGAAATCTAGGGTCAAGGAAATTTGAGCAATCCTATGAAGCTACACAATCTCGTTAGTTATGTTAACTATCTTTTTTGTTGATTCATGAGGTTGATAACATGATTATGATTTTTTAAGCCTCTAATTGTCTATCTAAATTATACCTAGAGCTACATCTTTGAGCGGGGATGTGAGAATTTATTCAAACACATTTTTATTTCATCCTATATTTGAACCAAATAGGGTGAATTAGGTATATTTCTATATTTACTGCAGATACTATCTTTAGTTTATTTAAAAGACAAGAACCCACTTATTATGTGCAACTTTCTAATTTATAGTTCCTCCTTTTGGGATCATGATAAAAATAGATATATCTAAAGGTCGCGAGTCAAAAGAATAGTAATTTTAAGAATATATGAACAACCAAATAAGATAGTTAACTTTAAATCAACATGAGAGAATTCTAAGTACTCATGTTTATATCGTTAACCCTAGAATGAGTATGCATAGCCACTCACAGTCTTACAAAGAATCAACATAATTGAATTCATAAGTAAAAACTGCAAGAAAACTAAAATAAGGAAGCAAAACCCTAATGTAAATACCCTTATATGCCTTATCTTCTCTCAAATCTTGTGTTGTTCCAAAAGTGGGTTGTAATTGAGGCAAGTGCACCTTATATGATGTTTTAGGTTGTACATAGGTTTCCACATATGAAGTATTTATATTTTCAAAATTTCCCCTAAATTGAAGATATAAAAAATCAAATATTGTCCATCTATGAAGGTTTACAACCAAGGATAATAACATGACCAAGAGGGTATAGCGCAGGGGTTCCTCCCATGCTATGGGTGGTGCAATGTAAGTCCCTCTTTAAGGGTGAGTTTTGATTATATGTCCTTACATGTTTGATCCTTGTTTCCCCACTTATCATGTTTTTTGTTGTAGGCTTCTATTAGCTTCCATAACACATCTAATGGTCTTCTACAACTTCATATAACAATCATTAGTCTATACAACACAACAGAGCTCATCAATGTACACTAGAACAAGTATAGCTCAAGCTACCAATACTAGTTTTCCCATCTAAACTCTATTTGATCATTTTGACTCTTTAATTTTTTCAAATGCACCTTAAACATTCTAATCATGTAACTTAACACATAAATCACATTTACACCCTTAATATCTCATTAAGCACATTAAAAAGTCATCAAAGCTAAGCTAAATATGCATACATAAAAATATTTAGGTGTATATATATGCCTATACCAATAAGCAAATAGTAACCTAAATAGACCATCATAATCTAAAATGTTAAACAATAAATAAACATAAACTAACTAACCCTACATAAGACTAGTAGGTACAAACACCAAATGATTATACTGATGATAGGCATTACATATTAATGAATTTATACAATGAAAAATTATGTGATATGATATGAAATAAGAACCACATCCAATAAAAGTGCATGCACGTCCTCCAGCTCAGCATCTCACAAAGTTAGTACCTACAACAACCATCATTCTCCAACATTGTGGCTCATAGATAAAGGGTCCTATAAGAGACTCAAGATATTCGTACACACTGCATTTTTGCAAATTAGGAGTTTTATAATATTCATAATATATACACTCCATCAAGTACCAGAGAAAAGTATGAGTAACTGTAATGATCCTTTTCATTATTATGGATGAGTCAATCATGCCAAAATTTAAGTTAAGCTTTTCCTTAAAATAAAAGTTAAAAATTTAGGCTATCCTTAGCTTGGAGAAAATCTGAGTGAGGTATTCTCTAGGGTTATCAAGGAATGCATTAGGTGAAGGTAATAAAGATTAATTTAGTTTTATGTTAATTAACTCAATAAGAAATTAGTAGAACTTTTTGGAAGTGAATTCTAATAAGCAGAATTCTCGATATCTAACTTGACGTAAAGGGTTAGTCCAAAGTGTCATGGTTCAAGAGTTTCTTGGAAAAAAGACATAACTAAAGGATTTTTTTGGTTTCTACCTTGTGACTCTCGCTATATCAAGTGACATGTTTCAATAGCGATTACCGCTTTAGAAAACAATTTCTACTATAGAGAAAGTCAAAGTCAGTTAACCAACCCTGGTAGGAAACTTCCCCTATAGTGTATTAGGTAACTATAGTCATGTAAGTCATTGTTAATGCACCAAATTCCACAAAAATGGTTCATTATTCTAAAATTGTTTTTATGGAAGGGCGTACGCAATTTGGGTGATATTTATTAGATTTTCAATGATTTTTTTCATTAAGGTAAGTAATTTACCCCTATTAACTAGTTTTTGGTTAATTAACCATAGAATCACTAGTGTATAGGTTTTGGAGAGGGTTTAAGCTTGACTTAGTAGTTTTACAGGTGCAAGAGGATAAATTAGGAGTAAAAACATTGGGTTGTAGTTGTTAATCATTAAATTACTCTTCCATGATAATAATTATCTCCCATAATCATTAAATTTGTAGGCTTAAGATGAATTATTGGAGAAAAACCTAGAATGAGGGGAATGATCATGAGGTTGTCCTTGGGGTTTGGAATTATGTTATAATTCTTGGCATAGTAGGTTTTTTTTTTATTGTGTTCATATTTTGAGAATTCAATCATACTGAGGTAACAATAAAAGGGAAAGCTCAAGTTTGCTAAAGCATTTCAAGCTTTAATTGTGGTAGGTTATGGTTTGAAATATAGTTGAAACCCAATTTGTGTTATATGTGCATGATAACTAATTCTTAGTAATACTTGTACAATTCTTGATCAAGGAAAGTAAAAGAATGCTTGATTTCTTAAGTTTTAATTGCATGCAATGAACTTATATCAAAATATGTTTGACTTTACATGTGTTGCTTTGTTATTTTTATGGTTGTGATGATAATGATATATGCCATTATTGTGCAATATACAAATATTTGGACATATCCATGAGATTTGTTGGTATAAGGTTAGTAGACACTTTATGTTAGGGATTTGGTATATGGACAAAATCTTATCCCCTACAAGTCATGACTAGTGGGCAGACACATAAGATCCTTAATATATATATGCAAGATATATTTAAGAGTGACAGTTCCATGAGGGAATTTGGGATCATGTGCTTTCTTGATTATATTGGTTCCTTGATTGAATAGGGCTTAATTATTATCATCATATATTGGTTCCTCGAGTGAACCAAGTTATGTGCATAATTTCTAAAGGTAGTACCTTTATATAAACCAAGATGCATGATATTTGCCATTTTTATCATCATTATAGATCCTTGAGTGGTTCGAGTTTTCTACAAGTTGTTCAATTTCTTTTTTGATTCTCTCCTAGAATCATTACAAAATTATTTTGATCCAATCCATAAGAATCAATAAAAAGGTTATAACTCTATATTGTCTATTACATGTCTATTTAGGACATAGATTATATGATAGTTTGGTTATGAGTGTTTACTTGGAGTCTTATTATAGGTCATAGTTGACTTGGCTTGTTATACTTATTGATTTATATTGACAAACGTTCATGTTGTACTTGTTTACAAGGTTATGTGTTACGAACTTTAAATAGAGTTTTATGATAGGGTTGATGGTTATCTTCTTGTACTTGTTGTTTTCAGGTGTTTATATTTCTCATTTTGGGATAATTGATGAACTTACCAACACACTGTTGTTTTTTGTGTTCTCATACTACATATGCTCTTCTTTTTATTGAGTATAGTGCTTTTTGAAATAGTATTCTGAGACCTCAAATATGATTCAAACCACATTTGAACTCAAGGGTCAGCGGTATCTTTCGGGCTACCATAGGTTCTTCTATTGTTTTCGGTCCATTTATTTTTGACTTAGATATTACTTTGTTTTTAGGGGATTCAACCCCTTTATAAAATTAATTAGAGCTTTGGAGCAATGACTTTTAGGTTCTAGTTGGCTATTTTGGTTTCATATTCAGAATTTTATATTCATTCAGATATTGAACACTCATTTATTTATAGGGTTGGTTTAGTATCCTATTTTCGACCAATTGTTGGATTGATAGTTTAGGTTAGTTGAGTATCTCATTGAATAGTTATTATGGGTGACACTCACAATGTATTTAGGTCATTAAAAATTTTGAATTAGATCCCTAGGTTGGTTGATGTCATTGAACCAAAATGGTTTTAGTATCTTCCAAAACTATATGGAGACGTTTGTACTTTTCTTTGAGAGGCTATAGGACTTTAGAAAACTGTACTTACTTTTTTCTTTCATTTTATAGCATGATTGTAATTGGTATTTGGTGATCCTAGTTAGTGTCTGACCTTCTTCATTCTTTTGTCCATAGATGGTGAAAACTAGATCGAATAGAGCAGAAGCAGTAGTCGTAGCATAAATAACTCAAACTATGGAATCAACTATTAAGGAACAAGGATGGGGTAATAGTTGTGGAAGGGGAAAGAGGAGAGGAACACCCAACTAGGATTATTTTAAGATGGTTGAGGCTGTGGATGAGGATGGTTTGAAATCTAAAGTAGTTGCACCAACGGGAGGTGCAACCCTTCCTTTAGCGTCTTTTGAGGTTATTCAACAAGTTTTGGATTTTTAAGTGGGTTGGATGGTATTGTAGCCACTCCTAGAATGATAATTTTTTAGGTTTTGGGTACTTATTAAACTTCTACTTTAGATCCAACATTGTATGAGGGTTAAGGACTAATGTATTATCCCAACCTGTGTTAGGCCTCGTGATGACTGGTACCAAATATGAGAGGTTGTATAAATTAAGGATTGTGCAATAGCATGGTGTTGAGCTTATAACTTTCTTGATGCATGGGGATGCCAAGCAATGGTGGAGAGCCTATATGGTGTGTCGGACACCATTTTTACCTCCATTGACTTGGACTAAATTTCAAGCCCTACTATTTAAGAAATATGTTCCTCGTACCCATCGTGACCATAAGAAAGTGAGGATATAGTTAATCGTTAAAGGTTTCAATACTGATCTTTAAGTAATTATCTATTCAAATAACTTCTACTGGAAAAGATTTTAATGATGTGGTTGATTTTATGAAGAAGCTTGAGTGAGTCAAGTAGGTTGGTCAGTAACTTCAGTAGTTCTTCTTCCATGGGTCACAACTAGTATGCTTATTGAGCTTGACCCATTCATTATTTAGGATCTATTCAGCAACCCTCATTTGATAAAGGCTAAGGGTATTCTTATTCTTCTACCAACAAGCCATGTCTTTAGTGATGTTGTTATTATTCTGGTGTTGTAGGGTATTTTAAGAGAGAGTCTTCTTTTAGATAGGCATGTAATTATAAACTATAACAACTAGGGTTATGGTTCCAGTAGATAGAGATAGAGGTGGCAATAGTAAGGATTATCCATTGGGTGTATAGGGTAGTAATTGGCGAGGTTATAGCGGAAACAATAGTAATAGTAAAATAGAGAATGGTAGGGCACTGCTAGCTAGAGCAATTTCCTAGGTTGGTGATAAATCTCGCTGTTATGCCTTCTCATGCAAGATCGAGGTTTAGTCATCTAACTTCATTATTAATAGTACTATATGGATTTATCATTGGATAGCTTCTATTTTATTTGATTTGGGTTCAACTCTCTCTTATATATTTGTTAGATTTTCTTTAGTTCATGATTTGGTATGTAATGTACTCGGTTCTCCTGTGTATGTTTCTATTTTGATTGGTTATTCTGTGGTGGTGATCCACATATATTGTGCATATTTGGTATTATTTATGGTTTTTTCAGAACTCGGTAGACTTGATTATTTTGAACATGCTTGATTTGAAGTTGTTTTAGGTATGACTTGGTTTACTCTTTATCATGTTATCCTGAACTATAATTCCAATACATTAACTCTAGAAATACTTAGGTGGGAAAAACTATAGTTGGAGGAAGTGTATAAATCCAAGCTAGTGAAAATCATATCTTTTGTTTGGCTTAGAAAGCTAATGGGGTAGGGGCGTTCTGTCTTCCTAGCTCATTTATGGTATGTTAGTGCTAAGTCCCCTTCTATTAAGTCTGTTCCTATTGTTTTTGAGTTCCAACAGGTATTTTCTATGGATTTACCTGGCATGCCTTTAGATAGGGATATTAACTTTTGTATGACTTGAAGCTGAGTGCTTTCCCAATTTTTGTTCCTCCTTATCGTGTGGTTCTGGTAGAGTCTAGGAAACTTTTTGATAAGGTTTTTATTCATCCCAAAGATTCAATTTGAGGTGCTCCAATATTATTTGTTCACAAGAAAGATGGCAGGAAGAAGATGTACACCGATTGTAGGAAATTGAATAGGTTACTATTAGGAATAAAAATCTCTTACCTCATATAGATAATCTCTACAATCATTTATAAAGTGCTTCGATCCTCTATAAGATTGACTCGAGGCCGGGTTACCATCAGCTAAGAATTTGACTAGGATATACTTAAGACACCTTTTAGGACTAAGTATAGGCATTGCAAGTTCATAGTGATGTTTTTTAGGTTGACCAATGGACTAGAAACCTTCATGATCTTGATGAACAATATTTTAAAGTTTTTCTTGGACTAGTTTCTTATAGTGCTTACTGATGACATTTTCATCTACTCTAAGAGAAAGGAAGAACATACATGTCAGCTTTGCATTGTTTTGGGAATTTTTAAAGAGAAGCAATAATATGCGAAGTTCTCAAAATGTAATTTTTTGTTGTGCTCATTGAACGATATAGTATTAACGTTTGAGTACACTATATTTTCTCTCTTCAATTCCACTTGTGAAACTTCACGAAACATATTAATTTTGTTATTGTATGTCCTTTAGTTGACTTTTTAGGGCATGTGATTTAAAAAAAAGAGTGATGATAGATCCCTAGAAGATTGTGGTAGTTAAGAGTTGTATTCGGCCTAGCTCGTTGACTGAGGTTAGGAGATTCATGGCTCTTTCTTGTTACTATCCTAGGTTTGTATAGATTTTTTGCTTCTACTACTGCACACTTGAAAAGGTTGAATTGGAAGGGGGTGCCATTTGTATGGTCGGATAAGTGTAAGGGGAACTTCCAAAAGCTTGACATATATTTGACTATATCTCTTATTCTTTTATTGTCGGTTGAAGATAAGAATATTATTGTACTTTGTGATGATCTTGTGTTTGGGTGCTATGTTGATGCAGGACAGGAATGACATTTCTTATTATTTGAGGCAATTGAACACCCATTAAAAGAATTAATCAATTCATAACTTAGAGTTGGAAACTGTGGTGGTTGCACTTATGATTTGGAGACACTATCTTTATGGTATCAAGTATGAGGTATTCATAAGACATCGTTGCCTACAATATGTGTTGATGCAAAGCGATTTGAATTATAGATAGAGAACATGGATGGAATTATTGGAATACTATGATGTGACCATCTAGTATCACCCAGGTGAGACCAATTTTGTGGTAGATGTATTATGGATGAGAGCAATAAGTGCAAGTAGTGTGATATATTTAAAGGTGTTAAGGTGAACCTTGGCTAGGGAGTTTTAAGATCTAGAATCTCAGATCATGCAGTATGGTGTTTTAAAAATGGGTGGAGTATTGGCTAGGGTTGAGGTAAAGTCAACATCCCTTGGGAAAATCAAGGCCAAACAGTTTAAGGATGTGAAATTGAATAAACTTAACAACAAGGTGGTGACTGGAGAATCTTCAGGTTCCAGACTTGACACTTATGAAGTGCTATGGTTTGGAGGGCGAGTATGTGTCCCTTGTGTTAGGAATTTGATTTTGAATGTATTTGTAGAAACTTATAGTTCACTATATTTTATTCATCAAGGTTCAACCAAGATGTACTGTTATTTAAAGAGGGTTTATTTGTGTCCTGGGATGAAGAGGTACATATTGGAGAATGTATCTAAATACTGTATTTGTTAAAAGGTAAAGTATGAGCATCAAAGGCTAGCAAGTTTGATCTAAAGGTTACCCATTCTAAAGTGCAAGTGGGAGAGGACAACTATAGATTTAATGGTAGTTTTTCCCAAGACCTTGGAGAATCATGATTCAATTTTTGTTGTTGTGGACAAGGTGACTAGATCAACTTATTTTATTATGTTTAAAGAGGATTTCAGATTTAAGCAGTTGGCCAAGATCTATGTTAAGGAGATAGTGAGGTCACAGAGGGTTTCCCTTTCAATTATTTTAGATAGAGGTATATAATTAACTTCTAAATTTTAGGACAGGTTGCATAAAGAGTTGGTCACTAAACTTACTTTTACCATAAACTTTCATCTTTATATTGATGGATAGTTAAAGAGGATGATTAAGTACTTAAGGATATTCTAATAGAATATGTGATTGAATTTGATGGCCATAGGGACCAGTTCATGCTATTGTGTGAGTTTTCATACAAAAATAATTATCACTCTAGCATTGACATGGCCCCATTCTTGGCACTCTATAGGAGGATGTTTAGATCACCTACAGGATGGTTTGAGATTATGTAAAGACTTTGAAAATTGATTTAGTAAAGAAAGCTTGGGAAATAGGTAAGGTTTATCCAAACCAAGTTGTTGGCAACCCAGAATAGGCCAAATTTACTATCTTGATTTTTGTGATTATTCATTTTTATGTGATTTGACCATTTTACCTCTCCAATTTTTGCTTTGTGGTATTTCTGAGGTGTGGGGATGATTGGAGTGGTTCCCAATACATTTCAAGGTGGTTTAACTACACCAACAGATCTAAAACGTAAATTATAGGTTGGTAACATGGTTGTTGTGGTTTTATATCTTTTATAACTCATTCCAACCCACGGTTCAAAAAGTTGTAAAGTTTTGTTTTGGGGCTCAACACTTGAAAACAACATTTTTTTGAAAATATGATATCGCCATTGAGTTCGTAACATCAAATTTATTCTAGTAGTATATTTCATTTGTGTTTTGGGATTTTGGATAAATCCCAAGGGGTCTGCAGAGACTTAGAATCCTCTAAGTCTCTAGCCGATGAACTAGTTAGCTAGTGCATCCACTTAAGTGACATTTTTTATATTTAAGGGGTCTATCTTAACTATCTAGATGTCGCTTAAGGACCGACCATCTCACTTAAGTAATTATCTCTTAAGTGATAATCGGGTTGCTTAATAACATTTGCTAACCAGACAGTATCATGAAAGTGACACCTGGTCTCTTGAGCGATGTTTGCTTAAACAATCCGGTGTTCACTTAATATATGCCTGGGTTATATGTATTACCTTATTTTTGTGATTTTTCACTCTTTTATTGACATGGAGGTTGGTGTTTTGAGTTCTTGGGCAATTTTTCCATTTTTGACTTGCGGAAGCTCCAAATCTCCATTTCAATTAATTTTCATCGATTGTTGTCATTTAAATCTTATTAAAACTCAATTTCTAAAGTGAAATTTGGGAATTTTGACTTGAAAGATCTAAGTTAGTAATTCTTTGATTTAAACACCAATTCCAATTCATTTTCACTTGTATTTTATACTATGGGTTCCTTTAATCATGGGGAATATATTTTTGAACTAAATTTCTAATTTTACCATTTTTTTTGAAAACTCATTTCAGGCATCCATTTTGACGTCGACTTAGATATGTGAAATAAGGGATTCGTTGGCTTTTTTTTTATGAACAAATTCGATATTTTTGTGTTGTAGTTTATTTTGAGTCCATTCGTGAGGAGAATACTCTATGTTAAAGGTTTTTTTTGGATAGATGTTCAGCATTTGTGGTAGGTTAGGACTTAACATTCTTTAGACGGGGCTGGTTAGTTAATAATAATGTAAAAGCATGCTATGTGTATGGGGTTGTATAAATGTGTTAATGTGATTATGTGACTGTGTAGGGGGCTATGTTTTTTTATTTGGTGGTTTTGGAACATTATTTGATATGTGTGACCATGTGGGTCTTATATGAAGATGTTGGCCTTGTATATGTATATTTGATTGTATCTTTTTTGGTGAAACTAAATTGAAATTTATGTGGTATCAATGGCATATTGTTGTATATTTTACTCCTACGGTATATGGATTATATTAGATCATGGATGATTTGTAAATTGAGTTGATTATTAGCTCACGTAGATTGGTATAATGGTTGGACTTGGAAATTCTCATTATGGTTGGTTTGAGAATTACATCTATAATATATATATTCATGACACATTAGTACCACCATTGAAAAATTTGAGAGGAGTTATAGATATTAGACTGGTATTGGATTGTATATGGATTGACGAACCCCCTATGTATTCTGCTTCGGTAGCACAGCTTGGTAGGTATATATAGAGATGGTGCGACAACCTCGTGCATCACCTTATCATCATTATCTTTATTGGATTTCATAGACTATGTAAATTTTATTTTGTATTCTCGTTCTTGATATGATATTTATCTATTTGTGCTTTTTTTCTTGTACTTGTATTTTGGTATATGCTTATATTATAAAACTGGTAGTGGAGACAGTTTGGGCTGCCATTTTGGACATTTTCTGATCATAGGTGGCATGCCCAAAATGTGAATTTTATATGCTTAATTTTCTACCTTGCTCTGTAAGTATATTATACCTACTAAGTATAAGTGGACAGTACTCACCTCTACTGCACTCTTTCTGCTCAGATCTAAGTATGAGTATGCCGCACAATAGATGATTCAAGCAGTATTTGGAGTACTATCGCGATTAGTCATTACTTCAAGAGTTGACCTGCTACCTCCTCTTATTTAGATTATGTCTTAATTTGTATCCTGAGATAGATTATGATTCTTTTGACTATCAAATGTATATTTTTGACATTCGAGATGTATTTAGTTGGTTCTTACACTGTGACACAAGGTTTTGGGATATTCTTATGGTATCTTTGGTTATATACTTCCTTGTATTTATTGGATATGTTTTTTTTAAATTCGCTCTAGGAGTCTTACCTTGTGTTTTGGTATATTTCTTATCATTTTGTGTGTAGGCTTACTTGTCAAGGCTTTCTGCAAAAAGTTCCATCATGACCCTTAGCTTTTGTCTCATGAAAATTGGTATAAGAGAAACTAGGTTCATTGGTCTCATCCGTGTAAGAATAGGATGTCTAGTAAAGTCTCACTAATCGATGCACAAATATTTGTATCTATCTTGGAGAGGCTATAAGATATCTATAGGAAACTTCCATTATTTCACTCTATATTGTGTGGATTTTTCCATACCCTGTATTTTAAATTGATTTTCACTCATTTTTGTGAAGATGGTCAGGACTAGATCCCATAAGGTTAGGGTTTAGGAGCTATTTTCTAAGAAGAGATCTCAATCTAGAGGGTGAGTTAAAAGTTGTTGATGGGGTTGAGGTAGTCGACACACATAAAGATCTGCCCCATCCAGAGGTAGTACTAAGGAAATCTCCCCTAAGCCTTAGGTTGTGCAAGCTGGAAATATAGGGCCTACTTCAGTTCCATGGAGTTCTTATACCCAGGTCTTGGAAGGTTGTTGATTTTCTTTCTAACCTATTTGGAGGGTGCTCCTTTGAGCACCTAGTGTTGCTCCAACTCTAAGTATTGTACCTCCTTCTGTGCTAGAGCCTGCCAATGGTGTGTATTTAATTTTGAGTGTGGATCCTATATTGGTACTAAATTTGCTTATGGTAATCCATAGACTCCAAGTATTATTCCTCCATTAGTGCCTGCATTTGAATATTATTCTTTGAGATCAGGATTTTAGTATTTCTCTGTGTTACCTCCTCATGTGGGATCTCAGCCAGCCAAAATCATTATGCCTCATATTATTATGAGTATAGTTATGTCTTTTGAGGATTAAAAAAGGTTTGAGAGACTAACTCATTTGGGTCCTCCTAGGTTCAGTGGTGTTGTAGACAAGGATGCCTATGAGTTCTTGATCGATTATCGTATGAAGTTACATAATATTAGATCACTTGAGTCATATAGGGTTTCTTACACTACTTACCTATTGAGAGACATAGCCATGGATTGGTGGAGGTCATTTGTTAGTTACAGAACTCTTGTTTCTTTAGAGATTAGTTGGGATCAGTTTGCTGAGGACTTTTGGGATAGGTTTGCGCCATACTGTTTGAGGGATTAAATGAGAGATAAATTTTATCACTTGGTGCAGGACTCTATGAGTGTTGTGGAGTATGAGGAATATTTTTATGCTTTGTCTAGATATTCTTATGACAGTAGTGCCAGTGAGTCTAAAAAGATTCAGAATTTCATGAAGGGGCCAAATGTTATGCTTTAGCTTGATAATGCCTAGATGGTATAGTTAGGGCATTATTTTAGAGTATAGTGGATCATTCTAAGATGACTGAGTCTATTATTTAAGCATCTTAGGTATGCACCAAGAGGGTGCATTTTCAGGGTGAGTTTAGAGGTCACACTCCTTAAGGTAGAGATTCTAGAGGTTACTGTAGGTATCATGGTAGACCAATGCAGGAAACCTTATTAGGTTTAGGTAGTAGGACTTCTAGTTTGGCAATTTTGAGTGGTCATTCTAGCTTAGTCGTACGTCCTTCTATTGAGTTAAGTCATAGTGGTTGGTTTGTGTGTGATAAGGTTATCTATTTTGCTAATTACTATCCTTACCATATTTTTAGGCCTATTCTTATAGTGGCAGTAAGACATAGAGGTTCTACTAGAGGTGCATGAGGTAGAGTTAGTGGTACCCTTGGTGGTGGTCACAGGCCTACTTAGTCAAGAGGTAGTCGTAGACAGTACTATTTATACTCGCCTAACCACAGGCAAAGGCTTTTGATGATGTTATCATAGGGATCGTCCCTATTTATTTTAGATCTGCATTCGTGTTATTTGACCCTAGATCAATTTTCAACTAATGTTTATGCATATTTTTCTTTGGGTTTTGATTTTTCTAGCGAGCCTCTTGCCATGCCTATCTATGTATCTAGCGCTACCAGAGATTCTTTAGTGGTGGATCTGGTGTACTGATCTTGTGTTGTGACCTTTGATGGGCATGAGACTTGGGTAGATCTAATTATCTTAGATATAGTAGATTTTGATGTCATTTTCAGTATGGAATGGTTAGCTCTTTATTATGTTGTCCTAAAGTGTTATACAAAGATCATGACTTTAACTTTTCCAGGTGGGATGAGGATAGCTTGGAAAGTGTGCTTCGTTTGGGCCCCAAAAGAGTTGTATTTTTCCTCTAGGCTCGTCGCTTGGTTGAGATGTGATGTTTTTCTTTTCTGGCTCATATTTTTGATACTAGTGTTTCTTCACCGCCTCCTTGGATTTTGATCAAATTATCCATGAGTTCATTGATGTTTTCCTTATAGATTTTCCTAGTATATCTCCAAATTGTGACATTGACTTTGCTATTGATGTTAAGCTAGGCACTAAGTCTATTTCTATTCCTACTTTTAGGATAACCCTTGTAAAGTTACAGGAATTGACGTATAAGTTGCAATAGTTATTGGATAAGGGATTTTTTTGACCTAGTATATCACCTTAGAGTGCGCCTGTCTTGTTTGTGAAGAAAAAGATGGGTCTACACATATGTGTATTGATTATCTGCAGTCTAATAAGGTCAGATTTAAGAATAAATGTCCTCTTTATCGAATTAATGATTTAATCAATTAGCTTTAGGGTGCTTCAATGATTTTAAAGATTGATTTAAGATTTGGGTTTGTCCAATTAAGGATTAGAGTTTTGGATATTTCAAATGCCATATTTTTTACTTAGTGCAGTCATTATGAGTTCTTGGTCATGTCATTTGGGTTAACAAATGCCCCAACCATATTCATGGAATTGATAAATCAAGCATTTTGATCGTATCTTAACTTATGTCATTTGGGTTGACAAATACTCCAACTATTATTTGCGGAGTTAATGAATCAAGTATTTTGACCGCATTTTGACTCTTTTGTCATTATATTTATAGATGATATCTTGGTTTATTCTAAGAGTGAGGTAACCATGAGGAGCATTTACGGATGGTGCTTGAGAGATTGAAGGATGAGAGGTTTTATACTAAGTTCTCTAAGTGTGAGTTTTGGTTGGAGTCTATTTCTTTCTTGGATTATATGGTGAGAAAGGATGGTATTATGGTCAATCCAACTAAGATTGTAGTTGTTAGAGATTAGGCTAGGCGTACTTCTTCTATTGAGATTTAGAGTTTTGTTAGTCGAGCAGGTTACTATTGGTTCTTTATTGAGGGTTTTTCATCTAGTGAAGCTCCATTGAAGAAGTTGAGACACAAAGAGATTTCCTTTTAGTGGTCCGATACTTGTAAGGTGAGCTTACAAAAGCTCAAGGATTTGTTGACATCATCTCCTATCTTGACTTTACCTAAGTAGGTCATGGGTTTAATCATCTTTTGTGATACTTCAGGTGTTGGGTTAGGTGTTGTGTTGATGCAAGAGGGTAAGGTGATGGATTACACTTCTCACCAGTTGAAGACCCATGAGTAGAATTACCCTACCTATGATTTATAGTTATGAACAGTTATATTTACTTTAAGGTTGTGGAGGTACTACTTGTATGTAGTTCACTGTGACATATTCTCAGATCATTATAGCCTTCAGTAGTTATTCATCCAGCGATATCTTAATAAGTGGCAGCATAGTTGCCTTGAGTTGCTTAAGGATTATGATTTTACTATTCTCTATTATCTTGGCAAGGCTAATGTGGTTACGGATGCCTTAAGCTAAAAGTCGACTAGCATGGGTATCTTAGTTCATCTTATTTCATAGGAGAGACTTCTGCCTTAGAGGTTAAGTC
The DNA here is from genome assembly GCA_030864225.1 of Capsicum baccatum var. pendulum. Lineage (NCBI taxonomy): Eukaryota > Viridiplantae > Streptophyta > Magnoliopsida > Solanales > Solanaceae > Capsicum > Capsicum baccatum. The sequence continues at coordinate 126,663,024 of CM061557.1, forward strand.
TTTGACTAACCACATGGTTAGGCTTGGTATTTAAACACCAGGGTGTATTTTGGTATTTTTTGAGGCTAGATCTTTCTTGAGGGAGAAAATTTGAGCTCCTCAATTTGATGATGTTTGATTGAAAGTGATTTGGCACAAGGTGTTGAGTGGAGAGTCTAAGAAAACATCACTTTATCCATATGTTATTTTAAGGATTTGAGGCCGAGTTTGTGTTCCGATAGTGGGTGATTGGCTTAGATTGATTTTTGAGGAGGCTCACTGTTCTAGGTATTCTATCCATCCAAGAGTTACTAACGTGTATCGTGATTTAAGAAAACACTATTAGTGGCATAGAATGAGAAAGGATGTAGCGAATTTTATTGCTTATTGCTTATGTTGTTAGTAGGTGAAAGTCAAGTATTTAAGGCTTGGTGGTTTCCTTCAGAGCAACATCAAGCATTGTCGGAGTATTCATATAATAATAGCTACCATTCTAATATTAAGATGGATCCTGTTGAGGCTTTGTATAGTAGGTATTTTCCCTCTCCAGATAGTTGATTTAAGGTTTCTAAGATTAGACCTCAAGGTACAGACTTTCTTGATGAGTCCATGGATAGTGTTCGGATCATTCAAGATAGACTTCGAGCAAGTCAGAGTAGGTAGAAGTGCTATGCAAATCATAGAATTAGTGCCTTGAGATTTAGTTTTGGTGATAGAGATTTCCTTTGTGTGTCGCCCATGAAAGGCGTGACGAGGTTTGGGAAGATGGGTAAGCTTAGCCCAAGGTATATTTGGACCTTGTGACATTGTTTGGACTATTAGGGGTGTGGTATGATGCCCCTGGTGTTGGCCAATGAAAAATTCTAAGTATTTGAACTCACTGTCCTAACTACAACTCACTCTATGAATTGCAGTGAGTCTTGATGGGTCGTAGGACCCAAATCGAAGGGTATCAAGTGAGTTTTGCCCGAGTTGCTGCCTTGGCAACGACTTGAGTTAATAAGTCGTAAAGACTACCTATGAGTCGTATAGCCTTGTTCCATAGACAAACCAGTATGATGTCCAAGGTGTTCTATTTTGAGTACGACAAGACTCAATGAGTCGTAATGACATTATACCAGTCGTAGATTACAAATTATAGGGTGACAAACGTGTATCCAAAAAGTTTCTTTCTTGATTATGACTTGAACACTACAAGTCGTAGTGAGTCTTTATGAGTATTATCGTGGCCCGTAGTCACTGGCAATAATTTTTCAGCTTTTAAATTAAGTGGTTTTTGATGTTTCCTTTTTTCCTTAAACATAACCCACTACTTTAAAACTTTATTTGGACCCCATTCCCATCCATAACATACAAAAATAACTTCTCTCTTCTCACAAATTCTCTTAAGAAAGAGTGTTAGGGTTTTCTCAAGTTTGACTGTATAGAGCTTCCAAGAGTAAATTCCTTAAATAATTGTGATCCTTTTAGGCCTGTACCTCTTTCCCCAAAACTTACTTTGTTAAAATCTTATGCTTATGTAGTTACTCATATGGGTTAATTATTTGTTTTGGGATATGGGTTCAGGGTTTTTAATGATTGTTGTTTATGTGATGTTTCATGATTACATATGCATTGTTTATGTTTTAAAAGGTGGTTTTGAAACAAATTTGATGCATGGATGTGTGAATTGAATGTGGAATGTGGTTTCCCTAAGTTTGATGAGTTAATTAGATAAAGTATGCAATAATCTCAACCCAATCTTGTGAAATTGGATTTGAACATGAGAATTTGCTTATTGAAAAGTATTTTGAAACCTTGCACAGTAGATAAGAGTAATGGAATATGAATTGAACTTTAAAGAGGGATTGAGGTCCATGAATTAAATTTGAATTTAAAACTTTGGAGTCCTATTGGTCGAGGGGTTAATGTCCCACTTCGCTAGATGATTTAGTTCCTACTTGGGACTGTGGATTCCCATTGGCTAGTATGGTTAGAGTCCCACTTGGCTACATGGTTTGGATCTTATGTGGAGCTTTGGAGTCTAATTCACTAATTTGGCTACATAGTTTGGTTCCTATGTGAAGCTTTGGAGTCTAATTCGCTAATTTGGTTAGAGTCCCATTGGTAAATTGATTAAATTGGCATAGTGACATATGCTTGCAAGCTACAGCCGGTATGACGATACCACTTGATAATGCCTTTGTTAGTGACTTATTGTTTAATGTTTGGGATTGTGTGAAAAGTGTTTTAAATAGGCATTAATGAGGGTTGTGTAACTATGCCACTAAAGTGGAGATCCCGAGGGACCAACACTGCAAATCACGATTGCTAAGATAGGGGTCTAAATGACTAGGTGGTTCGAGTCCCACATGTTATATTACTTAGTTCTTAAGTCACTCTTAATGTATGTTGGGAGGTTTGAGTCCCCTATAGTGAATATGCTTATGTGATTATTCTTTAGTTCGTACATCCACATGCATTGGGGCCCTTTCATCTAGGGGAGAGCTTGACCCAAATAGCCCATGGGTCATTTATTTTTTCTATTATGCTATACAATCCAGGTTAATGATTTCAAAGTGTATGCTAAGCCTTGTACCCTATACCATCATTTGATATATATATATATATATATATATATATATATATATATATGTATATGCATGTGATTTTGTGCATTGTATTTGATGAATTTTGAACTATTGGTCATGGAATTATTTTAACCCTTACACCCTGAGTTACATGCTAGTGATCAACTCTCTAACCATCTCTGGATGTTGTATCCCCATGTGATACAGGGTCAGAAAGCAATCCTACCTTTCCTACACAGTGTTAGGTGGATCAATTTGGTGCGTCGGTCATTTATAGTAAAGTGGTGACCTTTTATTTTCTGAAAGAATTGATCATTCCATCAATTTCCTTCCATGAATTAGAATTAAGGATTTCATATTAAGATTATCATTGTCATTGTCCGAGTCGGGGGCATGTCCTGACGTAGGATGTTTTAATGGTATAGAGGCTTTGTGGATTACTATAGATGATTTTGGTTGTTTTTATGCATAGACTTTTGAGTCACTATTTACTCTATCTTGTTATATATTCAAAACTCATCCACTATCATATGTTTGTGTGTGTTTTCTATGGTTAGGCAAAATAGGTAGTCCCTAGTCCTCGACGAACTTGGGATGTCCATCATGGCCAAGCCCTGGTTTGGGTCATGAAAAAAATGGTATCAGAGCCTAGATTTGATTTCATTGGGTGTCCATAAAGTCGTGTTAAGAAGAGTCTCTTTTATGGGTATGTAGCGCGCCATACTTATAAGGGAGAGGCTACAAGACATTTAGGAATATTTTCCTTTTCTTGTGATCTAATTTTGGGCTATAGAGTTTATGGTCTTGAATCTTCTCTAATACTCATTTGTTTGCATTTCAGATCATGCTTCCTTGAATATCTAATATAGAAACTCTTCTGTCCCAGTTTAGGACAATGTCGATGGAGCTCATTCTACTTATGGAGTACAGACCCGGTCTAGGGCCCTGCTCCTGATTTCTCTTGTGGGGTTCCATTGGTTCCCACTGATCCTGCTCATATTGGTGACACTCATGCTCAGTCAACTCTGAGAGATATTTCTAATGCAAAATTTCATCGCTCTATTCATTTGTTGACTTAGTTGGTGACCTGTCAGTCTCACCAGACTGAGTACGAGGGTATTGGTGCTATTTTCGCCGAAGCCACTAGAGTTGACCAGTTTATGAGTATTAAACCTCTAATTTACATAGGTTCCAAGGTTGAGGAGGATACTTAAGCGTTCATTGATGACATGGAAATTTTTTTTGTGTAATGCATGCTGCTGACTCTGAAGGTGTGGAGTTTGCCGTATATAGGCTTACAGATGTGGCATATTAGTGGTATAAGGAGTGGCATCAGTCTAGATGTGATGATGTTGAGGTAGGCTTAAGAGATGACTTTTTTGGTACCTTTCTTAATCATTTCTTTTCTCAGGTGTTAAGGGAATCAATGATAGTGGAGTCTGTGAATTTTAGAAATGGCATGATGACTATCAAAGAGTATGCGTTGAAGTTTTACTAGTTGTCCCATTATGCTCGAGAGTTAGTGTGTTCCATGGCAGAGAGGACAAGTAAGTTTGATTCTAGGTTATCCCATGACTTAGTGTTTAAATGCAAGGTCTCCTTGTTTAACAAGGACATGGAAAATGTTAGCTTGGTGGTGAATATGCAATAAGTGGAGGACGAGAAGAAAAAGTAATCAAAAATTAGGGAAAGGCAAAATAAGAAGTTTCGATATTCAAAATAGGGTGGATGTGAGAAAATTAGTAGTGGTGATGGCAAGCAGTGGTCTAAGAAGAAGAACTGGGGAAATTCTTATTTTTATTTTATGGCTAGCGCTCCGTATCCTAAATTGTTCGGTGATAGTTGTTTCTAGAATCGTGATAGTTCTACGGCACAGGGTGCCCAGTCTCAGCTAGTGAAGATAAGTTGCCCCATATTAGCCCCTTGTCATTTTTGTAGGCAGCTGCATCATGGATTTTGTAAGGAGGAGAGAAATAAGTTCTTTAAGTATGGTTAGTTGAGCCACCAGTAGTGGGATTGTCTATCAATTTGGATTGCTACCGGGGCTAATAAGGTTATGGTTGCCATGTCTTAATCTTCTGTACCAACGAGTTCTAATTCTGGCTCTGGCTCTGGTCAAAACACTTTTATGCTCTTGCGACTCACCAGGAATTTAAGGAATCTTTGAATATTATCACTGACATATTATAACTCTTTTCCCGTGATATGTGTTTTCTACTTAATCCTGGGTCTACTCTTTCTTATGTGACCCCATATGTGGATGTTTGTTTTAGTTTTAGTACTTGAAGTATTTTGAACCCCTTTGTTATATCCTCTCATGTGGGTGACTCTGTTATTGCTAAAAGAGTTTATAGGGGTTGTGTGGTATCTATCTATGGCAGGAAGACCTTGGCAAACTTGATAGAATTGGATATGGTAGATTTTGATGTTATCGTGGGATAGATTGGCTCTATTTATGTTATGCCTCTCTAGATTATCAGACTCAAAGGGTTAGTTTCCAATTCCCAAATGAGCTGGTGACTGAGTAGAAAGGTAGTTCTTGATTCCTAAGAGAAGTTTTATTTCGTATATTAGAGAAGAGAAGTTGATCTCTAAGGGGTGTCTATACCATTTAATGCATGTTAAAGATTCTAGTTCCGAGGGTCCTTCATTGAAATCTATCCCCGTAGTCTGTGAGTTTCCCAAAGTGTTCTCTGATGATCTTTTTGGAGTTCCTCCTGATAGGGAAATTAATTTTGGGATTGATCTTATTCCATACACTTGTTCTATCTCTATCACTCCTTATAGAATGGCTCCAACCAAGTTGAAAGAACTTAAGGAGTAGTTGAAAGATCTCTTTGATAAGGGTTTAATTTGTCCTAGTATTTCCCCGTAGGGGTGCTTCTGTGATCTTCATGCATAAGATAGATGGGTCCCTTCAAATGTATCTAGACTACCACCAGTTGAATAAAGTGACTATGAAGAATAAATATCCTCTTCCTAGGATTGATGACATATTTGACTAGCTTCAAGGTGCTAAGAACTTCTCTATGATTGATCTTCGGTTTGATTATCATGAGTTAAAGTTTAGGGGGGATATCCCCAAGTCTATTTTCTTACTAGGTACAACCATTATGAGTTTTTGATCATGTCTTTTGGTTTGACTAATGCCTTAGTGGAATTTATTGATATTATGAACCAAGTCTTACATCAGTTTTTAGACTTATTCATCATTGTGTTTATTAATGACAACTTGGTTTATTGTAAGAGTAAGGAAGATCATTTTGATCTTCTCTAAGTAATTTTGTAAACCCTTAAGGATCAGTGATTGTATGCTAAGTTCTCTAAATGTGAGTTCTTGTTGAATATTGTGACCTATCTACGTCATGTTGCGTCTAGTGACAGGGATAATGGTGGATTCACATAAAGTTGAGGTGGTTAAGAAGTAGCCTATACCCATGACTCAAATTGATATTCAGAGCTTCTTGGGCTTAGCTGATATTATAGGAGGTTGTGGAAAGTTTCTCTTCTATTGCTGCCCCCATTGACTATGTTGACTCAGAAAAAGGTAAAGTTCTTATGGTCAGATGCCTGTGAGGTTAGTTTTGAGAAGTTGAAGGATAAGTTAACTTCGGCTTTGGTTTTGATTCTAGCCGAGGGTACTGAGGATTTTTTGTTTATTATGATGCGTCCTGTGTGGGACTTGGTTGTGGGTTAATGTAGCATGGTACGGTTATGTCCTATGCTTTTAGATAGTTAAAAGTTATGAGAATATTTACCCGACACTTAGAATTGTTGGCTATGGTTTTTTCTATGAAGATATGGTGCCATTATTTGTATGGGGTTCATGTTGACATCTATTTAGATCTTAAGAACTTGCAATATGTTTTTACCCAGAAGAAGTTGAATCTTAGGTAATGTAGGTGGCTTGAGTTTCTCAAAGACTACAACATGACTTTCTATTATCATCTAGGTAAAGCTGACGTAGTTATTGATACTCTTAGCAGGTTGTCTATAGGAAGCTTATCTCATATGGATGAGGAGAAGTGAGATTTTGCAAAGGATATTCACTGGTTGAATAATCTTGGGGTTAGTCTTATGGACTTTGAGGATGGAGGTGTGATAGTGCGAGAGGTGGTGAAGTCATCTCATGATGCTGAGGTGAAAGAGAAGCAGGTTTTGGATCTTATCTTGATGCAGATTAAGGGTGACGTGAGATAGTAGAATGTTATAGTTTTTTAGATTTATGGTGATGGTATCTTGAGATATCAACGTAGGTGTGTGCTCCCAATGATGAAGGGCTATGAGAGAGGATCTTCGATAAGGCTCATAAGTCGAGGTACACTATTTATCCTGGATCAAAGAAGATGTACTATGATTTGAAAGAGATCTATTGGTAGAATAACATAAAGATAGATATGGCCAAGTGTATGGTTTTTCAACAAGTGAAAGTGGGGCACTTGAGGCCTTGTGGTTTATCTTAAGGGATTAAGTTGCCCATGTTAAAATGGGAAGTAATTAAAATTAATTTCATTAACTGTCTTCTGCAGTCTCGCATTTAGTTTGATTCGATCTGGGTCATTGTGGATTGGATGACCAAGTCCACTCATTTCCTGTCACTGAAAACTAACTATTCGGGTGAGGATTATGCTAAGATTTTCATTTAGGAGGTAGTGAAGTTTCATGGTGCTCTAGTTTCCATTATATCTTATCGGGGTACTCATTTATTATCATATATTTGGCGTTCTTTCAAGAGAGGTTTGGGAACTAAGGTGAACCTTAGCACTGATTTCCATACTCAGATGAATGGACAAGCAGAGAAGACTATTTAGACTTTGATGGATATGCTAAGGTCTTATTTGTTTAGAGTTTGTGGTAGTCAAGTTGATCATTTATCCCTAATTATGTTTGGATATAATAATATAGAGAAGGTAATGCAGATATAAGGAGAAAGGACTTGGATTTTTATGTTGATAATTTGGTATTCTGTAAGGTTTTTCCCATGATGGGAGTTATGCGGTTTTGAAGGAAGGGAAAGCTCTGTCCCCATTATGTTTGTCTATATCATATTTTGAAGTAAATGGGCAATATAGCTTATGAGTTGGAATTGCCTGGGAGCTTGGGTTCCATTCATCCAAACTTTTATGTCTCAATGTTAAAGAAATGTATGGTGATCCTTCCTTGGTAGTTTCTTTGGATAGTGTTGGTATTTTGGATTCCTTGTCTTATGAGGAAGTCTCGATTGGGATGTGGATAGGCAATTCCAATATTTGAAGAGTATGGAGGTGGATTCTACGAAGGTTCTATGGAGGAATCATAAGTTTGATGAACCTACTTAGGAAGCCAAAAAAGACATAAAGTCCAAGTATCCTTTCTTGTTTCTTGACTTGGATAATCGTGCTTGAGGTATGTGTATTCCTTAACATCTTTTTTTTGTCTTTGTTAAAGGTAAGTGTAGTTGTGCTCTATGTAAAATTGTACGAATGGATGCCTTAACCCATTATTTGAGGATGAATGACACTAAGAGGAGGATAATGTGATTCCCCTGGTGTTGGCTACTGAAAAATTCTGATTTTATGAACTCACTTTCCTAACTACGACTCACCCTACGATTCGTAGGGTATCTTGATGGGTTGTAGGACCAATATCATAGGGTGTCCAATTAGTTTTGCTTGATTTTCTTTCTTGGTGATGACATGTGGTAGCAAGTCGTAAAGACTCCCTATTAGTCGTATAGCCCCTTCCATAGCCAAACAATTATGATGCCCAAGGTGTGCTTCTTTGAGTAGGAATAGACTCAACGAGTCATAATGATTCCATACAAATCATAAGATACCAATCATAGGGTGAAAAACGTGTACCCAAAACTTTCTATCTTGATTACGACTCAAGCGCTATGAGTCTAATTGAGTCTTTACAAATCGTATAGTGACCCGTCATCTCTGGTGGAAAATTTTTATCTTTTAAATTAAGGGCATTTTGGATATTTTCCTTTTTCATAAACATAACCCACAACTTTAAAACTTTATTGGGACCTCATTCCTATCCATAACACACCAAAATAACTTCTGTTTTCTCATAAATTCTCTTAAGCAAGCGTATTAGGGTTTTCTCAATATTGATTATCTAAAACTTCCAAGGGAAAATTCCCTCATAAATTGTAATCCTTTAAGGCATGTACCTCTTTCTCCAAAACTTAGTTTGTTAAAAGTATGTGCTTAAGTGGTTACTCATGTGGTTTAATTGTTGGTTTTTGGATATGGGTTGAGGGTTTTCATTGATTGTTGTTATGTGATGTTTCATGTTTACATATGCATTGTATATGTTTTAAATAGTGGTTTTAGAAACCAATTGGATACATGGGTTTGTGAATTGAATGGGGAATGCGGTATCCCCAAGTTTGATGAGTTAATGAGTTGAAGATTGCAATAACATCAACCCAATAGTGTGAAATTAACTTTGAACATGAGAATTTGATTATTAAAAAGCATTTTTAAATCTGGGACCGTATAAAAGAGTAATGGAACCTGAATTGAATTTTAAAGAAGGCTTGAGGGCCATGAATTAAACTTGAATTGAAAACTTCAAAGTCCTATTGGCCGAGGGGTTAGAGTCCCACTTAAATACATAATTTGGTTCCTACTTGGCAAATTGGATTCCCATTGGATAGTATGGTTAGAGTCCTACTTGGCTACATGAGTTGGTTTATTCGTCGAACTTTAGAGTCTCATTGTCTAACTGGGTTATAGTCCCATTGGTAAATTTATTAATTTAGTAAAGTGACATATGATTACAAGCTACATTCAGTATGACGATACCACTTAATAATTCCTTAATGAATGACTCCTTGTTTGATGATTGGGAATGAGTGAAAAGTTTTTAAATTAGTCTTTAAAAGGGGTTGTGTAGCTATGCCGTGAATATGGAGGTCTTGAGGGGCCAATACTGGAATCATTGATGCCGACATAGGGGTCTAAATAACTGTGTGGTTCGAGTCCCCCATGTTATATGACTGAGTGCTTAAGTCACTCTTGATGTAAGTCGGGAGGTTGGATCCCTCATAGTGCATATGTATATGTGATTATTCTTTGCTTCGTGCAGCCACACAGATCAGAGACCTTTCATATATGGGAGAGATAGACTTGTATTGCTCATGGGTGTGTTATTATAATGGATATGATACATAGTCCAAGTTAATAATTTTAATGTGCATGCTTAGACTTGTACCCTATCCCGATATTTGATATATATATATATGTATATTCATGTGATCGTGTATATTGGATTTTGATGAATTTTGAACTGTTGATCAAGGAATTATTTTACTCCTTACCCCTGAGTTACATGCTAGTTCTTAACCCACTAACTATCTCCAGATGTTGTATTCCTATGAGATGTACCCTATCCTAATATTTTATATTTATATGTATATTCATGTGATCATGTACATATGATTTTAATGAACTTTGAACTGTTGATCAGGGAATTATTTTACTACTTACCCCTAAGTTACATGCTAATGCTTAACCCACTAAATATCTCTAGATGTTGTATCCCTATGCGATATAAGGTCTAAAGGCAATCCTACTTTTTCTGTGCAGTGTTAGGTGGGTCAGTTTGGTTCGTCAATCGTTTGTCGTTAAGTGGTGAGTTTACATTCTTTGGAAGACTTGATCATTCCACCAGTTTCGTTAGATGAATTAGAATTATAGACTTCACATTAATATTATCATTGACTGTCATTGTCAGATTCGAGTGCATATCCCAACATAGGTTATTTTGATGGTATAGAGGCTTTGTGGATTACTATGGATGGTTTTGGTTGTTGTTATGCATAAACTTTTCAGTAACTATTTACTCTATTTTGTTATATAGTCATAACTCATCCGTTGTTATGTGTTTTTGTGTGTTCTTTATGGTTAGTGAAAGGGGGCGTTCCTTGGTCGTAGGAGGACTTGGCATGCCCATCTTGGCTAGGTCCTAGTTTAGGTCATGAAATATGGCTTATGATTTATCATAAGCCTCATATTTATCACCTATTCATCAAGTGTTTCATGTTTCCATGATTTGGCATTACATTCTGGATGAGTTTTATGTCATTCGTTGGGATTGAGTCCCATTATATGAGAGGTTGCCTTTTGCTGAGAAGACCATCTCTTTTTTAGCCAGGGATGTTAGATAGTTGTGCTCTAGAGATATACCAGTAGTTAAGGGTCAGTGGATATATCGACCTTTAGATGAGGTGACTAAGGAGGTCGAGTTTGATGTGCATGGTAGTTTTCCCACTTTTTCACTTATTCAGGTTTTTCCTTGCCTATAGCACGAAATCGAACTAGATATTTTGTAGTGGATCAAGTAATGACTTAATCTTTTGTGATTTTTGTGAATTATTCATTTCTATGTGATATAACCATTTTACCCCTCCCTGTGATTGCTTGTGGTATTTCTAGGGCGTGGTGATGATCGAAATGATTCCTAACATTTTTTGGTGTGGTTTGTGCGAGTTTGGGTTTTTGGTGGTTATAACGGCTTATTAGTTAACTTTGGTCAACATTTATTATTCTGTGCGTCAGATGGCAGAAGGAAATACCATGGTTGGTGTAGTTTTATGGCTTTTACTTCTCATTTTGACTGACGGCCAGAAAGTTGTCAAATTAGGTTATGGGGGTCAATTCTATAAAAATAATTCTTTTAAAAATCTAATTTGCTATTAAGTCAGAGTGTCGAATTTAGTCTAGTATCATAGTTTGTTTGCATTCTCTAGATTTTGGATGAATATCGAGGGGTCCGCAGAGACTTTTAATTCTCCTAGTCACCATTTGATGCCCTATTCAGCTAGTGCATTTGCTTAAGCAATATATTGGTCACTTAAGTGGTCTGGCTTGACAGTTGAGTTGTCGCTTAAGTAACGATTGACTCACTTTAGCGATAGCCGGGACACTTTCACGACACTAGCTGACTAGGAAGGATCACAAAAGAAACACCTAGTCACTTAAGCGATGTCTTCTTAAGAGACCCAATATCTGCTTACGATGCTTGGGTTATTTTTTTACCCCATGTGCAATTTTTACTGTTTTTACGACGTGGAGCTTGGCATTTTGAGATATTGGAGATTTCTTCCATTTTCAAGCTTGGCTAAGCTCCAAATCCCTATTTCAATTATTTTTCTTTGATTCTTCTTATTTAAATCTTATTAAAAATTAGTTTCAAAAGTGAAATTTTGGGATTTTGGCCCAGAAGGCCTAATTTCGTAATTCTTCGATTTGAACCCAATTCCAACCTATATTAACTTTTGGTTTTCTCCTATGGGTTCCTTTAATCATGAAGAATATATTTTTGAGCTAAATTTCTAATTTATCCTTCTTTCTAAAACCGATTTTGGGTGTCTATTTTGACCCCGACTTAAAAGTGGGCAATATGGGTATCATTGGCTTTCTTTTGACACATAAATTCTATATTTGTATGTTTTATTTGATTTTGGGTTCATTTGTATTGAGGAAGCTCTGTATTAAAGGCTTTTTGGACTATTCTTCAGCATTTGAAGTAGGTTATGCCTTAACTTTCTTCAGACTGTGTTGGGTAGTTAATAATAATTTAAAAGCATGCTATGGGTATGGGGTTGAATCAGGGAAAATATGTTAATGTGATTATGTGCCCGTGTGTGGGCCTATGATGTTATTTGGTGGTTTTGAGGTATTATTTTCTATGTGTGATCGTGTGGGGTCTTATATGATGTTGTTGGCCTTGTGTATGTATATTTGGTTGTATCTTTTTGGTTAAAAATCCTAAATTGGAATTTATGTGGTATTAACAGAATATTGTTGTATATTTTACTCTATTTTCATATGGATTATATTGGATCATGGATAGTTGGCATATTGAGTGGATTATTAGCTCACGTGGATGATATATTGATTGGATTTGGAAATTGTCATTCTACTTGATTGTCATCATTATATTCTCATATCATATACATTAATTAAGCATTGCTACCACCGTGGAAATACTGAAAATACTGACTTTTTCTAACAAGAATATGATATCTTTAAAATCCCTGTGTCGATGTATCTGTTGGAGATGAGTTACAAATATTAAATTGGTATTAAATATTAGATTGTATATGGGTTAATGGACCCCTCATGGGTCCTACCTGGGAAGCACAACTCAATTTTTTTATACCGAGGTTGAGTGACAACCTCATGCATTACATCATCATCATCATCATCAGTATCATCATCTTCATTGTATTTCTTACACTGTGTATATTATGTGTTGTATTTTCATTTTTGATGTGATATCTATGTATATGTGCTTTCTTTATTATACTTGTAATTTGGTATATACTTATATTGTATAACTGTTAGTGGAGACGGTGTGGGTTACCATTTAGGACATTTTCTTATTTACAGGTGACGTTCCCATAGTTTGCATTTCATATGTTTTATGTTCTACTTTGCTCAGTCTTCCTATAATACCTATTGAGTACAAAGGGTTCGCACTCATTTGTACAATTCCCTTTTGATGTAGATGCAGGTATGATTGCACTGCACAGTAGCTGATTCAGGTGGTATTTGGATTACTATTGAAGTAACGGTCGATCTATGCTTCCAAAGTTGACCTACTACCTCCTCTTGCTTAGATTATGTCTTGTTTTTGTCTTAATAGACAGATTGTGATCCTTTTGGATTATCTGATGTATATTTTTGAAATTCCAGATGTATTTAGTTTGTTCTTACAATATGACACTAGGTTTTGGGATATTTTTATGGTATCTTTGATTATGTACTTCCTGCTACTTATTGGATACGTGTGGTTTGACTCTACTCTAGGAGTCTTGCATTGGGTTTCGATATTATTTCCTTATTTTGTATCACTTAGGGTAACTGGTTTACTGGTCAATACTTCCCACGATAAGTGCTTTCATGACCCTTAGTTTTTGGGTCATGACACCAAATGACTATGCAGACAGTAAGGTTAGGGACAAGTCATTTAATGTTGGTGAGTAAGTTTTGTTGAAAGTGTCTCCTATGAAGGGAGTTATGATATTTGGAAAGAAGGTCAATCTTAGACTTCGGTATATTCATAAATTTGAGGTTCTTGAATACATGGGTCTAGTTGTATCTAGTTGGAATTGCTACCAAGATTGTCGAGGGTCTAATAGATGTTACATATATCCATGCTTAAGAGATACCATAGGGATGGGGATTACATTATCAAGTGGGATTTAGTTTTACTAGATAAGGATTTGACTTATGAGGAGGATCCTATTTCCATTCTTGACCGGGATGTCCAAAAATTAACGACAAAGGAAATTAAATTGGTAAAGTCCAATGGAAACATCGTCTGATTGATGAAGCCACTTGGAAAAATAAGAAGGACATGGACAAGTACCCTAACTTGTTGAGAATACCTGTACTTTTTCTTTCTTTAATTTTTTCTTTTTCTTGCTTTTATTATTTGGGAATGAATGATGGGTAAAATTGGTATTGATTGTAATAACCCTTTCTGTCGTTATGTTTAAGTCAATTGTGGAAACATTTGGGTTAAGTATTTCCCGGAAATGTTAGTTAAAATTTTCAGGCAAGGCTAGGCTTGGATGAAAACTGAGTGAGGTATAGTCTAGGATAGTCCGGGAATAGATTTTGTAAGGGTAATAAAGTTTAGTTTGATTTTATGTTATCTAACTCGATAAGGAATCCGTAGGACTTTTCTAAAGTAAATTGGGGTAAGTAGAACTCCAAATTTCAAACTTAACATAAAGAGGTTAGTTTTGGATGTCAAGGTTTAGGTATGTGCTGCAAAAAACAAAAAATTAGAAGGACTTCTGAGTTTTTACCTTCCCACTTCCTCCATAGCGGGTGGCATGTAGCTATAACAACTTCCATTATAGAAAACAATTTGTGCTATAGCAGAAGTCAAAGTTAGTCAACCCATTATAGTAAGCGGTTCCCACTATAGCGATGCTACTATGCAGGATTGGGTCGCTATAGTAGGGAAAATTGTTGTAAATTCATTAATTTCCTCCAAAATGATTTATTATTCTAAACTCATTTTTGGGTGACGACTTAGGTGATTTGGGTTATTTTCATTAGGTTTCCATTGATATTCTCCCTAAAGGGTAAGTAATGCATCCTTATCAACTAGTTTACGGTTAATTAACCTTACAATCACTATTTTATGGGTTTTGGGGAGGGTTAAAGCTTGACATAGCAGATTTTATAGTACACAAGGGTAAATTAGGTGTAAGACCTTTGGGTTTTAGTTGTTAATCATTAAATTACTCTTTGTTGACTGTAATTCACTGTGGTAACCATAAAATTGGTAGGTTTAAAGTAAATTATGGTAGTAAAACCCTAAAATAGGGGTAATCATAAAATTGGCCTTGGAGTTTGGGATTAGGTTGTAATCCTTAACATTGTAGGTCGTTGGTTGATGATATATTATGTTTATACTCTTAAACCAAAATCATGCCAAGGTACCAAGCAAAGGGAACCTCAAGTTCGTTTGAGCATTTCAATCTTGGATTAAGGTAGGTGGTCGTTTTAAATGTAGTTGCAACCCAATATGTGTTATGTGTGAATGATAACTAGTTCTTAGTATTGCTTGTACAATACAGGTTTAAGGAAAGTGAATAACTTTTTGATAACCTGATTGTTTATTGCCTACAATGAACTTATATCAAATCTTATTAGATTTTACAAGTGCTATTGTATTATCATTATGGTTGTGATTTTTGTGATATATGTCATTATGGTAGAATGTACCACTATTGTCACAACCAAAACCAGGGCCTAGTCATGACGGATATCTCAAGTCTGCCAAGGACCGGATACCACCCCTATTAGCTTAGCGAACCATAACACAATATAACCAGAAGCGACTGAGCTTTGAACATATAACAAGATAGAGATGACTTCTAAACATATAATAAGATACAAAAATCAATAACCCTAGGAGTGCATTATTTTCTCACTTTTTCATTAGTATCTCAAATTAAAATAAACTCTACTCAAGAACAAGAACCCTAGCTCTCAAAATTCAAGGGCCAAATCACAAGAACTCTCCATCAATCCTTCCATATTCATTAACTCAGGTATGCATATGTTCATTCACGGATTCCTTTCATCCATGAAGCCCCAAAATCATGTTTTAAATCATATATTATGAATTTTATGTTGTGGGTTGATTATGTTTATGTGATTGTTGTTGTATGGTTCCCAAGTTGGAATCTTAATGTGTTTTTATGAAATTACGTTAGTATATGAGTTTAAATCCATGAATTGAGTGGTATATGATGTGTTAATTAATAATTATACCTATTCCCTAAGTAGTGCATGTAAGGTGTTTGATAAAATGCCTAAAAGACTAAAAATCATGTAATATCATTCAATTGTGACTTAAGTGATGGATTCATGTTTTACCCCTATGTTCAAAGAACTCCCATGCTATAAATGTGCCTTGTAAATGTTTGTTGGATTGCTCATGAATTAGCCTTATGAAATTATACCATGTTTACATGCAATTCTATTTATGTATAAGTTTGTGATAACCATGTACTTCATGAAATCCCCAACTTATTGTATTATGGATTGTTGATGTTGGTCATGTATTCAAGAATGTCACGCTTTATCTGTTTACTTCTATCGAGTCTTTGGGGGTACTTATACCTAAAAATTTAGCTGTGTGCCTAGAGTCAGTGTCATGTTTTCAGATACAGTTCTTCAGATTTTAGGACTATCAGATACAGTCAACTTAGAATAGTATGGAACTCAGCTAGTTCCATCAAAACCTAGACTATCAGATACAATCACTCAGTATCAATTATTTCCATTATACAGTTATCAGTATCTCATGTTATCAGTACTTAGACTCAGTAATCATGTTATCAAGAATTCAGTTATAGTCTCTTATTCATGCATGTATTTTCACGTTCATATTATACAATCAGTTTGTATAGTTCATGGATATGTACCCTTTACATTTAGCCTATCTCATATGCATACCAGTACATTCAGTCGTACAGACGCATTTGTGCTATTGTGTTTTAATTTACGCCATAGGTTCCGAAGCACGAGCTCCAGAGCATCAGTAGCATTCCAGTACTCAGTAGTCAGTGTTAGCAGTGAGTCCTAATCATTCAAGGACATCATCATTTTTTTATCATTTTAGTACTTTGTTTATTTCAGTAGTTGGATTTAGTTAGGGACTTGTCCCATTATTTCCTTATTTAGATAGTTAGAGGCTTTTTCAGAATATCATGATTAGATAGTTATTTTAGTTGTTTTGAGTATTTCATACCCCACTCAAATGTTATATTTTATCAGATATTATATCTCAATTTTGAACCTTATGGCTTTTTAGCCTTTATTTCTGCATTTATACAGTATGTTATGAAATATTTAGGTACTAATATAAATCATGAATTAGCTTATGGTCCTTTGAGGTCATGAGCACCATGTAGCATTTCGAGTACCAGATTCGGGGCGTTACAATGAGTGTGATAGGAATGATAATGAAAAAAAGAAGAGCAAGATACCGAGTCCAATAGTTGTGACCCAAGGTTACAAGCCATTCTTTATCGGTTGGAAGTAACGGAAGAGGTAATGGGCGAAGAAGAAAATCTTGAAACATTCATTTACATGTCCATTATCAAAGAGAAAGTATGTCAAGATGAGAAACCAAGCTTTGATGATGAGATTGGTAGTGAAGAATCCTCAGTGACTTCCCAAGAATCTGAGTCATATGAGGAAGGAGAGGCAAATATAAAAGAAATAAAACTAGATTTAAAAGAAGAATCAATGTAAAACTCTTATAATGACTCTAGTTTATTTCAGGGGGCCACTGCTTTGCAGGAAGCTAACCAAAAGTCAGGTGTTGGACCTCGTTCAACCAACTTTTCAACATTAGACATAGAGAATGTGATGAGGATCCATCCCTTTTACCAAATAAAGAATTGTGGGAAGGTGGAGTCCAACTATTATATTTTGGAGTTTGTCATTCCGAAGGAGCAAATGGAGCCCCACCCTTCAAAGGCAAGGACACTCAACTTTTGAAGTACAAGGAATGACCAATTTATGTTCTTACTTTTACCCAAAGAGCGAATTTAGAAGTTTTATGTGAAGTTGGGTAAAAGGTTCAAGTCTTCAAAATGGGGATATTGAAGCTTGCTTGCCATTTTACAACCATTTCAAAGTTTCATCTTGGAAGATTTAAACTTTTCTATCCCTCTGCCGCTCATTGCACGTTGAACAAAAGTTGGGATGGAGATTCAGATTTTCTAAGTGGAGACACAAAGGGAATGAGTGGTGGCATCATGCTATGATGTTAAATGAAGAGCTTGATGGGAGTCAATGCATCATGCCATGAAAAGTGGTACGTATCCTTTTATTCATGTATAATAGAGTAGATTTTATTTTTCTATTTGTTTGAGCATGATCCATGAAAAAGAGAGTTCAAAAAGTGGCTTGTTGGCCAGAACAACTAAGTGTAGAGGCCTAGATTTTAGCCTCGGTTACCGCAACCATAGTCCTTGTTAATGCAATTACTGATGGAACAATTTTGCTATCACAAAACGACTACTGCGATCATTATTATACCAGTTTAAGTGACCATCCAATTGCCATTTTTCCCATGCATTCATTCTCAAAACTCTCCTATTTGTTGGCATTGCGTAAAGTATCCAAGAGTTCACCTCAACCTTTTTTCATCTTTTATCCAGTATCTAATCTCAAACTCCCTCACTTTTATTTTCATTATAGGCCTGGGACTTGTAGATTGAACACTAGCATAAATTAGTTTTTACAACATCAAAATTATATTTGTTTGTATTTACTATTGTGGTTAGCAGTTGTAGGATGTTTAACATCGTTTGAGGTAGTCTTGAGTACCCATATTTTAAACTAACATGGTTGAAATGTACATGTATATTATGTCTTCATTCAATTCCCGAAAGAGTTCAAGGTAAACTACTTATAGTTTAGGGAGGGGACTAAAATCACACAAGTTGGGCTTACTTTATATTATTATAATATTATGTGCCTAGTTGAAAGACAGAGTTGGTGTTAACTACTTTTATCTTGAGCAGGGCAGAACTATTGACAATGGTCTCGAGTATCGCGATCGCATACCTGATGACCGTGATTGCTAAAGCACGATCGTAGTCAATGATCTGTGGTCGCTACACTTAAGGACTGTTGTTTAAAGAAATCCAAACTTCTTCCCACTTTTTTTCACCCCTAAATCTCCTATGGCATGCCACAAGTGCTTTTATTGCTATTCTAACATATGTTTTGCTTTGTACATATTAAAAATAGCTTGAAGTATGTCCATATAGGTGCTCAGCTACAAAATGAAAGACTCAGACGATATAAGAACCATTTCCCTGAAAAGCCACAACCAATGTTACAATGAATTCCCAAGGTCCAAGTTATTCCTTGAAAGGAGTATCTCTATGGAAAGAGTCCTAGAGAAGTTCCTAGATTTATTGGACAGACTTTTATCTATCAGGGAACATGCTCTAGGTCTATCCCAGGGGCCAGGAGAATCCTTCACTACTCTATATTCATATGTGGCTCAGTCCGACTATGAAATATATATCAGGAGGAGCTAAAAAATCAAGGTGTAGGTTTGCAAAATTAAAAAGAGCATATTCATCTTTTGTAATATCACAGTAGAACCTTTGGGAGTCATAAGAAAAGATGTTGAAGAGGGAAAAAAAATAAATATTGACTAAGATATGGAGTGGGCTAAAACGCATCTTCAAAGTGCTTAAATCTAAGGAAAATCTACCTTCATCGAGGAGCGAGAGTGATGATAGCGCCTCTGTGGAGAGGTCTGGTGCTGATGATGGTGGATACCATGCTTCGTATACTGGAGATGATAAAGCTGATTCAGGAAGCATCCTTTACTCTTATCGTGTTAACTAGGAAGTGGGGGAACTACTATATTTTAAGTTGGGGGTGTCTGTCCCTATATTTGTACTGCTTTGATGTCTTTGGGTAGTGTTTTGGATGACACTATGGATATTGCTTTTCTTTTGTTTTGAGATGCTACATTTTTGGGTACTCTGATGGTGCCCACATTTTAAGGATTGTCATGTGATTTTTAGTTTTAGTTCTTTTCTTTTACTTTAATTGTATTTTTAGGCTATGATTCTTGACTAGCTTTTCCCTTTGATGGATTAAGTGACGACATTCTTAAAGGTTAAGCATCTTGTTTGGGTTTGAGGCATAGATATAGGAAAATTTTGAGTAACCGTATGATAAATGTAAAGAATGCAAGGGAAGTCTAAGTACTTGTGGCATTTTATTTTGCTAAAACTGGGTCACTTTATACGCCATTTGTGGATTTTAAGTAGCCATTTGGTTAGCTTGCCCATTTTGAGCCTAAAAGTAAGACTAAGGATTTGGTTGTAGCCATAGTTTAGCAAATTGAGAGAGTTACTAATGTAAAATAAAAAAAAAAACCTCCGTCTAAATTTTTTCAAAAATGAAGGTCATGGACGTGAGCAAATTTGTAACAAATATTTTTCTCTTTTTGTAGCTTCACAAATTTTGACTTATGAAAAGAATTAGATACTCCAAATTTGTCTCTAGTGGGAGGGACATTTGAGCCCCATTGGTGAATTTTTCATTCCTTGTGCGGTGAGATTTTAGCATTCTTGTCTTGAATACTTGTGTTGTCTAGAACTTGCCTCGTTATTCTTTCAAAGCTAATGTTTATGGTATTTTGTTGGAGAAATAATCTTAGGCTATCCTTGTGATTTTAGAACCCACTCTAGCCCAAAAAGACTTCCTGTGCATAATTATATTCCTAGTACCCACTTTGAGCCTTTACACCTATCTTTGGCAAACTCATTACAAGCCATGTTCCATTCTTTTTATCCCTCTATTGAACCATACCCTTCTTGAACTTCAAAATGCAACCTAAGGCTTAAAGGCTACATTGGGGGTGGTGAAAGTAATGGAAGGAAGTGTGGAGCCACGAAGTATTGGTCAAATGACATATGTGCCAAAGTGTTGAAAAAAAATGAATAGAAGATGAAAGAGTTGACCAAAGAAAAGAATTGTGCATAAGTTACAAGAAAAAGAAATGAAAGAAAAGTGGTGAATAAGGGGAGAAATTTGTAGGCATGAGAAAAGAGAGAAAATAAAGAATAGACGCCAGTAGTCACAAAAAATTAAAAAGTGTGATGTTGACATTCAAGGAAGGGAGTATACATATTGTCCCCAAACAACATCCTACCCTAACCCAAACATACATTACAAGCTTAGAAAGTTCCTTGAGATGTTCAACCATTTACTTTCTTTGTATTGGTGATTGAAAATACGGGAAATTCTATGGTATAACACTTGTTGCATTAAGATTTCTTTTGTGGAAGAGAGAGTTTGTGTACTTAAAATTCCTTGTTGCTTATTTTATAGCTTGATGTAAGGAATTCTCTTTCTTTGGAGGATGGTATGTGAACCAAGTTGAGATGGGTGATTTTTTCACCTTTTGGTAATGAGGCAAATAGAGTATAGCTTAGTTGTGATCAAAAGAGAGCCACTTCTAGAGTATTGGTTTTTATTGCTTGATCACTTTTTGAAGACCTATGTAGCCTTGGTTTTAGTATTTTATAAGGAGAGGTGTAGCAAAGTTAGCTTAGCCCATATGCAATGAGCTATTTATGGTTACGATTATAGTTGAGGTCATTATGATCTTTAAGGCATAAAGGCTAGGTTTTAATGATTTTTTCTCATGATAAGAGGTAGTGCTATTTGAGGACAAGAAAATGCCTTAAGTTGGGAGTGTTTGATGAATAGTGAGTTTACCACTCAATCACTCTCATTATTCATGCACATTAACTTATTATGGATGAGTAAATGAGACACAATTGCGATTAGATGCACTAATATTGACTTCTTATAGGCAAAGAGTTAAAAGGTTGGAAAGATAAGGATTAGATCCAAAATGATATAAAAAGGAGCAAGAAAGTCCAGCTGAAGACCGGAAACAAAAGGGCCTCAGGTGTCACAGTTGCGGCCTAGTGACTGCGATAGTGGCATTCAAATAGAGGTCAAGCAACCGTAGTCACTAAAGATAATTGTGGTCGTATAGATGCGTTCACGAACACGCCCGCGCGATCACGGCCGTAGAGGAGGAGTTCAGGCCAAGGGCAAAACTATAATTGCACGTGCGGATCCCAATTTGAAAAAAATAAGTCAAACCCTATCTTTATAAGGATTTCATCTTCCCAAATTTTTAGGTTTATATTTTAGTAGTTCATAGCCTCCATTCTTGGAGAAGAAAACTTTATATAAATTTTAGGTGAAGAATACATTGGGGACTTTCTAAGTGAAAGATTTGCTCACTTCCATTGTTGATATTGTGTGAGACCCAAGTTTGAAGTAATATTCTCTTAATTATTTAACAATTCATTTCAATAGAGATTATGGGTATATCTATGCTTATTTATCTTATGTGTATCTAACACTCCCTCTTAGGGTTATGTGTGAATACGAATTTAAAGTGCGTATGGGTTATTATTGTTAGCATCTATTTGGTAGTTCATATTTGTGGGTTTTATCATTGTTGTGCTATTTTTGTTGTGATTTGATAGGTGAAAGCCCTAAATACCCACGCAGGCTTGATGAGTGAAAGCCCCAAGCTCTAGAAAGTTCAAGGCCATTTTCGAAAGAAGGGCTTTGGGTGAACTTTAGGAATCCATATCATCCTCAAAAGAGGGATGTGGAGACCGAAGAAATAATAGATAAAATTACTAGGGTTGTTTGATATATTTTCACTATCTTAGACATAAGGGTGAATGTGAGGTTAAAAATGCCATGGGTATCATCCTAGAAATAGGAATTCCTAAATTGTAGTTGTGGTTACCAATTGTTGAACACACCAATTAGGTATTCAAAAGAAGCAATGGGTAAAAGTTTGGTGTTTTGTTGAAAGACTAGCATCGAATTCTATAACCAAGCCTACCTATATTTGATTTACTAAATTGATATTGATGATTTACTCCCACATTACACTCCCTTACTAATGAATAATCCCGAGATCCATGCATAAGTGTTAAAACTCTAATTATTTATAGCCTAGAATTTATACTAGAAAAATCTAAAAAGAAATATTAGTGTAGGAACCTATCCCCCATTTTATCTTTTTATTCCATTTGTTTGAATTTAACTTGTATCTATTATTTTGAACTAATTTAATCGCCACTCACATTATTCCTCGTGGATTCGACCCCGACTCCAAAGTTGGGTAAATATATTAACAACGACTGCCTTGAACTTAAATTGATATGTAGGTTGAGTGTTATCACCTATTATGACCCCACAACATAAAGAAATTTTTAAGGGGTTCATTAAACTATTTGCAATCAATCACACTCTCATAAACACTCTCAAATTCTCTCAAGGCTCATGGGTTAAGGAAAGTTAGGGTTTCCTTCAAGGTGATCAATATGTGACTTAAAAGGGTGATTTCTCTTTGTCATCTTCTTAATCTAAGGCTGGTACTCCTCCCTCATTATTAGTTCAAACTAATGGTGTGTTTATGAATTGTTTCCATGGCATAAATGTTGTATGATTTTGGGTTTTCAAATATATGTTGGGGGTTTTAGAAAGTTTAGAAAAAAGTACATGTGATAGTTTACATACTTTGGTTACAATGGTTGGTTATGGATTTCCTATGTGTTTTACTTACTATTTTCATATTATTATGGATGTTTGAACAATTGGTTTCATGGGAATGGATAATTGGTACATGGTTTTAGCTTTGGAAACACTATGCCCCAACTTGTTTAGTAAAATATCTATAAGAATGTTTTTGGTTAAATTGTTACACTTTCATTAAACTATGCATGGTCTAACTTAGGGATGGAACCCTAAATGGTTTAAATGGTTGAATGGTAAGGTCCTGTTGGTTATGGTTGGTCTAGTTTAAAACTTGTTGAGTACAAGGGAATCCCCCAAGAAAACTTAATAACAAATATCTTGTGGGGTACATGAGATTCCCCCAAGTCAACTTAATAATGTAATCTATGGGTATATGGGAATCCCTTCTTCTTAAAAAGGATGGTTAAGGATATTTCTTGTAAGCTATAGTCGGTATGACGATACAACTACTTATAGTCTTGGTTAATAACAAATGAAATGGTGATTTGGTCGTGTGGTAATAGTTTTAATTGGTCAATAATGGCGGGGTGTGATAGCTAACCATGATGGTATGTGTGTAATAGACGGACACTGGAAACTCATATTTGCCGACATGAGGATTGGTCATGGTGACTATATATGATTCTTATGGGGTACATGACAATCTCCTAAGTACACTTGTACATATCATACAGAGCGAAGGGTACTCAAGAATCCCCTACTCCTATGGTATCTCTGGTTTGTGTGGCTATATGTATCAAGGCCCGTTCAGGGGGTTACACTGGACCCATATAGCCTATGGGTTATTCTAGGTCGATTAATCTATACATACCCAGATTAATGGTTTTAAAGGAATGCTAAACTCAATTCTCTATCCTAGTATGGTTATATATATATATATATATGAATGTCTATGAATGCATATGGTTGGTTTACTTGGTTTTAGAGATTGGCATTATTTTATCTTAATCCTGAGTGCATGCTAGAATTCACCCGCAAACCTATCTTCGGGCACTATATCCCCATGTAACGTATGAACCGTTCGTTCTACTCCTCCGAATTAGTGATTGGATTTGGGATCAACTGTTGGATTGAAGTGGTGAGCTTTCATTTTCTGGAAGGATATATTTTATATCATTGTTTTCTTTACATACTCTGGTTATTTCATAGACATTGGTTTTGGCTATGGTTGGGGGCATGTCCAAATAGGATATTATCTTACTTTAGATTAGAAGCTTTGCGGAACTACTATAGGCTGGTATGGGCAGTATCGGCTGTAGTGTCAGACTTAGTATTGGCATTGGTATTGGGGATAATACCATTTAACTATATTTATGATTGCTCCATCCTATTATTAAATGGACTAGA
This sequence comes from Capsicum baccatum var. pendulum, assembly GCA_030864225.1. Taxonomy (NCBI): domain Eukaryota; kingdom Viridiplantae; phylum Streptophyta; class Magnoliopsida; order Solanales; family Solanaceae; genus Capsicum; species Capsicum baccatum. The sequence continues at coordinate 126,687,568 of CM061557.1, forward strand.
ACATGGTTATTATTTTTGATTTGGTATGGTTATTGGTTGGGTATTGGAAGATTGGACTTGCTTGGGTTTGTCATGGTTATAGACCCATCCCAAAGTTTTGAATTGTACAAAATGCTATCTTTCTATATGTTCAAAATTCATCTGACTCAGGGTACGTATTTTTAGGTTGGGTTGGGTAAGAGGGGTGGCCCCCGGTCCAGGTTGGACTTGGGATGCCCATTACAACATGGCCCCAGTTTGTGTCGTGTCACAAATCTCTCTCAAGCTCTTAGTTTATGAAGAGGATAAGGTTTCTTTAAGATGGTCAATTAAGTCTCTCAAGGGTGGTTTCTCTGTGTGCTCTTTGGTATCTAAGGCATGTTACTCCCCCCTCCTTGTTAGTTCAATAAAAATCATGTTTTAATGAATGGTTTTCAAGATTTTATTATGGATATGATTTGGTTTTGAATAATATGTTGGGGGTTTTTGCTATTAATTGTTGATTTATGTTTTTCCATGTTTTTACTTATGGTTTTCATATTATAATAGTAGTTTTAACGTATGGTTGCATGTGAATGGTCAATTGGCTTTTGGTTTTGGTTTTGGAAACTATATGCCCTCAATATGTTTGTTAAAATGCCTATGAGAATACGTTTATTACATTGTTGCACTTTCGTTGAAAACTTTGCATGGTATAATATGGTAATGAAACCTAAATTGGTTTGATAATTTTTATCACTAAATGGTAAGGCCTTGGTGTCCCTGGTTTTAATTTAAAACCTTGGGGGGTACATAGGAATCCCCCAATTAATTATGATAAATAAACCTATGGGGTACATGAGAATCCACTAAGTGGTGGCTAATAACATTGTTTGCAAACTATAGTCAGTATGACGATACCACTTCTTATAGCTTTGGTTAATAATATATGGAATTGGTGGTTTGGTTTTGTGCTAATGGTTTTAACTGTGCGATAATGAAGGGTGATGATAACTAACTGTGAAGGTATGATTCCAAAGGACGGACACTGGAAACTAATGTTTGGCGACATGAGGATTGGTCATGGTGACCATATACTTGAAGAGAATATAGGAATCCCCTAAGTTATACTTGTATACATGTATCATGGGGGATGAAGGGTACGCGGGAATCCCTTGCCCCTATGCTATCTCTAGTTCATGCGGTTACATGCATCGGGGCTCGTTCAGGGGGTACACTAGACCATATAGCCCATGGGTAGTGCTAGGACGGTTAAGTTACGCATACCCAGGTTAATGATTTTTAAGGCATTCTAAACTCGATTCTCTTTCACGACATGGATTATATATTTATATAAATGGATATGAATTAATATGGTTATTTACTTGGTTTTAATTATTGGCATTATTTTATGATAATCCTAAGTACATGCTAGCATTCACCCACTAACCCATCTTCGGGCTCTGTATCCCCACACAATGCAGGAACCAACCATACTACTACTCCTGCTCAGTGATTAGATTTGGGGACAACTTGTGTTGAATTAAAGTGGTTAGCTTCCATACTTTGGAAGGCTTCATTTCATGTTATGGATTTCTCTACATACTTTTGTTATGTTATAGACTTTTATTTTGGCTATGTTCGGGGGTATGTCTTGACCGGGTATTGTTTGACATTCGGATAGAGGCTTAGTGGGACTACATTGGGTTGGTATGGGCGGTATCAATATTGATGTCATCCTTATCATTTGTATTGGTATTGGGGATGACACCAGTTTACTATATTTTATTATGATTGCTCCATTTTGTTATATTATATTTATTTAGAATTCATCCAACATTAGGTGTAGAGTGGTTATGGTTGGGTATTGGGGCTGGTCTACAGTTCCAGTTGCGCTTGAGACACCTAACACGACTAGAACCTGATTAGAGTCGTGTCACAAATATATATTATTGACGGTTGATTATGTCTCCAAATGGGTGGAGGTTATTTCCCTTTCGATCAATGAGAGAAAAAGCGTAACTTTCTTCTTGAAGAAATATATTTTTACAAGATTTGGAACTCTATGTTGCCATTATTAGTGATGGAGGCTCACACCTTTTCAACTAGGTTTTTAGGACTCTTCTTGATAAATATGGAGTGAAGCATAAGTTTTCAACCCCATACCACCCCAAACAAGTGGCCAAGTTTAAGTGTCCAATAAGGATATAAAAATTATCCTAGAAAAAAACATAAATGTAGGCCGAACAAATTGGGCAAGACAATTTGATGAGGAACTTTGGGCATATAGGATGGACTAAAAAACACCAAGTGGTATGTCCCCTTATCAATTAGTGTTCGTGAATATATGTCGCATGCCTATCGAAATCAATTATAAAGCATTGTGGGCATTGTAGAAGTAAAATATGTATTGGAAAGAAGCTTCCAACTCAAGTGTAATTAAACTTCATGAGATATAGGATTCTTGACTCAATGCCTATGAAAGTTCCACTTTATGTAAGGAGAAAATGAAGAAATGGCATAATGCTGAGATCCTAAAGCAGGAATTCTATGTATGCAATAGTGTACTCCTTTACAACTCTCGTTTGGAGCTTTTTGGAAGGAAGCTTCGTTCTAAGTAGTCAGGACCCTTTGTTATTTTGAGAGTTTACCCTAGTGGTGCTATCAAATTATAGGACCTGGGAAAAAGTGATTTGTAGAAAATGGGAAAGGGTTGAAACACTACAATGTAGGAGGCCCCGGGGCGGCTAAGGTGGAGTTGCTGTGTTTCAAAGATCCTCAATGTTGATAAAGAATCATCGTGCTACGATGTTAAATCAGGCATTTGATGGAAGGCAACTTATCGGTTACATGGTTATTGCATTTTTTATATTTTATAGGTGTTTTGAATAAATTTGAAGTCCAGAGAATAGGGGAAAAACAAAGCTAGAAAGTTGGCAGCTGTGTAGAAAAATAGAGCAAAACAGGGGAAAATCGATCTCAGTTACCGCAATTGCCGTACGTGAATTGTAATCGCGGTCCCATGATTATGGAAAATCCTATTGCGATTGTAGTAATATAATAAATTGCAACATGTTGCCTCTTAATAGATCTCTTTCTAACCCTTCTTCTTCTCTTATGTTTTGTAGTGAGGGCACTTAAACCCTTTAAGTTAGGGGTGATTTACAGGTATGTCCAAGTCTTGTAATCTAAAGTCTCACCCCAAGCATAGAGATTTTTTCTATTTCTCTTAATTGATTTCTGATGATCCTTTCCCTGTGATAGACTGAGTGATGACATTCTTAGGGGAAAATCATCATGCTCAGGTTTTGAGCTATAGATGCCGGGGAAGTCTAAGTCCCCGTAGCATTGGAGTTTTAGGATCACCCTAATCCCTATGGCAAAGTCTAAGTAGCCATATGGTTTCCCTTATTAGAGCCGAAATGTGAGACGATGGCTTGGTTTTGTGCCACCAAGAACCAATCTTACATCGTGTAAATTTGAATCAAACACCTCCTCCATCCCAAAAAATATTTTGTAAAAACCATGGGCATGGATGTGAACAATTTTGCAATAATTTTCTACCTCTTTTGGTGACTCCAAAGTCCTTACTTGGTTGTATTTGGTAAATACCTCCATTTATCTCTAGTATCAAATACTATTGAGCCTTCTTGAAAAGTTTGTATGTTATGTGTGTCACCTTAGTTGTTTTACTCTCATGATTACTTGTATCATCTAAAACTTTCCCCGTTAGTCTCTTAAATCTAGTTGTTATTATTCTTGGTTGGTGAAATGACCTTAGGCCTTCTTTGTGAATATAGGAACCCACTTTAGCATAAATAGCATACCCATACATAGAATAGTATCCCTAGTTACCCATTTTGAGCCTTCAAACCTTTCTTCGGCAACCGCATCACAAGCCTTGAACAAATTTTACCCCTCTTTTGAACCCTTCACTCCCTGAACTTGAAAATGTAATTTGAGGCTAAAAGCCTAAGTTGGGGATGGTAAATCTTGGAAGAGGTGACCTTGGGCCGTAGGGTTTGTTGAGGTCACTAAAAGGCTTAAGTTGGGGGTGTGGATGATTGGCAAATTTTTCACTCATAGACATCCAAATTCATGCACTACTATGGCTAAAATTTTGTACGTAAGCCTAATTTCCTATTGAAATGCGCTAATTTTGAATTTTTGTGATCTTACAGGTCCTATGATGAAAATGAAGGTAAATCAAGCTGAAAGGAAAGAAAACTAGGTAAAAAGGGACCAAAGCAAGAGAACAGGAGAGTCCCTCAGTTACCGCAATCGAGATCCTAAGAGTCGCAATTGCGGTTAATGAATCCTGGATCCGAAGACGCTTAAGTGATGCAATCGTGACAAGCTATTATGCGATCATGATCTGAAGAATGTGATCACGATGGAGCATCTAAATGTCCAAGGGGAAATTTTTTCATTTCACACAGCTAAACTAAATTTATAAAGAGGACAAAACCTTTACACATTTTGGGTCATATTCTAACAAACTTTGATGATTTCATAGAAAGAACATTTTCAATTGGTGAAGGGCAACAATTGTTAATAAATATCTAAGAGATGTTCTTAGTTGTAGTTTGATATTGGAGCTTTCGGATTACTCTTGCTTTATTATTAATGGATGCAATGAATGCCGATTTGGATAATTCTCTTTTATCTAATATCATAAGTAGCTAAATATCCATCTTGGGGTTATGCTTGATTAAGGTGTTAAAGTGCACGACTATTGATTGTTATTCCTAGTTATTAGTCACGGATGTTGGGTTTTTCTATTACTTGTTGATTGAAGTGATGATTGTGGGTGAAAACCCCAATTGATTGGGACCCTACATCATCTAGGAAAGAGGGATATTGGTGATGAGTATTAGTGAACACTTATTTGATACTAGTTATTGCCTTAGCATTATCTTAGTAATAAGAATATTGTGTGTTATGGAATTATCCTAGGAATAGGGATGTTTGGTTGAGGTTTTGAATTGGTGAAATTAGCACACTCATGAGGTATTCGAAAGAATCCATAAGTGTAAATTGGTGTGTTGTTGAAAGGCTCATAATAAGAGTTAAAATCTAGCCAACACCTTTGACTTAAAAAAGGACTAACCCTCAATCACCCATGCATGTATGACTCGTAGGATAAGTATAACCCCAAGACTCTTCTCTCATTGGAATGTAATCAAAAATTGTTGCTCTCATTTAGTTTGACAATATAATTTTGATCTAACGCATTTCATTTTGTTCAAACATATTTCAAATCATAACCCTAGTATAATTTATGTTTTGTTTTATGTGTGCTTTTCGGGTCAACGCTTAGTGACTTTCAACATACATAGGATTCGAATACTAAATTACACTCCTCGTGGATTCAAACCTAAGCTAAGTTGGGTTATTATATTGACAACGATCGCCTTGCCCCAAGATGATGGGGTAAGTTGAGCGTTCTCAGCGGGTTCAGCTCCCCCTACTAAAAGGGCCCTAGTGCGTATTAGCCGTACGAACCATAGGCACCGTAGAAGAATGGGGAATCCTTAGCCTTCGCCTTCCATGATACAAATATATAGTGTGACATAACCATATGGTCATTATAACTAACCCTCATATCATCAAATGTGAGTTCCAGTATTAGTCCCACTAGAACCTCTATCTTCGTCGGCTAGCTACACAACCCCCTTTAAGTCGAATTAAAACATTTAACAAATAACCCAACCAATATATTAATGAGTCAACAATTAAGGGATCATTAAGTGGTATTGTCATACCGACTATAGCTTGCAAGTAATGTCATTAGTCAACCCTTTGGGATACCCGGTACCCCAAACTCCATTATAAAAAATGCACTTGGGGGATTCCATTATACACCCATTAGGTTTTCAAAACCATCCATAATGATTTTATAATTTATGCAATGCATAAGTATCAAAAGAATAGCCAAACCAAATGATAATTTATATTCCAAAACCAATTATGCAAGTAGGTCAAGGTTATTATCAATTTTCATACCAAAACAAATTATTTGGGGAACCCATTGCACCCTTAAATTCATTCAGCATTCCCATGCACCCCAATGAGTATACAAACCAACAATTTATGCATAATAAATCAATAGAAACCATGGAAAAATATTCAAAGAATTAATATCAAAAACCCTCAACCCATAGTTAAAAACCCAACATCAAAACCATGAATAATAAACTAATTTTCATGCCATTAATAAAATACAGTTATAGGGAAAGAGGTACATGCCTTAAATACACGAGGATCGGAAAGTGATTCAGAGCTTGAAACCCAAAAGATGAACGTATGAGGAAACCCTTAGCTCTCTTGGGGTTCTTAAGTTTAGGGGTGGAATAATTGCTTTGGTATCATGAAAACTAATGGAAATAATTCAATATAGTGTTTAAACGTCGTTCATAGGTGAAAATACCCCCATACCCTTCGTCCCAAGTAGATAAAAAAAACTACATCAATTTTTACATAGGTACGTTGTACAGACCTTATCGTGGATGCTAAACTCCGTGCCATAGTGATAACGCTCAAACTACAGCTCTCGTAAGAGTGTAAGCGGTCGTTGTCAAATATAGAACCCAAATGGGTTGGTTGTCGAATCCCACAGGGAATACTCGGTCACTAAGTATGCAACTATTAGTAGACTGTTGGTCGAAAATTCTACGGAAAGGGGGGTTTTGAATTATGACGTGAATTAATGTAAACAAAGTAAAAACGGAAAGCTTTGTTTAGTAGATTTTAATCAATGAGAATTATAAGTTAGGGTTATGTCCACCTTGTGAGTTCTACGTATCTATTAACTATGAGTTATGCGGAATTCAGACTTGTATGCACTTATAGAGGTTCGTATTCTAATGGTAAATCCTAGTGTCTCTCGACCATCCAGGATTATTTCACTTTAACTCTCTCGAGCTTAAAGTGTATACTAACGGTACAAACTCTCCAAGAGGTTAATCCAGTTACGACACTAACTTGTAAATAGGGGTTGGTAGCCCTATTTCCTTGTCACACTCTCTTTTCCAGACATGTAACTTTTCTCTCGAACAAGTTAATGCTATACTGGCGTATTCTATATGTTTACAACCACAAGAATTTAATTAAGATGAAGAGAGTAATGATATAAGTAGCATACGTATCAAGAATTCACAAACTCATAGTAATAGATAGTATATCATAAGGCTTCCATAACCCTAATAGAGAATTTTAGCTACTCATGAGTGCAACGGAGATCACAATAAACATCATCATTGTACCAAAGCTTGAATGATCTCACGTTGGTCACAAGAGCCGTGCTTTCTCTGTCAGAAAGTAACGTGAATAGTACTAAATGTCGAATAATAGAATTGGATAGAAAATAGGATGAATAGAAAATAGAATCAATAGAAAATAGAATGAATAGAAAAATAGAATGAATGCTGAAAAATTCAGCAAATAGGGTTTTTATAACATCCTTGTCCTAGTCCTACTGAAATAGGGTTTTTATCCTTGTCCTAGTCCTACTGGGTTACTGCTGCACCCCTAAGTATTAAGAATTACTGATTTTGCCCGGGACAGATTTTCGATGCATCACATTTAGTCCTCAGGTTTCCAAAAGTTGTCTTCCTTCTTATGTGAAGTTTCCTTTGCTGCCTAAAGGTCCACAAAGTGCTGAAACCTTCATCATTTATACCTGAAAACTTGCTAATCACGTTGGATAGCTCACTTACAGGAAAAAGGACTAAAAGTGCAGGAATTATATATTTTATCCTCAGAACTTAGCCTAAAATATGGGTAAATTATGGTGTTTAGGCGTGTAAATCCGCCTATCATCAACACCCCACACTTAAAGTTTTGTTCGTCCTCGAACAAAATATTACGTCCATGCAAACATCTACTTAGGATTTCATAGTAACAACACAAAATATTCATCAAGATAGGCACAACAATTATTAACAAAGAGTAGTTTTATTAATCACTACTAGAAACAATTCCACCTCCAACATAGACTCGTGATGATGGTTAATTCGTATCCACAAGTTAAAGCACAAAGAATCATACACAACTACCCAAACTCGTCAACCATGCGTGTCTCACACAAGATATTACCCATAATCACTCACAAGTTTTACATTATTCGAAACATGGGTACAATATTCTCCTTGCTCTCACTCTCACAAAGAATTCATATGTTGCAACTGATGACCATAGGCTTGCCCTTAGTGTAATGCTCCACTAATATCAGAATGCTAAGCTTAGGATCAAATAGGTCTTTTACAGGTTGTAATGTAGGCTAAGGGACGGGTAGGACTATTTTGGCCAGAAATAGTGACTAAGTTCCCTAAGCGCTTTAATACATCACATTATGCCATTAACACTCTCTTTTAACAATCCTTCTACCTTTCTTTTAATGTAACACCCCTTTTCACCTATTTTTTTATTCAATTTTGAACAGAATTAACTTTTTATTTTTCTTTTAATTTTTTTTTCTCTTTTTTTTATAACATACCTCTATAATAGCCACTCTTTTTCATAACAAATTCAAGCACCAATACACTATAAGGCATCACTCTCACCGAATTTCCTCTTATTTTGTCACATGACTTTACAATTTAAAGAGCTTAGGAATTTGGATCAAATTATGGTCTTGAAAAATATGCATTAGGCTACATATGAGGCTGTCAAAGAAAAATAGCTTAAAGGCTCAAAGGGGGTTATCTAGGATAATGTACATGGGTAGGTAAGAAGAAGGTAAACAATCACATACTCCCAAAGAAATGCCTAAAGCATCTCCTAAACTTGCGCTCTTTATTTCGCTTTACACACACACCAGACAAGTTCTAGCATCAGCCACAACACAGAATATACTATTACCTCACACACACCAGACACATGGTCAACTTAATTGGGAGCAGTATAGACCCTTGCCCCAACAAATGAAGGAATTCAACCACACACTTATCACACTTAGAGCCTAAACATCTCAGTAGTAATGATTTTAGCACAAACTCTTGTCATAATACCATACTGCCTATCAGAACAATTTTATGCATCAAAATCTAAAAGAATCTATGAATAATTAAAACAAAAAACATAAATAAATGCAGGCAAAGAAATACAGCACAAAAATACCAACACCTCACACTTAGATGGTACACACTGCCCTCAATGGAAAATAAATACGGAAAACCTGATTAGTCGGACTCCTCCTCTATATCTGGGGTCATACCCCCTGCGTCGGAATCATCATCAGAGTCTTCATCCTCAAAGTTTCCTCAAATTGTACCCCAATTGATCCCAAAAGTGCGTCGCGGTATTTGTAGCGAGGAGGATTCAACTTGCTCTTTCCTTGCCCTTTTTTGACCTTTTTGTGTCGTGGACACTTCTCGTTTTCCTTGTCATCCTTTTGGGCCATTCTACCTGAGATCCTAATCGAGTCATGTTAGCTTTATCTTAGAAGATTCACTGTAATCGGAAAACAAACAATGGTGGCACCACCCTACACTAAATTTGTTGGTACAAAATAATTAAGTGAGTGATGCCGATTACTCAGACTTCATCGACATACGTATAGGCGATATGTTCCAGCAACACGTTTAGCACAGTCATACTTTCATGTCATATTTAACTATCCTTTCCAACTCAATTTCATGTAATCTTGACAATACTTTCATGTTTGGATTAATGCACCTTTTGAACAAGACTACTACCTAGAGATCATATCAAGTTATGACATAGAAATAATCACAACATCTCATGCTTGTATTCAATCATGATTTGTATCCCGATGAACGAGTCATTCAAACATGCAAGCTTTAAATTTTGAAGATTATGCCATTAAATTCACCATGTCGATTCTACAAAAGTATGATAGTGTATCAAAATCAAATACAAGTTGGAACAAAGTTAAGAACACCCACACGTATTCATTCACTCAAATAGATGTATCATAACAAACCCACCACATTCAAATTACCAACACCACATCAAGATCTAACAAATCATGATAAGCGTAGACAACTACGGAATATAAAAGAAGTACTTACTTGGTGATAGCCTCGGAAGATGATCTTGCAAGGTTAGAAGAGCAAAAAGAAAAATTTTGAGAGATTTGGTAAGGGTAGGCGACGCTTAGGTTGAGCAAACAAGTGCCTTTTGTCTTAAGGTTGAAGTTTTATTTATAGACCAAGGCTTGGGTCGGGTTTGACCCATTTAAAATTGGTTTAGGAGACCAAAAAGTAAGCATAGGCAGCGCCTTTTGCAAAGCCTAGTTGGACATAGGCGGCGCCTATGCTATGGCATTGTAGAATCCGAGACCAGAGGCTTTGGCATAGGCGGCGCCTATGCTATAGCATTGTTGGGCATAGGCGGCGCCTATGCTATGGCATTGTAGATTCAGAGAGCTTAGGCCATAGCATAGGGCTTGCCTTGTTCATTTCCTAGATTTACATAGGCCTTGCCTTGTTCATTGCCTAGATTTGCATAGGCAATGCCTAACCCATAGCCTTTGCTTCTTCATTCCTAACTTACCACCTTCAACATGAACCACTTTTAAATCAAAATTTAAGACCAATCTCCTCCTATGTACGTCTTGCACCTACACTTACTCAAAAACAACAAAAATGATTAGAACGATGGGTTGCCTCCCACCAAGCGCCTTAGTTTAGGTCGTGGCTCGACTACAAAAACAAACTCCTAACAAAATGATTAAAAACGATGGGTTTCCTCCCACCAAGCGCTTGATTTATTGTCGCGGCAAGACATGACTATCTTGATAACTTAGACTTCGGCGAGATAGATGGTGCATCATTTTCTGAATAGATTCAGATGACGCTGATACTTACTTGTAGGCATGCAATCCTTTTCGAGATGACTCTTGTGCATACATATCCCAACATATCCCAGGAGGGATAGAAAAATTATATCATCAATCTTCCCACCAATGGCTCTCTTGTACCTCTTTAGAGCAGAGATGAGAGCCTCTACGTGCTGTTCACCTAAATCAGCCGCAACACTCACCGAAAGTGTATTTCCTCTTCCCAAGAATGCATACTTTAGGTGACTGGGGAGCTCTTCCGATTCTAGCACTGGTGGCTCTTCAACAGAAGTCTACACTGTTGGTGAAGGTCGATTCTTAAGATCAAGGTCCAGCTTCTTAGGGACATGAGAATAGGACCCTATTCTTGTTAGAGCACAAATAGTTTCTTTATATTCTTCAACCTTCTCATGCTCAAAATTCAACAGCACATTAGCCCATGGCTCAACAGTAAGCTGCTTCTCTACAGATAATTCTTTCTCATCTTCATGATAAAAATCAGCTACAGAGAACACATCCATTCCCTAGACTACTTCATCGATTTGCATACATCAAAATGGACCACTTCGTCATAAAGTCGAAATAAAAGCTCATTAGCTCATAAATCAATGAGCACACTTTCAGTTGCGAGTAAATGACGTCCCAAGATTATAGGAGCTTCAGAATCCACCTCGCAATCCAAAATAACAAAGTCTGCAGGAAAAATCAAGGTAGAAACCTTCACCAATACATTATATAAGATACCAACAGGTTGTTTTACCACTCCTGGTAGTAATAGCCATACATGATCCATCATTCCTTAGATTTTGCATGGTGTCGCTAGGTAAAGTGCCAGCTTTTCGTTGATTGAATGCCGCTGATAGTTGACTCAATTATTCCTCCAGCTGTTTTATTGTAGTGGAATGCGAGTCAACCAATTATTCATTGAGGACAAATCATTTACTAGCTCAGTTACTCCCGTGTTGGTTGCCTCCACTCCTTTCAACATCTTAGCCATCATATCTTCCATGGACATCTTTCCAGATCCAGACGCCACGGCCTCAAAGTTTCCAGGAGGAACATACAAACCACTCCTGTCAGTCTTATTCTTCCAACTACCTTGATCACGATCCTTGTTTCCAGATTTATCATAATAGTTCCGACCTTGGTTTCCTTGGGCATTGCCTCGGAAACCCCCTGATTATTCAAGTAGTTAGCTTCTTCCTCAGAATCGGATTCATCTCTTCCCTATGACACAACAACTTTGACTTTTTTGGTCTTTCCTGATAATAAATGCTTGGTAAGAAGATCCATCTGTGTTTTCATGTGTGCCATATCTTGATCACGTTCTTCCTCTCTTCGCTTTTGTTCTACAGTCATACCAATAGATATAGTAGAGCTTGCTACCTCAGAATCCCTGGTATGCCAAGCTCTACTCTGCTTTTTCATACGATCTAGCATACCACTTGCCTCATTAAAAGTAAGGTCCATGAATGACCCATCCACAGCATTATCAACCACTGGCTTAGTCACCGAATTCAAAGCCCTGTATAATATCTCCATCAAGTGGACATTGGTCATCTGATGATTTGGGCACCTCATAAGCTTCTTTTTGAACCTCTCCTATGTTTCGTGGAGAGCTTCAGTTGGAAGCTATCGAAAATTGCTTATCTCATCTCTTAATTGTGCTCTCTTGGATGGCGGATAGAATCTTTCTAGGAAAGCGTCTTTCAGTTGCCTCCAATTAATAATAGAATCAGGAGTTAGCCCGTTCAACCATAGAGTTGCCTCTCCAGATAGAGACAATGGAAATAAGTGCAACCGGATCGCATTCTGTCCAACCCCTAGATTGTCAAAAGCCTTGCATGTTGAGATAAAATTAATCAGATACATATTCGGATCGTCTCCTGCAAGTCCACCAAACAACCCTTTGAGCTGCAATAACTGAATCATGGTGCTAGGGATATTGAACTTGGCTCCAGGTGCCAAGAGCGGAGGAATAATAGCTCCTGTGGCACCAGCCCCATCCAGATCATCATCATCATCATCAAAAGGAATCTGCAAAGCTCGGCGTTTAGGTCTCAATCTAGCTTGATGGTCTCTTCTGTTCACAGGTGTCGCCACCTCTTCAGCATGCCTTGGGTTTAGTAGCTCATCATCACCTAGGTCCTCATCATTAGGATTTGTTGCTCGCCCTGGGTTATCAATATTCTGTTGATGCACTTGAGCAGCTGCCAATGCAGCTAATCTAGCCTGCTCCTATTGAGCAACCCTTCTTTCAATGTCACGTTGTGCATCTATTCTGCCAATAAGTTCTTGTTCAGATTTATGGGTAATAATAGCTGACCATAACTTTGAGTATGTGGCATGCACTGAACAGAACCTGAATAAAACAAAAACAACAACTAAAAGTAAAATATGAGAATTCTTGACCAAAGGGTCTATTAACTATCACAAACTTAGTTAACAACCGTATTCCCTGGCAACGGCGCCAAAATTTGATAACGCTCAAACTACAGCTCTCATAAGAGTGTAAGTGGTCGTTGTCAAATATAGAATCCAACTGGGTTAGGTGTCGAATCCAACAGGGAATACTCGGTCACTAAGTATGCAACTATTAGTAGACTGTTGGTCGAAAATTCTACGGAAAGGGGAGTTTTGAATTATGACGTGAATTAATGTAAACAAAGTAAAAACGGAAAGCTTTGTTTAGTAGATTTTAATCAATGAGAATTATAAGTTAGGGTTATTTCCACCTTGTGAGTTCTACGTATCTATTAACTATGAGTTATGCGGAATTCAGACTTGTATGCACTTATAGAGGTCCGTATTCTAATGGTAAATCCTAGTGTCTCTCGACCATCCAGGATTATTTCACTTTAACTCTCTCGAGCTTAAAGTGTATACTAACGGTACAAACTCTCCAAGAGGTTAATCCAGTTATGGAACTAACTTGTAAATAGGGGTTGGTAGCCCTATTTCCTTATCACACTCTCTTTTCCAGACATGTAACTTTTCTCTCGAACAAGTTAATGCTATACTGGCGTATTCTATATGTTTACAACCACAAGAATTTAATTAAGATGAAGAGAGTAATGATTTAAGTAGCATACGTATCAAGAATTCACAAACTCATAGTAATAGATAGTATATCATAAGGCTTCCATAACCCTAACAGAGAATTTTAGCTACTCATGAGTGCAACGGAGATCACAATAAACATCATCATTGTACCAAAGCTTGAATGATCTCACGTTGGTCACAAGAGCCCTTGCTTTCTCTGTCAGAAAGTAACGTGAATAGTACTAAATGTTGAATAATAGAATTGGATAGAAAATAGGATGAATAGAAAATAGAATCAATAGAAAATAGAATGAATAGAAAAATAGAATGAATGCTGAAAAATTCAGCAAATAGGGTTTTTATAACATCCTTGTCCTAGTCTTACTGAAATAGGGTTTTTATCCTTGTCCTACTGAAATAGGGTTTTTATCCTTGTCCTAGTCCTACTGGGTTACTGCTGCACCCCTAAGTATTAAGAAATACTGATTTTGCCCGGGACAGATTTTTTATGCATCATATTTAGTCCTCAAGTTTCCAAAAGTTGTCTTCCTTCTTACGTGAAGTTTCCTTTGCTGCCCAAAGGTCCACAAAGTGCTGAAACCTTCATCATTTATACCTGAAAACTTGCTAATCACGTTGGTTAGCTCACTTACAGGAAAAAGGACTAAAAGTGCAGGAATTATATATTTTATCCTCAGAACTTAGCCTAAAATATGGGTAAATTATGGTGTTTAGGCGTGTAAATCCGCCTATCATCAACACCCCACACTTAAAGCTTTGTTCGTCCTCGAACAAAATATTACGTCCATGCAAACATCTACTTAGGATTTCATAGTAACAACACAAAATATTCATCAAGACAGGCACAACAATTATTAACAAATAGTAGTTTTATTGATCACTACTAGAAACAATTCCACCTCCAACATAGACTCGTGATGATGGTTAATTCGTATCCACAAGTTAAAGCACAAAGAATCATACTAAACTACCCAAAATCGTTAACCATGTGTGTCTCACACAAGATATTACCCATAATCACTCACAAGTTTTACATTATTCGAAATATGGGTACAATATTCTCCTTGCTCTCACTCTCACAAAGAATTCATATGTTGCAACTGATGACCATAGGCTTGCCCTTAGTGTAATGCTCCACTAATATCAGAATGCTAAGCTTAGGATCAAATAGGTCTTTTACAGGTTGTAATGTAGGCTAAGGGACGGGTAGGACTATTTTGGCCAGAAATAGTGACTAAGTTCCCTAAGCGCTTTAATACATCACATTATGCCATTAACACTCTCTTTTAACAATCCTTCTACCTTTCTTTTAATGTAACACCCCTTTTCACCTATTTTTTTATTCAATTTTGAACAGAATTAACTTTTTATTTTTCTTTTAATTTTTTTTCTCTTTTTTTTATAACACACCTCTATAATAGCCACTCTTTTTCATAACAAATTCAAGCACCAATACACTATAAGGCATCACTCTCACCCAATTTCCTATTATTTTGTCACATGACTTTACAATTTAAAGAGCTTAGGAATTTGGATCAAATTATGGTCTTGAAAAATATGCATTAGGCTACATATGAGGCTGTCAAAGAAAAATAGCTTAAAGGCTCAAAGGGGGTTATCTAGGATAATTTACATGGGTAGGTAAAAAGAAGGTAAACAATCACATACTCCCAAAGAAATGCCTAAAGCATCTCCTAAACTTGCGCTCTTTATTTCGCTTTACACACACACCAGATAAGTTCTAGCATCAGCCACGACACAGAATATACTATTACCTCACACACACCAGACACATGGTCAACTTAATTGGGAGCAGTATAGACCCTTACCCCAACAAATGAAGAAATTCAACCACACACTTATCACACTTAGAGCCTAAACGTCTCAGTAGTAATGATTTTAGCACAAACTCTTGTCATAATACCATACTGCCTATCAGAACAATTTTATGCATCAAAATCTAAAAGAATCTATGAATAATTAAAACAAAAAACATAAATAAATGCAGGCAAAGAAATACAGCACAAAAATACCAACACCTCACACTTAGATGGTACACACTGCCCTCAATGGAAAATAAATACGGAAAACCTGATTAGTCGGACTCCTCCTCTATATCTGGGGTCATACCCCCTGCGTCGGAATCATCATCAGAGTCTTCATCCTCAAAGTTTCCTCAAATTGTACCCCAATTGATCCCAAAAGTGCGTCGCGGTATTTGTAGCGAGGAGGATTCAACTTGCTCTTTCCTTGCCCTTTTTTGACCTTTTTGTGTCGTGGACACTTCTCGTTTTCCTTGTCATCCTTTTGGGCCATTCTACCTGAGATCCTAATCGAGTCATGTTAGCTTTATCTTAGAAGATTCACTGTAATCGGAAAACAAACAATGGTGGCACCACCCTACACTAAATTTGTTGGTACAAAATAATTAAGTGAGTGATGCCGATTACTCAGACTTCATCGACATACGTATAGGCGATATGTTCCAGCAACACGTTTAGCACAGTCATACTTTCATGTCATATTTAACTATCCTTTCCAACTCAATTTCATGTAATCTTGACAATACTTTCATGTTTGGATTAATGCACCTTTTGAACAAGACTACTACCTAGAGATCATATCAAGTTATGACATAGAAATAATCACAACATCTCATGCTTGTATTCAATCATGATTTGTATCCCGATGAACGAGTCATTCAAACATGCAAGCTTTAAATTTTGAAGATTATGCCATTAAATTCACCATGTCGATTCCGCAAAAGTATGATAGTGTATCAAAATCAAATACAAGTTGGAACAAAGTTAACAACACCCACACGTATTCATTCACTCAACTAGATGTATCATAACAAACCCACCACATTCAAATTACCAACACCACATCAAAATCTAACAAATCATGATAAGCGTAGACAACTACGGAATATAAAAGAAGTACTTACTTGGTGATAGCCTCGGAAGATGATCTTGCAAGGTTAGAAGAGAAAAAAGAAAAATTTTGAGAGATTTGGTAAGGGTAGGCGATGCTTAGGTTGAGCAAACAAGTGCCTTTTGTCTTAAGGTTGAAGTTCTATTTATAGACCAAGGCTTGGGTCAGGTTTGACCCATTTAAAATTGGTTTAGGAGACCAAAAAGTAAGCATAGGCAGCGCCTTTTGCAAAGCCTAGTTGGACATAGGCGGCGCCTATTCTATGGCATTGTTGGGCATAGGCGGCGCCTATGCTATGGCATTGTAGAATCCGAGACCAGAGGCTTTGGCATAGGCGGCGCCTATGCTATAGCATTGTTGGGCATAGGCGGCGCCTATGCTATGGCATTCTAGATTCAGAGAGCTTAGGCCATAGCATAGGGCTTGCCTTGTTCATTTCCTAGATTTACATAGGCCTTGCCTTGTTCATTGCCTAGATTTGCATAGGCAATGCCTAACCCATAGCCTTTGCTTCTTCATTCCTAACTTACCACCTTCAACATAAACCACTTCCAAATCAAAATTTAAGACCAATCTCCTCCTTTGTACGTCTTGCACCTACACTTACTCAAAAACAACAAAAACGATTAGAACGATGGGTTGCCTCCCACCAAGCGCCTTAGATTAGGTCGTGGCTCGACTACAAAAATAAACTCCTAACAAAATGATTAAAAATGATGGGTTGCCTCCCGCCAAGCGCTTGATTTATTGTCGCGGCAAGACATGGCTATCTTTATTACTTAGACTTCGGCGAGATAGATGGTGCATCATTTTCTGAATGGATTCAGACGACGCTGATACTTACTTGTAGGCATGCAATCTTTTTCGAGATGACTCTTGTGCATACATATCCTAGGAGGGATAGAAAAATTATATCATCAATCTTCCCACCAATGGCTCTCTTGTACCTCTTTAGAGCAGAGATGAGAGCCTCTACGTGCTATTCACCTAAACCAGCCGCAACACTCACCGAAGGTGTATTTCCTCTTCCCAAGAATTCATACTTTAGGTGACTGGGGAGCTCTTCCGATTCTAGCACTGGTGGCTCTTCAACGGAAGTCTACATTGTTGGTGAAGGTCGATTCTTAAGATCAAGGTCCAGCTTCTTAGGGACATGAGAATAGGACCCTATTCCTGTTAGAGCACAAACAGTTTCCTTATATTCTTCAACCTTCTCATGCTCAAAATTCAACAGCACATCAGCCCATGGCTCAACAGTAAGCTGCTTCTCTACAGATAATTCTTTATCATCTTCATGATAAAAATCAGCTACAGAGAACACATCCATTCTCTAGACTGCTTCATCGATTTGCATACATCAAAATGGACCACTTCGTCATAAAGCCGAAATAAAAGCTCATTAGCTCGTAAATCAATGAGCACACTTTCAATTGCGAGGAAAGGACGTCCCAAGATTATGGGAGCTTCAGAATCCACCTCGCAATCCAAAATAACAAAGTCTGCAGGAAAAATGAAGGTAGAAACCTTCACCAATACATTATATAAGATACCAACAGGTTGTTTTACCGACCTATCTGCCATCACAAGTCGCATATTGGTTGGTGTAGGATCGCCCAACCCCAACTTTCTGTAAATTGATAGCGGCATCAAATTGATGCTAGTCCCCAAATCGCACAATGCCTTAGCAAAATTCATAGATCCAACCGTGCAAGGAATAGTGAAAGCACCAGGATCTGCCTTCTTCTATACTAAAGACCTTATGGCAATTGCACTGCAATGATGAATATTATCTGCCAGCTCATAGCTTACTGCCCGCTTCTTTGTCAAAAGGTCCTTCATGAATTTAGCATACCCAGGCATCTGTTCCAGCGCCTCCACCAAATGAACATTAATGGTCAGCTGATTCAACATGGTCATGAATTTACTGAACCTGGTGTCATCAGCCTTCTTCTTCAGTCTCTGCGGAAAAGGTGGTGGTGGAAGGGGAATAGTTTTCTCCACCACTTTCCTTTTATCTTGCTTCCGATTATCACTCTTTTCAGGCTGGTGACGTCTAGGTGTAACATCATGAGCACTCACTTCAGCTTCTACGGCATCTTCAAACTCTGTATCAAGAACATTCTTCTCTGTATTATCAACTACCTGCTTATCTTTGGAAGGACTTTCTAACACTTTATCACTCCTGGTAGTAATAGCCATACATGATCCATCATTCCTTAGATTTTGCACGGTGTCGCTAGGTAAAGTGCCAGCTTTTCGTTGATTGAATCTTGCTGATAGTTGACTCAATTATTTCTCCAGCTGTTTTATTGCAGTGGAATGCGAGTCAACCAATTCTTCATTGAGGACAAATCATTTACTAGCTCAGTTACTCCCGTGTTGGTTGCCTCCACTCCTTTCAACAGCTTAGCCATCATATCTTCCATGGACATCTTTCCAAATCCAGACGCCATGGCCTCACGGTTTCCAGGAGGAACATACAAACCACTCCTGTCAGTCTTATTCTTCCAACTACCTTGATCACGATCCTTGTTTCCAGATTTATCATAATAGTTCCGACCATGGTTTCCTTGGGCATTGCCTCGGAAACCCCCTGATTATTCAAGCAGTTAGCTTCTTCCTCAGAATCGGATTCATCTCTTCCCTATGACACAACAACTTTGACTTTTTTGGTCTTTCCTGATAATAAATGCTTGGTAAGAAGATCCATCAGTGTTTTCATGTGTGCCATATCTTGATCACGTTCTTCCTCTCTTCGCTTTTGTTCTACAGTCATGCCAATAGATATAGTAGAGCTTGCTACCTCAGAATCCCTGGTATTCCAAGCTCTACTCTGCTTTTTCATATGATCTAGCATACCACTTGCCTCATTAAAAGTAAGGTCTATGAATGACCCATCCACAGCATTATCAACCACTGGCTTAGTCACCGAATTCAAAGCCCTGTATAATATCTCCATCAAGTGGACATTGGTCATCTGATGATTTGGGCACCTCATAAGCTTCTTTTTGAACCTCTCCCATGTTTCGTGGAGAGCTTCAGTTGGAAGCTATCGAAAATTGCTTATCTCATCTCTTAATTGTGCTCTCTTGGATGGCGGATAGAATCTTTCTAGGAAAGCGTCTTTCAGTTGTGTCCAATTAATAATAGAATCAGGAGTTAGCCCGTTCAACCATAGAGTTGCCTCTCCAGATAGAGACAATGGAAATAAGTGCAACCGGATCGCATTCTGTCCAACCCCTAGATTGTCAAAAGCCTTGCATGTTGAGATAAAATTAATCAGATGCATATTCGGATCGTCTCCTGCAAGTCCACCAAACAACCCTTTGAGCTGCAATAACTGAATCATAGTGCTAGGGATATTGAACTTGGCTCCAGGTGCCAAGAGCGGAGGAATAATAGCTCCTGTGGCACCAGCCCCGTCTAGATCATCATCATCATCGTCAAAAGGAATCTGCAAAGCTCAGCATTTAGGTCTCAATCTAGCTTGATGGTCTCTTCTGTTCACAGGTGTCGCCACCTCTTCAGCATGCCTTGGGTTTAGTAGCTCATCATCACCTAGGTCCTCATCATCAGGATTTGTTGCTCGCCCTGGGTTATCAATATTCTGTTGATTCACTTGAGCAGCTGCCAATGCAGCTAATCTAGCCTGCTCCTATTGAGCAGCCCTTCTTTCAATGTCACGTTGTGCATCTATTCTGCCAATAAGTTCTTGTTCAGATTTATGGGTAATAATAGCTGACCATAACTTTGAGTATGTGGCATGCACTGAACAGAACCTGAATAAAACAAAAACAACAACTAAAAGTAAAATATGAGAATTCTTGACCAAAGGGTCTATTAACTATCACAAACTTAGTTGACAACCGTATTCCCTGGCAACGGCGCCAAAATTTGATAACGCTCAAACTAAAGCTCTCATAAGAGTGTAAGCGGTCGTTGTCAAATATAGAACCCAACTGGGTTAGGTGTCGAATCCCACAGGGAATACTCGGTCACTAAGTATGCAACTATTAGTAGACTGTTGGTCGAAAATTCTATGGAAAGGGGAGTTTTGAATTATGACGTGAATTAATGTAAACAAAGTAAAAACGGTAAGCTTTGTTTAGTAGATTTTAATCAATGAGAATTATAAGTTAGGGTTATGTCCACCTTTTGAGTTCTACATATCTATTAACTATGAGTTATGCGGAATTCAGACTTGTATGCACTTATAGAGGTTCGTATTCTAATGGTAAATCCTAGTGTCTCTCGACCATCCAGGATTATTTCACTTTAACTCTCTCGAGCTTAAAGTGTATACTAACGGTACAAACTCTCCAAGAGGTTAATCCAGTTACGGCACTAACTTGTAAATATGGGTTGGTAGCCCTATTTCCTTGTCACTCTCTCTTTTCCAGACATGTAACTTTTCTCTCGAACAAGTTAATGCTATACTGGCGTATTCTATATGTTTACAACCACAAGAATTTAATTAAGATGAAGAGAGTAATGATATAAGTAGCATACGTATCAAGAATTCACAAACTCATAGTAATAGATAGTATATCATAAGGCTTCCATAACCCTAACAGAGAATTTTAGCTACTCATGAGTGCAACGGAGATCACAATAAACGTCATCATTGTACCAAAGCTTGAATGATCTCACGTTGGTCACAAGAGTCGTGCTTTCTCTGTCAGAAAGTAACGTGAATAGTACTAAATGTCGAATAATAGAATTGGATAGAAAATAGGATGAATAGAAAATAGAATCAATAGAAAATAGAATGAATAGAAAAATAGAATGAATGCTGAAAAATTCAGCAAATAGGGTTTTTATAACATCCTTGTCCTAGTCCTACTGAAATAGGGCTTTTATCCTTGTCCTACTGAAATAGGGTTTTTATCCTTGTCCTAGTCCTACTGGGTTACTGCTGCACCCCTAAGTATTAAGAAATACTGATTTTGCCCGGGACAGATTTTCGATGCATCACATTTAGTCCTCAAGTTTCCAAAAGCTGTCTTCCTTCTTACGTGAAGTTTCCTTTGCTGCCCAAAGGTCCACAAAGTGCTGAAACCTTCATCATTTATACCTGAAAACTTGCTAATCACGTTGGTTAGCTCACTTACAGGAAAAAGGACTAAAAGTGCAGGAATTATATATTTTATCCTCAGAACTTAGCCTAAAATATGGGTAAATTATGCTGTTTAGGCGTATAAATCCGCCTATCATCACGTAGACCCTAAGGCAGAGACTATCCTCTATTTCACAGACCGTTCCAAGGAGGCTAACCTTTGTGACACGGGAAGATTGTGGAGGCTCACTGCCTTCAGGGTCCAAAACTTCTACAAACCCTAATGGAAAATTTCAAAACTCTTTCAGGACACGTCTTTAATATATCTAAGTACAATTTGAGTAAAAAACTGATGTTTCAAACTCGGTCAGGACAAAAATAAAATGCTCAAATTTTTTTAGGGAGCTACAACTTTCTTCAGACTGGGTTGGGTAGTTAATAATAATGTAAAAGCATGCTATAGGTATGGGGTTGTATCATGAAAAATATTTTTAGGTTATTTATATACTCGTGTGAGTGCCTATATGGATAATATTTGGTGGTTTTGTGCCATTACTTGTTATGTGTGACTGTGTTAGGTTTTATATGATGTTTTTGTCCTAGTATTGATATGTGATGTTTGATTACACTCTTTTTGGTGGGAAAAATCCTATAGTTTGGGTTTTTGTGGTATCAATGCCTTTTTCTTGCATGTTGCACTTGATGCTTTTTCTACATTAATTTGGATCATGGATGGCTGGTTAATTTAAGTGGATTTTTGGCTCAAATGGCTAGAATATTTGTTGGATATTGGATATTCTCATTTTTGTTGGTTTTGAGCATTACATTCTTATATCATATTCATTCATGAAACATTAATACCACATTGGAAATACTGGGAATATTGGGAACACGGGCTTTCTCTGACAAAAAATGTGACATCTTTAAAAATATTCTCCCGATGTTTGTGCCAGAGAGGTCCTATGTATATTAGTATTTCATATTAGTTGTATATGGGTTGACGAACCCCTTATGTGTCCTAGGTCTGTAGTTGAGTCTGGTAAGTGTGGGTTCACAAACCTCTCATGGGTCCTACGTCCCTATCTAAGCTTAGTAGGTGTATACGAAAATTGTGCGACGACCTTTAGGCATCATCAACATCATCATCATCTTCATCTTTATTGCATTCCATATGTTATGCTTAGTTTGTGATTATATTTCTATTTGCCATTTGATATCTTTATATTTGTTCTATCTCCTTGTACTTGTTTCCAAAGTATATATATACATGTTCTTTTTTCCACTATTTATTTTTGTTATAGGTGTACATAGTAGAACCATTAGTGGAGATGGTATGGGCTACCATTTGGGACATTTTCTTATTGCAGGTAAGGTGCCCATAGCCTGTGTTTACATGCTTTATTTTTTACTTAACTTAGTCAGCCTATGATTCCTACTGAGTACAAGTGGATCATATTCAAACCTAGTGCACCTTTTCAGTGGAGATCTAGGTTTGAGTGCACCACACGAATAGCTGATATAGGTGGCTTTTAGAGTCTTCGAGATAGCGATTGAACTATGCATCCGGAGTTGATTACTACCGTTTCATATCTAGACTATGTCTTATTTGTATTCAAATACAGAGTTGTCCTTTTCTGGATATTATATGTATATTTTAACTTCGAGTTGTATTAGCTGGTTCTTACTAACAGGACCTAAACAGGGCATTATCGTAATGGGCAATCCCAAGCCTAGCCAGGATCTAGAACAACCTCTATTTCCCAACCCAACCACCAAATGCATACTTTGAGTCAGCTGAAGTTCGAACATATAACAAGATAGTGTATCCAACCATGTGGTGACTTCAGGATAAGTCTATATCCGACAACAATCCAACCAAGTTCAACCACCCAATAACCTACCAAACCAATGTAGAAACCATAAACTAATACCATGATAATAAGTCATTGTATGTATGTATGTCCACATAACAAAACAATCCATACCATACCCAAGTCCATAGTTGTCCATACAAAGCTTCTAGATCGACAAAATAGTACCTATTCGGGACATGCCCCCGACCATACCAAAACCTAAGTCTATAAAAGACGAGAAATGTGTAAATTAAACCATGACTGAAATAGATGCCTCCCAAAATATGGAAGCTCACCACTTCAATCCAACATCGACTGTCCGCGAATCCGATCACTAAGCAGGAGAAGTATAATGGTCGGTTCCTGCATATCATGGGTATACGGCCGCCCGTAGATGGGTTAGTGGGTGAACACAAGCATGCACTCAACATAAGAATAAAATAAAGCCATTTACAAAGCCAAGTAAAACCATCCATAATGCATACAACCATACATATATATAACCATGTTGGGAACGAGAATCGGGTTTAGCATGCATTTAAAACCTTTACCTGGGCTGTGTAGCTTTGCCGTCCTAAACTACCTAAGGGCTATATGGGTTCAGCTCCACCAGCTGAAAGGGCCCCAGTGCGTATAGCCGTAAGACCTAGGAATAAACCTGGGATGACTAGTACATCCCCCAAAATATAGTGTGACATCATGCAGACGGTCACCAAGACCAAACCTTAGATCGGCAAATGTGAGTTTCTAGTTTTGGTCCCCCCGGGACCTCCACCTTCTGCGGATTTACCATACATCCCGCCATTATTCCCTAATTAAATCCATTAGCAAGTAACCAAAAATATATTAACCATTTATTCCCAGAGGCCATTTAGTGGTGGTATCGTCATACCAACCATACTTGCAAGTACTATCCATAGCAACCCATATATAGGTTTATGGGGACTTCCAAGTGCCCTTCCATTTAACATATTAAACCACTTGGGAGTTTCCATGTGCCCCAGAATCATAACAATTCTCATAGCCCACCAAGGCTTTACCATTTAATCCTTCCAAACCATGTACACCATTTATACCATTTAAAACCATTTCAAAACGATTTTTGACCATTCCAAACATTTAAAGAATTTATATCATTTAAACAATTTAAACCATGCAAAACCATTCAAATCCATTGACATGACACAACCTCGGGACTTGTCGTAAAGGGCATCCCAAGTCTAACCAGGACCAGGGACTGTCCTCTGTTATACAACCCAACCACCTTTGTCCAGCCTTAGATAGGCTGAATTTCGAATATATAACAAGATAGCATTATTGTTCTCATTAAGACTTCAAGATAGGGTCACAACCATGACCAAGCCAACCGAGTACAACCGTACCTCACCAAAAGACCAACCGTACCAAAAAAATGATAGACCATAAACAAAAAGAATACCATAACAAAATATGAAAATTAATCCCAAAATGTTATAGGATGGAACAACCAACAATATCGCCCAATGATGTCATCCCACCGGCTTATTCCTATGTACAGGCAGACACCTCCATCGATCCCGCCCATACCAACCCCCAGAAGTACCACAAGCCTCTATCCAAAAGAGTATACCAATCTGGTAGGGACATGCCCCCAACCATGGCCAAAACCAATATCCAAAATAAAAGAAAAATGTCTAAAGAAAATCCATAACATGAACTGATGCCTTCGAAATGATGGAAGCTCAAAACCTCAATAAAAATGTTGTTGTGGAATCCACGTGCTAAATATGAGGAGTAGAATGGCTGGTTACTGCATAGCGTGGGTATACAGCTGCCAGTAGACGGGGTTAGTGAATGACCGCTAGCATGAAACCAAGAGTAAGGATAAAATAATGCCATTTATAAAACCAAGTAAAACCATCCATAATGCATATAACCATACATATATAAGTGCCGGGAAAAAGGGACCGGGTTTAGCGTGCACTTAAAACCTTTACCTGAACTTTGTTGCTTTGTTGTCCTAACCACCCACTAGCGTGCACTTAAATTCCACCGCAGGGATTCGACTGGCCCTCACGAGTCGTACCCTCCTATATGATAGGTATCCATCACTCGTATCTAGAAATCAACCCTTGGATCAAATACTATTCAGTATACGGCTCACCCAGCCAAGTCGTAGCCACAGTATACGATCCATATCCATGACCTGTATCTCTGGAAGAATTAATTACCTAGGGAATTGAACACTATTTACCATACAAGTCTTGGGTATTACTCATACCCTGGCTTACGGCTCATGAAGAGCCACTCGTACTCAGATCCAACCTAAGTAACAAGTCTAGGATTAAGTTAAGGAACCAGACAACACGTAATCACCAATATGACTCGTACCACTAAGTCATGTTCATTCCAGTAACCAGAAACCATCCCACCAACTAACACTAGTCACTATACGATAGGACCATACCATTCGTACCTCAACATACAACTTATGCCCATAAGTCATATTGGGTTCCGAGAATGGATTTCCAAGAAATTTTCTAAGGGTAAAAACCTAGGATGTTTCAGTCTCCCCCACTAGGTACATTCGTCCTTGAATAACGAAATAGGTTGGGGTAACCACACATTGAGTCATTTACATTATGAAATATCCCTTTAATAAATTTTGAAAACAAAGAGGCAAAAATGTTAATCTTTTCTTTAACAAACTCATAAAATAAAGATGTGTTGAAGAGCACATACCTTCTACACGAATCCCAGAAGCAGAAAATAGATGTGGATACTTGGACTTCATGTTCTCTTCAGCTTCCCAAGTAGCTTCTTCAACCTTATGGTTCTGCCATAGAACCTTAATAGAAGCTACATCCTTGGCATGCAACTGACAAAATTGACTATCTAATATCTCAACTATGACTTCTTTATAAGACAGAGAATCCAAATTACCAAGTCCTTCTAATGGAACAATCGAAGAAGGATCACCAAGAAAATTCCTCAACATAGGAACATGAAAGATCGGATGAACGAAACTTAAGCTAGATGGCAACTCCAACTCATAAGCAGCATTTCCAACTCTTCATAAAATCACATGAGGACCAATGAATCGAGTACTAAGTTTCCTTAATTTACCAAACTGCACCCATCTCTTTATGGGAGACACCTTTAGGAACACACTACCCTCGACCTTAAACTCCAAGTCTCCATGCATAATATATGCATCGGGCTTTTGGCAACTTTGGGTAGCTTTAAGCCAATCTTGAATCACCTTTACCTTCTCCATTGCCTGATAAACCATATCAGGACCAAACATATCTGCTTCTCTAAGCTCGAACCACCTATTAGGATATCTACACCTTTTACCACAAAAAGGCTCAAAATGAGCCATATCAATTCTTGAATGATATCTCTTGTTTAAATCAAACTCAACCAAAGGCAAATGCTCAACCCAATTTTCTAATGTCTAAATAGTTCTCTCCCCTTGCCTATCTGACTATTGAAAATCTATGCTCAGACTAACCTTAGTCCCCAACCCTTTCTGGAAAGATCACAAAAATTGAGATGTAAACTGCGTACCACGAACAGAGATAATCAAAATAGGTTCCCCATGCAGCTTCACACTGCTCATAATTCTCTACCAAAAAGGTAGTCCACACTTGCAAGAAACACGCAGACTTGTTCATCCTATCCACAATGACCCAAATTGAATCATACTGATTCTGAGACCGAGGAAGAATGGTAACGAAGTTCATATTGATCACTTCCCACTTCTATTCAAGAAAATCAATTTTTCACTATAACCCTCCTGGCCTCATATGCTTAACCTTAGCCTGTTGACACAACATGCTGTTAGCCACTACATTATCCACATCCCACTTCATGACATTCCACAGGTAGGTATCCTTAAGATCATGATATATCATAGTCAAGCCGGGATGGACAACATAGCGTGACTCATGCGCCTCAGCCAAAACCCTTTGTCGCAACCCATCGAAATAAGGAACACACAACCTTCCTTGGTACCATAAGTACCATCACCACTAATCTCAAACACCACAACCTTTTGCCCATAAATGTCACTCTTTATTTTCATCAAGATAGGGTCTAGCACTTGCTTCTCTTTAATATCTACATCGAGAGATGATCGAACCATTCATACACTATTACACCACCATCCTTAGAGTCCAAGAGAAGAACTCTAAGATTAGACAAGCGGTGAATATCCTTCAATAATTCCCTCTTTCCTTTATCTACATGAGCCAAACTCCCCATGGATAACCTGCTAAGAGAATCGGCAACAATATTATCCTAACTTAGGTGGTAGTGAAGACTCATATAATAATTCTTGAGAAGCTCAAGTCACCTTCTCTACTGAGATTAAGATATTTTTGAGTGAGCATGTACAAAAGACTCTTGTGATAAGAAAAGATATCCATGTGAACACCATTAAAATAATGTCACAATATTTTCAAAGCAAACACAATCACCAATAACTCCAAATCATGAGTAGGATAATTCCTCTCATGTACTTTAAATTGCCTAGAAGCATAGGCAATTATCTTCCCCTACTATATCAAAACACAACCAAGCCCTACCCGAGATGCATCATAATAAACCATAAACCTATCATTTCCCTCTGCTAAGGTCAAGATTATATCCAATGTAAACTTATCCTTTAACTTATCTAAACTCCTTTATAAGCATCCAACCAAAAAAAACATAACCTTTTTGTGAGTTAACTTAGTCAAAGGAGCAGCTATCGAAGAAAATCTTTCCACAAGCCACCTATAACACCCCACCAAACCCAAGAACCTTTGAATATCGGATGGAGTTGAGGGCCTAGGCTACCTTTTCACCAGAGCAACCTTTTGTGGATCCACCATGATCCTTTTACTAGAAAGCACATGACCCAAGAAAGACACAATGTTCAACTAGAGCTAACACTTAGAGAACTTGGCATACAACTATTGTTCCTTTAGTGTCTACAACACTATACAGAGGTGACTAGCATGATCCACCTCACTCTTTGAATAAACTAGAATGTCATCAAAAAACACAATGACGAAGAGATTCAAATACTACCTAAACACTCTATTGATTAAGTTCATAAATGCTACCAGAGCATTAGTCAACCAAAACGACATCACCAAGAACTCAAAAGACCCATACTGAGTACAAAAAGACGTCTTAGGGATATCCACCTCCCTAATCTTAAGTTGATGGTATCCATACCAAAAATCTATCTTGGAGAAGAACTTGGCACATTTTAACTGATCAAATCGATCATCTATCCTAGGAAGAGGATACTTGTTCTTGACCGTTACCTTGTTCAACTGTCTATAGTCAATACACATTCAAAGGGACCTATTCTTCGTGTGCATAAACAACACAAGCACACCCCATAGAGAAACACTAGGAAGAATAAATCCTTTACCTAGAAGATCCTTAAGTTACTCCTTCAGTTCCCTCAACTCAGCCAGACCTATCCTATATAGAGGAAAAAAAATTAGATGAGTGTTCGAAAGTAAATCAATACCAAACTCTATTTACCTACCCAGAGGAACACCAGGAAGATCATCTAAAAAGACCTCTGGAAACTCATTAACCATAGGGACAGAAGATAAAGAAGGACCTTCTGAGATAGAATATTTAGCTCGGATCGAGTGATAAAGATAATCCTTAGAGATTAACCTCCGATCTTTAATATAAGAAATAAACCTCCCCCTATGAGCTAAGGAACTACCTTTCCACTCCAGTTCCCCAGGAAACTTAAAGACAACCCGATAGGTTCGATAACCCTAAATGCATAACAAGATTGTAACCAATCCATACCTAAGATTACATCAAAATCTACCATATCCCACTCAAATAGATTTGCCAAGGTTTTCTTTCTATTAACAGATAGCACACACCCTCTATAGACTCTTTTAGTAATAACTGAGTCACCTACCAAGGTAAAAATCGAAAAAAGATTTGAGATGATTTTTAGATCAAAGCATACAACCTATTCCAATTAACACTAGAACCAGGAGAAGTAATAGAAGCAGATGCCACACCACCAGGTGCATGAGCAAAAAATAAAGCCACAGGAATCTTATTCACCCCTGTAGAAACTTATTGACCTGTGAATCCCTGAGCCGATGGCCTACCTGGTCATACTTGAAGCACTTGTCCCTTCCTTTCTCACATTAACCCTGATGAGGACGACCATAGAATCGACAAAGGGGACATAAAGAAATTGACTGACCTCTGCTTTCCTGTAATTGGGAAATCTATGCTCGAGAATTATCACTACCTTAATGATGCCTATCTCTCAACTGTTGTGGTTAAGAAGCATTGGCAAAAAAAGATCCAGAACTCCCCAACTTATTTTTCTACCACTTGCTGCCATCTCTACTACCCTGAGACTGAGAACCTCCCTGATCAGACTACCTACTTCGCTTCCCCTGCCTATCCCCAAACCCAGCCTTTTTTCTCTTCTCATTCTCAACTTGTTGCATATGAATAGTAAACCTTGAAATGCCCATATCTTTACTTAAGAATCTATCTTGCTCTTCAAAATCAAATCTCTATTGAACCTAGATACGAACTTCCTCATTTTCGACCTTATATCAGCCACTAAATTAAAAGACTAACTTTATAGCTGATGGAACTTCAAAGCATATTCCTTCACAAATTTCCTTCCCTATATGAGGTTTACAAACTCTTCCATCGTTGCTTCCCTCAACTTGAGAAAAGAACTGATCCATCAAGGCATTAGAAAAATCCTCCCTGAACCCTTTTTCTTCCATATCACCTCTATCTATATCCCACACCTCATATCACTAATAAACAACATCCTTGAGCTGATAAGCTTCAAAGTTAACCCCCTTATATTAGTATCCTGCATCACCAAAAAGATTTTTTCTATTTTACCGAAGAAACCATGTGGATCTTGCTCCACCTTTACCCCAAAAGTTGGAGGAACCATCTTCATAAATTGCAAGCCCTTGTGTCCTCAAAAGACATAGCCCCAGTCACACCTCATTCAACTTGAGCAGTAACAAATTAGGTAATGACATAAATAGACCGATGAAATTTTGCGTTTGTTATGTTACCTTAAGGTACCTTAGGTGAACTAGCCAGAATAGTAGGAACTCCAGCACCATCAAGAATAGGACCACAAGTTCAAATATGTACTCTAGAGGTAGGATGTACCCCTTCAGCATTATCCCCAAATATTATTAAAGAATTTCCTTGAGTTTCAGATGTAGGAGGCATTATCTAAAAGATGAACTAATAAGGATTAGAGGAGATTCCAGGATTGAAAACTCAAGCTTAAAGATAGAATAGCAAAAATATGAAACATTTCTAAATGTCTTGCAACCACTCTTATTAGTATGGCGCCTCCACACCCCTAAAAGAGACTCAACTCGTTACGGCTTTGTGTACTTCCTAGTTTCCATGAACCTGGCTCTAATACCAACTTGACACGACATAACCCGGAGCCTTGTCTTAATGGGCATCCCAAGTCTAACCAGGACTGGGGACTGCCCTATGTTACCCAACCCAACCACCTATGTCCAGCCTTAAATAGGCTCAATTTTAAATATATAATAAGATAGAATTATTGTTCTCATCAAGACTCTCAGATAGGGCCACAATCGTACCGACCCAACCGAGTCCAACCGTGCCTCACCAACTGACCAACAGTACCAAACCAAATCATAGACCATAAACTAAAGAAATACCAAAACATAATATAAAAATCAATACCAAAATGTATTGGGATGAAACAACCAACAATATTATTCAATGATTTCAGCCCACCGACTTATTCCAATGCCAAGGACGATACCTCTACCAATCCTGCCCATACCAACTGGAAAACCTGGCAGGTGTGGTTGTGTGGGGGTAGACAGAGGTGGATGGGGTTATGTTTTGGTATGGTTGTGGGGGGGTGGATTGAGGCGTATGTGCAGGTAGGGATAGACGGGGGGAGGGGGGTTATGAAGAAGATGAAAAATGTGGGGTAGGGTATTTTTTTAATTTAAAATATTTTATATATTTTAAAATATATATATAAATAATATTTATATATATTTTTATATATATTTTATATAGATATATATATAAATATTTTCAAAATACTTTATATATGTGTCTATGACATGGCAATGATCTGACGCTGATGTGGCACTGATGTGTCAGCGAGTGTCATGCACTCTCTCTCGTGAGAGTGGTATTATATATTAATGGGGGGAGTTAATTCACTATAAAGGTATTAAAGGGGGTAAATAATTATTCATAAAATTTAAGTGCGAAACTAAGTTGTCGAGACAAGCTCGGGGGGGGGGGGGGGGGGGGGTTGATGTATTATCTCATAAAATAATTCAAGTTATAAAACCAAGTAAAACCATTCATAATGCATACAACCATACATATATAAGTTTCGAGAAAAGGGACTGGGTTTAAGATGCACTTAAAACCTTTACCTGGACTGTGTTACTTTGTCGTCCAAACCACCCACGGGCGATATGGATTTAGCTCCCCCTGCTGAAAGGGTCCTAGTATATGTAGGAATACAACCGAGAAATATCCCATGGGATGACTAGTACATCTCTCCAGTATAAAATGTGATACTCGCATATGGTCATCAAGGACCCCTCATATCAGCAAATATGAGTTTTCGATTTTGTCTACCTGGGACTACTACCTTCCACAACTTAGCTACATACCCCACCATTATTGCCTAATTAAAACCATGTCCAATCAATCCATTTACCATTTATTAACAAAGGCCAATATTGGTGGTATCGTCATACCACCCCTTACTTTCAAGTAATTTCCATAGCCAAATCATTTAGGTTAAGAGGACCTTAGATGTCCTTTCTATATACCATACTAAATCCACTTTGGAAACTTCCATGTTCTCCATAAGCATAACCATTTAGCATTTAGCCCTTCTCAAACCATTTACACCATGCATCAATCCTTTATCAAGTTTAAAACATACAAGGGTTCTATTAAAAGAAGTCAATACAATGAACATATCTTTATAAGAATTTCATCAAACACCTTGGGGGCATAGTATAACCAAAACCAACTACAAAGACCATTAAATCATTACCATGCAATCCAATTGTCCAAAACTATCATTAATGCATACAAAAGTTTAATCAAAACAATAGGAAAGAATAACCAAGCATTAAATATCAAAACGCCCAAGAATAGTTGAAAAACTATAATCATGAAATAGTAAAAACCGTGAAATCAATCATATAAACCATGCCTTTAGTTGAAATTAATATAAGGAAACAGAATCATGACTTATACCGAAGAATTGATTGAAATAAATCACCAAAGCAAGACCCAAAGGAATCCATTAGTTGAAACCCTAGCTTCCTTGCCCCGAAAGCTTTTAAGAGAATGATGAGATGTTTTGGAATAGTTTCTAAGTGTTAATATAGAATAATACGATAAATAACCTCCTAAGTATATAAGAAGTCATGGTCCCTAATTATGGTGAGTAGGAAAATATCCACAATACCCCTACTTAAGTTGCAAAAAATCCCATCACAGGGATACAACTGGCCCTCACGAGTTGTACCCTCCTATACGATCGATATCTACTACTCGTATCCAAACCTCAACCCTTAGATCAAACTTTTTTCATTATACGACGCATCCAAAAAAGTCGTATCCACAGTATACAATTTGTATCCATAACCCATATCTTTGGTAGAAAGAAATACCTGGGGAATTGAACACTGTTTGCCATACAATTCCTGGGTACGACTCGTACCCTGGCTGACAACTCATGGTAAGCAACTTGTACTAAGATCCAACCAAGTAACAAAGTCTAAGATTAAGTTAAGGAACCAAATGACATGTAACAACCAATACGAATCATACCTCTAGGTTGTATTCTTTTTGTTAATCAAAATCATCCCACAAACTAACACTGGTCAGCATATGAGAGGACCATACCATCCGTACCCCAACATATGGCTCATACCCATGAGTCGTATTGGGTCCAGAGAATGGATTTCCAAGAAATTTTCTAAGGGTCAAAACCTAGGATGTTTAACCCAATTAAGGTTCCATTACCAAAGAAAAACATGCAAGAGTTTCAATGAAAGTTACACAATAAAGCGAAAACATTCATTGAGGCACTTTATCAAACATGTTGAGGGCATACCTTTACCAAGACCAAAACTAATGCATAATCCATAATGATTAGGGTTACTTAAGACCCATTTGTTAAACCACAATCAGCCAATAACCACATATGCAAACCATTACCAAAAACATAGTTTAAACCAATACCGTCCCATATGCATCAAGACCCTCAACATATATTTCAATAGACACCATTCATGATCCATAAATCAATGTTTAAAACACAATACATATGGATTTTGTTGGAACTAACATTGAGGGAAGGAGTAGATCCCTTATACAAGTAGATTCACGGATGAAATCTAGACCTTTGAGCCCTTAGAAAAATATATGAAGAAACCCTAGCCTTCAATCTTCAAGGGAGTGTTTGAGAGAGCATTTAAAGTGTTTTAATCCTTTAACAAGTGTTATGGAAGGCCCCCAAGGGTTATATAACATGAGAACATAAGGGTTTTAAAGTAGGAAATGTCTACCTTTGACATAAAGTTAAAAATAAACAACATCCAGGCATACGACTCACCTATATGATTCATATCCTAGGGTACAAATGGTTCCCCAACTCGTACCCAAGGCCATGCCAAGACCCTACCAATCTCTCCTTTCTACTCGTACCTAAGGGTACGAGTGGTATAGCAAACCATATTGACCAATCATACCTTTGGCAGATTCCATAAGTCCAAGATAATCATGCACCATAAGGCTTGCCTTACACCACTTGTGTAATCTTATATCATTTGTACCCTAGTGAGTCTCATCTTGGGAAATATCCAAGCCAACTATGCTATATAAGGTACAACTAAGCCCTCAAGACAACCCCTAACTCATATTCAAGAGTACGATTGGTACCCTTGAGTAATACCAAGTCACAAAGTCCCTAAACTTAGGAAATTTTAAAAGGGTCGAATTCCCTAGGTGTTATAGTCTCTCCCACTAGGATCATTCATCCTCAAATGATAGGTAAGGGTAAGAATGAGAATGAGGTAACACATTAACACAATCAAACTTTCCTTCAACACAAAATAAAATACAAGGGGACAAACCAAAATGAGAAGATCACCATATATAACCCAACACGATTTACACCCCAACACCCCTCATTCCAACCCATAAATAAGTTAGAAAATAAAGATGCAAGAGGAACCATTCCTCACCTTTAAGTAAGTTAGAAACCATTTTACAATTAAAAAGTAGTCTCGGATCGTTACATTTAGTAACCAGCCCTGGTGTTGCCCCCCCCCCCCCAGCCACTTTGGAGGAGGTCACTTAAGTAACACTCATCCTCTTTATTGGAGGTCATCCATTAGGCTTAGCTACTTAAGTGATAATTTTTGCCTTTAGCAACGACCACTTATGCAACCAATTGACTACAAAAGCGATTATTGTTGATGCAATTAATTCTCTCCTTAAAAAAATTTAGCTTACTTTCACCATGTACAAAGTCTATAAAGCCTTAGGAGACTTAAAGAATTGTAGATCTGGATCATCGAGTATTTGGAGTACGTTGGAGTGTTCGTTGGGGGCATTTTCTCATCAAAATTTCTGTAGTTCCCTTGGATTTCTTAATTAATTCTCCTCTTTAAATGTAAATCCCTATATACTTTTTTGGCTGATTTGAGATAGTATTGGTGCTCTTCACCCATTTTTAGTGTAAATGATCCTTTAGCTTAGAGGGATATCTTGGCGATTTCAAAGTGGTTATTTCGTAAGTGAGCCCCACATAGAACTTTTAGCTTGATTTAGGACTCAACACATTTATATACAATATGGGTATTGTTATTCTCATATTAATGTGTAGATCATTATTTTAATAGAATGTCATCGTATGGAGGCTTCTTAGAATGGAAAAGCTATAATTTAATGGACTTTCTTTGGCTTCGTCTATGTGCAAGTAGGATAGGCTTACTTTCCATATAGATTGAGGTTTAATATGATATTAGTATAGTATTATTCTAGTTTTAGGTCAGAACTTATTTCTTAGTTGTGTGTACAGTAAAATTTCAAATATTTAGCTAATTGGAAATCCATTTTTAGGTAGAATAGACCCATTCTTCCTTTCCTTGAGTTAAATTTTTTATAATGGTTATTTAATCTTATTGAACACCTTATAGTGGAACTTGGTAGTCTAAGTGCAGATTTGGGTAGAAAAATTGGCATAGTATGAATTTTTGGGGTTAGTAGCGAAGCCCATAGGTCCTCTTTTAGGTCAAATATCATAATTAGATCTTTGTAGGCCCAGGAGACTTTCTTTTATTGTTTGACATATATTCTTGATCCTTATAATGATTTACACATCCTTACGACTCTTGACTAGACTTGTTACCTCTTATCTACCTTAAAAATCAATTTGAGTCTGGCATTTACTATTAACTTATAATACTAAATTCCCGTTTTGAGTAAGGTTTGTATCTATAGATTCTACTTAAATTCCAGCATTGTTCACTTGATATGATATGGATCTGGTTCAAATCTAGTGTTATGGTATGAAAGGGATTCAGAGATATGGTTTTGGTTGTCGATTAATTTTGAATTATTATTGTTGTCATTAGTTCTCTCTTGATTGTATCCATTGAGTTTATGTGAGATCACTTGGGTTATTTTCACTTATTTGTGCCTGGTCTTATGGGGCTCAATTAGGTTGTAGTTAGCTTGTATTCCTTCAACTTTATTTACCTTGTTATTTATTATCCAACATTCGGAGAATTATCTTAGGTTGGGCCCTTTAATCCTAACTTTAGTTTGAATTATCACATCTTATTATGCTATTATTATGATTTATCACTGTCAGTCTAGGATTCATACTGAGTACCCATTATTTTGGTACTGAATTTACACTTTTGCATCTTATTTTGATGCAGATCTGAGTACTAGTTTTCACCCTAATATTCTATCTAGCTTATTCTCAGCGTTCAAAGATAGGGTGATGTTTTATAAAAGGAGATAATTCTCTCTCCTTCCGTTACATTGGGATAATCATTAGTTATCAATATAACCTATATATTGGACACTATTGGTACTCTCATTCTTTTGGATTTAGTGGCTCTTTTACTGACCTTACTAGGTTGTAGGATATTCTTTTTATTTCCTACAATCATATTATATGGTTAATTTTGGTAGTTATTATACCTTCCACCAACTAGCCTATTACCTGTTGTTTCAGGCTATGGTTTGGATTACCTATTGGTGGGTTAAAGTAGGTACCATCATGACTCATCAAATTGGGTCGTGACAGTCACGTCCATTTAGGTAGCCTCAATGCCCCCACCAAACGCCATGGATTTGAAGACTAGAGAAATATTTTTCCAATCTTTAATAAGTTAAACACTTTCTATCACCCTAGTAAAACTATATATTCTTTTTATCCATAGATATTAAGATCTATTTTTGTAACATACTAATTAAATTTCTCCTAACCCTCTCCCATGTAACTGAATTTCTACATAATAATACCATAATTTTAGAGATTATATGTAGCTTTAATTACCATATTATTATGGATATATTACCACTGTGTATATTGTATTTGGGCTACTTGTACTGATGATTATTGTGTGAGGTCTTTGAAAGTCTTCCTAATGATGTTTGTTGTTGTTTGCTTTTCAATCTGATTCTATTATTCTTATTGTATTGATCACCGAGTAGGAAGTTTATCTTTATCTGCATTTATTATAATTCTTGCTCCTATGGGAAGTTCCTGAAAATTATGAGACTATTGTGTTCTTTGTGTACCTACTAAATCGAAGACAAAGTTAGTTAAAAATGTAACACCCCAAAAATTTTCCATGATTAAACCCAAGCCTATCTCAGAAAACTAACTAAAATTTCAAGTCCCAGACCAAAACGACCCTATGTACAAGTCATACAATGGGACAACAAGTCGTACCATGACTCATGGTATGACACCCTAGAGTTTATTGCAGTACAAGTCACCCCGACTCATGGTAAGAGTCATGGTTTGATGTACGAGTCATGCATTGACTCGTATTAAATAAGCATAGAAGCTTACCAAAATCCCTCAAATTACAAATCATACATTCATTTATTGGTTGTACTATGACCAGAATTAATCAATACCATAGAAGTGAAAACTTTCCAATGAACTATGACTATATTGTAGAAGACATACAAAAGACCACGATTTGTACAGTGACTATGGAATGCCATCCCAAAGTAATTTTTATAGCTATTTGAAAAATATAATAAGGGAAAATACACTTTTCCTAATCCCATGACATTTTAGCTACCAGAACCTGTAAATATCAACATAATAAGAGTATTGGATGTAATTTAAGACCATAAGAAGACCATAGCACAAAGTTGAGTTGAAATCTCCTTTACCGACTAAGTTCTAGAGTAAGATTCCACTAAAGTCAACTTCAAACACTCATTAATCCTACTGTATGAATATTTATGTAACCCTACACCTACAATATTAAAGACTTTTGAGTCTTCTTTTCAAATCCACGGGTCTTTCATCAATCCAAGTCCAGAACAAAGAATTATGCATATTTTACTAGAGCACTATCAGTACCTATGACTCATAGTGTACGAGTCATAGTTATGGTATGGATCATGGGTGGACAATATGAGTCTTACACCAAGGAATTATAAAAATGTCCCATTAAGGGAAATCACTCTTTTTCTTATTTCTCAAGCCTACACTTTGTCGTTTAACTTATTTAGAGGGAGATTAAGAGTTTAGTCAGTCACCAAATCTTTTTTCACTTGATCAAAATCTAAAGAAAGAAAATAATATGCTCTATTGTATCTTCAAATATAAAACCTCGGGTTCATCCTCATGCTTAAATCCTCCAAGATTTACTTCAAGATTCTCTATCAAATAGGTATGTGGGACTTCAATGAGGGTTTTCTTTAAACTTTATGTCCAAACTTTCAGGATTTTGTTGTAATTTTCATGATTTTAGAATTTAGGGTTCGAACCCATTTCCTTATAATTATGAGACTTTCAGTCTTAACAAATTATTGTATTGCTATAGTTCTTGTTTTTAGTATATATGCATGATTTCAAAAGTTCCAAATTAGTTAATACATTTAAAGAACCATTATGCCTGATTTGACTTATTTTAGTCTATTTTAGAAAACTTAGTATGTTATGAATACATGATCCCATAACTCAATAAATTTAACATAACTAGTCTAGTATTTTAAAGTTTTACTGAAAACAGTAGGCAAACTTGTTTGTGCTTTTTCTTACATCAGTTAATATGTATGATGTAACTGTAACTAGTTTGGGGGTATTATTTAGCATAGAGGGGGATAGGGTCCCAGAACTACATGCCACCATAGGTTTATTTTGCCCAAATAGGATCAGTTAGTAGACCCACATTAGTCATGGATCTATACCATAGGCAAGTTATATAGCATACTCGCAATAGAGTGTATACATTTGTAACACCCCAAATTTTTTCCTTAAAATTTTTTTAATTTTTATCCTTATTGTCCTAACTACGACTCACCCTATAAGTCGTAGGGTGTCTTGATGGGTCATATGACCATAGTCGTAAGGTGTCTAGTGAATGGTGCTTGAGTTATTATCCTTAGTACGAATTTGGGACATAAGTCGTAAAGAATGCAGGAACATTCATTAGTCCAAACACATAACTACACACTCAAAATGACCTTATCATGTTATGAAAGTCATCTTCGGAATGTCGTGCTCCTTGATATTCAACTGGTGGTACCCCGACCTAAGGACAATCTTGGTAAACCACCAGGCACCTTGAAGTTGATCAAATAGTTCATCGATCCTAGGAATGGGGTACTTGATCTAAATGGTAACCTTGATTATCTTTCTATAGTCTACACAATCTTAGAGTGCCATATTTCTTGAACAAGAATAGGACAGGAGCACCCCACGGGGAAAAATTGGGTTTGATAAAACCCTTATCTAAGAGATCCTTAAGCTACTCCTTTGACTCTTTGAGTTCGATAGGATCCATACGATATGGAGGGATATAGACGAGTTGAGTATTAGGAAGAAAATTAATACCAAACTCTATTTCTCTTTCTGGAGGAACTCCTAAAAATTCATCAGGGAAGATCTCTAGAAATTCATTGACTACTTGGACTGGCTTAATGGTTGGGGCTTCAGACTTTGTATCTTTGATTCAAACTAAATGGTAGATATACCCTTTAGATATTAACCTTTTTGCCTTAATGTAAGAGATAAAACAATCTTTGGGAGGAATCAAACTACCCTCTCACTCAAAGATTGACTCATTGGAAAATTGACACTTCACTACACAAGTGTGATAATTGATTGACGCATAACATAAATGGAGACAATTGATAACGGTCAATCTACAGCTCTCGTAGGAGTGTAAAGCGGTCGTTGTCAAATATATAACCCAACTGGGTTGGGTATCGATCCCACAGGGAATATCTTGGTCAAAAAGTAAGCAAAGATTACTAGACTTTTAGTGCAAGTCTCGTAAAAAAGGGGGAGTTTTGTCATGCAAGTAATGTAACCAAAGTAATAAGGTAAAAACAGAAAATAGTAAAGTAAAAAGTAAGAATGTTTGGTAAGATGTAAAACAATGAGAATTGAGAAGTTGGGGTTATGTCCACCTTATGAGTTGTACGTCTCTATTGGCTATGAGTTGTGCGGAATTCAGACATGTATGTGCTTATAGAGAATTGTATTCGATGGTAAATCCAAGCGTCTTTCTACCTAAACAAGGACTATTTCACTTTAACTCTTTCGAGCTTAAAGCGTATCTAATGGTATAAATTCTCCAAGAGGTTAATCCAGTTACGGCACTAACTTTTTAATAGGGGATGGGACCCTATTACCTTGACATTATCTCTTTTCCAGACATATAACTTTTCTTTCGAACGATTTAATGCTATACTGGCGTATTCTATGCGTTTGCAACCACAAAGAATTTAGATTAAGATGAAGAGAATAATGATATAAGCAGTATACGTGTCACGAATTCACAAACTCATAGCAATAGATAGTATCTCATATGGCTTCCATAACCCAAACAGAGAAGTTTAGTTACCCATGAGTGCGAAGGAAATCACAATCGACATTGTTATTGTACCACAATAAAGATCTCGTGTAGTAGAGTGTGGTAGGCATTAGGCGTGAACTCCCTTGCAAAGTAACGTTTCTCTTGTTGTGGAAAATAAGAGTTGAATAGATGAATAGAAGAAGAATAAAAAGTAGAATTAATGGAAGAATTAGAATGCAAGTTGTAAGTTATGAAATAAGAAGCAGAATGAGAATTATTCAAATCTCTAGCAAAATAGGGTATTTATAACACCCATATCCTATTCCTACTAAGCTAATGCATTACTTAATCCAATCCTACTAGGTTAATGTATCATTATCCTAATCCTACTAAGTTAATGCTAGTCCCCAAAGTCTTCAGAATTGCTGTTTTTGCCCGGGACAAAATTTCCATGCGCCACTTTTGGTCCTTGGCGTGTAAGATTCCCCTTCCTTCTTTCGTGAAGCTTTATTTGGTGTCAAGTTATCCATAAAATGCTGAAATCTACATCATTTATACCTGAAAACTTTCTAATCACGTTTGTTAGACTCGTGATGGCGATTAATTAGTGTCCACAAGTTAAGGTACAACGAATCATACACAACTACCCAAGACTCGTCAACCATGTGTGTCTCACCATATATCACCCATAATCACTCACAAGTATTGTATATATTTCAAACATGGGTATAAAATTATCCTTGCTCTCACTCTTACACAGAATTCATATGTTGCAACTGATGACCATAGGCTTGCCCTTAGTATAATGCTCCACTAAATATCAGAATGCTAAGCTTAGGATCAAATAGGTCTTTTACAGGTTGTAATGTAGGCTAAGGGATGGGTAGGACTATTTTGGCCAGAAATAGTGACTATGTTCCTAAGCGCTTTAATACATCACATTATGCCATTAACACTTTCTTTCAAACAACCTTTCTACTTTCTTTTAATCTACCACCCTTCTCACCTCTTTTGTTATTAAATTTTGAACAAAATTATTTTTTATTTTCATTTTCATTTTTCTCTCTTTTTTTTTATAACACGCCTCTATGATAACCATTCTTTTTCATAATGAATTCAAGTACTAATTCACTTTAAGGCACTACTCTCACCCAATTTCCTCTTATTTTGTCACATGAATTTACAATTTAAAGCACATAGGAATTTGGAACAAATTATGGTCTTGAAAAAAATGGATTAGGCTTACATATGAGGTTGTCAAAGAAAATAGGCTAAAGGCTCAAAAGGGGGTTATCTAGGATAATGTCCATGGGTAGGTAAAAAGAAGGTAAACAAGTATAGGTTGCCAAAGAAATGCCTAAATCATCTCCTAGACTTGCACTCCTTATTTTCGCTTTACATACATACCAAGCAAGTTCTAGCATCAGCACAAACACAGAATATACTATATACTCGCACACACAAGGCACATGGTTGACTTTATTGGGTGTAGCATAGACTCTTGACCCAACAGATGAAGGAATTGAACCACACAATATCACATAGTGAGTCACAATTAGAGCATAAACGTCTCAATAGTCATGATTTTAGCACAAACTCTTGTCATAATCTCATGCTGCCTATTAGAATAATTTCATGCGAAGTTAAGTTAAAAAAAAATTTAACTAATAAAAAGAAAAACAAAACAAACATCCATGCAAATGCAGATAGAGAAGTATAGCATGCAAATACCAGCACCCCACACGTAGACGGGACACACTGTCCTTAGTGGAAAATAAATAATAAGAACCTGGTTAGTCGAACTCTTCCTCTATGTCGGGAGCCATACCCCATTCGTCTGAATCATTATAGGAGTCGTCGTCATCAGAATTCTCCTTCACGTCGGAGTCTGGCATTCGTCGATCATCATCGGTTGGCACATCATCATCAAGAGGTTCCTAAAAATATGTACCTACTCCATACATCTCCCTTGCATGCATATTTATTGGATAGTCATGATCCAGTTGTTGGAGCTCTGCAGCAGTTGGAACACGACCTCCACTCATCATTGTAAACCGAGTCATGCCATAAAGATGACAAAAGAAACTCTCATCCCAAGCATGTCTTTCTGAAGTGGTAAGGTTGACGCCATGCGTGGTTTCAACATCTTAAACCTTCGTGAGGTCAACCTTCTTTGGGTTGTGTGAGAGTTTATGATCAGTCGATTCCTCTTCGATGTCTTCCTTCCTTATTATTGCAGTCAACAGGTTGCCAAAGCTGAAGTGGGACCACTTGTGTAGCCTGGCCTTCCGCATTGTAGATCGAATAATTGCCCCAATGTTGATAGGGACATTCGTCATCAATGTGTATACCAAGCACACTCTATCTTGTGTTATCTTGGTGTACTGGGTCCCTGGAATTAGGCAAGAGTTGACTATGCGCAACCATATCCTTGCTTCCCTATTCAAAGAAGCTTATGGGAAGGTGTTGTGTCGACCGGTGTCCTTGTGTCTGTTCCATCGTGCCATGGATCTTGTTCCACAGAGTGTGTGTCGAATG
The DNA here is from genome assembly GCA_030864225.1 of Capsicum baccatum var. pendulum. Lineage (NCBI taxonomy): Eukaryota > Viridiplantae > Streptophyta > Magnoliopsida > Solanales > Solanaceae > Capsicum > Capsicum baccatum. Next base: position 126,730,882 of record CM061557.1, read on the forward strand.
GCTATGTATGGAGGTCTACTATACAGCTCTTTGAATGGTGATGGATCAATAGCAGGCAAGCCAAGAAAGGAGTTGAAGAAATCCGCATTGAGTTGTAAAACTTGGCCTCGAATCTTGACCTCGCTTCCTGTGGTTTTCGGTGACCAGTTGGCATAGAATTCTCTTGTTAAATCGAGATTGCATTCTCCCATGTCTCGGAAGATGAAATCAAGATGTAACACCATTATCTTGGCCAACATTCGCGGTTTTTTCTTTGCTAGGCTTTCCTTGTGTATCAGGTCCACATGAACATATTTCTTCTCTTTGTTGTTCCTATACCATTCCTTTGCTTCCTCCTCTAAAACCCATTTAATTCCGAACATGCGGCGTGGTACTTGCATCGAGGAGGACTCTCCTTGCTCTTTGCGTCCTCTTTTCTTGCATTTTTGGGAAGTGGTTGCCTTATCTTTGCCTTGTCTTGCTTTGGGTGCCATTGTACCTGAGACTAAAACAATGTTCATGTTAGCATCATCTCGATGGATACAATCTATAAACAAGAAGTAGTGGAACCACCTTACACTTAGTTTGTTGGTACAGACTAGTGAAGTGAAAGTGGTCGATTACTCAGACTTCATCGGCATACGGTTTAGGTGCTATATTCCAACAATAAAATCAGTGCAGTCATACTTCTTGTATTCTTAGCAATACTTTCATGTTTGATATATCAAGACTACTACATAGGGATTGAATCAACGTATAGCATCTAGAAATAATCACAACCTCCTATGTTGGTAGTCAACCATAATTCTCATCTTGATGAACAAGTTATTCCAACATATAAGCTTTCTATTGACACGATTATGCAATTTTTGTGACCATGTCAATTCCGCAAAAGTATGACAGTGCATCAAAATAAAATTCAAGTTGGAAACATGTTAAGATCATTCTTACGTATGCTTTCACTCACTTAGTTGTATCACAACACATCAACCACATTCAAGTCACTTCTACTATTTCAAGATTTAACAATTAATAATAGGCGTAGAAGTGTAGTACTTACGGAATATAAATGAAGAACAAAGAAGTACTTACTTGATTGATGGCCTCGGAAGATGTTCTTGTAAAGTAAATATTGCAAACGAAAATTTTTGAGAGAATTTGGAGAGGTAGGCGGCGCTTTTGTTAGGTTTGCAATGTATTATTGGTCCAAGACTAAGTTTCTTATTTATAGGGCAAGCTTGGGTCGGGTTTTGACCCATTTAGAATCGGATTTGGAGACCAAAAGTGACCATTGGCGGCGCCTAATGCTTTGCCTACGCTTGGCATAGGCGGCGCCTTTTGCAAAGCATTGTTGACCATAGGCGGTGCCTATGCCATGGCATTGTTGGGCATAGGCGGCGCCTATGCCATGGTATATGAGATTCAGAGACAAAAGGCATTGGCATAGGCGGCGCCTATGCTATGGCATTCTTAGGCATAGGCGGCGCCTATGCTATGGCACACTAGATTCCGAGAGCTTAGGCCATAGTATAGGCCTTGCCTTGTTTGTGGCCTAGATTTACATAGGCCTTGCCTTGTTCTTTGCATATATTTTCATAAGCGATGCCTAACCCATAGCCTTTTCCTTCTTAATTCCTAACTTACCACCTTCAACATGCAATTCTTCCAAATCAAAATTTGAAACCAATCTCCTCGTTTACACCTCTTGTACCTACATTCCCTAAAACAACATAAACGATTAGAACGATGGTTTGCCTTCCATCAAGCACCTTAGTTTTGGTCGTGGCTCGACAAAATCCTAGGAAAACAAAAACAACAAGAATATTTAAAAACGATGGGTTGCCTCCCACCAAGCGCTTGATTTATTATCGCGGCACGACATAGCTATCTCGATTACTTAGTCTTCATCGAGATAGATGGGGCATCATTTTCTGAATGGATTCAGACGACGCTGATACTTACTTGTAGGTGTGCAATCTTCTTTGATATGACTCTTGTGCATACATACCTCAGGGGAGATACCAATTATATCATCAATAGTCCAACCCATAGCTCTCATGTATCTCTTCAGAGCAGAGATGAGACCCTCTATGTGTTATTCACTGAAATCATCCGCCACACTTACCGGTAGTGTATTTCCACTTTCCAAGCATGCATGCTTTAGATAATTGGGGAGCTCTTTTGATTCTAGCTCTGGTGGCTTTTCAATGAATGTCTTTGCTGTTGGTGACGGTTGATTGTTAAGATCAAGGTCCGGCTGCTTAGGAGTACGAAAATAGGACTCTATTTCTGTTAGAGCACACATAGTTTCTTTATAATCTTTATCGTTCTCATGCTCAACATTCAGTAGTGCAGCAGACAATGGATCAAAAGTAAGTTATTTCCCTACAGATAATGCTTTCTTATCCTCATAAGCAACGGAGAATACATCCATATCTCTCGGCTTCTTCATCGATTTGCACAAATCAAAATGAATCACTTTGTCATTCAGTCGAAATAAAAGCTCATTATCTCTCATCTCAATAAGCACACTTCCTGTTGAGAGGAAAGGACGTCCCAAGATTATGGGAGCTTCAGAATCTACCTCACAATCCAGAATAACGAAGTCTGCAAGAAATATGAATAAAGAAACCTTCACCAACACATCATTCAAGATACCCACAGGTCGTTTTACCGACCTATCAGCCATCACGAGCCTCATATTGGTTGGTGTCGGATCGCCTAACCCCAACTTCTTGAAGATGGATAGTGGCATCAAATTGATGCTAGCACCCAGATCGCACAATGCCTTAGCAAAATTCATAGATCCAACCGTGTAAGAAATAGTGAAAGCACCGGGGTCAGCCTTCTTCTGAACTAGTGATCGGGTAGCGATTGCGCTGCAGTGATGAACAGTATCCTTCAACTCATAGCTTGCTGCTTGCTTCTTTGTCAAAATATCCTTCATAAATTTCGCATACCCAGGCATTTGTTCTAGTGCCTCTACCAACGAAACATTAATGGTCAGCTGCTTTAACATATTCATGAATTTGCTGAACTTTGTATCATCCAAAATCTTCTTCAATCTTTGAGGAAAAGGTGGTGGTGGATAAGGAATTGTTTTCTCCACAGCTTTCTTCTCCTCTTGCTTCCATTTTTTAGCCTTTTCAGGCTGCAACATACTCGGTGTGACGTCATAGACATCGTGGGTGGTGTCTACGGCAGCTTCTCCTTTTGCCTTATCATTGATGTTTGCTTCCTCGTCAACCACTTGCTTGCCTTTGGATAAAGTTTCCAGCACCTTACCACTTCGGGTAGTAATATCCATGCATGATCCGTCATTCCTTGGATTTTGCACAGTGTCGCTAGGTAAGGTGCCAGCCTTTCTTTGATTGAGTGCTGCTGAAAGTTGGCTCAATTGTTGCTCTATTTGCTTGATTGAAGTGGAATGTGAGTCAACCAATTGCTTCATTGAGGACAAATCATTTATTACCTCCATTACTCCCGCGCTGGTTGCTTCCGCCCTTTCAACAGTTTAGCCATCATATCTTCCATGCTTCTGAAACCAGATGTGGTGGTGTCACGTCTTCCTGGGGGAACATATAAACCACTCTTTTCATTATTTTTCTTCCAACTACCTTGGTCCTTGTTTCCAGATTTATCATAGTAGTTTCGACCTTGGTTTCCTTGGGTATTACCTCAGAAACCCCCCTGATTAATCAAGTAGTTGGCTTCTTCTTCTGAATCAGATTCGTCTGTTCCTTTTAATGCAAAAGCTTTGACTTTTTTGGTCTTCCCTGATAATAGATGCTTTGTAAGAAGATCCACTTGCATTTTTATGTGCACCATATCTTAATCACGTTCTTCTTCTCTTCTCTTTTGTTCAGCAGTCATGCCAATAGGTATAGTAGGGCTTGCTACCTCAGAATCCCGGGTATGCCAAGCTATACTTTGCTTCATCATCCGATCTAGCATATTGCTTGCCTACCCAAAGGTGAGGTCCATAGATGATTCTCCAGCCGCATTATCCACCACTGGTTTAGTTATTGAATTCAAGGCTCTGTATAGTATCTCCATTAGGTGGACATTGGTCATGTGATGGTTTGGGCACCTCATAAGCTTCGTCTTGAACCTCTCCCATGTTTCATGAAGAGCTTCGGTTGGAAGCTGCCGAAAGTTGCTAATTACATCTCTTAATTGTGCTCTTTTGGATGGCAGAAAGAATCTTTCTAGGAAAGAGTCTCTCAATTGCCTCCAATTTGTAATAGAATCAGGAGTCAGCCCATTCAACCATAGAGTTGCCTCTCCAGACAAAGACAATGGAAATAGGCGTACTCGAATTGCATTCTGACCAACTCCAGGATTGTCAAACGACTTGCATGTAGAAATAAAGTTGATCAGGTGCATATTCGGATCATCGCCTGCTAGTCCACCAAATAATCCCTTGAGTTGCAATAACTGAATCATGGTGCTTGTGATGTTGAACTTGGCTCCGGGTGCCAATGGTGGAGGAATAATGGCTCCTGTGGCTCCGGCTCCATCAAGATCCTCATCATCATTGTCGAAAGCTGGTTGTACAGGTCGGCGTTCATGCCTAAACCTTGCTTGACGATCTCCTCTGTTGGAAGGTGTTGCGATCTCAGCAGCATACCTATGGTTTAGTAACTCGTCATCAACTAGGTCCTCGTCTTCAAGATTTATTGCTCGCCCAAGGTTATCAATATTCTATTGATGCACTTGAGCGGCGGCTAGAGCAGCTAGTCTCGCCTTTTCTTGTTGAGAAGCCATCCTTTCAATTTCGTGTTGTGCCTCCATTCTGCCAATACGTTGTGGTTCAAGATTGATAGGTAATAACGGTTGACTAGAACTTCGAGTATGGGGCATGCACTGAATAAAAACATATAGAGAACAAAAAAAAACTAAAAGTAAAAGTACGAGAATCTTTGACCAAAGGGTCTAGTAATTATCACAAACTTAATTGACACTTGTATTCCCCGGCAACGGCCCCAATTTTTGATAACGCTCAATCTACAGCTCTCGTAGGAGTGTAAAGTGGTCGTTGTCAAATATATAACCCAACTGGGTTGGGTATCGATCCCACAGGGAATAGCTTGGTCAACAAGTAAGCAAAGATTAGTAGACTTTTAGTGCAAGTCTCGTAAAAAGGGGAGTTTTGTCGTGTAAGTAATGTAACCAAAGTAATAAGGTAAAAACGGAAAATAGTAAAGTAAAAAGTAAGAATGTTTGGTAAGATGTAAAACAATGAGAATTGAGAAGTTGGGGTTATGTCCACCTTATGAGTTGTACATCTCTATTGGCTATGAGTTGTGCGGAATTCAGACATGTATGTGCTTATAGAGAATTGTATTCGATGGTAAATTCAAGCATATTTCGACCTAAACAAGGACTATTTCACTTTAACTCTTTCGAGCTTAAAGCGTATCTAACGGTACAAATTCTCCAAGAGGTTAATCCAGTTATGACACTATCTTTTTAATAGGGGATGGGACCCTATTACCTGGACATTATCTCTTTTCCAGACATATAACTTTTCTTTTGAACAAGTTAATGCTATACTGGCGTATTCTATGCGTTTGCAACCACAAAGAATTTAGATTAAGATGAAGAGAATAATGACATAAGCAGCATACGTGTCATGAATTCACAAACTCATAGCAATAGATAGTATCTCATATGGCTTCCATAACCCCAACAGAGAAGTTTAGTTACCCATGAGTGTGAAGGAAATCACAATCGACATTGTTATTGTACCACAATAAAGATCTCGTGTAGTAGAGTGTGGTAGGCGTTAGGCGTGAACTCCCTTGAAAAGTAACGTTTCTCTTATTGTGGAAAAATAAGAGTTGAATAGATGAATAGAAGAAGAATAAAAAGTAGAATTAAAGGAAGAATTAGAATCCGAGTTGTAAGTTGTGGAATAAGAAGTAGAATGAGAATTATTAAAATCTCTAGCAAAATAGGGTATTTATAACACCCATATCCTGTTCCTACTAAGCTAATGCATTACTTAACCCAATCCTGCTAGGTTAATGTATCATTATCCTAATCCTACTAAGTTACTGCTAGTCCCCAAAGTCTTCAGAATTGTTGTTTTTGCCCGGGACAGATTTTCCATGCGCCACTTTTGGTCCTTGGCGTGTAAGATTCCCCTTCCTTCTTTCGTGAAGCTTTGTTTGGCGTCAAGTTATCCATAAAATGCTGAAATTTGCATCATTTATACCTGAAAACTTGCTAATCACGTTTGTTAGCTCAATTACAGGAAAAAGGACTAAAAGTTCATGAATTGTATAATTTGTCCTCAAAACTTAGCTAAAATATGGGTAAAATATAGTACCTTAGGCGTGTAAATTTGCCTATCATCAACAATCTATGCCCAAAATAATGTTAAAATCTATCATATCTAGCTCTATTCAGTCAACGAGAGTGACCTTATGGAGGACGGTAATAAAACATCCTCTATAGACTTGCTTAACTATAACTGACTCACCCATTGGAGTAGAGACTGAGAAGGGCTCAAGAAGATTTTCAAGCGCACCTCAATATTTATATCCACAAGCTAGGTCACATAAGAGATACTTGATCATGGATCTAACAATACATAATCAAGGTGAAAGGCATAAAGTATACTACTGAAAACATCTAGCGAACTCTCCTACTCCTGATAGTATGGTAAAGTATAAAATTGATTCTAGTGGTGATCTCCATCAGTACTGGATGATGCACTCTGTGATGGAGCTGGGCATCCTTGCTGAGCTACTGGATTCATGGCTTGAGACCGAGGACAAACATCTCTACTTTCCTACTTATCATATGTTCATTCCTTGATCCTATGGGCCATTTTTCCACAACTATAGAAACCCTACTTTTCCCACCAAACAATTACTAGGAGGGTTCCTACAACACTTTGCATATGTCAAATAAGTAGGATTCCCTGCCACACACCCTTAAAATTTTTAATTCAAAGCTCTTCCCCACTGCTTCTTCTTGTCCCTAGGTACAGTGGCACTGAATGTGGATGGTGCATGTACTAATGAGTGACCCTTAATCTGCAAACAACTTTCCCTTACGGATATTTGTTGAGTATACTCATACTTTTCAGTCCTAGCTCTTTTGTTTCCCCTTCTCTTTACTCTCTATCTCAATCTATTAAGCATGAGTCATCAATTAAGTAATATCCATATCTCCGATCAGCATGGTAGTCTTGTACTCCTTGACCACCAAATCATATACCCCAGTGAAAAACTTACAGAGTCGGGAAATAACTCTAGACCATACTTATCTAATTGAGTGAACTTAAGTCAGTACTTATTCACTAACATAGAGCCCTGCCTCAGGTTTGTGAACTCCTCCACTTTAGCCTTCCTCATTTTATGAGGAAAGAACCTATCTAGAAAGGCACTCTAAAATACCTGCCAACTCATAAATGTTGCATCCTCACCCTTACCATCCTTCCAAATGGTAACCCAATCATAAGAAACATCATTTAATCAATAAGATGCCAACTCTATACTTCTCTCTTTAGTAACATGCATAATTTGTGTAATCTTTTTTAGCTCATCAATAAAGATCTGGGATCCTCATTCACCTTTGACCTAAAGAATTCAGGTGGGTTTATCCTCATAAAGTCCCTAATTCTGGATGCAGCTAAGTTACTATTCTATAGGAGTAGGATTGTTCCTGGTTGGTGTCCCAGAACATTTGCATTCACAGCCTGAGCTAACACTCTGAACGTAGCCCTAAACTCAACATGTGAAATATTTTCATTTAGAGGGTCTGCGGGTAATGGCGAGGTGGTATGGTCCCTATTTTTGCAAATAAAACCTCTACAATGAGGCATTCTCTATCACGTAAAAGCATTAATTAGATAATATACAGAAAACCTCAACACACAATAGAGATCATGAAAGAAGGGATAATTCTTATGCATCCTATAGCCTCTTATTCATAGGTGTAGCACGCTTCACACATGATCAAGACTCTGCATAACGCAACTTGTTGGACTCCCTAGTATTTTTTAAAACCTTAGGCTCTGATACCAAGTTTGTAACAACCCGAGAGTACCCTTGGACATCATACAGTTCTTAGCATGATGAATAGCCCCAAGCTAAGCTATGTTACCTAATCATCTTAGAACTCACATGGAGATTGTACTGACCTATCTATGAATATCGAAGGAAACAACTTAAATTCTTAATATTAACATACAAATTAGAAGTCTCAATAAATCTCTTTAAATCGAAAGATGCATAGTCTAGCAATCCTCTACTACGAACTAGAGAGTAACTAGGACAGACCTCAGTTGACTCGAATAATAACTGAAACAAAGTAACTAAAGTAATACTCATGAACATCTGAGGATATAATAAGATAGGTCCCCGAATTATGAGGACTCACGAAATTGTTGGATGCAGGACTTGATGCTAATGATTAATCGTGCTGCTGGAAATATTCACCAGAACCTATATTATAAGACAATGCAGCACATATACATATATGTGGGTCAGTACTTCTAGAATCTACTGAGCATGTGGGGGTAAATGCACAAGTAAGAAAAAATGAATAAACTTTCAAATCATGCATGCTACGTGTATGGGGACTCACCCTGTACATGAGTAAAGCTAGAAACTGAAGGATTATAAAAGATAAATGATAAAACATAAAGTAAATCTTAGTGAGTCATCACACTTAGTTTCTAAAATCTTTAATTTTATTCTTTCTTATGGGAGATTGTTACAACCACCATAAACCATGTGAGCTACCATGGATTCCAACATCTTACCTACATTAGGGACATTTTTCCTACCCTTTCCATTAGAATAGAACCTTAACTTAAAGTGATCAGTAAATTTTATCCATATTGGGATAAGAAGACATTTATTAGTGAGGTCCTTTAAACCTATGGTGGCTCCTAGTTTCAGGAAATTAGGATACACTTATCCAAATTCCCTTCACGATGCTAAATACTACTTTCAAAAATACATATATATGATCATACTTAGGAAATCCACCATGACATAGCATATGGGTTTGTAATTAGAAATTAATTATGCTTTTCTTGCTTAAATCATACCAACGGGTAATGTTATGGATTTTAAATCTTGAATGTGGTCATAAGATCAAAACTAAATATTAATCAAGTTTTAATACTTTCAAATTAAACTTATAAGCTTGAACTTCTTGTAACACAATAGCTTGTGCTTCAATCTCTAAGTTCATGCATTATGTCTTAGAAACTTCATAGCAAAACTCCATGCTCAAGACTTAAATTACAATCCTTCAATAAATCATCAAATTCTAAGTGAAGATAATAAAAAATCATATCATAATAGTAATAATTCAAGTCAAAACATGATTATAGGTTATCTATTGTACAATTCAATCTTTTAATCACATGATGATATCATAAATTCAAGAATGTGAGAATTTTGGTATGAACCCTAATTGAAATCATATAAATTCAATTTTAAAATCAAGTTTTTTGGGAACAATAATGAAATATTATCCTTTCTAAAACCCCACATACCTGGACTTTCTTTACTTCTTTGAAGGGAACTTAGACTTGGGAACTTGAAAGATGATTTTGAGGAAGAAACCCTAGTCGGGGTGTTGATTTTATTGATATTGGGAGAAGAAAGAACATCATTAAGTGATTGATAATATGAAAGAAACAATGCCTCTTTTATGTTTTATGTCTTGGGTTAGAAGTTCCAAGAGGTGAAAAGACCAAAAGGACCCTTAATTGGACAAATAGAAACTTCATTGTTAGTCGCCATAGGTAATCTCATGACTCGTGAAGTATGGCTACTAGTATGCCTAGTAACTTTTAACCTTGGCAGTAATAACAGAGGTGTGCACTGGTCTTGATATGAGCAGTATCCTATGACTCATAACAAGTCACTATGACTTGTAGCAACCACTCATAATCTGGTCAGAGACTTAAGGATCCCACTAACTTTCACTATATGACTCGTCACCTCTTGTAGAAACACCTAGGTTCGATTATTTATGTGACCAAAAACATTAGCATTTTCCCACTAAGCTTATTACGACTGGACTATACGACTCATATAGTCCCACTATGACTATTAGGGTTGAGCCATAACCAAAATAGAACTTCATCTATCATATATTGTCTTGACTATGATTACATCTCATGACCTATAAGAATTTTTCATAACTTGATGATTGAGTCGTAGGCTCTATAGTGAACTTAAAAGACACAGGGTAGACGGTGGAAAATGGTCTAAGAAGAAGTAGGATAATTCTGGTTCCTACTCTATGACTAGTTATCCTTATTTGAAGCCATCGAGTGATCATTATTTTTTAAATAGTGTTGTTTCAAATTCTTAGGGTTGCCAACCATAGGCTTGGGGGCCTCAGTCAGCTCTATCATATCCAACTTATAGATTTTGTGGTTAGGTGCATCATGGTGTTTGTGAAGAGAGGAGGAACAAGTACTTTAAATATGGATAAATTAGTCATATGCAGAGAGATTGTCCTTCTAGGGTTGCTTCTTTTTAGGGAAAATAAGATCCATGTTGCTACTTATTTAGCTCATGCACCAAAGGGTGCTACTTATGCTTCTAGCTCCGCCACTTGTTAGAACCGTCTATATGTTCTTGCCCCTCATTAAAATTCTGAGGTCTCCCCCTATGTTGTTACTGGTATGCTTACAAATTTTTCTCATAGTGTATATTGTCTACTTAATCCCAGTTCTACCCTCTTTATATGACCCCTTATGTGTCTATTCATTTTAGTTTTGATATTGAGTGTATTCCAAATACATTTTCTATGCCTATCCGGGTGAGTTACTGTATTATGGATAGAAGGGTCTATAAGTGTTGTGTGATGTCTGTAAGTGGTAGGGAGACCTTGGTGGATCGGATAGAGCTTGACATATTAGACTTTGATATGATTTTGGGGATGGATTAGTTGCATTCTTACTATGCATTGCTTGATTGTTGAAATCAAAGAATCAATTTCCACGTCCCTAATGAGCCGGTGATTGAATGGGGAGGTAGTTCCCTAGTTCCTAAGGAAAGGTTCATTTTGTATCTTAGAGCCCAAAACTTGATTTCCAAGGGGTATCTCTAGCACTTAGCGCATGTTAAGGATTCTAGATTCGAGAGTTGATAACGCCCAAACTACAGCTCTCGTAAGAGTGTAAGCGGTCGCTGTCAAATATAGAACCCAACTGGGTTGGGTGTCGAATCCCACAAGGAATACTTGGTCACTAAGTGTTGCAACTATTAGTAGACTGTTGGTCGAAAATTCCACAGAAAGGGGGGACTTGATTATGCGTAAATTGACAATATCAAAGTAATGAAGAAGACGATTTATTTAGTAAGATTTAATCACAGAGAATAATAAGTTAGGGTTATATCCACCTTATGAGTTCTATGTATCTATTAACTATGAGTAATGCGGAATTTAGACATGCATGCACTTATAGAGATTCGTATTCTAATGGTAAATCCTAGTGTTTCTCAACCATCAAGGATTATTTCACTTTAACTCTCTCGAGCTTAAAGTGTATAACTAACAGTACAAACTCTCCAAGAGGTTAATCCGGTTAAGGCATTAACGTGTAAACAGGGGTTGGTAGCCCTATTTCCTTGTCACACTCTCTTTTCCAAACATGTAACTTTTCTCTCGAACAAGTTAATGCTATACTGGCATATTCCTATGTTTGCAACCATAAGAATTCAATTAAAACGAAGAGAGTAATGATATAAGTAGCATACACATCAAGAATTCACAAACTCATAGCAATAGATAGTATCTCACAAGGTTTCCATAACCCTAACAGAGAAGTTTAGCTACTCATGGGTGCAACGGAGATCACAGAAGACATCATTATCATACCAAAGTTAGAATAATCTCACGATGGGAATGAGTTTGGCGTCAAACCAAGGTTGACATTTTGCCCTCTAGACGTTTTCCCCAACGTTAGCGTTATTTCTCTGTAAGTTGCCCCTAAGTATTAAGAAATACTGATATTTCCCGGGACAGATTCTCCATACATCACATTCAGTCCACAAGCTTCCAAAATCTGCCTTCCTTCTTACGTGAAGTTTTCCTTTGCTGCCCAAAGGTCCACAAAGTGCTGAAATCTTCATCGTTAATACCTGAAAAACATGCTAATCACATAGGTTAGCTCACTTACAGGAAAATGGACTAAAAGTGCAGGAATTATATATTTTATCCTCAAAACTTAGCTATAACACTTAAAGCTTTGTTCGTCCTCAAACAAAATATTACATCCATGCAAACATCTACTTAGAATTTCATAGTAACAGCACAAAATATTCAACAAGACATGCACGGCAATCATTAACAAAGAGTAGTTTTCTTGATCACTACTAGAAATAATTCAACCTCCAACATAGACTCGTGATGATGGTTAATTCGTATCCACAAGTTAAGCCACAAAGAATCATATAACACTACCCAAAACTCATCAACCATGTGTGTCTCACATAAGATATCACCCATAATCACTCACAAGTTTTGCATTTTGCGAAACATGGGTACAAGATTCTCCTTCCTCTCACTCTCACAAAGAATTCATATGTTGCAACTGATGACCATAGGCTTGCCCTTAGTGTAATGCTCTACTAATATCAAAATGCTAAGCTTAGGATCAAAAAGGTCTTTACAGGTTGTAATGTAGGATAAGGGACAGGTAGGACTATTTTGGCCAGAAATAGTGACTATGTTCCCTAAGCGCTTTAATACACTACGTTATGTCATTAACACTCTCTTTTAAACAACCCCTCTACTTTCTTTTCATCTACCACCCCTTTTCACCTATTTTGTTATTCAATTATAAACATAACTATCTTTTTATTTTTCTATTTCTTTTTTTTTCCAATTATTTTCTCTTTTTTTATTTTTTATAAAACACCTCTATGATAGCCATTCTTTTTCACAACAATTTCAAGTACCAATACACTCTGAGGCATCACTCTCACCTAATTTCCTCTTATTTTGTCACATGACTCTACAATTTAAAGCGCTTAGGAATTTGGATCAAATTATGGTCTTGAAAAAAATGGATTAGGCTACATATGAGGTTGTCAAAGAAAATAGCTAAAGCCTCAAAGGGGGTTAACTAGGATAATGTACAAGGGTAGGTAAAAAGAAGGTAAACAATCACAGGCTACCAAAGAAATGCCTAAATCACCTCCTAAACTCACACTCTTTATTTCACTTTACACACATACCAGGCAAATTCTAGCATTAGTCACAACACAGAATATACTATAACCTCACACACACAAGGCACATGGTAAACTTTATTGGGAGCAGTATAGACTCTTGACCCAACAAATGAAGGAATTAAACCACACAAATATAACACAGTGAGTCACACTTAGACACTAAATGTCTCAATAGTCATGATTTTAGCACAAACTCTTGTTATACTACCATGCCGTCTATCAGAACAATTTCATGCAAACTCTAAAAAAATTTAACTAACGAATTATGACTAATTCAAACAAACAAACATAAATAAATGTAGGCAAAGAAGTACAACATACAAATACCAGCACCCCACACTTAGACGGGACACACTGCCCTCAGTGGAAAATAAATAAGGAAAACCTGATTAGTCGGACTCCTCCTCTATGTCTGGGGTCATACCCCCGGCATCGGAATCATCATCAGAGTCGTTGTCATCAAAGTTCTCCTCCACATCTGAGTCTGGCATTCGGCGATCATCATCAATCGACACATTATCATCGAGAGGTTCCTCAAAATTTACCCCTACTCTGCTCATAGCCCGCGCATGCTCATTCATCGGGTAGTCGTAATCCAATTACTGGAGCTCTGCATCAGTCGGAATTCGACCCCCACTCATCATGGTAAACCGAGTCATGCCATATAGATGGCGAAAGAAACTTTCATCCTGAGCATGTCTTTCTGTAGTGGTCAGGTTGACGCCATGCCCAGTTTCAGGATCTTTAACCTTTGTCAGATCAACCTTCTTTGGGTTGTGCGGAAGATTATGATCTGAAGGTTCCTCTTCAATGTTCTCCTTCCTCAATATCGCAGTCAAAAAATTGCCAAAGCTGAAATGGGACCTCTTGTGCAGCCTAGCCTTATGCATTGATAATCGTATAACCGCACCAATATTGATGGGAATATTAGTCATCAAAGCGTACACCAAGCATACTCTATCACATGTGATCTTTGTGTACTGTGTCCCAGGAATGAGGCAAGAGTTGACTATCCTCAACCATATACGAGCTTCTCTGTTTAGGGAAGCATACGGGAAGGTATTGTGCCGACCAGTATCCTTGTGATGACTCCAACATGCCATTGATCTAGTTCCACACAGTTTGTGTTTTATTGCCCTGTACGGAGGTCTGTGATAAAGCTCCTAGAGCGGTGATAGATCTACAGATGGAAAATCCAGAAAAGCATTGAAAAACTCCGCATTTAGTTGGAAGATTTGGCCCCGAATCTTCACTTCACTTCCGGTAGTCTTTGGGGACCAATTGGCATAAAACTCGTGTGTTAGATCAAGATTGCATTCCCCCATATCTCAGAAAATGAAATAAAGGTTTAGCACCATGATTTTAGCCAAAATGTGAGGTTCTCTCTTTGCTAGACTCTCCTTTTGTATAAACTCCACATGAACATATTTTTTCACTTTGTTGTTCTTGTATCACTCCTTTCCTTCCTCCTCGAGGACCCACTTTTTCCCGAAAATGCGTCGAGGTATTTGCAGCGAGGAGGATTCAGCTTGCTCTTTTCTTCCCCTTTTCTGACCTTTCTGTGAGGTGGACGCTTTTTCTTTTCCTTGTCGTCCTTTTGGTGCCATTCTACCTGAGATTAAAATAGATTCATGTTAGCTCATCTCGGAAGATTTAATCGACAAACAAACAATAGTGGCATCACCCCGCACTTAATTTGTTGGTACAAACTAATTAAGTGAGTGATATCGATTACTCAGACTTCATCGACATGCATATAGGTGATATATTCCAACAACATGTTTAGCACAGTCCTACTTTCATGTCATCTTAACTATCTTTTCCAACTCTATTTCATGTAATCTTGACTATACTTTCATGTTTGGATTGATGCACTTTTTGAACAAGACTACTACATAGAGATCGTAACAAGTTATTGCAGAGAAATAAGCACAAGATCTCATGCTTGTATTCAATCATGATCTTTATCTCGATGAACGAGTCATTCAAACATTCAAGCTTTCAATTTTAAAGATTATGCAATTAACTTTACCATGTCGATTCTGCAAAAGTATGACAGTGTATCAAAATCAAATACAAGTTGGAACAAAGTCAAGAACACCCACACGTATTTTTTCAGTCAACTAGATGTATCATAACAAACCAACCACATTCAAATCACCAACACCACTTCAAGATCTAAAAAATCATTATAAACACAGCATCTCAACAACTATGGAATATAAAAGAATAACTTACTTGGTGGTAGTTTGGGAAGATGATCTTGCAAAACTAGATGAGCAAAAAGAAAAGTTTTAAGTGATTTGGGAAGCTTAGGCAGCGCCTAGGTTGAGCAAACAATGAGATTTTGTTCTAAGGTTAAAGTTCTATTTATAGACCAAGGCTTGGGTCGGGTTTGACCCATGAAAATTTGGGTTAGGAGACAAAATTGCATAAGTAGGCGGCGCCTAGTGCTTTGCCTATTCTTAGCATAGGCGGCGCTTTTAGCAAAGCCTAGTTAGACATAGGCGGCGCCTATGCTATGGCCTAGTTGGGCATAGGCGGCGCCTATGCTCATTATCGATTCAGAGAGCAAAGGCAATGGCATAGGCGGTGCCTAATGCTTTGCCTATTTGAGCATAGGCAGCACCTATGATATAGCATTGTAGATTCAGAGAGCAAAGGCAACGACATAGGCCTTGCCTTGTCCGTTGCCTAGATTTACATAGGCCTTGCCTTGCTCGTTACCTAGATTCGCATAGGCATTGCCTTATCTATTACCTTTTCTCCTTCATTCCTAACTTACCACCTTTAACATGGCTTCCTTTCAAATCAATATTTGATACCAATATCCTCCTTTATACGTCTTGCACCTACACTTACTCAGAAACAACAAAAATGATTAGAAAGATGGGTTTCCTCCCACCAAGCGCCTTAGTTTTGGTCGTGGCTCGAATCTTCTTTTTGAATTTTTTATTTAACAAAAACAAACTCCTATTAAAATAAAACGATTAAAAATGATGGGTTGCCTCCCATCTAGCGCTTGATTTATTATCGTGGCACGACATAGTTATCTCGATTACTTAGACTTCATCGAGATATATGGTGCATCATTTTCTGAATGGATTCAGATGATGCTGATGCTTAATTATGGGCATACATATCCCAAGAGGGATACCAATTATATCATCAATAGCCCAACCAATAGCTCTCTTATACCTCTTCAGAGCAGAGATGAGATCCTCTATATTTTGTTCACCTAAATCAGCCGCAACAATAACTGGAAGTATATCACCACTTCCCAAAAATTCATACTTCAGGTGACGTGGGAGCTCTTTCAATTCTAGTACTGGTGACTCTTCAATGGATGGTTTTACTGCTGGTGAAGGTCAATTCCTAAGATCAAGGTCCAGCATATTAGGGGCATGAGAATAGGACCCTATTCCTGTTAGAGCACAAATAGTTTCTTCAGAATCTTCAACATCCTTACGCTCCAAATTCAAAAACACAGCAAACAATGGCTCAACCGTAAGCTGCTTCTCTACAGATAATTCTTTCTCATCCTCATTATAAACATCAGCTGCAGATAACACATTCATATCTCTAGGTTGCTTCATCGCTTTGCATACATCAAAATGGACCACTTCGTTATTTAGCCGAAATAAAAGCTCATTAGCTCTTAAATCAATAAGTACACTTCCAGTTGTGAGGAAAGGGCGTCCCAAGATTATGGAAACTTCATAATCAACCTCGCAATCCAAAATAACAAAGTCTGCAGGAAAAATGAAGGTGGAAACCTTCACCAACACATCATATAAAATACCAACAGGTTGCTTTACTGACCTATCTGCCATCACGAGTCGCATATTAGTTGGTGTAGGATCGCCTAACCTCAACTTTCTGTAAATGGATAGCGGCATCAAATTGAAGCTAGCTCCCAAATCGCACAATGCCTTAGCAAAATTTATAGATCCAACCGTGCAAGGAATAGTAAAAGCACCAGTATATGCCTTCTTCTGTACTAAAGACCTCATGGAAATTGCACTACAATGATGACCATTATCTGCCAGCTCTTAGCTTACTGCCCGTTTCTTTGTCAAAAGGTCCTTCATGAATTTTGCGTACCCAGGCATCTGTTCCAGCGCCTCCACCAAAGGAACATTAATAGTCAGCTGCTTCAACATAGTCATGAATTTACTGAACCTGGTGTCATAAACTTTCTTTTTCAGTCTCTGAGGAAAAGGTGGTGGTGGAAGGGGAATAGTTTTCTCCACCACTTCCTTTTTATCTTGTTTCCGATTATTAACCTTTTCAGGCTGCAGACGTCTAGGGGTGATGTCATGAACACTCTCTTTAGCTTCTTCGGCATCTTCACATTCTGCATCAATAACATTATCTGCTATATCATCAACCACCTGCTTGCCCTTGGATGGATTCTCCAACACCTTACCAATCCTGGTAGTAATAGCCATACATGATCCGTTGTTCCTTGGATTTTGCATAGTTTCACTAGGTAAAGTGCCAGCCTTTCTTTAATTGAATGCCGCTGAAAGTTGACTTAATTGTTGTTCCAGCTATTTTATCGAAGTGGAATGCGAGTCAACCAATTAATTTATTGATGACTAATCATTCTTTACCTCATTTACTCCCGTATTGGTTGCCTCCACTCCTTTCAACAGCTTAGCCATCTTATCTTCCATGGACATCTTCCCAGAGCCAGACGCCACGGCCTTATGCTTTCTAGGAGGAACATACAAACCACTCCTGTCAGTCTTATTCTTCCAACTACCTTGATCACGGTCCTTGTTTCCAGATTTATCATAATAGTTCCGACCTTGGTTTCCTTGGGCATTGCCTCAGAAACCCCCCTGATTGTTCAAGTAGTTAGCTTCTTCCTCAGAATCGGATTCATCTCTTCCCTGTGATACAAAGGCCTTGATTTTTTTGGTCTTCCCTGATAATAAATGCTTGGTAAGAAGATCCATCTGCGTCTTCATGTGAGCCATATCCTGGTCACGTTCCTCTTCTCTTCACCTTTGTTCTGCCGTCAAGCCAATAGATACAGTAGAGCTTGCTACCTCAGAATCCCTGGTATGCCAAGATCTACTCTGCTTTGTCATACGATCTAGCATATCACTTGCCTCATTAAAAGTAAGGTCCATGAATGACCTACCCACAGCATTATCAACCACTGGCTTAGTCACTGAATTCAAAGCCCTGTATAATATTTCCATCAAGTGGAGATTGGTTATCTGATGATTTGGTAACCTCATAAGCTTCTTCTTGAACCTCTCCTATGTTTCGTGGAGAGCTTCGGTTGGAAGCTGTCAAAAATTGCTGATCTCATCTCTTAACTGTGCTCTCTTGGATGGCGAAAAGAATCTTTCTAGGAAAACGTCTTTCAATTGCCTCCAATTAGTAATAGAATCAGGAGTTAGCCCGTTCAACCATAGAGTTGCCTCCCCAGATAGAGACAATGGAAATAAACGCAGCCGAATTGCATTCTGTCCAATGCTTGGATTGTCGAATGACTTGCATATAGAGATAAAATTGATCAGATGCATATTCGGATCATCCCCTGCAAGTCCACCAAATAACCCCTTGAGATGCAATAGTTGAATCATGGTGCTAGTGATATTGAACTTGGCTCCAGGTGACAAGGGTGGAGGAATAATAGCCCCTATGGCACCAGCCCTATCCAGATCGTCATCATTGTCATCAAAAGGAGCCTGCACAGCTCAGCGTTTAGGTCTTATTCTAGCTTGACTATCTCTCCTATGTACAGGTGCTGCCACCTCATCTGTATGCCTAGGATTTAGTAACTCATCGTCACCCAGGTCCTCATCATCAAGATTTGTTGCTCGACCTGGGTTATCAATATTCTGTTGATGCACTTGAGCAGCTGCCAATGCAGCTAATCTAGCCTGCTCCTGTTGAGAAGCCCTTCTTTCGATGTCACGTTGTGCATCCATTCTGCCAATAAGTTATGGTTCAGGATTTATGGGTAATAATGGCTGACCAGATCTTTGTGTGTTTGGCATGCACTCAACAGAACCTGAATAAAACAAAAACAACAAACAAAAAGTAAAAACTAAGAATTTTTTACCAAAAGGTCTAGTAACTTTCACAAACTTAGTTGACAACCGTATTCCCCGGCAACGGCGCCAAAAATTTGATAACGCCCAAACTACAGCTCTCGTAAGAGTGTAAGCGGTCGCTGTCAAATATAGAACCCAACTGGGTTGGGTGTCGAATCCCACAGGGAATACTTGGTCACTAAGTGTTGCAACTATTAGTAGACTGTTGGTCGAAAATTCCATGGAAAGGGGGGATTTGATTATGCATAAATTGACAATATCAAAGTAATGAAGAAGACGATTTATTTAGTAAGATTTAATCACAGAGAATAATAAGTTAGGGTTATGTCCACCTTATGAGTTCTATGTATCTCTTAACTATGAGTAATGCGGAATTTAGACATGCATGCACTTATAGAGATTCGTATTCTAATGGTAAATCCTAGTGTTTCTAAACCATCAAGGATTATTTCACTTTAACTCTCCCGAGCTTAAAGTGTATAACTAATGGTACAAACTCTCCAAGAGGATAATCCGGTTAAGGCATTAACGTGTAAACAGGGGTTGGTAGCCCTATTTCCTTGTCACACTCTCTTTTCCAAATATGTAACTTTTTTCTCGAACAAGTTAATGCTATACTGGCATATTCCTACGTTTGCAACCATAAGAATTCAATTAAAACGAAGAGAGTAATGATATAAGTAGCATACACATCAAGAATTCACAAACTCATAGCAATAGATAGTATCTCACAAGGTTTCCATAACCCTAACAGAGAAGTTTAGCTACTCATGGGTGCAACGGAGATCACAGAAGACATCATCATCATACCAAAGTTAGAATAATCTCACGATGGGAATGAGTTTGGCGTCAAACCAAGGTTGACTTTTTGCCCTCTAGACGTTTTCCCCAAGGTTAGCATTATTTCTCTGTAAAACTTACAGAATCTATAAACTGAATAATACTTGAATGAATAAGAAGCGAATGAATGAAAAACAATGCTGAAAAATTCAGCAAATAAGGTTTTTATAACATCCTTGTCCTAGTCCTACTAGATTAATGTTGCACCCCTAAGTATTAAGAAATACTAATTTTGCCCTGGACAGATTCTCTATACATCACATTCAGTCTACAAGCTTCCAAAATCTGCCTTCCTTCTTACGTGAAGTTTTCCTTTGCTGCCCAAAGGTCCACAAAGTGCTGAAATCTTCATCGTTAATACCTGAAAAACAAGCTAATCACATAGGTTAGCTCACTTACAAGAAAATGGACTAAAAGTGCAGGAATTATATATTTTATCCTCAAAACGTAGCTATAACATGGGTAAATTATGGTGCTTTAGGCGTGTAAACACGCCCAACATCAAGGGTCCTTCTTTTAATTTTGTCACTATGGTCAGTCAGTTTTTTAAGGCATTCCCAGTTAATCTTCCTGGTGTTCCTCCCATGATTTTGGGAGTTATCATCTTTTGGGAACTCATCCTATTTCTATCCCTCCCTATATAATGGCTCCAGCTAAGTTGAAAGAACTCAAGGAGTTGTTGAAAGATCTTCTAGATAAGGGTTTCATTTTCCTAATTATTTCTTCTTGGGGTGCTCTGGTCTCTTCATGCATAAGAAGAATGGTCCCTTCATATGTGTACAGATTACCACCAATTGAATAAGGTGATAGTGAAATATAAGTATTCGCTTCATAGGATTGATGATATTTCTTATAATCTTTAGGGTGATAAGTGTTTCTCCAAGATTGATCTATGGTCAGGTTACCATCAATTGAAGATTAGGGAAGTGGATATCCCTAAGACTAGCTTTCAAACCCGGTATGGTCATTTTGAGTTTTTTGTGATGTTGTTTTGTTTGAATAATGCCCCGACAGTATTTATGGACCTTATGAATTGACTATTTTTGTTAGTTCTTAGATTTATTCATAATTGTGTTTATAGATGATATTTTGGTGTATTCCAAAAGAGAGGTAGATCATGTCGATAACCTTCATCTTGTGTTTTAAACCTTAAAATATCAGTGGTTGTATGTAAAATTCTTGAAGTATGAGTTTTGTTGAATGCTATGACCTATCTGGGTCATGTTGTTTCTAGTGAAGGGATCATGGTGAATCCATAAAAAGTTGTAGTGGTTAAAAATAGGCCTAGGGCCATAACTCCAACTAACATTTGGAGTTACTTAGGTTTATTCGATAATTATAAGAGGTTTGTGGAAAGTTTCTCTTTGATTGCTGCCCCATTAACTAACTTGACTAAGAAGAAGGTGAAGTTCTTATCGTCTGACTCTTGTGAGGGTATTATTGAGATGTTGAAGGATAACTTGACTTTGGATTCGATATTGACTCTACTTGAGGGTATTAATGGTTTTGTTGTCTATTGTGATACTTCTCGGGTAGGACTGGGTTACGTCTTGGTTCAGTAAGGCAATCTTGTCATATATGATTCTGGGCAGTTAAAGATTCATGAGAAGAACTTCTAACTTATGATTTAAAATTATTAGTTATGGTGTTTGCATTGAAGATCTGGCAACATTATTTGTATGGAGTCTGTACAGATATTTATTCTTATCATAAGAGCTTGCAATAGGTGTTCACTCATAAGA
The DNA here is from genome assembly GCA_030864225.1 of Capsicum baccatum var. pendulum. Lineage (NCBI taxonomy): Eukaryota > Viridiplantae > Streptophyta > Magnoliopsida > Solanales > Solanaceae > Capsicum > Capsicum baccatum. The sequence continues at coordinate 126,752,743 of CM061557.1, forward strand.
AGGTAAATCTCAGTCAAAGGAGGTGGCTTGAGTTACTAAAGGATTATGACATGAGTCTCCACTATCACCCAGGTAAAGCTAATGTAGTTGTGGATGCTCTTAGCAGGCTTTCCATAGGGATATTACCTCATGTGGATAAAGAAAAGTGGGATTTGGTGAAGTACATTCACCATTTGGCTAATCTTAGAGTCTGTCTCATAGATTTCGAGGATGGTGGAGTGATTTTTCAAGAGGTGGTAAAGTCATCTCATGGTGCAAAGGTGAAGGAGAAATAGGTTTTAGATTCTATCTTGATGTAGATCAAGGATGAGGTGGGTCTCCAGAAAGTGATGGCTTTTAAGATTGGTAGTGATGGTACCTTGAGGTACCAAGGTAGATTATGTATTCCCGATGTTAATGGGTTGTAAGTAATAATTTTGGCAGAGGCTCATGAGTCACGTTATACGGTTTATCCTAGTTCAACAAAAATGTATCATGATCTCAATAAGATTTTTTGGTGGAATAATATGAAGCAGGATGTGGCCAATTTTGTGGCTAACTGGATGGTGTATCAGCAAGTGAAGGTGGAGCACTTGAGGCATAGTAGGTTGACTCAAGATATTGGCCGTCAGTGTGGAAATAGAAAATGACTAAAATTTATTTTATTACTGGCCTTCCATGGTCTCACAAGAAATTTGATTTAATTTGGGTCATCATGGATAGGATGACCAAGTTTGTGCATTTCTTACTAGTAAGGACTAATTTTCTTCTAAGGATTATGCCAAGTTTTTCATTGAGGAGATCATTAAGTTGCATGGTGCTCCATTTTATATCATTTTAGATTGTGGTACCCAATTCTCTTCTCATATTTAAGGTCATTCCAGGGAGGTTTGGGGACTAAGGTAACCCTTAGTTTTGTTTTCCACCTGCAAATGGATGGGCAAGTAAAAAGGACAATTCAGACCTTGGAAGATTTTCTTAGGGCTTATGTGTTTGATTTCTTTGGTAGTTGTATTGATCACTTCCCTCTCATAGAAATTGCATATAATGATAGTTATCACTCTAACAATAGTATAGCTCTATTTGAGGCTTTTTATTGTAGGACGTGTGGATCTCCTATTGGGTGGTTTGAGGTTGGTGAAAATAGGTTTTTTGGCTCTAATTTGGTTCACCAAGCCATGGAAAATGTGAAGGTGATTCAGGATAGGCTTAAGACCACCCAAAGTTAAATAAATTCCTATATGGATATAAGATGAAGGAAGTTGGAGTTTAATGTTAGTGACTGGGTTCTCTTAAAGTTATCTCCTATAAAGGGAGTGATGTAGTTTGGGAAGAAGGGAAAGCTCAGTCCCCATTATGTTGGTCTGAATTTCGTTATGAAGAGGGAAGGAAATGTTGTGTATGAATTGAAGTTGCCTTCTAGCTTAAGAATCATTCATATATTCTTCCATGTTTTGATGTTGAGGAAGTACGTGGGTAATCTTTCATTGGTTGTTCATTTAAAAGGTGTGGGCATTTTGAATTCCTTATCTTATGAAGAAGTTCCATTGGAGATATTGGATCGGTAAGTCTGTCGGTTGTAGATGAAGGATATGGCTTTAGTAAAGGTTCTTTAGAGGAATAAAATGTTTGAGGAAGCTTCTTGGGAAGCCGAGGAGAACATGAATTCTAAGTATTTGTACCAATTTCCTATTTTGGAAAATTGTGCTTAAAGTATGTGTGTGATCTTAACATCTTTGTTTTCCATCTTTGTTAAAGTACGTGTGGGAGTGTTTCTACATTAAATTATGCTAATATATGCCTTAACCTATCAGTCGAGGATGAATGATCCTAAGAGGAAGAATGTAATACCCCAGATTTTGGTCCTTGAAAATTTCTAAAATTTTATCCTTACTGTCCTAACTATGACTCACCCTATGAGTCGTAGGGTGTCTTGATAGGTGATATGACTCTAGTAGTAAGGTGTCTATATAATGGTGCTTGAGTTTCTATCCTGAGTATGACTTAGGGACAAAAGCCATAAAGACCCATGATGAGTCGTTAGACTCAAATCATAGCATTAATAGTGTGTGTGTGTAGCTAAGTTCTGCTCTGAGTAAGAGTATCTCACTACGAGTTGTGAGGACTCGTTACAAGTTGTTTTGTGCAAATCATAGGATGTCTAGTGTTTACCCCAATTGATTTGTGTGTTGACTACAACTAGACCCCATGAGTCATAGGGTCCCATTACGAGCCATGGTATACAAGTTGTAAGGTCAACTGTATGTGTCTGGTATCACTTTCTTGACAATGACTCATGGAGATGAGTCATAATGAGTCATGATGAGTCATTATGAAACTTGTACCAATTGACAATTTATTTTTCTAGCTTTTAAATGGGGGGTATTTAAGATATTTCCCTCTTATCCCAACAATAACCCATGACGTATAAACATACTTAGGGATTTATTTTCATTAATAACCCACTCTAAACATTATTTCTTCGCTCTTAAGTCTCTCAATCATCCATATTGGGTTTCAAGGAAGTAGGTTATCCAAGGGCTCAATGGTTGGATTCTCTCCATAATTTTAGGTATTTTAGGCATGTTACTCTTCCCTCGTTATTATTTTGTAAAAGCATATGTTATAATAGTTATTTATATGGTTTTGATGTTTGTTTTGAAACATGGGTTGACGTTTGAATATTTGTTGTTGAACAATGTTTTCAATGGTTTATCTATGACTATTCAGGCTTTGATTATGGTTTTGAACTTGTGATATGTATGGGTACGGTAAATAAATAAAGTGATTTCCCCTAACTTTTGACATTTGAAGTGGTAATAACCTCAACCCCATATTGTGAAATTGGTTTTCAATATGACAAGCATGCATATTGAACTACTCTTGAACTATTGCATAATGTGAAAAAGTCAATGAAGGGACCTTATTGGGTTGTGAAATTCCCCAAGCTAATGCATAATTGAACCAAAGGGACAATGCATTTCCCCAAATAATGCAAATGCTTCAATATGTTGATGTTAACTTGCAAGTGTAATTGGCATAACGATGCCAATAATATATGCCTAAATATGTATTATGTTTCAACAAATAGGAATGTATGATAAATGATTTTATTGGGCCTTAATGAGGGTTTTGTGCTGAGTCGTGAAAGTGGAGATCTTGAGGACCAATACTAGGATCTGCGGTTATCGATGCGGGGGTTTAAATGACCAAGTGGTTCGATTACCCTTTATTATCATATGATTAGGAGGTTCAAGTCCCCCAACACTATATTACATGATTAGGTGCTTGTGTCACCTTGGTATGCCAGGAGGTTCAAGCTCCCCTATAGCACATATGTATACCCTCTGGTTTATGTGGCCACACCTACTAAGGCCCCACCAGCTGGGGGACAGCTAGGCCTATATAGCCCGTGGATACCTTCTTATGTTATGACAGCTGAGCTACACAATCTAGGATAAAATTTTAAAGTGCATATTAATTTCTGTTCCCTATTACTGCATATGATATATATATCGGGGTGTATGCATTTCATTGTATATATTAGATTTGAATGATTTCGAACAGACGATCATTGTATTATGTTATCCTTATTCTTGAGTTTTATGCTAGTGCTCAACACACTAACCGTCTTCGGATATTGTATCTCCATGTGATGCAGGCACCAATGATACCTCTACTTTTTCTAGGCAGAGTTAGGTGGATTGGCTAGGTTAATCGATTCATTATGGTGAGTGGTGATCTTTTATTCTCTGAAAGACTTGGACGTTTGACCAGTTCTTATCATAGATTAGAAATAGGAGTTTTCATTACATTAACATTATAATTGTCATTGCCAGAGTCGAGTACATATCCCGACCAAGACTGGTTTTTGGTTCTTTTTGCATAGAGGCTTTATTGGATTACTGTGATGTTGGCTGGATGTGTTTGTTCAGTTGTCGGTTATCATTTATAGACATATCTTTTATTCTTTGAACTTATCTTGTGCTATCTTGTTATATGTTTGGAATTCAACCATTGTTGGGTGGTGTATGGTGTTTGGTTTGGTTTAGGGGGTGGTCTCCTGTCCATGGTGGATTTGAGATAGCCATTACAAACAAAACCCTGTTTGGATCATGACAATATTAGGCTCCATGTTAGGTCACATGGTTTATGTCGATTAAGAGAACCTCCCTCAGGAATGACTTTAAACATGAAATAAGTACATGACTTAATGGTTTTCAATTCATGCTTGGCAATTTATGACTTACTGATTTATTTCATGTTTCTATCTTATGATTAAACTATTGAGTCATAATTTGATATGGCTTATACGTATTTGTCTATTACATTCCAAACTTAGTTTACAACATATTCCAATTGTATTAATAACTTATGGTTTCATGGATTTTTAAATCAAACAAGATTTAGCTTGCATTACAAAAAAGGACCTATATCTTAAAATTTTGTGTAAGACCCCGCAAAGTCCTAAGCTTAATTCAGTCTTTTAAATCTTGTTAAGGGGTCCCAGACTCAGAAATTTTTGGCTAAGTATTCATACTTAGAGTTATCTTAGCCTTCATAGTTGGCGATCTTATTTTTCGATCCATACGACCTTTAAATATTGATTTTTGGGTAGATCCATGATTAGGAATGTCAATAAGTGTCCTCGGATAAGTTTTGGATATTTTAGACCTCGTTTGAGCAATATTTGGGAGTCTAAACCAGTGTATCGATGCGATTTTAATGCACCGCATCGCCTATCATGTCGATGAATATTTTCCTCCAGCTCCCAGTGCAATTTCTAGTGAATCGATACGTACTTGAAGCAGCGCGTCGGCCATCGCATTGATCCCAACGACGTGGCGCATCGGACTATGCGTTGCTAGGACAATTTTCAGTCATTAAAAAGTCGCATCCTCAGGTGTATTTGGGTCATTTTTCCACGTCTATCAGCCCCTAAAACATGAGATTTAGCCACTTTAGAGGCAAAATCCATTCACTATTCTTAAAATTACTGAACAACAAAACCCTAGGGCTTTTAATTCAAGGTTCAAGATTCAAGAACTCACCATCAACCTTCATAAATTAAATTACTTAGGTATATGAACTGTTCATCCAAGGGTTCCTTTTACCCTTGGAGTCCAAGAAACTCTTTTAAACTTCAAGTAGATTGTTTTCGTGATTTCCATGATTGAATTTACGTGTATTTATAATTATAATGTTAATTGGGTTTCCAATCCATGGTCTATTACAAGTTTCATATGGAAATGAGTATTATATGTGTAGTATCATGAAAATTCATATTAAAGCCATTAAATTTGTGAATTTGGGAATTTATGTTATGATGCCTTCATGTTGTTTTAGTATTATGTGCATAATTGTACTCCCTAAGTGTTTGTTAAAATGCTCATGTGGGTTAAATAGGGAATAATTCATGGCATGCTAGTATACGTGTAAAATTATACCTTGCAGGTGTTTGATAAGATGTATGTATGGATGAGTTATGAACCAGTGCATAGTGTTATGCTTTTCAAGTTTACTCTATGCTTTACTTTTAATACAATCGAGTCCTAGGGGTATTCAATACTCGAAAATTTAGCTATTTTCTTAGAGCTACAATAGTTACAGAACAGTCTCAGTAGTGTTATGAATAGTAGTACTCAATAATCTATCATAGTCTTAGATCAGTAATAAGTTCAAAACTCAGTGAACTCAATCAGTTAACCAGATTCAGTAGTACTCCTTCAGTTAGTGGAACCCAGTGAACTCAATTCAGTTTAGTTAGACAATACGATCACTAACAGTTCATTCAAGCCTAGTATGGACTAGAAATAAGTTCAGTGTCTATTCAGTTGGGGTAAGATTCAACACCGAGCAAACCTAGGGATCGGAGCATTCCTGCCAGTATAGGGTTAGATTCTTAGTAGAAATCCCTGTGTTACAGAACTAGCTATGGTTGAGATATTTTCTTGCATGACTAGGGTTGATACATCTCGTACGAGTTTTCTGCCAGTGAAGGTTGATGAAAGAGCTTTCTGTCAGAGACGGTTAACTCACAACTTGTCTTTACCCGTGGCATAGTACTGACACCCTTCCAACTAGTGTTACAAGTTAGACCCCAATCCATTCAGAGAGGGGCATATCGGTTAGATAATTAACTCCCATAGTTTTTGTTTTAGTTTCAGTCTCTGTATAGAACTTAGTTCAGTTCTACAGAATCAGGACTGTCAGATACAGTCACCCAGCTCAGTATAGAACTCTGTTCAGTTTTATAGAATTAGGACTGTCAAAAACAATTACCCAGTTATCAACCAGGACTATCAGAAATAGTCACTTAGTTATTAGTACTATAGTACCAGTAAACTCAGATATCAGTTAATCAGTATTCAAAACTCAGTAACCAGTTTAAAATGATCTCAGTTACAGTTTATGTATTCATGCATGTTCTCACATTCAGTTATGTTCATGTTACTTAGTCAATTATTATTCAGGCATATGAACCCATGCATATCAGCCTACCTCACTTAGCATACCAGTACATTCAAAGTACTGACGTATACTTTTTTTTTGTGCTAATATGTCTAGGTTAAGACGCACGAGCTCCTGAACGTACTTAACATCCTAGCCTATCAGCAACAGACTTAGTAGTAATCCTCATAGTTCGAGGGAAGAATATTACTTCAGTATTTTAGTACAGTTTTTAGTAGTTAGAGTTAGTTGGGAGCTTGTCCCTTCAACTCTATAATTCAGATAGTTAGAGGCTTTTATACTAGAGTATTTCAGATAGATGATTCAGTATTCAGATTTTAGTACTCAGTATTTGTTTTAGTTACAAACCTTATGGCGTTTACAACCCTTACTTCTATATTTTTTTAGTTATATTATTATTAAAGTGTTACTATTGTTCAATGCTCACAATAGGTACCAGTCATGGGTTAGCTAGAGGTCCTTTGGGGTCGCTAGAACTGTGTAGCATTTAGGGTACAGACTCGGGATGTTACAAACTTGACATCAAAGCCTAAGGTTCAACAAAGTCCTAAGAAGTCTAAAATTCATGTCTAGTAGAGTCTTGTGCATGGGTGTGTAGCGGGCAACACCTATGGACAGGATGCTATTAGATATTCTAGGAAAAGTTTCCCTTCTTTAAATATTCATGTCGTGCGAGTGAGCATGATATTCAGTTAAAATCTCAGTCTAATACTTTCTCCTTCCATTTACAAAACATGCCTCAAAAAAGGACTAAGGGAAAAGGAACGAGAGACCAACCAGTACCACAGTCCGTCCAACCAAATCTCTGGATGAGCATGTCTCCTACATAGAATTTAGAGCATCTTTCACCACTCTAGCTCATTCTATGGCAGCCCAAAATGAATGCTCAATTGCCATTCCAGCCAACCTAGTGGCTAATACTATTGTCTGTAGGATTCGGGATTTTACTTGAATGAACCCTTCTTTTTTTATCGGGTCAAAGTCAGATGAGGACCCACAGGAATTTCTTGATTAGGTGCAGAAGGTTACAGATATTATGGGGGTGACTAGTAGTAAGAGTCTGAATTGGATGTATATTAGTTACAGGATGTAGCTCACTCTTGGAAAAAATAGTGGAAAGCAGATAGGGCCGTAAATTAGGGCCCATAAAATGGGAGGATTTTGCTATTGCTTTTCTGGATAGGTTCTTCCTACTAGAGTTGAGGGAAAATGTTTTAGAGTTTATTAATCTAAAGTAGGGAAACATGACAGTATAAAAGTATTCTCTCAAGTTTACTCAGTTAGCCAGATATGCCCCTCATATGGTAGTAAATAGCAGATCTAAGATGAGTAAGTTTATGTCTGGTGTGTCTAACAGTGTGGTTAAGAAATGTAGGACTGCAATGTTGATTAAAGATATGGACATATCTAGGCTCATGGTTCATGCTCAGCAGATAGAGGAGGATAACAATAAAGAGAAGGAGAGGGAGAACAAGAGAGCTAGAATAGGTAGCTTCAACTTTACTCAGCAATAAATATAGTGCGTCAGGCCCTAAACCCCAGGGTTGTGTTACTAGTGCCCGAACGAATCCTCTCTACCAGAAGTATGGCAGAAATAATTAGGGTATCGAGTTGGAAGTGATGTACGTTTTACATGTGGAAATCCAGGAAACAGGGTCAGACAATGTCCTCACATGGGTTTACAAAGTTAGCATAATCATCCCCCAACTCAGTTTGATCACCCGAATTAGTAAGGGGCCGCTTCTAGTGCCACTAGTGGGTAGCATCCAAACAGACTCTGTGTACTTTAGTCCTGATAGGATCAGGAGAGTTCTCCTGATGTGGTCATTGGTACGTTACAAGTTTATCATTTGCATGTTTATTCTTTGTTAGATCCAGGAGCTTTTTTATCCTTTGTAACTCCTTTTATAGTTGTTGACTTTGGAGTCAGTCCCAAAATTTAAGCAGAGCCTTTCTTAGTCTCTACCCTAGTGGGTAAATCTATCATAGCCCAATGGTTATATAGGAACTGTCCAGTTATGGTATCTTAGAAAGTCACTTCAGCGTACTTAGTAGAATTAGAGATGACATATTTTGACATCATTCTCGGCATGGATTGGCTTCATTTATGCTATGCTTCAGTTAATTGCAGAAATAGAATCGTCTAATTTTAGTTTTTGCTTGAACCTGTCCTAGAATAGAGGGTTTGTACTTCAGCACTTAGGGGTCATCTTGTTTCCTACCTTAGGAAAGGGAGAATGATATCTAAGGGATGTGTCTACCATCTCATTCGAGTCCAAGACTCTAGTTCAGAGACCCCTAATCTTTAATCCGTGTAAGTATCATATGAATTCCCAGATGTGTTTCTTGAAGATCTTCCTGAAGTTTCTTCTGAAAGGGAAATTGACTTCAAAATTCACCTTCTTCTAGATACCTAGCCCATCTCTATTTTGTCATACAGAATGGTTCCAGCAGAACTCAAGGAGTTAAAAGAAAAATTGAAAGATCTCCCAGATAAGGTATTCTTCAGACTCAATGTATCCCCATGGGGTACACCAGTTCTATTCATGCGTAAGAAAGACGGCTCTCTCAGAATGTGCATTGACTATCTTTAGCTAAATAAAGTCATCGTCAAGAACTAGTATCCATTTTTCATAATCGATAACTTGTTTAACCAACTTTAGGGTGCCAGTTACTTTTCTAAGATAGACCTTAGATAAGGCTATTATTAGCTCAGAGTCAAAGACTATGACATTCCAAAAATAGCTTACAAAACTTAGTATGGTCACTTTGAATTCTTGGTCGTATCCTTTGGTCTTACCAATTTCCTAGCAGCTTTTATGGACTTTATGAATCGTGTGTTCAAGTGGTACTTAGACATGTTCATCATAGTTTTCATAGATGACATTCTTGTCTACTCCCGCAGTGAACATGATCATGCATACCATCTCAGAATAGTATTACAAACTCTCATAAACCACTAGCTGTTCGCCAAATTTAGTAAGTGTGAATTTTGCCTAAGGTCAGTAGCTTTTCTTAGCCATATCATTTTTGGTTATGGTATTAGAGTTGATCCCTAGAAGACCGAAGCAGTAAGAAACTGGCTCAGACCCATCTTTCCATCAAATATCAGGAGTTTTTTGGGCTTGGTCGGCTATTACTGATGGTTTGTTGAGGTATTTTCATCTATTGCATCCCTCATATCCAGATTGACTCAAAAGAAAGTCATAGTCTAGTGGTCAGATTCTTGTGAGAAGATTTTTTAGGAGTTGAAGACTCGACTCACTACAGCTCTAGTTTTGACCCTACCAGATGGTTCAGACGGGTTTGTGGTTTATTGTGATGCCTCCAGATTTAGTTTGGGGTGTGTTTTGATGTATAGAGGTAAGGTCATAGCCTATGCCTCTAGACAACTTAAGTCCCATGATAAGAACTACTCCACTCATGATCTTGAGTTAGCACCTGTAGTATTTGCCTTAAATATTTGGAGGCACTATTTGTATGGGGTACATGTTGATGTGTTCACAGACCATAAGATCCTCTAATATGTGTTCTCTCAGAAAGACCTAAACCTCCGTCAGAGAAGGTGGTTGGAGTTGTTGAAAAACTATGACATGTGTGTTTTGTATCATCTAAGAAAGGCCAATGTAGTGGATGATGCTCTCAGTAGGATGTCCATGTGTAGTGTTGCTCATGTGGAGAATAATAAGAAGAAGTTAGTTCAGGAAGTTCATCAGTTTTCCCCACTAGGTGTCCGCTTAGTCGATTCAGCAGAAGGTAGTGTATGGGTGCAGAGTAGTTCAGAATCATCTCTGGTTTCTGAGGTAAAGGAAAAGCAAGATAGAGATCATAGTTTAGTTAAGTTGAAGGAATCAATCAGAGATCAGAAGATAAAGGTTTTCTCCCAAGGGAGAGATAGTGAACTGCGTTGCTAGGGTCAGCTATGTATGCCAGGTGTAGATGACTTGACGTAGCAAAGTCTTGCTGAAGCACATAGTGTGTGCTACTCTATTCATCCAGGTGCCACTAAGATGTACCGTGACTTGTGGAAAGTCTAATAGTGGAGTGGGATGAATAGAGATATTGCAGAGTTTGTAGCTAAATGCTCAACATGTCAGTAGGTTAAGATTGAACATCAGAAGCCTAGTAAGTCCATGCAGGAGTTCAGTATTCCTACATGGAAATAGGAAGAAGTGAACATGGACTTTGTGATAACTTTACCTCGTACTCGTTGTCATCATGATTCAGTTTGGGTCATTGTTGATAGGATGACCAAATCAGCTCATTTCCTACCAGTCCATACCTCTTATTTAGCTGAGGACTATGCCAAGCTTTATGTTAGAGAGTTGGACAGATTGCATGGAGTTTTGTTATCCATCATCTCAGATTGGGGTACGTAGTTCACCTCTCATTTCTGGAAAAGGGTCTTGGTACCTAAGTTAACCTCAGTACATCCTTTCATCCTCACACAGGTGGTAAAGCAGAAAGAACCATTCATACTATGGAAGATATGCTAAGGGCGTATGCCATTGACTTTAAGAGTAGTTGGGATGACCACTTGCCCTTGATTGAGTTTGCATATAACAACAATTACCATTATAGCATTCAAATAGCTCCATTTGAGGTGCTCTGTGGGAGGAGAAGTATATCTCCCATTGGTTGGTTTGAAGTGGACGAGGTCGCAGTGGTGGCGCCTGACTTGGTATTTGATACCTTAGAAAAAGTTCAGTTGATCAAGGAAAGGATTAAGATAGCTCAGAACCGACAGAAATCATATGCATATGTGTACAGAAAGGATCTCGAGTTTGAGATTGGTGACTATATGTATTTGAAAATCTCTCCTATGAGAGGAGTTAAGAGGTTTGTCAAGAAGGGAAAGCTCAGTCCCTAATATATCGGTCCTTACCGAATTCTCAACCATTTCAGAAAGATAGCTTACGAGCTTGAGTTGCCTCCAGAAATGCATAAGTGACCCAGTAGTTGTATTCCCTATAGAGGGTATACATGTTCAGAATAGCCTCTTTTATGATGAAATTTAAATCGAAATCCTTGATTATCATATTCACAGACTGAGGAACAAAGAAGTCCCTTTAGTCAAAGTTATTTGGCGGAATCAATTCGTTGAGGGAGATACTTGGGAATCAGAAGCAGATATACAGACCAAGCATCCTCACCTCTTCTCCATAAACACAAACTCAGATCAAGGTAACAATTTTCCTTAAATTTACTCAGTTTCATATTCAGATGTAGTTACCAAATTGGTATCAAGTAACGTTGCATACTCAATCATGCATTCACAAATCAGTTCAGACATGTACTCAAGTATCAGATATGCATGTTCAGTATACAAACTCAGCTTATTAGTAATATCAGTTATGAAATCATACATCCGTTATGCATGTTCAGTACGATAATTCAGTATATCAGTAGTCTCAGTAATAAAATCATACTTCAGTTGTACATGTCCAGTATGTACTTCCAGTCTATCAGTTCTCCCATCTTATTCAGCCTCATTCAAGGACGAATATTCCTAAGGGGGAGATATTGTAAGACCCCATAAAAATTCTAAGCTTAATTCAGTCCATTAAAGTTTGTTAAGGGGTCCCAGACTTAGAAAGTTTTAGCTAAGTATTCATACTTATAGTTATTTTATCCTTCATAGTTGGCAATCTTATTTTGCGATCCATACAACCTTTAAATATTAATTTTTGGGTTGATCCATGATCAGGAATATCAGTAGGTGTCCCCGAACAAGTTTTGGATCTTTCAGACCTCATTTGGGGTACGTTTGGGAGTCCAAACCAGTGTATTGATGTGATCTCAATGCACCTCATCACCTATGATGTTGATAAATATTTTTCCCTGATCCCAGTACAATTTTTAGTGAATCGATGCAGACTCGATGCAGTGCATCGGCTATCGCATCGATCCCGTTAATGTGGTGTGTTGATCTGCACGGCTAGGTCAGTTCTCAATCATTAAAAATTTGCATCCTCAGGGGTATTTGGGTTATTTTCCAACATCTATCAGCCCACAAAATATGATATTTATCCCCTTTAGAGGCAAAATCCATTCACTATTCTCAAAATTACTCAAGAACAAAACCCTAGGTCTTCTAATTCATGGTTCAAGATTGATGAACTCACCATCAACCTTAATAAATTCAAGTACTCAGGTATGTAAAGTGTTTATCCAAGGGTTCCTTTCATCCTTAGAGTCCAAGAAACTCTTTTAAACTTCAAATAGATTGTTTGTATGATTTCCATGATTGGATTTAAGTGTACTCATGATTATAATGTTAATTAGGTTTCCAATCCATGGTCTATTACAAGTTTCTTATGGAATTAATTATTATGTGTGTAGTATCATGTGAATTTATGTTAAAGACATTGAATTTGGGAATTTATGTTATGATACCTACATGTTGTTTTAGTATCATGTGCATAGTTGTGCTCCCCAAGTGTTTGTTAAAATGCTCATGAGAGTTACATGGGGATCAATTCATGGTATGCTAGTATATGTGTACACTTATACCTTACAGGTATTTGAGAAAATGTCTCTATGGATGAGTTATGAACTAGTGCATAGTGTTATGATTTTCAAGTTTACTCTATGCTTTACTTTTCATGTTATCGAGTACTAGGGGTATTCAATACCCAAAAATTTAATTATTTACCTAGAGCTACAGTAGTTACAAAACAGTCACAGTAGTGTTATAAACAGTAGTACTCTGTAATCAGTCACAGTCTTAGATCAATATTCAACTCAAAACTCAGTGAACTCAATCAGTTAACCAAATTCAGTAGCACTCTATCAGTTAGTGGAACACAGTGAACTTAGTTCAATTCAGTTAGGCAGTACGATCATAAATAATTCATTCAAGCCTAGTATGGACTAAAAATCAGTTCAGTGTCTATTCAGTTGGCATTCCTTCCAGTATAGGGTTTGATCCTTAGTAGCAATCCCTGTATTATAGAACTACATAGCCAATGTAGGTTATCTTCCTTCTAGACTAGGTTTGATACATCTCATACAAGTTTTCCTACCAGCGAGGGTTGATAAAAGTGTTTTCTGTCAGAGAGGGTTAACTCATTGTTTGTCTTTACCTGTGCCACGGTACTGATACCCTTTTAACTTGGGTTACAGATTGGACCCCAATCCATTCAGAGAGGGGCATGTCGGTTAGATGATTACCTCTATAGTTTTAGTTTTAGTTTCAGTCTCAGTATAGAACTCACTTCAATTCTACAGAATCAGGACTGTTAGATACAGTCACCCAGCTCAGTATAGAATTCAGTTCACTTCTACAGAATCAGGACTGTCAGAAATAGTCACCCAGTTATCAACAAAGACAGTAAGAAATAGTCACTCAGTTATCAGTATTACAGTATCAATAAACTCAGATATCAGTTAATCAATATTCAAAACTCAATAACTAGTGTTAACATGATCTCAGTTATAGTTTATGTATTCATTCATGTACTCTCATTCAGTTATGTTCATATTACTCAGTCAATTATTATTCATGCATACGAACCCATGCATATCATCCTACCTCACTTAGCATACCAGTACATTCAAAGTACAAATGCATACTTTTCTTTTACGGTATGATATCTTATATCATAGGTTCATATGCACAGGCTCCTAATCATACTTAGTAGCACACTTAGAGGTGAGTTCTCATAGTTTGAGGATAGAATATTATTTTAGTATTTAAATACAATTTTCAGTAGTCAGAGTCAGTTGGGGGCTTGTCCTATCAACTCCATAATTCAGACAGTTAGAGGCTTTCAGACTAGAGTATTTTAGATAGATGTTTCAATATTCAAATTTCAGTACTCAGTATTTGTTTTAGTTATGAACCTTATGGCGTTTATAGCCCTTACTTCCGCATTTATTTCAATTATATTATTATTACAATGTTATTTCGGTTTATAGATGGTTGTCCTTCGAGGTTATTAGCACCATGTAGCATCTGGGGTATAGACTCGGGGTGTTACATTTTGAAGTTTGTATTATAAAACGATTTGTATTCCTTATTTTGAGTTTTTTTACTTTAGATCTTGATGTAATCCTACAGCTACTCATTTCATTGTACTTTAGTTTGAAAAGATGATTTAAATATTTCCACTTGATTTAGTATATGTCATATGCTCAGTAAATTTAATGTACTAACCGCATATTTTCCTTATATTACATTCTTTCATGATGTATGTTTTATTGCTAACTCATAGGATCAAGATCAGATAGATCGTTGCTTATAGTCAGCAGGTGATGACTTCTCCTTATTTGATAACTCTAGTCAGTTAGTAGTCATATTAATATATTTCAGTTCTTATTACATTGATTAGAGATATCTAGTCACTAAGAATTACTGTATTTAGTTTTAGATTTCTATAAGACATTTGTTGTAAATTTTTAGCATGTTATGTATACTGACCAAGGTAGTCCATGATCTTGAGACACCTATAGTTCTAAGTACTGTGTCTCATCTAGGGTGACTTGAGTTGTGCCAAACTTGGTTTCAGATCATAGAGTTTCAATGTCCTTGGGTGTCTATGAAGTCATGTCTAGTAGAGTCTTGCTTGTGGGTTTGTTGTGCTCCACACTTATAATCAAGAGCCTACATGACATTTAGAAAATATTTTTATGCAACAACCTTTGTTGTGATTCTTAGTTTTTCTATATTTTAACTATTTTTACCTTCCTCATAATTGATATATGTCATTTATGAGTTATGGATATGGTTGGCATGGTCCTCAAAGGGCTCAGGGTGATTTGAGTGAATTTGAGGTTTTGAGTAGTCTTATAAGTAATTAGTTTGATTTTGGTTAATATTTTATAATTCAAGCATCAAATAGTGATTCAGTTAGTTTTACTAGATTAGGAATGTCAATTTTGGGTTAGTATCATAGTTGGTTTGTGTTTCGAGCCTTTATATTGAGTTTTGACATATTTGATAAGCAACTAGTTAAATTAGCTAAAAGGGGGTCCCCAGGGTTAACTTGTTGAAACAACCCATTTTGATAATTTGATGGTTTTATTGAATCTGGGATGCCAAAATTAGCCTAGTAGAATTATTAATTTATTTCTGTGGGTTTCCGAATGAATCTCGAGGATCCACTCGAAGGATTTTTGACCATTTCCCTTTGGCTGAGTTGTTGTCATCTAATGTAACCTTGGTTCTTTGGTATGATTGCATGGCCTTATGATGTGAGGCCAAAATTTGATAAATTTAGTCATTATTTCCCACATATTTAGTATTTTTATTTGTTCTTTTTGAGCACTAATTTTACGGATTAAGTTTAATACTTTATTTTTGTTTGTAAGAGTAAATTGGTGTAAAGATGAAGAAATTTGAAGCAAAAAGGAAATTAAGATCAAGAAGCTATACAAGAAATTCAAGCAGATAGCCTAATGGATTAAATTTATTTAAATACTATGATAGCATTTATCAAATTGAAAGTTGATATAATTAGCTAGTATGTGGCAGCAAGAAGTACAAAAAGGTTAAGGCGACATTATTCAGTGGCGGCGTGCAGATCCAAATCATTTCGGATTTTGTTCTTCTAGTCTATTTTGGTTTCAATTATTTTATTTTAGGATTATTCCTACACCTTCCAATATTTCAAAAAAATAGTTTTTATGTAACTTTGATAACTTTGAAACTTTGGAGAGATAACTTCTAAACTTTTTTTAGATAAGCTTTAGAGCCGTCATAGATGCCAGAGAAAATAGATTTATTCTTCTTTTATCCATCTTTATTAATTTTTATTTGAGTTTTCAGGATTTCAGATGTATTCTACTCAATTTGTAAGTTCATAATTATGATTTTTCCTATTATTCTAGTTGTGATTTTCAATCCATGAATAGCTAAATCACACAACTAGGATTTGGAAACCATGATGATTTATCGAAGTAGGTTAAAGTACATAGTAATTCTTGAATGGTATTTATGCATGCATTGTTTTTCTCTTCGCTTTGATTTCTTTTTAATGATAGACAATGTTAGAACTTGACTTATCTTTACTTAGGATAAGAGGATGAGTAATGAATGAAAAAAATAAACAATAAAGGCTTGAAACTATCAACCTTCACTTAATAGCTTGAGATGATTAATTGAAAAAGCTAATCTGGGATTCAAGATAGGGTTTAGTAGTGCAAACTCGGGAGAAAAGAAAACTTACTGGGAATATTACTTAAACAAGAGCAGAAAACTATTTTAAATATAAACAACCTATTGATTCTACATGCTAAGTACAGGGATAGATCGCTAGTACAAAAATTCCTATGAAGTTATGATATTATGGGGAACACAATCCTATTTCATCAATCCCATTTACTTTCTCAACATAAACTATTTGTTTACTAGTTACCTTAATTTACAAACTATTCACTTGTTTTTTTAAATCTCACTTTTCAAAATAGTACATTAGTAGTCTAAATAATTCCATTGATCTAGGTCCTAACCATATTCCTCGTGGGATCGATCCCAATCTTGGTTGAATTATATATTTGACAAAGCGCGCTTTATATCTTATTGTGAGGTATAATTTAGGTGATTGATAACGCTCAAACTACAGCTCTCGTAAGAGTGTAACCGGTCATTGTCAAATATAGAACCCAACTGGGTTGGGTGTCGAATCCCACAGGGAATACTTGGTCACTAAGTAAGCAATGATTATTAGACTTTTGATGAAAGTTTTGTGAGTAAAAGGGGGGATTTTGTGCGTTCAAATGATGTAAACAAAATAGTAGAGTAAAAACGGAAAATAGAAGAGTAAAACGGAGTACTTGGTAGGTTTTAATCAATGAGAATTGAGAGTTAGGGTTATGTCCACCTTATGAGTTATACGTATCTATTGACTATGAGTTATGTGGAATTCAGACATGCATGCGCTTATAGAGATTCCTATTATATGGTAAATCCAGGCGTCTTTCGACCATCAAGGATTATTTCACTTTAACTCTTTCGAGCTTAAAGCGTATCTAATGGTACGGAGTCTCCAAGAGGTTAATCCAGTTATGGCACTAACTTTTAAACAGGGGTTGGTGCCCTATTTCCTTGACATTCTCTCTTTTCCAGACATGTAACTTTTCTTTCGAATAAGTTAATGCTATACTGGCGTATTCTATATGTTTGCAACCGCAAGAATTTAAATTAAGATGAAGAGAAGAATGATATAAGCAACATACGTGTCAAGAATTCACAAACTCATAGCAATAGATAGTATCTCATAAGGCTTCCATAACCCTAACAGAGAAGTTTAGCTACTCATGAGTGCAACGAAAAATGAGACAGACATTATCATCATACCAAAATAATCACAAACTCACGAAAATTCTGTCGTGGCATCACTTGTGACGTGATTTCTGTTGCTAGTAGCGTTTCTCTTGTTGTGAAAATTAAAAGTCGAATAGATGAAAGAAAATTGTCATAAATAAGAATTAATTGAAAGAGAATGAATGCTGAAAAATTTCAACAAAATAGGATTTTTATAACACTCATATCCTATTCCTGCTAAGCTATTGCATACTTATCCTAATCCTACTAGGTTACTGAATTCTTTTCCAAATCCTACTAAGTTACTGCTGGTCCCCAAGTCTTTGGAAATGCTGTTTTTACCCGGGACAAGTTTTCCATGCGTTACTTTCAGTCCATAGGCGTCCAAACGCTGCTCTCCTTCTTTCGTGAAGCTTCCTTTGGCGTCAAGTTATCCATGAAATGCTGAAATCTTCATCATTTATACCTGAAAACTTGCTAATCACATTGGTTAGCTCACTTACAAGAAAAAGGACTAAAAGTGCATGAATTACATATTTTGTCCTCAAAACTTAGCTAAAATATGGGTAAATTAAGGCGCGTTAGGCGTGTAAATACTCCTAACATCAACACCCCACACTTAAAGCTTTGTTTGTCCTCGAACAAAATATCATGTCCATATAAACATCTACTTAGGGTTTCACAGTAACAACACAAAATATTCATCAAGACAGGCACGACAATTATTAACAAAGAGTAGTTTTTTGATCACTACTAGAAATAATTCAACCTCCAACCTAGACTCGTGATGATGGTTAACTCGTATCCAAAAGTTAAGGCACAAAGAATCATACACAACTACCCAAAACTCATCAACCATGTGTGTCTCACAATATATCACCCATAATTACTCATAAGTATTTCATTTTTTCAACACATGGGTATAGGATTTTCCTTGCTCTCACGCTCATAAAGAATTCATATGTTGCAACTGATGACCATAGGCTTGCCCTTAGTGTAATGCTCTACTAATATCAGAATGCTAAGCTTAGGATCAAATAGGTCTTTTACAGGTTGTAATGTAGGCTAAGGGACGGGTAGGACTATTTTGGCCAGAAATAGTAACTATGTTCCTAAGCGCTATGATACATCACATTATGCTATTAACACTCTCTTTAAAACAACCTTTCTACCTTTCTTTCATCTACCACCCCCTTTTCACCTATTTTGTTATTCAATGATAAACACAAAGATCTTTTTATCTTTTTCTTTTTTTTCTTTTTATAACATACCTCTATGATAGCCACTCTTTTTTTATAACAAATTCAAGTACCAATACACTCTAAGGCATCACTCTTACTCAATTTCCTTTTATTTTGTCACATGACCTTACAATTTAAAAGCACTTAGGAATTTGGATCAAATTATGGTCTTGAACAAAAAATGGATTAGGCTTACATATGAGGCTGTCAAAGAAAATAGGCTAAAGGCTCAAACGGGGTTATCTAGGATGATGTCCATGGGTAGATAAAACGAAGGTACACAATCACAGGTTGCCAAAGAAATGCCTAAATCATCTCCTAAACTCACACTCTTTATTTCGCTTTACATACATACCAGGCAAGTTCTAGCATCAGCCACAAACATAAAATATACTATCACCTCACACACACAAGGCACATGGTCGACTTTATTGGGAGTAGTATAGACTCTTGACCCAACAGATGAAGGAATTGAACCACACACTTATCACATAATGAGTCACATTTAGAGCCTAAACGTCTCAATAGTAATGATTTTATCACAGACTCTTGTCACAATACCATGCTGCCTATCAGAACAATTTTATGCAAAGTTTTTAACAAAAATAAAATTACTACTAAAAAAATAAAACAAATAAACATAAATAAGAAAATGCAGAGAAAGAAGTATAGACTACAAATACCATCACCCCACACTTAGACGGGACACACTGTCCTCAGTGGAAAATAAATAAGAAGAATCTGGATTAGGCAGACTCCTCCTCTATGTCTGGGTTCATACCCCCTTCATCGGAATCATCATAGGAGTCGTCGTCATCCGAATTCTCCTCCACGCCGGAGTCTGGCATTCGACGATCATCATCGGTTGGCACATCGTCATCGAGAGGTTCCTCAAAGTACACACCTACTCCACACATAGCCCTTGCATGCTCGTTCATTGGGTAGTCATAATCCAACTGTTGGAGCTCTACAGTAGTTGGAACACGACCTCCGCTCATCATGGTAAACCGAGTCATACCATAAAGATGGCGAAAGAAACTTTCATCCCAAGCATGACGTTCTGCCGTGGTAAGGTTGACGCCATACATGGTTTCAGCATCTTTAACCTTTGTGAGGTCAACCTTCTTCGGGTTGTGTGGAAGCTTATGATCAGCCGGCTTCTCTTCGATGTCCTCCTTCCTCAATATTGCAGTCAACAGATTGCCAAAGCTGAAGTGGGACCTTTTGTGTAGCCTGGCCTTACGCATTGAAGATCGAATGATTGCCCCGATGTTGATGGGGAAGTTCGTCATCAATGAGTACACCAAACACACTCTATATCATGTAATCTTTGTATCCTGTGTCCCTGGAATCAAGCAAGAGTTGACTATTCGCAACCATATTCGAGCTTCCCTGTTCAAGGAAGCGTAAAGGAAGGTATTGTGCCGACCGGTGTCCTTGTGTCTACTCCATAGTGACATAGATCTTGTTCCACACAATGTGTGTCTAATGGCCCTGTACGGAGGTCTGCTATACATCTCCTTGAGTGGTGATGGATCAACAGATGGCAAACCTAGAAAATAGTTGAAGAACTCCGCATTTAGTTGTAAAACTTGACCCCGAATCTTTACTTCACTCCCTATAGTTTTCGATGACCAGTTCGCATAGAATTCTCGTGTTAGATCGAGATTGCATTCTCCCATATCCTGGAAGATGAAATCAAGATGTAACGCCATGATCTTGGCCAACATGCGAGGTTCTTTCTTTGCTAGGCTTTCCTTGTGTATCAACTCCACATGAACATATTTTTTCTCTTTATTGTTCCTATACCACTCTTTTCCTTCCTCCTCTAGGACCCATTTGATTCCAAACATGCGGTGAGGTATTTTCAGTGAGGAGGATTCACCTTGCTCTTTACGTCCCCTTTTGTGGCCTTTTTGTGAGGTGGTCGCTTTATCCTTTCCTTGTCGTGCTTTTGGTGCCATTTGTACCTGAAATTAAAATGATAGTCATGTTAGCTTCATCTCGGTAGATACAATCAACAAACAATCATTAGTGGCACCACCCCACACTTAGTTTGTTGGCACAAACTAGTTAAGTGAACGTTGTCGATTACTCAAACTTCATCGATATACGTTTAGGTGGTACGTTCCAACAATATAATCAATGCAGTCATACTTTTCTTGTTATCTTAACTATCCTTTTTGATTCTATCTTAAGTAATCTTGACAATACTTTCATGTTTGGATTGATGTACCCTTTTGAACAAGACTACTACATAGAGATTGTATTAAGTTATGGCATAGAAATAATCAACATCTCATGTTTGAAGTTAACCATGATTTTTCATCTCAATGAACAAGTCATTCGAAAATGAAAGCTTTCAAGTTATAAGATTATGCAATTTTCTTGACCATGTCAATTCCGCAAAAGTATGACCGTGTATCAAAATCAAATTCAAGTTGGAAACAAGCCAAGACCATCCTTACGTATCCTTTCACTCACTTAGTTGTATCACAACAAATCAACCACACTCAAATCACCAACACTACTTCAAGATTTAACAATTAATTATAGGCGTAGTAGTGTAGTACTTACGGAATATAAAATAAGAGCAAAGAAGTACTTACTTGGTCGATGGCCTCGGAAGATGTTCTTGCAAGGTAAAAGAGCAAATGGAAAATTTTTGAGAGAATTTGGAGAGGTAGGCGGCGCTTAGGTATGGTTTGCAATGCATTTTTGTTCTAAGACTAAGGTTCTATTTATAGGACAATCTTGGGTCGGGTTTTGACCCATTTGGAATCGAATTTGAAGACCAAAAGTGAGCATAGGCGGCGCCTAATGCTTTGCCTATGCTTGGCATAGGCGGCGCCTTTTGCAAAGCATTGTTGAGCATAGGCGGCGCCAATGCTATGGCATTGTTAGGCATAGGCGGCGCCTATTAATGATAGGCGAATTTACATGCCTATAGCACTAGATTTTGCCCATATTTTAGCCTAGTTTTGAGAACAATTATATATTTCATGCACTTTTAGTCCTTTTTCCTGTAATTGAGCTAACGAACATGATTAGCAAAGTTTCAGGTATAAATGATGCAGAATTCAGCATTTTATGGATTACTTGACGCCAAAGAAAGCTTCACGAAAGGAGAAAAGGAAGCTTGGACGCCTAAGGACCAAAAGTGACGCATGGAAAATATGTCCCGGGCAAAAACAGCAATTCTGAAGACTTTGGGGACTAGCAGTAACTTAGTAGGATTAGGATAATGATATATTAACCTAGTACAATTGGGTTAAGTATTTCATTAGCTTAGTAGGATTAGGATAATGATATATTAACCTAGTACAATTGGGTTAAGTATTTCATTAGCTTAGTAGGAATAGGATGTGGGTATTATAAACACCCTATCTTGCTAGAGATTTTGACACAATTCCGCCATTCCTCACCATTCCCCCATTCCATCAATTCCCATCCATCCACCATCCATCCATCCATCAACACAATTTTCTTTATTAATTCATTGTTGACATTATTTTTTATCTATACAATTCTTATTTTCCACAACAAGAGAAACGTTACTTTGCAAGGGAGTTCACGCCTAAACGCCTACCACACTTTACTACACGAGATCTTTATTGTGGTATAATAACAATGTCGATTGTGATTTCCTTCACACTCATGGGTAACTAAACTTCTCTGTTGGGGTTATGGAAGCCATATGAGATACTATCTAAGGCTATGAGTTTGTGAATTCGTGACACGTGTGTTGCTTATATCATTATTCTCTTCATCTTAATGCAAATTCTTGTGGCTGCAGACGCATAGAATAACGTCAGTATAGCATTAACTTGTTCGAAAGAAAAGTTATATGTCTGGAAAAGAGATAATGTCAAGGTAATAGGGTCCCATCCCCTATTAAAAAGTTAGTGCCGTAACTGGATTAACCTCTTGGAGAATTTGTACCGTTAGATACGCTTTAAGCTCGAAAGAGTTAAAGTGAAATAGTCTTTGTTGAGGTTGAAATACGCTTGGATTTACCATTGAATACAATTCTCTATAAGCACATGCATGTCTGAATTCCGCATAACTCATAGCCAATAGAGACGTATAACTCATAAGGTGGACATAACCCCAACTCTCAACTCTCATTGTTTTACATCTTACTCAACATTCTTTCTTTTTACTTTGCTATTTTCTGTTTTCATTCTATTATTTTGTTTACATCAATTGCACGTTACAATCCCCCCTCTTTTATGAGACTTGCACCAAAAGTTTAATAATCATTACCTACTTGTTGACCGGCAATTCCCTGTGGGATCGATACCCAACCCAGTTGGGTTCTATATTTGCTAGCGATCGCTTTACACTCCTACGAGAGCTGTAGATTGAGCGTTATCACCTATGCCATGGCATACTAGATTCAGAGACAAAAGGCTTTTGCATAGGCGGCGCCTATGCTATGGCATTATTGAATCTGAGAGCTTAGGCCATAGCATAGGCCTTGCCTTGTTCGTGGCCTAGATTTACATAGGCCTTTCTTTTGGTCTTTGCCTATATTTTCATAGGCAATGCCTAATCCATAGCCCTTTGCTTCTTTATTCCTAACTTACCACCTTCAATATGCAATACTTCCAAATCAAAATTTGAAACCAATCTCCTTTTTTACACCTCTTCCACCTACATTTACTCAAAAACAACAAAAATAATTAGAACGATGGGTTGCCTCCCATCAAGCGCCTTAGTTTTGGTCGTGGCTCGACAAAATCCTAGGAAAACAAAAACAACAAAAACAATTAAAAACGATGGGTTGCCTCCCATCAAGCGCTTGATTTATTGTCGCGGCACAACATAGCTATCTTGATTACTTAGACTTCATCGAGATAGATGGTGGATCATTTTCTGAATGGATTCAAACGACAATGAGGCTTACTTGTAGGCATGCAATCTTCTTCGAGATGACCCTTGTGCATACATATCCCAGGCAGGATACCAATTATATCATCAATAGTCCAACCCATAGCTCTCTTGTATCTCTTCAGAGCAGAGATGATAGCCTCTATGTGCTGTTCACTTAAACCATCCGCCACACTCACAGAAAGTGTATCTCCACTTCCCAAGAATGCATACCTTAGATAATTGGGGAGCTCTTTCGATTCTAGCACTGGGGGCTCTTCAATGGAAGTCTTTGCTGTTGGTGACGGTTGATTCTTAAGATCAAGGTCCGGCTGCTTAGGAGTATGAGAATAGGACCCTATTTTTGTTAGAGCACACATAGTTTCTTCATGTTCATGAGCCTCCACACGCTCAAAATTAAGCAGCTCATCAGATAGTGACTCATCAGTAAGCTGCTTTTCTACAGATAATTCTTTTTCATCCTTATGATTAACTTCAGCTACAGAGAACACATCCATATCTTCGGGCTGCTTTATTGCTTTGAATACATCAAAATGGACCACTTTGTCATTCAACCAAAATAAAAGCTCATTGGCTCTCATGTCAATAAGCACACTTCTAGTTGCGAGGAAAGGGCGTCCCAAGATTATGGGAACTTCATAATCCACCTCGCAATCCAAAATAACAAAGTCTGCAGGAATGATAAAGGTGGAAACCTTTACCAACACATCATTTAAGATACCAACAGGTCGTTTTATCGACCTATCTGCCATCACGAGTAGCATATTGGTTGGTGTAGGTTCGCCCAACCCCAACTTTCTGTAGACGAATAGTGGCATCAAATTGAAGGTTGCTCCCAAATTGCACAATGCCTTAGCAAAATTCATAGATCCAACCGTGCAAGGAATAGTGAAAGCACCAGGGTCTGCCTTTTTCTGTACTAAGGACCTTGTGGCAATTGCACTGCAATGATGAATATTATCTGCCAGCTCATAGCTTACTGCCCGCTTCTTTGTTAAAAGGTCCTTCATGAATTTAGCGTACCCAGGCATCTGTTCCAGCGCCTCAACCAATGGAACATTAATGGTCAGCTGTTTTAACATTGACATGAATTTATTGAACTTGGTATCATCAGCTCTCTTCTTTAATCTTTAAGGAAAAGGTGGTGGTGGAAGGGGAATAGTTTTCTCCACGACTTTCTTTTCCTCTTGCTTTGGATTGGTGATCTTTTCGGGCTATGGACGTTGGGGGGTGATGTCATTGACGCCTTCTTCAACTTCTTCTGTGTCCTCTGGTTCGGCAACATCTACTACATCGTCGGCCACTTGCCTACCTTTGGCCGGATTTTCCAACACCTTACCACTCCTGGTAGTAATAGTCATACATGTTCCATCGTTCCTTGGGTTTTGCACTGTGTCGCTAGGTAAGGTGCCAGCTTTTCTTTGATTTAATGTAGCTGAAATTTGACTCAATTGTTGCTCCAGCTGTCTTATTGAAGTGGAATGCGAGTCAACCAATTGCTTCATTAAGGCCAAATCATTTATTACCTCAGTTACTCCCATGCTGGTTGCCTCCACTCCTTTCAATAGCTTAGCCATCATATCTTCCATGGACATATTTCCAGAACCAGATGCAGTGGTTTCACGTCTTCCAGGAGAAATATACACGCCACTTCTGTCTGTCTTGTTCTTCCAACTACCTTGATCACGATCCTGATTTCCAGAATTATCATACTAGTTCCAACCTTGGTTTCCTTGGGCATTGCCTCGAAAACCCCCCTGATTGTTCAAGTAGTTGGCTTCTTCTTCAGAATCGGATTCCTCTCTTTCTTTTGACGCAACTGCTTTGACTTTTTTGGTTTTCCCTGATAATAGATGCTTTGTAAGAAGATCCATCTGTGTTTTCATGTGCGCCATATCTTGGTCGCGTTCCTCTTCCTTTCGCCTTTGTTCTGCAGTTATGACAATAGATAAAGTGGGGCTTGACACCTCAGAATCTCTGGTATGCCAAGCCCTACTTTGCTTTGTCATCCGGTCTAGCATATCGCTTGCCTGCACAAAGGTGAGGTCCATAAATGATCCTCCAGCCGCATTATCCACCACTGGTTTAGTTACTGAATTCAAGGATCTGTATAGTATCTCCATCAAGTGGACATTGGTCATGTGATGGTTTGGGCACCTCATAAGCTTCTTCTTGAATCTCTCCCATACTTCGTGAAGGGCTTCAGTTGGAAGCTGACGAAAGTTGCTAATTTTATCTCTCAATTGTGCTCTTTTCGATGGCGGAAAGAATCTTTCTAGGAAAGCGTCTTTCAATTGCCTCCAATTTGTAATAGAATCAGGAGTTAGCCCATTCAACCATAGAGTTGCCTCCCCAGATAGAGACAATGGGAATAAGCAGAGCCGAATTGCATTCTGTCCAACGCTTGGATTGTCGAATGACTTGCATGTAGAGATAAAGTTGACCAGATGCATATTCGAATCATCACCTGCAAGTCCACCAAATAATCCCTTGAGTTGTAATAACTGAATCATGGTGCTAGGGATGTTGAACTTGGCTCCGGGTGCCAATGGCGGAGGAATAATAGCTCCTGTGGCGCCAGCTCAATCCAGATCGTCATCATCATCATCAAAGGGAATCTGCATAGCTCGGCGTTCAGGCCGAAATCTTGCTTGACGATCTCTTCTGTTTGCCGGTGGCGCCACCTCAGCATTACGCCTAGGGTTTAGTAGCTCATTATCACCTAAGTCCTCATCATCAGGATCTGTTGCTCGCCCAGGGTTATCGATATTTTGTTGATGCACTTGAGCCGCAGCCAACGCAGCTAGTCTAGCCTGCTTCTGTTGAGCAGCCCTTCTCTCAATGTCACGTTGTGCATCCATCCTTCCAATAAGTTGCGGTTCAGGGTTTATGGGTAATAATGGTTGTCCCGAACTTCGAGTATTTGGCATGCACTGAACAAAAACCTGCAGAAAACAAAAACAACAACTAAAAGTAAAGTACGAGAATCTTTGACCAAAGGGTCTAGTAATTATTACAAACTTAGTAGACAACCGTATTCCCTGGCAACGGCGCCAAAATTTGATAACGCTCAAACTACAGCTCTCGTAAGAGTGTAAGCGATCGTTGTCAAATATAGAACCCAACTTGGTTGGGTGTCGAATCCCACAGGGAATACTTGGTCACTAAGTAACCAACGATTATTAGACTTTTGATGAAAGTTCTGCGAATAAAAGGGGGGATTTTATGCGTGCAAATGATGTAAACAAAATAGTAGAGTAAAAACGGAAAATAGAAGAGTAAAACGGAGTACTTGGTAGGTTTTAATCAATGAGAATTGAGAGTTAGGGTTATGTCCACCTTATGAGTTATACGTATCTATTGACTATGAGTTATGCGGAATTCAGACATGCATGCGCATATAAAGATTCCTATTCTATGGTAAATCCAGGCGTCTTTCGATCATCAAGGATTATTTCACTTTAACTCTTTCGAGCTTAAAGCGTATCTAATAGTACGGAGTCTCCAAGAGGTTAATCCAGTTACGGCGCTAACTTTAAAATGGGGTTGGTGCCCTATTTCCTTGACATTCTCTCTTTTCCAGACATGTAACTTTTCTTTCGAACAAGTTAATGCTATATTGGCGTATTTTATATGTTTGCAACCACAAGAATTTAAATTAAGATGAAGAGAAGAATGATATAAGCAGCATACGTGTCAAGAATTCACAAACTCATAGCAATAGATAGTATCTCATAAGGCTTCCATAACCCTAACAGAGAAGTTTAGCTACTCATGAGAGCAACGAAAAATGCGACAGACATTATCATCATACCAAAATAATCACAAACTCACGAAAATTCTGTCGTGGCGTCACTTGTGACGTGATTTCTGTTGCTAGTAGCGTTTCTCTTGTTTTGAAAATTAAAAGTCGAATAGATGAAAGAAAATTGTCAGAAATAAGAATTAATTTAAAGAGAATGAATGCTGAAAAAGTTCAGCAAATTAGGGGTTTTATAACACCCATATCCTATTCCTGCTAAGCTACTGCATACTTATCCTAATCCTACTAGGTTACTGAATTCTTTTCCTAATCCTACTAAGTTACTGCTGGTTCCCAAGTCTTTGGAAATGTTGTTTTTGCCCGAGACAAGTTTTCCATGCATCACTTTCAGTCCATAGGCGTCCAAATGTTGCTCTTCTTCTTTCGTGAAGCTTCCTTTGGCGTCAAGTTATCCATAAAATGCCGAAATCTTCATCATTTATACCTGAAAACTTGCTAATCATGTTGGTTAGCTCACTTACAGGAAAAAGGACTAAAAGTGCATGAATTACATATTTTGTCCTCAAAACTTAGCTAAAATATGGGTAAATTAAGGCGCTTTAGGCGTGTAAATACTCCTAACATCAACACCCCACACTTAAAGCTTTGTTTGTCCTCGAACAAAATATTATGTCCATATAAACATCTACTTAGGGTTTCATAGTAACAACACAAAATATTCATCAAGATAGGCACGACAATTATTAACAAAGAGTAGTTTTTTGATCACTACTAGAAACAATTCAACCTCCACCCTAGACTCGTGATGATGGTTAATTCGTATCCAAAAGTTAAGGCACAAAGAATCATACACAACTACCCAAAACTCATCAACCATGTGCGTCTCACAATATATCACCCATAATTACTCACAAATATCTCATTTTCTTCAACACATGGGTATAGGATTTTCCTTGCTCTCACGCTCAAAAAGAATTCATATGTTGCAACTGATGACCATAGGCTTGCCCTTAGTGTAATGCTCTACTAATATCAGAATGCTAAGCTTAGGATCAAATAGGTCTTTTACAGGTTGTAATGTAGGCTAAGGGACGGGTAGGACGATTTTGGCCAGAAATAGTGATTATGTTCCTAAGCGCTTTGATACATCACATTATGCTATTAACACTCTCTTTAAAACAACCTTTCTACATTTCTTTCATCTACCACCCCTTTTCACTTATTTTGTTATTCAATGATAAACACAAAGATCTTTTTATCTTTTTCTTTTTTTTCTTTTTATAACATACCTCTATGATAGCCACTCTTTTTTTTATAACAAATTCAAGTACCAATACACTCTAAGGCATCACTCTTACCCAATTTCCTCTTATTTTGTCACATGACTTTACAATTTAAAAGCACTTAGGAATTTGGATCAAATTATGGTCTTGAAAAAAAAATGGATTAGGCTTACATATGAGGCTGTCAAAGAAAATAGGCTAAAGGCTCAAACGGGGTTATCTAGGATGATGTCCATGGGTAGATAAAACGAAGGTAAATAATCACAGGTTGCCAAAGAAATGCCTAAATCATCTCCTAAACTCACACTCTTTATTTTGCTTTACATACATACTAGGCAAGTTCTAGCATCAGCCACAAACACAGAATATACTATCACCTCACACACACAAGGCACATGGTCGACTTTATTGGGAGTAGTATAGACTCTTGACCCAATAGATGAAGGAATTGAACCACACACTTATCACATAATGAGTCATATTTAGAGCCTAAACGTCTCAATAGTAATGATTTTATCACAGACTCTTGTCACAATACCATACTGCCTATCAGAATAATTTTATGCAAAGTTTTTAACAAAAAAAAATTACTACTAAAAAAATAAAATAAATAAACAAATAAAACAAATAAACAAAACAAATAAACATAAATAAGCAAATGCAGAGAAAGAAGTATAGCCTACAAATACCATCACCCCACACTTAGACGGGACACACTGTCCTCAGTGGAAAATAAATAAGAAGAACCTCGATTAGGCGGACTCTTCCTCTATGTCTGGGTTCATACCCCCTTCATCGAAATCATCATAGGAGTCGTCGTCATCCGAATTCTTCTCCACGTTGGAGTCTAGCATTCGGCGATTATCATCGGTTGGCATATCGTCATCGAGAGGTTCCTTAAAGTACACACCTACTCCACACATAGTCCTTGCATGCTCGTTCATTGGGTAGTCATAATCCAACTGTTGGAGCTCTGCAGCAGTTGGAACACGACCTCCCCTCATCATGGTAAACCGAGTCATGCCATAAAGATGGCAAAAGAAACTTTCATCCCGAGCATGACGTTCTGTCGTGGTAAGGTTGACGCCATGTATGGTTTCACTATCTTTAACCTTTGTAAGGTCAACCTTCTTCGGGTTGTGTGGAAGCTTATGATCAGTCGGCTCCTCTTTGATATCCTCCTTCCTCAATATTGCAGTCAACAGATTGCCAAAGCTGAAGTGGGACCTCTTGTGTAGCCTGGCCTTACGCATTGAAGATTGAATGATCGCCCCAATGTTGATGGGGACGTTCGTCATCAATGCGTACACCAAAAACACTCTGTCTCGTGTAATCTTTGTATACTGAGTCCCTGGAATCAGGCAAGAGTTAACTATTCGCAACCATATTCGAGCTTCCCTGTTCAAAGAAGCGTAAGGAAAGGTGTTGTGCCGACCGGTGTCCTTGTGTCTACTCCATCATGCCATAGATCTTGTTCCGCACAATGTGTGTCTAATATCCCTGTACGGAGGTCTGTTATGCTACTCATGAGTGCAACGAAAAACACGACAGACATTATCATCATACCAAAATAATCACAAACTCACAAAAATTCTGTCTTGGCGTCACTTGTGACGTGATTTTTGTTGCTAGTAGCGTTTCTCTTGTTGTGAAAATTAAAAGTCGAATAGATGAAAGAAAATTGTCAAAAATAAGAATTAATTGAAAGAGAATGAATGCTGAAAAAGTTCAGCAAAATAGGATTTTTATAACACCCATATCCTATTCCTGCTAAGCTACTGCATATTTATCCTAATCCTACTAGGTTACTGAATTCTTTTCCTAATCCTACTAAGTTACTGCTGGTCTCCAAGTCTTTGGAAATGTTGTTTTTGCCCGGGACAAGTTTTCCATGCATTACTTTCAGTCCATAGGCGTCCAAACGCTGCCCTCCTTCTTTCGTGAAGCTTCCTTTGGCGTCAAGTTATCCATAAAATGCTGAAATCTTCATCATTTATACCTGAAAACTTGCTAATCATGTTGGTTAGCTCACTTACAGGAAAAAGGACTAAAAGTGCATGCATTACATATTTTGTCCTCAAAACTTAGCTAAAATATGGGTAAATTAAGGCGCTTTAGGCGTGTAAATACGCCTAACATCAGTGATATCAATTTTTTGCATCGTTACCAGGGATTAGGTTTAGATCAATTGCATTTATTTGACTATTATTCCTAATTTCTTGTATATATTTTATTTGTCTTATAATTTTTTATTATTTTTATTAGTTTTGATTTTTATTTTTTAATATTTTACAACTTTTCTTGATATGGCATCATTACCATAGAAAGTGTGGATTGAAAAGCACTCTTATTTTATTTATCCTTGTCCTTTTGATATATTATATTATTGTAGGACATTGATAGATATACTTTAGGATCACAATGAAAGCATGATAGAAATGCTAAAACCCCTCTCCTTAGAAAGACACAAGTTCATTCAAGAGGTTGATAAATTTGGCTTGAATATTTACAACTTAAAAAAAAATTGAATGCAAAGGTTGATGCATGTAACATCAAAGAATGTAGTTATGACTTATGTGAGACTGAAAAAATACTTATAGGTCTAATTGAGGAGTTAGAATTGGAGGCCAACTACTTGATCAAACTATTATTGATGTTGTCAGTGTTGAGAGGAGTATACCATATTTATATGAGGAATCAGATAATATTATTTTTAAACTAGTATGTGTGAATATGAAGATGTAAATAATAATGCAATTCATGAGTTAGGACATATTAGACCTTGCTCTAATTATTTTTAATATCGTGTTTTGATAGTACAATATTAATCGGGCCATCTAGGTTTATGAAAAAGTGTAAGGAAGAGGAAAAATATGTCTTTATAATTGAATTTGTTGTGCCAAAATCAAAAAATTACACTCCTAATTTAAGTTCCAATATTAGAACATACAATCTCTATTGCTTGATTCCTTTAATTTTATACCACAGTGTCTTGAACATAGTAGAAAATTAGAAAAAAAAAATTAGGCGTACAATTTATAAGTTCAAAGTGTAAGAAAAAGTGGGAGACACCACAGCTAGTAGTGTAACTTTTTATTTATTTATTTTTATAATGTCTCTTTTGTTTGTTTTTATAAATTTAAAAAGAGGCTAAGTACCCGAATTTGAAGCTAAGAAGCATGTATAAGCTTAAGTGTGGGGTGCACGCGGCCCTTGAAGAATCATTTTGCTAACTAGGCCCTAGAGGGTCTCAGGGAGTATCATTAACCCATGTTTTTATTTTTTTTATTAGTTTAGGAACAATACATGATTTTAAGTGTGGAGAGAAATATCTTCAAATATTTGTCACGGGTAAAATATGCTATAGGATTTTTATTCAATTATTAAAGATAAAGTATGTTAAAATATTTTTGTTTATTTATTTATATTTGATATTTGATTTTCTTTTATTTATTTATTTTTATTTGAAAAAAAATTAAAAGTACAAAAAGATTTTATTTATATTCTCTAGATTAAAATAGTTTTCGGTGATTTTTAGTTTTTTTTGGTCTTTAGTAGAGTATACTTTGCACATCCCTTGAATTTTATTTGGTTCTTTTTCGTGAGCCAGGGGGCATTGAACCGAGTTATTTTTTTAGAAGTAATATTTTAATTCTTGTGATTATTTTATTTTTGAGTGAAAAAAGGATTTATTTTATTTGATTGATATTAGCAATTTAGGTCTAATCTTGAGTAGTACTTTTCGGTGAATGTTTGAGTATAAAGTAAAATAATATACCTTTTGACACCTAGGCTCATGGTTGTGATTCTATATATAGCTTATTCTTGTTTGTAGTTTTCTATGACCATGTCTTCCTTAGAAGTGGAACTGATCCATCTTGAATGATACTTGTGACATGTGAGCAAGGGTTTTTTACATATATTCCATCCTTTGCATGTCATTGAAGCGAAACAAAAATTATTGCTAGGTTTAAAATATGATAATAAGCTTTATTTGATATGTTTTATAAACTTTAGCCTTTTCAAATATTATATCACTATTTAGTCTCTTTGAGCTTGTAGCCTATTGTATTGTGGCCATATTTTTAACTTGACCCATTTTTAATCCCTAATTTTTGCACCTTTATTCTTTAGCACTGTAGCATAGACTGTGTTAAAATTATTAAACCTGAAGAAAAAGAATAGCTGAGTGTAAAAGGGATAGCTACAAAGTGATGGCTACAAAGAATAGCTAATGATAGTTACAAAGTGATGAAAAGGTCGTCTTTGAAAGAATGGAACATTAAAAAAGATAAAGAAAATAAAAAAAATACCTAAGCAAAAAAATTGATTGAAAAATTCCTGATATGATTTGAAATACTAGTAAAAATAATTGATGAAGAAGGGGCTTAAAAAATATATAAAGTGATAAACATAATGGGTTATTAAGTTTAAAAAGTGCAAAGTTCTTAGAAAATTGTAAGTCACTATTATAAAAATTTTCTACACCTCCCCAAGCTAACATTAAAACTTTTAAAAGTCCTATTTTATTCTATCCGAGCATGCTTAATTAGTGAAAATATATATAATGGGCAAGTTTATAGTTCTTTGTTCAAACATGTGAATTCTTTGTGAGTGTGAGCGTTGTTATTTGGTGTTAAACTTTAAATTGTATTTGGTCCTTTTAATTGATTGTGTGGACTATTTTTTCTTTCGAGGGCACTTGTTTCATGGTAGATAGGTGGTGTTATTAATTTACTTTGACAAGAATAGGTAATCGAACTTAAATTTGATAAGTTAAGAGTCCATCTTTGAGGTTAGGAGGTTAGAGAATTGTTGTTTATTTGTATTTCTTGCATAATGATCACACAATGTACTCGATATTATGAATTGTTATATAGTCTAATTATTTTTATCTGCCAAAGTTGTGGTATTCCTAGATTTGGTTAATTGAGATGACCTTTAATGTTTGCTCGAGGACGATCAAAAGTCCAAGCGTGGGGTATTAATGTGAGGGCAAAATTTCATATATTTATACATTATTTGCCTCATATTTAGTATTTAGTTTATCTTTTTTTTAGCAGTGATATTATGGATTATGTTTAATACTATATTTTTATTTGTAGGATTAAATTGGTACGAAGACGAAAATATTTAGAGCAAAAATAAAATTAAAATCAAGAAGTTATATAAGAAAATCAAGAAGATAGATTAATGGATAAAATTTATTTAAATACTATGACATGATTGTGCAACAGTTATCAAATTGAAAGTTGATATAGTTAGCTACCACGTTGAAGAAAGGAGTACAACAAGGTTGAGGCAACATCATTTTATGGTAGTATGCGGATCCAAATCAGCTCAGATCTTTCTTTCTAGTCCTTTTAGATTCAATTATTTTATTTTAGGATTTTTTTTTACAATTATTAATATTTCACAAAAATAGTTTTTATGTAACTTTGATAACTTTGAAACTTTGAAGAGATAACTTGTAAAAATTTTTATTTAGAAAAGCATGGATCCACTCTAAAGGCCAGATGAAATTGATTTATTCTTTTTTTCTCCATCTTTATTAATTTTTCTTTGGGATTTCAAGATTCTGAATTTATTCTACTCAATTTTTATTTTCATAATTATTATTTTTTGTAAATTTCTAATTATGATTTTCAATCCATGAGTATCTAAATCCCACAACTAGAATTATGGGAACAATGATGAATTAACAAAGTAGGATAAATTAAATAGTAATTCTGGAATGGTATTTATACTTGGATTGTTGTTCTCTTCGCTTTGATTGTTTTTAACTATGGCAAACGTTAGAACTCACCTTATCTATACTCTGGATGAAAGAATGAGTAATGAATGGAAAAGGGAAATAAACAACAGAGACTTAGAGATAACAACCTTCACTTAATAGCTTGAGCTAATAATTCAAAAAAAGTTAATCTAGGATAAAGATAGGAGATAGCAGTGCAAACTCAGGATAAGAGAAAACTTACTTGGGTATATCTCTTAAACACGAGCAAAAAATTATTTTAAGTATACACAACCTATCGATTCTACATGCTAAGTACCGACACAGATCACTAGTACAAAAAAATACTAGTTTTTCATTCTCATTGAATTTTTCAATATAAACTAATATTTGTTTTCTATTTACTTCAATTTCTATTTACTTGTTCTTTTAAATCTCCCCTTTTGGAAATAGTCGGTAATAGTCTAAATAACTGCATTGACCTAGGTCCTAACCATATTCCTCAGGGGATAGATACCAACCTTGATTGGATTCTATATTTGACAGTAATCATTTTACATCTCATTACGAGTTCTAATTTAGGTGACATCAACTTACGCTGCGATCATGAAGTCTATACAAGATGCTCATTGTAATCACATATAGGGTTGATTGTAATCGCAAAGAGTCTTTTCAGTGAACTGGGTTGAGTTTTTCATTGTGATTGCGAGGCCTTCTTCCCTTGATTAGGATGACCCATTTAATACTGATCAAACATTTATCCTCACGATCATATGGTGGGGACCATAATTGCAATGCACTATTCACTTAATAGTATAAATAGTTCATTCTCATAATTTTTGCCCTAGATTTGAAAACCTCGGGCAAGATGATTTAAGAGAGTTTTTCATCAAAAGTATTTGGCTAAGCTTCTAAACTTGTAAACTTGATTTAAATTTTTATTCATTGATTTTTCTCTCAAAAATATCTTCAAAATCTATATTTTAAACTTGTAATTTTAGGGGTTTACCCGGTAAGTGAGAAAATGGATTTTCAATGATTTCAACCTCGTTTTTTATTTTTATTTCATTTAGTTTTCATATTTGGGATCCTAGAGGTATGATAAATATAATTCTTTAATAAAATTTTCAATTTTACCCTTTTTCCTTTATGGTCGATTTTCAAACTACTAATGGACCCAGAACAAATATAGCTTATATATTTATCATTAGACTTTTTGTTGAAGTGTAGATTACATTTTGATATATTAGGTTTGATTTGAGAATGAACATAAAGGAATGACTCCTAGATAAAGGATCCAGGTTGTATTTAGTCTTTTTGAGGTAGGTTATGACTTCACATTTATTGGATTGAGTAGTTAACTATTCATGTAAAGTTTGCTATAGGTTTGAAATTTTATTAAGAGATTCATATTTTAAGATAGGTATTTTGTTTCTCGTGTAGGGTCTTATGTGAATATTATTATTGACTTGAGAGATTATTATAATTGTGATGTCATGTGAGGGCTTATGTGAGCTTTAAATTTGAATTGAGAGATAACTATTATTGTGATACCCAAGTGGGGTTGGTATTAGTCTTTTTAAGCATTATTTACCTTTACTAATATTGTGATGCCCGAATGGAGGTTTGGATTGATATATTTTATGTCTTACATAACTATTCATTATTATGGTGACTTGTGATGGATTATATCATATTTTGTTGAGAATTGAGTAGATTTGAGATAATTTAATACCATTATTAAAAAGATTCATTACATAATATGGTCCATCAAAAATTTTGTTAAGGGTTTGATTGATTATTACTAGTTGGTGATGGCACAAATAATTATTTTTGGTGGTCCTTTTAAGAGTATAGTGGATCATGCCACTATGATTGAGACTAATCACCAAGGTATACAGGCTGATGGTGCAAGAAGGTATGCTAATAGGTAATTTCAGTGGTCATTTATCATAAGATAGGTATTTCTTCGGAAGAGGTTCTCATGGTACCAAGTTAGACCGGTCCAAGCAGCATTGTAGAGTTTCAGAAGGTAGGTTTGCAAGTTCTGAGACTTTGAGTGGAAAAATATTGGGCCATGCAGGATGAGGGCCTTATTTTGGTTCATTAGGTTATGAAGGGCACTCTAGTTCTGCTAGGACCTCTCAGAGTAATTCTTCTATTATGGGATATTTTATGTGTGACGATCATGGTTACTTAGCGATGAATTGCCCCCAGTGTTTGATTAGTCCTCCCTAGTAGGGTTTTTAATTTTAGCTTTATCTAACTCTAATTTCAGTAATTAGGGGTGGTATACAAGGTAGTAGAGATAGTTCTAAAGGTACCAGAGTTAGGGTTCAAGAAGCTCATTGTGGTTGAAGAGCGGTCACACAGTTTGGTAGTGGATGTAGTTAGTGTTATGCTCTAGGATACCTAAGATATAGGTATCTAATGTAGTGATTATAGGTATTACCATATTTTTCCATTGTCCCACTTAAATATTGTTTGATCTTGGGACTACATTCTCTTATGTGTCTACATTTTTGCTACGGTTGTTGATGTTATGGGTGAGTCTTTTACTATTCCTATTCATGTATCTACCCCATAGGTAATTCTTTAATTATGGAGTTGGTGTGCCAATTATGTGTTGTGACCTTTTTAGGGTATGCAACTTAGGTGGATTTTATTATCCTCGATATGGTTGATTTCAATGTCATATTAGGTATGAATTAGTTAGCTATATATCATGTAGTTCTGGATTGTTTTGCAAGACTGTAACTCTAGCTTCTCCGGTAGTGCCAAGGTTAAGGAACAAAGGCATGACTAGTTCATGTCTGAAAGGGGTTATATATCATCTATCTGCTCGCTGCATGGTAGAAATATGTTTTTCCTATTTGGCATATGTTTGTGATATTAGTATTGATTCACAACCTTACTTGGTTTATGTGGGAGTTGTTAGAGAGTTCATGGATAAGTTTCCAACAAATATTCCTAGTATGCCCCGAGGTCAAGATATTGATTTTCCCATTGATGTTTAGCCAGGTAATAAGCCTATTTATGTTTCACCCTATAGAATGGCCTTGAATGAATTGAAAGAATTGATGGAGAAACTATAAGACTAGTTGAGTATGATTTAATTTGACTTAATGTGTCTCATTTTGGTACTCTTGTCTTATTTGTGAAAAATAAGGATAGATCAATGTCCATGTGTATTTATTCTCGTAGTTGAATAAAGTGACTATGAAGAACAAGTATCCTATTTCTTGTATTGATGAATTTCTTAATTATCTTCAGGGTGCTTCAGTGTTTCCTAATATCTACTTGAGTTTTGGTTACCATTAATTGAGTATTAGATCTTAGTATGTTCCAAAAATAGATTTTTGAATGTGGTATGACCATTATAAGTTCTTGGTTATGTATTTTGGGCTAAATAATGACCCAATAATTTTTATATTGTTGATGAACAGGGTATTCTAGAATTATCATGATGACTTTGTTATTGTGTTCATTGATAATATCTTGGTTTATTCTAACAATGAGGCTAACCATGTGAGACATTTAAGTGTTGTACTGTAGAGATTAAGTAATGAGAAGTTATTTTCCAATTTCTCCAAGTGTGAGTTTTTATCGGATTCAATTTCTTTCTTAGATTATGTTGTGACCAAGGATGGTGATCTGGTTGATATGTCAAAGGTAGAAGCACTTCATGATTGGGCTAGACCTATTTTTTCTATTGAAATTCAATGATTTGTTAGGATTAGTAGGCTATTATCAACAGTTTGGGTAGGGTTTCTCCTCTATTGCAGCTCTTTTAACCAAGTTGACTAAGAAGAAGATTGTTTTTCAATGGTCGAATGATTACGATGGGTCTTCAAAAAGCTCATTGAGTTGTTGACTTTAGCTCGAATTTAACTTTGCATGATGAGGGTATGGGTTTCACCGTGATTTGTGATGCATCTAGAGTTAGCTTGGGTGGAGTGTTGATGTAGAAGTGTAAGGTGTTTACTTATTCTTATCGGTAGTTGAAGATCCATGAGAAGAACTACCCTACTCATGATTTGGAGTTAGTTGCTGTTGTGTTTGTGTTAAAGTTGTAGCAGCACTACTTCTTTGGAGATCATAGTAAAATTTTCTCTAATCATCGTAACCTTTAATACTTCTTCACTCAGTGAGATCTTAATATGAGATAGTGTAGATGGTAAGAGTTGCTTAAGAATTATGATATCACTATTCTTTTATCATTCAAGCAAGACTAATGCGGTAGCGGAGAGTTGAAAGGCATTAAATATTGATAGTTTGACTCATCTATTCGTAGCGGAGTGGCCTTAAGACTTAGATAGTTAGTATTTAGCTAACCAATTGTTTTTTCCTGATAATTAAACACCTGGGCATGTTTTAGAATATATTAAGGCTATATATCATTATTGATGGATCAGATTCAAACTCGGTAGTTTGATGATGATAATTTGGGGGTGATTTGTTATAAGGTGTTGAGTGGCGAGGCGAATATGGCATTTTTTGACCTTGACAGTGTTTTGGGTATCAGTGGTTATGTTTATGTTCCAAAATATTGTGGTTTGATTAGGTGTTTCTTGGAGGAGAATCATTGTTTAAGGTACACTATTAATACAACAGTGGCTAAGATGTATCTTGATTATAAGCAACACAATTGGTGGTGTTGCATGAAAAAGGACATTGTGGAGTTTGAGGCCACTTGTTTGAATTTTCAACAAGTGAAGTATGAGCATCAGTAAACGGGCAGTACCATGCAGAGTATTTATGTTCCTGAGTGGAAATGGGAGTAGATCACTAAGGACTTTATGGTTCGTCCCTAACTTTAGGGAAGTTTGATTACATTTGGGTGATCATGCATAGGTTGACCAAATTATCATACTTTATACTTGTGAAGGTGACCTACAATGTGGAGAATTTAGCCAAGATCTACATTTGTAAGATCGTTTAGTTGTATGGAGTTCCTATCTCTATTATTTCTGATAGGGGTACATAGTTTACCTCAACTTTCTAAAATTCTAGGCAGAGAGATTTGTTTACTTAGCTTGAGATGAACATAGCTTTTCTCCTTCAGAAGAATGGCCAGCCAGAGTGGACCATTCAGGGGCTAGAGGACATCCCACTCTCGGTAGAGAGGAAGGAAGGAAGCATTCCACGTGAGATCTATTTTCCCCTTGTTGTGGAAGCATACTTTGTATTTTTATTCTTTACTTTACTTTGTTTGGGTCTTTAGCCATACATATGTCCAGAGTCTTTAGCTTTCCATTATTGCTACTAAAGTCTCGCAAATATTTGTGTATTAGTTTTTTTCCTCAGAATTTTAGCACAAATATATCGAGTCTTTATTGTCAAATAAACATCAAAAATATGTCGATCTTAGAGTTTTCTTTATTTTTCTCTAGTCCATGTTAATCCTTAGAAAAGTTAAACATGTCTCCTATTCTCAATAAAACTCTATCAAGTAAATATGACAACATCAATAAAGTAGATGTGTTACCATCAGAAAATAAAATATCTTCCATATATCTACCTCTACTAAACCCATACTATTCTTTTGTACAAAAAGTGTGCAATCCATGGCTGCAAATCCATTCTTTGGTCCAACAAAATTCCAAAGGGAGTTAAAGAATATATTGTTGCATCAAAACTTTACCAGCATCCTATTCATGCAACTCGGGAGGAACAGTTCATCAATTTAAAGGTGTCAAATGATCTTCTCCGATCGGGGAAAGCCAATCCTTTACCCATATCTATTTTGGCGCCATCAGAGTTGCTCTGTTGTATCCTCAAGAAAAAGTTCATCTAGTAGTGGAAAATATTTTGCTTTTTGATACTAAATACAATGAGTACTAATAAAGACTAAATGCTAGGACAGTCTTTGTTACTATATTTCCAAACTTCAATATGTCCCTCTTTGATCTATATCTGATGGAGGTACTGAATATCTTGGTCCAAACTCTCGTAGATCCATAAGATAAACATGCCATCTAGGAAAATCTCCACTACAAGATAGCTAGGCCAGTCCGAAACCATGCTATAGACCTATCTCTTCTTGGTGGGGAAAATTCTTTGTTCCTAAACATAGATGCAACTAATTGAACTACCTACTTCACCCAAGTTCTGAGAAAAATATCCAGGAATAAATTTTTCAAAGTGCTTTTAGACTCATAGGTAACATATTATAAGAAGTTGAGAGACCATCATTAACCTCTCCAATCCTTTGAACCCACTTTTACCAAAAAGATAAACAACACAGTCAGTATAAGTTTTGACTACTCTCATCTCAAGAATCCCTATAAAATGACCTTCTCTATCCACATGTACCAACCTTTTGGTAACCTTTTGGATGAAAAGAACAAAAAAATTATAAAATAGTTTCTCTCGAGCTTCATGAGTTAACATGAATGGATAAAAATATATTCAGTGGTTCAAATGTCCTTTCATAGGACACTACACATGGGAAATTGACTGTGACTACAATGTTGTCAGGAGGAGGATGAAAAATGAAATGAATACAGTCAAGCAAAATCCAAAGTAGAAAATAAAAAATATGGAGATAACTACGAAAGAGAAATCATAAGGAGATATGATGAAGGAAACTCATTGATTAGTTCTCTTATGCATTTGTGAGAGTATGAATTCTGTATGTCATATGAATTCCGTATGTCAACTCCATCCACAAATGACTCTATTCAACCTAGAAAGGTAGCTTAACCCAATATATTCGTGATGTATCCATTAGGCTCTAGCTATACAGATAACATCTCACCTTAAAAACCCTTTGAAAAGGAAAACCTGAGCCACACTCCAAAAATACCACAAAAGAATGCTATCCTACAAAGATGGGAAAAGATGTTCCTAAGCAACCCAGAACCAATTCTTAATTGGCAATCTAAAAATTGCCATGTACAAAAACAAGATGCTGACTAGTATTGGCCAATCTCTCAAGAATTTTGCTCACACATAGAGTAAGTTAGTAAACAATGTCAAAGTAATGAACAAAAAAGTGGAAAAAAATTATACTCAGGATGATGGACTTCTCCAAACATTAGAGTTATGTCTCACAACATTATAATATGACATATGTCCACCAGGAACCTTGCAATCCCACTTATTTGACTAGAAATAAAAAGAAATGGCTACTCTGAAAGAACAAATCAAACACCAGAAACATAGTAGCTTCAAACCACAGAGAACCCATAACTCACTACCAAAACCAACATTATTCCCCATGTCTCCACAAACATACACACTATAAAAAATTGGACACAACTATTCCACTGTCCCCTCCAAGTCACCAAAACCTATGTGTTTCTATAACGCCTCGGGAGCACCCCCTGGACATCACGCAGTGCTTAGGACTACGAATAGACCCAAGTTAACCAATGATATCTATTAAACTTAGAACTCACATAAAAAGAAATGAACTAACATATATAGAAACTGAAGGTAAAAAATTCCATATATAAATGTAAATATTTAAATTTGGAAACCTTAAAAAACTCTTGAACTAAAACATATACAGCCTAACAACCCTCTACGGCTAACTAGAGAGCCACTAGGAAAGACCCCAGCTCACCCCAACATAAATAAAAATCAATTTACTAAACTAATTTCATCAAAGAACAGGAGTCTGATAAGCTGGGTTCTCGAACTATGAGGACTCACCAAAAGTCGATATGTAGGTGATAATGCCCATAGTTAATCGCGCTGCCGGAAATAAGAACCGGAACCTACATTATAAGACAATGTAGCACATAGACATATATGCGGGTCAGTACTTCTGGAATGTACTAAGTATGTGGGGGTGAATGCGTAAGTAAACAAGAACTGCATAAGTATATACACTTTCAAATAATGTATGTTGACTGTAAATGACTCATCTTGGTCTTGAGTGAAACTAAAGACTGCAAAATCATAAGACATAGATAATGAAGCATATAAATAAGATATGTGAGCCATAACACTTAGTTTCTAGAATCTTTTCTTTTAATCTTTTTTATGGGAGCTTCTTAAAACCAAC
The DNA here is from genome assembly GCA_030864225.1 of Capsicum baccatum var. pendulum. Taxonomy (NCBI): domain Eukaryota; kingdom Viridiplantae; phylum Streptophyta; class Magnoliopsida; order Solanales; family Solanaceae; genus Capsicum; species Capsicum baccatum. Next base: position 126,795,387 of record CM061557.1, read on the forward strand.
ATAAACCATGTAAGACACCATAGATACCAACGTCTTAACCACATCGGGGAGAGTTGTTCTACCCTGGCCATTGGAATAGAACCTTAACATAATTTTTCATTGTATTTCATCTATATTGGGAAAAAGCTTAACGTATAGTGGCTCATAGTTTTCGGAAATTTAGGATACGCTCATCCGCATTCCCTTCTCGGTGCTAAATACTACTCCCAAATTATATATATATATATATATATGCTCATACTTAAGAAATCCACCTTAAAATAGCATAAGGGTTAATAGATTGAAAACCTGTTATGCTTCCCTTTACTTTAAATCATAATCAAGATGAACACTTGTGATTCATGTCTTATCTATTAATCAAAAGATCGAGATTTCTTGAATCATGCTATATTACATATTAATTGAACTTTAAAAACTTACACTTTCTTGTAAACTTAATGCCTCTTCTTAAGTCTTGAAACTTTTACTTTCTTTCATAGAAATTATAGCAAAAAAATAAGCTCAATACCCATACAGAAATATTTCATCAGAAACACATTAAGGTAATGAAATTCAAATCACAGTATCAATCTTAAAGTTCAAAACATGAATAAAGTTAACCTTTCTGCATCTTTAGCTTTTTAAATCACAAGATAAGGTTATAATTCAATAAATGAGAATTTGGGGGATGAACCCTAATGTAAAACTAGTAAATTAAATCTCAAAAATCATGTTTTTCGAGCACAAAAATGGATGATTAACCTTATTCAAAACCCCACATACCTAGAATTACTTGACTTATGAAGAGGACTTAAACTTTGAGACTTGAGAGATGACTTGGTGAGAGAAACACTAATCTTGTTGTTCTTGAAGATGGGAGGATAAAAGATGTTGTTAATTGACTGAAAGTGTGAGAAAAATAATGCCTCTCTTGGTTATAGGTCGTCGGTTGGGAGCTATAAGTAGTGAAAAGACCAAAAAATTCCCTTAACCGAACCTACAGAAATTGACCGCCAGTCGTCATGAGTCAATCTTATGATTCATTAGTTGAGGATACGAGTTGGACTAATAACTCGTAAGCTTGGCAGTGGAAAAGATGGCACAAGATGGTCAACATATGAGTGGTACCTTATGACTCGTTACTTATCCATATCACTTGAAACAACCCTTCGTAACTTGGACAGAAACTTAGGGAACCTATACTACTGAACTTACGACTTTACTTTATACGACTCATAACATACAATGATGATTTCTAGGGTCGAATCTTATCTATAATAGACTCCAACTACTCTACACTAGCATAGATATGACTTACAGCATATGACTCATAAGGTGTATATATGACTTAAGGAGATGAGTCATAAGTTGCACAGTGGCTTTCAGACATAGGGTATTACTATATCTCCCCCTTTGAAATATTCATCCTCAAATGTGATTCATCTAGGATCTAGATTTTTGAAAAGAATCAACAACTCTGTACTAAACTAATCAACAAGATTATATCTATCACAAGGATCCAAGTACTCACAAAATAAGATACAACTTAAGAATACTTAAACAAACTTAAAGAGAAGGAGTTTTTGCTGAAAATAACATTACCTTCAGTAAGAAATGAGTTGGAATAAAAGAGATGAGGATACCTTTTCTTCATGTATGCTTTAGCTTCCCAAGTGGCCCCTTCAACCAATTGGTTTTTCCAAAGAACCTTTATTGATGCTACCTCTTTATTTCTTAACCTTCGGACCTGCCTATCAAGTATCTCCAAAGGAATATCTTTATACGACAGGTTATCTTTGACCCCAATACTCTTTAGGGGAACTACAAATTATGGACCTCCAATTCACTTCTTAAGAATCGAAACATGGAATACTAGGTGAACTGCCACTAACTCTGATAGAAGGTCTAATTCATAAGCCACCTCTCTTATATGCCTCAATATCTTCTACTAACCGACAAAATGGTAACTCAACTTCCCTTTCTTTGCAAATATTATTATTCCCTCATAGGATACACTTTCAAGAATACCCAGTCCCCCACTTAAAACTTGAGCTCTCTCTTCCTTACATTTGTATATGACTTTTGACAACTCTAACAAGTTTTCAATCTCTCACAAATTAATTGAACCATTGCCATAACTTCAAGAATATAATCCAGCCCAATCAATGTCGCTTCTCCAGCTTCAAACCATCATAGGTGCATATTACCCATATGCACCTATGCACCTATTATTATAAGAAAATTCAATCAAAGGTAGATGGTCATCCCAACTTTCTTTAAAGTCTAAAATACATTCCCTCAGCATGTCTTCTAATGTCTGAATTATATGTCCAGCCAGACCATCGGTCTGCGAATGAAAAGCAGTACTAAGCTTAACCTTTGTACCAAGGCCTTTCTAAAAAGACTGTCAAAATTGTGAAGTAAATTGGATGCCTCTGTCTAAAATAATGGACAAAGGTATACCACGAAGCCTTACTAACTTGAAAATATACATTTTTCCATAACCTTCTATTAAATCTAAAGTCTTGTCAGGTAGGAAATGGGTTGACTTATTCATTCAATCTACTATAACCCAAACTGAATCATGCGGATGCCTCATACGAGGAAACCGTATTATGAAATCCATATTCACTACTTCCCACTTCCAGGTAGGGATGTTGATCTCATGTAGCGTACCCACCCGATCTCCGGTGTTCAACCTTAACTTATTGGTAATTAGGAAACTTGGCCACGAACTCTTCTATGTCCCTCTTAATACCATTCCACTAATAAATTTCCTACAAGTCACAGTACATCTTAGTAGCACCCGGATGAATGGAATACCTCAAACCATGAACCTTGGCTAGTATCATTTCCCTTAACCCATCTACATTTGGAAGACAAATCCTATCTTGATAGAAAAGTACACCATATCCCATTAGGAGAAAACGTCGACCTTTTACTGCTGGTCAATTTCTACTATTTGGATAAGTATGAGATTATATTGTTGTTTCTCTGTTACTTCAACTACCAGAGCGGATATCATCCCTGTAAAGCAAACATACTCCCAAATGGTCCAATCTATGCAATTCTTTGGCTAACTCCCATTTTTTCTCTTTTACATGAACCACACTACCCATAGACAAACTATATAGAGTGTCAGCCACCACGTTGGCCATACTCGGATGATAGAGCATACTCATGTCATAATATTTCAATAACTCCAACCACCTTCTCTAATGAATATTCATCTCTCTCTAAGAAAATACATACTGAAGACTCTTACGGTCAGTGAAAACATCAACATGCACCCTATAGAGGTAATACCTCTAAATTTTCAAGAAAAATACCATGGCCTCTAACTCTAAGTCATGAGTTGGGTAATTGTTTTCATGATCCTTAAGTTGTCTGGAGGCATAGGCTATCACTCTCCTATTTTGCATCAACACACAACCTAAACCACCTATCGAAGCATCACAATACACAACAAATCCGTCTAACCCCTCTGGCAGGGCTAACACTAGTGCTGAAGTCAATTTATCCTTCAACTCTTGGAAACTTTTCTCACACTTATCTGGCCATATAAACTTCACTTTCTTTTGGATCATCTTAGTCAATGGTGCGGATATAGACGAGAACCCTTCAATAAATCTTCTATTATACCCAGCCAAACCTAAAAAGCTCCTAATATCGGATGAAGAGATGGGTCTAGGTCAGTGCTTCACTGAATTAGTCTTCTGAGGATCTACATGAATACCAACCCCTGACATGACATGCCCTAATAAGGTAATATATTCCAGCCAAAATTCATATCTACCTAACTTCACATAGAATTAATGGTCTTTAAGGGTTTGCAACACTATTCTTAAATAATTTGCATGTTCTTTCTCACTCCTAGAATACACCAGTATGTCATCTGTAAAGATAATGACAAACACATCCAAGTACTTCCTGAAGACCCTATTCATAAAATCTATAAAGGATATAGGAGCATTTGTTAGTCCAAATGACATAACCACAAACTCAAAATGGCCCATACCTTATTTGGAAAGCTATTTTTGGAATTTCTTATTCCCTGACTTTCAAATAGTGGTATCCCGACCTAAGTTCAATCTTGGAAAACCACTGGGAACCCTGAAGCTGATCGAATAAATCATACTTGGGGAATAGGGTATTTGTTCTTGATGGTAACCTTGATTAGTTATCTATAATATGTACACATTCTGAGAGTTCCATCTTTCTTATATATGGAAAGGACTGGAGCACCCCATGGAGAAACATTGGTTCTGATGAAACCCTTATCTAAAAGGTCCTTAAGCTGCTCTTTTAACTCTTTAAGTTCGGCTGGAGCCATGCAATATGAAGGGATAGAGATGGGTTGAGTATCAGACAAAAGATCAATGCCAAATTCTATTTATCTATCTGGAGATACCCCTAGCAGAACTTTAGGGAAAACCTCAGGAAACTCATTGATTACACAAACATATTAAACTATCAAGGCTTCAGACTTAGTATCTTTGACTCAGACAAAATGGTAAATGCACCTTTTTGATACTAACCTTTTGGCCTTAACATTAGAGATTAAATGATATTTGTAAAAACCAGAACTAACCTTTTATTCAAAAACTGCCTTATCAAGGAACTGAAACTTCACCACGTGGGTGCGACAATCTATTGATGCATAGCATGAATGGAGTTAATCCATGCCCAGAATAACATTCAAATCTACCATCTTTAACTTTATTAGGTTCATTAGTATGAGCGTATGGAGGAAGGTAATAGGACACTTCATATAGACTCGCCTAGCAATAATTGACTCACCCACTCGGGTAGAAACTGAGAAGGGTTTAGGGAGATTTTTAGGAGCTACCCCAAAACTTTTAGCAACCAATGGAGTTACATAAGAGAGATTTGACCTAACAACATATATATATATATCAAGGTGAAAGGCTCGAAGAATACCAATGAGAACATCTGGCAAACGTTTTTACTCCTGATGGGATGGAAAGCATAAAATTGATTTTGTCGTTTATCGCCAGCGGTACTGGATGACACTCCCTATGGAGGAACTGGACGACCCTACTGAGCTACTGGATTAGTAGCTTGAGTTTGAGGATGAGAATATCTACCTCCCTACTTAGCGTACAAACACTCTTTGATTATGTGGCCCCTCTTACAAAAACTATAGTAACCCCCTTTGCCCATCAATTGCTCACAAGGATGGGGCCTGCCACACTTTGCATATTTCAGGTAACTGGGCCTCCCAACTATACTATTTTGAGACATGGAATTCTAAGTCCTACCCCATTGCTCATGTCTGGTCCTTGGTGCAGGGGAAACAGCTGAATATGGAACAAACACTGATGATCATAGAACTATGAACAACTTCCTCCTCCATACCATGGATAATTATACTCAAATTGTCCAGTCCTAGCTCTCCTGTTTCTCTTCTCTCTTTCCTTCAACTTTTCTACCTCAATTTATTAAGCATGAGTCATCAATCGAGCAATATCCATATCCCCAATTAGCATGGAAGTCCTATACTCCTTGACCACCCAAACAGATACCCCAGTAACAAACTTACTCATACGAGCTCTAGAGTCAGATAACAATTCTGGGCATATTTAGCTAACTGAGAGAACTTAAGGTAGTACTTTACTATCATTGAGCCCTACCTCAGGTTCATGAACTCCTCTACTTTAGCCTCTCTCATCTCACAAGGAAAGAAACTATCTAGAAATGTAGTCTGAAATGCCTTCCAACTCATAGGAATTGCATTCTCACCCCTACCATCCTTTCTCATAGTGACCCAATCATAAGCAATATCCTTCAGTCTATGGTATGCCAGCTCTACACTCTCCTCTTTAGTAATAAGAATGATCTAAGTAATCTTTCTTACTTCATTAATAAAGAGTTGGGGATCCTCATCCACCTTTGACCCATGGAACTTAGGTGGATTCATTCTTATTAAGTCCCAAATTCTGGCTACACTAAGTTACCATTTTGCTAAACTAGGACTGTTTCCTGTTGGTTTCCTTGAATATTAGTATTCACAACATGGACCAATGTTTGAAAGGCAGCCCAAAATTCATCATGAGATACATTCTTATTTAGAGAGTCTGCGTGTGGGTGTAGTGGATCATCATTTATATATACGTCGTCTTGATGGGGAGGCATAGTCTGTCATGTAAAAGTATGAGTTAAGGAAAATAGAGACGGCTATAAGCATGTAAGATAATGAAAGAAATGATGATTCCTGGATCATTCTTTATCCTCTTGCCCATAAATGTGGCGCACTTCACATTCATGATCAAGAATCTATGTAATGCAGCTTGTCTGACTCCCTAGGACTCTTTAAAACCTTAGGTTGTGATACCAAGTTTGTAATGCTCGGGAACACCCCCTGGACGTCACACGGTGCTTAGGACTATGAATAGCCCCAATATAACCCATGATATCTATTCAACTTAAAACTCACATAAAAAGGGATGACCTAACATACATAGAAATTGAAGGTAAACTATTCCATATCTTAATGTAAATATTTAACTTTGGAAACCTTAAATAAACTCTTGAACTAAAACATACACAGTTTGACAAGCCTCTATGGCTAACTAGAGAGCCACTAGGACAAACCCCAACTCACCCTAACATAAACAAAAATCAAGTAAATATAATACTTTTATCAAAGAACAGAAGTTTAATAAGCTGGGTCCTCAGACTATGAGGACTCACCAAAAGTCGGGATACAGGAGATGATGCCCATAGTTAATCATGTTGTTGGAAATGAGCATTAGAACCTACATTATAAGACAATGAATTGAGTATGTGGGGGTGAATGCATAAGTAAAACAAGAGCTGAATATGTATATACACTTTCAAATAATGCAAGCTAAGTGTAAATGACTCACCTTGAACTTGAGTGAAACTAAAGACTGCAAAATCATAAAACATAGATAATGAAGCATACAAATAATATTAGTGAACCATAACACTTAGTTTCTAGAATCTTTACTTTTAATATTTCTTATGGGAGCTTCTTAAAACCGACTTAAACCATGTAAGCTACCATGGATTCCAATGTCTTACCCATTTTGGGAAGATTTTTTCTTCCCTTGCCATCGAAATAGAACCTTAACTTAAGTGATCACTATAATTTATCCATATTGGGAAAAAGCTAAACCTATGGTGGCTCATAGTTTCCAAGAATTCAAGATACGTTCATCCGCATTCCCTTCTCGGTGCTAAATACTACTCCCAAATTATATATATATATATACTCATACTTAAGAAATTCACCTTAAATGGCATAAAGGTTTATAGAATGTAAACCAGTTATCCTTCTCTTTACTTTAAATCATAATCAAGATGAACACTTGTGGATTTCATGTATTATCTTTAGATCAAAAGATCAAGCTTTCTTGAATCATTCTATATTGAATATGAATGGAACTTTAAAAACTTAAACTTTCTTGTAAACTTAATGCCTCATCTTAAATCTTAAAACTTTTAATTTCTTTCATAACACTTATAGAGAAATATCAGGCTCAATGCCCATATAGAAATCTTTCATCAGAATCCATATCAAAGTAATGGAATTCAAATTACAATATCAATCTTAAAGTTCAAAACATGAATACTGGTAACCTTTATGCATCTTTAGCTTTTTAAATCACAAGATAAAGTTATACTTTAATGTATAAGAATTTGGGGATGAACCCTAATGTAAAACTTGTAAATTCAATCTAAAAAATCATACTTTTTGGTCACAAAGATGGATTATTAACCTTGTTCAAAACCCCACATACCTTGAATTGCTTGACTTATGAAGAAGACTTGAACATTAAGACTTGAGAGTTGACTTGGTGAGAGAAACCCTAATCTTGTTGTTCTTAAAGATAGGAGGAGAAAAGATGTTAATTGACTTAAAGAGTGAGGAAAATAATGCCTCTCTTAGTTATAGGTCGTGGGTTAGAAGTTATAAGTAGGGATGAGACGAAAAAGCTCTTTAACTGAACTTACAAAAATTGACCGCCAATCATCACAAGTAAATCTTATGACTCGTTCGATGAGGATACGAGTTAGACTAGTAAATCATAAGTTTGGAATTGGAAAATATAGCACACACTAGTAAACATATGAGTGGTAGATTATGACTCATTACATGTCCATACAACTTGAAGCAACCCCTCATAACTTGGACAAAAACTTATGAAACCTATACTATTGAACTTATGACTTCAATCCATACGACTTATAACATACAATGATGATTTCTAGGGTCAAATATTATCTACAATAGACTTCAACTACTCCACACCACCATATCTATGACTTACAATATACGACTCACAAGGTTTATATATGACTTAAAGAGATGTGTCGTAAGTTGCATTGTGGATTTCAGACATGGTGTATTACAGTTTCTCTCTAGAATTTACTTGCAAACAAGATTTTGACACTGCTAATCTATCATTGGAAAGAAAAGATGCTATAGCAGCTCAAAAGAGGGCTGATATAGGCCATAAACAATCCAAACGGAAAATAGAGTCTGAATAAAAAGATGAAGACAAAGAAACCATGATGATCTTAGCATGACATCACCATCCCAAATGATGACTTGATAATTCAAAACCTGAAATGCGATAAAAAGACAAAAATATAATGCCTTGCTAAAAGGTGGCCTTCTCAATGATAATTGGATCTCTTTGGATTAGGGTTTCCCATACTTAGTTGACTTGATTCTCTATAATCAAGTTGTTCCAAATCCAAATAGCCTTGATATCAATAATAACCCAGATTTTTATCCTTAAGATAAAGGCAATCCCAACCTTATAGAAGAATATTTGAAATGCAATAAAAATATTTGAGATATCGATCCCATTAATCCTGATATAGAACAAGGAGAAGACTCTTCCAAAAGTGACCTACGAATGACTATTAAAAAGTTAGTGATAACTTTCTAACTGATAGTTACACCACACATAGCAAAGACTTCTCAAGTGATTATCGAGAATATCTTGAGGAAATTCTTGAATCCTTAATTGAATCCACTAAAGAAGACTATCCATCAATGTTTATGAACCGATCTAGAAAATCACAAGTCTCTAAAGTCTTGTTGGAATGTGATTCCATACCTTCACTCTGAATGACATCAAAGTTTTAAACTGGCCTTAAAGAATCAAAGAATTCTACACTTAGATGGAAATGAAAAATCTGGCTCAACAAGAAAAATACATGATCCTGTCAGAGTTTACCATAAGGCTCTCCAGAATTATTGGAGATTGGTGTAACTCACTTGGCACTGTCAAAAAAACACTAATATCCCAAGAATTTTCTTTTAGTAGTAGAATCCTACAGGATGTCTTCTATGAAGATATAAGCCAAAGACAGGAAAAGTTGCATAGGTAGCTCTTTGAGATGAATTTCCTATCATTCGATAGAGATGTCATCTGTAACTACTTCCAAAAGATGACAAAGATTTATTTGATCTAGGTGGAGACACCAACTTTAAATAAGGATTCATATCATAACTTTTGAAGATGCTAGCATGCCATACAATGACGATTGTGGAGGATAAGTTCAAATTCATAATAGTCCCACAAGTGGGCTACATTAAATAGACCTTTTTCTAGGCCTTGGACAGCATATACACTAAGAGATTTGTGCTAAAGCGAATCCTTCAAAATAATGCAGCTCTTGATAGACCATGCGACGGGAAAAATCTATCACTAAATCCAACTACCCCCACTCAAGACACTAGGTGAGATTTAGGAAACAACTGTAATTCAGGAGGTTCAAATTACCTAAACCACCATACAATTAGTCCAAGACAACCAGGAACACCAGATACTTCAAATAAAAAATCTTAATAAACTACATGAAGAGCAAAGTATACTGTATCTGCCACAAGCCTGGGCATTTTGCAAGAAATTACCCTTAGGATAAGAATTCAAAGGACTCAGTTCAATTCTTTAAGGAGATAGCGGATCATGCAAGCATCTATCTCGACAAAGATAACAATCTTTAATTAATGTTCTCACTCGATAAAGAACCAATAGAAGACACACTCTTCTTCTTGGATATATATAAATAATCAAAGGATATCTATATAGATGATCTTTACCTAATATCCAGTCAAGGAGAGGACAATGACCACATGCCCACAGAAAAGCAGGCTAGTCAAATTCTTATATTGAATACATCAAGGATACTCCCATTTGGAATGGTAGACTACCCCAAAATTTGTTTATGCAATACATGAACTATTTTAATCAATCCATCAAAATAGAATGGAGGACATTCTATGAGCTACAATTCTGCAAAAAAATATAGAGAAACCATTCTGTAGCCATTCAGAGTACATATGGAATATCCATTCTATCATGTATTCATAGTATTAACCATTGACTTTACAAGAGTTTATATGGTTATTATGGTACTTGTGCCACCAATTATACATCTTTATGGAGTTCAACTGCTATGTTTTCAAGCACTTCAATCAAATCCAACCAACTCTCAAAAGGTTTATCCTATGGTTTAAGCCATGAAAATAGGAGGTTTGATGCTTCAAAGAATCCTACTATGAAAAAGTGTTCATGTACACTATCTGGTGAAAATCATAAACCATAAGGTCCAAAATCAGTTGGAAATTTCTTATATTGATCCTATTCTTGAAAGATGAATACTATGAGGCACAATGATTCATCTTCTAACAAAATTGGTGAATTCCAAAAGAAACATGGAAAAATGAATTAGGAAAGTGGAACTACACAAACAACCATCCCCACTAGGATGAGGTCTGACCAACAGTAAAGAAATATCAACCTCCATATAAGATCACAAGGGATTAAGCCACAAATTCTATCAAAATCATACGGCTGAATATTCTACCATAGTTATGCGAATGTAACGTAGTAGGTTCGTCCAACAGGAAGGGTTACATCACTAGGTCACTGAAAATGAGATTAAAAAATCAAGAATTCCTTCAAAACCATGACATCGACTAGTTGATAGAGGAATGATACAATAGATCATTGTCAATACCGTTAAGCACAACATGAAAAAATAATGTCATAATATATATGCGATAAATTACCACTTACCACAAGCTCTATGGAATTTCCTACCATGGTTTACCATAAGACCCTCTCAGAAGGGTTTTCCTATAGGATGTTATCTAGATGTTTGTATTCACTTATAATAAGCTTACCCACCTGCTTGCAAGAAGCTTAAAAGCTTCTTATCCACCTACTTGCAAGTTGGCATAAAGATGCTCAGACTTGATTGTGCATGTTATCACATGCAAACATGTTTAGTTTTTTTTATATAAGGATCTATCATGTGTTATGGAGATGGTTTGAATAGAGTAATATGTATATCTCATAGTTATGTGTGCCTAGCATAGGAGTGTGTGATAAGACAAGGCTTTAATATTATTAGAATAGTGGGCTATGTAAGATAATTCATGCTTTTATCTTTTTGTTTGTTTGTACTAGGCTTCCTTCTCCTATGAAAGGAAGCATAGGGTTTTAGTTGGAGATCAACAGAGTCTACATCAAAAAACTCTCTTACAAATTTTGTTGTTGTCAATAAAATATTTGTTGGCTGAGTTCTTTCTTTTGCACTTCTCTTTCGAAGGGATAGGTACTTAGGTTCCTTAGGTACGAGTCTTGGGGTAAGAAAACACTTAGGAAAGTACTCTTTTTATGATTTTAATATGGAATTCTAAGTTCTTTCCTTGATTATGAAAGGAAATTGGCTTGGTCCAACATGATAGCTTTTGATTTGGTTCTTACTTTAGAAAACAACATAAATTTGAACTTGGTTAGACTTTATTTCATGGACTGTTAAGGGAACTAGAGTGTAGGGGAGAGTTATAAAAAGTATCATGACCCAAGGCTACACCCTAGTCATAACACGATTCTTAGAACCACAAGTGATCCCAAGCTAACCCATGTATTAGCATACTATTTGAGCAACTGATATATTATGTATATAAAAGCTAAATTGCTAAGTGGAAGAATAATCATAAGAAAATCTAAATGAATGTAATAGTGATAAAGTTTACAACATGATAAAACTAATGGAAAAACTTGAATTACATATCATGACTCTGACTAACTATCTATACAGCCTCTACTGACTATAGGTAGTTAGGACATGCCTCCAACAACCACTAATCAATACATAAGAATAATAATAATACATTTCATGAACTAAAACTGACAAAAGTTCCCAAAATAAAAGAGCTCATCACCAGCTGGCTGAATGCGGAGAAATGTCTGACCCTTATGAATGGACTTCATCTAGTACCTACATCAAGAAGGAATTTAGCCAAAAATTCATATAGGTGGTCAGTACATTGCAATGTATTGAGTATATGGGGACATTCACTAAATCATAGAAATATTTGACACATGCTTTAAAATTTGAGGATATAAGTTATTTGCTAAAAAAACATTTAAAATGTGGCTATCCGTGAAAACTGTAAGTCATAGTACGATTTATAAATCATGATCTAAAAACAATTCTAAAAAAAGGGAAGTGGTAGAAACATGAATATTGTATGTAAATATAATGTAAATTTGAATGTGTTGTAAAACTAAAATGAGGATCATGCATGGATACTGAGTATGAAAACATGAATATGCAAGATTAATGCAAGACCAAATAAAGAATGTACTGAAATGATCTAAATAACTGAATAACTAAAAATCTTATTACTTGGTCAAGCAAACCTGAACTGGTATAAACTGAATATTAACTGAAACTGTGGGAGCTATCATGTAACCAATATAAACCATGTGAGCTATCATGGAGTCCAACATCTAACCCACATTAAGGAGGGTTGTTCTATCCTTTCCATAGGAGTAGAACCTAAACTGGAGTGATCACTAAACTGTGCCCATATTGGGCAAGGGTGAAACACTCTCAAGAGAGGCTCCTAAACCTGTGGTGGCACATAGTTTTGGAAAATAGGATGCTTGAACCTACACTTGCCTCTCAATGTTAAATCCTAATCCCAACTAAACACACTGAAATACTAACTGGTACGTACACTGATAACTAGAAATCTCAAGTCATGGAAGATTGAAAATAACAGTGTATGCAAAGTTTGAAGCAATCATAACATGTAAGCTAAAAATGCTAAACAAGACCATAAAAAACTGAGTATAATAATTAAATCATAAATTGATTGAGCCATTACTTGAAAAGTCTGAAACGTAAGTAAACATAAAGGCATTGGGTGTTCATAACCCGCCAGTACTGAATGATTACAAAATTTGATAACAACACTTAAAACAGTGACATAAAGTCACATTCAAAGACCCAAAACATAAGATATTTCCATAACCTTAAAAATTATATAAATTTGAACATGGAATGAGTTACCTTGGGAAGATATCATGTTTATACAGTTTAAAACATGAATTTCATAATTTGACATGATATTGACTAAAAATGTCATGGGGTTTTAGAACTTCAAGCAAATAGGAGCATGATTCACATGGGATAAAACTATTGGCATGGCTTGAATGTATAAATAATGAGGAAACATTGATGAATTTCATGATTTACATTGAACTTGATCATAAATTAGAGTATAATTCATACTTGAACCAAGAAGAGGGTTTTGGGGCTCAATGGGTTAATGGAACCCATTGATGAATACCCCACATACATCAATTACTTGAATCCTTGAAAAAAGAATGAACTTAGAGCTTGGATACTTGAATTCTTGTAGAGAGTTTGAATTTCTTATTCTTGGGAATAGGGGAAGGGTTTGCGTGAGTTAATCTCATGAAAAGTGGGCAAATAATGCCCTTTTGAGGCTTTAATCCATTACTTGGGTGCTTGGGGGCAAGGGGAAATAACAAAAATGACCCTTGGGCCCTTACTTATGGATGCAATAAATGTATCCTCTACATCGCGAAGGCTAACACTGAGCCTAAGGTTTGTGACGTGGAGCTATTATGAACCCTCACTGGTTCCTCACGGAAATGCCCATAAACTTTTACTCGGGTGTCGGATTAAGGCAAAATTAGATGACTTGGAAAGAGTACGCAATTATCTATAATTTGGTGGGTATTGAAATCCAAAATTCTACATATTTTAAAAGTTATACACGTTCAAAGTAGACCCTTGTAGGATCTAATACCAAAATTTGGCCGAATCAAAGGCTCTTAGCTCAACTTTTCTCTAAGAGTTTCCTATGAGCATTTTTCACCTCATTAGCACTCTGAACACTAGGATACTGATTATGAAACTTATAATCACATGGTAATCATTGGTTTTAAGCTTATACACATAGGAACAATGGTTTGAATTCTTTCCTAAAAATGCAAGGTGTTACATTATCTCCCCCTTGGAATCATTCGTCCTCGAATGATGGATAGGAACTTATCAAAACTTTAGAAATATGAAATACTATAGACATTACATGTCTACTAATTAAGGATACAGCTGAGCTAAAACATTAAAACTTCCATCATGAAACTTATTTTTGAGTTGACTTGACTCGATTGACTATAAGGAGTTGATTCATGCTAAGAGTTTAGAACTCACTTGAAATGTTCACGATATGATCTTACATATAGAACTGTGAAGTTATAAATGATGCAATAAAATTCCAAAAGTTACCAAGAGGGGAATAAAGTATGTAACTTCTCATTAGGAATTGTTCCTCAATAGAACACGTAAGGGAATCAAAAGAAAGGGTCTTTATGGAATCGCCAAGTACATTATGTAAGCCCGAATCATCAGCCAATAAGACTAAGGTCGTACAAGGGGTATTACTCTATCTAAGTTGGAATAATTGAAAAATGACATTATTTATTAAACATTTATGAACTGAATCATGACTAAATATCTAAATCATAGACATGATTCATGAACTGAATCCACAATTTTCATAGACGTGAATGAATTACCTCGTGAAATAGACATACTCATGAAACTTTGGATAGTAATACTATATGGAAAGATGGAAAATCATAGGAGCTTATTTGTTTGAGTGCTAAATAGAATTATTGGCTATATAGACTGAATTATATTGAATATTTGCACTCAACTGGAGTATTTCTTCAACATTTTTGCTAATAAGTTCTAATAGAATTAGGGAGCAAAAAATTTTAGGCATAATCTGAATAAGATATCTAAATAGGGAATTGCAACATGGCTACAACTCTATAACATGGAATATAACCAATGAAATATAAGCTAGAATAGGATTACTATGTCATAGGCAATGCAACTGCTAATTTTCAAACTTAGCGACACTTATTAAATACTCCCTTAAATATATTTTCCCTTTAAATAACATTCTCATTTGATTCAACTTATAATTCTCACATGGGCATCGATAACTCCATCTACTAAAGTCTGAGCTGAAGTAAATTCTCTTACCATGTTCAAGCCTACTCAAAATTACAAAGTGCAACACATAACACTGTAATACTAGTCTAAACTATGAATTGCATACACCATACATGTTTCATAGCTCTCATCTCAAGAATAATTCTTCTTACCACTTCAGCAACTAAATTCAACCTCTTACCAGGAATTTATTAGTGTATAATGCACCCACTCACTTATACACTAACATGACATTAAAGCCTATCATTATAACTATATATAAAATTTTGGTCAACCAACCCACCTAGGAACTTTTACCATATTCTCAAATATCTCTTGTCAACAGCAACACCCATGCACTATCACCAATAAAACACACATAGAATTCTTAACTATCAATGACATATGTCAAAAACTCTACCTCAGTCATCCTTCAACTTTATAGTCTTAGATAAAACAAGCATACCAAAATCTTTTCATAATACAGAACATTTACTATCTCCCATATAAACCATTGTTCATTAATTTTCATCACCACTATCTTTACATAAGAAGAGGCCACTAAAAGGTTAGAATATAAGGACATGAAGCATGCAAGGATACTATACATAACTTTGACACTTAACTAAGGCTTAAAGAATAGAGTATCAATGACAATAGATTCATAAAGAGATAAAAACTAAGGACATACATGCCATAATCAGAATTTCATTGATCATTAAGAGTAGACCATGAGATAGGGGGATTGAGCATACTATAAAACATGAGTACATGAGTCATGGGTTGCATGAATTGAGTTTGGAGTTAATAAATTCATGGAATATGATTTGTACTTCTGAGTGAACTGGAACTCCTTATATTAGGAACTGGGAGCGTACATGATTCTTTAAAAAGTGCATAGAGATGAGCTATGATCATAGAGTGGACTTGTAAGGCTTAAGTAGATATTTTGATAACTGAAGTACAAAATTTGTATCAAAATAAGGATGGGTCAAGCATCTTCCTCCCCTAATGATGTTCTACAACATACTTGCATCACTACTAGAATTTGAGAGCCTGACTTGGTTACTTGTTCTATCATCTCCCTCTTAGATTTAAGCCATTATTCTAAGTCCATAGACCCCATTTGTAAACTCTTAACTTAACTGAAACCACTCTACTCTTGAGTCTGAGATATAACAACACACATAAATAAGAAATTCATCATGATAGACTATACCTGAAAGCGTAAAACCCACTGCTAGTACTTTCTTCTGAGATGCAACTCTTAACTTTCAATAGCCCCAATAGTCATCATACAATAACTTAAACACTTATTGTTTAGAATCTTTAGGAGTACCACTATACCGTGATTTCACACCATCTAGAATTTCAACTCTTCTTTCTATTTGCTCAATCATCTGAGATTCAAACTTAGATTCTAGCACTTATCATGGATATTCCCAATCTTTTAATGAACTATACTAACACTATTCTTGAACACTTCCTTAATATATACTATCCTTAATTTTCTTTAGTTTCAACAATCATCATATACTTACACCCTTCTTGATAATATATTTGCCTCATTAAACATATAATCTACCTGTTTTCTTCATATCCTACTAATATCATATCTCTAAACATATATGTTTCCCTAATCCATGACAATTACCATTACACCAACATACTTAACATAAAAATCCTATAACCTATAACTTAGTTGGTAAACAACATATACCACATAACTAACCTTATTTGCACTGAGCAACTCAAGGGTACTATCTAAGAACACACACACCATTATACTTAATTTCGAATCAATAAACTTAAATTCTTGCATGCACTATTTCAAGCCTACTAGCTCATCTTTCATACAACAAGCCCTATGGATACATAATCTACTAAATCTAGATAAACTATATCCCACTTAACTATTATTAAACTTCAAGGTCTATGCTCTTAACTTTGGGTCATATGCTATTATAGGATTCTGATAAAGGATCCAAAGAAACATAGGTCCTTGGATTAGTGCATAATTTTCATGAATAGGAAAGAACACTTATAAAGTTTGGAACTTAATGGCACTGATGGGATCCTTTTAAGCTCGTATGCAATCCCATAACTGTCTATGGGGATTGTCTGAGAAAACACTATCAGTAGAAATTTAAGCTTAAATGTTTCTATTACCTCAAAATTAAGGCAAAGTTGACATGAATGGAGCATGATGAGAATATCTATATATTTCTTAGAGAACATCTCAGTAGCACAATTTGAGATATGAAAGAATGGAAATATTTCCTAAGATCTATGTAGCCTCTCAAAGAAAAGTACAGACATTTTTATACCATACCATAAGACTCTACTAGACACAACTTCATAGAAACCCTAGGACACTAGAACCTTATGCTTTGATACCAAGTGTGTCACGACCTGAGGCTACCCCATAGTCGTAACACGGTACTTAGAACTACAAGTAATCCCAAGCTAACCCATGTACTGGCATACTATTTAAACAAATGATATATTATGTATTTAAAAGCTAAATTTGTTGAGCGAAAGCATAATTATAAGAAAATCTAAATGAATACATTACTGATAAAGTTTACAACATGATAAAACTAAAAAAAGAACTTGAATTACATATCATGACCCTGACTGACTATCTATGAAGCCTCTACTATACTGACTATAGGTAGCTGGGACATACCTCTAACTACCACTAATCAATACATAAGAATAATAATAATAAATTTAATAAACTACAACTGATTGGAGTTCCCAAGATAAGAGAACTTATCACCTACTGGCTAAATACTAAGAAATGCCTGACCTTGGTGTATGTACTACATCTGGCACCTACATCATAAAGAAATGTATCCACAAGCATATATATGTGGTCAGTACTTTGGAATGTCATGAGTATATGGTGACATGCACTAAATCATGGGTTTATTTAACATATTCTTTAAAACTATGCATTTAAGTTATTTGCTGAAACATACATTTAAAACATGGCTATACGTGAAAACTGTAAGTCATAGTAACATTTATAAATCATGAGCATAAAATAATTTTGTATGTTGGGAAAAAGTAGAAACATTAATACTATATGTAAATCTCATATAATGTTGAACGTGCTATAAAACTGAACTAAGGATCATGAATGGATACTGAGCATAAAAACATGAACATGTAAGATAAATGCAAGACCAAGTAAAGCACGTACTGAAATGATCTGAATAATTGAATAACTAAAAATATGATTACTTGGTCAAGCAAACCTGAGTTAGTATAGACTGAGTACTGACTAATATTGTAGGAGTTATCAAGTAACAAACATAAACCATGAAAGCAATCAGGGAGTCCAACATCTGACCCACATTGAGAAGGGTTATTCTATACTTTTCATTGAAGTAAAACCTGAACTAGAGTAATCACTAAATGTCACCCATATTAGGAAAAGGGAAACAGTCTTTGGCAAGGCCCCTAGACCTATTATGGCACATAGTATCTGGGAAATAGGATGCACTGGACCCACACTTCCCTCTAGGTGCTAAATCCTACTCCCAACTAAAAGTCACTAAAATACTAACTAGTGTATGCACTGATAACTGGAAAGCTCAAGTCATGGTATTTTGAAAACAATAGTGCAAGCAGAGTTTAAAGTAATCATAAACATGTAAACTAAAAAAATCCTAGACATGATCATAACAAACTGAGTATAACCATAAATCATGAGTTGACTAAGTCATTACTGGAAAACTCTAAAAGTAAACACATAGGTATCGGGTGTTCATAACCCACCAGCAGTGAACGATTATAAAATTTGATAACGATACTTAAAATAGTGATATAAAGATAAATTCAAAGACCCAAAATATGAGATATTTCAATAGCCCGATAAATTGGATGAATTTGAATATGGGATAAGTTAACCTTGTGAAGATATCATATTTATATAGTTTAAAGTATTAATTTTAGAATTTGACATGATATGGACTAAACATGACATGGGATTTTGAAACTTCAAGCATATAGGAACATGGTTCACATGGGATAAAACTATTAGCATGGATTGAATGTAAAACTAATGAGGAAACATGGATAAATTTCATGATTTACATTGAACTTGATCATAAATTGAAGTATAATTCATACTTGAACCAAAAAGAGGGTTTTGGGGTTCAATGGGTGAAAGGAACCCATTGATGAATACCCTATATGTCTCAATTATTTGAATCCTTACAGAAAATCTTGAACTTAGAGCTTGGATACTTAAATTCTTTGATAGAAAGTTTGAATTTATTGTTCTTAGGAAGAGGCGAAGGGCTTACATTAATTAATCTCATGAAAAGTAGGCAAATAATACTCTTTTGGGGCTTTAATTTGTCACTTGAGTGCTTGGGCGCTAAGGGGGATAACCAAAATTCCCCTTGGGACTTTACTTATGGATGCAGGAAACATATCCTCCATATCGTGGAGGCTAACGCAAATCCTAAGGTTTGTGATGCGGAGCTATCACAGACCCTCCAAGGTTCCTTATAAAAATATCCATAACCTTTTGCTCGGGTATTGGATTAAGGCAAAATAAGATGAGTTGGTAAGAGTGATCAATTATATATAATTTGGTGGGTCTTGATCTACAAAATTACACATATTTCAAAAGTTATACACGTTCAAAGTTGACCTTTGTAGGATCGAATACCAAAATTTGGCCGAATTAAAGGCTCTTAGCTCAAATTTTCTCTAAGTGTTTCCTATGAATATTTTTTACCTCATAAGCCTCTTAAAACTAAGATAATGATCATGACACTTATATTCACATGGAAATCATTGCTTTTGAACTTATACATATAGGAACAACGGTTTGAATTCTAGTCCGAAAATGTGGGGTGTTACAAAAAGCTTGTGTATTTTATATATGAAATAGTTGCGCTACCAAGACTAAGGATTTGTTGTGTTTTAATACTATAATATTCAACCTATTCCATTGAGGGTTGAGAAGTCTTTGTTTTGTGATAAACTATCCTTTAGGTATTAGATATGAAGCCCCAGTTGTAAAAAAAATGTTATGGTATTGATAAAAGCTTTGATTTCATATGGAATCCCACATATATGGATGTGAATCCACCTTTATGTTGGAAAGTTATAAGTCTATTATTATCTAAATCTAGCTGATATTGGATTTGGTGTCTTTCCATGCCTCTCTCACTCCCTCGTAGTGTATGGATTTTGGTAGTTATTGAGACAAGTTATTTCTTTTAGTGGATTTTACCTAGAAAATAGTTACCATTTCAACATTCAGATGGCACCTTTTAAGGCTTTGTATGGGTAGAGATGTAGATCCCTCATGGGATGGTTTGATTCATTCAAGGTTAGGCCTTGGGGCACTAAGTTGTTGAGAGACTTGATATATTGAGTTAGATTTATTCAATAGACTCTTGTGACTGCCTAGTGTAGAGAAAATAATTATGTCAATCAATGAGTTCATGATGTAGAATTCATGCTTCGTATGTGGGTTTTGTTGAAGGTATCACCCATGAAGAATGTGATGAGATTTGAGAGGAAAGGAAAGCTTAATTCAAGATTTATTTGGCCTTTTGATATTCTTGAGAATTTTTGAGACATAGTATATATGCTAGCTTTGGCTCCATATTTATTTTCCAAATGACTTTTATGTGATTCGATAGAATTTAGTTGTGCTAGCTAATGATTTGTCCTTTTAGGAGAATATTATTGTTATTCGAGATAGGCAGACTAGGATGTTGAGGTCCAAGCATATTAATTTTGTTAAAAAATTGGCCTTTGACCAAAATATATGGTAAATGGCCTATGATAAAAATTTGAATAGTTCTATTAGTTCTGGAATATGGATTTTAGACTAAAGGACATTTGATCCAGGTCTTGAGGCCTCTTGACTTATTTTGGGTATTGGTTGGTTTTTAGTTATAATGGAATGGTGGGTGTAGGGCCCATATTCTGTTGAAACAAACTCTGTTGGGAATGTCATCTATTTCATTGAGTTTGGAATATCATTTATAAATGGGTTTTATATTTTATTTGTATCTATGGGGTTTTGAATGAATCCCAAGCACCTAGTTAGAGTCTTTTTAGACATAGTAATATTTTATGGTGTTGTTGTGCTGGTGTAGTCGCTTTTGCAACCTTTTAGTTGCTTAAGAAGCCGAGGGTCCACTAATGTGGAGGTGGATGATGTCAACTTCTTTCCTTAAGTAGATTCCTTTTGACTTGTGAAGATCCACCTAAGCGAACAACCTATGCTTAAGTGGTGGTATGCATGCAGGGTGACCTCCTTATTTTAGGAACACCGCTTATGTAGTAGTTGAGTATATATTCCCTTCTTCACTGTAGTAAATAATCATTGTCCAACTTTTTCCCCTAATATTTAGAGCTCCAAGCTCAATAATTATTGTGGTGATACTCAATTGAAGCAAGGGAGTGATAGTAAATCATTCCTAGATCGCATTCCCTTCAGAAATTTGTAAAATTCCAGATTTAATCCGCACCCGCCTCCAAATGGTAAAGATGGTATATGTATAGCAATTTATGAGTTATTTAAGTTTGACTTTGGAATTTATTTACCAAGTATATATTTACAGATGAATAATTTAGAATTAAAACAAGTAATATCTGAAAAACGGACAGAATTAAAGATAAGAAGGGAAAGACTACAATATAATATGATTGTAGGAGTATGTCAAAAATCAATAAATGCACAAAAGAAAGCAATATCACATTTAGAATCCTTAGTAGATAGTCTAGAATACATATATGAACATGATCTATACACTATCAAATAATTAAAATGAACAATGAAGAATTTATAATAGACGAAAAAACATATGAAAATCACGAAAGATTAAAAATAAAAATAGTATTCTCTAATTTAGGAAGACGATATAAGAAAATAGGTGAACATTTATATTTAATATTAGGAAAAGAAGAATTAAAATAGAAAAAAAATTAACAGCTATGGTAAGAATAGCAAAAGAAAATAACGAAATAGCTAAGAAAAAAGAAAAAAATAATATAAAACAACAAACTACAGAAGAAATATAAAAAATAGAAGAAACTAAAAATAGTAGGATTGCTGAATTAGAAAAAGAATTACAAATGCTAAAAGATTTGTATGGAAAAAGACAGAAAAAAAAAGAAAAAGGATAAAGAACAAAAATTATTAAACGAGATAGATCAATTTAAAGAAAAATTAGAAATAAAAAATAAAGAATCAGAAATCAGTGAATTAGAAATAAATACAACAGATGCTGAAGAAACAGATAATTATGATTCAAAAGATAGTGAAACAAATACAGAAATCTTAACAAATATAGAAAAGTTAGAAATTAATAAAAAAACAAGAAGTAATTAATAGAGAAAACTTAGAAAATACAAACATAGAAATAAATACTCTTAATAAAGAAGACGATGAAAACATAATACCTGGTATATCATAAATAAAAAAACCTACATATTATCATAAAGATAAGTTTAAAAAATATAACCTAAAAAATGAATATAACAAATGGACACCAAAATAAATAATTAATAAAAATTATAGCTTTTTAGATTTAGACTGTGTAATAGACACAAATAAAATAATACAATTATGGGCAGGATACATGTCAAAATAATTATTAGATAATAATATAGATACAACAAATACACCAGAATATATAGAAAGGACATTAATAGGAACAGTAAAATTATGGTTTTTAAACCTAACCGAAGCAAGTAAAAAAATATTAAGATCTGACAAAAAAATAGAAGGAACATCAACAATTACTAAAATATCATCAGCAGAAATATTGAAAAAATATGAAGTAGCTATAAGAGATGAATTTAGCAGTATAACAACAGAAGAAGAATAACAAAATAAAGAAAAAGATACGAATAGGAATTTAATGTTAAAATTAGCAATATGTAATATGTGCTATATAGACGAATATACGTGCGCATTTAAAGAATATTATTATAAAGGAACATATAATATAGAGGAAAGTAAGGAGATAAGGAAATTATATTATAGTAAATTACCTGAACCATTTAGTTCAAAAATAATAAAGAGTTGGGATGAAGCAAAAATAGTAGATACCCTAGGAGCAAGAATAAAAATTTTACAACAATGATATAGAAATCTATGTGAAAAATATAGAGAAGAAATAAAAATGGAAAAAACATTAATAAGAAATTTAGCATGTTTCAAAGATAAAATAGCACCTCAAAAGATACTATAAGAAAAGAAAAAGACATAAGAAATATAAGAAATACAAAAAATCAAAATATAAGTATAAGAAACCAAGAAAAAGATATTATGTAAAAAATTATGAACATAAAAGACCATATAGGAAAAAGAAATCTATAAAAGAATGTACTTGTTATAATTGTGGAAAACTAGGACATTTAGCTAGAGATTTTAAAATGCCTAAAAACCCAAAAAAGAAACAAATATTAGAAATAAAGATAGAAAATACAGAATACATGTAAATAGATTATATAGATTGCGAATTAGAAAGCAAAGATAGTATATATGAAAATTCGGAGAATGAAATAGATAATGAAATAGATAGTGATTTAGATGAATCAAATGACTGAAGAAGAAATAAAAATAAACCAAATAACTTAGGAAGATATAAAAATAATTACAAAGGAAGAATATTTAAATGAAGAAGGAACAGATCAAAAAATAATATTTGATAATAATATATTTGACGAAATAAAAGGAAAAGAGTTAGACTTAAGTGTAGAAAAAATATTTAAAATACCAATAGTAAAAAATATATTTAGTAGAAAAAAGGAAGAATACTACATAGTAAGCTAAAAAGAACATGTAATAGACTGTAGATATGCAAAAGGAAGAGCTAGTATACCACTAGAAACAAAAAGAATAGTTAATAAGGAAATAAATGATATAAAAAGGAAAGACCCAATAAAATATGTACACCTTGGAGGAACAGAGATATTGATAAAAGCATATTTTAGAGAAGGAATAGATACACCAATAGAATTATATTTAGCAGGTGATAGAATTATAAAACTTATAGAAAAAAGTATAATAACTGCCATAAGAGGAAATTTAATATACCAAAAATTTAAATTCATAATAAGTGTGAATTATTCAGTAGCAATAACAAATAAAAATATCGATAGATCATTAGTATTATATTGGAAAATATCAGGAATAGAACTAACCCCAGGAAGTAAAATATTTACAATAAGATGTAAAAATCTATATGTATTAACAACAAAATATAAAATAACGGGAAAAAATAAAATTAATAAAATACAAATAGAAAGTCCTTTCGAACAATTTGTAAAAACAATTGATAATAATGATTATAGTTACAAAGATATAGATATAGAAGAAGATTTAGAAATAATAAATGATAGAATAAGCACAACAAAAAGAATAGCTTATGAAAAACCAGAGTCATCAAGCTCATCAAAATGAACAAATTATGAAACAACTTCAACAGTTAATTTAACTCAATATTACATAATAGGAAAAATAAATGAAAAAGAATATTTAATACTCTTAAACACAGGACAAGAAGAAAATTATATAGCAAAATATCTAGTAAAAAGTGAAGAAATAAAATCTAATGGTACTATATGCCCAGATCTACCAAGGAGTCTAATAAACATTAAGGATACGACAGAAAAAATAATAATAATAGGAGTTAGAAAAATAAAAATAGAATTTGAAATAAAGGAAGATATGCAAAAAGAAGACATAATATTAGGAATAAAATGGTTAGAACAAGTAAAACCATACAATATAGAACATACACAATTATCTATAACATATAATAAAGAAAAATTATTAATAAAAAGAGCTTTGACATGATATGAAAATATATGTACTTGTAAAAATAATAGTAGAAGCATATTATAATAGGTATCATACACCTATGATAGATACAGGAGCAGAAGCAAACTTATGTAGATACAACTGTTTACCAGAAGGTAAATGGGATAAGCTAAAAATACCAATAGTAGTCAAAGATTTAATAATGAAGGAAGTTTAATTACATATAAAGCTAAAAATGTAAAAATATAGATATGGGATAAAATAATAACAATAGAAGAAATCTATAATTATAAACTAACATCAAAAGATATGCTTTTAGTAATGTCATTTTTAGATAAATTATACCCACATATAATAACTAAAACAAATTAGTGGTTTACATCACCATGTAAACAAAAAGTAAGAGCAAAAAGAGTTATCAATAAAATAAGAAAAAAAACTGATTGGATAAAAGGAAGTTAAAAAATCACACAAAAATAGAAAATGTAAAAAATACAGAAGACACAATAGAACTAGTCGTATTTTCGATAAATAAAAAAGAAATAGCTATATTTTCAGTAGATAATGTAGAAATAATAAAGAAAAGATTAAGACAATTATACAGTGAAGATCCATTAAAAGATGGTAAAAACATAAAACTACTGTAAAAATTGAGCTAATAGATAAAAATAGAATAATAAACCAGAAACCATTAAAATATAACTTTGATGATATAAAAGAATTTAAAATGCATATAGATGAATTATTAGAAAAACAATATATACAAAAAAGTAATAGTAAACACAATATCCAGCATTTATAGTAAATAAACATAGTGAACAAAAAAGAGGAAAAAGTAGAATGATCATTGATTATAGGAACCTAAATGCAAAAACTATGACATATAATTATCCAATACCAAATAAAAAATTAAAAATAAGACAAATACAAGAATATAATAAATTTGATTGTCAATCGGGATTTTACCATTTAAAGTTAGAAGAAGAATCTAAAAAATTAACTGCATTTACAGTACCACAAGGATTTTACGAATGGAATGTGCTACAATTTGGATACAAAAAGGCACTAGGTAGATATCAACACTTTATGGATAGTTATTTTAAACAATTACCTAATTGTATAGTATACATAGATGATTTACTACTATATACAAAAACTAAAGAGGAACATTTAAAATTATTATAATAATTTACAAATATAATTGAAAAATCGGGAATAAGTTTAAGTGAAAAGAAAGCCGAAATTATGAAAAAACAGATAGAATTTTTAGGAATACAAATAGATAAAAGTGGAGTAAAAATACAACAACATATAGTACAAAAAATAATAAATTCAAAAGAAGAATTATATACAAAAAAGAAATTACAATAATTTTTAGGATTAGTAAACCAAGTAAGAGAATATATACCAAAATTAGTAAAAAAAACTAAAGCCATTATAGAAAAAAATAAAAAGGGATGTAGAATATAATTACAACGTAGAAGATAAAAAGCACGTTCAGAGAATAAAAATACTATGTAAAGATCTACCAAAATTACAATTCCCAGACGAAAATAAAAATTTTACATATATAGTGGAAGCAGTTGCATGTGAGTATAGTTATGGACGAGTACTTAAATATAGATATGAAGAAGAAAAATTAGAACATCATTGTAGATACTACTCAGGTACGTTGAATGAAACAGAGATAAAATGGGAAATAAATAGAAAAGAATTATGTTCATTATATAAATGTTTATTAGCATTTGAGCCATATATTGTATATAACAAGTTTATTGTACGAACAGATAATACATAGGTACGTAGGTGGTTAACAAAGAAAATTCAAAATTCAGTTACAACAAAGGAAATTCGGAGACTAGTATTAAATATATTAAATTTTACATTTACAATTGAAGTAATGAAAACTAACAAGAATGTCATTGAAGATTACATATCAAGACAAAGTTACACAGACTAATATAATAGAAGTGATGCTTTAGAAAAGATACTCAAAACCCTAACTACGCTTTCAATGAAAGTGGACAGTATGGGTAATAAAATAGAAAAGCTAAAGACTAATGAAGTTAAACAAAAGTCTAAAGCTATGAATCCGCTAACTCAGAAATGTGCAGAGCTATGTCGATCGGAAGACAACAAAATTTTAGAGCTAAAAGGAGACGTTGGGACACTCCATAAAACCCATAATGTTTATCAATCTACAATTGCAGGTACAAGCAAAGGAGTTAGTGGACAAAGATATCAGAACATGAACATGAACAAGATATTTGAAAAACCATTTATACCAAAAATACAAAAGACCCATTGTTCATATCCCCACAAACTACCACATATCAAGAAAGTTTAAACCAAGATAGAAAAGCCAATAACCACATAACCCGAGCATACATAGAAAATATCCATAAAATACAGACTTATCTAAACCTTAAACCCAGAGCCACAATATCCAAAAATCAAACACAAACTATATAACCCAAAGATTACAAGGTTACAACAAGTTAATCGCACAACCAAAAACCAACCCTAGCTTAGTTAAAACTTGTTTCAGTTATGGATTATTAAATATCGTATACACCCATGAAGGAAATGAACTAACAGATATACCAGAATTATACAGAGCATTCACCACTTATAAAAGAATAACCAAAGGAAATTTATTTTTCATAAATTTTTATACTGCACCAGCAGAGATATTATATGATGAGATCAAACCAGTTATACAAATTGTAAAAATAGGATTAACCAGAGATATGATTATACCAAAAGATATTGTTCAACATCCAGAGATACCTAAAGTTGAGATACCTGATTTTTATGCAAATAAACGAATTATTGGAATATCTTTAATTATTCAAAAATTAGCAAATAACTACCTAAATGGCAACCCATTATTGAGCTATTATTCAAGATATCATCAAATAATTTATTCAAATTCAAGGGAGCTACGAGAGTCAGATATGGAAGAAACTAGACAATGGATTCTGACATTACTCAATCCAGAAAAACAACCAACTGCAAGAGCAATTAGGAAGGGATTTACTTTAGAAGAATTATTAACAAGGTATTGCAAGTTAATTGGACACAAATATCTAGACCATTTATGTTCGAGATGTAATGGAGAAGATAATATTATCCCAAAAGTTCAACTAGAATAGAAGAAGATAAGGACGACTGTTGAAAGATACACGATAAAAGATAGAAAGACACGAAGCAATAATAGAAAGATAAGAAGACAAAGAATTGAAATATTTAAATGACATATGGAGAATGATATGACTTTGAGGAATGTGAAATACGTAAATTATGTAAACATTTACTATTCTTATTATGTAGGTTAGACTAGCCTTTTTGACTGTTCTTGTTTTTTGGAACTTGCCATTTTACTTTTTTTAGGACCATTATTAGTCTTTCAATTTTTGACAGATGTAAAGTTAGGAATAGTAAATAGTTCTTTTCCTCCTATAAATATGTAAGCCATCCAGCTAAGTTAAGGGCAAGACTTTCATGTGTTGAAAGCAAACTTTCTCTCTTGTACACAAACAACTTTTGAATATTTAATAAAAACAGGTATATTTCAAATGAAAAGCTATGAATGAACAAAGCCCAGAATTATCAAACTTACCAGAACAGGTATTTTCATTTATGATTATGAATAGCTAAATTCATAAATTCCTAACAATCATAATATGATAAAATAAGTTCATGTTAGTTACTATATAGTAGAATTATTCGACGAATAATATGTTACAAAGTTTATTAGCAAAACGGAAAAGGAGAAAAATCCCTAAGAACTATGTCATCCTAAAGGTGAAACTGGTGAGGCAAGAAAGCCGTGATAGGGGAGTTACCAGTGTAGAGGCGTTGTTTAAGGAAAAAGTATCCAGATTACCATGCTAATAGTGACAGAGTAACATAATTATTTAAGAATAATCTAGTACATAGTAATCTAAGATGATCATATTTTGTTATGTATATGATTGGAAGGAATATTTTGAAATAACATAATATGAAAAAGAATGACTACCTACTTATCCGATGAAATGGTAGATAAATTTAAAATACTTGTTTTGTATGTACTTAAGAATATAGAAATTGTAGATATAAGAAAAATCATATGGAAAAAAATATTTGACAAAAAGTTTTTTACTAGAATAAATTATATACCACACCTACCTTACTACTCTTACAAATACCTATATACCAAACCTACACATCAACTATGATAAATTACGTATATTTAGAATATTGGAAAATGAATATGAAAAATATACAATTAATAGAAAAATTAATGAAACCAAATCTAAAAAAATATATGAGAACTAAAGATATAAAATATATAGAATTCCTTAATGAAAACAGACAAGAATTATTAAGATTAAAACAAACAACCAGTAAATATTATGATAAAGCATTTAATAACCCATAAAACCTAAGCATCATATGAACAATATGGCAAGCTATATATCTGATGAAATTAAGATACTTGTTTTATATATTATTAAAGACTTAGAAATAGAAGACATACAAAAAATAATATTGGAAAAAATATTTAATGAAGAATCATTAAGTCTAGAATGGTTAGAAGATATGCTTGATCTTCGCTTATATTATTTAGATAGTTATTACTCAAATAATAATAGTTATTATTCAGATGGATATTATACAGATTAAAAATGTTAGAATATATTAAAAGAGTTAGAGAAAAACAAAGTTGGCTATACGAAGAAATTAATTATAGAAACCAGCTTAGAAGAAAAAGAGAACAATTAAAAGAAAGAATAATTTGGATAAATAAAACCATGAAACAACTAGAATTAAAAGACAGTCTAGAATATGATTTAGACATAGAATTATTCATAGAAGAAAAAGATAGGATAATTAACAAAATAGATAATTTAATATCAGATATAGTACAATTAGAATAAATTATTACAAAGAAAATTGCAGTATTACAACTACTTTAGGATAAAATGATAAACTGTAAATATTTAAAATATTGGAGACAAGATATGGAAGAAATAAGATTAACAGAAGTACATATGAAAGAGAATTTAATTGAATATTTTAGAACAAAAGATACAGAATATTTAAAATACCTTAAAAATAATATACAAGAATTACAAAGACTAAGAGAAAAACTAAAGAATATTATAGTAAAGCTTTTAATCAAATACCATCTAATCACCCCACCACCACCACCACCACCACGAAGATATGATAATCAATAAAAATTAAAATAAAAATAGAAATATTTAGAGAATTTAAGAAATATTCACGCACAAATAAAAATAGATCCATTAGAGTTATAATAGATCTATTTAAGTTATTCGAGTTATCCCCGCCCCCCTCCATATATCTATTTAGAAGAGTCATATCAATAGTTATCCGAATAGATTCATTAGAGACGTTAAGAAAATATCCACGCACAAATAAAAATAGATCCATTAGAGTTATAATAGATCTATTTAATATTTAGAGAGGTTAAGAAATATCCACGCACAAATAAAAATAGATCCGTTAGAGTTATAATAGATCTATTTAAGTTATCTGAGTTATCCGCACCCCCCTCCAAATATCTAATCGCACTACCAAAAACCAACCCTAGCTTTGTTAAAACTTGTTTCAGTTATGAATTATTAAATACCGTATACACCCATGAAGGAAATAAACAAACAGATATACTAGAATTATATAGAGCATTCACCACTTATATAAGAATAACCAAAGGAAATTTATTTTTTATAAAGTTTTATATTGCACCAGCAGAGATATTATATGACGAGATTAAACCAGTTATATAAATTTTAAAAATAGGATTAACCAGAGATATGATTATACCGGAAGATATTGCTCAACAGCCAGAGATACCTAAAGCTGAGATACCTGATTTTTATGTAAATAAACAAATTATTGGAATATCTCCAATTATTCAAGAATTAGCAAATAACTACCTAAATGGGAACCCAATATGGAGCTATTATTCAAGAGATCATCAAATGATTTATTCAAATTTAAGGGAGCTACGACAGTCAGATATGGAAGAAGCTAAACAATGGATTCTAACATTACTCAATCTAGAAAAACAACCAACTGGAAAAGCAATTAGGAAGGAATTTATTTCAGAAGAGTTATTAACAAGGTATTGCAAGTTAATTGGACACAAATATCCAGAAAATTTATGTTCGAGATGTAATGGAGAAGATAATATTATCCGAGAAGTTCAACTAGAATAGAGGAAGATAAGGACGACAGCTGGAAGATACACGACAAAAGATGGTAAACAGTTGTATCTACATAAGTTTGCTTCTGCTCTTATATCTATCATAGGTGTATAATACCTATTATAATATCCTTCTACTATTATTTTTACAAGTACATATATTTTCATATCATGTCAAAGCTCTTTTTATTAATATTTTTTCTTTATTATATGTTATAGATAATTGTGTACGTTCTATATTGTTTGATTTTACTTGTTCTAACAATTTTATTTCTAATGTTATGTCTGCTTTTTGCATATCTTCCTTTATTTTAAATTCTATTTTTATTTTTCTGACTCCTATTATTATTTTTTTTTCTGTCGTATCCTTAACGTTTATTCGACTCCTTGGTAGATCTGGGCATATAGTACCATTAGATTTTATTTCTTCACTTTTTACTAGATATTTTGCTATATAATTTTTTTTCTTGTCATGTGTTTAAGAGTATTAAATATTTTTTTCATTTATTGTTCCTGTTATGTAATATTGAGTTAAATTAACTATTGAAGTTGTTTCATATAATTTGTTCTTTTTTATGAGCTTGATGATTCTGGGTTTTCATAAGCTATTCTTTTTGTTGTGCTTATTCTATCATTTATAGTTTCTAAATCTTCTTCTATAGATATGTTTTTGTAACTATAATCATTATTATCAATTGTTTTTACAAATTGTTCGAAAGAATTTTTTATTTGTATTTTATTAATTTATTTTTTCCCATTATTTTATGTTTTGTTGTTAATACGTATATATTTTTACATCTTATTGTAAATATTTTACTTCCTGGGGTTAGTTCTATTCCTGATATTTTCCAACATAATACTAATGGTTTATCTATGTTTTTATCTGTTATTTCTACTGAATAATTCGCACTTATTATAAATTTAAATTTTTGGTATATTAAATTTCCTCTTATGACAGTTATTATACTTTTTTCTATAGGTTTAATAATTCTATCATCTGCTAAATATAATTCTATTGGTGTATCTATTCCTTCTCTAAAACATTCTTTTATCAATATCTCTGTTCCTCCAAGATGTACATATTTTATTGGGTCTTTACTTTTTATATCATTTATTTCTTTATTAACAATTCTTTTTGTTTCTAGTGGTATACTAGCTCTTCCTTTTGCATATCTACAGTCTATTACATGTTCTTTTTGGCTTACTACGTGGTATTCTTCCTTTTTTCTACTAAATATATTTTTAATTATTGGTATTTTAAATATTTTTTCTATACTTAAGTCTAACTCTTTTCCTTTTATTTCGTCAAATATATTATTATCAAATATTATTTTTTGATCTGTTCCTTCTTCATTTAAATATTCTTCCTTTGTTATTATTTTTATATCTTCCTTAGTTATTTGGTTTATTTTTATTTCTTATTCAGTCATTTGATTCATCTAAATCACTATCCATTTCATTCTCCGAAATTTCATATATACCATCTTCACTTTCTAATTCGTAATCTATATAATTTATTTGCATGTATTCTGTATTTTCTATCTTTATTTTTGATATTTGATTCTTTTTTGGGTTTTTAGGCATTTTACAATCTCTAGCTAAATGTCCTAGTTTTTCACAATTATAACAAGTACATTCTTTTATAGATTTCTTTTTCCTATATGGTCTTTTGTGTTCACAATTTTTTACATAATATTTTTTTCTTGGTTTCTTATACTTATATTTTGATTTTTTGTATTTATTATATTTCCTATGTCTTTTTCTTTTCTTATAATATCTTTCTTTACATCCAAATTGAGGTGCTATTTTATCTTTGCAACATGCTAAATTTCTTATTAATGTTTTTTCCATTTTTATTTCTTCTCTATATTTTTCACATAGATTTCTATACCATTGTTGTAAAAATTTTATTCTTGCTCCTAGGGTATCTACTATTTTTGCTTCATCCCAACTCTTTATTATTTTTGAACTAAATGGTTTAGGTAATTTACTAAAATATAATTTTCTTATTTTCTTACTTTCCTCTGTATTATATGTTCCTTTTTAATAATATTCTTTAAATGCGCACGTATATTCGTGTATATAGCACAAATTACATATTTCTAAATTTAACGTTAAATTTCTATTTGTATCTTTTTCTTTATTTTGTTATTCTTCTTCTGTTGTTATACTGCTAAATTCATATCTTATAGTTACTTCATATTTTTTCAATATTTCTGTTGATGATATTTTAGTAATTGCTGATGTTCTTATGGTTTTTTGTCATATCTTAATACTTTTTTACTTGCTTCGGCTAGGTTTAAAAACCATAATTTTACTGTTCCTATTAATGTCCTTCTATATATTCTGGTGCTTTTGTTGTATCTATATTATTATCTAATAATTATTTTGACATATATCCTGCCCATAGTTGTATTGTTTTATTTGTGTCTATTACACAGTCTAAATCTAAAAAGTTAAAATTTTATTAATTATTTATTTTGGTGTCCATTTGTTATATTCATTTTTTAGGTCATATTTTTTAAACTTAACTTTATGATAATATTTAGGTTTTCTTATTTCTGATGTACCAGGTATTATGTTTTCATCGTCTTCTTTATTAAGAGTATTTATTTCTGTGTTTGTATTTTCTAAGTTTTCTCTATTAATTACTTTTTATTTTTTATTAATTTCTAACTTTTCTATATTAAGATTTCTGTATTTGTTTCACTATCTTCCGAATCATAATTATCTATTTCTTCAGCATCTATTGTATTTATTTCTAATTCACTGGTTTCTGATTCTAGTTTTGGGTAGTGCTATTAACTTGTTGTAACCTTGTAATCTTTGGATTATATAGTTTGTGTTTGGTTCCTGAATATCTGTGGCTCTAGGTTTACGGTTTAGATAAGTCTGATTTTGTGGATATTTTCTAAGTATGCTCGAGTTATGTGGTTATTGACTTTTCTA
This sequence comes from Capsicum baccatum var. pendulum, assembly GCA_030864225.1. Lineage (NCBI taxonomy): Eukaryota > Viridiplantae > Streptophyta > Magnoliopsida > Solanales > Solanaceae > Capsicum > Capsicum baccatum. The sequence goes on from CM061557.1 coordinate 126,829,682, forward strand.
TCTTGGTTTAAACTTTCTCGATATGTGGTAGTTTGTGGGGGTATGAACAATGGATCTTTTTGTATTTTTGGTATAAATGATTTTTCAAATATCTTGTTCATGTTCACGTTCTGATATCTTTGTCCACAGCTCCTTTACTTGTACCTGCAATTGTAGATTAATAAATGTTATGGGTTTTATGAAGTGTCCCAACGTCTCCTTTTAGCTCTGGAATTTTGTTGTCTTCCTATCGACATAGCTCTGCACACTGCTGAGTTAGCTGATTCATAGCCTTAGACTTCAGTTTAACTTCATTAGTCTTTAGTTTTTCTATTTCATTACCCATACTGTCCACTTTCATTGAAAGCGTAGTTAGGGTTTTGAGTATCTTTTCTAAAGAATCATCTTCTATTATATCACTCTGTGTAGCTTTGTCTTGATATGTAATCTGCAATGACATTCTTGTTTGTTTTGATTACTTCAATTGTAAATGTAATATTTAATATATTTAATACTAGTCTCCGAATTTTCATTGTTGTAACTGAATTTTGTATTTTCTTTGTTAACCACCAACATACCTGTGTATTATCTGTTCGTACAATAAACTTGTTATATACAATATATGGCTCAAATGCTAATAAACATTTATATAATGAACATAATTCTTTTCTATTCATTTCCCATTTTATCTTTGTTTCATTAAACGTACCTGAGTAGTCTCTACAATGATGTTCTAATTTTTCTTTTTCATATCTATATTTAAGTACTCCTCCATAACTATACTCACTTGCATTTGCTTCCACTATATATGTAAAATTTTTATTTTCATTGGGAATTGTAATTTTGGTAATTCTTTACAAAGTATTTTTATTCTCTGAACTTGTTTTTTATCTTCTTCGTTGTATTTATATTCTACATCCTTTTTTATTTTTTTCTGTAATGGCTTTAGATTTTCTGCTAATTTTGGTATATATTCTCTTACTTGATTTACTAATCCTAAAAATGATTGTAATTTTATTTTTGTATCTTATTCTTCTTTTGAATTTATTATTTTTTGTACTATATGTTGTTGCATTTTTACTCCGCTTTTGTCTATTTGTATTCCTAAAAATTCTATTTATTTTTTCATAATTTCGGCTTTCTTTTCACTTAAACTTTTTCCCGATTTTTCTATTATATTTGTAAATTGTTCTAATAATTTTAAATGTTCCTCTTTAGTTTTTATATATAGTAGTATATCATCTATGTATACTATACAATTAGGTAATTGTTTAAAATAACTATCCATAAAGTGTTGATATCTACCTGGTGCATTTTTGTATCCAAATGGTAGAACATTCCATTCATAAAATCCTTGTGGTACTGTAAATGCAGTTAATTTTTTAGATTCTTCTTCTAACTTTAAATGGTAAAATCCTGATTTACAATCAAATTTACTAAAGTAATTATATCCTTGTATTTGTCTTATTTTTAATATTTTATTTGGTATTGGATAATTATATGTCATAGATTTTGCATTTAGGTTCCTATAATCATGACCATTCTACTTTTTCGTTTTTTTTGTTCACTATGTTTATTTACTATAAATGTTGGACTATTACTATTACTTTTTTGTATATATTATTTTTCTAATAATTCATCTATATGCATTTTAAATTCTTTTAAATCATCAAAGTTGTATGTTAATGGTTTCTAGGTTATTATGTTATTTTTATCTATTAACTCAATTTTTACAGTAGTTTTATGTTTTTTCCATCCTTTTAATGGATCTTCACTATATAATTGTCTTAATTTTTCTTTATTATTTCTACCTTATCTACTGAAAATATAGTTATTTCTTTTTAATTTATTGAAAATATGACTAGTTCTATTGTGTCTTCTATATTTTTTATATTTTCTAATTTTTGTGTGATTTTTTCACTTCCTTTTATCCAATCAGTTTCTTTCTTATTTTATTGATAACTCTTTTTGCTCTTACTTTTTGTTTACATGGTGTTGTACACCACCAATCTTTTTTAGTTATTATATGTGGGTATAATTTATCTAAAAATGACATTCCTAAAAGCATATCTTTTGATGTTAGTTCATAATTATAGATTTCTTCTATTGTTATTATTTTATTCCATATCTGTATTTTTACATTTTTAGCTTTATATGTAATTAAACTTCCTTCATTATTAAGTCTTTTTACTACTATTGGTATTTTTAGCTTATCCCATTTACCTTCTCGTAAACAGTTGTATCTACATAAGTCAAATATTTTTTTGCTAGAATAAATTATATACAACACCTACCTAACTACTCTTACAAATACGTACATACCAAACCTACACATCAACCTTGATAAATTATGTATATTTAGAATATTAGAAAATAAATATGAAAAATATACAATTAATAGAAAAACTAATGAAAACAAATCTAGAAAAATATATGAGAACTAAAGATAGATCAATTATAACTCTAATGGATCTATTTTATTTGTGCGTGGATATTTCTTAACGTCTCTAAACATTTTGATTTTTATTTTAATTTTTATCGATGTTCATATCTTAGGGGATGATTCGATGGTATTTGATTAAAAGCTTTACTGTAATATTCTTTAATTTTTTCTCTTAGTCTTTGTAATTCTTGTATATTATTTTGAAGGTATTCTAAATATTCTATATCTTTTGTTCTAAAATGTTCAATTGAATTCTCTTTCATAAGTACTTCTATTAATCTTATTTCTTCCATATCTTGTCTCCAATATTTTAAATATTCATAGTTTATCATTTTATTCTAAAGTAGTTGTAATACTGTAATTTTATTTATAATAATTTATTCTAATTGTACTATATCTGATATTAAATTCTAGGTTATTTATTTCATTACTTATCCTGTCTTTTTCATCTATGAGTAATTCTATGTCTAAATCATATTCTAAACTGTCTTTTAATTCTAGTTGTTTCATGGTTTTATTAATCCAAATTATTCTTTCTTTTAATTGTTCTCTTCCTCTTCTAAGTTGGTTTCTATAATTAATTTCTTTGTATAGCCAACATTATTTTTCTCTAACTCTTTTAATATATTCTAACATTTTTAACCTATATAATATCTATCTGAATAATAACTATTATTATCTGAGTAATAACTATCTGAATAATATAAGCTAAGATCATGCATATCTTTTTTCGTCTATTATAAATTCTTCTTTTTTCATTTTATTTATTGGATAGTGTATAGATCATGTTGATATATGTATTCTAGACTATCTATTAAGGATTCTAAATGTGTGCATTTATTGATTTTTCGTAGCTATAAGAGATGAATTTAGCTGTATAACAACAGAAGGGTTTAATAATTCTGGGCTTTGTTCATCCATAGCTTTTCCTTTGAAATATACCTATTTTATTAAATATTCAAGAGTTGTTTGTGTACAAGAGAGAAGGCTTGCTTTCAACACATGAAAGTCTTGCCTTTAACTTAACCGGGTGGCTTACATATTTATAGGAGGAAAAGAACTATTTACTATTCCTAACTTTACATCTGTCAAAAATTAAAAGACTAATAATGGTCCTTAAAAAAGTAAAATGGCAAATGCTAAAAAACAAGAAAAGTCAAAAAGGCTAGTCTAGCCTACATAATAAGAATAGTAAATGTTAACATAATTTACGTTTGGAGGGGCGTGCGGACAACTCGAATAACTTAAATAGATCTATTATAACTTTAATGGATCTATTTTTATTTGTGCGTGGATATTTCTTAACTTTTCTAAACATTTTGATTTTTATTTTAATTTTTATTGATGTTCATATCTTGGGGGTGATTAGATGGTATTTGATTAAAAGCTTTACTGTAATATTCTTTATTTTTTTCTCTTAGTCTTTGTGATTATTGTATATTATTTTGAAGGTATTCTAAATATTTTATATCTTTTGTTCTAAATATTCAATTAAATTCTCTTTCATATGTACTTCTGTTAATCTTATTTCTTCCATATCTTGTCTCCAATATTTTAAATATTCATAGTTTATCATTTTATTCTAAAGTAGTTGTAATACTACAATTTTCTTTGTAATAATTTATTCTAATTGTACTATATCTAATATTAAATTCTAGGTTATCTATTTTGTTAATTATCCAGTCTTTTTCTTCTATGAATAATTTTATGTTTAAATCATATTCTAAACTGTCTTTTAATTATAGTTGTTTCATGGTTTTGTTTATCCAAATTATTCTTTCTTTTAATTGTTCTCTTCCTCTTCTAAGCTGGTTTCTATAATTAATTTCTTCGTATAGCCAACTTTGTTTTTCTCTAACTCTTTTAATATATTCTAACATTTTTAATCTGTATAATATCCATCTGAATAATAACTATTATTATCTGAGTAATAACTATCTGAATAATATAAGCGAAGATCATGCATATCTTTTAACCATTCTAGACTTAATGATTCTTCATTAAATATTTTTTCCCATATTATTTTCTTTATGTCTTCTATTTCTAAGTCTTTAATGATATATAAAACAAGTATTTTAATTTCATCAGACATATAGCTTGCCATATTGTTTATATGATGCTTAGGTTTTATGGGTTATTAAATGCTTTATCATAATATTTACTGGTTGTATGTTTAATCTTAATAATTCTTGTATGTTTTCATTAAGGAATTCTATATATTTTATATCTTTAGTTCATATATTTTTCTAGATTTGTTTTCATTAGTTTTTCTATTAATTGTAAATTTTTCATATTTATTTTTCAATATTCTAAATATACGTAATTTATCATGGTTGATGTGTAGGTTTGGTATGTAGGTATTTGTAAGAGTAGTTAGGTATGTGTGGTATATAATTTATTCTAGTCAAAAAATATTTGTCGAATATTTTTTCCCATATGATTTTTCTTATATCTACAATTTCTATATCATTAAGTACATACAAAACAAGTATTTTAAATTTATCTACCATTTCATCGGATAAGTAGTCATTCTTTTTTATAGGATGCTATTTCAAAATATTCCTTCCAATCGTATACATAATAAAATATGATTATCTTAGATTACTATGTACTAGATTATTCTTAAATAATTACGTTACTCTATCACTATTAGTTTGATAATATGGATATTTTTTCCTTAAACAGCGCCTCTACATTGGTTACTCCCCTATCATGGCTTTCTTGCCTCACCGGTTTCACCTTTAGGATGACATAGTTCTTACAGATTTTTCTCCTTTTTCTCTTTGCTAATAAACTTTGTAACATATTATTCTTCGGATAATTCTACTATATAGTAACTAACACGAGCTTATTTTATCATATTATGATTGTTAGAAATTTATGAATTTAGCTATTCATAATCATAAATGAAAATACCTGTTCTAGTAGGTTTGATAATTCTGGGCTTTGCTCATTCATAGCTTTTCCTTTGAAATATACCTATTTTTATTAAATATTCAAAAGTTATTTGTGTACAAGAGAGAAGGCTTGTTTTCAGCACATGAAAGTCTTGCCATTTACTTAGCCGGATGTCTTAAATATTTATAGGAGGAAAAGAACTATTTACTATTCCTAACTTTACATCTGTCAAAAATTAAAAGACTAATAATGGTCCTAAAAAAAGTAAAATGGCAAGTGCCAAAAAATAAGAAAAGTCAAAAAGGCTAGTCTAGCCTACATAACAAGAATAGTAAATGTTTACATAATTTACGTATTTCACATTTCTCAAAGTCATATCATTCTTCATATGTCATTTTCATATTTCAATGTTTTGTCTTCTTATCTTTCTATTATTGTTCCGTGTCTTCTTATTGGTATTTTTAGCATATCCCTAGAATTTAATATCAGATATAGCACAATTAGAATAAATTATTACAAAGAAAATTGCAGTATTACAACTACTTTAGGATAAAATAATAAACTATGATTATTTAAAATATTGGTGACAAGATATGGAAGAAATAAGACTAACAGAAGTACTTATGAAAGAGAATTTAATTGAATATTTTATAAAAAAAGATATAGAATAATTAGAATACCTTCAAAACAATATACAAGAATTACAAAGACTAAGAGAAAAAACTAAAGAATATTACAATAATGTTTTTAATCAAATACCATCTAATCACCCCCAAGATATGAATATCAATAAAAATTAAAATAAAAATAGAAATGTTTAGAGATGTTAAGAAATATCCACGTATAAATAAAAATAGACCCATTAAAGTTATAATAGATCTATTTAAGTTATTCGAGTTATTCGCACCCCTCTCCAAATGGTATCAGAGCTCAGTTATTTAAAGGTAAAAATGGTATATGTATAGTAATTTATGAGTTATTTAAGTTTGACTTTGGAATTTATTTACCAAGTATTTATTTACAGATCAATAATTTAGAATTAAAACAAGTAATATCTGAAAAATGGACAAAATTAAAAATAAGAAGGGAAAGACTACAATATAATATGATTGTAGGAGTATGTAAAAAATAAATAAATGCACAAAAGAAAGCAATATCACATTTAGAATCCTTAATAGATAGTCTAGAATACATATATCAACATGATCTATACACTATCAAATAAATAAAATGAATAAAGAAGAATTTATAATAGATGAAAAAACATATGAAAATCACGAAGGATTAAAAATAAAAATAGTATTCTCTAATTTAGCAAGACGATATAAGAAAATAGGTGAACATTTATATTTAGTGTTAGGAAAAAGAAGAATTAAAATTAGAAGATAAATTAATAACTATGGTAAGAATAACAAAAGAAAATGACGAAATAGCTAGGAAAAAAGAAAAAGATAATATAAAACAACAAACTACAGAAGAAATACAAAAAATAGAAGAAACTAAAAATAGTAGGATTGCTGAATTAGAAAAAGAATTACAAATGCTAAAAGATCTATATGAAAAAGATAGAAAGAAAAAGAAGAAAAGGATAAAGAACGAAAATTATTAAACGAGATAGATGAATTTAAAGAAAAATTAGAAATAAAAAATAAAGAATCAGAAACCAGTGAATTAGAAATAAATACAATAGATGCTGAAAAAACAGATAATTATGATTCGAAAGATAGTGAAACATATACATAAATCTTAACAAATATAGGAAAGTTAGAAATTAATGAAAAAAAAGAAGTAATTAATAGAGAAAATTTGGAAAATACAAACAAAGAAATAAATATTCTTAATAAAGAAGGCGATGATAACATAATACCTGATACATCAGAAATAAGAAAACCTACATATTATTACAAAGATAAGTTTAAAAAATATAACCTAAAAAATAAATATAACAAATGGACACCAAAAGAAATAATTAATAAAAATTATAACTTTTTAGATTTAGACTGTGTAATACACACAAATAAAACAATACAACTATGGGCAGGATACATGTCAAAACAATTATTAGATAATAATATAGATACAACAAATACACCAGAATATATAGAAAGGACATTAATAGGAACAGTAAAATTATGATTTTTAAATCTAGCTGAAATAAGTAAAAAAGTATTAAGATCTGACAAAAAAACAGAAGGAACATCAATAATTACTAAAATATCATCAATAGAAATATTGAAAAAATATGAAGTAGATATAAGAGATGAATTTAGCAGTATAAAAACAGAAGAAGAAGAACAAAATAAGGAAAAAGATACGAATAGGAATTTAATGTTAAAATTAGCAATATGTAATATGTGCTATATAGACGAATATACGTGCACATTTAAAGAATATTATTATAAAGGAACATATAATACAGAGGAAAGTAAGGACATAAGGAAATTATATTTTAGTAAATTACCTGAACCATTTAGTCCAAAAATAATAAGAGTTGAGATGAAGCAAAATTAGTAGATACCCTAGGAGAAAGAATAAAATTTTTACAATAATGGTATAGAAATCTATGTGAAAAATATAGAAAAGAAATAAAAATGGAAAAAACACTAATAAGAAATTTAGCATGTTGCAAAGATAAAATAGCACCTCAATTTGGATGTGACGAAAGTTATTATAAGAAAAGAAAAAGACATAAGAAATATAAGAAATACAAAAAACCAAAATATAAGTATAAGAAACCAAGAAAAAGATATATTGTAAAAAATTATGAACATAAAAGACCATATAGGAAAAAGAAATCTATAAAAGAATGTACTTGTTATAATTTTGGAAAACTAGGACATTTAGCTAGAGATTGTAAAATGCCTAAAACCCAAAAAAGAAACAAATATAAAAAATAAAGATAGAAAATACAGAATACATGCAAATAGATTATATAGATTACGAATTAGAAAGTGAAGATAGTATATATGAAATTTCGGAGAATGAAATAGATAATGAAATGGATAGTGATTTAGATGAATCAAATGACCGAAGAAGAAATAAAATTAAACCAAATAACCGAGAAAGATATAAAAATAATAACAAAGAAAGAATATTTAAATGAAGAAGGAAAAGATCAAAAAATAATATTTGATAATAATATATTTGACGAAATAAAAGAAAAAGAGTTAGACGTAAGTGTAGAAAAAATATTTAAAATACCAACAACAAAAAATATATTTAGTAGAAAAAAAGGAAGAATACTATGTAGTAAGCCAAAAAGAACATGTAATAGATTGTAGATATGCAAAAGGAAGAGCTAGTATACCACTAGTAACAAAAAGAATAGTTAATAAAAAAATAAATGATATAAAAAGTAAAGATCCAATAAAATATGTACACCTTTGAGGAACAGAGATATTGATAAAAGCATGTTTTAGAGAAGGAATAGATATACCAATAGAATTATATTTAACAGATGATAGAATTATAAAATCTATAGAAAAAAGTATAATAACTGCCATAAGAGGAAATTTAATATACCAAAAATTTAAATTTATAATAAGTGTGAATTATTCAGTAGCAATAACAGATAAAAACATAGATAAATCATTAGTATTGTATTGGAAAATATCAGAAATAGAACTAACACCAGAAGTAAAATATTTACAGCAAGATGTAAAAATCTATATGTATTAACAACAATACATAAAATAACGGGAAAAAATAAAATTAATAAAATACAAATAGAAAGTCCTTTCGAACAATTTGTAAAAATAATTGATAATAATGATTATAGTTACAAAAACATAGACATAGAAGAAGATTTAGAAATAATAAAAGATAGAATAAGCACAACAAAAAGAATAGCTTATGAAAAACCAGAATCATCAAGCTCATCAAAAAGAACAAATTATGAAACAACTTCAACAGTTAATTTAACTCAATATTACATAACAGGAACAATAAATGAAAAAGAATATTTAATACTCTTAAACACAGGACAAGAAGAAAATTATATAGCAAAATATCTAGTAAAAAGTGAAGAAATAAAATCTAATGGTACTATATGCCCAGATCTACCAAGGAGTCTAATAAACATTAAGGATACGACAGAAAAAATAATAATAATAGGAGTTAGAAAAATAAAAATAGAATTTGAAATAAAGGAAGATATGCAAAAAGAAGACATAATATTAGGAATAAAATGGTTAGAACAAGTAAAACCATACAATATAGAACATACACAATTATCTATAACATATAATAAAGAAAAATTATTAATAAAAAGAGCTTTGACATGATATGAAAATATATGTACTTGTAAAAATAATAGTAGAAGCATATTATAATAGGTATCATACACCTATGATAGATACAGGAGCAGAAGCAAACTTATATAGATACAACTATTTACCAGAAGGTAAATGGGATAAGCTAAAAATACCAATAGTAGTCAAAGGATTTAATAATGAAGGAAGTTTAATTACATATAAAGCTAAAAATGTAAAAATACAGATATGGGGTAAAATAATAACAATAGAAGAAAGCTATAATTATGAACTAACATAAAAAAATATGCTTTTAGGAATGTCATTTTTAGATAAATTGTATCCACATATAATAACTAAAACAGATTGGTAGTTTACAATACCATGTAAACAAAAAATAAGAGCAAAAAGAATTATCAATAAAATAAGAAAGAAAACTGATTGGATAAAAGGAAGTGAAAAAATCACACAAAAATTAAAACTTTTTAAAAATACAGAAGACACAATAGAACTAGTTGTATTTTTGATAAATAAAAAAGAAATAACTATGTTTTCAGTAGATAAGGTAGAAATAATAAAGAAAAAATTAAGAAAATTATACAGTGAAGATCCATTAAAAGGATGAAAAAAACATAAAACTACTGTAAAAATTGAGCTAATAGATAAAAATAACATATTAACCCAGAAACCATTAACATATAACTTTGATGATTTAAAAGAATTTAAAATGCATATAAATGAATTATTAGAAAAATAATATATACAAAAAAGTAATAGTAAACACAATAGTCCAGCATTTATAGTAAATAAACATAGTGAACAAAAAAGAGGAAAAAGTAGAATGGTCATTGATTATAGAAACCGATCTATTATAACTCTAATGGATCTATTTTTATTTGTGCGTGGATATTTCTTAACTTCTCTAAACATTTTTATTTTTATTTTTATTTTTATTGATGTTCATATCTTGGGGGTGATTAGATGGTATTTGGTTAAAAGCTTTACTGTGATATTCTTTATTTTTTTCTCTTAGTCTTTGTAATTCTTGTATATTATTTTGAAGGTATTCTAAATACTTTATATCTTTTGTTCTAAATATTCAATTAAATTCTCTTTTATAAGTACTTCTGTTAATCTTATTTCTTTTATATCTTGTCTCCAATATTTTAAATATTCATAGTTTATCATTTTATCCTAAAGTAGTTGTAATACTGTAATTTTCTTTGTAATAATTTATTCTAATTGTACTATATTTGATATTAAATTCTTGGTTATCTATTTTGTTAATTATCCAGTCTTTTTCTTCTATGAATAATTCTATGTCCAAATCATATTCTAAATTTTCTTTTAATTATAGTTGTTTCATGGTTTTATTTATCGAAATTATTCTTTCTTTTAATTGTTCTCTTCCTCTTCTAAGCTGGTTTCTATAATTAATTTCTTCGTATAGCCAACATTGTTTTTCTCTAACTATTTTAATATATTCTAACATTTTTAATCTGTATAATATACATTTGAATAATAACTATTATTATTTGAGTAATAACTATCTGAATAATATAAGCTAAGATCATGCATATCTTCTAACCATTCTAGACTTAATGATTATTCATTAAATATTTTTTTCATATTATTTTCTTTATGTCTTCTATTTCTAAGTCTTTAATGATATATAAAACAAGTATTTTAATTTCATCATATATATAGCTTGCGATATTGTTCATATGATGCTTAGGTTTTATGGGTTATTAAATGCTTTATCATAATATTTACTAGTTGTTTGTTTTAATCTTAATAATTCTTGCATATTTTCATTAAGGAATTCTATATATTTTATATCTTTAGTTCTCATATATTTTTCTAGATTTGTTTTCATTAGTTATTCTATTAATTGTAAATTTTTCATATTCATTTTCCAATATTCTAAATATACGTAATTTATCATGATTGATGTGTAGGTTTAATATGTAGGTATTTGTAAGAGTAGTTAGGTAGGCGTGGTATATAATTTATTCTAGTCAAAAAATATTTGTCAAATATTTTTTCCCATATGATTTTTCTTATATCTACAATTTTTATATCCTTAAGTACAAACAAAACAAGTATTTTAAATTTATCTACCATTTCATCGGATAAGTAGGTAGTCATTCTTTTTCATATGATGCTATTTCAAAATATTCCTTCCAATCATATACATAACAAAATATGATCATCTTGGATTACTATGTACTAGATTATTCTTAAATAATTATGTTACTCTGTCACTATTAGCATGATAATCTGGATACTTTTCCCTTAAACAACGCCTCTACATTGGTTACTCCCTTATCACGGCTTTCTTACCTCACCGGTTTCACCTTTAGGATGACATAGTTCTTAGGAATTTTTCTCCGTTGTCGCTTTGCTAATAAACTTTGTAACATATTATTCTTCGAATAATTCTACTATATAGTAACTAACATGAACTTATTTTATCATATTATGATTGTTAGGAATTTATCTATTCATAATTATAAATGAAAATACCTGTTTTGGTAGGATTGATAATTCTGGGCTTTGTTCGTCCATAGCTTTTCCTTTGAAATATACCTGTTTTTATTAAATATTCAAAAGTTTTTTGTGTAAAAGAGAGAATGTTTGCTTTCAACACATGGAAGTCTTTCCTTTAACTTAGCCGGATGACTTACATATTTATAGGAGGAAAACAACTATTTACTATTTCTAACTTTACATCTGTCAAAAATTAAAAGACTAATAATGGTCCCCAAAAAAGTAAAATGGCAAGTGCCAAAAAATAAGAAAAGTCAAAAAGGCTAGTCTAGCCTACATAATAAGAATAGTAAATGTTTATATTATTTACGTATTTCACATTTCTCAAAGTTATATCATTCTCCATATGTCATTTTCATATTTTAATGCTTTGTCTTCTTATCTTTCTATTATTGATCCGTGTCTTTCCATCTTTTGTCGTGTATCTTCCAGCTGTCGTCCTTATCTTCTTCTATTTCAGTTTAACTTCTGGGATAATATTATCTTCTCCATTACATCTCGAACATAAATGATCTGGATATTTGTGTCCAATTAACTTGCAGTACCTTGTTAATAATTCTTCTAAAATAAATCTCTTCCTAATTGCTCTTGCAGTTGGTTGTTTTTCTGGATTGAGTAATGTCAGAATCCATTGTCTAGCTTATTCCATATCTGACTATCGTAGCTCCCTTGAATTTGAATAAATCATTTGATGATCTCTTGAATAATAGCTCCATATTGGGTTCCCATTTAGGTAGTTATTTGCTAATTCTTGAATAATTGAAGATATTCCAATAATTCATTTATTTGCATAAAAATCAGGTATCTTAACTTTAAGTATCTCTGGATGTTGAACAATATCTTCCGGTGTAATCATATCTCTGGTTAATCCTATTTGTACAATTTGTATAACTAGTTTGATCTCGTCATATAATATCTCTGCTGGTGCAGTATAAAACTTTATAAAAAATAAATTCCTTTGGTTATTCTTTTATAAGTGGTGAATGCTCTATATAATTCTGGTATATTTGTTAGTTCATTTCCTTCATGGGTGTATATGGTATTTAATAATCCATAACTAAAACAAGTTTTAACTAAGCTAGTTTTTGGTAGTGCAATTAACTTGTTATAACCTTGTAATCTTTAGGCTATATAGTTTGTGTTTAGTTCTTGGATATCTGTGGCTCTGGGTTTAAGGTTTAGATAAGTCTGTATTTTGTAGATATTTTCTATGTATGCTCGAGTTATGTGGTTACAAGCTTTTCTATCTTGGTTTAAACTTTCTTGATATGTGGTAGTTTGTGGGGGTATGAACAATGGGTATTTTTGTATTTTTGGTAGAAATGGTTTTTCAAATATCTTGTTCATGTTCATGTTCTGATATCTTTGTCCGCTAACTCCTTTGCTTGTACCTGTAATTGTAGATTGATAAACATTATGGGTTTTATGGAGTGTCCCAATGTCTTCTTTTAGCTCTGAAATTTTGTTGTCTTCCGATCGACATAGCTCTGCACACTGCTGAGTTAGCTGATTCATAGATTTAGACTTCAGTTTAACTTCATTAGTCTTTAGCTTTTCTATTTCATTACCCATACTGTCCACTTTCATTGAAAGCGTAGTTAGGGTTTTGAGTATCTTTTCTAAAGCATTATCTTCTATTATATCACTTTGTGTAGCTTTGTCTAGATATGTAATCTGCAATGACATTCTTGTTACTTTTGATTACTTTAATTGTAAATGCAAAATTTAATATATTTAATACTAGTCTCCGAATTTCCTTTGTTGTAACTGAATTTTGTATTTTCTTTGTTAACCACCAACGTACCTGTGTATTATCTGTTCGTACAATAAACTTGATATATACAATATATGGCTTAAATGCTTATAAACATTTATATAATGAACATAATTCTTTTCTATTTATTTTCCATTTTATCTGTGTTTCATTAAACGTATCGGAGTAGTATCTACAATGATGTTCTAATTTTTCTTCTTCATATCTATATTTAAGTACTCCTCCATAACTATACTCACTTGCATCTGTTTCCACTATATATGTAAATTTTTTTATTTTCGTCTGAGAATTGTAATTTTGGTAATTCTTTACAAAGTATTTTTGTTCTCTGAACTTGTTTTTTATCTTCTTCGTTGTAATTATATTCTACATCCTTTTTTAATTTTTTCTGTAATGGCTTTAGGTTTTCTGCTAATTTTGATATATATTCTCTTACTTGGTTTACTAATTCTAAAAGTAATTGTAATTTCTTTTTTTGTATCTAATTCTTCTTTTGAATTTATTATTTTTTATACTATATGTTGTTGCATTTTTGCTCCGCTTTTATCTATTTGTATTCCTAAAAGTTCTATCTGGTTTTTCATAATTTCGGCTTTCTTTTCACTTAAACTTATTCCCGATTTATCTATTTGTAAATTGTTCTAATAATTTTAAATGTTCCTCTTTAGTTTTTGTATAGAGTAGTATATCATCAATGTATACTATACAATTAGGTAATTGTTTAAAATAACTATCCATGAAGTGTTGATATCTACCTGGTGCATTTTTGTATCCAAATGGTAGCACATTCCATTCGTAAAATCCTTGTGTTACTGTAAATGCAGTTAAATTTTTAGATTTTTTTTCTAACTTTAAATTGTAAAATTCCGATTTACAATCACATTTACTAAAGTAATTATATCCTTGTATTTGTCTTATTTTTAATATTTTATTTGGTATTGGATAATTATATGTCATAATTTTTGCATTTAGGTTCCTATAATCAATGACCATTCTACCTTTTCTTCTTTTTTGTTCACTATGTTTATTATTATGTTTACTATTACTTTTGATCACTTTTGATATTGTAGAATAATTGTAGGGCTTAATGATATATCATATTTTTGTGCTAGATATTTAAGGGTTTGGAGTGAATTCGCTGAACGAAAAAGAGTTTGGTCAGATGCTTGAGGAGAGAGGCTAGTTTTTGGAGTGGCCATGGCTTAGACAGAGGGTTAACTAAGAAAGCTTTCCTTTTCTAAGGAATACCTACCCAGAGTGGCCTTTATACACTACATTACAAGACAAAGATCTCCCCAAAGTGCTTAATGAAAATAGACTTGAGGAAGGCTTATGCCATAGTGAGATGGGAATCCATAAACGAAATAT
Organism: Capsicum baccatum var. pendulum; assembly: GCA_030864225.1. Classification (NCBI taxonomy): domain Eukaryota; kingdom Viridiplantae; phylum Streptophyta; class Magnoliopsida; order Solanales; family Solanaceae; genus Capsicum; species Capsicum baccatum. Next base: position 126,844,944 of record CM061557.1, read on the forward strand.
TGCATGGTTATAGCTTTCTTCGTAAGTTCTTCCAGATGGTTATGGTGTGTGTCACAACCATAAAATTCTAGGTCAAATTTAGCAGATAATCTCATGGGGATTTTGAAGGAAAAACAGGAATATGGAAAGGGGATCCAATATCTAATGGAGTATTTATCCAGGGTGTTGAACAAAATGGCCAAACTTCCTGATTTTTAATTCTATCCTATGTGTAAGAAACTACAAATGACTCATCTCATCTTTGTATGTAACTTGATGATTTTTCGTAAAAAGAATATCTCTTCTATTTAGAGAGTTATGGAGGGTTTGAATCACTTCTCAAATACTATAGGTCTAGTTGCAAATTCTGAAAAATATGTTCATGTCTCGGGTGGATGCTTCAACAAAAGAGAGATTATTGTAGATGACAGGTTTATCAGTTGGAAGCTTCCCTATATGATATTTACGGCTCCCACTAACATCCCAAAATGGAATAATATAGAATCTCATCAGTTATGTCTGAAGATAATAAAAAAGACTAGATCCATCTCTACTAGGCATTCTATGTTGCCAGGATATTTCAATTAATTATGTGCTATTTATAATGCATTATTATTGGGGTTCGGCCTTTATTTTGCCTCAAAGTGTGGTGCATACTTTGCATCAAAACTGGAGAGAGTTTTTATGGGGAATCATAGAGGAGAGGAGAAAATTATCCCTAGTTGTGAGGGAAAGCTTTGTCGACCCAAGAAGGAAAGGGGGCTGAATATAAAAGAATATAGATTATGGAACACTGCACTTGTGAGGAACTTGATTTGTGGAGAAGAAGGACACACTTTTGGTCAGATGAGCGAATGAGGTATATATGAACAACTATGATGATTTTCGCATGCATGTTCCAATCCCAAACTATTGGTGGTATAGGAAACAACTACATACATTTAAGTGGAGAATAGCACACTAGTACAGGTATCAGCACTAGCTACTTCCTAACTTCTAACAAGTAATACTCGATTTCTTGGGGCTATTTGGACATGTTAGATGATGAATTATTATTCCCAACTTCTGATTTGATATTGAGTAGTAGCATGTTATCTAACCATAGATTTATACTTTGGTTAGTTGTTCATGGCAGATTGCTAACCAAGGTGCGACTAGTGAGAATAGGTATAGCATGTGATAAAATATAGTATGTGTGTCGTGTAGTGCGAATAAGCTATAGGATGTGACACATATTTATCTTATTGTCATTGCAGGAAGGGAGTATGCAATGCAGTACAAACCTGGATGGGATAAGAGGATAAAATTACACAACAAAAGTGTGGTTCAAGCAGTATTGTCGATTAAATTGAAAAAGTGGAGTAGTTTCAAGAAATAGTGTATGTTAATTGTATATGGGGTCGTTGTCTAAAACATAAGGAGTGCCAAGAACAAGAAGATTTTATAGGGACAAATTGTGAATAGAGATTTTGTTATTTAATAGGTCAAAAATGTAATTAAAGAGAGGTTATATATATATATTTAGAATCTCAGAGAGGTAGGAAATGTGCATATCTGATGCCTTCCTTGTGTAACTTGAACTTTTACTTAAGACTCACTAGATCCAGCATAACGTTGGGTTTGTGGGTGTTTTTAGGTGTACATAAATTCATTTGTTGGAATGGTAATATTCCACAGTTTATTGCTAAAAAGAATATATCTCCTTTTATTCCCCATTCTCCCAAAAGTTGGGCCGAATACATCACTTTTTGAAAATAAGAACTTCTTAGAAAAGTTAGGCATTTTTTAGAAAACAAAAACATGGCCAAACGGGCTATTAGACTTTTTCAACCCCATTACTTTAGACTTAATTTTGTGAATATAATTTAGGCTTTTCCTACCCCACGATTTTTGGATCTATTTTAGAAATATGATTTATAGTGTGATGTTTATTTTTGAGCATAATCTCTATAAATTATCCATTACTATTGATTTTTTTTCTTTTTCAAAAATTTATTTCTATAACATAGCATAAGCATGATTCTTTCTTCTTCAATCAACTTCAACTCATGATTCATATTCATCAACCCATGTTTTCACCATTATTACTATTTATTTCTAGAAAGAATATATCTTTTTAGATTTAGCGATGATGATCATAAAGAAGTTAGCTTGTCCTCATCTCTTTTTTAGATCTGAAGAAATTTTTTCACACTACACAAATCTCTAAAGAATTCCATGTAATAGATGAAAAATCGCTTGTTATAATTCTAATAAAATTGGACAAAAACAATCCATATCAAAAGAAACAATGAATTTCAAGACCTCATGATCAATTTTTCAGATGCAAAGAGATTCTAAGATTTGAATTGTTTACAAATCTATGTAGAGATATAAAGAGAGTGAGAGTTGCTAAGGTGGAAGGATAAAGTTGAAAGGGATTATCTCTCTAGAAAACTTTTAGACTTAGGGGAATGAATAAATGAATCCTATTAGGTATCTAAAAGTCAAATTCTCATTTTTATGGACCATTTTGACTAAACATTTTATTTTCATCAACCTAGACAAAACCTTCTCACTCTTAGACTTAAATTTCAAGTTTATTTTCCCTAAAAAACATCTCCATAAAAGAAAAACATGGGCATGATTTGGTGTAACACACTGAGTTTGTACCCCAAACATTACACGGTGCTCATAATTACGAAGGATCATGAGCTAACCTATGACTAGTACCTGCTGTAATAACCGAGTAATAATACGTTATAATATGGAATAATAGGATGAAATGCCATAAGGTTCAAATAACTGAAATAAAACTAAGATAAGGTATCGCAATACCAAAACTGAACAACTGTCTGAACATCTAGTCTGAAAAGACTCTAGGTGAATTGTCTAAACTATGGAGTTGATGGGACAATCCCCTAACTAACTCTATCTATTAAAATGCTGAATGTAATGAGATAATGAAATAAAATAATATCCTCGAATGATAAGGTCTTGCTGCTAGGCTACTGCTCTTGGCTGAATCTGCAAGTTAAGCCATCTCATCAACCCTCATCTGGCAGGTTTGATGTCTCAGCCTACGTTGGCTATGTACTTTTGGAACACAAGGACTGCTTCTAAGGATCACACCCTCTACTGGCAGGTGAGCCCTCATTCTTGAGTTCACTCGGTGCTGTCTCCTACTCTCAACTGAATAGACACTAAAATGAGTATACCGAAATGAGCTGGACTGAGTTTACTGAGTTCCATTGACTGATAGAATACTACTAAATTATGTTGACTGACAAAGTTTACTGAGGAAAGAACTAAATATTACTGAGTTTTTCCTGAATTTTGAGATTGGTTGAGAGTACTACTGACCGTGACATGACTGAGATAGATTTTATAACTGACACTGGCTCTAGGCACACAACTAATTTATTGGGTATTAAATACCCTCAGGAATCGATATCATGAAGATAATAAGACATGAAAAATTCTTAAATACTAGACATTAGTCAACAACTCACAATACAATTTATAAGGCATTTCATCAAGCACTTAAAAGTCGTGAACTTGCACATAAATAGGAATACATTCTAACATGCCATAATTTCATTAAACTAATATCATGAACATTCCATCAAACACTTATAAGGCATAGCTTTATACTTGGGCATGAACAACAATGCTAATATATCATGTCTACCATATGAATTCATAATTCAAGGATTTCTACCTAAGAGAATAAAAATTCAACTTACATGCCACCATAATATCAAGAAATACATTAAAGATTTCAACTTGAAATGCATTCCACAACATCAACATGATTACATTCAAAACCACAACATGGACATCACAACTTATATTTTTAAAAGAAATTTCTTGAACTCCAAGGGTGAAAGGGACCCTCGGATGAACACTTTACATACCTTCATGCTTGAATTTGGAAAGATTGATGGTGAAATCTCTAGGATTTGATTCTTTGTTTGATATCCCTAGGGTTTTGTTCTTGAGGATTTTATGAATAATGATTGTATTATGCTTCTAAAAGGGCTAAACTTCATGTTATAGGGGTTAAAGGACGTGGAAAAAAGACCCAATTACCCCTTGATACGGGACTTTTAAATGACTAAAAAATTGGGTTACCAACGCATAGGTCGACATGGCACGTCGATGGCATGATGCAATATCCAACGCGTCGCACCAAGTTAGCATCAACTCACTGAAATTTGATGCTGGTAGCTGGGAAAAATATTAACTAATACGATAGTCGATGTGACGTGCCAAGATCCATTGGTTCACTGTTTTGGGTTTCCAAAAGAGCTTCAAATGAAGTCTGAAAAATCTAAAACTTGTTCGGGTTCACCTATTGACCTTTTTGATCATGAATTAACTCAAATATAGATATTTAGAGGAGATTAAGGTTGTGAAGTAAAAGTGTCAACTTTCAAAGACTAAAATATAACTAAGTCGGAATACTTTGCTAAATATTCTAAGTCGGGGACCCCTTGACAAGCTTAAAGGATTGAATTAATATAGAAATTTTGTGGGGTCTTACAATATCTGCCCTTTGGGAACATTTGTCCTCGAATGGGACGGACGAACTTAGAGTACTAGGAGGCTGAATCTACTTACTGGACATGGACATCTGGGACATGACTATAGGACTAATATTACTGATATACTCAATTACCACAGTAAACATGCATATCTGATGCATGAGTACATAACTAAGTTGATTCATGAGTACATGACTAGGATTTCTGATAAGCTAAGTTTCTCATACTGAACATGCATATTTGATGCATAGATACATGATTGAACTGACTTATGAACATATGACTGAACATGCAATGGTATTTGATACCAAGTTTGTAACTAAAATCTAAACATGAAACTGAATAAGATTAGGGAAAACTATTACCTTGGGTTGAGTCCGAGTTTGCGGAAAAGAGGTGAGGATACTTGGTCGGCATGTCTGCTTCTGCTTCCCAAGTAGCTCCCTCAATGGACTGATTCCGCCAAAGAACTTTGACTAGAGGGACTTCTTTGTTCTGCAATTTGCGAGTCTGATAGTCAAGTATTTTGACTGGAATCTCTTTGGAGGAGAGGTTGTTCTGAATATCTATGCCTTCTATAAGGACTATAACTGTTGGGTTACCTATGCACTTCTTTAGCAAGGAAACATGAAACACTGGATAGACTGAAGCTAGATCTAAGGCAATTCGAGCTCATAAGCTACTTTGCCAAAACGACTGAGAATTTTGAAGGGACCGACATATCAGGACTGAGCTTTTCCTTCTTTCCGAGTCTCTTCACTCACTTCATGGGAGAGATTTTCAAATACACATAATCAAAAATCTTGAACTTAAGATCCTTTATGCGTACATCTACATATATTTCTGTCGGCTCTGAGTGGTCTTAAGCCTTTTTCTGCTCAACTAAACTTTTTCTAAGGTATCGAATACTAGGTCAGGCCCTACAACTGTGGCCTCTCCCACTTTGAACCAAGCAATTGGAGATCTACATCTCCTACTATTGAGGGCTTCAAATGGATCCATCTAAATGCTGGAATGATAGCTATTATTGTATGCGAACTCAATCAAAGACAATTGGTCGTCCCAACTACCTTTAAAATTCACACGCTCGCAGCATATCTTTCAAAGTCTGAATGGTCCTTTCTACTTGACCATCTGTCTGAGGATGAAAGGCTGTACTGAGATTAACTCGAGTACCAAGACCCTTTTATAATGTTTTCCAGAAATAAGAGGTGAACTGGATACCTCTATCTGAGATAATAGATAATTGAACACTATGCAATCTAACTAACTCCCTAATATAAAGTTTGACATAATCCTCGGCTGAATAGGAGGTACAAACTAGAAGAAAATGAGTTGATTTGATCATCCTGTCTATAATGACCCAAACTTAATTATGCTAACGATGAGTACAAGGCAAACCCATCACAAAGTCCATGTTCACTTCTTCCCATTTCCAAGTGGGTGATAACGCTCAATCTACAACTCTCGTAGGAGTGTAAAGCGGTCGTTGTCAAATATATAACCCAACTGGGTTGGGTATCGATCCCACAGGGAATAGCTTGGTCAACAAGTAAGCAAAGATTACTAGACTTTTAGTGCAAGTCTCGTAAAAAGGGGGGATTGTAACGTGCAATTGATGTAACCAAAGTAATAAGGTAAAAACAGAAAATAGCAAAGTAAAAAGTAAGAATATTTAGTAAGATGTAAAACAATGAGAATTGAGAGGTTGGGGGTATGTCCACCTTATGAGTTGTACATCTCTATTGGCTATAAGTTATGCGGAATTCAGAAATGTATGTGCTTATAGAGAATTGTATTCGATGGTAAATCCAAGCGTCTTTCAACCTCAACAAGGACTATTTCACTTTAACTCTTTCGAGCTTAAAGCGTATCTAATGGTACAAATTCTCCAAGAGGTTAATCCAGTTACGGCACTAACTTTTTAATAGGGGATGGGACCCTATTACCTTGACATTATCTTTTTTCCAGACATATAACTTTTCTTTCGAACAATTTAATGCTATACTGGCGTATTCTACGCGTTTGCAACCACAAGAATTTAGATTAAGATGAAGACAATAATGATATAAGCAGCATACATGTCACGAATTTACAAACTCATAGCAATAGATAGTATCTCATATGGCTTCCATAACCCTAACAGAGAAGTTTAGCTACTCATGAGTGCGATGGAAATCACAATAGACATTATTATTATACCAAAATAAAGATCTCACGTATAGTGTTGTTTGGTAGTGCTTGTGGCGTGATTTCCTTTTAGAATAGCATTTCTCTTGTTGTAAAAATTAAGAATCGAATAGATGAAGAGAAAGTAATTAAGAATTAATTGAAATCAAATTGTTTTGAGTCGTAGATGAGTGGATGGATAGGTGGATGGATGGGTGAATGGGTGAATTGATAAAAATCTCTAGCAAAATAGGGTATTTATAACACCCATATCCTATTCCTACTAAGCTAATGCATTACTTAACCCAATCCTACTAGGTTATTGCATCATTATCCTAATCTTAATAAATTACTGCATTATTATCCTAATCCTAATAGGTTACTGCTGGTCCCCAAAGTCTTCAAAAATGCTGTTTTTGCCCGGGACAGGTTTTCCATGCGTCACTTTTGGTCCTTGGCATCCAAGCTTTCCCTTCCTTCTTTCGTGAAGCTTTCTTTGGCGTCAAGTTATCCATAAAATGCTGAAATCTGCATCATTTATACCTGAAAACTTGCTAATCACGTTTGTTACCTCACTTACAGGAAAAAGGACTAAAAGTGGATGAATTAAATATTTTGTCCTCAAAACTTAGCTAAAATATGGGTACATTATGGTACTTTAGGCATGTAAATTCGCCTAACATCAACACCCCACACTTAAAGCTTTGTTCGTCCTCGAATAAACTATCATGTCCATATAAACATTTACTTAGGGTTTCACAGTAACAACACAAAATATTCGTCAAGACAAGCACAACAATTATCAACAAAGAGTAGTTTTCCAATCATTAGTAGAAACAATTCAACCTCCAACATAGACTCGTGATGGTGGTCAACTCATATTCAAAAGTTAAGGCACAAAGAATCATACACGACTACCCAAAACTCATCAACCATGTGTGTCTCATAATATATTACCCATAATCACTCACAAGTATTGTATATTTATCGAACATGGGTATACAAGTATCGTTGCTCTCGCTCTCACAAAGAATTCATATGTTGCAACTGATGACCATAGGCTTGCCCTTAGTGTAATGCTCCACTAAATATCAAAATGCTAAGCTTAGGATCAAATAGGTCTTTTGCTGGTTGTAATGTAGGCTAAGGGACGGGTAGGACTATTTTGGCCAGAAATAGTGACTATGTTCCTAAGCGCTTTAATACATCACATTATGCCATTAATACCTTTCTTTCAAACAACCTTTCTACTTTCTTTTATTCTACCACCCCTTTTTTCCACCTTTGTTTTTCAATTGTAAACATAACTAACTTTTTATTTTTCCTTTCCCTTTTTTTTCTTTTTCATAACACCTCTTATGATAGCAATTCTTTTTCATAACAAATTCAAGCACCATTACATTCTAAAGCATCATACTCACCCAATTTCCTTTTATTTTGTCACATTACTTTACAATTTAAAGCACTTAGGAATTTGGATCAAATTATGGTCTTGAAAAAAAATGGATTGGGCTTACATATGAGGCTGTCAAAGAAAATAGGCTAAAAGCTCAAAGGGGTTACTAGGATAATGTCCATGGGTAGGTAAAAAGAAGGTAAATAAGTCTAGGTTGCCAAAGAAATGCCTAAATCATCTCCTAGACTTGCACTCCTTATTTTCGCTTTACATACATACCGGGCAAGTTCTAGCATCAGCCACAAACACAGAATATACTATATCCTCACACACACAAGGCATATGGTCGACTTTATTGGGAGTAGCATAGACTCTTGACCCAACAGATGAAGGAATTGAACCATACAATATCACATAGTGAGTCACAATTAGAGCCTAAACGTCTCAATAGTCATGATGTTCGCACAAACTCTTGTCATAATCTCATGCTGCCTATTAGAATAATTTCATGCTAAGTTAAGTTAAAAAAAAATTTAACTAATAAAAAGAAAAACAAAACAAACATAAATGCAAATGCAGATAGAGAAGTATAGCATGCAAATACCAGCACCCCACACTTAGACGGGACACACTGTCCTCAGTGGAAAATAAATAAGAAGAACCTGGTTAGTCGGACTCCTCCTCTATGTCTGGGGTCATACCCCCTTCGTCGGAATCATCATTGGAGTCGTCGTCATCAGAATTCTCTTCCATGTCAGAGTCTGGCATTAGTCGATCATCATCGATCGACACATCGTCATCAAGAGGTTCCTTAAAATATGTACCTACTCCACACATCGCCTTCGCGTGCTCATTCATTGGGTAGTCATAATCCAGCTGTTGGAGCTCTGCAACAGTTGGAACACGGCCACCGCTCATCATTGTAAATCGAGTCATGCCATAAAGATGGCAAAAGAAACTTTCATCTAGAGCATGCCTTTCTGAAGTGGTAAGGTTGACTCCATGCGTGGTTTCAGCATCTTTAACCTTCGTGAGATCAACCTTCTTTGGGTTGTGTGGGAGTTTATGATCAGCCGATTCCTTTTCGATGTCTTCCTTCCTTAGTATTGCAGTCAACAGGTTGCTAAAACTGAAGTGGGACCTCTTGTGTAGCCTGGCCTTCCGCATTGTAGATTGAATGATTTCCCCAATGTTGATAGGGACATTCGTCATCAATGCATAACCAAGCACACTCTATCTCTTGTTATTTTTGTGTATTGCATCCTTGGAATGAGGCAAGAGTTGACTATGCGCAACCATATCCTTGCTTCTCTATTCAAAGGAGCATATGGGAAGGTGTTGTGTCGACCGGTGTCCTTGTGTCTACTCCATCGAGCCATGGATCTTGTTCCATAGAGTGTGTGTCAAATAGATCTATATGGAGGTCTACTGTACAGCTCTTTGAATGGTGATGGATCAACAGCAGGCAAGCCAAGAAAAGAGTTGAAGAAATCCGCATTGAGTTGTAAAACTTGGCCCCGAATCTTGACTTCGCTCCCTATGGTTTTCGGTGACCAGTTGGCATAGAATTCTCTTGTTAGATCGAGATTGCACTCTCCCATGTCTCGGAAGATGAAATCAAGATGTAACACCATGATCTTGGCCAACATTCGTGGTTCTTTCTTTGATAGGCTTTCCTTGTTTATCAAGTCCACATGAACATATTTCTTCTCTTTGTTGTTCCTATACCATTCCTTTGCTTCCTCCTCTAAAACCCATTTAATTCTGAACATGCAGCGTGGTAATTGCATCGAGGATGATTCTCCTTGCTCTTTTCGGCCTCTTTTCTTGCCTTTTTGTGAAGTGGTAGCCTTATCTTTGCCTTGTCTTGCTTTGGGTGCCATTGTACCTGAGACTAAAACAATGTTCATGTTAGTGTCATCTCGATGGATACAATCTATAAACAAGCAGTAGTGGCACCACCCCACACTTAGTTTGTTGGTACAGACTAGTGAAGTGAAAGTGGTCGATTACTCAGACTTCATCGGCATACGTTTTAGGTGCTATATTCCAACAATAAAATCAGTGCAGTCATACTTCTTGTATTCTTAGCAATACTTTCATGTTTGATATATCAAGACTACTACATAGGGATTGAATCAAGGTATATCATTTAGAAATAATCACAACCTCCTATGTTGGTAGTCAACCATAATTCTCATCTTGATGAACAAGTTATTCCAACATGTAAGCTTTCTATTGACAAGATTATGCAATTTTTGTGACCATGTCAATTCCGCAAAAGTATGACAATGCATCAAAATCAAATTCAAGTTGGAAACATGTTAAGATCGTCCTCATGTATACGTTCACTCACTTGGTTGTATCACAACAATTCAATCACATTCAAATCATCAATACTACTTTAAGATTTAACAATTCATAATAGGTGTAGTAGTGTATTAAATGAAGAACAAAGAAGTACTTACCTGGTTGATGACCTTGGATGATGTTCTTGCAAAGTAAAAGAGCAAAAGGAAAATTTTTGAGAGGATTTGGAGAGGTAGGCGGCGCTTATGCTAGGTTTCCAATGTGTTTTTGGTTCAAGACTAAGTCTCATTTTTATAGGAGAAGGTTGGGTCGGGTTTTGACCCATTTAAAATTGGATTTGGAGAAAAGAAGTGACCATAGGCGGCGCCTTTTGCTTTGCCTATTCTTGGCATAGGCGGCGCCTTTTGCAAAGCATTGTTTGGCATAGGCGGCGCCTATGCCATGGCATTCCTAGGCATAGGCGGCGCCTTTCACTTAGCATATGAGATTCAGAGACAAAAGACACTAGCATAGGCGGCGCCTATGCTATGGCATACTTGGGCATGGGCGGCGCCTATGCTATGGCACACTAGATTCCGAGACCTTAGGCCATAGTATAGGCCTTGCCTTGTTTGTGGCCTAGTTTTACATAGGCCTAGCCTTGTTCGTTGCCTATATTTTCATAAGCAATGCCCAATCCATAGCCTTTTGCTTCTTCATTACTAACTTACCACCTTTAACATGCAATACGTCCAAATCAAAATTTGAAATCGACCTCCTCGTTTTACACCTCTTTGCACCTACATTTACTCAAAAACAACAAAGACGATTAGAACAATGGGTTGCCTCCCATCAAGCGCCTTAGTTTTGGTCATGGCACGACTCTTCTTTTTGGATTTTTATTTATCAAAAGCAAACAATTAGTAGAACGAAAGAAAAAAAATGAAAAACGATGGGTTGCCTCCCACCAAGCGCTTGATTTATTGTCGCGGCACGACATAGCTATCTCGATTACTTAGACTTCATCGAGATAGATGGTGGATCATTTTCTGAATGGATTCAGACGACAATGAGGCTTACTTGTAGGCATGCAATCTTCTTCGAGATGACCCTTGTGCATGCCTATCCCGGGAGGGATACCAATTATATCATCAATAGTCCAACCTATGGCTCTCTTGTATCTCTTCAGAGCAGAGATGAGAGCCTCTACGTTCTGTTCACTTAAATCATCCGCCATACTTACCGGAAGTATATTTTCACTTTCCAAGAATCCATACCTTAGATAATCGGGGAGCTCTTTCGATTCTAGCATTGGTGGCTCTTCAATAGAAGTCTTCGCTGTTGGTGACGGTTGATTCTTAAGATCAAGGTCCGGCTGTTTAGGAGTATGAGAATAGGACCCTATTTCTATTAGAGCACACGTAGTTTCTTCATAATCTTCATCATCCTTATGCTCAACATTCAGTGGCGCAGCAGACAATGGCTCAACAGTAAGCTGTTTCGCTATAGATAATGCTTTCTTATCCTCATAATGAACATCAGCTACAGAGAACACATTCATATCGCTGGGCTGCTTCATTGCTTTGCATATATCAAAGAGGACCACTTCGTCATTCAACCAAAATAAAAGCTCATTAGCTCTCATGTCAATAAGCACACTTCCGATTGTGAGGAAAGGACGTCCCAAGATTATGGGAACTTCAGAATCCACCTCACAATCTAGAATAACGAAGTCTGCAGGAAAGATGAATGAAGAAACCTTCACCAACATTCAAGATACCCACAGGTCGTTTTACCGACGTATCAGCCATCACGAGCCTCATATTGGTTGGTGTCAGATCGCCTAACCCCAACTTCTTGTAGATGGATAGTGGCATCAAATTGATGCTAGCACCCAAATCGCACAATGCCTTAGCAAAATTCATATATCCAACCGTGCAAGGAATAGTGAAGGCACCAGGGTCAGCCTTTTTCTGAACTAGTGATCGGGTAGCAATAGCACTGCAATGATGAACATTATCTGCCGGCTCATAGCTTACCGCCCGTTTCTTTGTTAAAAGGTCCTTCATGAATTTTGCGTACCCAGGCATTTGTTCTAGTGCCTCCACCAATGGAACATTAATAGTCAGCTGCTTTAACATAGTCATGAATTTTCTGAACCTTGTATCATCCGCCTTTTTCTGATCTTTGAGGAAAAGGTGGTGGTGGAAGTGGGATTGTTCTCTCCACAGCTTTCTTCTCCTCTTGCTTCTGAATTTTGGTCTTTTCAAGCTGCAAACCACTAGGGGTGACGTCATGGATGTCTTGGTCAGCTTCTATGGCGTCCTCATCTTCTTTATTTTTGGCCACTTGCTTGCTTTGGGATGAATTTTCCAGCACCTTACCACTCCTGGTAGTAATAGCCATGCATGATGCATCATTCCTTGGATTTTGCACAGTGTTGCTAGGTAAAGTGCCAGCCTTTCTTTGATTGAGTGCTGCTGACAGTTGGCTCAATTGCTGCTCTATTTTCTTGATTGAAGTGGAATGTGAGTCAACCAATTGCTTCATTGAGGACAAATCATTTATTACCTCAGTTACTCCCACGCTGGTTGCTTCCACTCCTTTCAACAGTTTAGCCATCATATCTTCCATGCTTCCGAAACCAGATGTGGTGGTGTCACGTCTTCCTGGGGGAACGTATAAACCGCTCTTTTCATTCTTGTTCTTCCAACTACCTTGGTCCTTGTTCCCAGATTTATCATAGTAGTTCCGACCTTGGTTTCCTTGGGTATTACCTCGGAAACCCCCCTGATTGTTCAACTAGTTGGCCTCTTCTTCCGAATCAGATTCGTCTCTTCTTTTTAACGTAACAGCTTTGACTTTTTCGGTCTTTCCTGATAATAGATGCTTTGTAAGAAGATCCACTTGTGTTTTCATGTGCGCCATATCTTGATCACATTCTTCTTCTCTTCTCCTTTGTTCAGCAGTCATTCCAATAGATATAGTAGGGCTTGCTACCTCAGAATCCCTGGTATGCCAAGCTCTACTTTGCTTCATCATCCGATCTAGCATATTGCTTGCCATCCCAAAGGTGAGGTCCATAAATGATCCTCCAGCCGCATTATCCACCATTGGTTTAGTTATTGAATTCAAGGCTCTGTATAGTATCTCCATTAGGTGGACATTGGTCATGTGATGGTTTGGGCACCTCATATGCTTCGTCTTAAACCTCTCCCATGTTTTATGAAGGGCTTCAGTTGGAAGCTGCCGAAAGTTGCTGATTTCATCTCTCAATTGTGCTCTTTTGGATGGCGGAAAGAATCTTTCTAGGAAAGCGTCTCTCAATTGCCTCTAATTTGTAATAGAATCAGGAGTCAGCCCATTCAACCATAGGGTTGCCTCCCCAGACAGAGACAATGGAAATAGACGTAATCGAATTGCATTCTGACCAACACCAGGATTGTCAAACGGCTTGCATGTAGAAATAAAGTTGATCAGATGCATATTCGGATCATCGCCTGCTAGTCCACCAAATAATCCCTTGAGTTGCAATAACTGAATCATGGTGCTTGTGATGTTGAACTTGGCTCCGGGTGCCAATGGTGGAGGAATGATGGCTCTTGTGGCTCTGGCTCCATCAAGATCATCATCATCATCGTCGAAAGCTGGTTGCATAGCTCGGCGTTCAGGCCTAAACCTAGCTTGACAATCTCTTCTATTGGTAGGTGTTGCAATCTCAGCAGCATGCCTAGGGTTTAGTAACTCGTCATTGATGATAGGCGAATTTACACGCCTATATCAATATATTTTGCCCATATTTGTGCCATGTTTTGAGAACAAATTATATATTTCATGCACTTTTAGTCCTTTTTCCTGTAAGTGAGCTAAAGAACATGATTAGAAAAGTTTCAGGTATAAATGATGCAGAATTCAGCATTTTGTGGATAATTTGACGCCAAAGAAAGCTCACGAAGGAAGGAAAGGGAGCTTGGACGCCTAAAGGACCAAAAGTGATGCATGGAAAATCTATCCCGGGCTAAAACAACATTTCTGAAGACTTTGGGGACTAGCAGTAGCTTATTAGGATTAGGATAATAATACATTAACCTAGTACAATTGGGTTAAGTATTTCATTAGTTTATTTGGATTTGGATAATGTTACATTAACCTAGTACAATTGGGTTAAGTATTTCATTAGTTTAGTAGGATTTGGTTAAGTATTTCATTAGCTTATTAGGAATAGGATATGGGTATTATAAATACCTTATCTTGCTAGAGATTTGGAGGCATTCCTCCCTTAGTGGAGAGATTCATTCACTTACTATTCCAACAATTCTAATTCTTCCATTAATTCTATTTTTATTCTTCTTCTATTCTTCTATTAAATTCCACAACAAGCGAGACGTTACTTTGCAAAGGACTTCACGCCATCCTCACCCTTACACCTAACGTGCAAATCTTTATTGGGGTACAATGATCATGTTTATTGTGACTTCCTTCGCACTCATGGGTAACTAAACCTCTCTGTTGGGGTTATGGAAGCCGAATGAGATACTATTTATTGCTGTGAGTTTGTGAGTTCGTGACACGTATGCTGCTTATATCATTATTCTCTTCATCTTAATGCAAATTCTTATGGCTGCAGACGCATAGAATAACGCCAGTATAACATTTAACTTGTTCGAAAGAAAGGTTATCTGTCTGGAAAAGAGATAATGTCAAGGTAGTAGGGTCCCATCCCCTATTAAAAAGTTAGTGCCGTAACTGGATTAACCTTTTGGAGAATTCGTACGGTTAGACACACTTTAAGCTCGAAAAAGTTAAAGTGAAATAATCCTCGAATAGGTCGAAAGACGCCTGGATTTACCATCGAATACAATTCTCTATAAGCACATGTATGTCTGAATTCAACACACTCATAGCCAATAGAGACGTATAACTCAGAAGGTGGACATAACCCCAACACCTCAATTCTCATTGTTTACAACTTGCGTAACATTATTCCTCTTTTTACTTTGCTATTTTCAGCGTTTACTTATTGTTTTGGTTACACATTACAATCCCCCCTTCTTACGAGACTTGCACTAAAAGTCTAGTAATCGTTGCCTACTTGTTGACCAAGCTATTCTCTGTGGGATCGATACCCAACCCAGGTTGGGTTCTATATTTGCTAACGACTGCTTTACACTCCTACGAGAGCTGTAGATTGAGCGTTATCAAAAATTGGCACCGTTGCCGGGGAATACGAGTGTCAACTAAGTTTGTGATAGTTACTAGACCCTTTGGTCAAAGATTCTCGTACTTTTACTTTTAGTTTTTGTTTTTGTTTTATTCAGGTTTGTTCAGTGCACCAATGGATGCACAACGTAAAATTGAAAGGATGGCTGCTCAAGTGCATCAACAGAATATTGATAATCCAGGTCGGGCAACAAATTCTGATGATGAGGACCTGGACGATGAGGAGCTACTAAGCCCACGGCATACTGCTGAGATGGTGGCACCCATGCAGAGGAGAGATCGTCAAGCGCGATTGAGGCCTGAACGCCGAGCTGTGCAGATTCCTTTTGATGACGATGATGACAATTTGGATGAAGCTGGTGCCACAGGAGCCATTATTCTGCCACCCTTGGCACCTGGAGCAAAGTTCAATATCACTAGCACCATGATTCAGCTTTTGCAACTCAAGGGGTTATTTGGTGGACTAGCAGGCGATAATCTGAATATGCATCTGATCAACTTTATTTCTACATGCAAGTCATTCGACAATCCTGGCGTTGGACAGAATGCAATTCGACTACGCTTATTTCCATTGTCTCTGTCTGGGGAGGTAACTCTATGGTTGAATGGGCTAACTCCTGATTGTATTACTAATTGGAAGCAATTGAAAGACGCTTTCCTAGAAAGATTCTTTCCTCCATCCAAAAGAGCACAGTTGAGAGATGAGATCACCAATTTTAGACAGCTTCCAACTGAAGCTCTCCACGAAACATGGGAGAGGTTCAAGACAAAGCTAATGTGGTGCCCAAACCATCATATGACCAATGTCCACTTGATGGAGCTATTATACAGAGCTTTGAATTCAGTGACTAAGCCAATGGTTGATAATGCGGCTGGAGGATCATTCATGGACCTCACCTTTGGTCAGGCAAGCAATATGCTAGATCGGATGACGAAGCAAAGTAGAGCTTGGAATTATCTCTTTTCCAGACATATAACTTTTCTTTCGAACAAGTTAATGCTATACTGACATATTCTACGCATTTGCAACCACAAGAATTTAGATTAAGATGAAGAGAATAATGATATAAGCAGCATACATATCACGAATTCACAAACTCATAGCAATAGATAATATCTCATATGGCTTCCATAACCCCAACAGAGAAGTTTAGCTACTCATGAGTGCGATGGAAATCACAATAGACATTATTATTATACCAAAATAAAGATCTCATGTGTAGTGTTGTTTGGTAGTGCTTGTGGCGTGACTTCCTTTTAGAATAGCGTTTCTCTTGTTGTGGAAATTAAGAATCGAATAGATGAAGAGAAAGTAATTAAGAATTAATTGAAAGCAAATTGTTTTGAGTCGTAGATGAGTGGATGGATAGGTGGATGGATGGGTGGATGGATGAATGGGTGAATTGATAAAAATCTCTAGCAAAATAGGGTATTTATAACACCAATATCCTATTCCTACTAAGCTAATGCATTACTTAACCCAATCCTACTGGGTTATTGCATCATTATCCTAATCTTAATAAATTATTTCATTATTATCCTAATCCTAATAAATTACTGCATTATTATCCTAATCTTAATAGGTTACTGCTGGTCCCCAAAGTCTTCAGAAATGCTGTTTTTGCCCGGGACAGGTTTTCTATGCGTCACTTTTGGTCCTTGGCATCCAAGCTTTCCCTTCCTTCTTTCGTGAAGCTTTCTTTGGTGTCAAGTTATCCATAAAATGCTGAAATCTGCATCATTTATACCTGAAAACTTGCTAATCACGTTTGTTAGCTCACTTACAGGAAAAAGGACTAAAAGTGCATGAATTATATATTTTGTCCTCAAAACTTAGCTAAAATATGGGTACATTATGGTACTTTAGGCGTGTAAATTCGCCTAACATCAACACCCCACACTTAAAGCTTTGTTCGTCCTCGAACAAACTATCATGTCCATATAAACATTTACTTAGGGTTTCACAGTAACAACACAAAATATTCGTCAAGACAAGCACAACAATTATCAATAAATTCGCCTAACATCAGTGGGAATACTGAACTCCTACATGGACCTACTAGGCTTCTGATGCTCAATCTTAATATGCTAACACATTGAGCACTTAGCCACAAACTCTGCAATGTCTCTTTTCATCCCACTCCTCCAATAGAAGTCTTATAAATTGTGGTATATCTTGGTGGCCCTTAGATGAATAGAGTAGAACACACCATGCGTTTCTGCAAGAATTCATTGCCTCAAGTCATCTACTCCTAGCATACACAAATAACCCTAACAACGCAATACACTATCTCACCCTTGGGAGATAACCTCCACCTTTTGATCTCTCACTGACTCTTTCAACTTGATTAAACTGGGATCTCCATCCTATTTTTCCTTTACTTCAGAAACTAGAGATGATTCTGAACTGTTTTGAACCCACACATTACCTTCTCCTGAATCGACTAAGTGAACACCTAGTTGGGTAAGCTGATAAACTTCCTAAACTAACTTATTCTTACTGTCCTCAACATGAGCAACATTACCCATAGAAAGTCTACTGAGAGCATCAACCACTACATTAGCCTTGCCCAGGTGATAAAGGACACTCATCATGTAGTATTTTAATTGCTCTAGCCACCTTCCCTGATGGAGGTTTAAGTCTTTTTGAGAAAACACATACTGAAGGCTTTTATGATTTTTGAACATATCTACATGCACCCATATAAGTAGTGCCTCAAAATATTTAAGGCAAATACTACTGTTGCTAACTCAAGATCATGAGTCGAATAATTCTTCTTATGCGGCTTAAGTTGTCTCGAGGCATAGGCTATGACCTTACCATGCTCATGAGGACATAACCCAAACCTACTATAGATGCATCATAGTGTACCACAAACCCATTTGAACCATCTGAAAGAGTCAAAACTGTAGCTGAGGTGAGTCGATTCTTCAACTCCTGAAAACTCATTTTGCATGAATCTGACCACTAAAATTTGACTTTTTTCTAAGTCAATTTAGATATAGGGGATGCAATAAATGAAAATCCCTCAACAAACCTCTTATAATAGCCAACCAAACCCAATAAACTCCTAATATCTGATGGAGAGATAGGTCTGGGCCAATTTCTCACCACTTTGGTCTTTTGGGGATCAACCCTAATGCTATCACCAGAGATGATATGATCAAGGAATGCTACTGACCTTAGACAAAATTCCCACTTACTAAATTTGGCGAACAACTGATGATTTTTGAGAGTCTACAATATTATTCTGAGATGGTCTACATGATCATGCTCACTATGAGAGAAACAAAAATGTCATCTATAAAGACTATAACAAATATGTCCAAGTACTGCTTAAACACACAGTTTATTAAGTCTATGAAGGCTGCTGGGGCATTGGTAAGACCAAAGAACATGACTAAGAATTCGAAGTGACCATACCGAGTTCTAAAGGTTGTTTTGGGGGTGTCACATTTCTGACTCTGAGTTGATAATAGCCTGATTTGAGGTTTATCTTACAGAAGTAATTGGATCCCTGAAGTTGGTCAAACAAGTCATCAATTCTTGAAAGGGGATATTTATTCTTGACTGTGACCTTATTGAGCTGACGATTGTCTATGCATATTCTGAGAAAATCATCTTACTTATGGATGAATAAAACTGGCGCACCCTATAGGGACATACTGGGTCTGATGAATCCCTTGTCTAAGAGATCCTTTAACTGTTCTTTTAGTTCTCTGAGTTCTGCAGGTGCTATTTTGTATGGCAGAATAAATATGGGTTAATTGTCTGAAAGAATATCTATTCCGAAGTCAATTTTCCTTTCAGGAGGAACTCTGAGAAGATCTTCTAGAAATACATCCAAATATTTATTCACCACTAGAACTGACTTAAGACTGGGAGTTTCTGAACTAGAGCCTCTGACTCACACAAGATGATAGAAACATCCCTTAGAGATCATTTCTCTTGCCCTTAGGTAGGAAATAACATAACCCTTAAAGGCTGAAGTACTACATCTCCACTTTAGAAAAGGTTCATTTGGAAATTAGAATTGGAAAATTCTATTTCTACAGTTGATTGAGGCATAGCAGGAATGAATTCAATCCATGCCAAGAATGACATCAAAATCGGTCATCTGTAATTCGACTAAGTCTGTTGAAGTGAGTTTCTGAGATATCATAACCGAACAGTTCTTGTATACCCACTGGAATATGATAGATTTACCCACTGGGGTAAAGACTGGGAAAGGCTCTGCTAAAATTTTAGGACTAACTCTGAAATCAACTGCTATATAAGGAGTAACAAAAGACAAGGAAGCTCCTGGATCTAGCCAAGTATAAACATGTATATGAAAGATCTGTAATGTACCAGTGACCACATTAGGATAATTTTTTTGATCTTGTCAGGACTGAAGATCATAGAGTCTGTTTGGGTGTTGCACACTGGTGGCACTGGATATGGCACCTTGATGATTCGGGCGATCGGACTAAGCTGGAGGATGGTTAAGCTGACCCTAAAAACCTGAACGAGGATAATATCTGACTCTGTGTCCTTTCTCGACACATCCAAAACACACCACTGCCAGCTCTGCAGACACCCTGATGGTTCTTTCCGCAAGTCTGACGAATAGAATTGGTTCAGGTATTGCTTACACTACCTTAAGCTTTAGGGCTTTATGCCCTATCTCTATTGTTTTCTCTGAATTCAGTACTAAAGAAATGGCTGAGGATGGAGATGGAACTCAATATTTTGATTGGAACTGAGAACGTTTCCCACTCTTTGACTTAGGCTGAGCAAAGTAGAAGCTACCAAGCTACCCATTCTATCTATCTTATTCTACTTTTCTCTCTCCTTATTATTCTGCTCCTTTATCTGCTGAGCATGGATCATCAGCCTAGAAAATTCCATATCATTGATCAACATTACGGTTCTACACTCTTTAACCACACTATCATTCACTCCAGACATAAACTTACTCATTCGAGATCTGCTATCTGCCACTATATGAGGAGCATATCTAGAAAATTGAGTAAACCAGAAAGAATACTCTTTCACTGTCATATTTCCCTACTTGAGATTAATAAACTCTAACACCTTAGCTTCTCTCATCTCTAGGGGAAAGAATCTATGTAGAAAAGTAGTGGAAAACTCCTCCTACTCTATGGGCCTTGCATTTACTTTCCTCTCTGCTTTGTACTATTTGAACTAAGTATGACCCACGTCTTACAACTGATATGTAGCTAAATCAGCACTCTCACTAGCTATCACTCCCATAATATCTATAAACTTCTGCACCTAATCAAGGAATTCCTGAGGGTCCTCACCTGACTTAGACCCTGTGAGAGACGGAGGGTTCATTCGGGTGAAGTACCGAATCCTGGCTTCTGTAGTATTGTCCACTGGGTTTGCTGGAATGACAGTTGGATGTTCATGTTGAGAAGAAACTAAATGAGCTAGGGTAGTGAAAGTTGCTCTAAACTCATGCGTTTGAGACATGCTCACCCAAAGAATTTGGCTGATTGGGCTAAGGGTCTGACTGATCTCCTATTCCTCTTCCCTAATTCCTCTTTGGAGGCATTTTCTATAGATGTAAGAGAAACTTTAAATAAAAAGAGAGTTTATCTAGAGCTCATGGTCACTCGCACGATAAGAATACTGAAAGAAGGGAATCTGTTCCTAAAACATCTCGTAGCCTCTTGTCAATAAGAATAGCACACTACATATCCATGCACAAGACTCTACTAGGTGCAACTTTCAGACTTCCTAGGACACTGTTGAACCTTAGGCTCTGATACCAAGTTTGTAATGCCCCGAGTCTGTACCCCGGATGCTATACGGTGCTCATAATCCCAAAGGACCACAAGCTAACCCATGACTGGTACCTGCTGCAATAACTGAGTAATAATATGTTATAATGAGTAATAATGGGCTGAAATGCCATAAGGTTCAAATAAATGAAATAAAACTAAGATAAGGTATCTCAATACCAAAACTAAACAACTGTCTGAACATCTAATCTCAAAAGCCTTTAGCTGAACTATGTGAACTGTGGAGTTGATGGGATAATCCCCCAACTAACTCCATCTACTAAAATGTTGAATGTAATGAGATAATAAAATAAGAAAATATCCTCGAATAATGAGGACTCACTGCTTGTCTACTGCTGCTGGCAGAATCTGAATCAACTAATGCATGATCGGGAACCTGAGCGTCCGAACCTATGGTATAAGGCACCATAGCGCAAGAGAAAAGTATGTTCTAGTATGTGTAAATGTATTGGTATGCAAAGCGAGGTATGCTGAATGCAAGGGTTCACATGCATGAACTATAACTGGCTGAATAACATGAATATGGCTGAGTGAGAAATACATGCATGAATACAGGAGTTGTAACTAAAGTCATAATAATACTTAATATTGAGTTTACTAACAACATGGATTATTGATAACTGACATACTGTTACTGAGTGACTGTTTCTGACAGTCCTGACTCTGATGGTACTAGCAGAGTTTCGTACTAGGCTGAATGACTGTATCTGACAGTCATGAAATTTGTACAACTATCTGAGTTTTTTACTAATGACTAAGACTGAGACTATAGGACATAATCATCTAACTGACATGACCTTTTTTTTTAACTAATTTGGGGTCCAACCTGTAATCCCACTTGGAAGGGTGTTAACACCGTGCCATGGGTAAGGAGAAACTGAGAGTTACCCTCATCTGTCAGGTACTCTAATGAGAATAGTAAGACCCTCAAATGATAGGTTAAGTGACCTTATCAACCCTTATCTAGTAGGTTTGATGTCTTAACCTACGCTGGCTACGTAGTTCTAGAACACAAGGACTACTTCTAAGGATCACACCCTTTACTGAAAGGTGAGCCCTCATCCTTGGGTTCACTCGGTGCTGAATCCTACTCCCAATTGAAGAGACACTGAACTGAGTATACTAGACTGAACTGGATTGAGTTTACTGAGTTCTGTTGACTGACGGAATACTACTAAATTTTGTTGACTGACTGAGCTTACTGAGGCCTAAACTAAATACTACCAAGTTTTTCTTAAATTCTAAGACTGGTTGAGAGTACTACTGATTATGACTTACTGAGATGGATTCTATAACTGACACTGGCTCTAGGCATACAACTAATTTATCAGGTATTAAATACCCCCAGAACTCGATAGCATGAAGATAATAAGACATAACAATTCTTAAAATACTTGACAATAGTTTACAACTCATAATACAATTTATAAGGCATTTCATCAAGCACTTGAAAGTCGAGAACTTGCATATAAATAGAAATGCATGCTAACATGTCCTAATTTCACATCAACTAATCTCATGAACATTCCATCAAACACTTACAAGGCATAGCTTTATACTTGGGCATGAACAACAATGTTAATACATCATGACTACCATATTAATTCATAATGCAAGGGTTTCTACCTAAGAGAATCAAAATTCAACTTACATGCCACCATAATATTAAGAAATACATTAAAGATTTAAACTTGAAATGCATACCACAACATCAACGTAATTACATTGAAACCCACAATATGGATATCACAACTTATGTTTTTAAAAGAAGTTTTTTGAACTCCAAGGGTGGAAGGGACCCTTGGATGAACATTTTAAATACCTTTTTGGATTGAATTTAGAAATATTAATGGTGAAATCTCATGGATTTGGTTCTTGAATTGATAGCCGTAGGGTATTGTTCTTGAGGATTTTATAAATAATGATTGTATTATGCCTTTAAAGGGCCTAAACTTCATGTTATGGGGGCTGAAGGGCTTGGCAAAAAGGCCCAATTACCCCTTGAGACGCGGCTTTTAAATGACTAAAAAACTGGGTTACCGACGCGCAGGTCGACGTGGTGGGTCGATGGCATCAATGTGATATCCAACGCATCGTGCTAAGTTAGCATCGACTTACTGGAATTTGATGCTGGTAGCTAGGAAAAATATTAACCAGCGTGATAGTCAACGTGATGAGCCAAGATCGCGTTGGTTCACTATTTTGGGATTCCAAAGGAGCTTCAAACGAAGTTTGAAATATCCAAAACTTGTCTGGGACTTTCCTGATCATGAATTAACTCAAATATAGACATTTAAAGGACATTAAGGTCGTGAAGTAAAAACTCTAACTTTTGAAGGCTAAAAATATAACTAAATTGGAATACTTAGCTCAATATTCTAAGTCGAGGACCCCTTGATAAGCTTAAAGGATTGAATTAAGCTAGAAATTTTTTGGATTCTTACATTTGGGTTCTTAGTATTTTATTGAATCTGCATAACCTTTTGCTCTAAATTCTTATTGAAAAATGGTTTGGTTTCTAAGAAGAACATAAAGAGCCTTACTATGATATATAAAACACCCTCAAATTCACTATAAATTAGGAAATTGATGACATCCAAGCAATACCTCAATTTAGATGATGATACGGTTGTTGTCAAAATATAGTAACCTAACTAAGGTTGGAGTTGAATCCCAAGGGAACACGTGACTTTGCAGATCTCAGTAGTTTTAGTCAATGGGAAGAACAAGAAAAGTAAATGGGGGGTTTTTGTTTGTAGTAATCTCGAAAAAATAACAATATTGACTTGGTTGAGGTCAGTCGTAAGCGAATACTAGGATTGTGTTCCCCTAGCTCCTCAAATTAGTAGGCTTATCATGTGTTATTGAACCAATCCAATACCTTTCATGAAGAATTGATAAGTTATGTATCTCCTACAGTCTTTTGTACGAGTTGGAGGATTTTACCCTTTACCTTTTGAGTGTCAGGGTATCATACTACAAACCCTTATCTTGATCCTAGTTAACTATTACCTTTTGAGTCTCAAGTTATTAGATGAAACTTAACCATATTACCTAGATAGAACCTAGAACACTATAACAAAAAGGTCTATTTAAAACCAATATTTTGGGGCGAGTTAATAATTTCATCTCTAAAAGTATATTTGTTTAGATGAGATTATATTCTGGTCCCTCATTGTGCATTTTATTATGAAGGTATAAAATTCAATCCTAAGAAAATTATTAATTGTTCCCTACTGATTATTTAGAACCTTTGGACGGTAAAGAGTACCACCAAATTTTAATAAAAAATATATTTTTTGTTTTCACTGCTAAAACACATATATTCTAAATAGGTGCCAAAAAGAAATAATAAAAGCCCTTTGTTTTCTCTTCAGAATACGTACATGTCGTTCCTAAGCTATAAGCTTTTCCCTAATTGTTTCTATGGTAGGTTTGCCAATTTTTTTTTGCAATTTAAGTTTGCCCTAACGCTTTTTTCCATTGCTTCTTCACACAACTTTGTCAATTTCGTTTTGTCTTCAAGTTTTTGCCCTAATCTCAATTTTCATCGCAACTTCCATAGCAGCTCAGGTATGATTTCTCATCCATCAAGTTGTTTGTTTGGTTCAAATATATTTTTGATGATTTCTTCTTTCTACTTCTTGTTTGATACCAATTACTTTTCTCCTGTTCTTTTTTTTTTTAAATAATTAGTGAAAAGTTTATTGGGCAGGAATTTTGCAACTAATAATTTGAAGTTTTTAAAGTGTCTTAAAGTTTAAGTTTGATTTATTAGGGGATGTTTACAGCAAAGTGAAGTTGTAGTTTTAGGGTTCATTGAAAAGTGATAATTTGCTATTGGATTTTTTCTCTGTTTGTAAAGTCGATTGTGTTTTCTTTAAAGGATGCAATTTTTTGTGTGATAGATAATTAAATAAGAGGATTGGATTTCTTATAAGAATGTACGTTTCTGATAAGAATGTCAGAGATTTGAAGTAAAGTGTATAATATCCACGGTGTCCAGGAGATTTATAAGTACATGATGAATGGAATTCTTTTACTTTTTGTGAACTTTGACTTATTTTTTATCATGTACTATTGATGTCTAAACTCAATGTAGTTATACTAGGGATTGAGCAGCATCAGAGAGAGGCAAATTGAGAAACTTGGACACCTCATGAAATGACACTGAGTTTGGATCAGTATTAGGTCTCAGATTCAAGTTTGGATTGTGAATCAGGTAAGAACTTGGACCTAACCCTTGTAGATTATTCATGCTAGATGAATTGGACCCTTGATTGGGTTAGATACCTATATTATAGGCAATGCCTAATGGTTCTTTGTATTTGAATATTACTAATTCATCTGTAATCTACTGTATGATTAACACATCTAGTGATCTAGAAGTGTCCTTCTTTGTTTGTCTTCAGTTGTTTTGGTGCATTCCTGAAACATGACATGTTATTTAGTTTTATCTTTTATTATGTCTTGTAATATACACGAGTTCAACACCTGTGATGTGTGATGCATATATAGTAAGAAATAGTAAAGATCGGATATTAGATTTTCAATTACTCTTCCAAGGAGGTAAAATCATGACACTTGAGCTCCTCTATTAGTTCTATTAGGTGATTATAAGAACAACCTTCTTTTTCTATAGCCCTCTTAATTATTTGTTCGATGTATTTTTCTCTACCTCTAATCTTTTCACTTTCCCTGGAGGTGTTCATTGACATCTTTAAACTGGCCTCTAGCTTCTCCTTCTTGATAATTGTATCCTTGATGTCAAACAAAATTTGTCATACCTCTGCACCAACCCCAACCCTGCATCCAAGAGTCTTCACCAACTTCTTATTGTAGAACTGATCTCCCAGCAATGACCATGTGAGCATTGGTACTCCAGCTATGAAAGATTCCATAGTGGAGTTCGAGCCACAGTGAGTCATGAAAGCTCTAGTTGCTGGATAGTTCGAGATCATCAGCTGTGGCACCCAACCTCTAACTATCAAACCTTTGTTGTTGGCGAGAATTTTTCCTTAAAGACAGTAGGCATCCAACTTACTTGCTCATTGTCACCCTTCCTTACCACCCAAAGAAACAATGAATATGAGGACTCGAGTGCTAAGGCAATTTCAGTGAGCTGAGCATCAGAGAAACTCCCCATACTTCCAAGAAAAATTTACACAATAGAGTTTGGTTCTTGAGAATCAAGCCAACTTAGGCAGCTATGCCACTCATGAACTGTAGTGTTTGCTGCTTCTCTCTTGGAGAAGTGAAACAAAGGGCCAATGAATCATGGTTTTTTACATTTGATTTTCTGGTAAACATTAGCATAAAGTTCTAGCATTATATCATTAGTATTAATAATATATTTATGGTATTAGTGCACATACACTTTTTCTGTAATTACAGATTAGTTTTTGATGCCACATAAATTCAATATCAACTCTTCACTCATGAAATTGAGGATTGGACATGTAAATTTAGGTTATAGAACAAAAGGTATCATTTGTTGTTTTTACAGAGTGAGGAGGTAATTTTGTATCAGTAGTTTTTACAAAAAATAATTGTATCTACATATGAACTATAACTTCATTTTCTGGCTTTATATGTGTTTGAGTCTAATTTTCGTATTCATTAATATTTTATGGATAATAAATTGTATATTTTTAGGTATAATTGTGTGTACACTATTTTTACGTGAATTTAATTTATGCTGCAAAACATAATCGTACTCTGGACTCATTTTCTCCCTTATCTTCTTATCTATACTTCTGCATTCAAATTTTTGAAAACTTTCTCTTTCGAAGGGCCAAAATAGTTCAACACCCGCTCGTTGAGTACACAACCAAAGTGCCTCCACAATCGGCTTCCTTTTCTTTGTTTCATTTGAAGAAAAATAAATTCCTATATCTAACATTCAAACGCAGCCACCTGTACGAAAAACTGACATATAAATAGACGGTCATTTCACAATTACAAACGAGGACCATCTTTTCTCTCCATGGCATGCTCAAATTGTAAGGCGTTGTTCACAGGGAGTACTTCCCCAAGAATATATTGTACACATTGCAACGGATTTATCTTTATTGAATTGCTAACTTATGTAAGGAATAAAGACTGGCTTGACACCAAGAAGATGCTAATGAAAGAACCAGGGAACCTAAATCATCTAACTTGTAGGTTGAACTACAATGTTATATCTTTATAAACACTGCAGTTTGAGGTTACGATCACTGATAGCACCACTTCATTATAACTTTCAATTCAAATCAGATAGCAAAAAACTATTGTGCTAGTTTTATGTCTTCTCTTTGCAAAAGTCAGACCTTCTGGATTCAATCTGATTGATCATATTTTTCTTTGTTGAAAAAATGAATTTGACTACTTTGAAAGTCCTGTGTTGTATTTTTTTTTGAATTTTTATTATTTAGAGTGATTTATTAGCATGTGTGAAACATTATGAGTACATCATAGATAAATTATTTCATTGGATTTGTATGAACTTTACTATTAAAGTGGAGGTGGTGTGTCATTTGCTTGTCAGCTGTAAGTTTCAAGATTGTAATACCTACCAATCTCATCATTTTTGTATATCTCACTTTTGTCATTAGTACTGTTTCACTTGTAGTATTTCAACAAATGTAAAATTGATATTTTTTAGAAAAAGTGAGTGTGGTTTCTATCATGTGGAGGAATTGGATAGTGTTTTGGATAAGATGAGGTATGATATCTGCATTGATAAACTTCTTGAGGGCCTATATTCAGCCAAGTACTGATGGATATGTTTATACAGGTTTTGATGTCGGTGGTCCTCAGGATTAGATTTTATGGTATAATGATACAGGACAATATGTAAATAAAAAGTTTTCTATGGATATTGTTCGGGCTAATAATATAATGGAGGGTCTGAGCAAAATTGAATTAGGGAGCTTGAGCTTGTAGGATTCTAGACCCTATGGTACTTTCATTGGAATCTATGATGGGAATGCGGACCTGAAACTTCAAGATTCATCATTGAACATCTCTTTCAAAATCTCAAGAGAGAGATCTTCTAACCAATTTGAGTTATCTCTTCTCTAGGAAAGTAAGATCACAACTTTTTACTCCCTCCGTGTTAGTTTGTTTGTCTATTTTTGACTTGCCAGAGTTATAGAAAGTAAAGCAAACTTTTTAATCTCTACTCTTAAACTAAGGAGATGTAGAATGTACCAAAATACTCTTTAATCTTGTGATCTCAAACATGTCATGTGGAAAGTTAGAATTAAAGAGTTGTCAAAAAAGGAATAAGAAATTTTGTTACCTTTCAAGGATGTCCCAAGTCCTAGGAGTTTATTACCATTTACCTTTCATAGAATATTATTTAAACAATCAGAAGTCTTAAGTATATTTATAGCACTATAGCAGTAAGGTAGCCATTTTGGTGAATCTATATTTTCTTGCTAAATAATAAATGGAGTAACATGGATAGTGAGAATTCATATGGCCAAATCAAACTTGCTTCTGATTAAAGTATATTTCTTTTTGTTCTATATTATAATGTGGAATATCATGAACTGCTATGTATATTTAAGATTTCCACTCATAGCTTGAACCAAATTGTGTAGGGTTGACATCTGAGCACCTGACTATGTCTGTTGAGATGATTTGAAAAGCATTTCAAGCAACATAAAAAGGTTTTCTCTCTGTTATGACTAGACAAAGGCCAATGAAACCACAAATTACTGTTATTAGATCTTGTTGTCTTGTTTGAATTATCTACAGTGAAACCTTATATATAGCTAACCTTGTTGACTCGAGGGAGTCTTAGGGAGAAATTTCAGGTTAATTAGGGAGGTTCTTGCGGTTCAGTTCTCTGCAGAACACAACATGAGCTTTGAATCTGCAAATTAGCAACCAATAGTCAATCACAATATATTAAGTCTTGCTCTCATATTTTGATTGTATCATCTTGGTTGTCAACAAATTAGCTCCATTGATTTTTGTAAATTAAATTCAGCCCACATTGCCAAATTTCTCATGTCCTTGACCATTGCAGGTGTTCGTTGAATGAATGAGCTTTATCAACCGACCGCTAGCCTTGCAATCATGTTTAGAGTAGTAGAATGTACAATGGCTTCTCACTCCCCTTGAAGATCAATTCTCCTCCATTGGCTTTAGATAAACTGACAAGGAAATAGCAGTTGGACTTGGCACTTTTCAGACAAGGAAATTGTTGGTGTTTGAACTCAAAGAGCCTAGGTAGCTGGATAAAGCCAATAGAACATATATATTAATAGTATTAGTTAATAGAGGATGTCAATTTTCTTTTTTTCGTGAAGTATTTGTGTAAACAATGACTGACTGATGTATATATGGTGTTTATGTGTATATAAGAAAGCAGATTATAACAATTTTATATATAGAGATACATAAACATTTGATTAATTCCATTTAAAATTATATAATTATATATTTAGGGACAAAACTTGGTCCGAATAGGCTTTTTAGGACCAGTGAATTGGTGGTTGAAAATCTTAGCAGCAAATGTATTTTTAGGACCAGATTTTTGTTGTTCATAAAATCTCTTTAATCGAGGACCATAAACATGGTCCCTAAAAGTATTTTAAGGACTAGTTTTATTCTAGTCACAAAAAATGTTTTAGGGACCAAGTAGTTTATCCCATCGTAAATGACCTTCAGTGAAGGAGGCTATACGAACAGGTGGCGACCATCTTTCCCATCGCTAAAGAAAATTATGACCAGGTAATTAGTGGATTAGGACAAACATTGTTAAGTAATAATTACGATAGGATATTTTGTCGTCGCAATAAGCTTTTAAGGACCAACTTATTAGAGTCATCGCTATTGAACTTTTGTGTAAGACCCTATTAGGATAGGATGCAACCAACTTTTTTTCATCCTAAAAGACCGATTGGGACAAGATTTTGACTTTCTGGGATCAATTTTCTCTTCCTTATATGCTGTTTTCTTGTAGTGGAAGCGTGGATCGGCAGTTAAACTTTAAATTACTGTAGTCTTTATCTTTTCCTAGTCAGTACTCCTCATTTGGAGTAAGTAGCAATATCTAGATGGGATCCTGATGTGTGCACCTATTAAGAAAGCAATCATAATGAAGATAAATCAATGCATGCTTGTAATACCCCGGGAAATTTTTCATTAAAATTTTGTGCGTAAACGTGTTGAGTTCTATCTTCTAGAATAAATTATAAACTTTTCTGTGTGGAATGTCTTAGATTATGACCCACCATTTTGTAGATTATCGAATAAACTTTCCAATTATATGTGGATCATCCCAAATGGACACCCGAGCGACGAGTTATGAACATTTCCGATCGAACAGTGAATAGTAGTGAACAGTAAAACATGCAGGAAAAAGTACTGAGGCCTGGCGTATTTTTGCTCCAAATTTAAACAATCGTAACTCCTTGTACATAATTATCTAGGTAATCTAATATATATCAACGGAAAGATCTACGAGTCCTCTTTCCAATAAAATTGGTTTTATCCAATTTGTCTATCAGAGCAAAAAGTTATGGTCGATCTACTTTAGCCTATCAAAAGCAAATTTTGGGACTTCAAACGATCATAACTCCTCATACACAATGATCCGGGAGAAATACTATACATCAAAGGAATGATATGATAGTCCACTTTCTAATGAAATTAGTTTCATCCAATTTGGATATCAGAGTAAAACGTTATGGTTGATCTACTTCAGACTATCAAAACAGTCCACCAAAGGACAGATTCGATAATTATTTGATTTTTAGGGGCGTTTTGGTGAGTCCCCTCACCCAAAATCCACCCAAACCCTATATTAAAGCCTATTAGAAGTATTATATGTTATATTTCATCAAATTTCCTC
This sequence comes from Capsicum baccatum var. pendulum, assembly GCA_030864225.1. NCBI lineage: Eukaryota > Viridiplantae > Streptophyta > Magnoliopsida > Solanales > Solanaceae > Capsicum > Capsicum baccatum. The sequence continues at coordinate 126,876,184 of CM061557.1, forward strand.
AAAAATAAAACCCTAAGCTCCTACATCCAACTTCAATAACCTCCAAAGTTCACCATTAATTCTGCAAATTTATTCACGATTCCAAGTTCCTAGTTCAAGAACTCCAAGAACCATCATTCAAAGGCACGATTAACATCTCAAAAATGAGTATCGATCTAAAGTTCATCATTCAAGGTATATGGGGTTTTTCAACAAGAACTCTCTTTCGTTCTTATGCCCAAAAGTAATTTTCTTTACAAAGGCATGATTTTTATTTGACTTTTACGAATTTGAAGCATGAACCCATATCTTATGATGATTATTATTAAATCTTGATGTTTATAATTTTGAAAGATGAATTTACATGTGTGGAGATATAAAGCATGAATCTTGAATGATATTTATTATGATTTTGATATTTGGATCGTGAATTCCCATTGAAAATTATGTTTTATTTGAGAAAGTGTGTGTTATAAGAACGTTGATGTTGAATATTTGAGATATTTTGAATTATTTGACCTTTAGGTCTTAATGGAGTTGTTTTGAACTTGAGTGTGAAAGAAATCCACAACGTGATTGATTTTGATAGATGGGAAGCATGATGGCTCCCAATGTATAGTTATATATTACTGAAATTGTTTTGTTGTGGATTGTCTTTGAAATGATCTGAGCTAAGTCTGGAAAAAATCTTTAGCACCGACTGGGAGGTATAAAGCGACCTTACTTCCCTAGAACTACGTGCCCCCCGTAGGAGTGAGCCTGAGGCTGATTTATATAGTGATCACTAGTTTATGTGGATTTGATATCGATAGTCCTACTCCGATGGCAAGGATAAGATGGCTCTCCCCAATGTGGGTTGTACGTTGGACTCCATGTAGCTTACATGGTTTATGTCGGTTATAGGATCTCTCAGTGTGTGTGTGTTTCCTTGTGTTTATGGTGAATGGTGAAGTGATTTGAAAGTGGAATTGTGAAAGTTATTCTTTTGAAAGATTTAAATGATATTTACATTATGAGAATTGATATTCTTGATGAACTGAAAGTGATTGACAAATTATATGATGAGTTACATGTGTTATTATACTTATTTCATCCTCTCATGATTATGATGATTTTCTTCGGGCTATGTGAGTCTTTCATACATCCTTCATATTTCTTATAAATAGTTATGATGATGATGTTTATAAAACTGCATACACCCCCATATACTTGGTTCCTTTCTATGGTACTGACCTACATCTTCGGATGTGGGCTGCATTTTCTTGGACTATAGGTTCAGGTGCTCAGTTCCAGGTTCGACACTGATTCTTTGGGCATGCTGTTCTACATCCTCTATCACGGTGAGTCCTCATATTCCGAGGAGGTGATGTCTGATGTTGGTTTCATGGAACTTTTTACATTTGATAACTGAGTATGGGTCAATTGAGCCATGTATCAATGGCTCGCTGGTTTTATTGATTTACTTAAAGGCTTGTCAGACTAGTATAGATGTTGGAAGTTGACTAATAAGTCGTATTTTGTTATCTTTCTGAAATTCTTTTATTCTTAGATGATGATTACTCTGTTGATATTTGAGGGTTATTTGTGAAAACCCCGTTAATTTGTGTTGAACTGAATGAAAATGGCTCAAAGGGTTAGCTTGGGGCTACTCATAGCCTCAAGCACCGTGTGACGCTCTGGGACCCATTTTTCTGGGGCGTTACAAACTTGGTATCAGAGCCTAAGGTTTTAAGGTGTCCTAGGGAGTCTGACAAGCCGCGTTAATTAGAGTCTTGATCAGCGGTGTGTAGCGCGCCACATCCATGAGAAAGAGGCTACAAGACGTTTTAGGAAAAAGTGTGATTCTTTCTTCTAGAAGTCTATCGTGCTTAAAGTGTCTCTCTATGCTATTGATTCGTGCTCTCCTCTTTCTGAAATATGCCTCCATATAGAGTGAGAAGAAATAATGATGGTCAACAACCTCAACGCGCTGACCCATTGAATAAAAACGTGTCTCATGCTAAATTTTGGGCAGCCTTTCAGGCGCTAGCCCAAGCTGTTACTGCAAATGTTTAGACCATATCTGGATATGTTTGTTATAGTGTTCATCGATGATATACTGGCGTACTCTCGTTGTAAGGATGAACATTCTGATCATCTTCGAACTGTCTTGCAAACCCTTAGAGATCATAAGTTTTTGGCCAAGTTCTGTAAATGTGAGTTTTGGCTAAGGTCAGTTGCTTTTCTGGGTCATATCATTTCTTCTGAGGGTATTAGAGTTGATCCCCAAAAGACCAAAGCTGTTAGAAATTGGCCTAAACCCATTTCTCTGACTGATATTTGAAGTTTCTTGGGTTTAGCTGGCTATTACCGCTATTTTGTTGAGGGTTTATCCTCTATAACATCTCCTATGACTTGGTTGACCAAAAAGAAAGTGAAGTTCTTGTGGTCCGAATCTTGTGAGAAGAGTTTTCAGGAGTTGAAAACTCAACTCATTCAACCCCTGTTTTGACTTTGCCTGATGGTGTTGATGGTTTTGTGGTGTACTGTGATGCTTTGAGAGTTGGGTTGGGTTGCGTATTGATGTATAAGGGTAAGGTAATAGATTATGCTTCTAGACAGTTGAAACCCCATGAGAAAAATTACCCCACCCATGACCTTGAGTTGGCTGCTGTTGTGTTTGCTTTGAAAATCTGGAGACACTATTTGTATGGTGTCCATGTTGATGTTTTCACTGATCATAATAGTCTGCAGTATGTGTTTACCCAGAGAGAATTGAATCTTAGGCAGAGACGATGGTTAGAATTGTTAAAGGACTATGATATGAGGGTGCTGTACCATCCGGGCAAGGCCAATGTTGTGGCGGATGCCCTAAGTAGAGTGTCCATGGGTAGTGTTTCGCATGTGGTATAAGGTAAGAAAGAGTTGGCACGTGATGTACATTGTTTGGCTAGATTGGGGGTTAGGTTGTTTGACTCTACTAAAGGTAGTATAGGGGTTCAGAGTAGTTCCAAATCCTCCATGGTTTCGAAGGTGAAGGAAAAACAATACTTAGATGCTAGTTTGGTCAGACTGAAGGAGTTAGTCAAGGACCAAAAAGTAGAGGTTTTCTCCCAAAGAGGAGATTGTGTGTTGAGATTACAGGGTAGATTGTGTGTCCCGAATGTTGATGATCTGAGATAGAGGATTATGGATGAAGCGCACGGGGCACGATATTCTATTCATCCTAGTGCCACCAAGATGTATCGAGACTTGCGGGAAATCTATTGGTGGAGTGGCATGAAAAAAGATATAGCAGCGTTTGTAGCTAAGTGTGCAACATGCCAACAGGTTAAGGTTGAACACCAAAGACCTGGTGGTATGATGCAAGAGTTTAGTATTCCTATCTGGAAGTGGGAAGAGATAAATATGGACTTCGTGATTCGTTTACCTCTTTCCCGACGCCATCATGATTCCATTTGGGTTATGGTTGATAGGTTGACTAAGTCTACTCATTTCTTGCCTGTTCATACTTCATATACTGTTGAGGATTATGCTACATTGTATATCCGAGAGCTAGTCAGACTGCATGGAGTTCTCTTATCTGTTATTTCAGATAGGGGTACTCAGTTCACTTCGCAATTTTGGAAAGATTTTAAGAAGGGTCTTGGTACCCAAGTGCTTTTGATTTATGCTTTTTATCTGCAGACCGATGGTCAGGCTTAGCGGACCATCCAGACCTTAGAGGATATGTTGAGATCTTGTACACTTGACTTTAAGGGAAGTTGGGATGATTACTTACCGTTGATAGAGTTTGCTTACAATAACAGTTTCCAATTTAGTGTTGGCATGGCTCCGTTTGAAGCCTTATATGAGAGGAAGTGTATATCACCCATAGGTTGGTTCGAGGTTGGTGAAGCGGCCGTGAGTGGTCCTGATTCGGTATTTGAGGCTATGGAAAAAGTTAAGTTAATTAGGGAAAGGTTGAAAATTGCGCAGAGTCGTCAGAAGTCATATGCAGATGTTAGAAGGAGAGACCTTAAGTTTGAAGTTGGTGACCTAGTGTATCTGAAAATTTCACCCATGAGGGGGTGAAGAGATTCGGAAAGAAGCGGAAGCGTAGTCCCTGTTATGTTGGTCCTTACAAAATTCTTAGCCGTGTTGGTAAGGTAGCTTATGAGGTCGAGCTGCCTTCCAAGTTGTCCTCTGTTCATCTAATATTTCATGTCTCCATGCTTAGAAATCATATTAGCAATACTGTGGTAGTGGATTCCTTTATGAGTGCTGACATTCAAGAAAATCTTTCTTTTGATGAGATTCCTGTTGAGATTCTTGATTTCAGTATCCAAAGACTAAGGAACAAAGAAGTTCCCTTGGTCAAGGTGTTGTGGCAAAACCAATCTGTTGAGGGTGCAACTTGGGAAGCTGAGGTGGATATGCGATCCAAGTACCCGCACCTATTTTTTGCGAACTCCGATCAAGCCGAAGGTACCGTTCTTTCCTAAATCATGCACTTTTGATAAAAGTTGCAGCAGTTCAGCTGTCATTTATTATGTGTTCAGCTGTAGTTTCTTGAATTTATGCATTTTATGTTGCATTCGGAGTGAGAAACGATGTGGTGATGAGTCTAACGAATGGTTTCAACTGTATTATCTATTACCTATCTAATCTTGGCATGTCTAGCGTCATTCGAGGATGAATGTTTCCAAGGGGGATGATGTAATACCCCGGGAAATTTTTCGTTGAAATTTTGTGCGTAAACGTGCTGGGTTCTATCTTCTATAATGAATTATAATTTTTTCCATGCGGAATGTCTTAGATTATGACCCAACATTGTGTAGAGTATTGAATAATCTTTCCAACGATATGTGGATCATCCAAAACGGACACCTGAGCGACGAGTTATGAACATTCCGATTGAACCGTGAATAGTAGTAAACAGTAAAACGTGCAGGACAAAGTACTGAGGCCTGGAGTATTTTTGCTCCAACTTTAGACAATCATAACTCCTTGTACATAATGATCTGGGTAATCTATTATATATCAACGGAAAGATCTGCGAGTCCCCTTTCCAATGAAATTGGTTTCATCCAATTTGTCTATCGAACTAAAAAGTTATGGTCAATCTACTTCAGTCTATCAAAAGTGAATTTTAGGGTCAACTTCAAACGATCATAAATCCTCGTACACAATGATCTGGGTGAGATACTATATATCAACGGAAAGATATGAGAGTCCTCTTTCTAATGAAATTAGTTTAATCCAATTTAAATATCAGAGTAAAACATTATGATGGATCTACTTCAGACTATCAAACCAGTCCACCAAAGGACAAATTTGAGAATTATTTGATTTTTAGGGGCGTTTTGGTGATTCTCCCTCACCTAAAATCCATCCAAACCCTATATTAAATCCTATTAGAAGCATTATATGTTATATTTCATCAAATTTCCTCAAAAAGAAAACCCTAAGCTCCTACATCCAACTTCAAGAACCTCCAAAGTTCACCATTAATTCTATAAATTTATTCAAGATTCCAAGTTCCTAGTTCAAGAACTCCAAGAACCATCATTAAAAGGCACGATTAACATCTCAAAAATGAGTATAGATCTAAAATTCATAATTCGAGGTATGTGAGATTTTTCAACAAGAACTCTCTTTCGTTCTTGTACCCAGAAGTAATTTTCTTTAAAAAGGCATGATTTTTATTTGACTTTTATGAATTTGAAGCATGAACCCATATCTTATGATGATTATTATAAAATCTTGATGTTTATGATCTTTAAAGATGAATTTACATGTGTGGAGATATAAAGCATGAATCTTGAATGATATTTATCATGATTTTGATATTTGGATCGTGAATTCCCATTGTAAATTGTGTTTTTTTTTGAGAAAGTGTGTTATAAGCACGTTGATATTGAATATTTGAGATATTTTGAATGATTTGACCTTTTGGTCTTAATGGAGTAGTTTTGAACTTGAGTGTGAAAGAAATCCACAACGTGGTTGATTTTGATAGATGGGAAGCATGATGGCTCCCGATGTATTTTTATATATTACTAAAATTGTTTATTATGGATTGTCTTTGAAATGATCTGAGCTAAGTTTGGGAGAAATCTTTAGCACCGAGTGGGAGGTATAAAGCGACCTTACTTCCTTAGAACTACGTGCTCCCATAGGAGTGAGCCTGAGGCTAATTTATATAGTGATCACTAGTTTGTGTGGATTTGATACCGATAGTCCTACTCCGATAGAAAGGATAGGACATCTTTCCCCAATGTGGGTTGTACGTTAAACTCCATGTAGCTCACATGATTTATGTCGGTTATAGGATTTCTCAGAGTGTGTGTGTGTGTTTCCTTATGTTTATGGTGAATGGTGAAGTGATTTGAAAGTGGAATTGTGAAAGTTATTCTTTTGAAAGATTTAAATGATATTTACATTATGAGAATTGATATTCTTGATGAAATGAAAGTGATTGACAAATTATATGATGACTTACATGTGTTATTATACTTATTTCATCCTCTCATGATTATGATGATTTTTTCGGGCTATGTGAGTCTTTCATACATCCTGTATATTTCTTATAACTATTTATGATGATGATGTTTATAAAACTGCATACACCCCCATATTCTCGGTTCCTTTCCATGGTACTGACCTACATCTTCGGATGTGGGCTGCATTTTCTTGGAATGTAGGTTAAGGTGCTCAGTTCTAGGTTCGACACTGATTCTTTGGGCACGCTGTTCTACATCCTCTATCGTGGTGAGTCCTCATGTTCTGAGGACGTGATGTCTAATGTTGGTTTTACGGAATTGTTTACATTTTATAATTGAGTATGAGTCAGTTGGGGCATGTCTCAATGGCTCGCTGGTTTTATTGATTTTCTTAGAGGCTTGTCAGACTAGTATAGATGTTGGGAGTTGACTAATAAGTTATTTTTTGTTATCTTTCTGAAATTCTTTTATTCTTGGATGATGATTACTCTGTTGATATTTGAGGTTATTTATGAAAACCCCATTGATTTGTGTTGAACTGAATGAAAATGGCTCAAAGGGTTAGCTTGGGGCTACTCGTTGCCTCAAGCACCGTGTGATGCTCCGAAACCCGTTTTTCCAGGGTGTTACAATGACCCTTGGTATTGGTTTCGTTCAACAATCACACTTTTATTACTTTGTCAATTTTCTAGGGTTTTCACAACCCTATCTATGGGTTTTAGCTGCTCATGATTATGAAGAAATCACGAAAATTCATAGTAGAAAGCTTAGATGAAATCACTATGATAAGATGAATAAAAATCCACAAGCGTAAACTGAATAATCAATCAAATTCAATACAAGGAAATCCCAAGATCAAAGATGGATCATGAAATCAAAACACTAAAAAGTACATAAGGTGTATTTACAGTACATGAGAAAACCCTAAAAATAAAGCCTGAACGAAATAAGAGAAAACTAGGTTGGTGGACACCTACTCCCATACCTGCGGTTTGGAAGGGTATAGGTACTACCTGCGCTCTTGCATAGGGCGAAGGTGCAGACCGCAGGTACTAGGTGGACAATTTTCTTGCAAGTCAGCTATCAGTATTTTGGGTTTCTGGCACACGCTTTGTCTACATGCGGTCCATAGGTCTACATACGGTCCGTAGGTTGACTTAGTAGGTGTCGAGAGTTAATTTTTCAGCTCTTCTTTGACTCTCAAATATTCATGAATCACGATCAAGCCGGAAAATATCCCTAACATCCATTATAGCTCCAAAAGTGGCCAAAAACACCCTTTTCACCCTTTTTACGATCTTAACATCCAAAATATGGTTTCCTGCAAAACATACCCAAAATAGATCATATCTAACAAAAGGCCTCAGAAACTTGCATTTTCCCTTGTTTTCGGCATAGAAAGTGCTATATTTCTATAGGATAGTAGAGATACACTCACTGAAAATTTTACCTTACATGATAAATCAATATATAGTTCATACCTTGAACCGATATATGTTATTGTAACACCCCGATTCGCTGAACCGAAATGCTACAGGGTGCTCATGACCCCGAGGGACCACAACCTAACCCATGAATGATATCTGTACCTGTATACTACAAATCATGATATAATAATGCAGAATACATAGAACTGTAAGGCCATAAGGTTCAACTGAATACAATCATGTAGGTGAAAATACCCAAAACAACTCAATCTGAACGTAAATCTGAACATAAATCTGAAAGACTCTAAACTATCTGAATAAGGAATTGAAGGAACACGTCTCCAACTAACTCCATAAAACTGAACTGATGAAATAAATAAATAAATCAAATCATATTGTTCTCGAATCAATGAGGACTCACTGTGTCTCTGCGACTGGAATGCTACCGCTACTGCTGGGATGGAGCTCATGTCTTGGAACCTATGGTGTAACATGAGAAAAAAGCACTATAGCGTAAATACGTCAGTACAATTGGAGTACTGAGTATACAAGGAAGGTAGACTGAACATAAAAGGGTTTCATGCATGAACAACACCGACTGACTAATATGAACGTGGGAGTGCAAACACACATATATAGAAACTGGGACCTGAATACGTGATAACATAACCTGTAAGCTAATACATAGTTTACTGATAACTTTCATGACTGATACTAAAATTGATAACGTGGACGACTGTATCTGACAGTCCTGTATATACTGAAATTTGAAGAACGCCCTGAGTTTTTTTTATAGAGATTGATACTAAAACTATGGGAAGTAGTGTGTAACCGACATGCCCCATGTATGCCGTTATGGATAAGCTAGGTTCCAATCTCTGCCCCGACTAGAGGGGTGTCAATATTGTGCCACGGGTAAGGATAGCCTGTGAGTGACCCTTATCTGGCGGGTACTCAATGAGAATGATGGGAACCCTAAACTGACGGGTTAAGCCACCTCATCAACCCTAATATGATGGGTTAAGATATCTCAACCTACGCTGGCTATGTAGTTCTGGAACACAAGGATGACTACTAAGAATTACACCCTGAACTGGCGGGTGAGTTCCCATCCTTGGGTTCACTCGGTGCTAACCTCTACTCCCATCTGGAGGGACTGGACATGAATAACTGACTGTGCATGACTTAATCTTACTGAATTCCGTTGATTGGCAAAATATTACTGATATCTGATAATTGACTAAGATCATGAGGTTTTACTGAGTGACATGACTGACTAAAGTCTATGGAATCATAGCTTAAGTTCGAATATCTTGAAACATGACATGGCTCTAGGCACACAACTATAGTTTTCGGGTACAAGTACCCCCAGGACTCGATGGATAGAAACTGACACACATGACTGACTTGATCATAAGAGTAGAGTCCATAATTTATAATATCATAAGTAGGGATCTCATACTAAGCATGGTTATCAAAAATGTATTGCATGGAAAGGATTTCATATCACATGGAAGTACTTGGACAATCTTAATATCATGTTCGTTGTATAATCATATTGGCAACACATACCAATAGCATGGAAGTTCATGTGGATTGCATGGTTATCATAAATCTTGTTCATAAATAGGATTTGCAAGTAAACATAACATAATCTTATAAGAATAGTTCATGAGTATTCCAACAATATTTACAAGGCACATTATCAACATAGAAGTCATTGGAACGTAAGCGCATATCATGAATCCTTCACTTAGTCACAATTTAGCTATATTGCATCATTTCTAGTTTCTTAGGCATTTTATCAAACACCATTCATGCACATCTTAAGAATAGGTGAAATCATCAAATTATACCTCATGAACAACCAAATTTACATGTTTCCAACTCATATGATATCATGAAATTCAAAAAAACATATAAAGATTCCATCTTGGGAATCACCCAATATCAAAAACATGATAATCCACACCTAACAATATAGAAATCATACTTTATAATAAAAAAAAGTGTTTTTGAGTTTTACGGCTGAAAGAGATCCATAAATCAACTCATGCATACCTTAGAAGGAAGATTCTTGATGATTGACGGAGGAATTTCCTTAAAATTGGATCTTCAAGCTTAGTTATGCAACTCTAGTTGTTTTTCTATTTTAGTGCTCTTGGATGATGATCTTTGAGATGATAATAGGGTTGTAATATGTTTAGAAGCTATATATTTCATAGGGTTAAGTTTAGGGACGTGTAAGGAGTGTTAAAAGACTTAATTACCCTAAAAATAACTCAAAACGGAGTGTTTTTGGCACCTGAAAATTAGGAGGCGCCTAAGTGATTGACTAAGCTAGGTTGGGAGTCGCCTAACCAATCGCCTATGCTTGGGTTGGGTGGCGCCTAACCAATCGCCTATGTTTACTGTCTTTCACAAAAATAGGCATAACGTTTTACTCGGGTATTAGATTAAGGTGAAATTGGTATTATTGGAAAGCTAATTTGATTCTCTACAATTTGGTGGGTCTAAATCATCCAAAATACCACATTAAAATCGAGTTATACTCGTTCAAGGATGACCCTTGCAAAATCAAACATTATAACTTGATGGATTCAAAAACTCTTAGCTTGTATTACCTTAAGTGACTCATATGAACATGCTTAATGCATAATAATATATCCTATCACTAGGATATTCATTGTACATCATGTACTCAAGTATGAATCACAGGATAGGAGATTTCATACGTAGGAATACTTATTCACTTCCTATCTTAGTAACATGTGGGATATTACACTATCTGCCCCTTGGGAACATTCGTCCTCGAATGAGAATTTACTAAGAAGGGATACAAGACAATAGAACCTGAACTGAACATGAAGAACTAAAACTTGATCTCATGACTGACATGCTAAACATACTGAACTCGTGCATATCTGATGCACGGACAACTGATAAATGAATGCAAGACTGAGTATTAAACGGTTAATAGGTACCAAGTTTATACTGCAAACATGAACGTGAAAATGAATAAGATTAAGGAGAACTATTACCTTGAGCTTGATCTAAATTGGTGGGGAAGAGGTGAGGACTTGGTACGCATATCTGCTTCTGCTTCCCAAGTAGCTCCCTCATGAGACTGATTTCGCCAAAGAACCTTGACTAGAGGGACTTCTTTGTTCCTCAATCTACGAGTCTGATAATCTAAGATTTCAACTGGAATCTCTTCATAAAAGAGGTTGCTCTGAATGTCGATGCTTTGAATAGGGACAACAACTGTTGGGTCACCTATTCACTTCTTTTGCAAAGAGACATGGAAGACTGGATGGACTGAGGCTAGATCTGAAGGCAACTCAAGCTCATAAGCTACCTTGCCGAAGCGATAAAGAATTTTGAAAGGACCGACATATCGGGGATTGAGTTTCCCTTTCTTGCCGAACCTCTTCACTTCCTTCATGGGAGAGATCTTAAGATAGACATAGTCATTGACCTCGAACTTGAGATCTTTTCTATGAACATCTATATAGGACTTCTGTTGGCTCTAAGAAGCTCGGAGTCTCTCTCTGATCAACTGAACTTTCTCTAAGGTGTTGAATACTAAGTCAGGGCCTATGATTGAGGCCTCACTAACTTCGAACCAACCAATTGGAGGTCTACATCTCCTACCATAGAGAGCTTTGAATGGAGCCATCTGAATACTAGAATGATAGATATTGTTGTATGCAAACTCAATCAAAGGCAAGTGGTCATCCTAAATTCCCTCGAAGTCAATTGCACACGCACTTAGCATATATTCAAGAGTCTGAATGGTCCTCTCTGCTTGACCATCTGCCTGAGGATGAAATGCTGTGCTGAGATAGATTTGGGTAACGAGACCCTTTTGGAATGCTTTCCAAAAGTGAGAAGTGAACTGGGTACATCTTTTTGAGATGATAGATAGTGGAACACCCGTGTAACCTAACTAACGCCCTGATATAGAGTTTGGCATAATCCTCGGCGGAATAAGAAGTACGAACAGGAAGGAAATGAGCTGACTTGATCATTCTATCTATAATGACCCAGACTGAATCATGCTGATGATGAGTTCAAGGAAAACCCGTCACAAAGTCCATGTTAAATTCTTCCCACTTCCAAGTAGGAATGGTGAACTCTTGCATGGAACCACTAGGTTTCTGATGCTTTATCTTAACTTGCTGACATGTAGAGCACTTAGACACAAACTCTGTAACATCTCTCTTTATCCCACTCCACCAATAGATCTCCCACATGTCGCGGTATATCTTAGTGGCCCCTGGATGAATAGAGTATCACACACCATGCACTTCTGCAAGTATTCACTACCTCAATTCATCTACACCTAGAACACATAGACGACCCTGACAATGAAGAACACCATCTCCCGACTGGGAGAAAACCTCGAATTTCTGATTCTGACCTGACTCTTTGAGCTTGACAAGGCTAGGATCCCTGTCTTGTTTCTCTTTCACCTCAGAAACTAGAGATGACTCTGAATTACTATGAACACATACACTACCCTCTGAAGAATCGACTAAGCGAACACCTAGTCTGGCAAGGTGATGGATCTCCTGAGCCATCTTTTTCTTATTATCCTCAATGTGAGAAATACTACCCATGGAGAGTCGACTGAGGCGTTGGCCACAAATTGTCCTTGCCCTGATGATAAAGAACACTCATGTCATAATCTTTGAAGAGCTCTAACCACCTTCTCTGGCGAAGATTGAGATCTTTCTGGGAAAAGACATACTGGAGGCTTTTATGGTCTGTGAAGATATCTCTTCATGGCAAAAACTACTGCTGCTAACTCAAGATCATGAGTAGGATAATTCTTCTCATATGGCTTTAACTGCCTGGAGGCGTAGGCTGTGACCTTACCATGACGCATGAGGACACAACCTAAACCCACTCTGGATGCATCACAATAGACTAAAAAATCGTCTGAAATATCTAGAATAGGTAGAACTGGAGTGAAGGTGAGTCGAGTCTTCAACTCTTGAAAGCTCTTCTTGCATGAATCTGACCACTGAAACTTAACTTCTTCTAAGTCAATCTGGACATGGGAGATGCAATAGAAGAAAATCCCTCAACAAACCATCTGTAATAGCCTACCAAACCCAAGAAACTCCTAATATCTGATGGAGATACAGTTCTGGGCTAGTTTCTTACTACCTCAGTTTTCTGAGGATCTACTCTAATGCCATTACCAGAAACAATATGGACAAGGAATGCTACTAATCTTAACAAAAATTTGCACTTGCTGAACTTAGCGAATAAATGGTGATCCCTGAGAGTTTGAAGAACAATCCTGAGATAGTCTGCATGATCATGCTCTGTGCGAGAATAGACCATAATATCATCTAAGAAGACTATGAAAAATATGTCCAAGTACTACTTGAATGCACGGTTCATCAAATCCATAAAAGCTATTGGGGTATTGGTAAGACCAAATGACATGACTAAAAATTTGAAGTGACCATACCGAGTACAGAAAATTATCTTCAAAATGTCACATTCTCTAACTCTGAGCTGATGATAGCCAGATCTGAGGTCTATCTTAGAGAAGTAACTGGCACCCTAAGTTGGTCGAATAGATCATCAATCTTGGGAAGAGGATATCTATTCTTGACCGTAACCTTGTTGTGTTAACGGTGATCAATACACATCTGAAGAGAACCATCTTTCTTATGCATGAATAATACTGGCCCACCCTATGGGGAAACACTGGGTTAGATGAATCCCTTATCTAAGAGATCCTTCAACTGATCTTTCAGTTCCTTGAGTTCTACTTGTGCCATTCTGTATGGCAGAATAGAAATAGGTTGAGTATCCGAAAGAAGGTCTATGATGAAGTCTATTTCCCTTTTGGGAGGAATGCCTGGAAGATCTTCATGAAAGACATCTAAGTATTCATTAACAACAGGGACTATTTCGAGGATGGGATATTTAGAACTGGAATCTTTAACATGCAAGAGATGATACACACACCCCTTATAAATTATTTTCCTTGCTCGAAGGTAGGAAATAAGTTAACCCCTGAACGCTGAAATGTTACCCTTCCACTCTAGGATAGGCTCATTCGGGAACTGAAACTCAATTATCCTATATCTGTAGTCGACTGTGGCATAGCAGGAATGAAGCCAATCCATGCTGAGAATGACATCAAAATCAGTCATCTCTAACTCCACTAAATCTGCTGACATGGATTAGACTGAGAGACTAACTTGAAATTATGCTTACTAGCACGACATGAATAATGAAGAAAGGGGACTGTTCCTAAAACATCTTATAGCCTCCCATACATAAATGTGGCACGCAACACACCCATGTACAAGACTCTACTAGATGTTCCTTTCAGACTTCCTAGGAATCTATTGAACCTTAGGATCTGATACTAAGTTTGTAACACTCTGATTCGCTGAACCGAAATACTACACGTTGATCATGATCCTGATGGACCACAAGCTAACCCATGACTGATATCTGTACCTGTATACTACAAATCATGATATAATAATGCGGAATACATAGAACTGTAAGGCCATAAGGTTCAACTGAATACAATCATGTGGGTGAAAATACCCCAAATAACTCAATCTGAACGTAAATCTGAACATAAATCTGAAAGCCTCTAAACTATCTGAATAAGGAGTTGAAGGAACATGTCTCCAACTAACTCCGTAAAACTAAACTGAACAAATTAATAAATGAATCAAATCATATTTTCCTAGAATCAATGAGGACTCACTGTGTCTCTGCGACTGGAATGCTACCACTACTACTGGACTAAAGATCGTGTCTCAGAATCTATGGTGTAACATGAAAAGAAAGCACCATATTGCAAATGCATCAGTACAACTGGAGTACTGAGTATACGAGAAAGGTAGGCTGAATATAAAGGGTTTCATACATGAACAACACTGACTGACTAATATGAACGTGGGAGTGCAAACACACATATAAAAACTGGGACCGTGAATACGTGATAACATGACCTGTAAGCTAATACATGGTTTACTGATAACTGTCATGATTGATACTAAAACTGATAACGTGGATGACTGTATCTAACAGTCCTGTATATATTAAAATCTGAAGAATGCCCTGAGTTCTTTTACTGAGACTTATACTGAAACTGTGGGAAGTAGTGTTTAATCGACATGCCCCATGTATGCCATTATGTCTAAGCTAGGTTCTAATCTCTACCCCGACTGGAGGGTTGTCAATACCATGCCACAGTCAAGGACAGCCTGTGAGTGAACCTTATCTAGTGGGTACTCAATGAGAACGTGGGAACCCTAAACTGATGGGGTAAACCACCTTATAAACCCTAATCTGACGGGTTAAGATGTCTCAACCTATGCTGGCTATGTAGTTCTTGAACACAAGGATGACTACTAAGAATCACACCTTGAACTGACGGGTCAGTTTCCATCCTTGGGTTCACTCGGTGCTAACCTCTACTCCCATCTAGAGGGACTGGACATGAATAACTGACTCTGCAGGACTTAATCTTACTGAATTCCATTGACTAGTGGAATGTTACTGATATCTGACAACTAACTAATATCATGAGGTTTTCCTGAGTCACATGACTGACTGAAGTCTATGAAATCATAGCTTGAGTTCGGATATCGTGAAACATGACATGGCTTTAGGCATACAACTATAGTTTTCAGGTACAAGTACCCCCAGGACTCGATGGAAGGAAACTGACACACATGACTGACTTGATCATAAAAATAGAGTCCATAATTTACAATATCATAAGTAGGGATCTCATACTAAGCATGGTTATCAATAATGTATTGCATGGAAAGGATTTCATATCACATGAAAGTACTTGCACAATCTTAATATCATGTTCATTGTATAATCATATTGGCAACACATACCAATAACATGTAAGTTAATGTGGATTGCATGGTTATCATACATCTTGTTCATAAGTAGGATTTGCAAGTAAACATATCATAATCTGATAAGAATAGTTCATGAGTATTCCAACAACATTGACAAGGTACATTATCAACATAGAAGTCATTGGAATGTAAGGGCATATAATGAATCCTTCACTTAGTCATAATTTAGCTATATTGCATGATTTCTAGTTTCTTAGGCATTTTATCAAACACCTTACATGCACATCTTAAGCATAGGTGAAATCATCAAATTATACATCATGAACAACCAAATTTATATGTTTCCAAATCATATGATATCATGAAATTCAAAAAAACATATAAAGATTCCATCTTGGGAATCACTCAATATCAACAACATGATCATCAACACCCAACAATATAGAAATCATACTTTATAATAAAAAAGAGGGTTTTTGAGCATTATGGATGAAAAGGATCCATAAATCAACTCACGCATACCTTAGAAGAAAGATTCTTGATGATTGATGGATGAATTGCCTTAAAATTAGATCTTCAAGCTTAGTTACGCAACCCTAGTTGTTTTTCTCTTTAAGTGATCTTGGATGATGATCTTTGAGATGATAATAGGCTTTTAATATGTTTATAAGCTATATATTTCATAGGGTTAAGTTTAGGGACGTGTAAGGAGTGTTAAAAGACTTAATTACCCTAAAAATAACTTAAAACAGAGTATTTTTGGCACCTGGAACTGACTTAAGCGGCACCTAAGTGATTGCCTAAGATAGGTTGGGCGGCGCCAAACCAATCGCCTATGCTTGGGTTGGGTGGCACCTAACCAATCACCTTTGCTTACTGTCTCACACGAAAATGGTCATAACTTTTTGCTTGGGTATTGGATTAAGGCGAAATTAGTATCATTGGAAAGATAATTTAATTCTTTACAATTTGGTGGGTGTAAATCATCCAAAATACCATATTAACATTTAGTTATACTCATTCAAAGATGATCCTTGAAAAATCAAACATTAAAACTTATGGATACAAAAACTCTTAGCTTGTATTACCTTAAGTGACTCATATGAACATGCTTAATGCATCATGAGCTATCCTATCACTAGGATATTTATTGTAAGTCATGCACTCAAGTATGAATCACAGGATAAGAGATTTCATACGTAGGAATACTTATTCACTTCCTAACTTAGAAAACATATGGGGTACTATATTTATCTTCTGATATGCTCAAATTACACCTTGAAATCAATGAAAAAAAATCAAGATCAAATATAGTAACCCAA
This sequence comes from Capsicum baccatum var. pendulum, assembly GCA_030864225.1. Classification (NCBI taxonomy): domain Eukaryota; kingdom Viridiplantae; phylum Streptophyta; class Magnoliopsida; order Solanales; family Solanaceae; genus Capsicum; species Capsicum baccatum. The sequence goes on from CM061557.1 coordinate 126,893,241, forward strand.
CATGTTAGGGTCGAATTCCGAATGGAATAAGGGGAGAAAATATTCACTTAAGGGGTCAATTTAGTTATTTCTATTGAATCCTATTCTTTAGAGATTTTCAAGAGTTTGTTTGACTAATAGAATATTAACATAGGAATTCATGTTTTCAATCAATGGATGTAAAAGCCAGAATTATTTTCCCTCATAATGGTTTATTTCTACCAATTAATCACAATAATATACTTCATAGTAGGTTGTCTATGGTGAGTTATGATCTCTATCCTATCATATAGTATTTTTCAGTATTTGAATAATCTTTTCTTCAAAAACTTTTCCAAATATGTTTAAGTGATATATATTACCGATCATACTTAACCAAGTAAGTTTGACATATTTCTACATGAAGTCATTAAGCAAGGGTTGAAGTTGTAATGTTCCTCATAGTAATTTTAAGTTTTTTATACGTTTTAACCAATTTACCCCCCATTGTAGTCACTTTATGATATTTCTTACTTCAAAGAGAGGGTAGCATTTTTTCCGATGTGTTTGGTTGGATTTTATGTAAGTTATTTGATTTTGGAAGGTTCTTAAATTGGTAGGGTTGACTTTGGTCCAAGTTTGGTACTTTCGGTCTTGTATGAGAAGTTCATCATTTCCATTAGCTTTGGAATGTCATTTTGAGTAAGTAGCATTATTGGTTTGAGTTCCAAGGCTTTTTATTGTGTTTTTAAAATTTGGTTCAAAAGTTAGTAAAATTTGGCGTCGAATTAACTTGGGTCATAACTTGAGGAAAACAACATCTTTTGGTAATTCTAATAATATCATGGAGTGTGAAACATCAAAAATAACTTAGTAACATAAAAAATAACTTAGTAATACTGTTGTTTTATTTCTTTTGGATTCCGAATGAATACTGGGGATCTACTTAGAACATTTATTGGCTTGGACTGCTACTGGTTCTGGTGCAAGGACTTTATTTTATTTGCAACATGCCTCTCACCATCATAAAGTATATGGGAATCTAGTAATTTAAATCATTGTGACCTATTCATATTTGTGAAGAAGGGAGTCTAGGAGGTTGAATTTTCTCTTAGCGATCGCAAAGAATAGTGTCGTGTTTGTGACCCTAGGGCCTGGGTCAGCATCACGATTGTGATGGTCCAGCCCCAGATGCCATGAAGAAAATGGTTGGACTGATTTAAAAATTCTATTTCAAATATAAAACCCATTATTCCATTTTTAAACTCATTTTAGGGAGAATATTGAGGATGTTTTTGAGTTTTTAACATTAGGTAAGTTCTTAAACCAGTATTTGTTATTTTACAATAAATATTTCATCCTCAAATCTTAATTTTTTAACTTGAAATTTTAGACTTTTCTCATTAAAGTTAGAAATGATATTTTGATGATTTCAATCTCAATTTTAACTCCTTTTTGATAAGATTTCAAATTTAAACTACTTAAGTTATTGGTAAATTTATTTCTAATAAAATTTTAGTTTTTCCTTGTGTTCTTGGGGTTGATTTTTAGTTTGACTTTTTGTACCTAGATTAGAACCTTAGCAATATGAGTAGAACTAAACTCGTATTTACATATAGAATATTATTTGAATAGATTGGGAGTATTCTAAGGCCGCTCGAAAAGGGAGGCATAGATTGTGATTGTCATAGACTTGTCATTTCACTTTGAGGTAGGATATGACTTAGTTTTTTTCAATCTTTATTTGAGAGGAGACTTATCGTGTAAAGCATTCTATGGATTGAATGAAAATATTTTTATTACCAAATGAGATGGATTTTTATTGTGATTCCCAATATGGAGCTTGTGCTATATTAGTGATATAACACTTAGATTTTAGTCTTGGTATTGAGGCTTGTAGCCTATGTTTATGAGTTTGGTGTTAATCTTGAGAATTATACATATATTTTGTATATGGATTCATCTTATTACCATTTTCATGAATACTCTCTCATTTGTTAGTTCATAAGATTATACAACTGAATTACTAACTTTTAAAAGAAGATAAACCATATTATACTTACACTCGTTCGATGGAGGATTTTGGGCGGGGTATATGGACACGCGTGTCCCTTATAGGTCCCACATCTAAAGTGTTATATGTTGTGGGTGGGTGTATACTGGTAGACATGGCTATTGCATGACATTCCATATGATTGTATTTACATTATTTATTATTGTTATGGCTGAAATTGAGATAAACTGTGATATTTATTTTTATTGACCTGTTTAGACTTTTTTATATGCAGGGTTATATTTTTATTATTTACTTAATATAGTTTTCTACTTGATCTTAGTCGTCTTATAATGCCTATTGAATACCAGTGAACAATACTTACTCCTACTTTCATGATCCTATTGGTGTTGATTTTTGTATGAGTGGCCCCCACTGACTGTGATTGTAATTTCTTGAGGTGTTTGAATTTGTTGTGCCCAAGCGCACACGCAAGTATACATGATCTCACCAATTAATATAATTGCCTTATAAAAATCCAAATATCAATCCTACGGGGACTTGTGTTGATAACTATCTAAATCTAGTTCACTATAAAGATTAACAAGAGCTCAAGTAACCCAAAGAGTTTGAAAAGTTAAAATTAAATGTAAAGAAAATACTGCGGTAAAGTAAAGGTCTTGAACAATCAATGGGGAAAAACCCAGGGTTAAGGCTCTGTGAACAATTATTCTATACTATTGAACTTCATTGGTTAGGTTACTTATCTTGATTGTTGATTCACACGGTTGATATTTTGACTATGGTCTTCCAATCCTCTAATCACCTATCTAACTTAGCCCCGCAACTACATCGTTGCACAGGTTTGTGGTAACTAAGTTAAATGCATTTATATTTAATTCTGTATATGAACTAAATAGGTCACTTAGGTATATTCCTATCCTAAATGCAACTTATAACTTCATTTTGTAGAAAATTACAATCCTATTATATTTATCCCACTTTTTATCCTTTTGTTCGTCTTTTTGGGCTCACAAGATGACAATATATGTATTATAAGGGTAGATAATCCTTAAAATAGTAAAAACAAGGATAAAAACAACAAACAAATATGATAAATATTCAAAACCAAATTAATTCATAATAAGAATAATCATATTCTTGGTCTTAACCCCGAAAAATGGTGTTCAGCAGCTCATGGACATAATCGTAATCGGAATGATTGAATACATTTTAAATACATAAACAAACCAAAGTAATGGAAGAAAAATCCTAATTTAATTGTTCTCCAGCATCTCTCAAAGTTTCATGTTCGTCCAAGGTGTATAACATAATGTTTAAGTAACCTATTTATAGTAGGACCAAAGCTGTCGGTTTTGACACACCAACATACCACGAACATTATTGAGGTACCTAGGGTATATGTAATTACAATATAGCGGTAAAACACTGGAATTGGTCATTTAGGATGCCCCCAAGGTCATGGAATGGATCCTAACGAGGTGGCTAAGGTCCGTGGCATGCCAATGACTTCAAAACATCCAGTTTTGGACAAGTTTTGTCCCGTGCTTTTGTTCATCCCTTCCAAGCCTTGTGATTTTGTTTCCAATTAATTTTAAGATTGTGAATCATCCATATATCATCATCATTACTCATAAATCATCCTATATCATCAAACACCATGAATTATAGCTCAAAAAAAAAATATACAATTCAAGACGATGAACTAGTAACTCAAGCTAAGAATACTTGTTTGTCCTTTTGATCTTTAACTAATTTTTTTGCCTCTTGACTTATTTCAATTGAACCTTAAAAACTATCAACAAGTTATTTCACATATAATTACACAATCATACCCTTAGGAACTCATTACACACACTAGAATCCATTGAGATCAACTAGAAAAATACATAGCTTAAGCTAGTAGCACTTGTTTTCTCGTCTAAACTCTAAATGACCAAATTTATTCCAAACTTTTTTCAAGAACGCCTTAAATATTATAATCAAGTATTTTAACACTTAGATGCTCATTTATATTATTAATAACTTATTAATCACACAAGAGGTCCCCAAAACAAAGCTAAATAAGCATAAATAATGATATTTAAGTTCATAAATCCACCTAAGATCAGAAGTGGTGGTGATATTTCCCCCATTTGGAGACAACTACATCTATATATATATTCTGTCTATTTCTTGTATTTCAAACAGTCTTGTATTCTAATTTGAGATTTTGTAGCATCGCACTTGTACTTATAACTTTTGAGTCTTCGAATTTATTTAGGTTTTGTTTTGTTCATTTATTTCCTTAAAGATGTGTTATGACACATTATTTACTATTCTTGTATCATTGAGTATGTTTTAGCTAGTTATTTCCATTATTTGATATTCATAAATTAGAATTTTTAACTTTTGAATTTTAACTTATAAGTTAAAAGGCCAAAAGTCAATCTAAATAGGTAATTTGTATGTTTGAAACAACATAATATAATCAAAAGTAACTGACCTTCGGAAGAGGAAATTCAGAGATACTTTAACACCTCTAGGTAGGCCTAGCATGGAAGTATAGAGAATGATAATTTTCACAAAAAAAAAGGTCTAGTTGTAGTTGTCAATGCTTGAGATGTATAGATGTAATCACAAATCATAGGATAGCGATTACATATGTCAAGAATTTGGGAGATGTTGGAAGATGAAACTTGAGTTGCAATTGTTGTTTATGTCACTTCATTCAAGTATATATCACTCTTATATTGTAAAATATTAAAGTTATCTTCATTTTAATTAATACAACAGTAACATACCTAGTCTATTCTCAGAAAATGGGGTCGGTGGAGGCTAAAGTGTACGCATTCTATATCACTACCTCAGAGCTGAGGTAGAGAGGTTATTCCAAAAGATCCCCCAATCAAGATAAAACTATTCTAGAGGACATAATATAATAACAAGAAATAATAGGTAGAAACAAACAACAAATAATTACAAAAATAAGTCTATCATAATGTAGTACTTCACTCGACCTATCTGAACAACAAACATCATCAAAACTCCAACACCAAGACACTACAAGCAAAGAACTAAGATAAAGCACACCTACCTACTAGCAGAGGCACCCTCCTTCTCCTTAATTTGTATCCTTCACACCTTCCTATCTAGGGTCTTGCCTTCGTCAAACTATTATGTGTGTGTATATATATGTGTGTGTATAAGATAACTTTTCTAGTGACTAAAAGATTATTAAATTAAAAATATGTAATTCAGCAATGGAGTCAATATTTTTATTACTCTTAAGAGAAATCAAAACATAAATAAACATAAAAATTAGTTAAAATAAATTCAACATATTATATATTCATAAATAAAAATTATATTTATATAATGCAATTTATTAATGAAAAAAATATGACGAATTAAACACACCCATTATTATCAGAGTTCAAATCAATCATGCAGGTTTGTTTTTCTAGCGAGCACCTGTGACCATATGTTGAAAAGTGCAGCAATATAAAGCAGGCACCAATATTGTAATTTTTAGGATTTTGAATTATATCAAGCAGCCATATAATTTTTTTATCTGATGTTATTTGTTTTATAAAACATGATTTTATTTTACATTTCTATGTATTCATAGTTCATTACCTTATACCATAGGTGTCACATTTTTCTAATTTTAATAAATTCAACGTGTAATATATTCACAAATAAAATTATATTTAAAATGTAATTTTTTTAATGAAAGAATATGAAGCATTATCATTAAAAAATGAATAGTGAAGGTTGTGAATGTTATTAAAAGGTATTAAAATGATTATGAATATAAAAGGATGATAAAAGTGATGTATAAAAAGGGTTTATGTAATGACCCAATTCTTCTTTATTGAAATACCCCGATAAATACCCGAGTTTAATTCCTTACATCCATGTCGAGTTAATGTCATAATTTGACATTGTTAGGGATACCAAAAAATTAAAGAACAAAATTAAAGGTGGGTGGGTTGATTAACTTGGACCACTGCAGCGATCCCTTTCTCGCTACAGCAAGCATATTGTAGCGCACCTTGGGCTGCTCTAGCAGATGTCAATAGTGCCTCACCTGATTTTAAAACCTTACTTACCCTAGCTTTGTTTAACATGTTTTCCCCTCCTAAAAATGCCTAGGGTTATTTCTATAACGACCCTACAAGTTATTTTCTACAATTCAGCACTATTTTAGCATTTAGTCTTTCGCATAGCTGCCTCAATTCATCTATGACAAGCTAGGACTAAAAGTTCGATCACCAAGTAGTTCATTTAGTTTGTAGATCTAATTTATGATTTTGGAGCATTCGTTGTTAAGAAATAGTTATTGGACCTAAACATCAGTCAAACAATTTTGAATGTAAATTCTGATAGTTCTATTAGCTCTGGAATGTCAATTTTAGGCTAAAAAGACCCTTGGTTCAAGTCTTGAGGCTTTAAAACTCATTTTAGGTTGTCAGGTAATATTTACTTAAATTAGCCCTCAAGTGTGGGACCCACACTCCATCAAAATTACCCTAGATGGAAGTTTTGATGGAGCCGTTGAGACTGAAATATTAAATTTGGTAGGGTAGATAGTTCATTTGCATAAGGGATTCTACATGGATCTCGAGGATTCAATCACAAACTTGGCAAAATTCCTAGTTTATTGGTGCAGCCACGTTATGGCCTTCGCTATTGCAAGCTGGCCTTCACACCTGTGAAAGATTAGTTTGACAATCGATGCAGGATTTCTCAATTGCATTCGCAATAAGCTATCCATAGTTGTAAAGAGATTGGCTGGTTATGTGTTGAGATTATGATGGGGTCCCCACATTCACGATGAAGGACCCCTGACAACATTTAATGCTATATAACCTGATTCTCAACCATTTTTCTTAAGTCCCAACTTCATAAAAACCCTAGAAAGCTTGCAGAGAGTGGATTTTGATTATTGGGCGTTCGAGGTGAGTTGGAGATGTTATTTTGGTCATTTTCTCATCTATATTTTCATTAGTTTCCATCTAATTCCTTGATTTATTCCCCGATTTAACTAAAATCCCTAGTTAGTTTATGGATTGTTTTATGGTTTATTTGTTCTTGGATTTCACCCCTTTTTAGGGTGAAGGATCCTTGATCTTAGAATGATGTTTTGATGGTTTCAAAGTTCTGGTTTTGTATGTGGGCCTCATATGGAAATTTAGCTCGATTTTAAAAACAGATCATATAATATGGATACCATTATTCTCATTGTAATGCGTAAGTTACATTTTTGATAGGATTTGAAGCAGGTGGAGGCTTCAGGGAAATCTCTGATTTAGTGGACTTTCTTGAGCTTTCAACGGCGTCCAGGTAGGCTAGGCTTACTTTCGTCATAGATTGAGCTTTATTGTGATATTGGTATAGTATTATACTAGTGATGGGTAGTATTTTATGACTTGATTGCATGTTTATTGACTTTTGGATTATTTAGCTGCTTAGAAAGACATTTTTGGTAGAGTTTGGGCTTATTATTCCTCCTTTGTGTTAGGTGGTTATCTCATGCCTATGTTCAACTTATTTAATGTTTAGTAGTGGAAAATTGGAGCGACACGATCCAAAAACCAAGGGCCATGATGTCACTTTTTGTGGCAAGCCTTGACAAGTAAGCGTATCACCCAAACTGATATGAAAAGAGAAATCAATATCAAAATCAAAGGCAAGGCTTCTAGAGCAAAGCTTAACCACACAAATATGATAATAGCAGAAATACATATCCAAAGATACCATACAATATCTCAAAACCTGGAGCCATAGTGTATGAACTACTAAATACATATCAAAAGTCAAAAGATAAAATAATAGACCAATTGCATCATAAATAATAATAAACCAATTGGATCATAATCTATCTAAAAAAAAGACATGAAATAGATTGGAAAAGGTAGTAAATTAGCTCCGGAAGCATAGGTTAGCCACTACCTCAAATATACTCCAGATACTACCTGATTAAGCTATTGTATTGCGCACTCATATCTGTATATACACCAAAATGGTACAGTAGGGATGAGTATAGTCCACTTGTATTCAGTAGGTATCATAGTTTGACTGAGCAAATTAGAAATTAATGCACATAAAATGCACACTATGGGCACGTCAACTAGAGTCACAAAATGTCCCAAATGGTAGCCCACATCATCTCCAATAATAGTTCTACAATATTCACATATACCACACACTATACAAGAAAGAAGCATAGGTATAATGATATCACACATACAGGTATGAAAAAGAAGTACAAATAGATAGACATCACATTACAGACGATAATACAGCACAGAATGAGCACAAGTATATATGAAATACAATAAAGATGATGATGATGATGCGATGTAATGCATGAGGTTGTCTCACAATCTCCGAATACACCTACCAAGTTGTGATTGCTAGGTTGGACCCATGGGTGGTTCGTCAACCTATATACAATCTAATATCCAATATCAATATTCATGACTCCTCTCCAGCACATACATCGACAGAGGGTCAATAAAGATGTTGCAAAACCAGTGTTTCTAGTATTTCCATAGTGGTCTTCACCAATTTAGAAAATATGAGGATATAATATTCTCAATCAACCAAAATGAGAATTTCCAAGTCCAACTAATATACCAACCACGTGAGCCAAAAATTGACATCCATGAATTCAATGTAATCCATATGTCAATAAAGAGTAATATACACACAAGTATGCCATTGATACCACATAGATTCTAGTACAGGCTTTTTCACCCAAAAAACTACCACCAAATATACAAATATAAGGCCAACAATATCATATAAGACCCCATACAGTCACACACAACACATAATGTCTCAAAACCACCAAATAACAACAACAAGGCCCCCACACAGGCAAAACACAATAATAAAGTCATTTTCATGGTTAGTTTCCACATCCGTAACAAGATTTTATACCAATATTAACTATTCAGCCCAGTCAGAAGAAATTTAAGCCATAAACTACCTCAAATGCTGAATATTAATCCAAAATGACTTTACCACAAAGTTTTCTCCTCATGAACGGACCTGAAATCAATTAAAATGTACAAATATAGAATCTACGCATTAAAAGAAAGCTAACGATATCCATAATGCCTATTTCTTAGTTGGGAAGTAGGAAAGAAGGAAGAGACAAAGTGCAATGCAAATTTTCTTAAAGTAAAGAGAGCATGAAGAAACCTCAAAAGTTATTTTCGAAAAAAAGGCTAAAATCAAAATTTTTGTCCAAAAATATATTTCCTAGGATTAAAGAAACTTATAAAAGAAAACCCGAGCAAAAACAAGTTGAAATTGGAGTTTAAATCAAAGAATTACTAATTTAAAACTTTTCGACCAAAATTCCCAAAGTTCACCTTTACATTCAAGTTTTTAACAAGATTTAAATGATAAAAACCTAATAAAAGTAATAGAAACAGGGATTTGGTGTTTACCCAAGTTTAAAATGGAATAAATCACCGAAAACTCATAATCCCAAGCTCCAAGACTCAAAAATGGTCAAAATCATGAAAAAAGGGATTTTATATTGCCCAGGTATTGCCTAAGGCCTTTGCTTAAGTAACTAGGTGTCGCTTACATAATGCCCGCCTGACACACGGGTATTGCGTAAGCGAACAAACTGTCTCTTAAGCGATAAGCGCTTAGGCGAGCCTAGTGTCGCTTAGGCAACACTTTGGCTATCAAGCCAAGTAATTTAAGGTAACAAAGTGTCTCTTAAGTGGTTCACTAGCCGAGTGGTGCACTAGCTGGAGATGTAGAGAATTCCAAGTCTCTGCGGACCCTTTGGAATTCATCTAGAATCATGAGATCGCAAATGAACTATGGTACTAGACTAAATTCAATACACCAGACTCAATGGAGATATTAGATTTTTGAAGAAAATGTTATTTTTACAAAATTGACCCCCAAAATCTAATATCTTAACTTTTCAAAATGAGGTTCAAAATGAGATATAAAAGTCATAAAACCATACCAACTATGTTACCAATCTAAATTAACGTTTCAAATCTGCTAGCATGGTGTATTTTGCTATTCGGTGCACAGATTAATAAATGTTGACTGAAGACAACTATAAAGCCTTTATAACCACTAAAAATCACAATCTCAAATAAATCACACCAAAATACATTGGAAACCATGTCAATCATCCCCACACCTTAGAAACACCACAAAGCAACCAAGATGAGGGATAAATTGTTCAAATCACATAGAAATGAATAATTCACCAAAAATTAAGTCATTGCATCATCCACCACTAAGAATTTATTTTCTCCTTGAACTGAAGGCAAGAAAAATACCTGAATCAATGAAAAGTAGGGGATAACTACCATGCATATCAGACTCAACATCGCAAGTAGACTCATCCATAGGTCGATGTCTCCACTGGACCTTAACCACTAGAATATCTCTAGAACGCAACCTCCTAACATCTCTGTCTAGAATATAGATGGGCTCCTCAACAAAAGACAACCTCTCATCTAGTAGTACTGAATCACAACGAATGATATGAGACTCGTCTGAAATGTAATGCTGAAGTATGGAAACATGAAAAACTGGATGAACAGTTGATAAATTTAGGGGTATTACTATCTCATAAGCCACATCCCCAATAGCCTGAAGAATCTCAAAATGTCCAATATACCTGAGACTAAGTTTACCCTATTACGAAACCTCATTATGCCCTTCATGGGAGACACACGAAGGATGACTCGATCATCAACACTAAACCTCAAGGAACGAAGTCTATGATCTACATAGAATTTTTTCCTACTTTGAGCCACTTGATGTCTATCCTAAATAACCCAAACCTTATCCAAGGACTCATAAAGCAAGTTCGTACCTCGAGGTCTAATGTCAAAAACCTCAAACCGACTAATTGGAGAGCAATAATGTCTACCATAGAAAGCCACAAAATGAATAATATCAATACTAAAATGGTAGCTACTCTTATATAAAAACTCAGTAAAAGGTAGTTATTACTCCCACATACCACCAAAGTCCATCACATAAGTGTGGAGCATATCCTCCAAAAACTTAATGGTCTACTCTGACTGACAGTTGATCTGGGAGTAAAAGGTTGTGACATGATCAACTTGGGTACCCAAATCCTCCTGAAAAGTCTTCTAAAAGTGAGATGTTGATACTTAACCTTGATCGGAGATGATAGACACTACACACTATGAAGGTGAACTATTTTGTGAATATAGATATAGGTTAACCTCTTAGCACTTAAAAAAAACTGAACCAAAATAAAATGAGTATATTTGGTTAGTAGATCCACAATGAGCAAAATAATAACAGAACCATGAGAAGTATGAGGTAATCCAGTCACAAAGTCTATAGTGATCCATTCCCGTTTCTACTGGGTTATGGATAACCTCTAAAGCAATCCACCAGGTCTCAAATGCTTGTCCTTCACCCCCTGACAATATTGGAAATAAGATACAAAATCCATTACATCTTTTCTGATATCACCTCACTAGTAGTTTTGTCTCTAATTACGATACATCTTAGTTAGTCCCTTATGGATGGAATATCTAGAACAATGAGCCTCCTAAAAATTAATCAAATCTAATCACCCATTCCCTCAGTATACAAACTCGACCTCCAATCCTGAAAACACAATTTGGATCAAGCAAAGCCTTATAATCCTCACCACTAACACCTTATCCTGAATAACTCTCAAGACGACATCGTAAAACTGATGAGCCCAAATTTGCTCCATCAAGGAAAACCTAGCCTCAAGAAATCCCACTACACACCTAAGTGTAAAATATCAGGACTAACCATCTGGTTATCCAAAGACCAAACCTCCAATACCAAAATCCTTTCTTAGGTCAAAAAATATGCCAAGCTACCTATGCTAGTCGACTTTTGGCTGAAGGCATTCCCAACCATATTAGCCTTGCCCAAGTGATAGATAATAATAAGATCATAATCCTTAAGTAACTTAAGCAAATAGAACTTTCTTATAACAGATCTCGCTGGGTGAAGAAATACTAAAGGCTATGATAAACCCAGAAAATCTCACAAAGCTTCATACAAGTAGTGCCTCCATAACTCCAAAGCAAAAACAACCGCGTACAACTCCAAATCATAGGTGGGTAGTTCCTTTCACTGGGCTTTAACTGATGAGAAGCATATGCGATCAACTTACCCTCCTACATCAACACAACACCTAACCTAACACTAGAATCATCACTAAAGATAATAAAACCCATACTCTCCTTGGGCAAAGTCAAGATAGGAGTTAAAGTCAACAAATCCTTAAGCTTTGAAAGCTTTCCTCACAAGCATTAAACCACTGAAAAAATCTTCTTCTTAGTCAACTTGGTCAATGGAACTGAAATAGATGAAAAGCCCTTAACAAAGAGCCAATAATAACTCACTAATCTAATAAAGCTCTGAGTTGACTCTTTCTTCGAGTCAACTTACCTCTTGTCATGCCTATCTGTGTATCTACCCCTGAGCTTTTGAATGTTACAATACTAGATCGTTGTAATTGATCCATTACTAATGAGTCTCCTATAGTGGTAGATACACAGATAGGTATGTAAAAAGGCTTACTAACAGAATCAAAACCCAAAGCAAAATATGCAGACACAGAAGAAAGTTGAGATCAAATAACAAAGATGAAAATAAAAAATAAATAGGGACGATACATGTGATGATAGCATCAGAAGTCTCTATCTCTGGTCTTATGGGTATAGCATAGCACTATCCATAACCACCACCTGACTAAGTAGCCCTGTGACCACTACCACGAGCACCACTACCTTTGCCTTGTGTACCATTAATAAAACCTCTACCTCTAATAATCGATATAGGAGTAGCCCTAAAAATATAGCAGGTATAGTCCTTGGATAAATGGCTAACCTTATCACATACATCATAAGCTTTATGGCTTGACTCAATTGGAAGAGGTACGACTGAGCTAGAACAACCACTTAAACCTACTAAAATAAGAGGTCCACTACATAAACCCTATAAGGATGCTTGTAGTGGTCTACCATTATATGTATAGAAGCCTCTAAAATCTCTACCTTGAGTAGTATTACCTTTGAACTCACCCTAACGGTGCATCCTCTTAGCGCCTCCCTAAAACCCTTAAAGAATAAACTCATTCTTCCTAGAATGATCCACTATACTCCAAAATGGGGTTCTATACACCATAATCTAAGTCGTCGCTAGCTAAAGAGAAACATCCAACCCCTTCATACACTTTTAAATCTTGTCAAACTAAATGTGTCTCATATTTTGTAATAGTCATGGAGCCTTGATCCAAGTGATGAAACTCATCACTCACTTGATCCCTCAAATCGTAAGGAATAGACCTATCTAAAAAAGCCTCAGCAAATTAATCCCAAGTGATCAAGGGAGAATCAAGTGGTCTGCAATTAACAAGTGACCTCCACAAATTTTTAGGTCCATCTCTCAATGGATAAGTAGTATAGGAAACCACATATGACTCAAGCAAACCAAGTTTTACAACTTATCTTGATAATCAATCAAGAACTCATAGGCATCCCCACCTACATCACAACTAAACCTAGGAGGACCCTAACTGGTGAATCTTTTAAACCTTTTCTGATCTTCCAAAGACATAATTATACTTACAATATTAGAAGGCATAGTAAATCTAGCTGGATGAGATCTCACCCGAGGAGGTAACATAGATAAAGGTTAAACTCTTAATCTTGGAATACCATACAAAAATATTGGCATAAAAAAGAACAACACTCAGAGTTTATAGAGTAACACAGGCATATATAGGTACCACTAGAGGATCCACAACCAAAACTAGAGGAACAACATAGGAAGAATCAGGCATAGACAAAGGTATAATACTCAAAAATGGAGGAACACCTGGTGTATTCAAAGGAACACCCTCAAAATGGGTCAGCAAGTGAATTAGCAACCCCTTCAAGACTATCTAAAAGAACTATATAGGACTGGAGTAGGCCTCATATCTTAAGTATGCTCAACCCAAGGCTCAGGGGATATCCGCCTAGTAATACCTATGGATGAGGCAAATCCTTAGGCCTATCCACTACCTCGAGCCCATCCACAGCTCATAACTCACCTTCTAAAATAAGTCCTCTCCTCGAATGGTAACTCTGTATCTCTAGCCTTATGATATTTAATCCTCAACATTTGTGCAAAAGGAATGAAATATTGGTTAGAACATAAGGTATGAAAGATCCATCCAATATAAGATAAAATAAGGTAAGTTTCCTAAATATATATTATAGCCTCTCAAAGAAAGATATGGACATATACATACTATTTCATGGGACTCTACTAAACACCATATTCTTACTCTAATAAGACTATTGAAACCTAGTTACTCTAATACCAATTTGACATAACCCAAAAACTAAAGGTCATGATGGCACTTGTCGTAGAGAAACTAAATAAGTAAGCCTATCACCTAAACTAATATGAAAAGAAAAATCAATAACAAAACCCAATGCAAGTCTTCTATAGAAAAGTTAAACCACATAAATATGATAATAGCAGAAGTACATAACAAAAGATACCATAAAATATTCCAAAACCTAGTGTCATAGTGTAATAACTACTAAATATATCTCGAATGTTAAAAGATAGAATAATAGACTAATTGGATCATAATTTATCTCCAAATACAAATAAGACATAAAAATAGATAGGAATATGTAATCGATCAACTCTAAAATCATAGGTCAATTGATATCTCAAATATACTCTAGATACTGCCCATATCAGCTACCGTATTACGCACTCATACTTGGATCTGCACAGAAAAATATAGTAAGGGTGAGTACGGTTCAATTGTACTCTTTAGGTATCATAGACTGAGTGATCAAAGTAAAAAATAAGGCCTATAAAATGCACACTATAGGCAAGTCACCTACAATCGGAAAATGTCCAAATCGGTAACCCAGGCCATCTATAATGACCTGATATTTGTGATTTGTATGAAATATTATTTCTTTGTGATTTGACTACTTTACCACTCATCATGATTCCATTGTGGTATTTCTTTGGTGTGCGATGATTTGCATGATTCCTAATGCATTTCGATGTGGTAAGTTTATGGTTTTTGGTGGCTTACAAAAACCTTATAGTTAAATTTTATCAAAATTTATTGATTTGTGTGTCATATGGTAAAACTAACTACTCCAACATATTTGAAGCATCAATTTTAGGCTGGTAACATTATTGATGTTGTTTTACAAATTTTATATCTCATTTGACCCTCGATTTAGAATTTTGTGAAATTAGGTTTTGGGGGTAAAGCTATGAAAATGATGTGTTTTCAAAATTAGATATCTCTATTGAGTCTAGAACATTGAATTTTATAGGTATTCATTTTACATTTGCATTTTTGGGATTCTAGATAAATCCCGAGGGGTCTGCACCAAGTCTCCAGCTGGTGCACCCGCTTAAGCAATATTTTGGCCGCTTAAGTAACCTAGTTGGGAATCCTAGATGTCACTTACATAAATACTATTTCATATATACCACCATTTCTTAAGATACAATAGGATTTCTTAAGCGAGACTTGCTGACAAGTGAAGTATCGTGTAAGCGACCCAGTGATAGCTTACGTGATGCTTGGGTCATTTATATACCTCATTTTCATGATTGTTACACCATATTTGAGATTTAGAGTTTGGGGTTAGTATTTTAAGCATTTTATTCCATTTTTAAGCTTGGGGTAAGCTTTAAAACTCCTATTTTAGCTACTTTTCTTCAATTTTATCATTCAAATCTTGTTTAAATACAAATTTAATGGTGGAATTTTGGGATTTTGTCCTAAAAGGCTTAAATAATTATTTCTTTAATTTAAACCCTAATTTCACATTTT
The DNA here is from genome assembly GCA_030864225.1 of Capsicum baccatum var. pendulum. NCBI lineage: Eukaryota > Viridiplantae > Streptophyta > Magnoliopsida > Solanales > Solanaceae > Capsicum > Capsicum baccatum. The sequence continues at coordinate 126,909,077 of CM061557.1, forward strand.
TTTCCTTGGGTTTTCTCCTATGAGTTACTTTAATCTTAAAAAAGATATTTTGGATCAAAATTCTAATTTTACCCCTCTTTTTTGAAAACCCCCTTTCTGGTGTCCATTTTCACCTTGACTCAAGAGTGGGCAGTATGGGTATCATTGTTTTTTTAATGCTTAGAGTTTATATTTGTGTGTTTTAGTTGGTTTCAGGTCCTTTTGTGAGGGAACTCTCTAAATTAAAGGCTTTTTAGATTAGTTTTTGACATTTGAGGTAAGTTATGACTTAACATTCTTTAGACTGGGTTGGGTAGTTTATAATAATGTAAAATCATGTTATGGGCATGGGGTTGTATCATGGTAAAGTGTGTTTGGGTGATTTATGTACCGGTGTGGATAATATTTGGCAATTTTATGACATTATATTTTAGGTGTGACCATGTGGGTTCTTATATGATGTTGTTTTCCTAGTATTGATATGTCATTGTTTTGTTACACTCTTTTTGGTAGGAAAAAGCATAGAATTTGGTATTCATGTGGTATCAATGGCCTTTTCTTGCATGTTTCACTTGATGGTTTTTCTGAATTAATTTGGATCATGGATGGTTAGTTTATTTGAGTGGATTTTTGGCTTACATAACTGGTATATTAGTTGGATATTGGACATTTTTAGTTTGGTTGGTTGTGAGCATTAAATTATTATATCATATTCATCCATGGAAAATTTGTACCACTGTGAAAATATATGAAATACTAGAAACACTAGTTTTTTCTAACAAAAAAAGTGACATCTTTAAAACCCATCTATCGATGTATGTGTTAGAGAGGCTTTATGGATATTGGTATTGGATATTAATTTTCTATTGGTTGACGAACCCTCCATGAGTCTTATGTCTATTTTTAAGTCTAGTAGGTGTGTGTAAGACCCCGGAAAATTCCTAGCTTAATTCATTCCTTTAAGTTTGTCAAAGAGTCCAGTCTTAGAAAATTCTAGCTAAGTTTCCAAACTTAGTTTATTTTTAGCCTTCGAAAGTTGGAAATCCCATTTCACGACCTTAATATCCTTTAGTGGTCTATATTTTTGTTAATTCATGATTAGGAAGGTCAATAGGTCTTTCCGAAAAAGTTTTGGATTTTTTGGACCGCGTTTAGACCACGTTCAAAATCCCAAAATAGTGGAACAACGCAATCTTAGCACGCCGCATTGCCTATCGCGTTGGTTAATATTATTTCAGTTTGCCAAAGTCAAACTCCTGAGACACGGCACGATCATGGCACGACGCATCGAGTATCACATCGATGCCATCGACATGCCACGTCGACAATCGCGTCAATGCCCAATTTTCATTCATTAAATGATCGCATCTTTAAGGATAATTAGGTCTTTTCCCTTGACCTTCAGCCTTCATAACACGAAACTTAGCCCCTTTTTGGCTAAATACATTCACTATTTCATAATTTCTCAAGAACAAGAAAACCTAGGGTGATTAATTCCAAATCAAGAACTCAAACTTTCCTCCACTAATCTTCAAGAAATCATCAACCAAGGTATGTAAAGTGTTCATCCGATGGTTCCTTCCACCCTTGGAGCTCAAGAAACCCTTTTAAAAATATGAATTTTGAATTCCATGTTGTGGGCTTGATTCTACACATGTTAATGTTGTGATATGACTTCCAAGATTGAATTTTTATTAAATTTTCATGACTTTATGTTAGTATGTGGATTGAAATCCTTAAATTTGAAGTGCTTGATATAGCCATGATGTATTAGTTATTGATTTATCCCCCAGAAAAGGTTATTCCTTCAATGTGTTTATTAAAATGCCTAAGTGAATAAGAATTGTGCATTATGACCCATTTGTGATATAAATGATAAACTCATGATGTACCCACATGTTCAAAATGACTCATATGCTTAAGCTATGTCTTGTAATGATTTGGTACAATTCTCATAAGTATGGATTTGTGAAATTATGTCATGTTAGCATGCATTCCTATTCATATGTAAGCTTATGACTTGCAAATGTTTCTTGAAATCCCTTAATGGTTGTATTGTGAATTGTTGGCTATGGTCATGTGTTCAAGAAGTGTCATGTCCTATTTATATTCATTCTATCGAGTCTTGGGGATATTTAATACCTGACAATTTAGATGTGTACCTAGATCCAGTGTCAGTTGACAAGATAACCTTAGTCAATCCATGATTAGTAGTACTCTCAGTCAAGTTTTAGAACTCAGTAGAACTGTGTCAGTTACATGACTTAGGAAAGCTCAGTAGATCCAGTATCAGTTCAATCCCATTCAGTATTTTGTTTAGTTCTCAGTAAATTCAGTTAGTTAATAGAACTCAGTAGTATTCCATCACTCAATGAAACTAAGTAAACTCAGTTCAGTTAAACAGTATAATTAATAATAGCTCAGTCAATCCTAGTGTGAACTAGCAAATTAGTTTAGTGTCTAATCAGTTGGGAGTAGGATTCAACACCGAGTGAACCCAGGGATGAGGGCTCATCTGTCAGTCAGTATATGGTGTGATCCTTAGAAGCAATCCTTGCATTCCAAAACTACATAGATAGTGTAGGTTGAGATATATCCCTACGAGTGTAGAGTTAATACATCTCATTTGAGTTCTCCTACTAGGGAGGGGTTGACAGAAGAGCTCTCTATCAATAGAGGTTTAACTCATAGATTGTCTTTACTCTTGGCACGGTATTGACACCCTTCCAACTAGGCTCACAGGTTTTACCCCACTAGTTTAGTTATAGGGCATGTCGGTTAGATGATTACCTCCCACAGTCTCAGTCTCAATCTTCAGTAAGGAACTCAAATAGTTTCTTAAATTTCAGGACTGTCAGATACAGTCACTCAACTCAGTATAGAACTCAGCTAGTTCCATCAGAATTAGGATTGTCAGATACAATTATTTAGTTGACAGTACATCAGTTATTAGTAATCCATTTTATCAGTAAACTCAGTATAGTTCCACAGATTCTGAACTGTCAGATACAGTCGTTCAGTTACCAGCTATACAGTATCCATATACTTAAACATCTATTAATCAATATTCTAATTTAGTATTCAGCATTATCACGACCTCAGTTATAGTCAACATATTCATGCACGTATTCTCACATAGTCATATTCATGTTATTCAGTCAGCTATAGTTCATGCATATGAACCCTTGCATTCAACCTACCTCACTTTGTATACCAGTACATTCTCACATACTAACGCATACTTTTCTCTTGTACTATGGTGTTTTATACTATAGGTTTGGATGCTCAGGTTCTCGATTGTACTTAGCAACTTAGATTTTAGTAGTTAGAGTCAGCGATGAGTCCTCATAGTTCGAGGAAGTGATTATTTCATTATTTTAGTTCTTTAATACACTGATTATTTCAGCAGTTGGAGTTGGTTGGGTATATGTCCCATCATCTCCCTATTCAGACAGTTTAGAGGCTTTATTAGACTAGAGTATTTCAGACAGTTTTGTTTTCCAGTTTTGGTATTATTATACCTTGATCAGACATTACTTATTTCAGTTTTGAACCTTATGGCAAGTTTTCCGCCAAATTTCCATATTTATTTTTGTTATATTGTTATTATAGTATTTCTATTATGCAGTGCTCATGGCAGGTACCAGTCATGGGTTAGCTAGTGGTCCTTCGAGATCATTAGCATTGTGTAGCATTCTAGGTACCAGAATTAGGGTGTTACAAACTTGGTATCATAGCCTAAGGTTAAACAGTGTCCTAGGAAGTCTAAAAAGCCACATCTAATAATGTCTTGTACATAGGTGTGTTACGCACCACACTTAGGTACAAGAGACTATGAGATATTTTAGGAATAGTTTCCCTTCTTTCAGTATTCATGTCATGCGAGTGATCATGATCTCCAGTTCTCTCTGTCTAATCCACTTCTCTATTTTATTTGTAGAATATGCCTCCCAAAAGAGCTAACGATAGAAGAACCAAAAATTAGTCAGAACATTAGCTCGTTCAGGCATATCCCCTGGAAGAGTATGTTTTCCATGCAGAATTGAGGACTGCATCCACTACTCTTGCTAATCCAGTTGTATCTTAGAATAAATGAACAACTACTTTTCTGACCAACCAAGATTCCAATATTGCTATAGCTGGGATTCGGGACTTCACAAGAATGAATCTTCCCTTATTCTTAGGTTCTAAGTCCGAAGAGGGTCCACAGAAGTTACTAAACCAAGTCTAGAAAGTCACAGATATCATGAGAGTGACTTATAGTGAGAGTTTTGAGTTAGCCACCTATCAGTTACAAGATATAACGCGTACATATTTTAAGAAATGAAAGGTAGACGGGGTTATGGATGCAGATCCCATAGAGTGGGAAGAGTTTGATACTGCCTTCTTAGACTGATTCTTTCCAGTAGAACTGAAATAAGTAAAAGTGTTAGAGTTCATCAACCTCAGGCAAGGTATCATGAGTGTGAAAGTGTATTCCCTTAAGTTCACCCAGCTAGCCAGGTATGCCCCCCATGTAGTAGCAGACAATAGATCCAGAATGAGCAAGTTTATTTTTGGGGTACCAGGTAGAGTGGTTAAGGACTGCAAGACTGCAATGTTGATTAAGGAGATGGAAATATCTAGGATTATGGTCCATACTCAATAGATTGAGGAGAAGAAGCTCAAGAAGAGGTAAAGAGAAAATAACAGAGCTAGAACGGGTAGCTATAGTTTTGCCCAACCAAGGTCAAAGGGTGGTAACCATCTCAGTATAGTCAAAAGTTCCAACTCCATCTCCTTCCTTAGCCAGTTCTTCAGTTCCTAAGTTTAGAAATAGAAAAAAAGATAAAGCACTAGGCTCTAAGTCTCAGGGTAGGGTCAGCAGTGCCCGAACCTACCTTCTTTGTCAGACTTGTGGAAAACACTATAAGGGTGTGTGTATAGCCGGTAGTGATGTGTGTTTTGGATGTGGCTAGTTGGATCACAGAGTCTGAAACTATCCTAAGCCCAGTCCACGAAGTCAGCATAGTCATCCTTCAACTCAGTTAGGTCACCCAAATTAGCAGTGTGCCACTTCCAGTTCCATATGTGGGCAACGCCCAAAAATATTCTATCCACTTCAGTCTCGATAGGATTAGGAAATTTCTCCTAATATAGTCACGGGTATTTTACAAATCTCCCATTTATGTGTTTATGCCTCATCAGATCTAGGAGCTTTTATGTCTTTTCTTTGCATAACAATCGAACTTTAAGGTCAGACTAAATATTAATAGAACCTTTCTCAGCCTCTACCCATTGGGTTAGTATATTATAGCCCGACAGATATACAGGAACTATCTGGTTATAATATCTCATAAATGTCAGGACTTCAGATTTTAGTAGTACTGCTAGTATGTGTAGAAAATCAATAAGGGAAGATGATTCTCGACCTATCCCTATCTCAGTGCAAATTTTTAAACTACAGTCATCACGATACTTACATATATTTTACGTCTAAGTTCCATGAATACAACTTATATTCATGCACTTTCCATAGAATTATGTGCGCTTCCAGTTCTTAGTACAAGGAGTTCCAGTTTACTTAGTGTTATGAATCATGTTCCATGAGTACAAGAACTTCGGACTTAGGTCATGCAACTCATGACTCATTTACTCTTGTCATGCTTTATAGTATGCTTAGGCTACATGACTCATGTTTCACTCTTAGTGACCATCCAAACTCAGAATATGTCATGTATACCCTCAGTTTAGATTCCTCAGTGAATCGGTGGTATTGATGTTCTATCCCTCAGGCCTCGATTACAAGATCAGTTCAGTAATCAATATTTAGTAAAGGACTCAGATAGTCCTACCGGACCATGGCTTTTAGTTATCAGTTACTTAGCCATTAGAATTTAGTAATTCAGTACCAATCTAAACCTTAGTTATCAGAAACCAACATTTAGTCTCAGTTATAGTTACAGTCTCAATTATTATCTTAGCTACAATCTTAGTCCCTATCCTAGTACAGTAGTCAGATCAGAAACTTAGTTCAGTTTCAAGATTTCCCATCCATAGCATATAGCCATCAGTTACCCATTTATTAGTATTTTCATACCTCAGTTTACAAAATATTTCATAACTATGTTATAAGAATGGTCTTGTATTTAGTACCTCGTGTTACCAAGTTACTCAAAACCGTCTTTGCATGATACTTTACAGTTTTAGTCCAGTTATTCATACTAAGTACTATTTAGTCTTGCAGACCCAGTATTCAGTTATCAGTCATTCAGTAAATTAGATGAGTAGTAAATTTATGTATTTGTGCTTAATACCCAGGTGAATATTTTTAGTAGTCTCAAGTGATGTGTTGTGATAAGGTAGAGAGTATAGTTGAAAGAGTAATTAAGAGGTATGTCTAAGCTTGAAAATTTTAGATGCAGTGCGTAAGGCTTAGTCTTTCTACCCTAGATGAGGATGTGTAGGCCTTACCTCATATTACAGAATCTTAGCCAAGATGATATTTTCATATTCAGTTGTCATATTCAGACCATGCCAAGTTTTCCTCCCTCCCTAATGCCACTAGAACTCTATAAAATAGTGTTAGAGAAAATATCTAGTTAAGAATAAGTTTTTAGTATGAGTCAGTCTGTACAGCCCGTAACCCAATTTAGCAGTTAGACGGATGCGTTCGTATGGTTTCCCATCTTTCCATTTATTCACGTTATTCGAAATCTCATGAATAGGTGTAAACATTCTAAGATGTACCAACTAAGTTCCAAATCCCAGATATGAAGTTGCAATTTAGTTCGTAGGTGCCCTGTGCATTGTTCTAGTCCTTCCTCAATAGCTCAACCAAGTCAGTATCTATCAGAGGACGTATTGTTCCAAGGGGGAGATACACTATAATCCCCCAAACTTTTATGACTCAAAATATGCCATTCCCTCTTCATGTAATGAATCCTGCCTGGAGCAAGGGGTACTCATACATTGACCCTCAAATTCAAATCTCAGCCCTAAGACATGTATTCAAAGACTTAGTTTAGTTTATGATGTTCAGTTCATGTGTCACATTTCAATCTTAAGTATGTTCTCATGTTTCTGCTCATGCATGTTTAGTAAATGATCTCAGGTTCATCCATATTTTTAGTTTAAGGTAACAGTCTTCCTTGAACTCATTAAGCTTCATGTCTAGATTTCTATTATAAATTTTGTATCAATTACAATTACATGTTCACTCATGCATTCATGTGTCAGTTCAGTTAGGTATTCATGCATCAAATATGCATGTTCAGCTTGATAAATTCAGTTTATCGATAATCCTGATCATGCATTCATGAGTCAGTTATTCATGCATCAAATATGCATCTTTAGTATAATAAAATTAACTTAACAATTATATCAGTCATGAAATCATGTTTTAGTTGTTCATGTTCAGTATGTACTTCAACTTATCGTTTCCCTAATCTCAGTTAGTCTCATTCGAGGATGAATGTTCCCAAGGGGAAGATATTATAAGACCCCAAAAAATTCCTAGTTTAATGCAGTCTTTTAAGCTTGCCAAGGGGTTCCAGGCTTAGAAGATTCTAGCTAAGCTTCCATACTTAATTTATTTTTAGCCTTAGAAAGTTGGCAATCTCATTTTGCAACCTTAATATCCTTTATAGGTCTATATTTTTATTAATTCATGATCAGGAAGGTGAATAGGTGTTCCCAGACAAGTTTTGGATTTTTCAGACCGCGTTTAGACCACGTTCAGAATCCCAAAATAGTGGAACAATACAATCTTGGCGTGCCACATCGCCTATAGTCTTGGTTAATATTATTACAATTTGCCAGAGTCAAACTCCTGAGACACGGTATGATCATGGTATGACGCATTGAGTATCGCGGCAATGCCATTGATGCGCCGCGTCGACGACCGCATTGGTGCCCAGTTTTTAGTCACTAAATGACCGCATCCTTAAGGGTAATTAGGTATTTTCCCCCGACCTTCATCCTTCATAACATAAAACTTAGCCCCTTTTTAGCTAAATACATTCACTATTTCACAATTTCTCACGAACAAGAAAACCCTAGGTGATTAATTCCAAATAAAGAACTCAAGCTTTCCTCAACTAATTTTTAAGAAATTATCAACCAAGGAATGTAAAGTGTTCATCCAAGGTCCCTTCCACCCTTGGAGCTGAAGAAACCCATTTCAAAATATTTTTATGACTTTATGTTAGTGTATGGATTGAAATCCTTAAATTTGAAGTGCTTGATATAGCCATGATGTATTTGTTGTTGATTTATGCCCTAGAAAAGGTAATGACTTCCACGTGTTTGTTAAAATGCCTAAGTGAATAAGAATTGTGCATTATGGCCCATTTGTAATCTAAATGATGAACTAATGATGTACCCACATGTTCAAAATGAATGTCATTCTTAAGCTATGTCTTGTAATGATTTGGTAAAATGCTCATAAGTATGGATTTGTGAAATTATATTACGTTAGCATGCATTCCTATTCATATGTAAGCTTATGACTTGCAAATACTTCATGAAATCCCTCAATGGTTGTATTGTGAATTGTTGACTATGGTCATGTGTTCAATAAGTCCCATGTCCTATTTATATTCATGCTTTCGAGTCCTCGGGGTATTTATTACCCGACCATTTAGCTATGTACCTAGAGCCAGTGTCAGTTTTTAAGATAACCTCAATAAATCCATGGTCAATAGTACTCTCAGTCAAGTTTTAGAACTCAGTAGAACTCTATCAATTACATGACTTAGGAAATTTCAGTAGATATACTATTAGTTCAGTCCCATTCAGTATTCAATTCAGTTCTATGTAAATTCAGTCAGTTAATAGAACTCAGTAGTATTTCGTTAGTCAATGGAACTTAGTAAACTCAGTTTAGTTAAATAGTACAATCAGTAATAGGTCAATCAAGCCTAGTGTGAACTAAGAAATCAGTTCAGTGTCTATTCAGTTGAGAGTAGGATTTAGCACCGAGTGAACCCAGGGATGATAGCTCAACTATCAGTCAGTAGAGGGTGTGATCCTTAGAAACAATCCTTGTGTTTCAGAACTATATAGCCAACATAGGTTGAGATATATCCCTATGAGTCTAGGGTTAATACATCTCATTTGAGTTTTCCTACCCGCGAGGGGTTGATGGAAGGGCTCCCTATCAGTAGAGGGTTAACTCACAGCTTGTCTTTACCCATGGCATGGTATGTACACCCTTGCAACTGGGGTCACAGGTTGGACTCCACCAGTTCAGTTATGGGGCATGTCAGTTACATAGTTCTTAGATAGTAAGGAACTTAGATAGTTTTTTTAGGACTGTCAGATACAGTTACTCAGCTCAGTTCAAAACTCAGCTAGTTCCATCAGAATTAAGGCTGTTAAAAATAGTTATTCAATAGACAGTACATCAGTTATCAATAATCTATGTTATCAGTAAACTCAGTATAGTTCCACATATTCAAAACTATCAGATACTGTCATTCAGTTACCAGTTATACAGTATTCGTAGACTTAAACATCTGTTAATCAGTATTCAGATTTAGTATTCAACATTATCATGACCTCAGTTATAGTCTACGTATTCATGTATGTATTCTCACGCAGTCATGTTCATGTTATTCAGTCAGTTATAGTTCATGCATATGAAACCTTGCATTCAACCTGCCTCACTTTGCATACTAGTATATTCTAATGTATTGACACATACTTTTCTCTTGCTCTTTGGTGTTTTATACCAAAGGTTCGGATGCTTAGGTTCTCGATCACACTTAGCAGTTTAGATTTTAACAGTTAGAGTTAGTGCTGAGTCCTCATAGTTCGAGGATGTGATTATTTCATTATTTTAGTGCTTCAGTACTTAGATTATTTCAGCAGTTGGAGTTAGTTGGGGACATGTCCCACCATCTCCTTATTCAGACAGTTTAGAGGCTTTTTTAGACTAGAGTATTTCATATAGTTTTTTTAGTTTTGGTATTATTATACCTTTATCAGACATTGCTTATTTCAATTTTGAACCTTATGGCAAGTTTTCCACCAAATTTCCTTATTTATTTTAGTTATATTGTTATTACTGCATTACTATTACGCAGTACTCATGGCAGGTACCAGTCATGGGTTAGCTAGTGGTCCTTCAGGATTGTTAGCACCATGTAGAGTCTGGGGTACCATACTCCGGGCGTTATAGTGTGGGTTTATGAACCTCTTATGGGTCCTACATCTATAGCTGAGCTCAGTAAGTGTATACATAGGTTGTGTAATGACCTCAGGCATCATCATCATCATCATCATCCTTATTATCATCATCATCATCATCATCTTCACTATATTCTATATGTTGTGCTTAGCCTATGGTTGTATTTATGTTTGTTACTTGATATATGTTTATTCATTCTATCTCCTTGTAATTTTTTGATGTATGTGTATACGTGTTCTACTTTTCCCTACTTATTTTTTGTTATATGTATATAAAGTAGAATTATTAGTGGAGACGACGTGGGCTATTATTTGGGACATCTTCTAATTAGAGGTGATGTGTCCATAGTTTGTATTTACATGCCTTATTTTCTACTTTACTCAGTCAACCTATGATATCTATTGAGTACAAGTGGATTGTTCTTATCCCTACTGCACCTTTTAGATGCATATCTAGGTATGAGTTTTCCACCAAGATAGATGATTCAGGAAGCATTTGTAGTCTTTGAGATAGCGTTTGACCTATGCATCTAGAGTTTTATAACTCCCCATTCTTTTACCTAGCTTAAATTCATCCAAAAAATATCAAAGACTTTCTTTAAAGATGAATACACTTTTATATATGTGTAATTTTCAAGATTTTGACTATTCATTGTGGGGAAAATTGAATAAGCTTTCCATCGATACCAAATCCACCCAAATCCAACACTCGGGCGAAGAGTAAAAACTATTTTAGTAAGACAGTGTACCGCCTGGTACTCTAGCGCATCGCGGAGGCAGTTCAAGTGGAATTTGTCATTTTCCAGTGAGACAACGTAATACCACCAAGTCGCGCCACTATCCTTTTTTCCAATTGTTAGTTTCCCGTAAGGTACCGCGATACCGGTGCGCACGCCACAACTTAGTTTCACATTTCTCAGTTTCCAGTACACCAACGCGATCCCATTGCATCACGGTGAACATTCAGGTCACATCCAAGGGGTAACGTGATTCCACCACATTACATTGATGGTCCAATTTCTAGTTGTCCACTTTTCAGTGACACAATGCAATAGCACCGCATCCCGCTAAGGGCCCAAATCAGGATTTTTCAGTTAATTTCCAGTTTTAAATTCTTAGTTTTTAAATCATTCCAGGGGTATTTCAGTCTTTTTTCACAGACCTAGTCAGCCTTTAAAATGAAATTCAACCCTAATAAACCTAGTTACACCATTATTCATTTAGTTTTTTCCCAAATTAAATCATTCTCTCTCAAGAGACAAAAACCCTAGTTCAAGAATCACGGTCAATCTTCAAGAATCTCTCCAAGAACCTTTAAGAACTATTCTTCTCAGGTATGTTAGGTGTTCATCTATGTGTTCCTTCCCCTCATAGAGTCCAATAATCCCTTTTTAAATATACAATATCTTATATTTTTGATTTTCATGTTTGAATTAGATTGAATTCATGTTCATGATGGTAGTTGGGTTTCAATCCATGATTTAAGTGCAAGTTTCATGAAATTGAATAGCATGTGTGGTGAATATGTGATTATCTTGATAAAACCTTGAATTTACAAAGTTATTAATGGGTCTAAGACATTAATTGGGTTTTAGTCCACGATTGTGCCAGGGTTGGGGGTTCGAAACGCCCCTCCAGCAAAGCTGGGGTGAGGGCGCGTGGGTCAAGCCCGGAGTGGTCCCCCCCTCCCCGACACCTACGGAGTAGGTATGAACCGGGTCGTCCCTTTTTTATTATTAGATGATTCAAGAAATTAGATTAGTATTTTTATGGTGAATTATATGAATTGCATGCTAAACCCACGAAATTATAATTTGGGCATTGTAGTTGCTACGTTTATATGTTATCCATGATTATGTGCATTAGGTTTTTCTCCCCAAGTGTTTGATAGAATGTCCATGTGAATTAAATGTTGCAATCATGACATACTAGTATATGTAGAAGTTAATGCATTACAAGTGTTTGATGAAATGTCTCTATGAATGAATTATGACCAAGTGAACATTGTTATGCTATTAAAGATGATGCTTTTCTTTACTTTTCATGCTATCAAGTCCTGGGGGTATTTAATACCCATAATTTTTCTATTCACCTAGAGCCAGTGTCAGTGATAGGATAGTATTAGTCATATCATAATCAGTAGTACTCTCTATTCATTACAGAACTCAGTAGAACTCAGTAAGTTATAGAACATAGGAAAACTCAGTAAACTCTGTATTAGTCCAGTCCAATTTAGTATAATTAGTTCAGTGTCTTCCAGTTGGAAGTAAAATTTTGCATCGAGCGAACCCAGGGATGAGGGCATTCCTGTTAGTGTAGGGATTGACCCTTAGTAGCAATCCCTGAGTTACAGAACTACATAACCAGTATAGGTTGAGATTAATTCCTGCTATATAAGGGTTCGCACATCCTTTCAGTGAGGGTTGACAAAATATCTTCCTACTAGTTAGGATTGACTCACAACCATTGTTACTACCTGTGGCACAGTATTAGCACCCTTCCAATTAGGGTCACAGGTTAGACCCCGATCAACTTAGACTGGGGTATGTTGGTTAGATGATTACCTCCCACAGTTTTAGTTTGAGTCTTCAATTTAGAACTCTATTTAGCTCTACAGAATTAGGATTGTCAGACACAGTCAATCAGCATCAGTAATTCAGTTATCAGTAATTTCAAATATCCATTATATAGTATTCAAAACTCAGTACTTAGCTTTAGAAAATCTTAATTATAGTATACACGTACTCTTATATTCAGTTGCTCTATATCATTTAGTCAGTTATTATTTATACATATGAAGCCTTGCATTCAGCCTTACCTCATCTAGCATACTAGTACATTCCCACTGATGCATACTTTCCTATGCTATAATGTTTCATATCATAGGTTTGGACTCTCAGGTTCTTGACCGCACTTAGCCAGACTCAGCCAGTAGTAGAAAATTTAGCAGTAAGTCCTCATCTATCGAGGATATGCTTTTATTTCAGTACTTTAGCTTAGCAGTATTTTAGTAGATGGAGTTAGTTGAGAGATTGTCCCATCAACTTCACTTTCAGATAGATTTCGTTAGAGGATTTTTAGATTAGATTTTAAGATAGTATTTCAGATTCAGATGTTATATTTTATCAGTATTTAAGATGTTTTGAACCTCATGGCATTTCAGCCCATCTTTCTGCATTAATTTTAGTATTATTATTTAGTACTTACAACAGATATCATTCATGGGTTGGTTTGTGGTCCTTCAGGGTCGTAAGCACCGTGTGATGACTAGGGGGTAGTCTTGGGTCATTACAAGTTTATTACTACCTTTTCTTATCTAGACTATGTCTTATTTTTATTTAGAGATAGAGTTGTTCCTTTCTGGATATTCTATGTATATTTTGACTTTGAGTTATATTTGCTAGTTCTTACACTGTGACATTAGGTTTTGTGATTTGGTTTTCTATCTTGATTATATTTTTGTTATAATCATAATTATATGGTTTGACTTTTCTCTAAAGGCCTTACCTTAGGTTTTGATATTGATATCTTAATTCGTATAATCTTAGGGGATAGGCTTATCTAGTCATCTGCCATCATGACCCTTAGTTTTTTGGTCATGAAAAATTGGTATTAGAGTAGCTATGTTTCATTGGTCTCAATAGTGTAAGAATATGGTATCTAATAGAGTCTCATAGATCGATTCGTAGAAATCTATATCTATCTTTGAAAGGTAATAAGATATCTTTAGGAAACTTTCCTTAATTCATTCTATGTCATTCTTTCATACTTTTTTTTAAATCATATTTCACTCTTTTTGTGCCAATGGTGAGGACTATATCAAGTAAGGCTAGAGTTTCAAATCCATTGTTAGATGAGAGAGCCTAGTTTAGAGGGTGAGTTTTGAGTCGTGGTTGGGCTCAATGTAGAGGATAGGCATGAGGATATGCCCCATCCATAGATAGAACTAAGGAACTCTCCCTTAAGCCTAGAGATGAGCATATTATAGATATGGATCCTTCTCTAATACCTTTGAGTTCTTCTAGCTCAACCTTGGAGGGGTTACTAGTTCTCTTGTTGACCTAGTTGGAGGGTGCTCCTTTGAGTGCACCTAGTGTTCCTCTGGGCTCTGAGTGTTATACCTCCATCTGTGTCAGAGTCTGCATATGATGTCCCTTTGTTTCTGAGTATGGATCTTTCCATTATACCGACATCTGCTTATGGTACTCCATATACTCCGAGTGTGGTTTTGCCCTTTAGTATTGTATCTGAGTATTGTGATACAAGATTTGGAGTTCAACTTTCTTCTATAATGCCTGCTCAGATGGGCTCTTAGCCAACCAGATTTACTATGCCTTCAATTATTTTGTGTATAGTTATGTATTTTAAGGATTAGAATAGATTTGAGAAATTCACCCATTTGGGTCCTCCTAGGTTCAATGGTAATGTAGGCGAGGATGCCTATTAGTTCTTGATGGATTGATGTGATAATTTGCAGAATCTTGGTTTGCTTAAGTCTCATGAGGTTTCTTGTACTACTTATCAGTTGAGAGATGCAGATAGAGATTAATAAAGGTAATTAATTAGTTTCCAACCTTTTAGTTTGCCATAAATGATATAGGATTGGTTTATAGAGTCCTTTTTTGTACTACTTATCAATTGAGAGATGCAGATAGAGATTAATAAAGGTAATTAATTGGTTGCCAACCTTTTAGTTTGACACAAAGTATATAGATTTGTTACTTTCAGTTTGAGGGATCAAATGAGAGATGAGTCTGATGGCTTGGAGCAAGGTTTTATGACTGTTACAAACTATGAGACATATTTTTGTGCCTTGTCCAGATACTCTTATACCTGTATTGCCGGTAATTCTGAGAAGATTTAGAAGTTCATAAAGGGATTAGATGTTTCTCTTCAACTTTCTTCAACTTAGATAGTAGTGTATGGAGAATTATTTCAGAGTATTGTGGATTATGCTAAGATGACTGAGTTTATTCTTTGAGCATCTCAGGAAGGTGCTAATAACGTACACTATTAAGGTGAGTTTAGAGGTCACGTAGCTTAAGGTAAAGAGTCTAGAGGTTTTCACGAGTATTATATTAGACCCATGTAAGCAGCCTTATAGAGTATAGATAGTGGATAGTTGGGTTTGATGGTTGTAGATGGTTCTTACAGCTCAGCCATAACTTCTTTTGTTAAGCTGAGCCACAGGGTTTGCTATGTGTATGGTAAGATTGTCCATAAGGATAGGGACTATCCTGACCATATCTTCAGAGCTACTTCTATATTGGTTTTTAGAGGTAGAGTTTGTGGTGCCAATAGTGGTAGTCGCGGGGCTTCTCATAAAGGTAGTGGACAATGTTAGTGTTATATTATACCTACTAGGCCAGAGGCAGAGATCTGCATCTGTGTTATTTGATCTGGGGTCTAATTTCTCCTATGTGCTTGTATATTTTACTTTGGGTTTTGATTATTCTTATGACCCTCTTAAAGTATCTATTAGTGTATCAATCCCTATAAGAGACTCTTTAGTGATGGATCGAGTGTACCAATCTTGTGTTGTGACTTTATCTAGGAGTGAGACCTTGGTAGATATTATTGTATTCGATATGGTAGATTTTAACATCATCTTGGGCATAGACTGGTTAGCTCCTTATTGTGTTGTCCTAGATTCTTATATTAAGACCATAACCTTAGCTTCAACGGGTGTGTCGAGGATAAATTTGAAGGGTGTGCTTCATTTAGGTCCTAAAAGGGTTATATCTTTTCTTTAGGTTTATCGCTTGTTTGAGAAGGGTGTTTGTCTTAATTGACTCATATTCATGATACTAGTGTTGCTTCACCTCCTTCTTTGGATTTTGTCTGTGTTGTCCATGAGTTTATGGATGTTTTTCCTATGGATTTGCCTAATATGCCTCTTTATCATGATATTAATTTTTCTATTGATGTTGAGCCAAAAAACAAGCCCATTTTTATTCCTCCTTATCAGATGGCCATAGTAGAGCTGAAGAAATTAAAGGATCAATTGCAATAGTTATTGGATAAAGGATTTATTTGACCTAGTGTATCACTCTTACGGTGCTTCTATCTTATTTGAGATGAAATGGGATGGGTCTATGCGTATGTATATTAATTATTAGTATTTGAAGAAGGTGACAATTAAGAATAAATATCCTCTTCCTTATAGTGATGATTTGTTTGACCAACTTTGGGGTACTTTAGTATTTTCAAAGATTGATTTGAGGTCTAGGTATCACCAATTGAGGATTAGAGCTTCGAACATTCTAGATACTCCTTTTCAAACTCGATATGGTCATTATGAGTTCTTAGTCATGTCCTTTGGTTTGTCTAATGCCCCAGTTGTGTTCATGGAGTTGATAAACCTGGTATTTCGACCGTAACTTAACTCCTTTGTTATTGTACTTATAGATGATATCTTGGTTTATTCCAAGATTGAGGCCGATCATCTGGAGAATTTATGGATCTTGTTATAGAAATTACGGGATGAGAAGTTGTATGCTAAGTTCTCTAAGTATGACTTTTGGTGTGATTTTGTCTATTTCTTGGGTCACGTAGTGACAAAGAATGGTATTATGGTTGATTCGACCAAGATTGCAGTAGTTTGTTATTGGGATAGGCCTACTTTCCCTACTGAGATTTGGAGTTTTGTTGGTTTAGCAAGCTATTATCAATATTTTGTTGAGGGTTTATCATCTATTGCAGCTCCATTGACCAAGTTTATGCAAAAGAATATTTCCTTTCAGTAGTCTGGCGCTTGTGAGGTAAGCTTTTAAAAGCTCAAGGATTTATTGACTTTATCTCCTATCTTGACCTTTCCCAAGGAGGACGTAGGTTTTATCATATTTTGTGATGCTTTAGGTATTGGTTTAGGTTTTATCTTGATGTAGGTGGGTAAGGTGATTGCTTATGCTTCTCAATAGTTGAAGAACCACGAGACAAATTACCCTACCCATGATTTAGAGTTGTCCATGGTTATTTTTGCTTTGAAGTTATGGAGGCACTAGTTGTATGAAGTCCATTGTGAGATTTCTTGGATCATCGTAGCTTTCAGTATTTCTTCACCTAGTGAGACCTTAATATGAGGTAGCACCATTGTTTTGAGTTGCTTAAGGATTATGGCCTGACTATTCTTTATCATCCAGACAAGGCTAATATGGTTGCGGATGCCTTAAGTTAAAATTCGACTAGCATGGGTAGATTGGCATATCTTTTGACTCGAGAGATACCTTTAGCCTCAGATGTTTAATATTTGGCTAACCATATAGTTAGGCTTGATATATTGACACCTAGGTGTATTTTGACATTTTAGAGCCCGGGTCTTCCTTGATGAAGCGATTCGGGCTCATCAGTTAGATGATGTTGGATTGAGAGTGATTCTGTAAGACCTCGAAAAATCCTAAGATTAATTTAGCCCTTTAAAACTTGTTAAGGGTCCCAGACATAGAAAATTTCAGCTAAGTATCAAAACTTAGAATCATTTTAACCTTCAAAAAATTGAAGGATTTTATTTCCGACCTTCCCCGACCTTAGAATGTCAATTTTCAAATTGATTCATAATCACGGTCACTAATAGGTCATCTCAGGCATGTTTTGTATTTTTTAGACTAGCGTAAGGACGAGTTTGGATGCCCAAAATAGTAGGGGTCGTGATAGCCTCGCATCGCGAGGTCAAGTCAACCCAACTAAGGTTCGCGCTGCAATGGCTGCTTAACCTGAGCAGGGGTCGTGTCGCGCTGGATACTTGACTTAAGTAGGGGTCGCGATGTGAGGGAGGCCCATTTCAGCATTATTTTGATACGGTTTGTGGAGGCAAATGGGTCAATTCCATACTCTTATT
The DNA here is from genome assembly GCA_030864225.1 of Capsicum baccatum var. pendulum. Taxonomy (NCBI): domain Eukaryota; kingdom Viridiplantae; phylum Streptophyta; class Magnoliopsida; order Solanales; family Solanaceae; genus Capsicum; species Capsicum baccatum. The sequence continues at coordinate 126,927,063 of CM061557.1, forward strand.
CATTGAAAAACACGAAATTCATCCTCTATTCACGAAAATATACTCACTTTCTCTCAAATTCTCTCAATAAGAAGCCTTAGGGTTTTCAATTCAAGATTCAAATAAAAAAATTTTTTCCATCAATCTTCTCAACATCAAGCATCAAGGTATGTGAAGTGTCCAGTCAAGGGTCTATTTCATCCTTGGAGTTCAAGAAACCCCTTTTAAAATCTTGAATCATGATTTCCATGTTGTGGGTTGTATTGTACTCATGTTGATCTTGTTGTATGATTTCCAAGTTGTGATCTTTAATGAATTTCATGAATTTATATTATCATGTGGGTTGAAGTGATGTAGCCATGATGTATTGGTTTATTATTCAGGCCCAAGCACAAGGTTATGCCTCTCATGTGTTTGTTGGAATGCCTATGTGAATTGTTTAGTGTACTTATGACATGATAGTATGCATTTCGATACATGTACAAGTTCAAGATTTTCAAGTGCTTGATGAAATTCCTCATTGATTGCATTGTGTACAATTGACTATTGTTATGTTTCCAAGAATTATCATGTCTTATTATTATTCATGCAATCGAGTCCTGGGGGTACTTAATGCCCAACAATTTAGCTGTATACCTAGAGCCAGTGTTAGTTACAGAATAGTCTCGATTATGTTATGATCAGTAGTACTCTCAGTCAATTACAGAACTCAGGAAAAACTTAGCAAATTCTGTATCAGCCCAATCCCATTCAGTATTCAGTTCAGTCCTTAGTAAACTCAGTCAATTAGAAGAATTTACTAGTAATCTGTCAGATAACAAAAACTCAATGAACTCAGTCCAGTTCAGTTAAACAGTATAATCAGTAGCAGCTCAGTCAAGCCTAGTATGAGCTAGAAAATCAGTTTAGTATCTATTCAGTTGGGAATAGGATTCAACACCCAGTGAACCTAAGGATGGGGACTCACCTTCTAGTATATGGGAACTCATGCATTACGGCCTACCTCACTTAGCATACCAGTACATTCAAAGTACTGATGCATATTTTCTTTTGCGCTATGATGTCTTATATCATAGGTTTTGATGCACGGGCGCCTGATCGCACTTAATATCCCAATCTATCAGCAGTAGACTTAGTGGTGATTCCTCATAGTTTGAGGACATAGTTAGCAGTTTAGTATATCAGTTTATTAGTAGCTCAGTAGTCGTAGTTAGTTGGGGGCTTGTCCCATCAACTCCATGTTTTCAGACAGTTTAAAGGCTTTCCAGACTAGAGTATTTTCAGACAGTTATTTTCAGTATTCTGATTACAGTATATTGTATTGATTTCAAATTTGAATCTTTGGCATTTTTCATCATTTATCTAAGTTATATTGTTACTACAATATTACTATTATTTAGTTCTCACAGTACATACCAATCATGGGTTAGCTAGTGGTCCTTCAAGATTGCTAGCACTGTGTAGTGTCCGACGTACAGACTCGGGGCATTACAAACTTATTATCAGAGCCTAAGGTTCAACAGAGTCCTAGGAAGTTTAAAAGTTGCATCTAGTAGAGTCTTATGCTTGGGTGTGTAGCGTACCACACTTATTGATAGTAAGCTATGAGATGTTTCAGGAACAGTTTCCCTTCTTTCAGTATTCAAGTCATGTGAGTGAGCATGAGCCCCAGTTAAACTCTCTATCTAATCTATGTTTCTCTTCCATTTATAGAACATGCCTCCAAAATGAACTAAGGAAAAGAAACAGGAGAACAACCAGTATCCCAGCCCATCCAGTCAAATTTTCTGGATGAACATGTCTCCCATACTGAATTCAGAGCAGCTTTCACCACCCTAGCTCATTCTATGGCAGCCTAGAATGAACACCCAATTACTATTTTCTTTACCCGTGGCATGGTACTGACACCCTTCCTACTGGGGTTACAGGCTTGGACCCCAACTCTATTTAGAAAATAAGGCATGTCAGTTAGATGACTACCTCATACAGTCTCAGTTTCAGATTAATCTAAGTATAGAACTCTGTTCAGTTCTATAGATTTAAGGCAGTTAGACACAGTCACTCAACTTAGTACAAAACTCAGCATAGTTCAATATAATTAGGATTGACAGACACAGTCTCTCACTTATCAATTGTATAGTGTCAGTAAACTCAGATCTTAGCTAATCAGTATTCAGAACTCAGTACTCTGTGTTATCATGGTATTAGTTACAATTTATGTATTCATGCATGTACTCTTATTCAAATATTCTCATGTCATCTAGTCAGTATTATTCATGCATACGAACCTATGCATTACAAGCTACCTCACTTAGCATACCAATACATTCAAAGTACTGATGCATATTTTCTTTTGCACTATGATGTCTTATATCATAGGTTTAGATGCACGGGCTCCTAATCGAACTAAGAATCCTAATCTATCAGCAGCAGACTTAGTGGTGATTCTTCATAGTTTAAGGACATAGTTAGTAGTTCAATATTTCAATTTATTAGGAGCTCAGTAGTCATAGTTAGTTGGGGGCTTATCCCATCAACTCCATATTTCCAGAAAGTTTAGAGGCTTTCTAGACTAGAGTATTTTTAGATAGTTGTTTTTAGCATTTTGATTCTAGTATATTGTATTGATTTCAAATTTGAACCTTTGGCATTTTTCATTATTTATCTTAGTTATATTGTTACTATAGTATTACTATTATTCAGTGGTCACAACAGGTATTAATCATAGGTTAGCTAGTGGTCCTTCGGGATTGCTAGCACTGTGTAACATCCGGCGTACAAACTTAGGGCATTACAAACTTGGTATTAGAGATTAAGGTTCAACAGAGTCCTAGGAAGTCTAAAAGCCACATCTAGTAGAGACTTATGCATGGGTGTGTAGTGTGCCACCCTTAAGGATAGGAGGCTATGAGATGTTTTAGGAACAGTTTCCCTTCTTTCAGTATTCATGTCGTGTGAGTGTGCATGAGCTCCAGTTAAAATCTCTATATAATCCTTATTTCTCTTCCGTTTATAGAACATGCCTTCAAAATGAACTATGGGAAGAGGAACAAGAGACCAGCCAACACCCCAACCCATCCAGCCAGATCCTCTGGATGAACATGTCTCCCACATTGAATTTAGAGCAGCTTTCACCACCCAAGTTCATTCTATGGAAGCCTAGAATGAACGCCCAACTACTATTCTGGGCAACCTAGTGGCCAACACTGCTGTTGCTAGAATTCAGGACTTCACTCGAATGAACCCTCCATCTTTTATTGGGTCTAAGTCAGATGAGGACTCTTAGGAATTTCTTGATTAAGTGCAGAAAGTTATGGATATTATGGGGGTGACAACTAGTGAGAGTGCAAAGCTAGATACATGTCAGTTGCAAGATGTGGCTCACTGATGGTTTAAATAGTAGAAAGTAGAGAGGGTCGCAAATGTAGGGCCCATAAAATGGGAGGAGTTTGACACTACTTTTCTGGATAGGTTCTTCCCACAGGATTAAGGGAAACAAAGGTTTTGGAATTTATTAATCAGAAGTAGGACAACATGACGGTGAAAGAGTATTCTGTCAAGTTTACTCAATTAGCTAGATATGTTTCTTAGCAGTAGCAGATAGCAGGTCTAAGATGAGAAAGTTTATGTCTGGAGTGAATAATAATATGGTCAAGAAGTGTAGGACTGCAATGTCGATTAGTGAGATGGACTTGTCTAGGCTAATGGTCCATGCTCAACAAATAGAGGAGTAGAAGAATAAAGAGAGAGAAAAGTAGAGCAAGAGAGCTAGAACAGGTAGTTTCAAATTTTCTCAGCCTAAGTTAGAAGGTGGAAAATGTTCTCAGTTTCGTCTAAAATATTTAGTTTCAGTACTATCCTTAGCTAGTGCTCCAGTGCTAAAATTCAGAGATGACAATAGAGATAGAACGCTAGGCCTTAAGCCTTAGGATAGTATTAGCAGTGCCCAAACAAATCCTCTCTACCAGAAGTATGGTAGAAAATACCAGGGTGTCTGTAGAGCGAGAAGTGATGTATGTTTTGAATATGGTAAGCCAGGCCACAGAGTCAGAGATTATCCCCAGTCAGTTTCCCAGGGTCAGTGTAACCATCCATCACCTCAGTCTGGTCACTCAAACCAGCAGGGTGCCTCATCCAGTGCCACCAATGGGCAGCTCCTAAATAGACTCTATGCTCTTTAGTCCCGACAGGATTCAAAAAGTTCTCCTGATGTGGTCACTAATACGTTACAATTTTATCATTTACATGTTTATGCTTTGCTAGATCTAGGAGATTTTTTGTCCTTTATTACTCCTTATATAGTTGTTGACTCAAGAGATAGTCCTAAAATTTCATTATAGCCTTTCTCAGTCTCTAACCCAGTGGGTAAATCTATCATAGACCGGCAGGTATACAGGAATTGTCTGATTATGGTATCTCAGAAAGTTACGTCAGCAGATTTAGTCAAACTAGAGATGACCAATTTTGATGTCATTCTTTCCATGGATTGGCTTGATTCCTGCTATACCTCATTCGACTGCAGAAACAAAATTGTCCAGTTTTAGTTTCCAAATAAACTCGTCCTAGAGTAGAGGGATAGTACTTTACCACTTAAGGGTTAGCTTTTTTCCTACCTAAGGGTGAGAAAAATGATATATAAGTGATATGTCTATCACCTTGTGCGAGTCAAGAACTATAGTTCAGAAAACCCAAATCTTTCATCAGTGTCAGTAGCATGTGAATTTCTAGATATATTTCCCGAAGTCTTTTCGGAGTTCCTCCTAAAAGGGAAATTGATTTCAGAATCAATCTCCTTCTAAATACTCAGCCCATATCTATACCATCATATCAAATGGCACCTGCAGAGTTAAAAGAATAGTTGAGATCTCCTAGATAAGGGATTCATCAAACCCAGTCTGTCCCCATAGGGCTCACCAATTTTATTCATGCATTTGAAAGATGGTTCCCACAGAATGTGTATAGACTGCCATTAACAAAATAAAGTCATGGTCAAGAACAAGTATCCCCTTCCCAAAATTGCTGACTTGCTCGACCAACTTCAGGGGCCTAGTTACTTTTCTAAGATAGACCTCAGATCAGGCTATTATCAGCTTAGAGTCAGAGAATATGACATCATGAAGACAACTTTCAGAACTCGGTATGGTCACTTTGAATTTTTAGTCATATCCTTTGGTTTTACCAATGCCCTAGTGGTTTTCATGGATTTTATGAACCATGTGTTTAAGCAGTACTTGGATGTGTTTGTCATAGTCTTCACAGATGACATTCTTGTCTACTCCCGTAGTGAACATGACTATGTATATCATCTCAGAATAGTATTGTAGACTTTGAGAAACCATTAGTTATTCACCAAATTTAGTAAATGCAAATTTTGGCTAAGGTCAGTAGATTTTCTTGACCATATTATTTTTGGCAGTGGCCCTAGAATTGATCCCCAAAAGACTAAAGCAGTGAGAAATAGGACGATACCCATCACTCCATCAGATATCAGTATTTTCTTAGGATTGGTTGGCTATTACCGATGGTTTGTTGAGGGATTTTCATCTATTGTGTTCCTTATGTCTAGATTGACTCAGAAGAAAGTGAAATTCCAGTGGTTAGATTCTTGCGAGAAGAGTTTTCAGAAGGTAAAGACTCGACTCACTACAGGTCTAATCTTGACCTTACCAGATGGTTCAAATAGCTTTTTTGTGTACTGTGATGCATCCAGAGTAGGTTTGGGTTGTGTCCTCATGCTGAGAGGTAAGGTCATAGCCTATGCCTCCATACAACTTAAGCCCCATGATAATAATTATCCAACTCATGATCTTAAGTTAGCAGTTGTAGTATTTGCCTTAAAAATTTGGAGGCATTATTTGTATGGGGTAAATATTGACGTATTCACTGACTATAAAAGCCTAAAGTATCTGTTCTCTTAGAAAGACCTTAACCATCATCATAGAAGATGGTTGGAGTTGTTGAAAGAATATGACATAAGTGTTCTTTACCTCCGAGCAAGGCCAATGTAGTGGTTAATGCTCTTAGTAGACTATCTATGGGTAGTATTGCTCATGTATAGGACAGTAATAAGAAATTAGCTCAAGAAGTCCATTAGCTCACCCAACTAGGTGTCCTCTTAGTTGATTCAGCAGAAGGTAGTGTATGAGTTCAGAATAGCTCAAAATCATCTCTAGTTTCCAAAGTACAGGAAAAATAGGATAGAGATCCCAGTTTAGTTATGTTGAAGAAGTCAGTTAGAGATCAGAAGGTAGAGGTTTTCTCCTAAAAGAGAGATAGTATATTGCATTGTCAGGGTCGTCTGTGTGTGCCAGGTGTAGATGACTTGAGGTAATGGATTCTTGAAGAGGCACACGGTGCGCTTTACTCTATTCATCCAGGGGATACTAAGATGTACCGCAATTTTCAAGAGATCTATTGGTGGAGTGGGATAAAAAAAGACATTGCAGAGTTTGTAGCTAGGTACTCTATATGTCAGTAGGTTGAGAATGAGCATCAAAAATCTAGTGGGTCCATGTAGGATTTCAATATTCCCACTTGGAAGTGGGAAGAATTTAAGATGAACTTTGTGATGGGTTTGCCTCATACTCATTGTCAGCATGATCCAGTTTGGGTTATCATAGATAGGATGACCAAATCAACTCATTTCCAACCAGTCTATACCTCTTATTTAGTCAAGGATTATGCCAAAATCTATGTCAGAGAGTTGGTCAGATTGCATGGAGTTCTATTATCCATTATCTCAGATAGAGATACGGAGTTCACCTCTTATTTCTAGATAGCATTCCAAAAGGGTCTTGGTACCTGAGTTCACCTTAGTACAAATTTTCATCCTCAGATAGATAGTCAAGCAAAAAGGACCATCCAAATGTTAAAAGATATGTTGCAAGCATGTGCGATTGATTTTAAAGGTAGTTGGGATGACCACTTGCCTTTATTGAGTTTGCATATAGCAATAGTTATCATTGCAGCATTAAGATGGCTCCGTTTGAGGTACTTTATGGGAGGAGATGTAGATCTCCCATTGGTTGGTTCGAAGTGGGTGAGGCCGCAATGGTAGGTCCTGACCTGACATTTGATGTCTTAGAAAAAGTTAGTTGATCAGGGAAAGTTTTAAGACAGCTCAGAGCCGACAAAAATTGTACGCATATGTGTCTAGAAAGGATCTCGAGTTTGAGATTGGTGATTATATGTACTTGAAAATCTCTCCTATGAAAGGAGTGAAGAGGTTTGGAAAGAAGGAGAAACTCAGTCCCCAATATGTCTATCCTTACTGAATTCTCAGCTGTTTCGGAAAGGTAGCTCATGAGCTTTAGTTGCCTTCCGATCTAGCGTCAACCCATCCAGTGTTTCATGTCTCCTTGCTAAAGAAATGTATAGGTGACCCAGTAGCCGTAGTCCTGATAGAGGGCATAGACTTTCAGAGTAGTCTCTCTTATAAAGAGGTTCTAGTCAAAATTCTTAACAATCAGATTCGCAGACTAAGGAACAAAGAAATCTCTCTAGTCATAGTTCTTTGGCAGAATTAGTACATTAAGGGAGCTACTTCGGAAGCAGAAGAAGATATGCAAACCAAGTATCCTCACCTCTTCTCCACAAACTCAGACTCTACTCAAGGTAATAATTTTTCCTTGAAAATATTCAGGTCATGCTCAGAGTTTCTTTGTAAACTTGATATCAGTTACCATTGCATATTTAATCATATATTCATGAGTCAGTTCAGTTACGTATTCATGCATCAGGTATGCATGTTCAGTATGAGAACCTCAGCTTATCAGTAGTCCCAGTCATATATTCATAAATCATGTTCAGCCTTGTACTTATGCATCACATATACATGTCCAGTAAGAAACCTCAGTATATCAGTAGTTTTAGTCAAGTAATCATTCTTTAGTTATGTATGTTCAGTACACGAACTCAGTCTATCAGTAATCTCAGCTTAGTTAGTCTCATTCAAGGATGAATGTTTCCAAGGGGGAGATATTGTAAGACCCCACAAAATTTTAAGATTAATTCAGCCCTTTAAAGCTTGTTAAGGGTCCCAGACTTAAAAAGTTTCAGCGAAGTATCAAGACTTAGAATTATTTTAGCCTTCAAAAAATTGAAGGATTTTATTTCTGACCTTCCCGACATTAGAATGTTGATTGTCAAATTGATTCATGATCAGGGTCACTTATAGGTCATCTTAGGTGAGATTCGGATTTTCTAAACTAGTGTAAGGGTGAGTTTGAAATCCCAAAAGAGTGAGGGGTCGTGATAGCCCCGCATTGCGAGGGCCAGTCAACCCAGCTATGTGCCGCGCCATAATGGTTTTCTTAACCTGAGCAGGAGTCATATTACGTTGGATACTTGACCAAAGTAGGGGTAGTGGTGTGAGGGCGACCCAGTTCAACATTATTTTGATAAAGGTTGTGGGGGAAAATGGGTCATTTTCCCCACCCTTATTCAGCCAAAAACATGAAATTTAGCCTCTATTCACCAAAATATACTCACTTTCTCTCAAATTATCTCAAGAACAAGCGTTAGGGTTTTCAATCCAAGATTTAAATATCAAGAATTTTACCATAAATCTTCTCAAAATAAAGCATCAAGGTATGTGAAGTTTTCATTCAAGGGTCCCTTTCACCCTTGGAGTTCAAGAAACCCCTTTTAAAATCTTGAAGCATGATTTCCGTATTCTGGGTTGTATTGTACTTATGTTGATCTTTTTGTATGATTTTGAAGTTGTGATCTTTAATTAATTTCATGAATTTATATTAGCATGTGGGTTGAAGTCCTTGAAATTAAGTTGATTTGATGTAGCAATGATGTATTGGTTTATTATTCAGGCCCAAGCACAAGGTTATGCCTCTCATGTGTTTGTTGGAATGCCTATGTTAATTTTTTAGTGTACTTATGATGTGATAGTATGCATTCCTATACATGTACAAGTTCAATATTTTCAAGTGCTTGATGAAATGCCTCATTAATTGCATTGTGTGTAATTAACTATCGTTATGTTTCAAAGAATTATCATGTATTATTATTATTCATGCAATCAAGTTGTGAGGGTATTTAATGGCCAACAATTTAGCTATATACCTAGAGCTAGTGTCAGTTTCAGAATAGTCTTGGTTATGTCATGATCAGTAGTACTCTTAGTCAGTTACAGAACTTAAAAAAATTGAATAAACTCAGTATCAGTCGAGTCCCATTTAGTATTCAGTTCAGTCCTCAGTAAACTCAATTAATTAGTAGAATTCGATAATAATCCATCAGTCAATGTAAACTTAGTAAACTCAGTACAATTCAGTTAAATAGTACAATTAGTAGCAGCTAAGTCGAGCCTAGTATGAGCTAGGAAATCAGTTCAATGTCTATTTAGTTGTGAGTAGGATTCAACACCGAGTGAACCCAAAGATATGGCCTGACCTTCTAGTAAAGGGTGTGATTCTTAGAATCGATCCTTGCGTTGTAGAACTACATAGCTAGTATAGGTTAAGATATCAAACCTTCCAGTTGAGGGTTTATGAGGTGTTTTAACCTATCAGTTAATGGTTTAACGACTTATTAGAGTACCTGCCAGATGAGGGCATCTCTTCAGTTGTATTTACTCGTGGTATGGTACTGACACCCTTCCAACTGGGGTTACAGGCTTGGACCCCAACTCTATTAAAAAAAAAGGACATGTCGATTAGATGACTACCTCCTACAATCTCAATTTTAGATTCAGTATCAATATGGAACTCAGTTCAGTTCTATAGATTCAGAACTGTCAAACGCAGTCACTCAGCTCAGTATTGAACTCAGCATAGTTTCATAGAATTTGGACGGTCAGATACAGTCACTCAGTTATTAGTAGTACAGTATCAAAAAACTCAAATCTTAGCCAATCAGTATTCAGAACTCAGTACTCAGTGTTATCATGTTCTTAGTTATAGTTTATGTATTCAAGTATGTACACTTATTCAGATATTCTTATTTCATCTTGTTAGTATTGTTCATGCATACAAACCCATGAATTATAACATACCTCGCTTACCATACCATTACATTCATAGTACTGATGCATATTTTCTTTTGTGCTATGATGTCTTGTATCATAGGTTCAGACGCATGGGCTCCTAATCGTACTTAGAAGCCCAATCTATTAGTGGCAGACTTTATAGTGAGTCCTCATAGTTCGAGAACATAGTTAGCAGTTTAGTATTTTAGTTTATTAGTAGCTCAGTAGTCAAAATTAGTTATGGGCTTGTCCCATCAACTTTATGTTTCCAAATAGTTTAGAGGTTTTCTAGACTAGAGTATTTATAGTGTTATGATTCCAGTATATAGTATTGATTTCAAATTTGAACCTTTGGCATTTTATGCATTTATCTTTGTTATATTGTTACTATAGTATTACTATTATTCAGTGCTCACAGAAAGTACCAGTCATAGGTTAGCTAGTGGTCCTTTGGGATTGCTAGCATCGTGTAGCGTTCGGGGCACAAACTTGGGGCATTATAGATTCAGGATAAAGTATTGAGTGGTGGGCTAAGGAAGCCTCACTTGATCCAGACGATGTTTTGAGGATTGGTGTCTGAGTTTTTATGATGAGAGTGAGTGATTGGATTAGATCAATTTGTGATGAGGCTTATTGTTCTATATATTCCATCCATTAGATCAATTTATGGTTCTGATGGTGTTTGGTCATCGTGGATCAGTTGAATAAATCTTCTTATTTTATTATGATTCAAGTTTTGTTAGTGCTGAGAGGTTGGACCACATCTATATTCTTAACATATTGCATCTTCATGGTGTGCCAGTGTCTATTATCTCGAATTAAGGTTCAATATTCACATCTCACTTTTGCAAGAATTTATAGGATAATTTGGGTAATTGGGTTGATCTTAGTATAGTTTTTCACCCCCAACCTGATGGTTTGCCGTATCATACAATTTAGATTTTGGAGGATACACTTCACGCTTGTGTAATAGACTTCTATTGTTAGTGGAAGAAATATCTAGTTTTGGCAGAGTTTGCATTTAATAATAGTTACTATTCCAGTAGCGAGATGGATTATTTCAAGTCTTTGTATGGTATGCATTGTCACTCACTAGTTAGTTAGGTAAATTTTTAAGAGATTAGACCTTGAGGTAAGATTTACTTTGTGATTCCTTGGATAGGGTTTAGGTCATTCAAGATAGACTTCCAATGGTTTAGAGTAGGAAGAAGTGCATTCCGGATTGTTGACTTTGTGCTTTGAGATTCATTCTTGGTGATCATAACTTCCTTTGTGTATCACCTATGAAGGTTGTGATGAGGTTTGGAAGAGGAAAAATCTTATCCCTAGGTATATTGGACCTTTTTAGATCCATTGGACTATTGCGGATGTGGCTTATAAGTTAGCATTACCTCCAGATTTATCAGTTGTTCATCCAGTTTTTTATGTTTTCATGATTCGGTATTATATTCTAAAAGAGTCTCATGTCATTTGTTCGGATTCAGTCTAGTTAGAAGAGCGAATGTCTTTTATTGAGGAGTCAGTCTCAATATTAGCCAGGGATGTTAGATGGTTGCGTTCTAGAGTATTCCAATGGTTAAGGTCCAGTGGAGACATCGACCTATATATAAGGCTACTTAGTAAGTCGAGTCTGATATGCGTAGTAGTTATCCCCAGGTTTTTATGGATTCAGGTATTTTTCCTTGCCTTTAGTTCGAGGATGAACTTTAGTTTTAGTGGTGGATGATTTAGAGTGTGGGGATGATTGGCATGGTTACCATTGCATTTTGATGTGACTTTTCCATATTTGTGGTTGTTGGTAACTTGAAAAGCCTTATAGATAACTTTTCTCAGAATTTACAAATCTGTGTGTCAGATGGCGAAATAGAATAGCCCAACAGATCAAAAACATTGATTTTATATTAGTAACATGGTTGATGTGGTTTTACCACTTTTATATCTCATTTCGACCCTCTGTTTGAAAAGTTATAAAACTAGGTTTTAGGGGCCAACTTTGTGAAAATGATGTCTTTTTGAAAATCTGATAACCCCATTGAGTCCAGAGCATCAAATTTGCTAGGGTAGCATAGTTTGTTTGCATTCTCGGGATTTTGGTGAATTTTGAGGGATCCTCGGAGACTTGGTATCTTCAAGTCTCCAGGTGGTGCACCGGCTTAAACGATATTTTGGTCTCTTAAGAGACTTAGTTGATCAGCAAAGATATCTCTTACTCAACTATTGTGTCGCATATGTGACCGTTGCTTAAGTGACAATACAATTACTTAAGCGACACCTACTGACAAACGAAGTATCGCGTAAGCAACACCTGGTCACTAAAGTGACTCGGTGATCTATTAAGCGATTCCTAGGTCATTTATGTACCTTATTTCATGATTTTTACACATCTTTGATACTTGGAGCTTGGGGATCAAGTTCTTGAGAAGCTTGGGTAAGCTCCAAAAAAACTATTTCAACTACTTTTCTTCGATTTTATCGTTCAAATCTGTTAAAATGCAAATTTAAAGGTGAAATTTGGAGACTTTGGTCTAGAAGACTCAAATCATTATTTCTTTGATTTATACCCCAATTTTACTTCATTTTCACTTGGGTTTTCTCCTATGAGTTCCTTTGATCTTGGGGAAGATGTTTTTAGACTAAAATTCTAATTTTACCCTTTTTTTTTGTAAAATCCGTTTTGGGCATCTATTTTGACCTGACTTGAGAGTGAGAAATATGGGTATCATTGGATTTTTTGATGCGTTGATTGTATATTTGTTTTCTTTAGTTTATTTTAGGTCCATTTATGAGGTGAAAGCTTTAGATTTAAGTCTTTTTGGGTCGATTTTTGCCATTTGAGGTAGATTATGGATTACCTTTCTTCAGACTGGGTTGGGTAGTTAATAATAATGTAAAAGCATTTTATGGGCATGGGGTTGTATCAGTAAAAACTGTGTTAGGTAATTTATGTGCCCACATAAGGGCCAATATGGATAATATTTGGTGGTTTTATGACATTTTTTGTTAGGTGTGATCGTGTCGGGTCTTATATGATGTTGTACGCTTGGTATTGATATGTTATTGTTTGGTTACACTCTTTTTATGGTAAAAAGACTAGGTTTTTTTACTTATGTGTTATCAATGCCCTTTTCTTGCATATTTTACTTGATGGTTATTCTGGATTAATTTGGATCATGGATGGTTAGTTTATTTGAGTGGATTTTTGGCTCACATGGCTAGTATATTGGTTGGATAATGGATATTCTCAATTTGGTTGATTGTGAGAATTACATCCTCATACCATATTCATTCATGGAAAGTTGGTACCACTATGGAAATACTGGAAGCACTAGCTTTTTCTGACAGAAAATGTGACATCTTTAAAAACCCTCTGCAGATGTATGTGCTGGTGAGGCGATATGGGTATTGGTATTGGATGTTAGTTGTATACAGTTTGACAAAACCCCATGAATCCTACGTCTATAGTGGAGTTTAGTATATGTGGGTTGATGAATCTCTCATGGGTCCTACATCCGTAGCTGAGCTCGGTATGTATATATGATAGTTGTGCGACGACCTCAGGCATCATCATAATAATCATCAACTTCACTTCATTCCAAATACTATGCTCAGGGTGTAGTTGTATTTCTGTTTGTGAGTTGATATCTATCTATTTGTTCTATCTCCTTGTACTTGGTTTCAAATTATGTGTATATGTGCTCTTCTTTCCCCTACCTATTCTTGTTATATGTGTATATGGTAGAACTATTAGTGGATAAAGTGTGGGCTATCATTTGGGAAATTTTTGGGTTGCAGGTGATGTGCCCATATTCTGTGTTTACCTTCTTTATATTCTACTTTACTCAGTCGACCTATGATACCTACTGAGTACAAGTGGACAATACTCATCCCTAGAGTGCCCTTACGGTGCAAATCCATAAGCAAGTGTGCCACATGGATAGCTGATTCAGGTGGCACTTGGAGTCCTTGAGGTAGCGGTTGACCAATGCATCAGGAGTTGATTACTACCTTTTCTTATCTAGACAATGTCTTATTTTTGTTCAGAGACTGAGTTGTTACTTTCTGGGTATTCTATGTATATTTTGACTTTGACTTGTATTAGTTGGTTCTTACTTTATGCCACCAGGTTTGGGGATATGCTTTCGTATCTTGATTATATTACCACTATGATCATAATTGTGTGGTTTAGCTTCACTCTAGAGGGTGATATTAATTATCTAGTCCTACCTAAAGAAAATTAAGACATAGCTTACCTTGAATGCAAAAAAGCATCCCAAAAATCTATCAACACGGAGCTTTCTCCTCACGAACAGATCCAGAATCAACTAAAATACATAAATATAGAATTTATGCATTAAAAGGAAGCTGACAATGCCCATATTTCTGGTCGGGGTCAAAACGGACCCTCGAAATAGATTTTCAAACAAAAGGATAAAACTAGAATTTTGTCCAAAAATGTATTTTTCAAGATTAAAGGAACTTATAAAAGAAAAACCAAGTGAAAACGAGTTGAAATTGGGGTTTAAATCAAAGAATTACAAATTTAGGCCTTTTGGGCCAAAATCTCTCAATTTAACCTTTATATCTAAGTTTTAACAAGATTTAAATGATAAAAATAAAAGAAAAGTAATTGAAATAAGGATTTGGAGCTTACCCAAGATTAAAATGGAAGAATCGCCCAAAAAACGCAAAACCCCAAGCTCCAAATCTAAAAAATGGTGAAAATTATGATAAAAGGATTTTATATTTCCCAGGTATCAACTAAGCGACCATTCAATTTCTTAAGAAGTCATCAGTTAAGTGACCAGGTGTCGTTTATGTGATGCCCGCCTGGCATACGAGAGTCGCATAAGGGACAAGAGCTTATACCAGCCTGGTGTCTCTTAAGCGACACATTCACTGTCAAGCCAAGTCACTTAAGTGACCAAAGTGTCGCTTAAGTGATGCACCAGCTAAGTTGCGCACCAGCTGGAGACTTAGAGCATTCCAAGTCTCTGTGACCCTCGATATTCATCTAAAATCCCGAGAATGGAAATGAACTATGATACTATACTAAATTTGACTTTATGGACTCAATAGAGATATCAAACTCTCACATCAAGAAATCAATCAAAAACCAAGAACACATGGATCCCAAGACCAAAAGTCAATCTTGAAATCAAAATATATGTTTATGAATAGTATGAGTGCGTAAACGTGCCCTAGAAGGGAATATAAGGGCATTTATCATACAAAAATGTCAAAAAGGTATTTATAGCTTACACGGAAATCCTACAAATCAAATCCTAAACAAAAGAAGAAAACTTGAGCTGGTGTCCACCTACGATGCCACTTACGGGTCATAGGTGGCATCTACGGCTAGTAGGCACCAGGATGTATATGGCAGAACAAAATTTGACCTCTCTAATTTCAATTTCTATCACCTACACTGCCACCTACATCCAGTATGTGACACCTATGTCCAGTAGGTGTCAATGTAGGTGACATGTTTTCAAATTTCAGCTTATTTTTCTTTCAGTTAGCTCCCAGAACCTAGTTTCCTACAAAATCAACTCAAAAATGCATCATATCCCCCAAAATACGCCTATGTACTTTCATATTTCTTGGTTTTAAGCATCAAAGGTTCCATGAAACCATGGACCATTAATACCCTCAACTTAGAATGTTTGCATGTCCTCAGGAAACAAAAACATAATAAAACACATAACGATGCTTAACCAAGAGAAACCTAAGATACCTATGGCAATCTATCATCAAATGTAGCTCAAAACACCTTACCCCCTCCAATTTTAATAATTCAAAACCAACTATGTGGATCTAGTAATACAATAATGTGACACAAAGATATCAAGTTATGGTATTACATTAGCAATAGACAATCAGGCATATGTAGAAGTTACACTATCCGAATTGATAAGCAACTAGCAATAAAATGCATACGCTCTCATAAAAAAAGAAGTCCCACTTACTTTACAATATAATATAGGGACAATCACGAGACACTCACACTCACAAAGAAGGTCCAACAATGTGCATCAAATACCATAGGCTTGCCCTTATTTTATTTACCTTAACTTTCAGAAAGTTGGGTTAGGATCACTATAGGACTTTACTCGAATTGTAATGTAGGCTTAGAAGCTGGTATGGTACATATAGAAATTTAGTGACTAAGCCTTCTTGGCATACAATTATGTTTGGGGTCCACTTTGTTTGTATTTTGTCCTTATTTCTCCTTTTTTCTTTTTATTGCTCTTTCAAGTTGGATGTAGTTTCTTTGATTGTTTTTGTTTTAGTGTTTTCTTTTGGCTTTTTTTTTTCATTTTACCATAACCAATCCTACTCTCTTTTCTCCTATTTTTGTGCTTCTTCATACCCACAATTGATCATGCACCCCTATAATAGACACCCTCAACTTAGATGATTTACCTGAGTTAAAGTGCACAATGCCCAAAGAGGACCAGGGACAAAATAGGTTCATTGTAACTAAAATGGGATGGTGAAAGGTGTAATAGTAAAATCGGTTTATATAGGCTCAAAATTGAGATAAAGAGATACTTATTCCTATTTAAAAGATTATTTAGGCTAAAATTGGACTAGTTTCAAGAACGTCTTATGATCCTTTCCTAACCGACTATCCTAAAACATAGGAAAGACTAATTGAGCAAATTCTTGATTCAGCATTCAATTGGAACAAAGAACCTCACACACACATTGCACAGGGTTGCATCACAAACTACTACCTATCCGATTCATTAAAATATTAGCTGTGATTATTATGTCCTTAATCCTAATGGTGTAACGATATCCATAATGGTCACATAAATATACACATCACACAGTTCAATTTTTTTTAAGGGGTATCCTTTCTCTTAAAACTACTTTAAGCACAAACAAAAAAACACATCAACTTCCTTAGGTACTCATTTTTCACCTAGATAAACTAGAACAACACAATACAAAACAAAACTCAATATGTTCTAGACATATCAACTCTACTAAGAACTCTGGAGAAAGGATACACGACAATAAAACCCCAAGAGGACATATAGACCCTCAAGTTGCCCCATCCTCAAATTATAAACATGCATTGTCCCCAATGCATTAGACCACTACAAATAAGAGAGTTAGAAAAATACCTGCGGCACCATGGATGCATAGATCCGACGTCAATAATACTAACATAATGGGTTGCCTCCCAAATAGTGCTTTATTTAACATCGTGGTATGGTTCTGTTGGTCAATCAAAATTCACCAATAATCCCATTGGTTGACTCCCATGCAATGCCTAATTTAACATCATGGAACAACATGGGTTCCTTGATTACTTAGACTTCATCAAGGTAACCAAAGGGTTTGCCACTAATTTTTCTTTCTACTTTGAACTTATGAATTTCACCCCTAATTGTTTTTCTGATTCTCTACTATGCTCAAAGGGTAGTGGTATAGAAATAAAAGATCCAAGAAATAGATGTGGTTTGTTACAATTCATTTACTTTAAGTGAGAAACATAATATTTTTAATTTTACATAACAAATTCAAGAGCATAGAAATAATTTTCCTCCTTTTTACACTCTTCCATAGGCTCAGATGGCTCGATTAATATCTTACTCTCCAAACATAATATGGAAAAATTCATAGAATGAGGTATAACACGTCCCAAATCATGAATTGTATTTTCATTTACATCCTCACATAACTCTAGGGTACTCTTTTGAATAGCAAAAAGGACCATAAAAGGTTGATCAAGTGTTCAATCCTTGAATTTTTCGCTCCTCAATTTGGCTTATAAGAATTATTTAAGCCTCACACAACTTTTTGCTAAATTGTTGGATGTTACACACATCAACCTTTGCATTCAAGTCTCATTTTAAGTTGTGAATATCCAAACCAAACCTATAAACCTTCTAACTGAACTCATGTTTTTCTTTTGCAGTGAGTGTCAATATTTCTAGCATGCTCTCATTGTGCTCCCACAATATATATCACACTCATACAATAATGCATTATATCAAAAGAATAGGTATTAATAAAATAAATGTCCTCATCACTCAACACTTTTCCTTGTAAAGATGAAATATCAAGAAGAGTAGCAAAATATAAAAAATAAAACCAAAAAACTTCAACTACTGTAATCAACCAATCTGTAATTGTGTTCCCTGACAACAATGCTAAAATTTGATGTCTCCCAAAACTATATCTCTAAGAAGTATAAATATATCAATGTCAAAATGTAGTAATACAAATAGGTTGGGGTCGAACCCACAGGTACTAGGCTAGAAATATCTATTGAACTTATTCAAATCATCAAGCAGTGCAAAAAAAGTAAATTGGGGGTAGGGGCTTATTGTAGTCAATAAAAGTAATAAGAATTGAACAATTATGATTGTAAATAACCTAAAATAGACACTAGGATTATGTTCCCCTGGCTTCCTAACTTTGTACGTTTATCATGCTCCGTTGAACTAACTCAATATCTTGCATGGAGAATTTGATAAGTTATGTATCACTAACTATTTTGTAAATGCCTTTAGTGAATTTTACTCTTTACCTTTTGAATATCAGAGTATCGCCTTACTAACCCTTATTCTAGATCCCAGATTAACTATTACTTTTTGAGTGTCAAGTTAATTAGATAAGAAGAAAAAATAATGAGATGGGGTACTGAATCTTAAATTAATATTATGATCTTATTTTCCTGATCGGTACCTCACTTTTGAAGTAATTATTATATACATGTGAGTTCTTAAAGTTTGCAACTGTTACAAAATCAATTAAAGACAAGAAAAACACAATATATGCAAGAATATTGATCAAGAATGACTTCACACTTTCTGTACTCTATTATTCTGCCAGGGTTTCCACAACCCTATCTAAAGGTTTTAGCCCCTCACAGTTGCAAAACAATCTATGGAATTCATTAAAGAAAGCATAGAATCAATCTCACAATGATAGAACAGAAAAACCCAAAGTCTCACATCAATAAATAAACTAAAAACCATGAACACAAGGATTCAATACCAAAATTCAATCTTGAAATCAAAATATATATTAGTGAATAGTATAAGTTCATAGACTTGCCCTCAAAGGGCATATAAGGTCATATCTCATTCAAAAATATCAAAAGGATATTTATAGATTAAATGGAAAACCTAAAAATCAAATCCTAAACGAAAGAGAAACACTTGAGTTGGTGGCCACCTACGATGCCACTTACGGGCCATAGGTGGCACCTACGGTCAGTAGGTGCCAGGACATAGGTGGCAAACCAAAATTTGCACCTCTCTAATCTTTAATTTCTATCACCTACACTACCACCTATGCCCATTAGGTGGTATCTATTCCCAGTAAGTACCAACATAGGTGACAATTTTTCAACTTTCAGCTTTTTTTGTATTAGCTCCCAAAACCTAGTTTCCTACGCAATCAACTAAAAAATATATCATATACCCCAAAATAAATCGAACTAATTCCATATTTCTTAGTTTTAAGTGTATAAAGTACTATGAAACCATGTCACATTAGTAGTAGGCCCTGTTAGTCCTTTTTTGTCATATATCTAAATTATCCCCTTTTAGATATAGAAGGCCTTCTTCATCACCTAAGAAAAATTTCTTGAACATTGGAATGATTTATACACCTTATCAACTTTTAGATATACTTGTTACCTTATACTTACTTACTAGGTCCCGTTCAAGTCCAACAATTATGATTCATATCTGATACTCTAATATGATGGTGTGTTGACCTAGTTCTAGTTTAAGTCTGGCAAATTATAATCCGTTTATGATAGTATTATAATAATATCTCTCTTTAGTTCTAGTTTATGTTTGGTTTTGTGATTTGATGAGAGTATCAGGTATGGTCCCACTATTGTTCACTTAGAGTTAAGATTATTGCTACTTTTTTCCTTGATAGCATCCACTCCACTTATGGGGGTTATATTGGGTTCTCTCTCATTGTTTACACCTTTTGTACCTATGCATTTCCGGTTATATTATAGTTAGACGGTATTTATTTTGATTTATTTATTTTGCTTAATTATCACTTACTCCCAAATTTGGATTAGAAATCTAAATATCATCTTTATACATGACTTTATATTAATTTATGGCATTTTATTATACTTTAACTATGATTTATCTCACTCGGTTGATGATGAATAATGAGTACCCATTTATTTATTACTCATACTATACTTTGGCATCTTTTTCTAATGTAGAATCAAGTACAAGTCACCACCACTAACATTCTATCTAGTTTGTTTTAGGGATACAGAGATAGGCTAAGCTTTTAGAGACAGAGATGATCCTTCATACTTCTACTATTTTCATAGTATTGACTTTTTAGACTACTTGTATATTTGATACTATTCAGTACTCTTATTTTTGGATTTAGTGGCTCTTGTACTAATCTTACTAGGTCATAAGATTTTTTTGTATACTTTCCTTTTCCCTACAATCATTCAGTATCTTGCACTTATATTTATATTCTTATAATTTTATTATATACTTATTTTTAGTATTTCATACACCTTCTACAAATTAGCCCATTACTTAACATTTTAGGCTATGATTTGGCTCACCTACTAGTGGGATAAAGTAGGTACCATTATGACTTGAGAAATTAGATTATGAGAAATTGATATCAGAGCCTAGGTTCACTAGTATTATTGATACAATAGCAAGTATCTAGTAAAGTCTCGTGGATTAATACAATGAAATCTTCATCTTATCTTTAGGAGGTAAAAGGGGATTCTTAGGAATACCACATCTTCTTTATTCATTTCTTTGAATCGAGTATATGTTGGTTTATACATATCTCATTCCTATATTCTTTCCTAAATGGTTAGTATGTGAGCTATAATGATCAAATATGAGGACCCGAGTCAATAGCCAAGGCACCTAGCAGAGATTGAGGCTATGCTAGAGCTACAGCCCCAGCTAGGGTTCCATATAGGAATCCTTCAACAAACCCTATCATATCCTAATCCATAAATAACTCTAGAGGTTCTGCTACCTCAGCTATTAGTGGGCCAAGGGTAGGTCAGATCTTACTGAGGTTTATTTTCTCTTTAGTGCTTATAGTTTCCTTGCTTTAGTTGCTGGGATTAGCAGGTGGTGCATCATCTGATGGTGCTCATTCAATAGACTAGAGTGGAAGTGATTTAATAGCACAACTAACAGTTGTGGCTCCGAGATTTAAGATCCCTCAAGCACTGATAGTTTAACAGCTGGCTATTTCTCAGCCTGGTATAATCATTAATAAGAAGAAGATGTTGGGTCAGCTTTTGAGATTGACTCCTCCTAGATTTACAAGGGCCTCAAGAGAGGATGTATTAAGTTTCTAACTAGTTGTGAGGAGAGACTCTATAATTTAGGCTTGGTTGAGGCACGTGGAGTAGACAACACTACTTTTCAATAGGACTTGGAAGCTAGACATTAGTGAAGATTTTATATTGATTCCAAACCAGTTAGATCTTCCTCTTTGGCATGGAATCCATTCTCTAAGGCTTTCTTGGATAAGTATATGCCTCATAGCCTTAAACAAAATATAATAAATTAGTGTAATAGTCTAAAGTAGAGTTATATGATAGTTATGGTGTGTAAGGTTAGATTCCATGAGTTTCCATACATTCTACTAGGGTCTTATATATCGAGTATGAGCAACTTTAGTGCTTTTTGATAGGGTGGAGACCCTATTTTTGCATGCCTAATCAGAGTTTAGTTTCCATTGGTAGGTCCTTTGTAGATATTTTTTATTATAAGCATAATATGGAGGAGATGTATCACAAGGCCCAAGAGGGCCACAATAAGAGGAAATATCAGTATGTCAGCTTCAATGTGAACCACAGTGCTCATAGTTTTGAGGTAGAGGTCCTCAGGATAGGTACCTTTTGCATTAGTCTTATCAGCACCAGGGTTAATTTATTGGGCCTATTTATGTAGTGCTTTAGATCATAGATGGAGGTCAGTCCAATTATAGTGACTATTGCAGTAAGGGTAGTGGTTATTTTTTAATAGGCGTGTAGTCAAGGTCTTCAGGATGAGGTGGCTCTTTTGGGTCAGGAAAATCTTTTGGGTAGAGCTAAGTGCTATGTCATTGTTATAATTTTAGGGTTGTTGGTCATTTCTCTAAAGAGTGTCCTCGATGTGGGATGTTTCAACCTACAACATAGAGTGTTTAATCAATTAGATTAGTGACACCTATATCTAGAAGTAGTGATCAGGGTCATCGAAATAGTCCTTAGGTTTTTAGAGGAGGTACTAAGATAGGCATAATAGGTGGTCAATTAGGTACACAATCCAGAGATGGATAGGATCGGTCGTATATTGTACCTGGTAGGTAAGAGGTAGAGTCTTTAGATTCTATTATTATAGCTATGTTTTTAGTATATCGCCAGTTAGCTATTGCTTTATTTCATTTTGTATCAACTTATTCATATATTTCTGCTTACTATTCACTGTGATTAGAGTTGTCCTAGGAACTTTTATTTTTGTCGTTATGTGTATATACTCCCATAGGTGATTCTTTAGTTGTGGATTGGGTTTTATATTATGTGTTATGACTATTAGAGAGTTTGATACTCAGACTGTCCTTATTATGCTAGATATTATGGACTTTGATCTAATTTTAGGTATGCACTAGTTATCCCTATATTTATGGTCTTGGATTGTTTTGCCAATACCATTACCTTATCCATGTTTGGCATACCCTTGATTCTATCCCTATCATTCATGAGTTTTTTGATGTTTTTCCTATCGAGCTACCTAGTCTTACTCCCTAGCATGATATTGAGTTGGCTATTAATCTTGAGTCGGGCACCCAACTTATTTCCATGGCTTCTTATGATATAAATTTTGCTGAACTTTAAAGGCTAAATTTTCAACTTTAGGACCTTCTAGTTAAGGGTTTTATTAGGCTGAATGTATTGTCTTGGGGTGCTCCTATTTTTTTTGTAAAGAAAAAATATAGTTCTATACATAAGTATATCAACTATAAGAAACTGAATTAGGTGACAGTGAAGATTGGGTATCATATGTATTAGATTGATGATCTATTTGACTAGCTTCAGTATGCGTCTGGGTTCAATAAGATTGACTTCAGATCCAATTACCATCAATTTAGGATTCGGGTAGAGGACATCACTAAGACAGCCTTTAAGAATCACTATGGCCATTGTGAGTTCTTGGTGATGTTTTGTAGGTTGACCATGCCCCATCAGTTTCATGGACTTGATGAACTATGTTTTTAGGCCATAGTTGGACTTTTTTATGATTATTTTCATTGATAAAATCCTTGTATATTTGAGGAGAAGAGAGAAACACGAGCAACATTTGAGGATTGTGCTATAGACTTTGTGAGAGCATAAGTTTTTTTCTCTCTAAATTATCAAAGTATGATTTTTTGTTGGAGTCAATGACATTTCTAGGAAACATGGTATCTAAGGATAAGATTATGGTAGATCAAAAAAAGATTAAGGATAATCATGATTGGAACATACCTATGTCTCTAATTGATATTTTCAGTTTTATTGGGTTGGCAGTACTATAGGTGGTTTATTAAGAGATTTGATACTATTGCATCACCTATTGCCAGATCAACTCAAAAAGAGGTTCCTTTTCAGTGGTTTGATGAATTTGAGTCGAGCATTTAGAAGCTCAAGGACTTTCCCACTTTCGGTCCTATTTTGGCTCTTTTAGTTAAGGGCGAGGGGTTTCATTTTCTTGTGATACTTTTGGTGTTGGTTTGGGTTGTGTTTTAATGTAATATGCTAAATTATTGCTTATGTATCGAGGTATCTAAAGGTGCTCGAGCGCAACTATGCCACTCATGGTTTGGAGTTAGTGGTGGTAGTTTTTGCACTTAAGATTTAGAGGCATTACTTGTATGGTGTTCATTATGAGATCTAATATTTACCATCATAGTGTTTAGTACATTATGACCCAGTGGAATTATAATTTGAGATAGTACTGGAGGATTAAGTTGCTAAAGGATAATGATATCTCTTTTCTATATTATCCAAGCAAGATAAATATGGTAGTAGATGCCTTGAGCTTAAAGGTGGCGAGTATGAGTAGCTTTACCTTCATTTCAATTTTGAAGAAACTATTGTATTTGCACGTTCAATCCATGGCCAACTTAACCATGTGAAATGATATTTTGGATGGCAGAAGAATACTTACCAATGTTGAGGCTAGGTCTACTTTGATTGAGCAAATTTTAGATTGACAGTTTAAGGATAGTGCACCTTATAGCATTTATGATTAGGTTCTAAGAGGTGTGTTTAGTCGGGATAACTTAGATTCTGAGGGAACTCTTAGATGTCGTATTTATGTAATGAAAGTTAGAGATCTAATTCACTTGATATTACGGGAGTCTCATATCTAAAGATACTTTATTTACCCTAGGATAGCTATGATGCAGAGATATTTAAGGCATTATTAATATTTGAGTAGTATAAAAAGGATGTGGAAAACATGGTAGCTCATTATTTATGTTGTCAGCAGGTTAAGGCTAAGCACCATAGACCTAGTGTCTTGCTTTAGAGACTATCCATTCCTGAGTGAAAGTTTGAGCGGATTACTATGGACTTCATGAGTGGTTTGCCTCATACCTCCTATGGTTTTGACAGTATTTGGGTCACTGTAGATTGCTTTACCAAATTATCTTATTTTATCTCTATTTAAATATTCTTCAGTGCCAAGAGGTTAGCCTATTTATATGCTCAAGAGATAGTTCACCTCCATAGAGTACCCATGTTTATTATTTTAGATAAATGTTCGATGTTCAGTTTTAGCTTCTAGAGGACATTTTAGGAGGAGTTTGGTACAACGGTTAATCTTAGCACCACAATCCACTCCCAAACTAATGGTCCATTAGAGCAAACTATTAAGGTTTTAGAGGATATATTTTATGCGTGTGTGATAGACTTTGGGGGTAAGTAGAACCAGCACTAAGCCTTAATAGAGTTTTCTTATAATAATAATAATAGCAACCATTTGAGGCATTGAATAGTAGGTGTTATCGATCTCTAATAGGCAGTTTTGATACTTTTAAGGTTACTGCATGCAATACCAACTTGCTTTGCGAGTCTTCGGATAGGGTATGGGTGATTCAGGGTAGGTTATGAGAAGCTTAGAGTAGGTAAAAGATTTATGCTGACTATAGGCTTTGCATTTTGAAGTTTGGAGTTGGTGATTGAGTTTTCCTTTGAATAATGCCCATAAAGGGCGTGATGAGTTTGGGAAGAGGGACAATCTTACCTGAAGGTATATTAGGCCATTTGAGATACTTTAGATAGTTATATAGGTAGCTTATGAGTTATTTATGCCCTCAGATATTTTAGTTATCCACCCAATCTTTCATTTCTCTAGGTGGCAATGTTATATCCCGAATGAGTTATATTTTCTTTGGTGGGGCTAGGTTCAATTAGACAAAAGGATGACCTTCGTGGTGGAGCCAGTCCTTCTTCAAGATAGGATAGTTAAATGATTGCACTCAAGAGACATTCCAGTGGTTAAGGTTTAGTGGGGACATATCTAGTCGAGGAAGCTACTTGGGAGATCAAAAGTGAGATACAGTCCAATTATCCCCACCTATTCAAGTCTTTAGGTACATATTAATATTTTAATTTAGAGGATAAAAATTCTTTTAGTAGTGGATATTCTAATGACCCTTCAGGTCATTATTTGCATTTTTATGCTATTTTTGTCTTAAAGCTTTCCCAAATCTGCCTTGGTCATTTATGACTTGTTAGGACTGATAGTTTGGTCACCGGGAAGTTTATTTAGTTTTTAAAGCCAATTCTCTATTTAGGATCATCCATTATTAAGAAATAGGTACTGGACATAAAATTTAGAAAAACGGTCTCAATTCCAATTCTAATAGTTTTGTTAGTTCTGGAACATCGACTTTAGGCTAGGCGCACCCTTGATTTGGAACTTAAGGCTTTTGGACTTGTCATAGCTATTGGGTGGAATTTAGTTAAATGACCCTTGGGTATGGGACCAACATTTTATCAAAATGACCCCAGATGAAAATTTTATAGCTCCATAGAGTTTGGATGAATCTGGTAGGGTAGCATCATTCATTTGCATTCATGGGATTTCAAATGAATCTTAAGTGTTCGATCAAACTTGGACAAATTCCATATTTGGGAGTGTAGAGTCAACTGGTACAACCATGTTTTGGCCTTTGCATTTATGAGGCTTGTCCATATTTCCAAAGGTCAAGGAAATTTGGCCTACAAGGTTGCAATCTGGCCTCGCATTTGCAAAAAGTAAGTCGATTGATCGATCAAGGCTTTCTAATACGTGTTCGTGGTAAGACGATTGTCTTTGTGAAAGGTTGGTTGGTTCACATATTATGATTATGATAGGGTCCCTGCATTCGCAATGAAGGACCCTTTACTACATTTAAAGTTGTGGAACCCTATTCTCAACCATTATTCATAAGTCCTGACCTCATAAACATGATAAAGAACTTATGGAGAGTGGATTTTGGTCATTGGATGTTCTAGGTGAGTTGGAGATGTTATTTTTGTCATTTTCTCATTAATATTTCCTTAAGATTCCATCTAATTTTTTTATTTGTTCCCCTGTTTAATTTTAAATCCCCAGTTACTTTATGGCCTGATTTAGTGCTTATCTGTGCTCTGATTTCACCTATTATTTTAGGATAAATAATCCTTGAGCTTAGAGGAACATTTTGATAGTTTCAAAGTTATGATTCTATAAGTGGGCCTCACATGTGATTTTTAACTTGATTTTGGTCTTATAGCATTTATATGTTGTATGAGTACCATTATTCTCATTTTAATGCATAAATTACCTTTCTGATAGCATGGCAATGTGCAGAGGCTTCTCGAAAGAAAAAAGCTCTTGTTTAGTAGACGTTCTCTATCTTACGACATCTAGGTAGTCTAGGCTTACTTTTATCATCGATTGATCTTTATTGTGATATTGGTATAGTATGTTCTATTGATGGGTAAGGTTTTATGGCTTAATTGCATACTTAGTGACTTTTGTATACTAAACCGCTTAAAGATTCATTTTTGGTAGAGTTTGGGATCCTTCTTCCTCCTTTGTCTTAGATAGTTATCTAGAGCTTAGGTTTGACTTATTTAATGTTTAGTAGTGGAACATTGGATCCTTAGTTTTTTTTTGGTTAGAACTTGCATTAGTGTGAACTTTTAGGATTAGTAGCAGGCCTTATCCATCCTCTTTTAGGTCAAATATCTAAATTATCCCCTTATAGACATGAGAGGCCTTCTTCGTCACCCTTGAAAAAATATTAAAACCTTGGAATGATTCAGAGGCACAGGATCCAGTTTATCCTCAGCAGTTTGGTTCTAGTCAACAGCAGTAGCAGTGAGTCCTTTTCGTTCGAGGATGAGTCTCAGTTTCCAACTCTTGTTTCAGACTTTATTTATTTTCTGTTGATGGAGTTAGTTGGGGACATGTCCCATTAACTCCACAGTTCAGACAGTTAGAGACTTTTCATATGGATATATTAGTATTTAGTTTTCAGTTTTGAGTATATATAGATATGTTGAACCTTATTGCAAGTTTTCATATTTTTTTAGATATTATGCAGTATATAGGTACAGATATCAGAAAAGGGTTTGCTTGTGGTCTTTTGGGTTCATAAGCACCATTTGACGTCTCGGGATGGGATCTCGGGACGTTACTCTGTCAGATACAGTCACTCATGTTATCAGTTATATTCAGATTCAGTAATCATGTTCTCACAGTAATAGAGTCAGTTGTTATGTCTCATGCATGTATTTTCATGCTCATGATAGTTATTCAGTTATTATTATGGTTCATGCATATGAACTCAATACATTCAAACTACCTCATATGCATACCAATACATTCAAAGTACTGACACATTTACACTATGGTGTCTTATACCATAGGTTCAAATACACGTGTTCCAGAGCAACAGTAGATTCCAGATATCCACAGATAGAGTTAAAAGTGATTCCTCATCTTTCGAGGACGTGATTATTTCCCTATTATCTCATTAATCAGTTTATTAGTTGGAGTTAGTTGGGGACATGTCCCGTCAACTCCTTACTCAGATAGTTCAGTCAGTTAGAGGCTTTCTAGACTATCATGTTTAAAACTTCTTTTCAGTTTTGGTTTGGGTATTCTATTACCCTACACAGATGTTATATTATTCAGATTATGTTTAGTTTTGAACCTTACAGCCTTTCATTTCATGTTTCTGCATTATTCAGGATTTTATACAATATACATGTACAAATATCAGTCATGGGTTAGCTTGTGGTCCTTTGCAATCATAAGCACCATATAGCATTCCGAGTATCAGATTTGGGGCGTTACAGGGCTTTGGATCAAATTCAGGTCCATTAAATAAGGGGATACAAGCTACATATAAGGCTGTCGAAGAAATAGGCTAAGACTAAATGGGGATAACTAAGATTATGCACAAGGGTAGGTAAACAAGGGTATAAACATAGCTATCAAAGAAATTCCTATATCATACCCCAAAACCATACTCTTTATTTTTCTTTGCACACACAAAAAGTTTAGGCATCATATGAAACAAGGAATTTACAAACATACCTCACACATACATGGCACATGCTTAAGTCAAATAGGATAATCATAGACTCTAAACAAAATAATTGCATGAATTCAAAATTAATCAAACAACGTTCGAGAGTCATAATCATGAACCTAGGAGTCTCAAAAGTAGTAATACACCATAACAACAAGATTTACATACAAACCAACTTACATCATGCAATCATACATAGCACCAATAAGAACATCTCACTTACCTAATACAATTTTTTTAAAAAAATGTACTCCTAAAAAGAAAATGGATACTGAGTTCAAAGGGCGCCCCCCGTAGAAAATATCCAAAAAAAATAGCCACGGGGTGGGTCAAGTGTGCACCTACTAAACTGGCCCAACAAACAGTAAAAACTAAAAAGTAAAATCTTTTTGTAATTTTTCAAATTTACCAAAAAACTAGAAAAACAACTACAAATAAGATCCTACATCATTACTTCACCCAAAACCATGGGAATTTACCCACCTTAAACTTAAAAAATTAC
Organism: Capsicum baccatum var. pendulum; assembly: GCA_030864225.1. Taxonomy (NCBI): domain Eukaryota; kingdom Viridiplantae; phylum Streptophyta; class Magnoliopsida; order Solanales; family Solanaceae; genus Capsicum; species Capsicum baccatum. Next base: position 126,956,111 of record CM061557.1, read on the forward strand.
TTTGTCCCTAAAGTAAACTCAAAGTAGAGATAGAAATACTCCATGAGGACTCTAGGCCTACCTAGCTACATCTTTAGATATTGGTGAGGTTGGGTGGACCCCACACCTAGTATTTTTCATGCTCTTTGGCTCGAGTCTTCAGTGCTTATACTTCCCACCAACCTGTAACTCAAGAAAAACAAAAACTACATGAAGTAAAAACTAAATACTAAAAATAAAACCTACCTTAACTTGGGTTGCTTCCCAAGCAATGCCTGATTTAGTGTCGCAGTACAACCCAACATCACTATTCAACTGTATTCCTTCATACTTTTCCTCCTACTCAAAGGCTATCTTCTTACTCATTTCTAACCTCGTGAGTGTGTAATCTCAAGGTCAACAATTTTATCAATAACAGGCCTTTTAGGCTTATCAATCATCATCCTTTCAAGCTTAAGTGGTGTCTTGGGCAACTCAATAAGATAGTCCGAAGAGGTCTTTAGTTGTTTGTGCTCTACCACCCTATATGCATCCACTTCTATTATAGTACAATGAGATAGTCTAAAGAGGTCTTTGGTGGTTTGTTCTCTACCACCCTACATACATCCACTTACATCATAGTAATTATACACAAATCTTTGTAGTGGGGTGGTGGAATGAGTGGATTATAAACTTTAAAGACCACATTTTCATCATCCAATCTCATTTTGAGAGTTCCTTATCTCACATCCATCAATTCTCCTTCCATTGCTAAGTAAAAACTACCCAAAATGACCGGTACCCTACCATCTGCATCATAATCCAAAAAATAAGTTAGCAGGGATTATAAATTTACTAACCTTTATGAGACATCCTCAATAATTCCTTCAAGCTTGAATTGGATTTTTTCAGCCACCTGGAATACCACAGAGCATGGTTGTAGGCATTACCATAATTTTGCCTACAACCATGAGTAATTTGGCTGACTCTGCCACATGTGGTTATAGGCATCACCATAATTTTGTTTTTGAGAATTGCCTACAAAGTTCACCAATTCTATATTTTCCCCATAAGTATGCAGAGTGGGCATTGTTGCCATAAATTTCACACCAACCTAGGTTCTACTACACTATATTCACTTAAGTCAGAGATTTGTTCATACCCAATTTGCTAAATTAGTTCATCATCTTAGTCTGTATAGATGACTATTGGGTGACTATGGATGTGATACTATCAACTTCAATCATGCCTGCAAGCTTTTCCTCTGAGCTTTTAGATATGTCACCATGCCAGTTCAGATTCCCTTGAACAATACAGTTCAACAAAGTATATAGCTCATCATAATTTTTCTCTAAGGCCTAACCACCTGTATCGGAATCTTGAAAAATAATTGTGTTATAGTCAAGGGTTTCAAAAAAGGTATGATCTAATACCTAATTGGATTTATGATTATGTGGACAGCCCTGAAAAAGAGACTTAAATCTCTCTAAAGCATGATACAAGTTCTCGTCTGGCTTTTACTTGAAGTTCAAAATCTCACTGAATAATCTTACAATCTTATTGGATGGAAAGAAAAGGATGAGGAAATTTCAGTCCAGGTCATCCCATATAGTGATAGGAGTTGTCAGCTCAGTGTTCAACCACTTCTTTGCTTCCCCCAAAAGTAAGAAGGGGAAGATAGTTAATCTTAAAAAATTAATGAAAACTCTTATTAGTATGAACGTGTCACTGATATCCAAGAAATTCTACAAGTGAACTTATGGATCTTTATGTGAAAAAACTGATAAATTGACCATGGTTGTTCAAGAGTTGCACCATGTTCTGCTTCAGTTCAAATCTACCTCTAACAGTCGGTCTATGAATAGCGAATGTCATATTAATTATGAGTGGTATTGCCACTTTGCGAGTCCTGCAGGCAAGTTGATCCTCATCCATGGGAGAAGAAATAACCTCTTCTTGATTAATTTGTGGGACCAATAGAGAAGGACTGCCTCTCTCCTTGGTTGGTGTAAGCATAGCTTGAGATAAAGCTATGGCTCAACCAATTCCCTTTACCTTACCAACTTATAGCTCGAGATAGAGATATGGATGAACCAATTCCATTTCAGTTGCCAACTTAATAGCTTATTAAACCTATTCCTACAAATCAAGAAGATACTATAAATCAAGAAGATAAAATCGAAATCAAAACTAAAACTAAGATGATTTCCAAAGTACAAGTCCCTGACAACGACGCCCAAGCGCACACGCAAGTGTACGTGGTACACCTAAGTAATATAGTAGCCTTAAAGAAAGACAAGTATCAATCCCAAAAGGAAAAGTATTAAACAACTATCTAGTTTTAGTTAAACTATTAAGATCAATAAAGTGCAATGTAACCATAAGATTTTGAAAGTCATAGGTAACGTAAACTTAAAACAATTAGGTAAAGTAAATTTTTTTGGAAAATAATAGGGAAAGCCTAGGGTTAAGGCACTGCAAACAATCATACTCAGTTATATAACTTTTTTTTTAGATTAATTATCTTGGTTTTTGGTTCATGGGGTTCGATATTATGACTATGGCCTTCTGAACCACTAATCAATCATCCAACTTAGCCCAAAAACAACATAGTTTGGTGGGGATGCGAGAACTATGTTAAATGCATTCATATTATATCCTTTAATTGAAACAAATAGGTCCTATAGGTTTATTACTATCCTAAATTCAAATCATAACATCATTCAATATAGATTATGATCCTATTCAATCTATCCTACGTTCTACCCTCTCATTCATCCTTCCGGGTCCATAATAGAATTAAGCATGTATTATAAGGGTTGAGAATATTTAAAATAGAGATAAAAATTATAAATAAACAACCAAAAATTATAAATAATCAAAAATAATTCAATTAATAATAAGAGTAATCATGTTCTTAGCCTTAACCCCAAAAAAGGGTGTTTAGCGGCTCATAGCCATAACAAGAATCATAATGAAATAATCCATGTTAAAACCCATGTACAAACTAAATATCAGGAATAAAAAACATATTTTCAGACTTTTTTAACGTATTTTCAATCCATAATATGGTCTAAGATGGTTACATAAGGAATGGACTGTCTTATTGATACTTAGACAAAGTTGGCCGATTTGAACATAGCATCATGCAATGCCAATATCATGCCATATAGGCAGTGTAGCATGGAATAACCATGGTGGGATACCCTAAATTTTATCTTAAATGCATCCAATGGAATTTCACGGCCTTAACGCGGTATCTAGGCAGTGTGGCATACCAATGTGTCCATATTTTCTAGGTTTTGCCAAGCCTTGTCCCATGCCTATGTCCTCTTATTCCAGGCTTTTTTTGTGGTGTTTCCTCTTTATTTATAGCTATTTTTTCACCAATTTATCATCTTTATCAACTCACCAATCATCCTATAACACAAAGCACCATAAATTAGAGCTCAAAATAACATAGAATCTACATGACGAACTAGAAAAGAACATAGCTCAAGCTAAGCGTACTAGTTTTTATATTGGATAATTAACTTAATTTTTTTACTCCAAACTCATTATGAACACACCTTAAATACTATAAGTCCATAACTTAACACTTGTATGCTTATTTATACAAATATTGCTAAATAAGGTCAGATAACAACACTGAGGTGCATAAATCCACCTCAGATCACATATCCCTTTTTGGGATCTAGATATATTGTAGGTTGATTAGGAGTTTATTGTGTGAAGTTGTGGTCATTCAACATCAACTTCTGCACTATTTTTCTAAGGAAATTGTGTCTTTTCTTTTTATCTATTATCATTGTATAAGCTCTTATACATGTCTAGACTAGGTTTTGTATAACATTGCAAGTTGTTGATTATGTACATCAACATTATAAGGACTTTCTATTTCATGATTATGTCAACTTTTATTTTGGAATTATTTAACACTAAATAAAGTTGATTTGAAATTCTCTAAAATCATTGATTAGGTGGAGAGGGTTCTATAATCTAGTTAGAATAGAATGTGTGGCAGCATGATCCTATAATTTGGGTCATGATAGTATATCTCAAAACACTAGGTTACATGTCTCATAAGTATAATAGCAATGTCGAGTAGAGTCCTGTAGATTGGTAAATAGATGTCTACATCAAATCCTCTAGGATCTATGAGACATCTAGGAGTGATTCCCTTTCTTATTTCTTATTATGCATCCATATTTATTGTATACCTAGGTTGAGACCAATTGGTAGCCACTCGATTCTAGTTGGAATCTCTACAACCATAATTGGAATCTAATTGATTCCAATTTGTATTTGGAGGACTTAGCAATTGGGAACTAGTTGATTACAATTGGTATATGTCAATAAGAGTCAAGACTTAAAATTATTGGGTGAATTATGATGAAATTGTTAATTTAATCCCCACTTATGAATATTAATAAGAAGAAGATAGTGTACAGTGGGTTTGAGATGATTTGGTTCATTGATTTATTTTATCATCTATATGCACTTAATTCTATGAATTTTGTGTAAATTTTATTGAATAGATGCAGTTGTAGGGTTGGTGAATTTTGCATTATGATAAGATTGTGAGGAATTGAGGGTGAGGCAAAATAATGGGATTAGTGTGTTTTCTTTAAGTTTGATTAAAATGATTTTTTACTTTTATGGGTGTAATAGGAAAGTTTTTGGGAGTGGATTAAATTCAATTAGGAAATTATGACCATCGTTGTAAAAAATATACCCACAAAATCATGTCAAAACAAACTATCAAGTTGAAGGAAGGGAGTGAAAATTTGTCTCAGTTACTTATTAGGGTTGTTATAGAGGTAGAGTATTGCTACAGTGAGACCACTATAGAAGTTTCTTTCCCACTGTATTAGGCTTGCAAAGATTGTTGTAGCATGATCTTTATTACTATAGCGGGACTAATGCAGTAGATGGGGCACCACTGTTGCAGGCATAGGCAGAAAGGCTTGCCAATTTTTTTAGAAAATCCTATTTTGCAAATGCATAATTTAGAAGCAAAATCTGGATGTTGATATAATATTCCTAAACATATGATCCTACAAACAAGAACATCATACAAAGATGCCACCAATGACACTGGAATACAAAAAAAAATAAGTTATCAATACGTACGGTGGGAAATAAATAGATGTATTAAAACATTCCCACTAGATGAGAAAACCAATATTCTAAAATAAATAGTGGACCGCCTGACTGGTTACACCATTATCTCCAAGGCTGGATGCATCTATTCTTTCTTCATCTAGCCTACTCAAAAATGCGAACTCCTAGGCATTGGTCATCTTCATCTTATGAACTTTTTGCCTGGATTTACAAAATCCATGAGAATCTTCATACCCTTCCATAGGTAGACCAATAGTCCATCACAGAAGTGTTGCTTCTTCTTCTCTACCTCAAGTCTTTTTAGAGATCCATTTTAGCCAAGGCTAAGCTAGAGTCCACACTCAAGATGTCAAGTATTGAAAGAGGTAGACTCACGGGAAGGAATGGGAATCTTAGTTAGCGTCTCCTTTATAGCCACCAAATCTTCCTCCAATTGCATAAAGGGCCTTGATGCTTATGGGGGGGATAGTCCCTAACCCTCCACCCTTTTAGTCCCCAATGCTCTCTCCATAGGTCCTTTTCTTTCTCTTTTTCTTACTCTTCCCTCAATCTCTCTTCACCTTTAATGGGTTGAAGGGTGCATGATACTCAGTCTAAATATCCTCTGACTGTACCAATAACTTCACCTTCTAGCATAGATCAATAATAAGATACAAAAGGAAAATGTCCTTTGAAGTAAGAAAGATAGACTTACACTTTGCAAAAATTTGTTCCCCTATATTCACATTATCCAGGCCAGAATGCATGCCACTACCAATGCCTACTCATGGTTCACATTAATAACATTTCCTGAGGGATAGACCCTCCTAGAAACTAGGTTTAGCCATATCCGATTAGCCATCCACTGGTCGTCATTCTCTTTGTTATTTGCTGGTTACCTGGACTTAGAGAGGTCATGCACCCTTAAAATATTGATAATCACATCCGACCCAATAGGGGAAACTTTACCACAAAGCTTGATATAGGGATTCACCTCACTCTAATCCACTATAGAGATGGTGGTATAGAATTCCTTCGCTCATTCCTTATTGAACTTGCTTAGTAATTTCACCAACTATCCATTATCTATCTCTAACACCGAGTTATAAAACTTCAGTGCATCTTCCTCCACCAATTCCATCATAAACCCATGCTCGTACTTATGCCCAATCTCATTTGTATGTCCAAATAGCACCTCCTATATTTTGAATCAAGCCATAACACTCATAGTACTTGAATCAGAAGTGAGATTTGTGATACAGTTTCCCATAATGTTCAACAAATAAATTAGGCACAAAAAGCAATGAATCCCTAAAAAGTGGCTTGGGAATTTCCAAATTCACCGAGGCAATAAACTACCTACTACTATTGTTGCAGCCTATGGTTGTCTACAGTGGTGTTTTAGTAGTTAAGGGTCTCCACTACAGTAGAAAGGGCCCACTTCTATGGGACTTTGTTTTCCAGAATGAGTCCCAACTCCAACCAAACCCATTTTGAGATGTTTCTTTATTTTGTCAAAGTTTAAACATGGATCGGGCATAGGATAGTAGTGTATGGATATCCTACACCATTTTGATGGAGTTTAACACTTAAATCAATCACTAATTACTCATGCAAGTTACAAAAATAACCATTCATCTACCACTCTATTATTCGGTTCAAGAACCTTATGATATTCATAATACTTAAACCTTAAATATTATAGAAGTGTCAGAAATGTAATAGAAACTATCATGCTTCAAAAATCCATACAAAATTAGGCAAGAATTGAACCTTGACCAAATACCCCAAATCTCACCCAAAAATATTATTTTCAACATGATTTGATCTATCAAAAGTTATAATTAACGTAAATAAGCAAAGAAAAGAAAGAATTACCTTGGAAAATTGATGAAAAGAGGAAAGGTTATAAAGAAAAATTGAAACTAAGAGAGTATTGTGAGATCTTAAGTGAGAAGGAATGGAAACATTTTTCTCTCTCTTAAATCTACCTCGGACCATTGTGGCGGCCAGTTGTCTACTACAGCGAAGCCACTATAGTAGCCTACTGTCTATTGTAGCAGAACCGCTATAGCAAATGCTTGATCTATGTAGCTGACAAGTGTGAAACCTTTTTAGGTATTTCATTTCATGTGGCACTGTGTCTTTTTGTTAATTTCCTACTCTCCAGACTTCATAAAAATTTAATAAGGACCCCGTATGAATAAATTCTTTTCCATGGATAATAATAGTATGTGGGAACCTTATTATTGTTAGTTAATGTCAATTTATGAATGTTAGTGTCCAAAAGGCCTCAATAACGAGGTAGAAAAATGCTAAAAAATAGGTTTAGTGATGAATTGAACAATTAGCAAATCTCTACTAAAAATAATTTAATTTCTAAATCCCATCCTTTCACGTTGTTCGAGGATAAATAGCTGGTAAATTAGTATCTATTGTAATGATTGAAATTCATTTTTATTGAAAATTTCCATATAAATACCCAGTTTAAAATGTTACGTCAATATTAAGTCAACATCTCAATTATCCATCATTAAGGGTACCAAAAAAAATTTGAATAAAATTAAGGGTAGGCAGATTGACTTTCTTGGACCTTTGTAGTATTCCTTTACTCGCTATAGCGGGCCTGTTATTGCAAAGCTCGAGTCATTATAGTATGTCTCGATAGTTCCCAGCAGAGTATTAAACCTTTTTATCCTATTTTTATCTAATATGTTTGCCTCTCCCTAAAATAATTTGTAGGGGTATTCTTAATCTAAAATCTACTACAACAGATAGGCAAAACTTTGGAGAATGCCTCCTAGTCATATTTCTACAAATCCTCGATCAGAATTGCTAGAATAGAATCAAGTAATATGGATAGCAGCAGCTTGGTGTCGGGGTAGGTTATGATTTATGAGTAGTATATTATGTTAAAGAAAATGTAATCATAGTGTAGATTTGATGAGAGAAATCTATAATGACCCTTTAGGTTATTTTCTACTTTTCAGAACTTCTTTGCTATTTAAAGCTATCGTACATCTTTCCCAAGTCATTTATTACTTTTTCGAGCTGACAGTTTAGTTGTCGTGTAGTTCATTTGGATTTTAGACCCAATTCTCTATTTTGAAGTCTTCGCCGGTAAGGATTGGCTATCGAGCATAACCTTTAGGTTAACGATCTTGTATGATAATTCTTACAGTTCCATAAGCTCCAGAGCATTAATTTTATCCCAGGTGAACCTTTGGTTTGGGTCTTATGGCTTTCAGACTTATTTTGTTCTATTAACCAAAATTTGGTAAAAGTGGCCCATAGGTATGGGGCCCAAATTTCATCAAATTGACTTCAGATGAAAATTTTGATGGATCCATTGAATCCAAAATATTGGATTAATAGTGTTTCATAGTTTTTTTGCTTTACTAGATTTTAAATAAATCCTAATGTTCGGTTTAGCGAAGGTTGCCTTAGCAGAAAACTAATCACTTTAGTGTCCCAAGGCTGATACAGTCAGGCCGCTTAAGTAGAGGTCTGTCCTCTAAAGAGGATGACACTTGATCAGCTTGTCCTCTTTAGCAGTGTACCAACCCATGCCAAGTACTGCTTTAGCAATACTATGCCGCTTTAGCTGGGACCACTTAAGCGGTCAAGTAGTCACTGAAGCAGCACCAGGGAGGGAATTAAATTCATCCCTTTACCTGATCATCTCCCCATTTTCACAAGTATCAAGAGCATTTAAATCACTAGAAAGTGTGAAAATTGGTAGAGTGGTTCTTGGTGATTGTGCTGATCTTGGAAATTTGTTTCCTCGTCATAATCCTTGTAAGTTTTCACCTAATTCTTGGTTTAATTCTCCAATTTAGTCACAATTTCCTAGCTCTATGATGAGTCAATTATACTACTTTTTAAGATAGTAATTTACCAATTCTAGATGGTAAATGATTCTTGACCATAGAGGGATGTATTGACTGTTTAGAAAGTGTGATTTCACAAGCAGATCCCACATGGGATTTTGACTCAATTTTAGACCTAAATCATAAAAAGGAAAAATGGGTATCATTGTTCTCATATTAATAATTTGATTAATATTTTAGTAGTATCACATCGTGTGGAGGCTTCTCGAAAGGGGAAATCACCAATTTAATGGACTTTTCAGGCTTTCTTCCATGTCCAGGTAGGCTAGTCTTACCTTTCTCTTAGATTTAGATTAATTGTTGCATCTATATAATATTATGCTAGTCTTGGGTTAGATATTTGGCTATTTAATTAATGCATTTTTTATTATTTAGCCATTTAAGAGATAGTAACAAGGTGTAATTGACTTAACTACCTATTTCTTGGGTAAAATTACTAGCTTAGGATGCAATAAGTCTTATTTAGTAACTTGTATTGGGATTTGACGCCCTAGTCTATTTTAGGGTATCTTAGGATGCAATAAGTCTTATTTAGTAACTTGTATTGGGATTTGACACCCTAGTCTATTTTAGGGTAGATTTTTCCTTACACGTTATCCTATTTACATTCTTAATTCAAGGAAGATTAGATACATTATAACTTATTAGAGGCTTATACCTGGGAGATTTTAAGACCAGTTCAAGATCGATAAATTATGAGATTAAGTCTGGTTCAAGTCCGGTAATCATGATGATATTACTTTTGGTTTAAGGTCGATATTCATGATATTATTTCTAATTTGAGTTCGACATATGTGATACTATTTTTGGTTCACATCCAGTGTTGAGAGGCTATATATGATGGTTATGGAACCAATTCAAGTCTGGTGTTTATGGTATGGAAAAATCCACGGTTATGATTTTGAGATATTTATAGCTGGTATAATTATTGTTATTACTTCTTCTTGTTGCATCCACCAGTTTTAAGAGGGTCCGCATTGGGTTATTTACTTTGTTTGTATCTTCTAGTCTTATAAGGGCCTAGTTATGTTAAAGATATCTATGTTTTATTTATTATTATTTATTTCAGTTGTTTAGTTTCAATATTTAGAGGATTATTCAAGGTTTTTTCTTTTCCCTTAAGTTAGCTTATTATCTCATATTTTATTATATTTATATTATGATTTAGCTTAGCCGATCGATCATGCCTACTAGGTACTAGTTGCTTTGGTACTCATACTACACTTTTGTACCTTTTTGGTGCAAATTTAAGTACAAGTTGCCACTGTTGACATTGTGTTAGTGTTGGTCAGATTTTGGAGATAGGGTATGCTCTTGGAGCTGGAGTTGACCTTTTATCCATCATCTATTTTGGATGGTCTTTTAGTTTGAGACTACTATTTATTAACGTTGATATTACTCTAATTCTTTTGCTAGTGGCTCGTGTACCGACCTTACTAGGATATGGGATATTATTATTCTTATACTACTTACTTTAGTTGTGAGGTTATTCTTATGATTTATGGCTTATAATTCATTTAATTGCATATTTTCAGTATTTATGCCATGTTCCACTAATTAGCCTATTACTTATAGTTTCAGTATATAGTTTGTCTTACCTACTAGTGAGGCAAAGTAGATGCCATCATGATTCATGGAATCGAGTAGTGACAAATGGTATTATAGGCTGAGTTTACTAGTATTATTGGTACACGATTATATGTCTAGTAGAGCCCCATAGATTAGAATGGTGAAATCCATTTTGTATCTTTGAGAGGCTATAGGACATTCTTAGGATATCTTTACTTCCTTCACTCATTCTTTGCTAAGAGTTTGTGATGTTTTATAAAGTTTATTTGGATTCACACTTTTCCAGATAGCTAGGATGAGTAATACTGCTATACGAGATAAGGACCCTGATGTTATAACTAGGAATCCCACTAAGAGACGTGGATGACCCAAAGGTCAAGGGTAAATAAGATATGTAGACCCAACTAGAGATTTAGTTAGGAAGCCTTTACTAGACCCTATTCCTGCTCCTGTATAAGATATTCCTTTACCCTAGCCAGTTGTGGACAGGGGGTACCTAGGCTCTATTGTGGTTTATTTATTCATTACTGCTGTAATGCCCCAAATATAATACCCAGAACGCTACATGGTACTCATGACTCCAAAGGACTACAAGCTAACCTATGACTGATATTTGTACCTGAACATGGAATAATATACTATATAGATATGGAAATGAAGGATGAAAGGTCATAAGGCTCAAGTAACTACTAAAATATAACATCTGGGAGTACAGTATATCAATACCAAAACAAAACTGAAATAAACTGTTTAAATATGCTCTAGTCTGAAAAGCCTCTAAACTGTCTGAATGAGGAGTTGATGGGACATGTCCCCAACTAACTCCAACTACTGAAATAAACTAAGTAATGATCTAATAAAGTAATGATCATGTCCTCGAAGGATAAGGACTCACTGCTAACTCTGATAGCTAACATTGGAATGCTACTGATGCTCCGAAGCTCATGCTTCTAACCTTATAAAATAAAACACCTAGCGCAAATACATCAGTACGTTTGAATGTACTGGTATGCAAGTGGGGTATTCTGAATGAAAAAGGGTTCAAATGCATAAAACAATGCTAACTGGCTCAATAACATGAACATGAAAATACATGCATGAATAAGTGATTATGACTGGACCTATGATAGCTACACAGTTCTAGAATGCAAGGATTGCTTCTAAGGATCACACTCTCAACTTTCAGTGTGTGTCCTCATTCTTGGGTTCACTTGGTGCTAAATCCTACTCCCATCTGAATAGACACTAAACATGATTAACTGAACTAAACTAGACAGAGTTCATTAAGATTCCATTGACTAACAAAATACCATTAAGATTTCTGAAGTACTGAGCTTCCTGAGATTACTAGGATTACTGAGTTTACTGAGTTTCCTTGAGTCACATGACTGACTGAATTCTACTGAACATGGCTTGACTGAGGATATCGTGAAAACATGACACTAACTCTAGGCACACAACTAAATTGTCAGGTACAAGTACCCCCAGGACCGATAAAAGGAAACTGATAAGGCATGACATTCTTGAATACATGACCAACATCAACAATCCATAATATAATAAGTTGGGTATTTCTTGAAGTACATGGTTATTATTATCTTGCACATGGTTGGAATGCATATACTCAATGTCATAATTTCATACTCTAATATCATAAGCATTCCAACATACATCTACATTGCAAATCAATAGCATGGAAGTCATTTGAACATAAGGGTAAAATATGAATCCTTCACTTAAGTCACAATTGAGTCATATTACATAAATTTTAGTATCTTAGGCATTTTGTCAAACACTTAGGGTTCATGACTTAGAGAATGGCATAATCATCAAATTAACATATCATAACCAACTAAAATTCATGGTTTTCAACTCACATGCTAACATATTTTCATAAAAACACAAAAAGATTCCAACATGGGAATCATACAACAACAACAACATGAACATAATCAACACATAGCATGAATATCATAATTAATAGTTTAAAACTTGATTCTTGGGATTCATGGATGAAAGGAATCCATCAATGAACACTATGCATACCTGAGAAAGGAAACCTTAAAGGTTCTTGGAGTTCTTGTATGGATTTCTTGAGATTGACCTTGATTTTCAAGGGCTAGGGTTTTGTTTATATTGAGAGAGAACGTTCTTGATATTGGGGTAAAAAGTGAATAATAAGTAGCTAAGGACGTTTTTAACGCTTAAATCCCACATCTAGGTGGAATAAAATCATGGGAAAAGACCCATTTAACGTTGGATGAGTCTTTTAATTTTTGTGAAAATTTTTCGTTTTGGTCCCCTGGAGTGATGCTGCGCTATCGCAACATGGCGCTATCACGCCGTGTATTTGAAAAGTGAAAACTGGAAAATTTAATGGTGGCACGATGCGGTACAATCGCGCTGCCACCTTGGACATAACCTGGAATCTCACCGCGATGCAGTGGTATCGCGTTAGAATACTGGAAAAGGATAATTGTGAACTGAGCCTTTGGCACGATGTGCCACTATCACGGAGAAATACTAGAAATTAAAAATTGTCATTAAAGTTGGCTCCGCAATGCGCTAATGGATCAGGTGATACATTGTTTTACTAAAAATGCTCTAATTCTTCGCTCATATGTCGGATTTGGGAAAATGTTGTACCGATGGAGAGCTTATTGAATTTCCCATGCAAAAAAAGGTGTAAATCTTGGAAATTCCACATATGTAAAAGTGTATTTATCTTTAAAGTATATCTTTGACATCTTCAGGATGAGTTTAAGCTAGGTAAAAGTACGGGGTATTATAATTTCTCCCCATTAGGAATATTCATCCTCGAATGAAACTGACTGAGATGGGAGAAATGATAGACTAAAGTACATGCTGAACAAGAATAATTGAAATATGATTTCATGACTGATATAACTGATAAGCTGAATGTATTATGCTGAATATGCATATTTGATACATGAATAAAGAATTTATGACTGCATGACTGAATTACTGATAAGATGAGTTTCTCATCAAACTGAACATACATATTTGATGCATGAATACATGACTGGAATGACTCATGAATGCATGACTAACTATGCAATGGTAATTGATACAAAGTTTATAATGGAATTCTGATCATGAACTGGACACTAGGTTTTAAACATGAAACTAAAAGGCTTAAGGAAAGTTGTTACCTTGGGCTGAGTCTGAATTAGCATAGAAGAGGTAATGATACTTGGTACACATATCTGCTTCTGCTTCCCAAGTATCTCCCACAATGGAATGATTCCATAAAAGGACTTTGATTAGAGGGACTCCTTTGTTCCTCAGTCTGCGAGTCTAATAGTCAAGAAATTTGATCAGAATCTCTTAAAAAAAGGTTGTTCTGATTATCTATACTCTTAATAGGGAATAAAACTTTTGGGTCACCTATGCACTTCTTGAGCAAAGAAACATGGAAGACTAGATGAACTGAGGCTAGATCTGAAGGTAATTCGAGCTCATAATCTACTTTTCCAAAGTGACTGAGAATTTTTAAAGGACTGACATATCGATGACTGAGCTTTCGCTTCTTGCCAAATCTCTTCACTCCCTTCATGGGAGAGATCTTTAGATAAACATAGTCACAAATCTTGAACTCGAGATCTTTCCTGCACATATCTGCATAAGGGTTCTATCGGCTCTTAGTAGCCCAGAGTATTTCTTTGATCAACTGGACTTCTTCTAAGGCATCGAATACTAATTCAGGCCCTATAACTGAGGCCTCACTAACTTCGAACCAATTGACTGGAGATCTGCACCTCCTACCATAGAGATCTTTAAATGGAGCCATCTTAATACTGGAATGATAGTTGTTATTGTATGCAAACTCAATCAAAGGCAAGTGGTCATCCCAACAACCCTTGAAATCAATTGTACATGCTCGCTGCATATCTTTTAAAGTCTTAATGGTCCTTTCTGCTTGACCATCTGTCTAAGGATGGAAGGCTGTACTGAGATAAACTTGGGTAACAAGACCCTTATGGAATACTTTCCAAAAATGAGAGGTGAACTGGGTACCTCTGTCTTAGATAATAGATAATAGAACACCATACAATCTAACCAACTCTCTGATGTAGAGTTTGGCTTAATCCCCGGCTGAATAAGAAGTATGGACTGGAAGGAAATGAGTTGATTTGGTCATCCTATCTACAATGACCCAAACTGAATCATGTTGATGACGAGTACGAGGCAAACCCATTATGAAGTCTATGTTCACTTCTTCCTGCTTCCTAGTAGGAATACTAAACTCTTTCATGGACCCACTAGGCTTTTGATGTTCTACCTTAACCTACTGACATGTAGATCACTTAGCCACAAACTCTGCCATATCTCTCTTCATCCCACTCCAATAATAAATCTTTCATAATTCATGATGCATCTTTGTGGCCACTATATGAATAGAGTAGCGCGCACTATACGCTTCTGCAAGAATTTACTGCCTCAAGTCATCTATACTTGGACCACATAGATGACCCTGACAACGCAATATACCATCTCCCCTATGGGAAAAAACCTCAACCTTCTGATCCTTGACTGACTCTTTCAACTTGACAAGAATGAGATCTCTATCTTGCTTTTCTTTCACCTTAGAAACTCAAGATGATTCTAAACTACTCTGAACCCATATATCACCCTCCTCTGTATTGACTAAGCGAACACCTAGTCTAGCGAGCTGATGAACTTCCTGAGATAGCTTCTTCTTACTGTCCTTAACATGAGCAATACTACCCATACAAAGTCTGCAGAGAATGTTGGTCACTACGTTGGCCTTGCCTGAATAATAAAGGACACTCATGTCATAATCTTTCAAGAGCTCTAACCACCTTCTCTGACAAAGATTGAGATCTTTCTGAGAAAATACATAACGAAGGCTCTTATTATCTATGAACACATCTACATGAACTCCATATAGATAATGCCTCCAAATCTTTAAGGTAAATACTACGGTTGCTAACTCAAGATCATGAGAAGGATAATTCTTCTCATGGGGTTTAATCTATCTGGAGGCATAGGTGAAAACCTTACCATGCTACATGATAACAAAACCCAAATCTACTCTCGATGCATCACAATATATTGCGAACTGATCTAGACCATTTGGAAGAGCAAAAATTAGAGTTGAGGTGAGTCGAGTCTTCAACTCCTGAAAACTCTTCCCGCAAGGATCTGACTATTGAAACTTGAATTTCTTCTGAGTCAATCTGCACATAGGGGATACAATAGAAGAAAATCCCTCTATAAACCATCTATAATAGCTAACCAAACCCAAGAAACTCCTGATATCTGATAGAGAGATAGGGTGAGGGTAGTTTCTTACTGCTTCAGTCTTCTAAGGATCAACTCTAATGCCATCACCGAAAATGATATGACCAAGGAATGCTACTGAACTTAGCCAAAATTTGCACTTACTTAATTTGGTGAATAGCTGATAGAATATAAGAGTTTAAAGTACAATTCTGAGATGGTTTGCATGATCATACTCACTGTGGGAATATACGAGGATGTCATCTATAAAGACTATAACGAATATGTCCAAGTACTGCTTGAACACACGGTTCATCAATTCTATGAAAGCTACTGGGGAATTGGTAAGACCAAAGGACATGACTAAGAATTCAAAGTAACCATATCGAGTAAGGCAGGTTGTTTTTGGGATGTCACATTCTCTGACTCTGAGCTTATAATAGCTCGATCTGAGGTATATCTTAGAGAAATAGCTGACACCTTGAAGTTGGTCAAACAATTCATCAATTCGAGAAAGTGGATACTTGTTCTTAATCATGACATTATTGAACTACGGTAATCAATGAACATTCTGAGAGAACTGTCATTTTTGCTCATGAATAAGACCGGTGCACCCCATAGGGACACACTAGGTCTGATGAATCCCTTACCTAGAAGATCCTTCAACTACTCTTTCAGTTCTTTGAGTTCTGTTGGTGCCATTCTGTATGGAGAAATAGATATAGGTTGAGTATTTGGAAGAATATCTATGCCGAAGTCTATTTCACTTTTGGGAGGAATTCCTGGAAGATCTTTAGGAAAGACATATGAATATTCACTTACAACTGGGACTAATTCAAGACTGGGAGTCTTAGAACTAGAATCCTTAACATGAACATACTGATAAACATATCCCTTAGATATTATTTTCCATGCTCGAAGGTAGGAAATATGATGACCTCTGAAAGCTGAAGTACTACCCCTCCACTCTAGGACAGGTTTATTCGGAAACTAGAACTGGACTATTCTATTTTTATTGTCGACTGTGGCATAGCAGGAATGAATCTAATCTATGTCAAGAATGACATCAAAATTAGTCATCTTTAATTAGACAAAGTCTGCTAAGGATACTTTATAAAATATCATAATCGAGCAGTTCCTGTATACCCACCGGGCTATGATGGTTTTACCTACTTAGGTTGATACTGAGAAGGGCTCTGCTAGAATTTCAGGACTGACTCCGAAATCAACTACTATATAAGGAGTAATAAAATACAAAGAAGCTCCTAGATCCTACAAAGCATAAACATGTAAGTGAAAGATCTGTAACGTACTAGTGACCAAATCAGGAGAATTTTCCTGATCTTGCTGGGACTGAAGAGCATATAATCTGCTTGGGCGTTGCCCACTAGTGGCACTGGAAGTGATGCCCTGCTGGTTCAGGCGACCAGACAGGGTTAAGGAATGGTTCTACTGACCCTGATAACCTAACTGGGGATAATCTTTAACTCTGTCTCCTAGCTTGCCACATCTAAAATGGACATCCCTGCCAGCTCTGCAAGTACCCTTGTTGTTCTTACCACAAGTCTGACAAAGGGGATTAGTTTGGGCATTTGCTGACACTGTCCTGAGACTTAGAGCCTGGTGCCCTATCTCTATTACCATCCCAAAACTTAGGAGATGGAGCACTAGCTGATGAAGAAGCTGGAACGGATGACTTAGGATAGAACTGATAATGGTTTCCTCCATTAGACTTAGGCTGAGAAAAGTTGAAACTACCTGTCCTTGCTCTCTAATCTACCTCTCTGTCATCTTAATCTTTTGCTCTTCTATTATTTGAGCATGGGTCATAATCTTGGCTATGTTCATGTCTTTATTCAACACGCGGACCTGCACTCATTAACCATACTATTATTCACCCCAGAAACAAACTTACTTATCTTGGCCCTGCTATCTGCAACCATATAAGGAGCATATCTAGCTAATTAAGTAAACTTAAGAGAATACTCTTTCACCGTCATATTGCCCTGCCCGAGGTTGATAAATTCTAACACCTTAACTTTCCTCATCTCTTGGGGAAAGAATCTATAAGAATGCAGTGACAAACTCCTTCCACTCAATAGGCCCTGCATCAACTGACCTCTTTGACTTTCACTATTTGAACCAAGTATGAGCAATATCCTACAGCTGATATGCAGCTAGCTAAGCACTCTCACTAGAAGTAACCCCCATAAAGTCTGTAACCTTCTGAACCTGGTCTAGGAAATCCTAAGGATTCTCTTCTGACTTAGACCCAAAAAAGGATGGAGGATTCATTCGGGTGAAGTCACAAATCCTGGATAAAGCTGAATTGGACACTGGGTTGGCCGGAATGACAGCTGGTCGTTCATTCTGAGAAGTAACTAAATTATCAAGAGTGGTGAATGCAGTTCTGAACTCTGTATGAGAAATGTGTTCATCTAAAGGATCTGCTTGGATGGGCTGAAAGGCTGACTAATTTCTATTTCTTTTTTTGGGAGGCATATTCTATATAATAAAGGGAGAAACGGATTATACTAAGAGTTAAATTTGTGCTCATGCTCACTAGCATGACATGAATACTGAAAGAAGGGAAACTATTTCTAAAATATCTTATAACCTCTTATTCATAAATATGGCGTGCAACACACTCGTGCATAAGACTCTTCTAGATACAACTTGCAGACTTCCTAGGATACTATTGAACCTTAGGCTCTGATACCATGTTTCTAACACCCCAAATCTGATACTCGGAATGCTACACGGTGTTCATACCCCCGAAGGACCATAAGCTAACACATGACTGATATTTGTATCTGAACACTGCATAATATACTATATAGATATGGAAATAAAGGCTGAAAGCCCATAAGTTTCAAGTAACTACTAAAACATAACATCTGAGAGTACGGCATATCAATACCAAAACAAAACTGAAATAAACTGTCTAAACATGCTCTAGTCTAAAAAGCCTCTAAATTGTCTGAATGAGGAGTTGATAGGATATTTCCCCAAATAATTCCAACTACTGAAATGAACTAAGTAATGATATAATAAAGTAATGATCATTTCCTCAAAGGATGAGGACTTACTGTTAACTTTGACTGCTAAGACTGGAAAGTTACTAATGCTCTGGAGCTCGTGCTTCTGAACCTATGGTATAAAACACCATAGCATAAATGCGTTAGTATGATTGAATGTACTAGTATACAAGTGAGGTAGGTTGAATTCAAAAGAGTTCAAATTCATGAATAATGCTAACTGACTCAACAACATAAACGTGAGAATACATGCATGAATAAGTGACTTTGACTGAATTCATGATTATACTGACTACTGAGTCTGATTACTGATAACATGAGTCACTGATAACTGATATAATGATATAAATAATACTGAGTGACTGTATCTGGCAGTCTAGGTTCTGATGGAACTAACTGAGTTTCATACTATTCTAAGTTGACTATATCTGACATTCCTAAAATTCTAAAGAACTATTTGAGTTCTATTACTAAGACTGAGTCTGAAAATGTAATTATGGGAAGTAGTTATCTAACCGACATGCCCCAAATAAAGAAATATAACTAGGTTGGGGTCTGATCTGTAACCCCAATTAGAAGGGTGTCATACCGCACCACTGGTAAAGACAAGCTGTGGGTGACCCTCATCAAATAGTGTCCCCAAAAGAGAATGGTTGGACCCTCATCTGAAAGTGTTTATCCACCTTATCAACCCTCATCTATCTATGTTAATGTATCAACCTATGCTATCTGCGTAGTTCTAAAATGCAAGGATTGTTTCTAAAGATCATACACTTAACCGTTAGTATGTGTCCTCATTCTTGGGTTCACTCGGTGCTAAATCCTACTCCCATCTGATTAGACACTGAACATGATTAACTAAACTGAACTGGACTAAGTTCATTGAGATTCCGTCAACTAATGGAATACTACTTAGATTACTAAAGTATTAAGCTTCCTGAGATTACTGGGATTACTGAGTTTGCTGAGTTTTCTTGAGTCACATGACTGATTGAATTCTACTGAATATAGCTTGACTGAGGATATCATGAAAACATAAAACTATCTTTAGGCATACAGCTAAATTATCAAGTACAAGTACCCCCAGGACTCGATAAAAGGAAACTAACAAGGCATGACATTATTGAATACATGACCAGCATCAACAATCCATAATACAATAAGTAGGGGACTTCATGCAGCGCATGATTATCATAATATTTCACATGGTAGGATTGCATATACTCAATTTCATAATTTCATATTCTAACATCATGAGCATTCCAAAAAACATCTATATTGCACATCAATAGCATGGAAGTCATTTGAACATAAGGGTAAAACATGAATCCTTCACTTAAGTCACAATTGAGTCGTATTACATAATTTCTAGTCTCTTGGGCGTTTTGTCAAACACTTAGGGTGCATGACTAAGGGAATGTCATAAAAATCAAATTAACATATCATAACCAACTAAAATTCATGGTTTTCAACTCACATGCTAACATATTTTCATAAAAACACATAAAGATTCCAACTTGGGAATCATACAATAACAACAACAACCAAATGAACATAATCACCACATATCATGAATATCATAATTCATAGTTTAAAACTTAATTCTTGGTCTTTATGGATGAAAGAAATCCATGAATGAACATTTATGCATACCTGAGAAAGGAAACCTTGAATGTTCTTGGAATTCTTGGATGGATTTCTTGAGATTGACCTTGATTCTTAAGGGCTAGGGTTTTGTTTTCCTTGAGAGAGAATTTTCTTTATATTGGGGAAACAAGTGAAGAATAAGTATCTAAGGACATTTTTAAGGCTTAAATCCCATATCTGAGTGGAATAAAATCATGGGAAATGACCCATTTAACCCTGGATGCGTCTTTTAATTTTTCTGAAAATTTCTCAATCTAGACCCCTGGCGCGATGCGGCGCTGCACTATCATGTCGTGTCTCTGGAAAGTGACAACTATAAAATTGCATGGTGGTGAGATGCGGTACAATAGCGTTGCCACCTTGGACGCAACCTGGAATCTCATCGTGATGTGGTGGTATCATGTTAGAACACTGGAAAAAGAAAATTATGAACTGGGCCTTTGGCACGATGTGCCACTATCGTGGAGCAACACTGTAAATTGACAATTGCCATTTAAGCTGGCTCCGCGATGCGCTGATGGCTCAGGTGATACACTATCTCACTAAAAAGGCTCTAACTCTTCACCCGGGTGTTGGATTTGGGTGAATTTGGTATCGATGGAAATCTTATTGAATTTCTCACATAACAAAAAGTGAAAATAATGGAAATTTCACATATGTAAAAGTGTATTCATTTTTAAATCATGTCTTTAACATCTTTGGGATAAGTTTTAGCTAGGTAAAAGTATGCGGTTTTACCATTGCTCAGAGATGATCTTGTATAGATATTGTGCTTAATTCATGGTGCAATATCTAATGATTCTCAATCTATGGATCAGAGTGGAACTGAGGTAGGAGAGTACCTTGTAGTTTTGTCTCCTAGATTTGATATCCCACCAATGCTCGTAATTGCTCAACCAATAATCACCTAGACTATTATGTCTATTGAGCGGCAGAAGATATTGGGTAGACTTTTGAGATTGACTCTGCCTAGGTTTTTTTAGACACCGACCGAGGATGCGATTGAGTTCTTGACTACTTGTGAGAATAGTCTTAATAATTTAGGCCTAGTAGAGACTCATGGGGTTGACTATAATACTTTTATTTAGATTTTGTACCTCAAATTTGTGGAGAGGTTATTTTGATTCTAAGATAGCTAAATCTCGCTCTTTGACATGGACTCAATTCTCTAAGGTTTTTCTTAGAAAAGTATATGTCTCATATCCTTATATAGCACCACAAAGATTAGTTTTAGATATTGGATCAGGGTTCCATGACCATCTTAGAGTGTGAGGCTCGATTTTATATGATGGCCAAGCATGCTGTATCTATATTGTCTTCCAAGTATGAGTGGATTTGGTATTTTATTCTAGGGACTCTCTTTTTATGACTACTCAAAGTTTGGTTATTGTGGGTAGATCTTTTATTGAGGTTTTTGACCTTGCCCAGATTATGGAGGATATGCATTACGAGGCCTAAGGGGGCAATAATAAGATGCCATGTTATTAGGGAAGTTTTAGTATGATTTAAAGTGGATTATGGTTCATAGGTAATAGTTCTCAGGGTAGGTACCCTTTATGCCTATCTTATCAATATCAAGGTCAGTCTAATAGGCTAATTTATGTTGCACTTTAGCTTACTAATAGGGTTCATCCCAACTACTGTATTTATTTAGGATAGAGTAGTGGTCAGCCTTTAAGGGAGGCATATTCTATGTTCTATAGCTGATGTGGTTATTTTGAGTCAAATATATCTTCTAGATATATATAACTCTTGGTGCGTGCTATTTGTGTGGGGCCTTTATGTAATGACCCTTTAGTTTATTTTCCATATTCTTGCTTATTTTCACCGTTTGGAGCTTTTTCATAACTGCTCCAATTTGTTTATGGCTAGCTAGAACTTATAGTTTGGTTATCGGGTAGTTCATTAGGTTTTAGAGACAGTTCTGTATTTAGAAGTCTTTAATGGTTTCAAAAGGCCACCTGGAAAAAATTTTAGTAAAATGATCTCAAATGCAAATTTTAACTGCACCAGCAGATTTGATATATCAATTTTAGGCTAGGTAGACCTTTGGTTTAGGTCCCAAGGAACCTAATCTCATTTCGACCTATTGGTTGAAAAGTTGAAAAATAAAAAATTTAGGTATGAGACTCATATTTGGTCAAAACAACCTTTGATGGAAAATTCAACCTCTCTATTGCATCTGGAATATGGAATTTAGTGTGGTTAAATAGATTATTTACTATATCGAGTTTCAAATGAATTGTGAGGCCTTAGTAAAAACTTGGAAAAATTCTAAGTTTTAGTTATCATCTGGTATGGCCTGCGATTGCACATGATATGTTGATCTTTCGGGGATAGGATGAGCTCTTAGAGTTTTGAGTCACCTATTTCCTTCTATCACATTTTTATTTAGTCCTTTGTATCAAGATAAGTGTATTAACTATATTCTATGCTTTCGGGTTGTATTATTGACTTTAGATATTCGTGTACTGACTCAACCAGGCCATGAGATTAGTATCGTCCATTGTCTCTGTTATCTATTTAGACCACTTGTCTGTTTACATGTTGTGTTTTTGAAATTTGGCCTATCTTTGATATTTCCTGCCAAATTAACCCATTGTGTTAGCTCCGAGTTATGGTTTAGCTTACCTACTAGCGGGTTTAGTAGGTTCCATCATGCTCATAAATTAGGTTATTACAAATTGATATCAGAGCCTAGGTTTCACTAATATTTTTGGTACAAGAGTAAGTATGTAGTAGAGTCCTGCAGATCAAAATATTGACGTTTATTTCCTATATTTGGGAGGCTATAGGATATTCTGAGGAGTTCTTTACTTCTTTAACTTATATCATGCTAAGAGTCTGAGTTGGTTTGTAGAGTATTCCTTTGACTTTACTCTTTTCCATATGGCCAGGACACGTGCTACTGCTATACAAGATGTGGGTCTCGAGACCAAGCCTAGGGATCCTACTTCTATTCGTGGATGACCTAGAGGTCGTGGATAGACTCATAAAGTATCCCTAGCTAGGTTCAAGGATAGGTCATCTTCCCCAAACCCTTTTTCATACACTTGAGCTAGTGATTCTTCTATTATAGACAGTGGTGGTCCAGGGAACAATCCAGGCTCCACCAGGGTTTATTCTTTCTTAATTTCTTAGAGATATGCTGATTTATCTTTTGGGGATAGTTGGGGGTATTTCATATTATGGTGCACATTCTACTAATCATAGTGGTACTGAGGTAGAGGAACAACCTGTAGCTACGTCTCCAAGAGTTGAGGTTCCTTTTGCACCAGTAGTTTCTCATTCTATAGTTTCTTTGCAAGTGGTTCCTATCATTTATGTCTTTTGAGGATCAAAATATGTTGGGTAGTTTCTTGAGATTGGCTTCACCTAGGTTTTTTGGTGCTCCAGGCAAGGATACGTATGAGTTTCTTATTGCTTGTGAGGATAGGCTTCATTGTTTAGGCCTTGTTAAGACTTATGGTGTGGATTACACTATATTTTAGTTGGGCTTGTCTTCTCATCATTGGTGGAGAGGTTATATGGAATCTAGACTAGCTAGACCTTCTTCTTTATCATGGACTTAGTTCTAAGAGATATTCTTGGAGAAGTATATGCCTCGTAGCCTTAGAGATCATTTGAGGGATCAGTTCTCGATATTCGAGTATGGCTCCATAATAATTGCAATGTATGAGGCTCATTTCTATAAGTTGGATAGGCATGCAACTTTTATTCTGGACACTAATTATAAGAGTTTTATTGCTTTGCAAGAGGGTTAAGACTCCTTATTCGTATGTCTACTCAGAGTTTGGTCGCTACAGGTAGATCTTTTACTGAGGTTTTATATCATATTAGGGTGATGGAGGATATGCACTATGAGGGTCATGAGAGCTTTGATAAGAGGCCTAGGTTTCAGGGAAGATTCAGTGGGAGTCATCGTAGTTCCCAACCCAGAGATGGAAGTTCTCAAAATAGGCATCCTCAACATCTTTCTTATTAAACTCATAGTTAGCCTAGTCGACCAGCTCAGGTATCTCTTTAGATTATTGATGGAGGTTAGTCTAGTGTTAGTAATTAACCTATTAAGGGCAGTGGTCATCTTTTAATGGTTTTATCTTCTAGTTATTCTAGTTGTGGTGTTACTTTAAGACTACCAGATCTATTAGTTCTAGTTCAGACTGTGTTTATTTCTTTACTTATGTCCTTCTTGTTTATTACTCGTGAGATTATCCTAGTCGTGGGGCGATTATTATTTTAGCTCAGGGTGTTTCCCCTATTAAAGCAGTTCATCCCTCAGTTAGAGGTGGTTCTTATGATTATAGGGGGTAGTTTCTAGGGTAGTCGAGGAGGTTCTTAGACAGGCAGGATAGAAGGTCGATTAGGTGCCCAACTAGGTGGTAGGTGTGGTCATTTATATGCATTACCTATTAGACCTGAGGCTAAGACTTTGAATGTTTTTGTTACAGGTATAATTTTGGTGTTCTGTTAGTCATCGCTTACTTTATTTGGCCTGAGATGCACTTATTCTTCAATTTATTCTTATTATGTACCACAATTGGAGTTAACTAGTTATCTTTTATCTATATGATTGTGCATATCTACTCCTGTGGTTGATTCCTTAGGAGTGGATCGAGTATTCAAATCATGAGTTTTGATAGTTAGTGATGTTGATACTTATAATGATCCTATTATTCTGGGTATGGTGGATTTTGATGTGATTCTGGGCATGGACTGGTTATTCTACTATCATGCAGGCATGTATTATTTTTCCAAGATAGTTACCTTAGCTATGCTTGATATACCCCCAATCGTATGGGAGAGAGTTGTTAGTCATGAGCCGATAGGGATTATTTCTTATGTGCATGCCAACAGTCTTAAATAGAGGGGTTGTGAGTCTTATCCCACTTGTATTTATGATACTAGTGTAGAGAGTTCGATGCTTGACTCTATTCCTATTGTTTGAGTTTCTTGATGTGTTCCCTACCAACTAGCCTAGTATTCCCCCTATCTATGTGATTGAGTTTTCTATTGATCTTGAGCCTAGCACCCGACCTATTTCTATGGCACCTTATTGGATGGCTCCTACCAATCATAAGGAGATGAATTCTCATCTTCAAGATCTTCTTAGTAAGGATTTTATTAGACCAAGTATTTCCATATGGGGAGCTCTTGCATAATTTGTGAAGAAGAAAGACGGTACCATGTGTATGTGCATTGATTATAGACAGTTTAATAAGGTGACAGTGAAGAATCGTTATCCTATGCCTCGCATTGATGATTTGTGTAACTAGATTTAGGGTATGGCTATGTTTTCTAAGATTGATTTAAGGTCTAGTGACTATCAGTTAAGGATTCAGGCTGAGGATGTCCCAAAGACAACTTTTAGGACCTGTTATGATCATTATGAGTTCTTGGTTGATGTTTTTTGGCTTGACTAATGCCTTAGTCACATTCATGGATTTGATGAATAAAGTATTCCGGTCTTATTTGGACTCCTTTGTGCTCATGCTCATTGTTGACATCCTTGTGTATTTAAGGAGTATGGAGGAGCATTTACAATATTTGAGGATTTTCTCCAGACTTTGAGGGATCAAATTCTTTTTTACAAGTTCTCCAAGTGTGAGTTTTGGCTTGAGTCAGTGACATTCCTTGGACATATGGTGTCTAAGGCTGGTATTTTGATGTACCTAGCCAAGATTGAGGCATTTTATGATTGGGCTTGACCTACATATCCGACTGAGGTTCATAGCTTCATTGGTTTGGCCGATTATTGTAGACGTTTTGTCGAGGGTTTTGCTACAATTTCATCACCTATGACTAGATTGACTTAGAAGGAGGTTCCTTTTTTATGGTTCGAGGAGTGTGAATTGAGCTTTAGAAAGCTTAAGGACTTTCTTACTTCAGCTCCTATGTTAGTTCTTCCTATTGAAGGTGAGGAATTCACCATGTTTTGTGATGCTTTTGGTATTGATTTAGGTTGTGTATTAATACAGAAGGGTTGTGTTATTGCTTATGCTTCTAGACAGCTTAAGGTGTATGAGCGCAACTACTTCACAATGATTTAGATTTGGCGGTGGTAGTTTTTGCACTTAAGATTTGGAGGCATTATTTTTATGGTATGCATTGTGAGATTTTCACTGATCATCATAGCCTTCAGCATCTTTTAACCTAGCAAGAGCTTAATGCTCGATAGCATACATAGATAGAGCTATTTAAGGACTATGATATTTCTATCTTGTTCTGTTCGAGCAAGGCAAATATGGTAGCAGATGCCTTGAGTTGAAAGGCAGTCAGTATGGGTAGCTTGTCTTGTATTTCAATTTCTCAGAGGCCATTAGCATAAGACATTCATTCCTTAACTAACTTTATGGTTTTCCTTGATATTTCAGATCCTAGGAGTATTTTAGCTAGTGTAAAGGCGAGGTCCTCACTATTTAAGTAGCTTTGGGATCGTTAAATTGAGGATAGCAAGCTTCGATTCCTTCATGATCAAATTTTGAATGGTAAGTCTAAGAGGCACACTGTCGATTCTGAGGGTATTTTATGGTTTGATGGCT
The DNA here is from genome assembly GCA_030864225.1 of Capsicum baccatum var. pendulum. Lineage (NCBI taxonomy): Eukaryota > Viridiplantae > Streptophyta > Magnoliopsida > Solanales > Solanaceae > Capsicum > Capsicum baccatum. Next base: position 126,983,123 of record CM061557.1, read on the forward strand.
ATATTTTTTCCTTAAATTGATGACTTAATTCAATTGATTTTGCATGAGTCTTACATCTTTAGATATTCCATTTACCCAAGACAACCAAGATGTATAGAGATTTAAGATAGCACTATTGGTGGAAAGGTATGAAAAGAGATATGGAAGACTTTGTATCTTGTTGCCTTTGTTGTTATCAATTTAAGGCTGAGCATTAATGACCAAGTGGTTTGACTCAAAGGTTACCCATTCCCAAGTGGAACAAGGAATGGATTACTATGCATTTTATTAGTGGTTTGCCTCGTACTTTATGTAGTTTTGATGGTATATAGGTCATTATGGATTGTTTGACCAAGTCAGCATATTTCATTCCTCTTTAGATGATTTCCAGTGCTGAGAGATTAGCCCATATCTATGTTTAGGGGATAGTCAGTTTGCATGGGGTGCCTATTTCTATCACTTTAGGTCATGGTTCTATGTTCATTTCAAGGTTTTGGAGAGCATTTCAGGAGGAGTTGAGTATTCAAGTGGATTTGAGTACAACCTTTTTATCCATAGATTAATTGTCAGTTTAACCGGACTATTTAGGTTCGTAAGGACATTCTCCGAGCCTGTGTTATGGATTTTTTAGGCCAATGGGAGAAGCACTTAGCCTTGTCAAAGTTTGCATATAATAAAACCTATCATTTAAGTATTGAGGTGGCACCTTTTAAGGCTTTTTATGGTAGAATATTTCATTCTCTGATCGGATGGTTTGAGACTTTTAAGGTTAGGACTCGCGGTACTGATATTCTTCAGGAGTTGTTGAATAGAGCCAGTGTGATTCAGGATTGCTTGACAGTGACTTAGAGTAGGCAGAAGGACTATGCAGACCATAGGTTTTGTGCCTTGAGATTTAGAGTTGGTGATCGTGTGTTCCTTCGTGTATTGCCCATATAGAGTGTGATAAGGTTTGGGAGGAATGGTAAGCTCAGTCCAAGGTATATTATACCCTTTGAGATCTTTCACGTTGTTGGTGAGTTAGCTTTACCTCTAGATTTTGTTGTTATTCATCCAATTTTTCATATCTCTATGTTGCGGCAGTACATTCCTGATCAATCTTATATGCTAAGATAAGACTTAGTCCAGTTAGATGAGCATTTTACTTTTGTAGATGAGCTTTTTCTCATTTTTCCTAGTAATGTGAGGCGATTATACACTAGAGAGATTTCTATAGTTAAGGTTCAGTGGAGATACCTCCCAGTAGAGAAGGCCACCTGAGAGATCAAGAGTGAGATGTGAGCCTAGTATCCTTAGTTGTTCGAAACTTCAGGTGTTTTCTGATATTTAACTTTTGAGGATGACAGTTCCTTTTGTAGTGGATATTGTAATGACCTTTCTGGTCATTTTTCATAGTCCTACATATTTTTTCCTTTTAGAGCTTTTCCATAGCTAGCCTAAGTCATTTATAACTTGCTGGAACTGATAGTTTGGTTACCGGACATTTCATTTTATTTTTAGTTTTAACTCCCTATTTAGAAGTCTTCACTGGTTCCAAACGGCCATAGCACAAAACCTTTGGTAATATGGTCTCGAATACAAATTTCGACTATATCAACATCTTTGGAATATCGATTTTAGGCTAGGTAGATCTTTGGTTTAGGTCCCAAGGCACCCAAGCTCATTTTGACCTATTGGTTGGAACGATGGAAAATTGGAAATTTGGGTGAGGGACCTATATTTGGTCGAAACAACCTCGAATGGAAAATCTAACTTTGATATTGTGTTGGAAATGTCAAATTTAGCGTGGTTACATAGTTTATTTGCTTATATTGGATTTAAAAGGAATCTTGAGGCCTTAGCAAAAACTTGTAAAAATTCCAAATTTCAATTGTCATCTGGTGTGGCATGCAATCATACATAATATTCAAAGGACAGTGTGATCGTACTAAGAAGTATAGTGATGGCCATATTTGCTTTTGTAGCCAGGTTATGCGATTGCATACCTAGTTTTATGATTGCGACACCTGGATACTTGAAGGGGGTATAAAGACCCCTTAGGTCGCGAATTTGTCAATTTCCAGCCATTCTCTTGAGAGAGAAAATCCTAAACAATTTTAAAACATTAAATTGAGTCTTGGGAGCTTGATTAACATATATTTTCACAAATATCTTTGGATTTAATGTAAGAATCCTTTAATTTGTTGAATGTTTGACCAAAGCCACAAATCCTTTAGGGTTTTATTTAGCCCCAAACATAGCATGGTTTTCACCTATTTTTAAGCATTTTAATTCCATGGGATTGATATCAAGTTGGGTTGTGAGACACCTTGGTTTTTGGACCTTAGAAAATTTCCTAGAATTCTAATCTCTGGACCCAATACGACTCATGGGTATGAGTCGTATATGGGAATACGGATGGTATGGTATGGTCGTATACCAACTAGTATTGTAGGTTGAATGTAGTTTGGTTACTAGAATGGATATGACTTAGGGGTACAAGTCATATCATTGGTTATGGATTATTTATTCCTTAACTTAATCTTAGACTTGGTTATTAGGTTGGATCTGAGTACGAGTGGCTCACCATGAGTCGTAAGCCAGGGTACAAATTACACCAGGGACTCGTATGGTAAACAGTGTTCAATTCCCCATGTATTTTATTTTACCAGGGATACGGGTCATGGATATGGATCGTATGTTGTGGTTATAACTTGGTTTGATGAGTCATATGATGGATAGTGTTTGATCCAAGTGTTTAGGCTTGAATACGAGTGGTGGATACCAATCCTATTGGGAGGGTATGACTCGCAATGGCCAGTTGTATCCCTGTGATTGGATTTTGTAAAACTTAAGTGGGGGTATTCTAGATATTTTTCTACTTATCCTAATAGGGCCTCTTGACTTTTAACCTACTTCGAAGGATATTTACTCTAATATTCTATTGATAAACATTTCAAAACTTTTCCCAAACACTTCATAATTCTCTTAAGAACTATTGGGCAAGGAGGGCTAGGGTTTCAACAAAGGGATCAATTTGGGGATTTTCTTGGTGATTTCTATCTGTCATTATCTTGGATTAAGGTATGTTTCTCTTCCCTCATTGTTAATTTAATTAAAGGCATGGTTTATATGAATGTTTTCATAGTTTTACTATTGCATGGTTTTGGCTTTCAAATATGATTTGGGGGTTTTGATGTTAATTGCTTGGTTATGGTTTCCCATGGTTTTAATTGTGCTTTTATATGCATTAATGGTGGTTTTGGATAATTGGATTGAATGGGAATAGTTTAATGGTACTTGGAATTGGTTTTGGTCATATTATTCCCCCAATGTGTTTGATAAAATATTTATAAAGATATGTTCATTGCATTTACTTCTTTTCATCAAAGTGTTGCATGTTTTAAACTTGATAAATGAATTATTTATGGTTTAAACAGTTTGAAAAGGCTAAAGGCTAATTGGTTATGCTTGTGGGGAATACGGAAGTCTCCCAAGTGGTTCAATATGGTAAATGGAAGGGCACTTGAAAGTTTCTTTAAACCTATAAATGGTTGGCTATGGATGATACTTGCAAGTAAGGGTTGGTATGATGATACCAATATTAATGGCCTTGGTTAATTATGGATAATGGTTTGGTTATTTGGAAATTGCTTTTAATTGGGCAATAATTGTGGGATATATAGCAAATCCATAGAAGGTGGAAGTCCCGGGGGACCAAAATTGAAAAATCATATTTGCTAATATAAGGCTGGTCTTTGTGATGGTGTGCATGATTTCATACTTTATTTTGGGGATGTACTAGTCATCCCATGGGATTCCCTAGTTGTGTAGCGACACACACTGGGGCCCTTTCAGAAGGAGGAGCTGAACCCATATAGCCTGTGGGTGGTTTAGGACATCAAAGCTATATAGCGCAGGTAAAGATTTTAAAGGCATGCTAAACCCGATCCCTTTTCTTTGCATGGTTATATATATATATATGTATGTATGTATGTATGTATGGTTGAATGCATCATGGATAGTTTTATTTGGTTTTATAAATGACATTATTTTATCCTTATCTTGAGATCGTGCTAACGGCCACTCACTAACCCCGTCTACTGGCGGCTATATACCTATGCTTTGCCAGAACCATCTGTTCTACTCCTCCTACATAGTGAATGACTCGGGGATAACATTTTAACTGAAGTGATGAGCTTCCATCCTTTTGGAAGGCTCCATTTCATGTTATGGATATTTGTAGACATTTTGGTTTTATTTTGGATATGGTTGGAGGAATGTCCTAACTAAAATTTATTACTCTTTTGGATAGAGGCTTTGTGGTGTTTCTATGGGTTAGTTTGGGACAGATTAGTATAAGTGTTATCCTTTGCATTGGAATATGTTGGGAGTATGGCATCATCAAACATAATTTCTTAATGTTCTTTCATATATCATTTTGGGATTAATTATATTATGTTTTGAAACGCCTTTGGTTATGTCCTGATTTATGGCCTTATTTGGTGTGATTTGGTATGGTTGGATTATAGTTATGGGATGGTTGGACTTGGTTGGGTTGGTCACGGTTGTGATCTATTCCTAGGGTCTTTGTGTGAGCTGTTACACTATTATGTTTCATACTTGGAATTCAGCTAACTCAGGGCAGGCGGATGGAGGTTGGGTTGGGTAATAGGGCTGGTCTCTAGTCCTTGTTGGACTTGGGATGCCCATTACAACAAGCCTTAGGGTGGGTCATGTCAAGTTGGTATCAGAGCCTAGGTTCATGGTCAATTAGGAGTCCACAAAGCTGTGTTGAGTAGAGTCTCTTTTAGAGGTGTGTAGCGCGCCACACTCATAAAGGAGATGCTACAAGTCATTTTGGTTTGTTTTACTTTCTTGGTATTCTATCTTCAAGCTTGAATTATTAGTCCTGGAATCTTCTCTAATCCTTGTTTGGTCGTCTTTTAGATCATACCTCGTAGATCTAGAACACAAGAAAATTCTTCTATCCCATCTGGGGGTAATACCAAAAGGGTGCATCCTACTTCAGGGGTTCATCTTTGATCTTACGGTCCTATCCCTAATAATTCTAAAGTTTCACCGGTTGCTACTAGTCCTCTTTAAGGTGAGGTGACTAATGCAAAATTCCATTGGTCTATTTATGCTATTGCTAAATTAGTTACTGCTCAGGCTGAGCGGGGTGCGACTGGTGCTTTGTCTACTACGGCCATAAGTTTGACTAATTTATAAAGATGGGTCATCCCAATTTATTTGGAGTGAAGGTAGAGGAGGATCCATAGGGCTTCTTGGATGAGATAAAGAAGATATTTTGAGTGAAGCAGGATACCAATATGGAGGGGATAAATTTTACATCTTATTATCTCAAAGATATTACATATCAGCGGTATGAGGAGTGGGACAGGGGTATAGGTGATGTGGAAGAGAAAGGGTTGTGGGAGGCCTTTTCTAATGCCTTTTTGAATCTGTTCTTTCCCAAGGAGTTGAGGAAAGCAAAGATAGAGGAGTTTGTGAACCTCAAGCAAGGGAGGATGTCTGTCAAGGAATATGCCTTGAAGTTCCACCAATTGTCAAGGTATGGTCCTGATTTAGTGGCTGCCATGCAAGCAAGAATGAGAAAGCTCACCTCTGGGTTGAATTGAGATCTAAGTTTTGAGAGTAAGACTGCCTTGCTGATTAAAGATATAGATATCTCTAGGTTAACTATTTATATACAGTAAGTGGAGAATGAGAAGAGAAGGCAGGTGAAGTTCAAAGATATGCAGGGATAAAGGAGCAGGTTTTCTGATTAGGGAGGTGCTCAGTCTCAAGGTTGTAAAGATGGTGGAAAATAGCAGAAGAAGAAGTGGGGGAGCTCTAGTTTCTACTTTTCTGCAAGTACTCCTTATCAATTAGGCGACAAGCGTTATTATGTGGTGACAATTCTCTAGCACAGGGTGCCTAATCTCAGGAAAGAAAAGGTCCGTCAGTTTCTTTATATCCTTCTTGTTGATTATGTGGTCATCCTCATTAGGGTTATTGCGATGAAGTAAAGGATAAATATTTTAACTGTGGACAGGCAGACCATTAAATTAGGGATGTTTTGGTTAATAAGGTTATTACGGGGGCGAATAAAATTCATGTGACTTTATTTTCTTCTCTCGCACCTAGTGGTGTGGCATGTACTTCTATTACTACCCCTGGTTTTAGTGTTGGTCGAAATAGGTTGTATGTTTTAGCGTCCCAACAGGAATTTAAGGCATCACCTAATGTTGTTACTAGTATGTTATAGCTTTTCTCTCTTGACATGTATTATTTGCTTTATCTGGGTTTACTCTCTCCTATGTGACTTCTTATATAGTTGTATCTTTTGGTTTTGATCCAAAAGTTATTTTGGATCCTTTTTCTATTTCTGCCCCAGTAGGTGACTCAGTTATTGCGAAGAGAGTCTATAGGGGGGTGTTATTTGTTGGTGGAAGTAGACCTTGGTGGATCTGTTTGAGTTGGATATGGTGGATTTTGATATTATTCTGGGTATGGATTAGTTACACTCTTGTTATGTGGCTTTGGGTTGTCGGACACATAGGGTTATTTTTAGGTTCCCTGGTGAGCTGGATATATAATAGGAGGGTGTTTCTTTAGCTCCTAGGGGGAGGTTTATTTCTTATCATAGAGCTCGAAGGTTAATCTCCAAAGGTTGTTTTTTTCACTTAATCTGGGTTAAAGATTTTAACTCAAAAGGTCCTTCATTTTAATTAGTTCCTGTGGCTAACAAGTTTCCAGAGGTCTTTCTGGATGATCTTCCTAGTGTTCCTCTGGATAGGGTTTGGTATTGATCTAATTCCAAACACTCATCCAATTTCTATTCCTCCATATAGAATGGTTGCAACTGAGTTAAGAGAACTCAAGGAGCAATTAAAGGATCTCCTAAATAAGGGGTTTATTCATCCTAGTATATGTCCTTGGTGTGCACCGGTGTTGCTTGTGCTCAAGAAGGTTGGTTCCATTTGGATGTGCATTGACTACAGGCAGTTCAACAAGGTGATGGTCAAGAAAATGTATCCTCTTCCAAGGATAGATAATTTGTTTGATCAGTTGCAAGGTGCCAACTTTTTTCTAAGATAGATCTTCAGTCTGGGTACCATCAGCTAAAGATTTGGGAGGTGGATAACCCTAAGATGGCTTTTCATAGTCGGGATGGGTACTTTGAGTTTTTAGTGATTTCATTTGGGTTGACAAATGCTCCAGCAATATTTATGGATCTGGTGAATAGAGTATTCAGTTAGTATTTGGATCTCTTTGTTATTGTGTTCATTGATGACATTTTGGTTTATTCAGAGAGTGAGGTGGATCATACTAATCACTTTTGTGTGGTGTTGTAGACCTTAAAAAAACAACATTGTATGCCAAGCTCTTTAAGTGTGAGTTTTGGTTGAACATTGTGACTTTCTTCGGTCATATTATTTCTAGCAAAGGGATCATAGTGGATCCATAGAAGGTTGGTGTGGTGAAGAGGCAGCCTAGACCTACGACTCCATCTGATAGTTGGAGCTTCTTAGGTTTAGCCGGGTATTACAGGCGGTTTGTGAAAGGCTTTTAATTGATAGATTCTCGTTTGACTATGTTAAGTAAGAAGAAGGTCAAGTTTTCTTGGTCAGATACTTGTGAAGGGAGTTTTTAGAAGTTAAAGGATAAGTTAACTTCGTTTCTAATTTTGACTTTGTCGAAAGTCAATTATGGATTCGTGGTTTATTGTGATACATCTCGGGTATGGCTTGGTTGTGTGTTGAAGCATCATGGGAAGGTGATTGTCTATGCTTCCAGGCAGTTGACGGTACATGAGAAGAATTATCCTACTCATGATTTAGAGCTGTTGGCGATTATGTTTACTTTGAAAATATGGAAGCATTATGGTGTCCATGGGAAGTTTGGCTCATGTGGAGGAAGGAAAGTGAGAATTTATTAAGGATATTCACCTCTTAGCTAATCTTGGAGTTCAGTTCTTGGACTCTAAAGATGGTGGTATGGTGGTGCAAGAAGAAAGTGTTGGATCATGTCTTGATAAAAATTAAGAGTGACATTTGTTGGTCAAAGGTAGTGGTGTTTGAGATCAGTGGTGATGGTACTTTATGATACCAAGGGAGATTGTGTGTTCCTGTTGTCGACAGGTTGTGGAAAAGGGTTTTAGCTAAGGCACATGAGTCGCGCTATATTATTCATCTCAGCTCGACTAAGATGTATCATAATCTTAAGGCAATCTATTAGTGGAATGGCATGAAGAGGGATATGGCTGATTTTGTGGCCAAGTGCATGGTGTGTCAACAGGTTAAGGTTGAGCACATTAGGCCAAGAGGGTTGTATCAAGAAATTGATTTTCCTAAAAACATATGGGAAGTGATCAATATGGACTTCGTTACTGTTCTTTCTCTATCTCAGAGTTAATATGATTCGATTTGGGTCATCACGGATTAGATGACTAAGTCTGTGTACTTTTTGCCAGTGTGGACTACCTTTTTGTCAGAGGATTATGTTATATCTTCAGGAGATTGTGAAACTCTATGGGGTGCCTATTTTTATGATTTTTGATCATGGCATGCGGTTTACATCTTACTTCTGGTGATCTTTCCAAAAAGGATTGGGGACTAATGTGAATTTGAGTACTATTTCGTATCCGCAGATGAATGGGCAAGTAAAGAGATCTATTTAGACATTGGAGGATATGTTTTAGGCCTATGTAATTGATTATGGTGGTAATTGGGTTGAGCATCTACCTTTGGTGGAGTTTGCTTACAACAATATCTATCATTATAGTATTTGTATGGACTCTTTTGAGGCATTGTATGGTAGGAGATATAGATCTCCTATTTGTTGATTTGAGCTTGGTGAGGCAAACAAGTTTAGTAGCAATTTATCCTACCAGGCTATGGAGAAGGTGAAGGTGATTAGGGATAGGCTTAAGGCTTTCCAAAGTCGCCAAAAGTTCAATGCGGATGTTAGGAATAGAGAATTGGAGTTTGAGGCTAGGGATAAGGTTTTCCTCAAGTTATCTCCTATAAAGGGAGTAGTGTGGTTTTGCAAGAAGGGGAAGATCAGTTCTAGGTATGTGGGTCCTTATGAGATTCTATAGAAAGTTGGTAATATTGCTTAAGAGCTAGAGTTGCCTTCTAGCTTGAGTTCGTTTTATCTAATCTTTCATGTTTATATGTTGAGGAAGTGCATTGGTGATCCTTATTCGATTGTGCCTTTGAAAGGTTTGGGTCTCACAAATTCTTTGTCTTATGAAGAAGTTCTGGTTGAGATCTTGGATAGGCAGGTTCGTTGGTTGTGAACCAAGGATATGGCTTCGGTTAAAGTTCTTTGGCGGAACCATAAGGTGGAAAAAGTTACTTGGGAAGCAGAAGAGGGCATGAAGTCCAAATACTGCACTTGTTTTTTTCTCTTGGCTTTTGTGCAGAAGGTATGTATATTCAACACATCTTTATTTTTTGAGTTTGTTAAAGAAAAGATTTATGTCTTTGCCTCTTTGATTTCAAACTTTGTTAGAGATTGGGAATATGTTTGATAATGCAAATGACTCTAGCGTGGGGTTACCTCTACCTTATTTGTTATTCTAGGATGAATGTTCCTAGTGGGGAGACTGAAATACCCTGGTTTCTGGACCTTAGAAAATTTACTTAAATTTTGATTTTTGGACCCAATATGACTCATGGGTACGAGCTGTATGTTGGAGTACGGATAGTATGGTCCGGTTATATACTGACTAGTGTTGGTTGGTGGGATGGATTTGGGCCTTTGACTATGCTATTGCCAGGCATATAATCTCGTGTGATAAATCATATTTGTAATCACGTAAGAAGTCCTTCTTATGGATAACATGGGAAATTATGATGTTAATGATTCTAGAAGGCATACGTATTGATTATATGATAAGTTAGGTTACAAATTATGTTGAAATCATGATTCTTCCTTACATCTTTATTTTATTATTTATTTTTCCACTGATTATGATCTTATATATACATATTAATGCTCGGGAAGGCTGGAGGATATTGTGTTGATGATATTGATACCCGACAAGGTCGGAGGATATTGTGATGATGATATTGGTACCTAGAAAGGCCAAAGGATATTATAATGATATAATGATATACGGCAAGGCCGGAGGATGAGTATGATGATATACCTAGCAAGGTCAGAGGATGATTATTTGATGTGCCTATGTGTACATCTGTTGGTTCGAGTTTGGCTATCCCTATTTATGGATATTATATGCTTGTATATACTTGTTGATGTGTAATTTGGGTATGTTGTTGATTTAGAGATGTCAGTTGTAGGTCACTAATGTTAAATGCGTACAAAGTGGTATAGTTGATGATTAGAGGTGGATATTGTTATGTAATGACTAGTTGATAAATAAAAATTAGATGGTGATGAATAGTTAGAAGTAAATGATGTTAGTTGATAAATGAGGTTAGTTGATAAATGATGGATTTTAGCTAATACTATGATGGTTAGTGATAAAGGATGCTTAGTTGATAAAATGGTAGATAGTGGATTCACATAGATATTCCATGGTGTAAATTGGTATGAAATATGGTAGATGTTTCCTAAGTGATGACTAGTAACTTGGCGATCTAGTTAATGAGAAATGGTTAGCGAATAAATAGTGGCTAACTAAGTAGTGATGATAAAGTAGTTAAGGATGGTAATAGCATGGATTATGGGTACATAGTCAATGTTTGTAATGAATGAAAGTTTGGTAAAATGACTAATTGATAATAAAATGTGGGGAAAATGGTTGAATAATGATGAGGTCTGGATATGTTGTTGGTTAAATTTCTTTATGTTTCTCTTGGGTGTAGTCACTAGTAGTGCGGGATTCTATGATAAGTTCCTTACTTTATGCACCAATTGGCATGTGGAAGCCAACTTTGTACTTATGCTTGCTTGTGATGATGCTTTATGATGCATTATGATTCCAAATTGTCTATTTCTTATGCATAGCAATATTGGCATGTGTTGATGCCTTATGTTATATTGTTATTTTTATTTAGTTACTCAATGTATAAAGTAATGATGGAGATGATTCAAGTTTAATTTTTTACCTTGACTTAGTTATGATTATCTTACAGTATATTATCTTTATATCATGACTTAGCTCCGTCAACTGATGACGCCTACTAAGAATCTGTTGTTTTGGTGTTCATACTATTTTCGTACCTTTTTAATGTAGATTCAAGTACTAGATATCGTCATTGATCATTCATGCAGTACTGATCTTTTGGGAATAGGGTAAGCTCTAGGAGTTCTAAGTTGCTCATTTTCTTCTATCTCATTGTTAGTTAGTCTTTTGTACTGAGACAGATGTATTGACTACATTCTAAGAGTTTTGGGTTGTATTATTGACGCTAGATGCTCTTGTACTGACTCTACTAGGTTGTGGGATTAGTATCGTGTATATGTTATCTATTTAGAACATTTGTCTATTTGCATGTGGTGTTTTTGAAATTTCACCTATCTTGGGCATTTCCTATCGAATTAACTTATTGCATTAGCTCCGAATTATGGTTTGGCTTACCTACTGGCCAGATTTAGTAGGTGCCATCATGACTCGTAAATCGAGTCTATCACTTTGGGCATTTCTCTAGAGAGTGTCCCTAGTGTGGGGCATTTGAGTTAGTAGTACAGAGTGTTCCACTAATTTAGGAAGTGCCACCCCCAATTAGAGGTGGCATGCAGGGTTATTGGGGTGGTCCTCAGGGTTCTCATGGAGGTCCTCATCCAGGTAGGATAGGTGCTTGATCGGGCACCCAGCCAGGTGGCGGGTAAGGTTATTTATATAATGTTCTTGGTATAATAGAGGTAGAGTCTTTGGATATTATTATTACAGGTATGATCTCGGTGTGCAATCGGTCATCTTTTGCTTTATTTGATCCAAGATCTGCTTATTCATATATGTCTATTTATTATGCACCGCGGTTAGAGTTGTCTTGGGATTCTTTATCTATATCATTATATATAAGTACTCTGTTTGGTGATTTTTTTAGTAGTGGATTGGGTTTATAGATCATGTGTTGTGAATGTTTGAGATTTTTATACTCAGGCTGATCTTATTATATTAGATATAGTGGACTTTGATGTGATTCTGGACATGGACTATTTATCCCCCAATTATGCAGTCTTAGATTTTGTTCCCCAAGAGCATTGCCTTGGTTATGACCGGTATACCCATGGTTGTGTGGTAGGGATCTTTAGCCGTGCGTTGACGGAGATTATTTCTTATTTTTGGACTAGGAGACTTATTCGAGGGGTTATAAGTCCTACCTTGCTTATATTCATGATTTTAGTATAGAGAGTCCTTTTCTTGACTCTATCCCTATTGTCTATGACTTTCTTGATGTTTTTCTAATCGATTTACCTTGTCTTCCTCCTAATGTGATAGTGAGATTATTATTGATCTTGAGTAAGGCACCCAACCTATTTCTATGGTGCCTTATCCAATGGCTCCTGTTGAGCTAAAGAAGTTAAATTCTTAGCTTCAGGCTCTTCTAGGTAAGGGATTCATTAGGGTAAGTGTGTCACCTTAGGGTGCTCCTGTCTTGTTCATGATGGTTCCTTGCCTATATATATTGACTACAGGTAGCTGAATAAGGTGACAATGAATAATAGGTATCATATGCCTCGTATTGATGATTTATTTGACCAGCTTCATAGATAGCGGTGTTCTCTAAGATTGACTTGAGATTCGGTTACCATCAGGTGAGGATTCGGGCTGAGGACATCTCAAGGATAGCCTTTATGACTAGCTATATCCATTATAAGTTCTTAGTGATGTCTTTTGGTTTGGTCAATGCCCAACCGTGTTCATGGATTTAATGAACTGCGTGTTCAGACTTTATTGGGACTCCTTCATAATTGTGGTTATTGATGACATTCTCGAGTATTCGGGGAGTAGGGAGGAAAATATGCACCATTTGAGGATTGTGATCTAGACTTTGAGATATCATAGGCTTTTTTCCAAGTTCTCAAAGTGTGAGTTCTGGCTCGAGTCAGTTACATTCCTAGGGTATATGGTGTCTATGGATGGGATTATGATGGATCTGACAATGATTGAGGCTATTTGTGATTGGACCATGCCTACATCTCCATCAAAGGTTCATAGCTTTTTATGTTTTATTGGTTACTACAGGCGGTTCGTTTAGAATTTTTCTACTATTGCAGCCCGATGATCGATTAACCTGAAAAGAGGTTCCTTTTAAGTGGTCCGAGGAGTATGAGTTGAGATTTTGAAGGCTCAAGTATTTTCTCACTTCAGCTCCTATATTGACTCTACCTATTGAAAGTGGGGAATTCATTATTTTTTGTGATGCTTCAGGTATTGGTTTGGGTTGTGTTTTGATACAGTAGGGTCAAGTTATTGTGTATGCATCGATGCAGATAAAGGTGTATGAGCGTGACTACCCCACTCATGATTTTGTATTGGTGGCAGTATTTTTTCCATATAATATTTGAAGGTATTATTTGTATGGCGTGCAATGTGAGATCTACATGGATCATTGTAGTCTTCAGCATCTTATGTCACGGCTCGAACCAGGGCCTGGCCATGACGGGTATCTCAAGTCCAACAAGGACCGGGGACCACCCCCTTTTTACTTTGTCAAACGGAACTCAATATACGTATAGCAGCAAAATTCTAATCGTAAAACAAGATAGATAAGTATGACTTAAAATAAATCTAAGTATTTTTCATGACCCAAACTAGGGCCTGGCCATGATGGGTATCTCAAGTCCAATAAGGACCAAAGACCACCCCCTGCACCTAGCCAAATCGAACGCAATACCCCCAATAACGGATGAATTCTGAATATATAACAAGATAGCATAAGATAAGCTTAAATAATTTAAGACATACTATAACCGATAACCGGTGATCGACCAAAAACAGCCAACCAACATCACCCAAGTCCACAGTAATCCAAAAAGCCTTCTAACCAAAACTAAAATCAATAAGGTGTGGGCACATGCCCCCGACTCTAACAATGACAATGACGATGATAATGTTACTATGAACTCTTCAATTCTAGTCTATGAAAGGAAATTGATGAAATGACCAAGTCTTTCGAATAATGGATGCTTACCACTTCACCACCTACGGTCGACGAATAGAGCTGATCCACCTAACTCTGCACAGGAAAAGTAGAAGTATCTCCGGTACCTATATCGCGTGGAGATACATCATTTGAAGTTAGTTAGTGTGTTGAGAATTGGCATGTAACTCAAGGTACAGGGATAAAATAATGCCGTAAACCATATTTTCAAAACCACTCAAGCCAATGCACATAATTATATATATATTTAAACATGTCATGCTGAGAAAATGAACAAGGCTTAGCATGAAGTGAAACTTCATCTTGGACTATATAGCTCAACAATCCTAAATAGGCACCTTTTATTTGGTTTAATTTAGATTTTATTAATAATCAAATTAAAAATACACAATTGGATGAACCCATCCGGAAAACAAATCCAACACAAAAAACAAAATAGAATCAGGTATGCCTAAACCAAGACCCGGTCCAATAAAAAACACATAAGTAGAGTAGGGTTTCCTAAAGGAGCTAAGAGCAGCTCCCCTAAAATTTTCTCCATCTCTTTTCCTCTTTCCATTCCTATCTTCATAAATCAACAGTTCAAGTTGCTCCTTCTTTGGATCATCAATTATGTTCCTTGGTGTTACTATGATGGATGCTTCTCCAGCTACAAGAGTAAGTTGTTTTCGTGTTTTTTTCTTTAGATTATTTATTTGGTTCTTTCTCAATTTTATCTTTCTGTGTGTATAAGCTGAGAACTCCAGTACTAAGGTGTGTGAATAGCTTTTTGGTGCCAAAAACATAGGGTCAACTCCGCTTAGGCCTGGCATGCATTCCTGGTATGCTCTTTCTTATCTTGTGTTACTTTTGTTAAGTGAACTAGCAAATAAACTCTCTTTTGTTAACCAGTTATGGAAGGGAGGGAGATAATGAGATGCTCGGACCCACTGGTAACTAGATGACATCAATATCCCAAGCTACATATAATGACAATTTGACCATCAACCCCCTGATCTACTGAGAGTCTATTTTGTTGACTGGTTTCTTTGGATAAGTAGCCTTTCCCCTTTTTTATTTTCCATCTTAGAATTGTAAAGTGAAAACTCTATATTAGCTTGTCCAGTCTTTGTAATTATGTTTAACTGCTAGCCTCAGATAACATGACTGATACTTATTATTATTGAGGATCCTCTTACCCATCCTAAATAGGCACCCACGAGCTATATGGGTTAAGTTTCCTCTGCTGAAAGGGCCTAGTGCGTGTTAGCCGTATGAACCAAAGGTATCAAGGAAGACCAAGGAATTCCCTGACCCTATATCAATCTAAGATACAAATATATCAATATTGTAAACTATAAGTCATCATGAACAAACCTCATATCGGCAAACATGAGTTTCCAGTACAAGTCATCCAAGACCCACACCTTCACGGCTTTGCTACATAATCCCCATCAATCTGAATTTAAAAAAAGTTTCAGATAACCCATTTAGTAACCAATGAACCAACCCTTAAGGAACACCATGGATATCGTCATACACTTACACTTGCAAGCTTATCTCTATGCCATAACAATAACATTAACTTGGGGGAATGCCTTGGCCCCCTTTGTTCACTAAATCAAATCACATCCAACAAGGCTTTCAAAATCTATTTTCATTGTTTAATCATTAATGAATGCAATATCATAGGTGAGTAAGTCATACCAATTGGCAATTTTACAATCCAAAGCCATTTACAAAAGTGGGTTGAGGGGACATAATTATTCAAAACCAATTCCAAATTCAAAATACCAATTTTGGGGAAAACCGTGATCCCTTAGTTTATTCACCATTCCCATGCAAGCATAAGTTCAAAACCAACAATAAAGCATAAACAATGCATAATAAATCATGGGGAAAAAATTTAAGAATCAACAATAGTATAACCCTCAACCACATCAAAACCAACATTCGAAGCCATTCAATTAAGTCATTTAAATACATAATTTTCATTAAGTAATAATTAGGGAAGATTAACATGCCTAAAATAATAAGTTTTAGGGAGATAAATCAACGTTGGAGTCCTTAGATGACCTACTTCTTGGAAACCCTAAGTATCTTGACTTGGAGAGCTTAGAGAGAAGATAGTGTATTTTGATTACTTTTATATTGACTTAAGTTCTTTATGGACGTGTGGTTTTAAATGGATAAGAAGGGAATTATCCTAACTACCTTCTACTTAAAAGATGGAAAATTATCGCAAGTCATTACGGGTCTCATGGAGACTCATTGTGACACCTTACCAAGAGTCAAAGCAAAGATAGTGTCATGGGGAACCCATACTGTTGACCTTATGAATTACATCATATGACTTGTATCATGACCCTACAACTCGTAGGGTCCATATCATATCCAAGACATACCCATTAGGGCCTCCATTGGTCACACTACGATTTACACTATATGACTAGTATAGAGTCTTTATGAATCGTAACCCCTAGTCATAGTCATGGAAGAAACTCTAGGCCAACCTACTAGACAAGCTACAATTTTGGTTCCTAAGACCCGTCAAGACTCCCTACGACTCATAAGGGGAGTCATAGATAGGACAATAAGGACAGAATTTTAGAAATTTCCAAGGACCAAAAATTCTAGATGTTATAGTATTCAATAATCGGTCCCAAATCCAACGTAATATCCACAAAGCCTCTAACTAACAGAATAACAATAATATTCGAGATATGCCCTTAAAATTTAGAGAATTTTATTTTTGACCCTCTCATATTTGAAATGTTGATTTTTAAAGTAATGTCATGATAAGGCATGTGAATAAGGTATCTCGAGAGAGTTTTGGAATTTTTGAATGAGGTTTAAGGTTGTTTTGGACTATGCAGGCAGTGATACTCCATAATATCCCCATGTTATAGAGGATAATCACCATAATAGGGTCCATGAAACGGAGGATAATCTTTGCATTAGGATCTGTGGCAAGGAGGTTAGCCTCCGTGAGAAGGTCTGTGCCACACCTCTATGCAAAATCTATGGAGTTTTGTTTTATTTACTTGGGATAAGGAGTATTGGGGTCCTTTTACCAATGTACGACCCTTAAGCATTATATAGCCTATTCCTTTAAGTTTTAAGAGATTAATTTTCCTAATTACACTGTAAAACACAAAATCCCTAGAAAGCATAAGGATTTCATCGTATATTCATCCTCTGGGTCCAGGCTTCAAATTTCTTTCCAATACTCATGTATCTAAAGCATGTTACTCTTTTTCCCCCACTTTTATTTTATAAAAAACATGTGTTTATAATTGTATCCATGTGATTAAATTGTGAATTTTAAATATGGGTTTGAGGATTCTGGAATGAATGCATCTTGAGTTGATTTCCCATGGTTTTAATACAATTATTCATGCCTTATTTGTATATTTTAAACTAATGGAGTGCATAGTTGTGGGGATTGGTAAGGAGGTTAAGGTATTCCCCTAATTTGATGATTTTGGTATTGAAATTGGTTTTGAAATTATATTCCCTTAACCCATTGGTGTAAATGGTCTTGAAATATAATTTGTCTCTTGGTTTGACTTGCTCATCTATGCTATTGCATTGTATCAATGGTTAAAAGATTAAACATGGATTTTGAAGGCTATGTTGGTTGGGTTTTGACTAAAATTGAAACCTTGAGCGTCGAGGTATTCCCTTGGTTGATTTGAAAAATTAAAGGGGGCGAGGCATTCCCCTAAGTTAATGGAATTGTATGGCATAATTTTAAGCTTGCAAGACTACGGTGTGATGATACATGTGGTATGCCTTAATGTATAATTCCATGGTTAATGAATAGGTTATGTGAAACTTATTTTAATTGGGCTTAATAGGGGTTACGATCTAAGCTATAAAGGTGTCGGTCTCGAATGACTTATACTGGAAACTCATGTTTTCCAACATGAGGTTTGGTCTTGATGACCTATGTGCATGGTTCACACTATTAATATATTTGTATCTTAGATTGATATAGGGTCGGTGCATTCCCTGTTGTTCCTTGGTACCTCCGGTTCATGAGGCTAACACACGTTGGGGCCCTTTCAGCAGGAGGAGCTAAACCCATATAGCCCATGGGTACCTATTATGACAATTGAGCTACATAGTCCAAGATAAAGTTTTACTTTATGCTATGCCTTGTTCCCGTTCCCGGCATGACCTACTTATATATATGTGTATATGATTATGTGCATTGTCTAATAATGACTTTGAAATATTAATCATGGCATTATTTTATCCCTATTCCATGAGTTACATGCTAGTGCTCATCCTACTTACCATCTTTGAATGTTGTATCCACATGCGAAGTAGGAACTAAAAATACTTCTACTTTTCCTGAGCAGTGACTAGCTGATCATGGGATAGCTCATGAGTCAGATTGAAGTGGTGAGCTCCCATACTTTAGAAGACCTTATTTTATATTTTGGTTTACTTATGTCATATACTTTCCCTTGGTTTAGTTTTTTCTATCGTCAGGGGCATTTCCCAAATTAGATTGATTTTGGTTCTATTTAGAGGCTTTGTATCTTACAGTGGACTTGGGATTTATTGATGAATTCTTAGAATCCTTTTCAGTCATACTTATTCATCTTGTGCTATGTTTAATTTCTTCTTCCATACCTGAATTGTGTTTCATTTGAATAGGCATGGGGGTGGTCTTCGGTCCTTGTTGGACTTGAGATACCTATCACAGCTAGGCCCTAGTTTGGGTCGTGAAAAAAATGGTATCAGAGCCTATGTTCATGGGCAGTTGGATGTCCACAAAGTTGTGTCAAGTATAGTCTCTCTTATGGATGTGTAGCGTGCCATACTTATAAGAGAGAGGCTATGAGGCATTAATAATGTTTCCCTTTCTTGTGATCTACTTTTGTGTTATAAATTCTAGGTTTCACATCCCCAGACTACCCCTTAGTCAAAACACGGTGCTTTAAACCACAAGTGATCCTAAGCTAACCCACGTACTAGCATGATACCTGAGCAACTGATTTGATATATATGTAAGAACGCTAAATAACTGCATGGAAGCATAACCAATGTGAGATAAGTTATTTCAATACATAGCTGATCAAGGTTTACAACAATGAAACAAATACTAACTCTGACTGACTATCTATGAAGCCTCTACTGTACTGTTATAGATAGCTGGGACATGCCTTAAGCTATCCCAAATAATACATTATAATAATGAAAATAAACAACAGGAACTGCAACTGACTTGAGTCCTCAAAATACGATAACTTATCACTTGTTTGCTGAATATTGTGAACTATCTGACCCTGGTGTGTGGACTATATCTGGTACCTACATAATAATGGAATATAGCCACAAACACATATATGTTATCGGTACTTTGAAATGTACTGAGTATGTGAGATATGCAGTAAATCATTGAAATACTTAATATATACTTTAAAATTGAGGACATAAGCTGTTTGTTGCAATATACATTTAAATCATGGTTGTACATAAAAGCAGTAGGATTTATTAAAATTTCTATATCATGAGTTGAAAACATTTTTGTAAGCTGAGAAGCAGTAAAAACATGAGTACCATATGTAAATCTCATGTTAAAGCTGAATAGGTAGTAAAATCATACTGGGAATCATGTATAAGTACTGAGCATGAAAGCATGAATATGTAAAATAAATGCAAGACCAAGTATAAACATGTACTAAAATCATCTGAATAACTGAATAACTAATATCTATACACTTGGTCATGTAAACCTGAGCTGAATAATCTGAGCTAATTGGGGTCCAACCTATAACCCCAGTTAGAAGGATTTCAATACCTTTCCACTAGTATCATCACTGGTTATGTGGATCCACTAAACTAGTATCTCGAAGGACTAGGGTGTCAGTCCTCGACTAGAGGGAGAACCCTAAGACAGTGGCAATCCTCTACTGGCGGGTGACATCTCATAACCTATGTTGGCTATGTAGTTCTGGAACTTAGGGACTGCTACTAAAGGTCTCAGTCCTTTACTGGTGGGTAAGCCTTCATCCCTAGGTTCGCTCGGTGCTAAATCCTACTCCTAATTGAACTGACACTTGTACTAATTTAAGTTAACTGGACTCACAACTGATAATTGCTCAATATGAATATGAAAATATGAATATGATCATAAAATCATGATCTGACTAACTTAAAACTTGAAAATTTGAAACATGTGTAAACATGTAGG
Organism: Capsicum baccatum var. pendulum; assembly: GCA_030864225.1. Taxonomy (NCBI): domain Eukaryota; kingdom Viridiplantae; phylum Streptophyta; class Magnoliopsida; order Solanales; family Solanaceae; genus Capsicum; species Capsicum baccatum. Next base: position 127,003,355 of record CM061557.1, read on the forward strand.
TATCGGGTGCTCCTAACCCTCCAACATTGAATAATACGGTAAATATAATGGCATCATTTAAAACACTGTAAGGGAATTAATGATTCATAAATCCCAAAACATAGTATATTTCACTAAAATGATGGAATTCATGATTATGACTACGAGGATATGTTAAACTTATAACAACAACATAATCACATGGTTTATTTTCATAACTTGAGAAAATTGACATGGTATTAACTGAACATGATGTGGGTGATAGATATTATAAAGCATATAAGAGTATAATTCACATGGGAAAACACAAAGTCATGGTTTGTATTCAAAACTATTAAATATTCAAATTTCATAAAATAGGGAAAAAGATTTATACTTAAAAAACAGAGTTTTGGGGCTCGTTGGGTGGAAGGAATCCCATTGATAAAAATTCCACATACCTTAATTTCTTGACTTCTTGAAGGAACTTGGAATTGGGACTTTGGGAAAGTGAATTCCTGGAATAAAATCCCTTGCTATTGTTATTGAGAACTTAGGAGGAAAATGGATCGTGTAATGATGTATTTGGGGTTATGGAATGATTAAAATTACATTTATATTAGTCATAAGGTAGTTTAGGATGATTTAAGGTGTAAATGACTTTCTTACCCTAGAAAATCAGAAGGAAAACACGGGTTTTAGCATACCTGAACAAGGTTTGTGCCACGAGGCTTATGGCAGTGTGTAACGTCTATGCCATGAGGTTTATCGTATATCCTAAAGTCTGTGACACCCATATTATCGCAGAGTGTAAGGTCCGTTCCATGCTGAAATTGCGGACCCTCACTGGTTCTTCATGAAAATGCTCATAACTTTTTGCTCGGGTATTAGACTAAGGCAAAATCTGAAGAGTTGGAAAGAGTACTCAATTATCTATAATTTGGTGGATTTTAATCTCCAAAATTCCATATATTTCAAAAGTAATACACGTTCAAAGTTTATCATTATAGAATCGAATACCAAAATTTGGGTTGAATCAAAAGCACATAACTCAACTTTTCTCTAAGTATTTTCTATGAACATTTTACCTCAAAAGCACTCTTCACACTAGGATAATGATCATGACACTTATATTCATATACAAATCATTAAATTAGATTTTATCCATGTAGAAATGAGGGTTTGAATTCAAGCCCCAAAATATGGGTTGTTACACTAGGGTGTTCAAGTATCCTCTAATTCCCATTTGCTTGCATTTTAGATCACACCTCCCAGACGATATAAAGTTCATGCAGACTCATCGGTCCTACTTAAGGACGATATGGGTAGATCTCGTCCAACTTATGGTGTACAGAACCGGTCAAGGGTCGCTTCTTCTGATTTCCCCTTTGGAATTCCACATGTCCCCACAGATCCTTCTCCAACTGGTGGCGCTCGTACTCAGTTACCTCGGGGAGGTCCTGCTGGTATTGTTTGTGACATCTCAGTCATGCTAGGCAGGTCCTGCTGGTATTGTTTGGAGTTTATCTGAGGCCACTAGAGTTGGCCAGTTTATAAGGTTAATCCCTCAAACTTTCACTGGTACTAAGGTTGAGGAGGATCCTCAAGGTTTTATAGATGAAATGGATAAGATTTTTTGGGTTATGCATGCTACTGATGTAAAGGGTGTGAAATTCGCTGCTTATCAGTTTAAGGATGTAGTGTATCAATGGTATGAAGAGTGGGATCATTCTAGGGATGATAATGCAGAGATGGCACTATGGGATGACTTTTATAGTGCATTTTTGGATCGTTTCTTTCATTGGGAGTTAAAAGAGGTGAAACCTAAAGAGTTTGTGAATTTAAAGAAAAGAAAATGATTGTGAAGGAGTATTCCTGGGAGTTTCATCAACTGTCCCATTATGCTACGAAATTAGTATCTATCATAAGGGCTAGAATGAAAAAGTTTGCTTCTGGGTTGTCCCATGATTTGATTTTGGAGAGCAAGGCCACTTTATTGAACAATGATATGGACATCTCTAGATTATGTATATGCAGCAACTTAAAAAGGAAAAGAAGAAGCAAGCAGATATGGAGGAGAGTATAACGCCCTGAATCTGGTACCTAAAATGTTACACGGTGCTCATAACCTCGAAGGACCACAAGCTAACCCATGACTGATATCTGTAACTAAGCACTAAATAGTATACTGAAAATATGTGGAATATAAGTTGTAAGGCCGTAAGGTTCAAAGCTGTAACACAACTGATAAAATAATATCTGGATAAGGTATAGAAATACCCAAAATTGAAATAATCTGTCTGAACATACTATAGTATGAAAGCCTCTAAACTACCTGAAAACTGTGGAGTTGATGGGACATGTCCCCAACTAACTCCAAACTACTAAAATACAAAAAAAAAGGTAATGAAATAATTATGCAATCCTTGAATGATAAGGACTCACTGATAGTATGTCTGCTGAACGTCTGAACTGCTAGGAAAATCTGGAGCTCGTGCTTCTAAACCTATGGTAGAAACACCATAGTACAAATATGTCAGTATGTTGAATATATTGGTATGCAAGTGAGGTAGGATGAATGCAAAGGTTTTATATGCATGAACAATACTAACTGACTGTATAACATAAACGTGAGAATACATGTATGAATACGTAACTATAGTTGAGGTCGTGATAGGACTAAATACTGATTTCTAACTACTGAGTCTACTGACAATAAGGATTTACTGATGTCTGAGTTTACAAGTAATTGATAACTAAAAGACTGTTTCTAGTAGTCCTAATTATAAATAATTGATCTAAGTATTATACAGAGATGGATTACTGTATCTGATAGTCCTAAAATCTGATGGAACTAGTTGAGTTTTGTACTGAGCTGAGTGACTGTGTCTAACAGTCCTGATTTTTGTAGAACTGGACTGAGTTCTATTCTGAAGAGTAAATCTACAACTGAAACTGTGGGAGGTAACCATCTAACCTACATACCCTCGAATCTTAATTGGTGGGGTCCAACCTGTAACCCTAGCTGGAAGGGTTTCAGTATCGTGCCACGGGTAAAGATAAGTTGTGAGTTAACCCTCTCTAAAAGGGAGCTCTTCCACCAACCCCTCTTGTAAGGAAAACTCAAATGATATGTATAGTCCCTAGACTCGAAGGGGTACATCTCAACCTACGCTGGCTACATAGCTCTGGAACGCAGGGATTGCTACTAAGGATCACACCCTCTACTGGCTGACAGTGTGTGTCCTTATTCATGGGTTCACTCGGTGCTGAATCCTACTCCCAATTGAATAGACATAGAACTGATTTCCTAGTTCATAATAAGTTGGACTGATCTGTTACTGATTTTACTGATTAACTAAATTGAACTGATTTCACTAGATTTCTATTGACTGACGGAATACTACTATTTTCTTTTAACTTACAGAATGCTATTGTGATTACCGAGTACTGAGTAGGACTGGACTGAATACTGAATTTATTGAGTTTTCCTGAGTCATGTGACTGACTGAATTTTACTGATCATGGCTTTATCGAGATTATCTTGAAAACTGACACTGGCTCTAGGCACACAGCTAAATTGTTGGGTACAAGTACTTCCAAAACTCGATAGCATCAAACTAATAAGACATGATAACACTTTCATACTTAATAATAGTAAGCAACTCAGAATACAATCAATGAGGCATTTTATCAAGCATTTGAGAGACATGAATTCGTACATGTATAGGAATGCACAGTAGTGTGTCATAATTCATTCAGTAAAACCTTTCATCAAGCACTTAGAATGCATTAACTTGTACCTAAATAGGGATTTCTTGTCAACATACTATAACAGCACTATTTCATTCAGATAAGCATTTTGTCAAACATATGGGGAGCATGCTTTGATCACACAATAATCAATCCATCTTATTACCATGGCTACATCATTGAACTTGCAAGTTGAAGGGTTTATCATAAACATCATGTAAATCATCACATACTAGAATCAATTCTTATGATTAATAGTTTATAACATGAATCGAAACCTAACAACAATATAAATATGAACTTCAATTCAATTAAATCATGAACATTTATAAATACAAAATCTTTGAATTAAAAAGGGATCCTTGAGCTTAATAGGTGAAAGGGACCCATGAATCAACACTTAACATACCTAGAAAACTAAATTCTTGAAGTTCTTAAAAAGATTCTTAAAATTGACCTTGATTTCTTGAGCTAAGGTTTTTGCCTCTTGAGAGAATGATTTTGCTCTTGAGAGAAAGTGAGGAAAAGTGATGTAATGGGGTTTTTAGGGCATAATTTTATGGTTAAAGCTGATCTTGGTCATGGAAAAAGACCCAATTTCTCTTAGAATGTTTTTATTTTTTATCACTGAAAACTTATTTTGGGCACCTGGCGCGATACGGCGCTATCGCGCCGTGCCTCTGGAAAATTGCATCATGGCGTGATACGGTGAAATCGTGTTGTAATACTGGATGGGACCTGAAAGCTCTCCACGATGAGGTGGTATCATGTCGAGACACTGGAAAGGGACAATTCTGAATTTTAGCCTTAGCATGATACGCCATAATCGCGGAGGCTCACTGGATTTTGACGATTACCATTTTTGCATGCTCTGCGACGCATTGATGGCTCAGGTGGTACACTGTCTTACTAAAATGGCTCTAACTCTTCACCCGGATGTCGGATTTGGGTAAATTTGGTATCGATGGAAACCTTATTCAATTTTTCATACAACAAATAGGCAAAATCTTGAAAATTCCATATGTATAAAAGTGGATTCATATTTGAAAGTAAGTCTTTAATATTTTTGGGATGATTTTAAGCTAGGTAGAAGTACAGGGTATTATAAAGAGGTAGAGTAAGAAGTTTTTGTTTTCAGATCAAAGTGGAGATCAGACGCAGGGTGGTAAAGGTGGTGGAAAATGGTCTAAGAAGAAGTGGAGAAATTTGAGTTCTTATTCGACGGTTAGTGCTTCTTAAACTAAGTTGTTCGGTGACTGTAGATTTTAGAGAAATAGTGGGTTTAAGGCATAATGTGCCCAATCTCATGTTAGTGGGGCCCAGTTAACTCTGTCATATCTTCTTTGTAGACTTTATGGATAGTTACACTGCTGCTTTTGTGGTGAGGGAAGGAATAAATTTTTTGGGTATGGCAAGCCTAGCCACATTTAGAGGAACTGTCCTTTAGGTGATGCTACTACAGGTTCTAATAAGGTCATTGTTATTTCTTTGGCTCATGAACCAATGGGTGCTACTTCTAGCTCTAGCACTACTTAGAATTATGTGTATGCTCTTTAGAACCCATCATGATACAAGATCAAACCAACAACCACAAGAGTTCGGATTTCAGTCCAACAACACAAGAACAACAAGTTTTAAGTTTCGGTTTTCAGATTACAACACAAGAGATAGTTTCGGTTTTTAAGTCACAATCCGAGAACAACAAGAGATACAACAATGCTAGTGAATCGAAACGAGCCCCACACGGCTTCACTAGACTTTCAAGATAAACAAAAGCAACACAACAACAACAAGATAATGAAAGATAGATAACTTGACATATAAAATTCAAGAAACTAAGAACCCTAACATCAAGAGAGGACCCTAAGTCTAATGAATATAAACACCAAGTTCTTACAAGGACCAAGAGGCACTCAACAACCTCAAAACCCTTGTTTCTATCCAAAGAGACAACACAAGTATTCCTCTACTTGTGAGATCTAGGGACGGCTTCTTGGAGAAGAAGAGAGAAGATATTTTGGTGTTTTTAGGTTACAATTTCAGATTTCAAAATGAACTAAGGGATATCTCACTATGATGTTCTATTTATACTACAACAAAAAGTGTTAAAAGACCCATCCGCCCTTGCTTTATTGTGGCATCCTTGGGGATTAGTTTATTACACTTTAGGACCCCTCTTCACACATAAAAATGTTTAGGTCCTTGGTTGGTTCAGTCAACAACTCACACACGGCCATTTGCATGAACAAAGCTTGGAGTGTTTGTAATTCCCGAGCTTGGCTTCGTGTGAAAGGCCGTGTACCTGTGGGGGTTGCCTTAACCGTATCATCCTCTCCATCTTGAGAGGAATTTGACCTCAAATTCGGCATTTGATCATCTTCAACCGCATCCACGAGGGAGAGATCTCCGACGTTGAAGGTGTTGTGCACTTGATATTCCGGTGGTAGGTCAATCTTGTAGGCGTTGTCATTGATTCTCTCAAGTACTTGGAAAGGACCATCACCTCTCGGCAGCAATTTGGACTTCCTTTGAGCTGGAAACCGATCCTTTCGAAGATGCACCCACACCCAATCTCCGGGTTCAAGCACTAGCTTCCTTCTCCCTTTGTTTGCCCGTTTTGCAACCTCTTGATTCTTCTTTTCAAGCTTGATCCGCACCGTCTCATGCATTTTCTTCATGGCCTCGGCTCTTTTATTTCCATCTAAGCTGGTCATGAGATCACTAGGCAAAGGCGTGAGATCTAAAGGGGTAAGGGGATTTAAGCCGTAAACACATTCAAAGGGAGTCATTCCCGTGCTTTAATGTATTACCCGGTTGTATGCGAATTCCACCAAGGGTAGATGTTCTTCCCATGAAGTCAGTTTACCTTTGACCATAGAACGTAGCATAGACCCTAAGGTTCTATTTACTACCTCCGTTTGGCCGTCGGTTTGTGGGTGGCAAGACGTGGAGAAAAGTAACTTCGTCCCAAGCCTACCCCACATGGACTTCCAAAAGAGACTTAGGAACTTGGAGTCCCTATCACTCACAATGGTCCTTGGCACTCCGTGAAGCTTTACAACATGTTCAACAAATAATGAAGCTACACTAGGAGCGTCCTCGGTCTTAGCACATGGAATAAAGTGAGCCATTTTAGAAAATCTATCAACAACCACAAAAATACTATCTTGACCCTTTCTAGTCCTTGGCAGCCCCAAGACGAAATCCATCGAGATGTCCAGCCAAGGTATAAGGGGAGTAGGGAGCGGGGTGTATAATCCTTGAGGTCGGACGCGAGATTTAGCACTCCGGCAGGCCGCACATTGATTACAAATTTTTGTGACATCTTTGCGCATTTTGGGCCAATAGAAGTTCTCCTCTAGGATCCCGAGGGTCTTGTCTACCCCAAAGTGACCCATGAGGCCTCCGTCATGGGCCTCCCTCACAAGTAATTCCCTCCAAGAACTAGAAGGAACACATAACCTCCTTCCTTTGAACAAATACCCCTCGAACCGAGAGTAGGAGGAATGGTTATTTTCCTTAAGCCAACGGTCCCTTCCCCACTCTTCGCATTCCCTAAAAATAGGAGCAAAGGTAGGATCCTCGGGATACAACATCCGCAAGCTCTCAAAACCCATTAACTTCGAAGACAAGGTAGCAACAAGCACATGCTTCCGAGACAAGGCATCGGCAACAACATTTTCCTTTCCCCTTTTGTAATGAATTACATAAGGGAAAGTTTCGATGAACTCAATCCACTTAGCATGACGCCTATTCAGCTTGTCTTGGCTCTTAAGGTGTTTCAACGACTCATGATCCGTTTGTATCACAAACTCCTTAGGCCACAAATAGTGTTGCCAATTTCCCAAAGCTCTAACAAGGGCGTACAACTCCAAATCATAGGTCGAGTAATTAAGAGTTGCCCCTTTGAGCTTTTCACTGAAATAGGCAACGGGCTTACCTTCTTGCATCAAAACAGCCCCGATGCCGACCTTACTAGCATCACACTCTACCTCAAACATCTTATCAAAATCGGGTAATTGCAATAAAGGCGCCGAGACGAGCGTAGCTTTCAAGGCCTCAAAAGCCCTAGCTTGCTCTTCACCCCATTTAAAGGGTCCGTCCTTTCTAATTACCTCGGTCAAGGGGGCTGCTATGGAACTAAATCCTTTGACAAACCTCCTATAAAAGCTTGCCAACCCGTGGAAACTTCGGATTTCTCCAATAGTTTTAGGGGTCGGCCAACTTCGTATGGAGTCTATCTTGGAATCGTCCACTTCCACTCCCCTTGAGCTCACGACAAAACCCAAGAATATGAATTTATCAACACCAAAAGAACACTTCTCCATGTTGGCATACAGCTTCTCCTTTCGGAGCACATCAAACACACATTTCAAATGCATTACATGTTCATTAATAGACTTACTATACACCAACACATCATCAAAGTAAACTACCACAAACTTTCCAATATAAGGCTTCATTACATGATTCATTAGCCTCATAAAAGTGCTAGGAGCATTGGTAAGGCCGAATGGCATGACCAGCCACTCATATAGACCGAATTTGGTCTTGAATGCGGTCTTCCACTCATCACCGGGTTGCATGCGAATTTGGTGATAGCCGCTCCTAAGGTCCACTTTAGAAAACACACAAGATCCGTGGAGCTCATCTAACATATCATCTAATCTAGGGATTGGATGACGATACCTTATAGTGATTTTTTTGATGGCTCGGCAATCGACGCACATGCGCCACGTTCCGTCCTTCTTTGGTACCAAAAGCACCGGAACAGCACACGGACTCATACTTTCCTTGATGTATCCCTTGTTGAGTAGTTCCTCCACTTGTCTTTCAAGCTCCTTCGTGTCCATAGGATTACTCCTATAGGCCGGTTTGTTTGGAAGCTGCGAACCCGGCACCAAATCAATTTGGTGTTCAATTCCCCGAAGTGGGGGCAAGCCTTGCGGAAGTTCTTGCGGAAATACATCTTCATACTCCTGCAACACACAAGAAATCAAAGGGGAAATGGAAGGATTAGTGGGGTTAGTATTAAAGCAATGGGCCAAAAGTAGCATTGGCTTGTTTTCATCATGGTCCACGAAAAGTTCCTTTCTCCTAGCCAACATCACTACGTTTTCCCTTTCCCTTGGCGTTGGGATAGCCTCGGATGTCCCTACCTCCTCACCTACGGCCTCCTTTCCCTTTTCTCCCCTCTCGGGTTCCCCCCCTTTCCCTTTTAATTCTCTCATTTTTTTGTACCACTCATTTACTTGGGAGGGTGAAAGAGGGTGAAGTGTGACCTTTCGGCCATCCTTCTCAAGCGTTTACCGGTTGGACCTCCCATCGTGTTTAGTAGACCTATCATATTGCCAAGGTCTACCTAACAACAAGTGACATGCTTGCATTGGAATCACGTCACAAAGCACTTCGTCGTGGTAGTTGCCCACCTTAAGCCGAATCACACATTGCCGTGTGACCTTCAATTCACCACAATCATTCAACCATTGTAGCTTGTAAGGACTAGGGTGTGGTGTAGTCGGTAGCTTCAAGAAGTTTACCATAGCATGGCTCGCAACATGTGTACAACTACCACTATCAATTACCAAGGTGCACACACTCCCCTTTACAAGGCACTTAGTATGGAATAGATTTTCCCTTTGGCTCGGGTCATCTACCGCCTTACTAATCATGACGCGTCTAACCACAAAGTTTGGAACCACACACTCCCCTTCTTGCGGATAGGCATCTTCACTATCATCTACTCCTTCCTCATTCGGTTCCTTCTCGGCTTCCTCTCCATCTTGAGGCTCGGCCTCAACCTCCCCCCTTTCGGACACCACCTCCTCTCCAAGGTAGTATACTTTCCCTTCTCGTAGGATCACATTACGCCGGTTCGGGCATTCATTTGCCTTATGCCCCCAACCTTGGCACTTGAAACATTGGAATCCCTTTGGGTTGGGGTATTTGTGAGCCTCCGGCTTCGGGGGAAACTTAGGGACCGTTTTGGATTCGGGCAGCTTCGGAGGACCGGGTTGGTCCTTGTTTTTGGCCCAACCCGAGGGGGTTTAGACCCTTGCCTTGAAGGTTGATCTCTCCTTAAGTTCCCTTTCAATCTCTAGGGCCGCTTGGAATATACCGTCAATAGTTTCGAACCGATGAAGAGTCAAGTGAGTGGAGATCTCCTTGTTCAATCCACACTTGAACCGGATGATGTCGTGGCTGATTTGCTCCCCACGGTGATCAAGTTTCAACATGAGTTGTTGGAACTCGTCAAAATAGGCCACCACACTCTTGCCTCCTTGCCGCAAGCCATATAGTCTAGCAAGTAATTCATGTCGGTATCTCTCGGGAAGATATCGTTGTCTCATCAAGTACCTCAACCGATACCAAGGTGGTGGCTGCCCGTCAACCAATTCATTACCAAATCGCTTAACATACTCCCACCAAGTGTTAGCATAGCCCTCAAGGTGAGCTATAGCATAGCAACTCTTCTTTTCTTCCGAGATGTCATTAACTTGGAAAACTTTGTCACAAGCCGATTCCCAAGTTAAGTAGGCCTCGGGGTCACTTTCACCCTTAAAGATAGGTAAGCTCAACTTGATGGTGTTGAGGCCTACGTCTCTCTCTTGGTGTCGGTTTCCCCTTTCTCCATACCCCCGGTATCTCCTAGGTTCCCCCCGGCCCCCTCTTAACTCCTCCTCCCTCATATAAGCATCATCATAGGTTCCCTCTCCATCATACTCCTCTCTACCGTATCCGTCAAAGTGGGCTGGTCGGCCTTGGCCATTTTGATTCGTAGGAATTGGAATTTGTGGTCTTTGGTTTAGTGGAGCTTGGAAGGGAGGGTTCGGATTTAGTGGAGGTGCTTGGCGTCCAAATCCCTCTTGCGGAATTGGAGGAGCTTGGAAATGTAGTGGTCTAGTGGAGGCTCGGGTTAGAGGAAAATTGGTAGATTGGTTTGCGGTATTTAGTGGAGCTTGGGGTGCATTTAACATTTGGTGGATCATTTCGGGGGTGATGGTCGCGGAGGAGGTCCTATCATGACCATTGGTGGATACGTGTAGAGGAGTCGATGGCCGAGAGTTCCTTTGACTCTCCACTTGATCTAGCCTCCCACTAATAGTCGATACTTCCCCCCTTATTGCTGCCAAGTCCCCTCTCACGGCTCCAAATTCCGAATTCATCCTTTCAAGTGTCCGAGTAACGGCCTCAAGAGTGGCCCTCATTGAGTCAAGGGAATTAGTATCCGCATTATGAGATGTTGTTCCTTCCATCGTCAAGGTATTAGCCGCTTTAGTCACCACAAGTCCGTGTTCCACAAGTGTTGTATAATTGGCTAGTAACCGTGAGATTTACAAGGTTTGAGTAAGCTCTTAGCCGGAATGGATTCTTGTTTGAAGACTCAAAGAATTCTTGCCGGACTAGAATCAAAATCAGCAACTCATTCAAACGAATAAAAGCACATAAATAATCGTTGACGCGAATAAACGGCTCAAGGAACTAGTTGACAACCTAGTGGGAAAAATACTAGTTTGTTAATTAGTTCTAAGACTAAGTAAGGGAAACCAAGAATCAACAATTAGCAACCAAAGAATATCCTAAGTTGAGCTTATAGTGACATGGTAGCATGCAATGGCCCTCCCACGTTCTTCTTCTCTTCGGATTTATATATATATATATATATTTTTTTTTTGTCTTGATTTAATATTCACACAACTTGTGATAAATGGAAAAGTGTTTTGGTGGGAAAACTAAAATTTTGAAGTCTTAACTCTTTTTCAACTCAAGGAAGTGGGTTTGGTTGACAATTTCCACAAAACAAGGTCCCTTGATTTAGGGGAAGTGATTGACAAGGCTACAAAGTGATGGGTGCAAGTCTTTCACAATCAACTTTATAAGTTTACCACTTGAGCACACAACAAGATGAACACTTCAACAAGAGGAACAATATGCACAAGTTCAAAAGATGAACACTCCACAACTTCAACACTTCCTTAGCACATAATCACACAACCACCGATTTTTCTTTTGGTCATCAACAACATTCAACTTTCGGCCACTTCAAGTCACTACACAATATTCAACCTTTCAAGCTCAACTTTCGGACCTAGACACCTTAGCGTTGGTGAGAAAGAAACCAACACTAGAAACTCACTAAACAAGCAAAATAACACCTAGATCTAAGCATACACCATCATTCTCGGTTTTCAACTTTTAGTGGACAGATTTCAAAAATTTTTTTTTTGTGTGTAGTTTGTTTAATCCGTGAACTAGCCCAAGATGGGTTATGTTGGAACACAACCGGTCTTGCTTTGATACCAAATGATACAAGATCAAACCAACAACCACAAGAGTTCGGATTTCAGTCCAACAACACAAGAACAACAAGTTTTAAGTTTCGGTTTTCAGATTACAACACAAGAGATAGTTTCGGTTTTTAAGTCACAATCCGAGAACAACAAGAGATACAACAATGCTAGTGAATCAAAACGAGCCCCACACGGCTTCACTAGACTTTCAAGATAAACAAAAGCAACACAACAACAAGAAGATAATGAAAGATAGATAACTTGACATATAACATTCAAGAAACTAAGAACCCTAACATCAAGAGAGGACCCTAAGTCTAATGAATATAAACACCAAGTTCTTACAAGGACCAAGAGGCACTCAACAACCTCAAAACCCTTGTTTCTAGCCAAAGAGACAACACAAGTATTCCTCTACTTGTGAGATCTAGGGACGGCTTCTTGGAGAAGAAGAGAGAAGATATTTTGGTGTTTTTAGGTTACAATTTCAGATTTCAAAATGAACTAAGGGATATCTCACTATGATGTTCTATTTATACTACAACAAAAAGTGTTAAAAGACCCATCCGCCCTTGCTTTCTTGTGGCATCCTTGGGGATTAGTTTATTACACTTTAGGACCCCTCTTCACACATAAAAATGTTTAGGTCCTTGGTTGGTACGGTCAACAACTCACACACGGCCATTTGCATGAACAAAGCTTGGAGTGTTTGTAATTCCCGAGCTTGGCTTCGTGTGAAAGGCCGTGTACCTGTGGGGGTTGCCTTAACCGTATCATCAAGATTTGGAGGTATCTCCTGATATTGTTACAAGTACGCTAAAACTCTTATTTTAAGATGTATATAGTCTGTTTAATCTAGGGTCTACTCTTTCTTATGTGACTCCATAATTGGTTGTGTATTTGGGGTTTGGTCTTGTGTGTATTTTAAACCCTTTTTCTTTTTCTACCCTAGTGGATGACTCAGTGGTTGCTAGAAGGGTATATAGGGGTTGTGTGGTATCTTTTGGTGGTAGGGAAACTTTGGTGGATTTGATTGAATTAGACATTCTAGATTTTGATATTATCTTAGGTATGGATTGGTTACATTCATTCTATGCCTCTTTAGATTGTTGAACCCGTAAGTTCAATTTCAAATTCCCTAATGAGCCATTTATTAATTGGGAAAGGAATTCTCTAGTGCCTAAGGGAAGGTCTATATCATATCTTAGAGCCAAAAAATTGATTTCCAAGGGGTGTCTTTATCATTTAGTCTGGGTTAAAGATTCTAACTCGGAGGGTCCTTCTTTATAATTTGTTCTTGTACTTAGTAAATATTCGAAGGTTTTCCCTGATGTTGTTTTAGGTGTCCTTCCCAATAGGAAATTGAGTTTGGGATCGATCATCTTCTATCTCTTCTTATCTCGATCCCTCTTTATAGAATGGTTCTAGCTGAGTTGAAGGATCTTAACCAACATTTAAAAGACCTTCTTGATAGGGTTTTTGTCCACCCTAGTATGTACAATGGGATTCTCCCATTCTTTTCATACATAAGAAGAATGGTTCTTTTCAAATGTGTATTAATTACTTTCAGTTGAATAAGGCGATGGTGAAGAATAAGTACCCTCTTCCTAGGATCAATGATCTATTTGAACTACTTCAAAGTGCTAAGTATTTCTCTAAATTGACCTTCGATCGGGTTATCACCAGTTATAGAATTAGGGAGGAGGATATCGCTAAGACTGTCTTTCATACTTAGTATGGACATTTTAAGTTCTCGATCATGTCTTTTAGGTTGAGAAATGCCCCTATGACATTTATTGATCTCATGAACTAGGTATTTCATCAGTTTTTGGACTCATTCATGATTGTAATTATAGATGATATTTTGGTATATTCAAAGAGTGAGATGGATCATACCAATTACCTCCGTATTATGTTGCACGCCCTAAAAGATCAGCATTTCCATGCAAAGTTTTCAAATTGTGAATTTTTGTTGAATGTTGTTACTTTTGTGGGTCATGTTGTTTCTAGTGAAAGAAACATGGTGGATCACAGAAAGTTATGGTGGTTAAGAAGTGGCCAAGACCCACAACTCCAAATTGATATTCGAAGTTTCTTAGTTTTAATTTGTTATTATAGGAGGTTTACAGAGAGCTTCTTATTGATTGATGCACCCTTGACTATGTTAACTCAAAAAAAGGTTAAGTTCCAGTAGTCTGATACTTGAGAGGGGAGTTTTAAAATGCTAAAAGATAAATTAACTTCTTTTTTAATTTTGACCTTACCCTAGGGTACAGATGGCTTCATGGCTTATTGTAATGTGTCTCGTATGGGACTTGGTTGTGTGTTAATGTAGTGTGGTAAGGTGGTAGCATATGCTTTTAGGTAGTTGAAATTCATAAGAGGAATTATTCAACTTATGATTTGGAGTTGTTGGCCGTGGTATTCGTATTTAAGACTTGGCAACACTATCTAAATGGGGTTTATGTTTGACATTTATTCAGACCATAATAGCCTACAATATGTATTCACAGAGAAGGATTTAAACCTCAGGCAAAGAAGATGGCTTGAGTTGCATAAATACTACGACATGAGTATCCATTATCACCCAGGTAAGGCTAACGTGGTTTCTGATGCTCTTAGCAGGCTATCTATGGGGAGTTTATCCTATGTGGATGAAGAGGACTTTGTAAAGGATATTTACCATTTTTCTAATCTTGGAGTTCGTCTCTTAGATTTTGAGGATAATGGTGTGTTTGTGCAAGAGGTGGCGAAGTTATCTCGTGGCACTAAGGTGAAGGAGAAGCAGGTGTTGGATCCTATCTTGATGCAAATCAAGGATTATATGGGTAAGTAAAAGGAGATGGCTTTCAAGGTTTATTGTAATGGTATCTTAAGGTACCAGGAGAGGTTGTGTGTTCCCAATGTGGATGGGCTGTGAGGTAGAATTTTGGTCGAAGCTCATGAGTCATATTATTTTCTTCATCCTGGTTTGATGAATATGTATCATGACCTTAAGGAGATTTTTTGGTTGAGTAACATGAAGAGGGATATGGCTAATTTTTTTGCTAAGTTCATGGTGTGTCAACAAGTGAAGGTGGAGCACTTGAGGCCTAGTGGATTATCTTAAGAAATTGAGTTGCCTATGTGAAAGTGGGAAGTAATTAATATGGATTTTGTTACCTATCTACTGCAGTCTCGTAACCAGCTTGACTACATTTGGTTCAGTGTGGATAGAATGACTAAGTATTCTCACTTTTTACTAGTAAGGACTAATTTGTTCGATGAGGATTGTGCAAAGTTATTCTTTCAGGAAATCATCAAATTGCATGGTACTCCAGTTTCTATCATTTCAGAAAGAGGTACACAATTCTTATCTCACTCTTGGCATTCTTTCTAGATAGGTTTGGGGACTAAGGTAAACCTTGGCACAACTTTCCACTCTCAGATGGATGGACAATCAAAGAGAACAATTCAAACTTTGGAGGACATGCTGAGGTCTTGCATAATTGACTTTGGTGATGGTTGGGTTGATCATTTGCCTCTCATCAAATTTGTTTATAACAACAGCTATCACTCTAGTATCAACATGGTTTTGTTTGAGGCTTTGTATGGTAGGAGATGTAGATCTCCCAATAGGTAATTCAAAGTTTATGAGGCTGGATTATTTGTTCCTAACTTGGTTCATCAAGATATGGAGAAGGTGAAGATGATTCGGGATAGGCTTCAAACAACCCAAAATCATCAAAAGTCCTATGCAGATGTCAGACGAAGAGAGGTGGAATTATATATTGGTGATTGGGTGTTTTTGAAGATGTCTCACATGAAGGGAGTAATGCAATTTGGAAAGAAAGGGAATCTCTATCACTGATATATCGTCCCCTATTTGATTCTAAAGAGGGTGGGGAATATTTTCTATGAGCTAGAAATGCCTGCATGTTTGGGTTTTATTCACCCTGTGTTTCATATGTCTATGTTGAATAAGTGTGTGGGTGATCCTTCCTTCATCATTTCTTTGGAAAGTGTGGGTATTTTAGACTCCTTGTCTTGTGAGGAAGTCTTGGTTGAGGTATTGGATTGGAAAGTCCAACGTTTGAGGACTAAGGATGTGGCTTTGGTGAAGGCTCTATGGAGAAACCAAAAGCTTAAGGAAGTTACTTGGGAAGCCAAAGAGGATATCATATCTAAGTATCTAACCTTTTTTCCCTCTTTGAATAACAGTGGTTAAGGTGTTGGTTTCGTTTTCCTCTTGCTACTTTCTAAGTTATTCACTTGATTCCGGTATACTCTTGCTAGTTATCATGCCAAAAGTGTCCTATCTCATCATTCGGGAATGAATGATCCTAAAAGGGGGGATAATGTAACACTCTAAATTTTGAGCATTTTATTTTTGGCCCTCCTATGTTTGAAACATCAATTTTTGACTTAATGACATGATAAGTCATGTGAATGGGGTGTCCCGGGAGAGTTTCAAAAATTTTGGACGAGGTTCGAGGTTGTTTTGGACCACGTAGGAAGTGAGACTCCACGATATCCCTATGTCACAGAGGAAAATCTCCACGATAGGGTCCATGAAACGGAGGATAATCTCTGCGTTATGGTTCGTGGAATGGAGGTTAGCCTCCACTATAATTTCTGTGCCATGCCCCTATGTAAAATTCATGCAGTTTTGTTTAATTTACTTGGGATGACGGGTATTGGGGTCCTTTCACCTATGTGCGACCCTTAAGCATTATATAGCCTATTAAACTCTCAAACTCAAAACCCCAAGAAAGTATAAGGATATCATCGTATATTTATCCTTTGGGTCCTAAGCTCCGAATAACTTTACAATTCTTATGTATCTATGGAATGTTACTCTTCCCCAACAATTATTTTATCAAAAGCATATGTTTATAATTGTATCCATGTGATTTGATTGTGATTTGTGAACATAGGTTTGAGGGTTTTGGAATGAATGCATCTTGAATTGATTTCTTATGATTTTAATACAATTGTTCATGCCTTCTTTTAATATTTTGAACTAATGGGGTGCATGGGTGTGGGAATTGTAATCGGGGTCGAGGTATTCCCCCAATTTGATGATTTTGGTATTAAAATTGGTTTGGAAATTGTACTTCCTCAACCCATTAGTGTAATTGGTCTTGAAATATGATTTGTCACATCGTTTTACTTGCTCATCTATACTATTGCATTGCATAAATGGTTAAAAGATTAAACAAACAATTTTGAAGCCTTGTTGGCCATGTTTTGACTGAAATTGAAACCTAGAGGGTCAAGGCATTCCCTCAGGTTTATTTGATAAACTAAAGGGGGTCGAGGCATTCCCCTAAGTTAATGGAATTGTATGGCATATTATAATCTTGCAAGAGTACAGTATGGCGATACCTATGGTATGACTTAATGTATAATTCCATGGTTAATGAATGGGTTATGTTAAACTTGTTTTAAATTGGGCTTAATGGGGGTTATGTAGCTAAGTCGTAAAGGTGTGAGACTCGAATGACTTATACTGGAAACTCATGTTTGCTGACATGGGGTTTGCTCTTGATGACATGTGTGCATGGTTCAAACTATTGATATATTTGTATCTTGGATTAAAGTGGGGTCAGGTCATCCTTTATACCTTTGGTTGGTTCGGCTAACATGAACTGGGTCCCTTTCAACAGGGGGAGCTGAACCCATATAGCCCATGGGTACCTATTATAATGGTTGAGCTACATAGTCCAGGACAAGGTTTTACATTATGCTAAGTCTCGTTCCCTTTCCCGACATGACATGCTTATATATATATTTATATGATTATGTGCATTGGCTTTGAATGATTTTGAAACATTGATTATGGCATTATTTTATCCATGTTCCCTGAGTACATGCTAGTGCTCATCCCACTAATCATCTCCGGACGTTGTATCCCCATGTAATGCAAGAATAAAAAATATTTCTTGTTTTACTGTGAAGTGACTAGGTGATCGCGAGATAGCTCGTGCGTCAGATTGAAGTGGTGAGCTTCCAAACTTCGGAAGACCTCATTTCATATTTTGTTTTTCGTATGTTAGATACTTTCCTATGGTTTATTTTTAGCTATCGGCGGGGGTATGTCCCAACTTAAATTGATTTTGGTTGTGTTTAGAGGCTTTGTAAATTACTGTGGACTTGGGATTCGTTGATGAATTATTAGACTCCTTTTGAGTCACACATATTCATCTTGTGATATGTTTGAAATTTTGTTTCCATATTTGAATTGTGTTTCATTTGACTAGGCATGGGGTGGTCTCCTTGTTGGACTTGAGATATCCATCATGACCAGACCCTGGTTCGGGTCGTGACAATTTCTTTGTACCCCACAAGTTTTTCAAGAAAATTATTCACTTGGGGGAGTCCATTTTAGCCCACAAGGTTTTCATAATCATTCTTATCTGTTAGCCATTTATGCAACACATTAATTTTTATAAGAAGTAGACAAAACCAAGTGATTAACCACATTCGAAAACAAATTATGCAAATGGGTTGGGTTCTAATCAATTTCATTACCAAAATCCATTTACTTGGGGAATCCTTGCACCCCTAATTATATTTTTCGCAAGTTTGGGGAATCGTTGTACTCCTAAATTCATTCACCATTCCCATGAACCCCAATGAGTGTACAAACCCACAATTTAATGCATAATAAAGCAATAGTAATCATGGGAAAAACATTCAAACAATTTATATCCAAAACCCTCAACCCATAGTTCAAAGCCCAATGTCAAAAACCATATGAATAATAAACCAAATTAATGTCATTAAGAAAATCCAAGTGTAAGGAGAGAGATACATGTCTTATTGACGGAAGTAATTTGGAGAAAAGCTTGAACCCAAGACTTTGAAGCTTGAACCCTATCTTTGAATTAATATGGACACTTGAATTTGTTTCAGATACCCTTGATGATGAGATTGGGGAGAGACCATTGATAATAAACTTGAATTTGTAGTCTTTGAAGTTGAATTTTAGGACAAGAACCCTTATTTGGTGTTTTTAGGATTCGGGAGAAGAGGGATTGGGTATTTGGTGTATTTGGGGTTATGGGATGATGAATTCACGTTAGTATTAGTTATAGGATGGTTTAGAACGTAAATGACCAGTTTACCCTTGAAAAATGGTAGAGAAATGCAGATTATAGAATTTTTAAACACAGGAATGTGCCACAGCAAAATCGTGGAGCACAAGGTCTGTGCCACGGTAAAATCGCGGACCCTCACTGGTTTCTCACAAAAATGCTCATAACTTTTCCCTCGGGTATCGGATTAAGGAAAAATTGGATGCGATGGAAAGATGACTCAATTATATATAATTTGGTGGGTATTTATCCCCACAATTCCATATATTCAAGAAGTTATACACGTTCAAAGTTTACCCTTTTAGGATCGAATACCAAAATTTGTTCAAATCAAAAGTTTTTAACACAACTTTGCTCTAGGTGTTCCCTATGAACATTTTTCACCTCGATAGAACTTTTCACACTAGGATACTAATCATGACACTTATATTTACATATGAATAATTGTATTTGATTTTATACTCATAGGAACAATGGTTAAAATTTTACCCCAAAATGTGGGGTATTACATTATCTCCCCCTTGGAATCATTCGTCCTCGAATGATGGGTAGGAACTCATCGAAGTTTTAGAAGTATGAAATAAAGTATGTAACTTCACATTAGGAATTCTACTTCAACAAAACAGGTGTTGGGATCAAAATAAAAGGGCTTCATTGTATCTCCAAGTAAATTATGTAAGCATGAATCATGAGATAATGGGACAAGGTCATACCAAAGGATAAAAAGACTCAAAATCCCCTTACCCCAAGGAAGAAAATCAAAAGCGGGATAAAATCAAAACACTGTCATGGAACATCAATATTGTGGAGGTTAGCCTCTTCTCCATGCCAATATCACGGATGTTAACCTCCGTGACAAGGCCTTATCGTGGAGGCTCACTGCCTCGAAATCAAAAATTAGCCCCAAACCCCTTCCAAAAATTCCAAGTCACTCTTTTAACATCCCTAAGGAGCATGAATTATATGAAACATGATCATAACAATGTAAGATATGAGTTATTCTAGGAATCCTCAGCTTGATTAAGATTGATACAAGGTACGAAATAAGATTTAGCAGGATACAAGAATAGAAGCATTCTCTACCTCCAATGATACGTATAATATCCCTCAAATGTAGCAATACTCCTCAACTATGAATTCAACTATGAATACCACACTTCGCCATTTTAATCTTACAATTTCCCCCACAAAACACATCACTATAAGATCCTGAATCAAACTATACATTTCTTCCGTATTAAAGCCTAATCCGAATTTAAAAGTTTCCAACTTAAGCTACAGGGCTCTATACCTTACATCCATTCAAGAATACTACTCCATATTATTACTGTAATCAAATGACATCATATCTTAATCAAGAGTACTAACCATATACTACAATGGTTTGTGTGTCTATCAATCACAATATTCAAACTTATCTTTACTGCACCACTTTACAGATCTCCCCATCAAAACCCAACAACCTCTATCTCCTTCACAAAGATTTTCACCACATATTCCCTTCCTAACTATTTCACATAAAAAAAGTTTTATCTCACTCTCCTGCTTCATCTATAACCATAGTTTGAGTAGTCACACCAAAATTTTATGGCAAGGATCATCCATATTCTAATCTAAAACATTACTATGCTTTCATAAACACTAGCATGCTGACATGAGGAGAGTAACTGAGGGACTAGCGTACGAGTTTCAAAAATAAGAGTGACAGTATTCAATTACAATATATATTTTTCACACTACTCAAGGTGGGTCTATGATGTAAGATATGATCCAATAAGCACGAAGGGCTTCACATATCAAAAAACTTAGATCATAACTAGAGGGCTAAATCATGGATATAGGTTGTATAGAGAACTAAAAACTTAGGCATAGACACCATTTGTATATGTAGGATGTTGGTAAAATGTCCTCTTAAATTGAAATAGAAGAAATTTGCCAGAGTAAGAATATATTTATCATGACTTATCCCTGAAACTCACCACCATGAGAAAATTCAAGATTTGTATCATCTCCCCCTTATCTCAAAGGTCACTATCTTAAACTTGCAAAAATAATCCCTCATTAAATCTATATGCACAACACTCCGCACAAGAACACCAAACTCTCCTCGACAACTTTAATAAAGAGACTAAATTCTCTCTAGGACATCCCCTTCAGGGATACTAATCTTAACTTCCTCCAACCACCAAAGCCATCACCTTATAACTAACATTTTCATGGGCATGGACATCCATGCTTCTAAACACTTAACACTCCATTTTCAACTCCATAGAATACTAGCATTATACCTCTAATATCATAACCTCATTATTTAACAAAATTTTAAAACTATACTAAGAGTTCACAAAGTCTATCTATTTCTCCCTAAATTCAACTCTACATAACACCATATAACAACTCCCTAGACTTATCAATACTAAGAAATTTAAGAACATAAGTTAGGCATACATGGCACTCATAACTCAAGACCGAGCACACTTTATTCTTATAACTTGAGGTTCTTATCCATCTATTGATTTAGCCACCATTTCTACTTCGACACTAGTCCTCATGCATATATCACAATTACCCACTCTAAATTTCATAAGTCATCAACCTAAGCTCTTTGTCACATATTATTTCAAGCCTACTAATTCACTCCCATAAATCTTGGATCATATTTCTCGAGCTAATATTTTTATCACCACAATCAACATCTAAAGTTCAAACTTAGTGTCTAGCAACAATCATGTATTACCAAGAAAATATCCTGCACAATCTACTAGTCCACCAAATAGAAAAATAAACCTAAATTCCTTATTTAACTTAACTACGGCCTACAAGCACATTTTTCTTCACAACATTACTACTACACCTTAAAATTTACTACATATCTTCTCACCTACTAAACTAACTTGCAACTACTAGATAAAAATTAAGAGACTCTTAGTGTATTAAAATTACCTAATAAGGATAGTCAATCTTAATCATATTACCTAACCCATTATGGTCTATAGAACATTCAGCTCCTCAGATCATATCTACTTATCTATGTATATATCCTAACTATCTTTAAGATTTTGAACACCACTGAGTCCCCTCTTTCGATGATCTTCCCAAGTGAATGTTAAATTCATAAATTATTAGCCGACCAATCTTTTCATTCATAACCTATGTTTTATTTTATTACTAAAATATCCAGTCCATATGAGCTCCTTTCTTATTTCAACTAAAGATGCAAATATTCTAACTAACTACTCTCTTTTATCGACTATCACAAGTTTTCTAATTTTTTGTATGCTCCTTAACCAACACTATAAGGGAATACCACCCCCAACACTCACTTAAAGGTTAGGAAAATACAACTATCCTTTTTTACTAAAAAGTTACCCTCACTCTGACTTTTAAACATTTGACTTTATATCACTAACCTCAAGATTATCTTACTACTCATAGGTTATAACACCTCAATTTATACTACCTCTAGGATAGAAATACTATCCTAACATTCATATATAGATCTTTCCCCTTAAGCGAAACATCTGTAATAAAGTTCTTGAAATAGATAAGTTACACAGCTTACCTCGAGCTGGAAAGCAAAATTCATGAAGTTAGGGGTACACTCATGAATCAATACACCTTGATGCACTAATAGGAGCCTTTCAAGTCCATGCATCATTCCACAACTTTAGATAACTCATTTGAAAAGGACCGCAGTGATAGAAAGCTAGGTTATTCACACTTATATCGACTAAAAATGAGACATGGCTCATGAATTAGATCAAGGAAGAAAGGTGGATAACTTTTATACGAAAAACACAATTGTACGATCTAGATTATGAAAGAATGAGAAATATTTCCTAAATGCCTGATAGCCTCTCCCTTATAAATGTGTTGCACTACACACCCATAAAAGACACTCTACTTGACACAACTTTGTTGAAACCTAATTGACCATGAACCTAGGCTTTGATATCAACTTTGTCATGACTCAAACCAAGGCCTAGCCGTAATGGGTATCTCAAGTCCAACAAGGACCGAAGACCACCTCTTTATTCCCTAGTCTAACAGAACATAATATATAATATACGTATAATATCATAATTCAAATCATAAAACAATATAGATAAATATGACTCAAAAAAAGTCTAAGAATTCAACAAACAATCCCAAGTCCACTGTAATAGCCACAAAGCCTCTAACTAACCAAATAACAATAAAAGTCGAGACATGATCATACCTAAAATAAGTCCAAATAGAAGATTCAATAACATAACAAAACCCAAAACATGAAATAAGGTCTTCTGAAGTATGGAAGCTTACCACTACGATTTGACTTATGAGCTACCCCATGATCACCTAGTCATTGTGCGGAAAAAGTAGAAGTATTTTTGGTTCCTGCATTGCAAGGGGATACAGTGTCCATAGATGGTTAGCCAGTTGACCACTACTAGGTAACTCAGGGATAAATGATAAAATAATGTCATGATCAACGATCCAAAATCCAAATGCACACAAGCTTATGCATATAAATATATACAAATATAACGTGCCAAGGTAGGGAACAAGTCTTAGCATGAGAGTTAAAATATTAACCTGGATTGTGTAGCTCTAACCATCCTAAGGGCAACCACGGGGTATATAGGTTTAGCTCCCCCTACTGAAAGAGCCCAAGTGGGTGTTAGCCACACAAATAGGAGGTATTATAAATAGTTGAGAAATCCTCATACCTTTTGCAATCCATGATACAAATATATATATTATGTGACATAAGTGCACAGACATTAATACCAATCCTCACATCACAAATGTGAGTTTCCAATATCGATCCCCCCAAATCTTCACCTTCCTTGGTGAGCAGAATTAAAATATTTAACATATAAACCAACCATTTAGATTAAGTAGTCAATCATTAAGGGATCATTAAGTGGTATTTTCATACCAACCATAGCAAGTAATGTCATTAAGCCAACACTTTTTAGGAAACAGACTCAATTATTAAAATCAACTTAGGGGATTCCTTTGTACCCCCACAAGGTTTTTAAGAAAATCATTCACTTGGGAGAGTCCATTGTACCCCACAAGATTTTCAAGATCATTCTTATCTATTATCCATTTATGTAATGCATTAATTTTTAAGAAGTAGACTAAACCAAGTGATTAAGCACATTTCAAAACCAATTATGCAAATGGGTTAGGGTTCTATCAATTTCAATACAAAAATCCATTTACTCTGAGAATTCTTGTACCACTAATTACATTGTTTGCAAGTTTGGGGAATCCTTGTACCCCTAAATTCATTCACCATTCCCATGCACCTCAATGAGTGTACAAACCTAAAGTTCAATGCATAATAAAGAAATAGTAATCATGGAAAAATATTCAAATAATTTATATCCAAAACTCTCAACCCATAGTTTAAAACCCAATATCAAAACAATATGAATAATAAACCAATTTCATGCCATTAAGAAAATTCAAGTGAAAGGAGAGAGATACATGCCTTATTGGCAGAAGTAACTTGAAGAAAAGCTTGAACCCATGGCTTTGAAACTTGAACCCTAGATTAGAATTAATATGGACACTTTAATTTGTTCCCCATACCCTTGATGATGAAATTAGGGAGAAAACATTGATAAGAAACTTGAATTTGTAGTTTTAGAAGTTGAACTTTTGGGACAAGAACCCTTATTTGGTGTTCTTGAGGATTTAGGAGGAGATGGATTGGGTATTTGGTGCATTTAGGGTTATGAGATCATGAATTCAAGTTAGTATTAGTTATAGGATGGTTTAAAATGTAAATGCCCAGTTTACCCTGGAAAAACTAAAGAGAAATATAGGTTTTAACATTTCTGAACACAAATCCATGCCACAGAAAAATCGTAGAGCACAAGGTCTGTGCCATAGCGAAATCGCGGTCCCTCACTAGTTCCTCATGAAAATGCTCATAATTTTTTTCTCGGGTATCGGATTAAGGAAAAAATCAGATGCATTGGAAAGTGGACTCAATTATTTATAATTTGGTAGGTATTGAGCTCAAAAGTTCCATATATTCCAGAGTTTATACATATTTAAAGTTTACCCTTGTAGGATCAAATACTAAAATCTAGTCGAATCAAAATTTCTTAACTCAAGTTTGCTCTATGTGTTCCCTATGAAAATTTTTCACCTCGATAGTAATTTTCACACTAGGATAATGATCATGACACTTATATTTACATAATAATAATTGGCTTTGAGTTTATACACATAGTAACAATGGTTCAAATTTTAGCCCAAAAATGTGGGGCGTTAAATCTTATGACTCAAAGAGAGATTAATTCAAAGAAGCATAGATAGATGGAGTTACCAAAGGATTATGACATCTCGATTCTATAACATCCAAGTAAGGAGAATGCGGTAGTGGATTCTTTGAGCTGGAAGGTAGTACGCATAGGTAGCTTGGCTTCTATTTTTATTTCAGGGAGGTCATTAGCGTGGGACACCAGTCCTTAGCCAACTTGATGGTGCAAATTGATACTTTAAAATCTAGGAGGATTCTAGCTAGTGCTGAGGTCAGGTCTACCATATTTGACCCAATTCATAATTACCAGTTTGAGGATAGGGAACTATGTAGCATCTGTGACCAGGTGCTTAGTGGTGACTCCAGGAGGGCTACCATAGATTTTGAAGGTATTCTAAGATATAATCAACACATTTGTGTTTCGATGATTAGATACTTGATTCAGTGGATATTACACGAGGCTCACAACTCTACGAACTTTATCCACCTTGGAACAGCTAAGATGCATAGAAATTTGAGCTAGTACTACTAGTGGAGTGGCATAAGGAGAGATATATCAAACTCTATGGCTTATTTCCTATGTTGTCACTAGGTGAAGGTCGAGTATCAGACGCCTAGTATCCTGATCAGAGATTGCCTATTTTTTAGTATAAGTGGTAGTGGATCACCATGGACTTTTTTAATAGGTTTCCTCAAACCTCTCACTATTTTAACGGTATTTTGGCCATTATAGATAAGTTTACCAAATCGGCATACTTTCTTCCTATTCAGATGTCCTACAGTGCCAACATGTTAGCTCATATCTCAGTTTGTGAGATAGTTTGCTTACATGGAGTGCCCATATTTATTATTTCAAACATAGGCTTGGTATTCACTTTTTCTTTTGGAGAGATTTTTATGAGGATTTAGGTACTCAAGTAGATCTTAGGACTAGTTTTTATCATCAAACTAAAGGACAGTCAAAGTGGACTATTCAGATTCTTGAGGACATGCTCCGATCTTGTGTGATGGACTCTGGAGGTCATTGAGAGCATCATATTCCCAAATTATACCTCTCATATGAGAGCATAAGTGATAGTCACCAAATATATAACCCAACAAAGGTTGGGGTTGAATATCACAGGGAATAGGGTGTTAACTAAGTTGTATGCAAATTATTTGACTTTTAATCATATGTTTTCACAAAAAAATAGGGGTTTTCTTTAAATGATAATTTAGTGATTTCATGTTGAAAACAATGAGACATTTCTAATAATATTTGAACTCAGTGATATAGTGAACTAGGGTTATGGTCACCTTGTTATGTTAATACTTTTTAGCTATGGGTTATATGAATTCATAAATAGATTGTGCTTATAGAGAGCATATTCCAGAGTTCATTCCAAGTATTTTTCAACCTTTAAGGAAAGATTTCATGTTAATTCTCTCAAACCTAAAGTGATACAGATAATTACACATAATCTCTAAGATATTAATCCGGTTAAGGAATTAACTTGTAAATTAGAGATTGAAAACACTAACCCCTTGTCACTCTTCTTTTATCCAAAAACAACTTCTTTTTGCAAGAAGGCTATGCTTTATGGCATATTCTCAAGTTTGAAACAATGAGAATTCATTGTAAATTAAGAGAATAGAATATAAAAACAACTGTAATATAAATTCAAAAACCCATAGCTTAGATTATTGATTATAAGATTTCCACAACCCTAGCTAAAAATCATAGCCACTCATGATTAGAAATAACATCAAATAATTCAAATTGTTCATACCAAAATCGAAGATTGTTTTAAGATTAGAAGATGAACCCTAATAAAAATATTTCGCCGCCCTTCTCTACTTTAAAAAATACATAATATCTATTCAAACTGATCTTATGGTGTTTATAATAGTCTTGAGAAATTACCCCAAGACTCTAGGCAAAATTTACAAGAACATTATGCCTCGAAATAGGACACTGCGGCGCACACCTCAACACCAACTCTAAGGATTGCGGCGCAAATCTAAATGTGTAACTTGGGGGTTATGGCACAAAGCTTAAGGCACACCCTGTGGGTTACAATACAAACCAAGTTTTTATCATTCTATTTTGCTTACGTCTTGTGCTATCCTTGTTTTATGATCCTTCTATATCTCCATATGTTTTATTTACTCTTAAAATGATACAAATCAGGTAGGTTAGCTCATTTACATCAAAAATAGGATAAAAACATATGAATCTTGACACTTTCCTCTAAAAACTTAGCTTATATATGGTAAAACATAGTGCTTAGGCATATAAATATTCTCAAGATCAGAGAAGCACCTAGTATTAGCAAAAATAGCATATCATAATAGCCATAATTTGAGTATTAATATGGCACCATTTGAGACACTATATGGTAGGCATTGTTGGTCTTTGATAGGATGGTTTGAGACCTCTGAGGTTATTCCCTATGGTATTGACCTACTTTAGGAATCGTTGGATAAATTTAGGGTGATTTAGAAAAGGTTGTGGGCATCTCATAGTAGGTATAAGGCTTATAAAGATCATAGACTTCATTCCTTGATGTTTAGAGTTAAAGATCGTTTATTCCTTGGGTATTGTCCTTGAGGGGTGTGATGACATTCGAGAGGAAAGGCAAACTCAGCCCTAGATATATTAGGCCTTTTAAGATACTTTATGTCTTTAGAGAGGTGACTTATGAGTTTTCCTTTCCCCTATATTTTGCCACTTTTTGTATAGTATTTATGTTTCTATGATGTAGTGTTACATCCGCAATAAATTATATGTGCTTCGGTGGGACTCAGTTTAGTCGGATGAGAGATAGACCTTCATGTAGAAGATGGTGCTCATATTAGCAAGTATGCCAGGCAATTAAGCTCGAGGGAGATTTTTATAGTTAAGGTTCAATGGAGACACCACTCCATAGAGGAGGCTACTTGAGAGATCAAGAGGGATAAGCAATCCCAGTATCCTCACATGTTTGAGCCTTCAGGTACATCCTAACCCTTTACTTTTACAAATAAGAACCTTTTAGTACTAGATGCAGTAATGACCCTCCAGGTCATTTTCTGCTTTTCCACACTTTTTTCGCTATTTATATCTTTTGTCTAACTGCCCCAAGTCATTTGCGGCTTGCTGGAGCTGACAGTTTAGTTATAAAGTAGTTCATTTGGTTTTTAAAGCCAATATTCCCTACTATGAAGTCTTCGTTGGCAAGGATAGGGTAACGGGCATAAACTTTAGGTTAATGACCTCGTATTCTAATTCTAACATTTTCAACAGATCTGGAACATTGATTTTAGGCTAGGAGGGCCCTTGATTTTGGGCGTAAGGCTTCCAAACTCATTTGGAGCTATTAACCTAAATTTGGTAAAAGTGGCCTTTGGGTGTGGGCCCATATTTCATCAAAACAACTCTGAATGGAAATTTTAGTAGTGTTATTAAGTAAGAAATATAAAATTTGATAAGGTAGCATATTTTTTTTGTGTTCACAGGATTTTGAATAAATTTTGAGAGGTCGGTGGAAACTTGGCAAATCCAAGTTTTAGCTAGTGCATCCGCTAAAGTGGACCTTTGGTCGCTTTAGCAGAGGGCACCTTAGTGGACAAGTGGTTGATTTATTATCCCAAGGCTAGTCTGGCCAGATCTCTTAAGTGAAGATCTGCCTGCTAAAGCGGATACAGCTTCAGTGATAGCTTGTTTGCTTTAGCGGAATCCTAGCCAAAACCAAGTACCACTTTAGCTGTACTATGCCGCTTTAGTGGTGGCCGCTTAATCGGAACCTAAAAGAGCATTAAATGCAGACCTTTACCTAATTTTCTCCTATTTTCACAAGTCTCAAGAGCATTTAAAGTGCTAGAGTGTATAGAAATTAGGAGAGTAGTTCTTGGGTGATTGTGGGATGTTGCTGAGCTCAATAAGTCATTTGCTTATTGTAATCCTTGTAAGTTTCTACCTAATGCTTGGTTTAATTCTCTAATTTAATCACAAATCCTTAGTTCTTAGATGAGTCGATTGTGGTATTGTTTGATCTCGGAATTTACACATTCTTGAGGATAAATGATCCTTGAGCATAGAGGGGCGTGTTGAAAATTTCAAAAGTGTGATTCCACAAGTGGGCCCCATATGAGATTTTTATTCAATTTTAGACCCAAAGCATAAAAGTGCAAAATGGGTATCATCGTTCTCATATTAATGCATCGGTTACTATTTTGGTAGAGTGGCATTATGTGAAGGCTTCTCGAAAGGTAAAATCACTAATTTAGCAGACTTTTTAGGCTTTCTTGGGCATCTGGGTAAGCTAGCCTTACCCTTCTCTTAGATTAAGCTTAATTATAGTATCGATATAATATTATGCTAGTTTTGGGTTGTAAATTTAGACTTAGAGGTAATTTTAGAGTGTTTTGGATTATTTAGCCATTTATGGGACCAAAATTAGGTGAAGTTGACTTGACTACCAATATTTTAGGTGAAATTACAATTATAGGATACAATAAGGCTTATTTAGTACCTTGTCGTGGAATTAGACACCCTCATCTAGTTTAAGATAATATTTTCCTTAGAATGGACTTTCGGAGTTAAAAGTGAGCCCCTCTATCCCACCTTAGGTCAAGATTACTATTAGATCCTTGTAAACTCAATAGGCGTATATACATAATTTTATTTACATTGTTGAGTCGAGGAGGATTAGATACATTATGACTTATTATAGGCTTGTACCAGGGAGATATTTAGACTGATTCAAGTTTGACAAATTATGATATTAAGTCTGATTCAGGTCAACAATTATGATGATATTACTTTCAGTTTAAGTTTGGTATTTATGATATTATCTCCGATTTGAGTCCAACATATGAAATACTATTTCTTGTTCAAGTTGGATGTTTTCAGGCTATTTATAATGGTTATGGAACCAGTTTGAGTCTAATGTTTATGGTATAAAAAGATCCACGATTATGATTTTAAGACATGGATATTTGGTATAATTACTATTATTACTTCTTCTTGATTGCATCCACCGATCTTATAGCAGCTTGCGTTGGGTTATTTGCTTTGTTTGTGTCTTCTATGCTTCTGGGACCTGTTATGTTAGAGATAGCTATTTTCTCTTTATTATTATTTACTTCAGTAGTTTACTTTTAGTATTTGGAGAATTGTTGCAGGTTTAATCTTTTCCCTTGATTTATCTTATTATATCATATTTTATTGTATTTATATTATGATTTAACTCAGTCGGCCTATGATACCTACTTAGTACCCATTGCTATAATACTCATACTGTACTTTTGGACCTTTTTATAGCATATCCTAGTACTAGTTGTTGTCATTGACATTGTGCTAGTGTAGGTCGGAGTTTAGAAATAGGGTGAGCTCTCGGAGTCGGAGTTGACCCCCTCTCAATCTTCAATTTTAGATGGTTTTTCATTCTGAGACTATTGTATATTAACATTAATAGGACTCTTATTCTTTTTCTAGTGACTTTGTACCTAACTTACTAGGTCTTTGGATATTATTACTCTTCTATTACTTCTTTTCAGTAATGTTATGTCTTTTAATTCATTTACGTGAATATTTTTGGCATTTATGCCATATTTCACCAATTAGACCATTACTTGTAGTTTTGAGCTACGATTTGGCTTACCTACTAGTCGGGTAAAGTAGATTCCATCATGATCCATGAAATTAGATCATGATAAAATTATGCTTTAGGGGATAGATTTCGAATGGAAATACAGTAAAATCTTTGTAAGAAAAGCTAATTTAGTGTTAATGTGTATTATGTTTAAATTCCTTGTTTAATTTTATGTGTTTAATATATATGTGATAATTATTATGTGTTTGGGTATTCGTATGTATCAATAGTGAAACCATGCAAGTGTGCAACCTAAAAAATTATCTTGTTCATTTAACTAGAGTGGAGCAGTAGAAGTATTGTTGTTAGGAAGGTCTAAGGATGATAATGCTAGAATGAATGAATGTTGAGAATGGGTTAGATGAGTTTAAAAACAATTATTGTATGTGTAGTTCTAATTTAAGTTGTAGTTACAAAC
Source organism: Capsicum baccatum var. pendulum (assembly GCA_030864225.1). Taxonomy (NCBI): domain Eukaryota; kingdom Viridiplantae; phylum Streptophyta; class Magnoliopsida; order Solanales; family Solanaceae; genus Capsicum; species Capsicum baccatum. The sequence goes on from CM061557.1 coordinate 127,034,731, forward strand.
TTGATTTGGATTTTCCATGTCTTTTCATAAGTTAAACGTATATGTGAATTGGACTTCAAGCATCTTGTCATTTGGCGAGTTAGTGGATATTGGTTGTTTGCATGAAATAATAAACCAGAATTTGACTAAGTATCTAGACAAGTGTGTACTTATATATTTGATGTATTGCATTATATAATGAATAATATTAATTTGACATTCATACATCATAATATTTGAAGGGTAGGGTACCGCACTGATATATGTTATTATATTCAAAGGATCGAGAACTACATTGGTACAGTACATAAATAAAGATGGTTCCCTGCAGGATCTGACTATTGGTAAGATAAGTCCCTCTAGTATGTATGTACAGATTTGATGAGAGGTTGTGATGGTTGTTATTGCATTATTTCATATGCATGGTCATTTGATTTCTCATCAATATTTCATAAAGTGTTGTACTGATTTGAGGTAGCATGAGATTACTTTTGTGAGATGATTAAGTAATGATTGATTTGGTGTGGTTTACACTTGTAGTATTAAAGGAGTCATACACCACTCCCTTTGACATTGATCTCATATTGTGATTTAAATTTGAAGTTAGTGTTAGGGTTAATATTGTTCATGTTGAGATTATTAGTTGCTTGGTTATATTTGGATGGCAAAGTGTTGATTAAAATTACTTCTAGTCTTAGATTACTACTTTACTCATATTTTATTTATGTTAAGTATGCTAGTGCTTATACGTTAGTTGAGATCTTTTTTGAATTGTGTGACTTTACACATATATAATTATTGTAACTTTGTCTTAACTCGATATAAAGATAGAAGAATCATGGTTAAGTGTATTGGGACATTGGGGTCACTACCAGCTTATAAAGTGGATTATGGAGGTAGAATTAGTTGTGTATGCATGGTGTTAATAACTAAGAGACATAGGTTAATTATTGAGTTGGAGATAGGATGAGTTGTCTAGTCCAATAAAGTTGTTTAGTGAGGAAGTCAGAATCATTAGATATTGTGCACTCGTAGCTATTGAGTGAAACCCAACTAATAAGACATAATCAGAAGTTACTAGGATGGTAGTGTGAAAATGAAAACAGTGAACTTGGTGCTGAACTTCAATATTAATTGTCATTATTTCTTTCTACGATTTATATATGATGTTTATGTGATCTAATCATAGTCAGCCAGTGATGCTACCTAGTACTTGTGGTATACTAATACTACTCTTTCTATATTCCTTTTTTGGACTATAGATATGTTGTAGGTTGATTAGGAGTTTCTTGTGTGAAGCAACAGTCATTCAGCAACAACTTTTGCACATCTTTTTTCGTGGAAGTTGTGCCTTTTATATTTGTATGTTATTATTATAGAAACTCTTTTACAGACCTAGACTAAGTCTTGGGTAGCGTTGTAAGTCACTGATTATGTACATGAATGTTGTAAAGAACTCCGGTTTTATGATTATGTCGACTTGTATTTTAGAATTTTTTGTAACACTAAATAAAGTTTATTTGAACTTCTGCAAAATAATTGGTTGGGAGGTAAGGATTTTCCTATCTCATTAAAATAGAGTAGGTGTCTGCATAATTTCGTAAGTTGGGTCGTGACAGTTTAAGGGGGTACTTTTTCCATTTTACCAATTTTATCCCGAGATATGTTATCTCAATATTACCATCCCACCCATCCCAATACTAGCTATAATCTTGAGATAAGTTATTCTAGACTTTATTGCCAAATAAAAGATTAAAAAGGTACTAAAATTTTATTTTAGAATTATCTCCCTTTATCCATCACACCAAATGACCACTAAGGGTTATACTTGGATGGAGAAAACTTAGGAAAAGTATGTTGCAATTGCAATTTTACGGTGATGATTGCATCCTTCTTAGGCCTAGATTCCAGCGGATACTACTAGTAGAACACAATTTGTGATCTTAGCACTTTCTATGTTAAGAAGGGTCTTGGAATCCATGTGTAGCTATGATCGCATCAAGTGTACTATGACTATAGCTCTACTATGCCCAAATTAATACTCCCGCCCATTTATACGGCCTAATTTGATTGGATACAAAGTTTAAGAAATAAAGTTGACTTGATAATGTTTACCATATTGTCCCTTGCTATTAAAAATGTACTTGTATTAATTTATTTAAAAAATAAAAGTTAATGCATTCATGTTTTATTAAGTAGGACCAATAATAATAAAGAGTGATTGTACCTTTGAAAAATTACCAAATAAGGAAATGTGATATTCTTTTTTATGCTAATCAAAAAGAAAAGTAGGTGACATAAAGGGTGTGTTTGGTATGATGGAAAACATTTTTCATGAAAAATGTTTTCATGGAAACAAGTTAATTTTCTACTTATTTTTTCATGTCTGGTTGGTGAATGAAAAATATTTTTCGGAAAATAGTTTATGGTGTTTGGTTGGTGAGCAGAAAATATTTTTCAGAAAAATATTTCTATTGTTTGGTTAGTGAGTGAAAAAATATTTTCTAGAAAATAATACTAATTCTTAACTAGTATATCACTGCCTCTATCAACTCAACAAAATGTAGGAACTAATTAATTCATAACAAACAATACCCATATCGAGTACCAAAACATTACAAGCCACTAAAAAATAAGCAACTACTAATTATATAATTCAAGCTTCCTAATCAATACCCTCAAATCCATAAAAGAGAGAACTTTGGTAGAAAATACACGATACATTACCAAAAACAAAAGTGTGTGAATAGTAATTGCTTTCAAACCCTATGAAGCTAAGTTCTTCCACCCCATATAACTATTATTGTCGCTTAAATCGTTCCAACCTCACCTTATGGAGATTTTGATTTTTTTTCCATGAATGCCTTTGCTAAAGTGTTGCTTTGCACCAAATAATCAAAAACATCAATGAGGAACTCTTTGTTATAACCTTCCATTGCCATAACTTCTTTTTACAACTTTGTCACATCAAAGCGACTATCAATCATCATACTAATTGTCGTTTCCACTTCTCTAAATTCTATTGATATATTGCCTACAACATCTTGCACCTCAAAAGAACGCTTTCTTTTGCGACTTTCCTTGACTTGTGAAGTTTTAGTCACTTGTATATCCTTTTTTGTGGATGGTCCTTTAATGTCATTATCATTATATTTCTCAGAACAACAATCCAAATCTATATATCCAAATGACTTAGCACAATCCCCCCTAGCTGGATCATTTCCACACATAAGAAATATTTTAATCTTTTTGTTGATGAACTTATCATGACTAGATAATTTAACATAAACAGACCATAACAAGCATAAAAAAGTGACCATAAACAGACCATAACAAGCATAACAACTTAAAATGGTGAACACAGTGAAGCATAAAAAAATTCTTAACCAAAAATAAAAAATTGGTTCAACTGTTTACAAAATTGATACTACTAACATTGAGAAAAACATAAAATAGAAGAAGATATACAAACACATTAATAGGCTCCAACATTTATTGCAACTGAATCCAACATTTACAATAAGGAAAGGGATGGGATTGAGGATAGTTTTATTTCTAGTTTTTTCTGCATGGACTCTAATAGTCCTATACATAATAATACACTTACCCATTAGAACAACCTAAGTCGATCTAACTCTTCAAAAATGTCTACGGGTGCATGCAAGGCATGAAATTGATATTAGAATGCACATATTTCTCCATCTCAAAATGGCCAACAGAATATAATCTATTTTATTCTGGAGTGAACAAGTGGTGAGCTTACACTTTCTCGGTACATGGCCATCTTAAAATGTACATATGCTATTGAACTTGCATATAAGATATATATCTCAATGTTAGTAAGTGACTGCAAATATGTGTGCCAATCAGAAAAGAATCCTTGTACCTCATGATTGGTGGTTAAAGGTTTCCTAAGTTTCTCTTAAGTGATGATCAGAATGTGGACTAGAGCCTAAAAGGGTTGGATTTGGCTTTGATACCAAATAAAGATATGACACTGAGCCAAACTAAAACCCAAAAGCTAGCTCATGACGAGAGTATTGACCAAATCCATATAACTAAACCGGCCATGCATTCCCAAAACAATGTATACTCTCATAATATCCAAAACTAACACCCGTATATAACAATCCGTCAATTTGGGTACAATAGAGAGCTTGAAACTAGGATATTAGAAGCTAAGAAATCAAGCAAATCAGTAATGGAATGCATCAAATCTAAATAACAAAACCATATCAATAAAGAATAAACAATAAAATATAGAAAATAAACACACCCATCTAAACATTCGTTGATTTGGTATACTACTCATCTCAACACAAGAAAATCTTAAGCTCACCCAGGCATAAATAATGCAGCAGCAAGCAGGTAACACAAATTAAATCAAGAATTGAACAGCATAAAAAATCTAAAAACAAAACACAGTTAATTTGGATACACTGGATAGCTTGTAAAAGCTCATACATCAATGTAAATCACTAAAAAATATATACATAATTAGATCAAGAAATAAAAAATAAAAATATGGAAAACATAAAATTAAATGAGAAACAAAAGGGAAAGGGAAGAAATTAATACAGGATAAATAGAGAGAAGGGGTCGTTGGTTTGGTTAAATCCAAACCAATGTTTCCTACGTTTCATCAAAATGAATATAATCATTCCATTCCAGGAATTTATAACAACTGACCATAAAACCAAAAAAAAAATATACGGACGAACATATCTTAGAGATTATAACATACGCTCATCCAATGACAAGATGAGGCTCATTAAACCTCAAAACTGTAAACATTCGAAACAAAATAAGGACTTTCTACTAAACTTACAATCATAGCCTCTCACTCAGAATGATTCGCATACCTCTCCTCCTTATCATCAAGATTAATACCAACTATTGACTTCACCAAGCCCACAGCTATCACAGCCCGATTTACAAGTCATGATGGCACCAACTAAATTCCTCTAGTAGGGAAGCCAATACAATAACCCGGAGCTATTGCAATGAGTTAATTCGGTAAGAAATGCCAACATGGGCCAAATTTAACTAATACAAGTTAAAATATAAACATAGTGTTCTAATAGATAAACAGTCATCATAAGATATTAATCCCATGGCCTGGTAAACCCAATACAAGAGCATCTAATGTTAATAACATAACCTAAAAGAATTAAAATAAAGTCAATACATCTATCTTAAATACTAAAGAAAGAATGTAAAAGATTGAGGGAAAATGGGCAAATCGAACTCCATGAGCTCACCCTATCCTCGAAAGATTAACCCCGTATAAAATCAAATCAACGATGCTAAATAGTACCTGAATTTGCACCAAAAAGGTATAGAAGTATAGGATGATTACCAAAATAATGGGTACTCAGTAGGCATCATCGGTCGACTGAGCTAAGTCATGATATAAAGATGATATAATGCGAGAAAAACCTAAATAAGTGATATGATACAACCTACGGAACATAAGAAAAGGCATAAAATAGTCCACAAAACTAGGCTAATCCAAGAGCCTTTTTGGAGAACTAGTCTCGGCTTCACAAGAACACCATAACAAGAAGAGAATAAGGTGTTTATTACATCAAAACAGCGAAAATCCAAACTATGTTAACAACGATAAGATAAAAAACAACAACAATGGAGCAAGAACAATAAGTCACGGGTTTGGATTACAAGAACATAACACATACATGATTTACAAGAAAGTAAAGGATAGAAAGTGATATAGATTATTACAAGATTAAGGACCAAGTGTATATCAAATACTAACCCCTAATGAATGTAATAATCAACACCACACTCTTACGGTGACCGCCAATGGAATCAACTCACCTCAAGATCCACCGTTTCCAAGCAAAGGTCAATATTAACATTTCTAAGCCCTAAACTACAATGGCTATTCCAAGCCCTAACTAAGACTACACTAAGGTGTTCTACTCTCAAGAGAGAGGAATTACAATATGTCGAATGTTTATCATTCATAAACTAATAAAAATAAGACTAAAGGAGCCTATTTATAATCTATTACAAAATGAACACAAAATAACTCCAATACCCTTAATGAGGAGGGGCGGCCATGGAGTATCACTTGGACAAGGATAAGTGACCAAAATTCCCTTAAGTCTAAGAGACCAAAATGCCCTTAATAAAGGGAACCAAAACTATGAACCAATAAGTGTGGTCCAAATCGGAGAGCCCTTAAGTCTTCAAGGCTCCAAGCAATCTTCCATACTCGGGTTTATTTAGTGGCATGCTCAAAACGACCCCTCCAAGTATAATCCTATGCCCTCCATGCAACCAAAGCTTGATTCTCCACATAGTGACTTTGAATGATATCTTCGAAAGCTAAGGAGACCATTTTACTTGTAACTATAAGTAAAGGTAAAGAATCGAACCCAAATCATCTCCATCATCATTGTATGTAATAAGTAAGTAAAGTGAAATAACAATATAATACATGACATCAACACATACCAATAGCGTCGTGCATAAAAACTAGACAATTTAGAACCATAATGTATCACACGGCATACACACAAGCAAGCATAAGTAACAAGTTGGCTCCCATACGCCAATTGGTGCATAAAGTAAAGAACTCATAACAGCATCTCATACTATGGGAGAGTACACCTAAGAGAGATAATAATAATAAGGCATTTAACCAATAATGTATACAAGTCTCATCATTTATCATTAATCTGTCATTTTATTGAACCTTCACTTGTTACCAACATTACCATATTCCATACAATGACCATTATTAGCTACTTATCCTCAACACCCATTAGCCACTACTTATTAGCTAAGCAAGGATTATTAAGTAATCCATTAAATTCCTAGTCATCATATAATACAGTCATTTATTAGGCAAATATTCTCCATATATCCATTTTAATTGTCAACATTACTTATCTGACCAACAATTATCACTAACATTACTCACTAAGTAAATTCTTATTTTATAACTAGTTTCCCGCTTACCAACTTGTCTTGATTAATCATATAGACAATATCCATCACTAAACTTTGGTTATCATTAATAATTAACTACACCACTTAAATTGCATTTAACACTAGTGGGCTACAACCGGTGTCCAAATATCAACAACCAACCCATATTACATATAAATAAGTGCATATAAATATAATCATACAATTGTCATACAAAGGGTTAGCCGGACGCAAACCGGTAGATGTACACATAGGCATAACAACAGTCATCCTTTGACCTTGTTAGGCATATTATCATAGTCACAGTCTGACCTTTTAGGGCATCGATAACATCATCATATCATCCTCCAGCCTTGTCGGGTATCAATATCATCATCACAAACTCCTCTGATCTTGCCGAGTATCAATATCATCATCAAAAACTCCTCCGGCCTTGTTGGGTATCAATATCATCACAATATGAAATTCAATATCAATATTAAATAAAAAGCTCCAAAAGGGATAAAGTAAATGATAAACCCTACGAGGGCTAAGGTAAATGAACATAAAGGAAAAGTAAAGAAGAGCATACCTCCAATACTCAAATTTTGCCTTCCATGCCAATTTATTAATAAATGTGTGTGTTTGACATGAATATTACAATTATCATCGTGTTTCAAGTATCATTATCCACATAACATCGAATGTAGTCAATAAGCATGCCTTTTACAAGCATTAGTGTCAAGACCCATAATATTAGCAATATGAGGGCTTTCTATCATGGTTACTAGTTTAGTTACTAAACAAGAGTACAACATGAGTAATAGCATGGACTAAAACCTAAAACATTAACTTAATTAATGGGAGAACGGGGCTTAATTGATAGCATAAAGCATAGTTACTCATAGCATTTGCGGTAATTTAGTCAACAAACCATATACATCACTTCTAATGTCATTACCATAGTATAATTACTCAAATTAGCCAATATGTTTCCAAGGGAGAACTTTCTAGGAATTTTGTAGTTGTCTAAGGTCTTCAAGAGAACTATGTCAGTCCAAGTTTAAGGTGGGTCAAGGACCCCCTTCTTATTTCTCAAATACATTCTAAGTCCAACTTCTACCTGGGGCTAGAGTTGTGCCCAAGCGCACACACAAGTATACGTGGTCTCACCAAGTAGTAAAATGGATCTTTAGAAGCCAAGTATCGATCCCACAAGGACTTGTTTTAACAACTATTGAATTAAAGTTTAACGATTTAGATTAAAGTGGTCCAAACATGAAAAAAATAGTTTATAAGAAATGTGATAAAAAATAAAAGTAAACAATGCGAGAAAATAAAAGTCATGGACAGTCAATAAGGAGACGCCCATGGTTAAGGCTCTACAAACAATCATACTAATCTATTGAACTTCATTGGTTAGATTACTTATCTTGTTTGTTGATTCGCAGGGTTTATAGCATGATCATGGTCTCCTAATCCTCTAATATTCTTCCTAACTGGACATTACAACTATATCATTGAGCGTGGATGTAATAATCTATTTAGATGCATTAAGATGTCATCCTGAAAGTGAACCAAATAAGTCTTCTAGGTATGTCCTTATCCTAGAAACTAATTCAAATCCCTAATTTTACAAAAGGGTAGATAATCCTTAAAATTGTTACAACAAGGATAAATAAACAATCCAATATTATAATCAATCAAAACAAAATCAATTCAAGCAATAGTAATCATGTTCTTGGCCTTAACCCTGGAAACGGGCTTTTAGCCATTAATGGACATAACCATAATCAAGATAAATTAATACATGATAAAATCCATAAATAAACTAAATTACAGAGATAAAAACCCTAATTGAATTGTTTTCAAAGTCCTCTACAAGTTTCAAAGTCATCCAAAGTGTCTAACATCAATATCAAATGTCCTATTTATAGGAGGACAATTCGGTTGTATTGGGATTAGGGTCCGCATCGCCCTTATTACTCCTGGGAATGAGGTGTGAGATGTGCTGATTATTCCCATGAAATAGTATGTATGATTCTCTGCTTATTCCATCGGAATAGGGTGTGCGACTCCCCTCCATCGCGGTGATACACTGGAAAGTCATCCTATAAGCCATCTTCATGTCCTTCCATCCCAAGCCTTGTGGTATTGTTTTCACTTGATTTATAGCTTGTTTAGCATCCATATATCATCACAATCAACTCATAAAGAATTCTATATCATAAAACACCACGGATTAGAGCATAAAACAACACAATGTCAAGGACAACGAACTAGAAAGTTTAGCTTAGAACTAGTTTTGCCCTTTTTGATCTTTAACCTCTTGTTCGACTCTAGGTTTAATTCAATTGAACCTTGAACACTATAAACAAGTTTTAAACACATAATTACACAATGATAACCTTAGGAACTCATTACACTAACTAGAATCTATCGAGATCAACTAGAACAACACCTAGGTTAAGCTAGTAACACTAGTTTTCTCATTTGAACTCTAAGTGGCCAATTTTAGTCCAAACTTCCTTGACAAACAACTTAAACACTATAATCAAGTACTTAAATACTTAGATTCTCAAGTATATCATTATTGACTCATTAAGAACACAAGTAGTCCTTAAAAAAAGATAAATAATCTAGAATAACAATGGTAAAGTGCATAAACTCACCTCAGATCATCACCCCACACTTAAAGCCTTGTTCGTCCTTGAACAACTCTTTCCTATAAAGATCATAAGATGAGGTGACTCCAAACTTCTACTAAAAGCAAGACATTTAAGCTAGTACTACAATGAATACATAGAATACAAGTTTCTAAACTAAGAATGTTACAAACACAACTGATAGTTCTAGAATACTACTCCAAAACATCCTAGCCTTAAGAATTGACTTACCTAGTTGGAAAACTCATACATACTTTTCAATCAAAGACATCAAACAAATCACCCAACTATCATTAAACACATGCCCTCACATTAAGAGAGTTACCCATAATCTCGCACATAAATGCAATTTATTAAAAATTAGGTACAAGAATCAAATTATGCTCACTCTCACCAATAATTTACAAGTTACACAAGATGAACCATAGGTTTTCCCTTAGTGTAGTACTCCACTAATATCATAATGATTAAACTTAGGATCAAATAGGTATTTAAAGGTTTTAATATAGGCTAAGAGATGAGTAGAAACTATTTTTGCCAAGAATAGTGACTATCTTCCCTAAGTGATTTAATACATCACATTTTTCATTCAACTCACCTTTTACAACCAATTTCCACCCCTTTTGTCTACCCCTATCTTTTGTTTACTCTATTTCATTAAGCTTATTCACATACACTATGGTGGGAGTATTGTCTATTAATTCATAGTTTAATTTTACCCTTCTTCACACCCACTTTATGCTATGCACCCCTATGATATCACCCTCAATTTAAGTGATTTGCCTTACTTAAGGTGCACAATGTCCAAGGAGGACCAAGTTTGAAACATGTTCATTGCAACACAACTAGGCTAAAAATGGGAATTTCTTTAGCATAAATTTCTCTAACTCCCAACTATAACACATTAATTACTATTACTTTGGGGATTCACTTTTACCTTTCTCCTACTTGAATTTCAAAATCCTTAACTCAATTAATTTTACACCAAAGCGCTGAGGAGATTTGGATCAAATTGAGGTCAATAAAAGAAGGGAATACAGGCTATATATAAGTCTGCCATAGAAAATAAGCTAAAGGTTCAATGGGTTAAATAGGATGATGCACAAGGGTAGATCAGAAAAAGGGTATAAACAAGGCTATCAAAGAAATACCTATTTCATCTCCTAAAACCACACTCTTTATTTCACTTTATACAGACACACACCAGGAAAGTTCTAGACATCACATGCAACAAGGAATACACAACAACCTCACACACACATGTCACATGCTCAACTCAAGTAGGATCCTCATAGATACTCAACCAAATAATTACATAAATTCTATCATTAAGCCAACAAATATAAGAGTCATAATCATGAGCCTGGGATTCTCAAAAGTAGTAATTCATACAATCAACACACTTTTATAACCAAAACACTTGCATCATGCAGACAAATATAGCGCCAATAAGAATATCCCACTTTTTTGTAACATAATTTTTCTTAAAATATTACTCTTAAAAATGGGAATTTCACCACTCCACACTTAAAAATCTACTTTGTCCCCAAAGTGTACTTAAAAGTAGATAGAAATACTCCTTCATGCCTTTAGGCATAGCTAGTAGCATCTTTACACATTAAGAGGGTCCTGGAATGCCACACTTAGTCTTCGACATGCTCCTTAGCTCAAGTTATTTGGTACTCAGACTTACCATCAACCTGTGACTCAACAAAAACAATAACTAGTGAATTAAAAACTAAAATACTAAAAATAAAAGATACCTTAACTTAGGTTGCCTCCCAAGCAGTGCCTGATTTAGTGTCGCGGCATGATCCAATCAACTTTTTCCTCCACTTTGAGGATATAAATTTCATCCCCAACCTCGCATTCATCTTTTTGCTTAGCTCATAGGGTGGTGGTACAAAGATGAGTGAACCAAGTAATGGATGGTGCATGGTAAACCACTCAGCCTTAAAGTAAGGTATGTTTTGGTGTTGTTTTTCTGGTGCAAAATTAAGAATATAGGATTCTTGTTCCTCATCCTTACACTCTTCTACTATTTCAGATGACTCCACAAACACGTCATAATCTAAACATAATGTAGAAAAGTGCTTTGAATAAGTCCCAACCAATCCCACTTCAAAATTTACGCCATCTATAACACACTCACTCTTATTCACCTTCTCAATTTTAGTCTCAAGAGAAATATAACAGTTAAATAGCTTAAATGCTTATGTTTTCTCTAAAAATTGGCTAGTATCCTATTGTTATTTTCTCTCTCTATGGAAATGGTGGTGGTGGTATCTTCTTAACCTGTTCAGCAACTTTATTTTGAGTACTCAGACTTTCTCAAATGATCAGTAAATTTATCTGTAACTAGTTAGGGAGTTAACTCTGCATCTGCTTCCTTAGTTTTCTTTGAAGGTTCTTCATTGAGCTCTTTACCATTCTTCAAAGTGATTGCCACTACTTGTTTAGAAGGTTCATTGTCACTTAGCAAACCACCTTGATACCTAGAACTTTGTGCTTTTTGTATCTACCCCAACTAATTCTCCAACTTCTTCAAAATTATTTACTAATTTTTAAGTTCAACAGAAAACTATTCTTGGGTGGCCATGAACTTCTTTAACGTCTTCTCTATGTTACTGGCCTGTGTGATTTGTTATTGTTGCTGAAACTGCTATTACTGGTTATTTCATGATTGAATTGGTAGCTGAGTCTGCCACTTTTGATTGTATGTGTTACCATAATATAAACTTTGAGCATTTCCCATAAACATCACTGACTCGGGATTGGCAGTAAACATAGCCGTAGAATGACCACTATTGTCATAAACCTCACACTAACTTGTGGTTTGTTCTATAGATAGGATAATATCTACCTCATATTGTGAAGGTCCCATTTATGTGCTTCCATTGAAATCTGGACAAAAAGCCTCTCGATGGGGCCCCCCATAAAAACAACAAGAATCATCATCATTGAAAAAACATTTATCCCAGGCTGCCATATCAAAAAATATGATAAAAAAGTAAAAGAAAATAAAAGAAAAAAATACTAAACTATGTACAACTCAATATAGATAAACTAAAAATAAGATAGTTGACTATTTAAAAGTCTCTGACAACGGCGCCAAAAACTTATTGCACCCAAGTGCACATACAAGTGTACGTGGTCTCACCAATTAGTAAAGTAGCCCTTTAGAAGCCAAGTATCGATCCCATGGGGAGTTGTTTTAACAACTATCAAATTCAAGTTTAACGATAGATATTAAAGTGGTGCATATTTAACAAAAAGATTTTTTGAGAATTATAATTTAAAAGTAAAGTAAACAATGAGAGAAATTAAAAGTCTTGGACAGACAATAAGAAGACGCCCAGGTTCAAGGCTCTACAAACAATCATACTAAGATATTGAACTTTATTTTCTAGATTACTTATTTTGGTTGTTGATTCGCAGGTTTTATAGTGTGATCATGGTTTCTCGATCTTCTAATCTTCTACCTAACTGTATATTACAACTACATCATTGAGTGGGGATGCAACAATCTATTTAAATGCATTAAGATGTCATCCTTCAAGTGAACCAAACAAGGCTTCTAGGTAGATCCCTATCCTACATGCTAATTCAAATTCCTTATTTTATAAAATAATAAGAACGTTACTCTATTTACCGCTATGTTCTATCCTCTTATTCCCTCTCTCGAGTTCACAAAGATGATAATGGATGTATTCTAAGGGTAGATAATCCTTAAAATTGTTACAAGAAGGATAAATAACCAACCAAATATTATAAACAATAAAAACTAAATCAATTCAAGCAATAGTAATCACATTCTTGGCTTTAACTTCATAAAAAGATTTTTAGCCACTCATGGACATAACCATAATCAAGATAAATGAATACATGATAAAATCCATAAATAAACTAAATTAAAGGGATAAAAACCATAATTGAAGAGTTTTCCATCCCTCTCCAAGTTTCAAAGTCGTCCAAGGTGTCTAACATCAAGATCAAGCGTCCTATTTATAGGAGGACAATTTGTCTTTATTGGGACCAGGGTCCGCGTCGCCCTTCTTATTCCCTGGGAATGGGGTATGTGATATGCTTATTATTCCCATGAAATAGGGTGTACGACGCTCTGCTTATTACAGTGGAATAGGGTGTGCAAAACTCCTCCATCACGGTGACACACTGGAAAGTCATCTTATAAGCCATCTCCATGTCTTTTCATCCCAAGCCTTGTGGTGTTGTTTCTACTTGATATCCAAATTGTTTATCATCCATATATCATCACAATCAACTCATAAATCATCCCATAAAATCAATAAACCACGTATTAGAGATCAAAACAACACAATATCAAGGACAACGAACTAGAAACTTATGTTAAGAACTAGTTTTGCCCTTTGTGATCTTTTATTTCTTGTTCGACTCTAGGCTTAATTCAATTAAAACTTGAACACTATAAACAAGTTGTTCCACACATAATTACACAATAATAACCTTAAGAACTCATTACACTCACTAGAATCCATCGAGATCAACTAGAACAACAACTAGCTTAAGCTAGTAACACTAGTTTTCTCATTTGAACTCAAGTGACCAATTTTAGTCCAAACTTGTTTGACAAACACCTTAAACATTGTGATCAATTACTTAAACACTTAGATGTTAAATTATATCATTATTGAATCACTAAGAACACAATTAGTCCTCAAAACAAAGCTAAATAATCTATAATAAAAACACTAAGGTGCATAAATTAACCTCAGATCAACTAGGCTAAGGTATATAAATTCATTCTTAGATGTATAGAAAGTCACAACTAGTCCTAAGGTAAAGGTTTTTCCCAACATTACACCTAATTCAACCATAGTATCTATGGTACTTTCATAATGTAAGCACTAGGGTCAACTTACCCACAACATGAGTTACAAGGTCATGCTTATCCAACTAGAGTTACTAAGGCAATACTCATGCTAACTATGAGACATGAAATCTAATTCACCAAGATTCAAGCCTATAAGCCCAACATTTTAATCTATACGTTCAAGTGGCCTAAATGATTCAACAAAACCCAAGTCATACCATTCAATATTCCAATATCTAAAAACCATCTCAATCAAACAAGATATCAAAATTATATTATAACATTGCTCAATCAAACAAGGAACAAGCCTAACCTACCTCAAATCAAAAGAAAGCTCACAAACTGCTAAACCTTTGCTTTTCCTTTTCGAGAAGCTTCTTCAAGGTGCCAAGCTATCAAAAACACAATCTAAACATAATAACGAGAACATTGACACCCATATAGCACCATTATGCTTCGGGACCAAAAATGACACCAAAAACCTTAGGTGGGTCCCACTTATGGAAAATACATTTCCAAGGTTTGACCAATGTTTACACACCATCAAGGAATCATAACCCTAAACAAATAGGTAAATATTAAGCTTATTTGGGCTAAATAAAGCCTCCAAGCTATTTGTTGTTTTGGTCAAGAATTCAAGAAATTTAAGAATGAAATTGAAGGATTAATACCTCAAATACATTGGAAACCACGAAAATGTATGTTAATTAAGCTCCTAATACTCAATTTGAGTTCAGCACACCATATTAGGGTTCCTTAGTCTTTAGGATGAGTGAAATTTCCCAAATGATGGCCTAAAAGGCCTTTAAATACCCTTCTCGGGTGAAGAGGTGGTGTAATCACTATCCATGGACCATGATCGCATTATGGAGATCACAATACATGATTTTACGATTGTGGGGTCCTCACCTTACACCAAGTAATAGCTGAAACTTGGAACAAACTCCAAGTTTTAGCAAATGCTTTGGGATTCATTTGGAATGCAATATAGGTAATGAATTATGGAACCATACTAAATTCAACGTTTCAAACACATTGGCAAAGTCAAATTTTCCATCTTAGGTCGTTTCGACTAAATATAGGTCCCAAACCCAATTTCTAATTTTTCAACTTTCTTCCCAATATCTCAAAATGAGTTTGGGGGAATTGGGACCCAAACTAATGGTCTACCAAGACTAAAATTGATATTTTAGAGTTGTTGGTGAAGTTGGAATTTGCATTCGATATTATTTTACTAAATTTTTTTCCCGGTGGCTATTTAAAACCAGCAAAGACTTCTAAATCAGGAATTGACTCTATAAACCACATGAACTACCTGGTAATCGAGCTATCAGTTCTAATAAGTCATAAATTAATTGGGCAAGTTTAAACATCTAACGGCAAAAATAAGAAGAAATACAAAAAATAACCTGAAGGATCATTACAATATTCACTATGAAAGGAACTTTCATCCCCATAAGTTAAAGATGAGAAAATACTAAAGTCTCAAATAGGTGGGGATACTGGGCCCACATCTCGACCTCAATATCCCAAGTAGACTCCTCAAATGGGTGGTACCTTCACTGAACGTTAACTACAGAAATATCCCTAGTATACAACCGCCTCACATCACTAGCCAAAATAAGTACAGGCTCTTCCACAAAGATCAAAGGGTCATCTAGCTGGATTGAGTCCCATCTGAGCATATGGTACATAGCAGGAATATAACGCAGCAACATACTGATATGGAAAACTAGATGAACAGCAGCAAAATTTATAGGTAGAGCTAACTCATAATCTATCTCACCAACTGCATAAAGAATCTCAAAAAGACTAATAAATCAAGGATGAATCTTACCCTTTCTCCTGAATTTTATCACACCCTTCATTGATACACAGAGGAATACATGGTTACAAACTCCATATTTCAAGGCACGAAGGTGTAACACCCCGCACTTTTGGGCTAAAGATTGAACTGTCTTTTCTATGCGTATAGACCAAAATCCAATTATTCTTTTATAATATATATGTGATGATCAATTATATAGTGTGTGCATACCTTTGTATAGTTAATTGAGGTCAAAAAAATCCCCAAACTCAAAGATGAGTTTAAAACTCTTCAATTGATTAGTTTTTGATGAACGTCTAAACTTGGGTCAAATTTCATCGACCATAACTTCTAGTATATATTGAGTTAGAGGAACTACTATCTATCAAATGAAAGGTCTTTTGAGTCTTATTTCCAATTCAACTTGTTTTGCCTTAATTCGATATCAGAGTAAAAAGTTATGCTTTTTTTACTTCAAAGTGTATGTCTGCCAAAATATGACGATGAGGCTTACGACCTATCAATTAGGTGATGGCCCATCAGCCCTAGTCATCATCCTAGGGAAAAAATGGTAAAATCCAGGCAAAAAGTGATGACCTAGGTGAGGACCTAACACCTGAGTGATAGGTTATCAACCATGGTTATTAATTGATGAAAAACTGCGATTTCTTTGGTTACTTTAGGGGTATTTTGGTCTTTTTCTCACCCTAAAACCTACCCTACGAATATAAATTGTACCCTAAGCATTATAATCCATTTCTCTATTAGTTTTCAACATCAAAATTCTCTCTTCACTCTCAAATACAAGATCAAACTAGGGTTTCCTCCAAGAACAAGAATCAAGGAAAATTAATCCTTAAGTCTAAGATTTCCAAGGAACAAATCAAGATTCTACTTCTACTCTATAAACTAAGTAATCTAAGGTACGCGGACTTTTCATAAACTACATGACCATGCTGAAATTATTTTAATTTTGTTTCAATGTTGAGAAATCATGAATTTACTAAAAGGTCCTGAATTTACAATTACAATTATACATTGTGAATCCTTCTTGACAATAATGACTTGGTCTTAAGGCCTTACCCCTTACATTCAATTTTGTTTATATATATATATATATGTGTGTGTGTGTGTGTGTGTGCGCGCGCTCGCACGCGCGCGTACCTGTGTGTATGGCTTGATATTTGGGATTTGAATTGAGAGTAAGAAGAATTATAATCCCTCTCTTGTTATAAATGCCATGATTTTTATATGTAATAAATTATTCAATTTCATACTGAGAAGCATGTTACAAATGTCTTTAATATTATTTAAAACTTGATCTTAATTATGAATTGAAGAAAGGGTGTTTCTTATTAATATAAATTAGAAGTGATAACTTAAAGAGTTGCATGATTTGTCACAAAATACATGACCACCATATGTTTGATGAAATATTAAAAAGAGAGAATCTCTACATAGTTCAAAATATATTTTAAAAACTAGAACTCTCTTGCATTGTTTGATTGATTTGGTGGTCTAAACATTGTTTTTCTTGAAAGAAGTTGTAACTTATTAATGTATGGCTGAGAAATATGACTTTCAAGTCTTGGTATAATGATACTAAATAGATGAATGCCATAGAAGATTCATAATAGACTAGAATACAAATTTTACTCAGATTTTTATATTTTGAATTCAGAAAGATGCATGTTTAGAAAAGTTTTAAAATGGGCTTTAAAATAGTTAGAGGTTACCCGGAGAAATTATGAGTTAAAAGACTCAACACTAGAAATCGTGATTTGTCGACACGGGATTATAGTACCCTGCTTTGTGATCTTGTGTACCCTGATTAATGCCATCCTAAATTGGGACTATGGTTAGGAGCCCTGCTTTATGATCTTATGCACTGCCATGATATGTTGACTGGATTAGGGATTTTGACACCCTGTTGGTGATCTTGCGTGTCCCCCTTATAGATACTCTAATCCTTATGGCAAACTTGGATTGGAGGCTTGGCCCCCTAGTCAAGGGCAGATTCTATATAGGCCATGGAATTACAGAATATAAGGTATACCATCTAGCTCAGAAGTAAAGTAAAGAGTGGGTCATGGTTTCAAAGAAATATTTCAAAGTCTTTAAAGTATGCCCATGTGTTTTCTATATCATATGTAAAATATTTTATAAATTGCTCTCACTTATGTTATATATAAATACATTATTTTGGATTATTCAAAGTACCAGTACATTTGTATTGATCCCCTCTATTTTAGGGTTTGAGGGTCAGTCCAGGAGTCCCACTAAGCCGTAGATTTGTTAGACAGAGGTGTACAGTTGGTGAGCCTCCCTTATTTTAGAAAACCTAGTTATAAGCTATTGTTATTTTATTTTGATTTATGGTCTCACTGGGGGCCTTGTTCTAGTTTTGTCATAGACATATATTGGGTTGGTAATGTTAGAGATTTTGCATATGGGTGTCATATATTCTGAATATTAAGAATTTCTTTCCAAATTGTTCAAGTGTTATAATATTGACCATGGTTCTATTTGTTATGTTTTTCTGCAAATTCTTTATATTGAATAAATATTGTGCATGATTACTAGATATAGAAGAGTGCCCAGGCCTTCATGGTTCGGGATGCTTGTTATGGCCTGGGCCCCGGCTTGGGTCGTGACAAACTTAGTATCAGAGCATGATTCATGGTCACAGGGTATCTGCAAAATTACATCGGGTAGAGTACTATTTATGGGTGTGTAGCATACCACACCTATAAGTAGTAGGCTACAAGGCATTTAGAAATGTTTCTCTTTCTTTGTGTTCTAGTTTGTGCTATGGATTCAGAATGTTCCTTTTTCATACTCTAGTTTGTGCTATGGTGTTGTCCATAGAAAAGTAAAGTTATCCCAATTCTCTACCTACACTGATGTTCTTAGATATATCTCATATTTGACGCGATTCAAGTGCAGAAGATTAAAATCTAAATGATGTGGTCCTTTCTTATTTAGTCATGAATGATTATGAAATTGCACAAATACTTGAGAGGAATCCATAAGTGCTTTAAAGAGTATTGATTTGAACTTATACCTTTGTCTACATTAATCATGCATTTTAGCCTGCTGTATGAGTATATTTGGTCTATTTCAAAATTTGTGTTGCATATGTCATGCTTAAGGGTAGTGATATATGTGAGAATGTTGGAATAATACTTCCACTAAATAGTAATATGTGCTAAGGTATCATACCCTATTGGTAGTAGGATGATCCCAAAGTTAGGGATTTGATATTACGTGCTTAGAAGTCAGCAGGAGGGTGAAATTTACGTAAAAAAACTAGTTTAGTTGTGTAACCATTGATGGAGAAATGGGTTGCCATTTCATAGTAATAGACTAATATGGTAGCAATATTTGTAGGTTGTATGGTAGTCTATGCAGGAAGTAACTAGCTAAGATTATTATTTATTCAAAATAAGAAAGGAGCTTAGAATTGATAGTAATAGTGGTTGTAGAAATCATTTATAGGTGGTAAACGGAAAAGGGTAGATTCGCCCACAAGTTACAACTATAGGATAACTTGGGAGAAAACTTAGTGATGTTTAAGGAATTTTGAAATTTGTCAAAATGTGTGCATGGGTAAGTAGATTTAATGTTAGAAAGTATAATATGTTGATAAGATTGCAATGGGTTATATTATAAAATTAAGATTGACTATCCCCATTATGTGATGTTACCCCCTTGATTGTCTTTTCTCTTGTCGTTGTAAACTAGTACTACATGTGAGAACTATGTAGCGGGTTTTGAGGTGTCATAGTGATGTCATGGAGGGGATGTGATTGTAGGTAGTAATTAAGTGAAATTAGGTATTTGGGTTGATTTTCCAATTTTATGAACTAGTATAGTATATGACATGTTTCATCAGTGTTATATGATTTGGGTTATTTGGCAATAAGATGTAGAGTATAGTGGTGGAAATAGTAGCTTAAGATTGTCAATGCGTGTCTTGTGGAAATGAATTAGTAGGCTTGATGAAATATTTGAAATAACCTAGGTTGGCAACTTGTGGAATAAGGAGTGGATAATTGTGATATATATATATGTATGTATGTATATATACATGAGACTAGTGTTATAAAGATGAATTATGGTTGAGTCATTAAACGGATAAGAGCGTAGGTAAAGGAGAATAAGTTGACCCCCCAGGTATCATGTTGTTAGATAAAGTTTTATGTACATAAGTGTTTTTGTACCTAGTTCTCGTTCTTGAATTTTGTAGTATGGAGAAGACTAAATAGTTGTTGTGTGATGTTCTTTAGAGATGAATTAAGGAAATATAAGTAGATGGTACATGCCTTTGGGATAGTTTTACAAATTTTATTATGTTGTGGGTTATGTGATTTGTGGTCTAATGTCAGAGTGTTAAGTAGTGGAGAGATGTTGTGGGTTATGTGATTTGTGGTCTAATGTTAGAGTGTTAAGTAGTGGAGAGTGGATTTTTTTTATGTAATAAGATGTGAGGATGGGTATGCTCATGAGTCTATGAGTTATAGGTTGACAGTTATAAAGGATAGAAAAATTTAGAGTAGTGTTCTGGGAAAGCAATGCCTTTAGAGCACAGTTAAAAAGGAGGAGTTTAGCATTTATATGTAAGGTAGTACCCCATTGTGTTGAGAGTTGTGGTTATAGATTTAATGAGGATATATGTCCGCAAGTCTAGGAATGTGACTTTGATCTAAGGGGGAGATGGTGAATTATGGTAGTTCCCGAATTTTCTCCTATTCATGATGCTTATGCTCGGGTCCCTTAATGACCCTCCAGATATTAGTATGATGGTGTTTGTGGAAGCATAGTAGTGTGTTAGGTGGGGGGAGTAGATATTTTTGAAGATAAAAATTTTGATGTGATTTCTTGAGATAAGATTATCGGAGAAAGGGAAAGAAGGAGATGAACTTTCATTACGTGAGATAGTAAAGAAGGAGTTATGCGGTGAAAATCTTAGTGAGAATGATTGAATTGGCTGGTCTTAGTGGGGAGATCCATGAAGTAGGTGTAGTGTTGATAGTCTTAAATGTTGTGATTAATGAAAAATGCAAACCAATACGCTATGCGGTTAGTACTCTTTGTTTTAAAACTCGAGTGTGTTTGATGATGGTGAAAAGGTGAAGTAATTTTCTTAATGGGGTATAGAGTATAGGATCCCATAGCTAAAGCTAGTACCTCTTTCCTCTAAATTAGGCTTCAACATAAAAGTACCATGCAGTAGGACTCAAACTCGTGTGGTGAGATGTGTATTGGGAGAATTGTAGGTTGAAAATGATAAGGCATGTAAATTATTATTTGGGACGTAGACAAGTAGTGTCTCTAAGTTTAAGTCTATTCATTGTATCTTGTAAGGTGGAGAATGTTTTCTATTCTTATGTCACATAAGAATCTTATCTCATGTCTTGTACCAATCTTAATCAGTCCAAGGATTCTTAGAAAAAAAGTCATGTCTTACAATGTTTTGATCATGTGCCATAAAACACATGCCAAGATCATGTCGACGTCAAGTTTCGTTATCTCATGTTTCGTGCTTACATGTTTCCCTAGGGGTTATCATGAATCTAGTTGGCTACCTTCACATATTTTGGTAAGGAAAAATGTTCAATGCGATGTTACATTCTTTATTCTACACCTTAAGAGCTTCAAAAAGTCCCTACCCATCATTCGGGGATCAATGATCCCAAGGGGGAGATAATGTAACACCCCACACATTTGGGCTAAAGTTTGAGCCGTCCTTTCTACGCGTATAGACCTAAACCCAATGATTCTTTGTTAATATATGTGTGATGATCAATCCTATACTATGTTAATACCTTTGAATAGTTAATTAAGGTCACAAAAATCCCCAAACTCAAAGACAAGTTGAAAACTCTTCTATCGATTAAGTTTTGATGAACGTCTAAACTTGGGTCAAATTTCATTGACCATAAATTCTTGTATATATTGAATTATAGGGACTAATATATATCAAATGAAATTTATTTGAGTCTTCTTTACAACACAACTGGTTTCTCCTTAATCCAATATCGGAGTAGAAAGTTATGCTCAATTTACTTCAAAGTGTCTGTCTGCCAAAATGTGATGACGAGGCTGACGGCCTATCAACTAGATGATGGGACATCATCCCTAGTCGTCATCCTAGGGCATAAAGTGGAAAAATTCAGCCCATAGGTGAAAACCTATAACCTGAGTGATGGGAACCATGGTCGTCAATTGATGAAAGACTGCGATTTCTTTAGTTTCTTTAGGGGTATTTTGGTCTTTTCCTCACCCTAAAACCTACCCCACGAATATAAATTGTATCCTAAGCATTATAATATATTTGCTATCAGTTTTCAACATCAAATTTCTCTCTTCACTCTCAAATATAAGATCAAACTAGGGTTACCTTCAAGAACAATAAATCAAGAAAAATTAATCCTTAAGTCCAAGATTTCCAAGGAACAAATCAAGATTCGAGTTCTACTCTTTAAACTAAGTAATATAAGGTACGTGGGGTTTTCCTAAACTACATGGGCATGGTGAAATCATTTTAATTATGTTTAAATGTTGAGAAATCATGAATTTACAAAAGGGTCCTGAATTTACAATTACAATTATACCTTGTGAATCCTTCTTGACAATAATGATTTGGTCTTGAGGCCTTACCCTTTAAACTCAATTTTGTTTATATATATATGTGGTTTGATGTTTGGGATTTGAATTGAGAGCAGGAAGAATTATAAACCCTCTCTTGTTATAAATCCCTTTATTTTTATATGTAATAAATTATTCAATTTGATACTAAGAAGCATGTTACAAATGTCTTTACTGTTGGTTAAGACTTGATCTTAATTATGAATTGAAGAAAGGGTGTTTCTTGTTTATATAAAGATGAAGTGATGAATTTAAAGAGTTGCATGGTTTGTCACAAAATAATTGACCACCAAATGTTTGATGAAATGTTGAAAAGAGAGAATCTTTGCATAGTTTAAAATATGTTTGAAAACAAGAACTCTCTTGCATTGTTTAATTGATTTGGTGGTCTAAACATTATTTTTCTTGATAGGAGTTGTAACTTGATAGTGTATGTCCGATAAATATGACTTTCAAGTCTTGGTATGATGATACCAAATAGATGAATGCCATAATAGATTAAGAACAGACTAGAATACAGATTTTACTCAGATTCTCAATTTTGAATTTTGAAAGATCCATGTTTAGAAAAGGTTAAAAATAGGCTTAAAGAGAGTTATATGGTTACCCGAAGAAAGTAAGAGTCGAAAGACTCAACACTAGAAATCGTGATTTACTGGCACGGGATTATGGTACCCTGCTTTGTGATCTTGTGTACCTTGATTCATGTAGTCCAAAATTGGGACTATGGTTAGGAGCCCTGCTTTGTGATCTTGTGTAATGCCATGACATGTTGATTAGATTAGGGATTTTGGTACCCTACTGTGTGATCTTGCGTGTCCCTTTTATAGATACTCCAATCATTGCGGCAAACTTGGATTGGAGGCTTGGCCCCCAAGTCAAGGGCAGATTCAATAAAGCTTGTGGAATTACAGATTGTAAGGTATACCATCTAGCTCATAAGTAAAGTAAGAGTGGGTCATGGTTTCAAAGAAATGTTTCAAAGTCTTTAAAGTATGCCCATGTGTTCTTATAATCCAGGTGTCCCGCTAAGCCATAGATTTTTCAAATAAAGGTGTGCAGTTAGTGAGCCTCCCTTATTTCTAAAGACCTAGTTATGAGTTATTGTTATTTTATTTTTATTCATGGTCTAACTGGGGGCCTTGTTCCAATTTTTTCTTAGACATATGTTGGGTTTTGTAATGTTAGATATTTTGCAGATGTGTGTCATATGTTTTTGAATATTAACAATTTTTTTCCAAATTGTTCAAGTGTTATAAGATTGACCATGGTTTCATTTTGTTATGTTTTTCCACAAATTCTTTATATTGAATGAATATTGTGCATGATTACCAGATATAGAAAAGTGCCTGAGCCTTCAAGGTTGGGGATGCTCCTTAGGGCCAGGGCCCCAACTCGGGTCGTGACAAACTTAGTATCAGAGCACAGTTCATGGTATCAAGGTTTCTGTGAAATCATGTCGAGTAGAGTCCTATTTATGGGTGTGTAGCGTGCCACACTTATAAGTAGGAGGCAACAAGGCGTTTAGGAATGTTTCTTTTTCTTTATGTTCTAGTTCGTGCTATGGAGTCAGAATGTTCCTTTTTCATACTCTAGTTCGCGCTATGGTGTTGTCCATAGGAAAGTAAAGTTATCCTAATTCTCTCCCTACTCTAATGTTCTAGATATATCTCATTATTGAGGTGATTCAAGTGCAGAAGCTTAAAATCAAAATGATGTGGTCTTTTCTAATTTAGTCATGAATGATTATGAAATTGCACAACTACTTGAGTGGAATCCATAAGTGCTTTAAAGAGTATTGATTTGAGTTTATACCCCTGTTTACATCAATCGTGCATTTGATCCTGATGTATGAAGTATATTAGGTTTATTTCAAAAAATTTGTTGCATATGTCATGCTTAAAGGTAGTGATATATGTGAGAATGTTGGAACAATATTTCCATCGAGTAGTAATACGGTCTAATGTGTCATACCCTATTGGTAGTAGGATGATCCCGAAGTTAGTGATATGATGTCATATGATTAGAAGTCAAAACAAAGGTGAAATTTGCGTAAGGAAGCTAGTTTAGTTGTGTAACAGTTAATAGAGGGATGGGTTGCTATTTCATAGTGATAGACTAATGTGGTAGCAATATTTGTAGGTTGTATGGTAGTCTGTGAAAGAAGTGGCTACCTAAGATTATTA
The DNA here is from genome assembly GCA_030864225.1 of Capsicum baccatum var. pendulum. Classification (NCBI taxonomy): domain Eukaryota; kingdom Viridiplantae; phylum Streptophyta; class Magnoliopsida; order Solanales; family Solanaceae; genus Capsicum; species Capsicum baccatum. The sequence goes on from CM061557.1 coordinate 127,059,808, forward strand.
TTTTATTCAAAATAGGGAAGGAGCTTAGAATTGATAGTAATAGTGGTTGTAGAAATCATGTATAGGTGGTAAACGGAAAAGGATAGATTCACCAACAAGTTACAAGTATAGGTAAACTTGGGAGAAAACTTAGTGATGTTTAAGGAATTTTGAAATTTGTCAAAATATGTGCATGGGTAAGTAGATTTAATGTTTGAAAGTAGAATATGCTGATAAGATTTCAATGGGTTATATTATAAGATTAAGATTGACTATCCCCATTAATATGACGTTACCCCCCTTGGTTGTCTTTTCTCTAGTTGTTGTAAACAAGTACTACATGTGAGAAGTATGTAGCAGGTTTTGAGGTGTCATAGTGATGTCATGGAGGGGATGTGATTGTAGGTAGTAATTAAGTGAAATGAGGTATTTAGGTTGATTTCCCAATTTTATGGACTAGTATAGTATATGACATGTTTCATTGGTGTTATATGATTGGTGTTATTTGGTAATAAGATGTGGAGTGTAGTGGTCGAAATAGTAGCTTAAGATTCCCAATTTGATGCTCGTTATGGACAGGGACCCAGATCGGATCGTGATAGAAGCCTTCGATCTTCGTAGGCTTTCTTTCATTCTAAGTTACTCTCAACCTATCCTGAATCACCCTGACGCTATCCAATGAAACCTAAAGCAAATCCATACCACGGGGCCTTACCTTAGGAGTCTCAAAGCATCCGACTGAGGAACAACATCTCCTACCATACAAAGCCTCAAAAGGCACCATCTCAATACTTGAATGTTAGTTGTTGTTATACGCAAACTTGGCTAAGGCTAAGTACTGATCCCACTAGCCTCCAAAATCTATAACACAGGCTTGGAGCTTATCCTCAAGTTCCTGAATAGTCCGCTCGAATTGACCATCGATCTGCTGGTTAAAGTCTGTACTCAAATTTACTCAAGTACTCAACTCCTCCTAAAATGCTCTCCAAAACCTCAAAGTGAACACAGAGCCATGGCCTGAATTGATAGAAATTGGCACCCCATTCAAACGAACTATCTCCCAGACATAGATATGGGCTAATCGCTCAGCACTGAAGGTTATCTAAATAGGAATAAAATATGTTGACTTGGTCAAGAGATCCACAATCACCCAAATATCATCGCAACCACGGGAGGTACCAGGCAAATTAATAATGAAATTCATAGTAATTCGTTCCCACTTCTACTTGAGAATGGACAACCGCTGAGTCAAACAACTAAGATGTTGTTGCTCGGCTTTTACCTGCTGATAACATAGGTAACGAGCTACAAAGTCTGCCACATCTTCCTTCATGCTACTCCATCAATAATGTTTCCTCAAATCTTTGTACATCTTGGTAGTATTGGGATGTATGGAGTATCTAGAGTTTTGAGGCTTGTGCAGAATCGACTGAATGAAGTAACTAATATGAAGAACACAAATACGGACATCAAACCTCAAAATACCCTCAGAATCAACAATGTGCCTCCCGAACTCACCATTAGACACTTGATCACAAAGGGAGCGAAGCTTGCCATCCTCATACTGACAATCATAAATCTTCTCAAATAATGAGGACCTCACCTCCACTCTAACCAAAATCCTCCTAGGATCTGAAATATCAAGGCGAACCATCAAATTGGCTAAGGACTAAATGTCCCATGCCAAAGGCCTCTGAGAAATTGATATGCATGCTAAGCTACCCATACTCACTTCCTTGCGACTCAAGGAATCAGCTACCACATTCGCCCTACCCGGATGATACAGGATGGAAATATCATAGTACTTAAGCAACTCCATCCATCTACAAAGTCGAGCATTAAGCTCTGGCTTGGTCATATGATGCTAAAAGCTATGATGACCGGTGAAAATCTCACAATGCACCCCATACAGAGAATGTCTCCAAATCTTAAGCGCAAAAACTACTGCCACCAACTCCAAATCATGAGTGGGCTAGTTGGTCTCATGCACCTTAAGTTATATAGAAGCATAAGCAATAACATGACCCTGCTTTTTCAAAACACAACCTAGACTAACACCAGAAGCATCACAAAACATGGTCAATCCCGCACCCTTAATAGAAAGATCTAATACAAGAGCTGAGATAAAGAAATCCTTGAGCTTTCCAAAGATCGACTCACACTCCTCAAACCATTAAAAAGGAACCTTCTTCTGAGTCAATCTGATCATAGGGGTTAAAATAGTAGTGAAGCCCTCAATGTAGCGTCTATAATAATCATCCAAACCAATGAAGCTATGAACCTCTATCAGAGACATAGGTCTAGACCAATCAAAAATTTCCTCTATCTTGGTTGGGTCAACCATAATACCATCCTTAGACACCACATGGCAAAGAAATGTCACAGACTCAAGCCAAAACTCACACTTGGAGAACTGAGCAAAAAGCAAATTATCTCTCAAGGTTTGGACCATAATCCTTAAATGTTGCGCATGCTCCTCACTACTCCTCGAATACATAAGGATGTCATTAATGAACACAATCACAAAGGAGTCCAAATAAGGCTTAAATATTTGATTCATTAAATCCAAGAATGTGGTGGGGAATTAGTCAACCCAAAGGACATCACCAAGAACTCATAATGACTATAATGGGTCCTAAAAGTTGTCTTTGGGACATCCTCAGCCCAAATCCTTAACCGATGGTAATCAGACCTCAAATTAGTCTTAGAAAATACTACGGCACCCTGAAACTGGTCAAAAAAATCATCAATATAAACCATAGGATAACGATTCTTCACTGTCACCTTATTGTTGTCTATAATCAATGCACATACACACTCAGCTTACTAAAACCCTTACCAAGAAGGTCCTAAAATTGAGAATTTAGCTCTTTAAGATCGGTAGGAGCCATACAATAAGGTGTTATACAAATAGGTCTGGTGCCAGGCTTGAGGTAAATAGCAAATGGAATCTCATGAACAAGGGGAATACCAGGCAGGTCGGTAGGGAACATATCAGGAAACTGATAAAAAATAGGGACGGAGTCAATCGTCGAACTGTGTGGTATCACAAATATAAGAAAGATAAGACTCACAACCCCTCAAAATAAGTCTACTAGAATGAATATAAGAGATAATCCTCGTCAGCTCACAGCTAACCACTCTCTGCCATATGACAGGGGGTACATCGAGCATGGTCAAGGCAATTGTCTTGGAAAACTAATCCATGACCACATGATAATAGGATAACTAGTACATGACCAGAATCACATCAAAGTCTAGCATATCCTAAATAATAAGATCAGCACAAGTATCAAGATCACTAACTATTACAATACAAGATCTGAATACTTGATCCACTACTAAAGAACCACCCACGAAAGTAGATAGGTGCAAAGGCATAGGTAATAAATCACTAGTCAATTCTAAACGTAGTGCATAATAAGTAGATATATAAGAATAAGTGAATCCTGAATCAAATAAAGCAAGAACCAACTTGCGGCATACCAAAATCATACATGTAGCCACAGCATTCAAAGTCGCAGCCTCAGGTCTAGCAGATACTACACATAACTGAACACGCCCATCACCTGGCTGGGCACCTGACCGACCTCCTATCCTACCTTTCTAAGACCTCTTTGATAACCCTGGTAACTATCCCAACGACCATGAGAACCACTTATAACCAAGGGATGAACTGCTCTAATAGGGGTAGCACTCGAAGCTAAAATAACAATCGCCCCACAACTAGGGTAATCCTTTGAATAATGACCAGGAAGTCCATAAGAAAATAAGAAATCTTAATAGAACCAGAACCAGAACCAACAGATCTGACTGGCCCAGAATAACGACCACGTCTAGACTGACCCATGGATGAACCTTCCGAAGACTGTTCACCGCCCTTACCAGGGTGACCACTAGCACAAGACTGGCCTTTATTGGTAATTTTAAGAGCTACCTAAACTGGTCGACTAGGCGGGCTTTGAGGATGAAAAGATGGATGCAGAAATTACCTAACATGAGAACTGCCACCTTTAAATCAGGAACCACTATGGCTCCCACTGTATCTACCCTGAAATCTAGGACTTGTATCATATCCATCATGACTCTCAAGGTGTATATCCTTGTAACACCCCGTATTCAAGTACGTGTATTGGCATATTCAAGTACGTGTATTGGTCTTATTTATATGGAATTAATTTTTTTTATTTTATTTATACCAGAATTTGCCCGTTGATGGTTCCATACGAAGGTTATTGAATAAGTTTTCCAATGATATAAGGATTTCCAAAAACGAATAGGTTTCTAACATAATCGAGCACGTTCAAAACTATAAAACTGTGGCCGGGATATTTAGGAATAATAAATGTGCAGGAAAATTTCCTGCACACAAACTACTGAGGCCAGCCAAATTTTTGGGTCAACTTCGAATGATCATAACTCCCATAATATAATGAACTGGGAGATATGCGACCTATTAAAAGAAACATCTTTGAGTCTTCTTTCCAATGCAATTGGTTTCATCTAAATCCAACGTCTGAGTAAGGAGTTATACTCGTTTTACTTCAGCCTATCAAAACAGATTTTTAGGGTCAAATTCAAATGACCATAACTCCTTCTACAGGACGAACTGGGTGACCTACTTTATATGAAATGAAATTCCTTTGAATTATCCTTCCAACGATACTAATTTCACCCAAATCCGATATCGGAGCAAAATGTTATGGTCGATCTACTTTAGCTTATCAAAACAGCCCATCAAAGGACAGATTTGACATTATTTAAATTTTAAAGGCATTTTGGTCATTTCTTATTATATTATGGACGGGAATATGTGTATATATACATGTATATGAGTTCAAAAACTCATTTTCATCATCAATCATTGAGGAAGAACAAACCCTAGCCAAATTTGACCTTTAAATTACTTTTGATTCAATCGTAGAAATTCCAAAGTAATCCGATAACTGCGTTTGTCATCTCAAGAGCTTCGAACGGCACCTATTATTTGTGCAAACAGGATTGCATAATCAAGAGGTGAATTCTAAGATATGAAGATTGTTTTCCTTTGTTCTTTTTCATAAGCATATGTGTGATAAAGGATTATATGTATTGGTTGTTATTGAAAGATGATGGAAATAGGGTTATGGACTATTTTGCATGGTTTGGTTGTATTGAATTGTGGAAGGTGGATATAGTAATTGAGTTATGGAAGGTGGATATGTTAATTAAGTTATGGAAGGTGGATATGGTGATATACTATTGAATTGATGATTATTTATGTCTATGGCTCAATTTGGTTTAATGGATTGGTTGGAAGGATAAATGAATCCAAACTTGATATTGGAGGATGTTGTATGAATATGCATGGCATGTGAATGTAATTGGAGTATAAGAGGGTTAAAGTAACACCCTTTATGGTGTAATTAAGGCTTACTACTTAACCACTAGTTTGGTGAATTCAAATAATTGAATTGTGATGTTTGGTTGGTAATACTAGATTGCTATATATGTTCATTGTAGATAAGTAATCCGAAAAGACGGGAAGTCCATTTGGGACTAGTATTGAAGGTTGACAGTCAGGTATGTAAAGCACACTCTATACCATATCTTTGGCATGAAAGTGAACAATTGTTCTATTAAGAAAGTTTTGCAAAGTTATTTAGTAACATATGATCCATAATGGTTTTGTACGATGTCCTACGTTACCAATGAACTTGTTTACACCCTACAAGATGTCAAGACATTCCAATACTTGTTTTCTAAATCTTACATATTTATTGCACTAATGAATGTCAGAAGGTATCCAGTTACTCAAACAAGATCCATGTGCTATTAATGACTCCAAAACGTTTCATTGATATACCAATAAATTTCTACTTCATTGTTATGGCATTAATGACTCCAAAACACTTCATTGATGTGCCAATGAGTTCTTACTTTATTGTTATTGCATTGATGGTCTATTTATATGTCTCTTATTGATGTATCATTGTTTCAAAGTATCAAAAATGCGGTGGCGACCGAAATAACAATCTCAAAGATTAATTGAACTAAGTGATGGAAGTTCTCTCTTATCGGGTGGTATCCCAGGGGCATAAGCCTATCATGGGTCGATCCATATTTATGTGTTTATGGGTGGTATCCTAGGGGCATAAACTTATCATGGGTCGATCCCAGTTGATATGTACTGGAGGCAGCCTAATGGTCACAGTACAGTACAGTAATGATTACAAAGATGATAAGAATTAAGGTAAAGTGATTGAATAACTAAAATGTACAGGTTGTCACAAGTTCTAGTAAGTGTGGTCCACTCCTATTACGATTTATTCACTTGTTTTTGATTTCTATTGAGCTCCTATATCATATGTGATTATCTACAGCTTTACATACTCAGTACATATTTCGTACTGACGTCCCCCACGGGGGACCTGCATTTCATGCTGCAGGCACAGGTACCTCAGCTCATACACCGCATAAGTAGGAGCCAGGATATCCAGCTGCTTTTGGTGAGCTCTAATTTTCTTCAGGGCTTTCCATGTCATATCCAGTCACTTTTGGTATTGTATAGAAGTTAGTTATATGGCGGGGTATTTCCCGACCTTAGTTAAACTTTGTGTATTATCTAGAGGCTTTGTAGACCTAATGTACAGTCAAGGTGGTGTTTTGTTAATAGATGTGATGGCTCCAACGGCCAAGTATTGTATATACACGTATATGTGTGCTCGAGCTTATACAGGTGATTATTTTTTTTTATATGCGACATGATGCTGTCCGAATTTTGGGTTGTCATAGAGGTATGCATGGGAAGTATAAGGTTATGATTTGGTTCTCCCGGGCCTCCTCGATTACGGGTGCCAGTCTGCCCCAATAGGATTTGAGGCGTGACACTCCTCTATCACCCTACCATGATCCATAACCTTAGCAAAAGTCCTACCTAGAGCATCTAAACTCTGAGTAGCCATATGAGTGCGAAGTCTTAAACTTCTAATAAAGTAGCGAGCTCTCTCATACTCAGTATCCAAAATAGAAGTTGCATGCCTAGTCAACATATGGAAATGGACCTCATACTCAGCAACTGTCACGGAGCCCTACTACATTCTAGAGAACTAGTCCCTCAATCGATCTCTAAATATGTTTGACATATACTTCTCCAAGAACATCTATGAGAATTGAGTCCAAGATAAGAGAGAATATTTAGCTGGTCTAGAATCCATAAAACCTCTCCACCAATGATGGTCAGACATATCCAACTGAAATGTGGTAGAATCCACACCACGAGTCTTAATAAGGCCCAAACTACGAATCCTATCCTCACAAGAAATAAGAAACTCAAATGCATCATTGCCTAGGAAGGCGGAGCCAACCTCAAGAATCTACCCAACATCTTTTGCTCCTCAAAAAACATAGCAGGTTGGGTCACAACTGAATAAGCAGCTACCGACTGAACAACTATCGGCGGAGGGGAAACCTCAACTCTATGAGTTATAGCTATCCTCAGTGGCACTCTGATAGTAGACTGTGAACCATCATACGGCACACCACCAACAATCCCCAAAAGAGGAATCAAGGAATCTCTAATCAATGAGGAAGGAATAAAGCCTGGTGAAGCCCGTGATGGTCCCTCGCCCACCGTTGATTGTGATGGAAGAATCTCTGGATCAGGCGCATAAATAGGGTCTAGGGAAGGCATTTTGTCCTGTTCCTTAGCTGGGGACACATCATGAGGTTGTCCTCGACCTTTAGGTCATACGTGAATAGGAGTAAGATCCCTAAGCTCAGTCTCGAGACCCTCACCTCGTGTAGAGGTAGCACGTGTCCTAGCCATCTGTGAAGAAGTAAAGTCAAGGAAATATTTTACAAACCAACTCAGACTTATAGCACGATATGAGTGAAACAAGTGAAGAACTCCTGAAAATTTCCCACAGCCTCCCGAAGATAGGAAACGAACGTCAACGTTCCAATCCGCAGGACTCTACTAAACACTTACTCTTGTACTAATAATACCGGTGAAACCTAGGCTTTGATACTAATTTATCACGATCCGATTTACAAGTCATGATAGCACCTACTAAATCCCACCAGTAGGTAAGCCAATACCGTAACCCAGAGCTATCGCAATGGGTTAATTCGGTAAGAAATGCCAACATAGGCCAAATTTAATAAACACAAGTTAAAATATAAATATAGTGTTCTAATATAGATAAACAATCATCATAAGATACCAATCTCACAACCTGGTAAAGCCAGTACAAAAGCATCTAGTGTTAATAATACAACCCAAAAGACTTAAAATATAACCAATACATCTGTCTCAAATGCTAAAGACTGAATGTAAAAGATAGAGGGAAAATGGGTGACTCAAACTCCATGAGATCACTATACCTCTAAAAGATCCACCCTATATGAACTCAAATTAATGGAAGCAACTAGTACCTAGATCTGCACCCAAATGATACAGAACTGTAGTATGAGTACCAAAACAATGGGTACTCGGTAGGCATCATCGATCAACTGAGCTAAGTCATGATATAATGTGAGATAATCCGAAGTACGTCAAGGTATAGAATCGAATCTGAATCATCTCCATCATCGTTATATGTAATAAGTAAGTAAATCAAAATAATAGTATAACAGTGACATCAACACATACTAATATCGTCGTGCATAAGAACTAGATAATTCAGAACCATAATGTACCACACGATACACACACAAGCAAACATAGGTAACAAGTTGGCGCCCATAAGCCAACTGGTGCATAAAGTAAAGAGCTCATTACCATATCCCATACTACGGGAGAGTAAATCCAGGGAGATAATAATAAGGCATTTAACCAACAACGTATCCAAGTCTCATCATTATTCAACCGTATATTACAATTATCATCAATCAGTTATTTTACCGAACCTTCACTTGTTACCAATATTGACCACATCATCATATTCATACAATTGCCATTATTAGCTACTTATCCTCAACACCCATTTGCTACTACTTATTATTAGCTAAGCAAGGATCATTAACTAGCCATTAGATTCCTAGTCATCATACAATATAATTATTTATTAGGAAACGATTTACCACATATCCATTTTAATAGTCAACATTACTTATCTGACCAACAATTATCACTAAGTGAATTCTCATTTTATAACTAGTTTCCCGCTTACCAACTAGTCTTGATTAATCATATAGATAATATCCATCACTAAACTTTGGTTATCATTAATTGTTAAATACACCACTTAAAATACATTTAACACTAGTGGGCTACAACCGGTGTCCAAATATCAACAACCTACCCACATTACATATAAACAAGTGCATCTAAATATGATCATACAATTGCTACGCTAGTCGGACTTGAACCGGTAGATGTACACATAGGTACATTAATAAACATCATTCAGCCTTGTCGGGCATATATTATAGTCACACTCCAGCCTTGCCAGGCATCGATATCATCTTCAAATGTCCTTCGTCCTTGTAGGGTGTCAATATCATCATCATGAACTCCTCCGGTCTTTTTAGGTATCAATATCATCATCACAAACTCCTCCAGCCTTGTTGGGTATAAGTATCATCATTACAAATTCATTCGGCCTTGCCGAGTATCAATATCATCACAATATACAATTCAATATCGATACTAAAGAACCATCCCCACAAGGTATAAAGAAATGACAAGCCTCACTAGGGCTAAAGTAAATGGCAAGCCCCACAAGGGCTAAAGTAAATGAACCTAAACAAAAGTAAAGAAGAGCATACCTCCAATACTCAACATTCATCCTTCATGTAAATTTATCAATAGATATATATATGTGACATGAGCATTATAATTATCATCGGGTTTCAGGAATAATTAGCCATATAACTTCCCATGTAGTCAATAAGCATACCTTCTAGAAGCATTAGTGTCAAGAACCACTATATATATGAGGGATTTCTAGCATGGTAACTATTTTAGTTACTAAACAAGAGTACAGCATGAGTAATAGCATGGCCCAAAGCCCAAAACAATAACTTATTTAATAGAACACATGATAATATATACATGGTCTCAATTGATAGCATAAACCATGGTTACTCGTAGCATTTACAGTAATTTAGTCAAAAAACCATATACATCACTTCTAATATCATTTACATAATATAATTACTCAAATTAGCCAATATGTTTCCAAGGGATCATTTTCTAGTCATTTAGTAGCCATTTAAGGTCTTCCAGAGAACAATGCCAATCCAAGCTTAAGGTGGGACAAGGACCCCCCTCTAATTTCCCACATACATTCCAAGTCCAACTTCTACCCGAGACTAGGCTAAGGTATCTATATCCATTCTTAGATGTATAGCAAGCCACCAATATTCCCAAGGTAAAGGTTTTTCTCAACATTACACCTAATTCAACCATAGTATTTAAGATATTTCCATTAATGTAAGAACTAGAGTCAACTTACCCACAATATGAGTGACAAGGTCACTCATATCCAACTAGAGTGAATAAGGCAATCCTCATGGTTGAGACATAAAATCTAATTCACCAAGATTCAAGCCTACAAGCCAAACATTTTAATCTATAAGTTCAAGTCACCTAAATGATTCAACTAAACCCAAGTCATACCATTTAACATTCCAACATCTAAAACCCATACCAATCTAACGAGATATCAAAATTATACGATAACATAGCTTAATCTGATAAGGAACACGCCTAAATTACCTCAAATCCAAAGAAAGATCACGAACTACTAAACCTTTGCTTTTTATTTTTGAGAAGTTTCTTCAAGGTGCCAAGCTATTAAAAACACAATCTACACATTATAACGAGAATATTGATATCCATATTGCACCATTATGCTTTGGGTGCAAAAATGACATAAAACCCCCCAAAGTGGGTCCCACTTCCAAAAAAACATTTTCAAGGTCAACCTAATGTTCATACACCATCAAGAAATCATAACCGTCAAAAATAGGTGAAGACTAAGCTTATTTGCGGCTAAATCAAGCCTCCAAGCTATTTGGGGTTTTGGTCAAGAATTCAAGAAATTTAAGCATGAAATGGAAGGATTCATACCTCAAATCCATTGTTAATCATGAAAATATATGTTAATTAAGCTCTCAAGACAATCCTAAGACTCTATTTGAGTTTAGCACAACATATTAGGGTTCCTTGGTCTTTATGATAAGTGAAATATGCCAAAAATGCTGCCTTAAAGGCCTTTGCCTTTCCCAGACTAAGAGGTAGCGCGATCACCATCCATGGACCATAATCGCAGCATGGTGATCTCCACACATGCTTGTGAAATTGCGGCATCCTTACCTTGCACCAGGTAATAGCTGAAACTTGAAGAAATTTTAAGTTTCAGCCAATGCTTCGGGATTCATTCGAAATCCAATATAGGTAAATGAACTATGGAACCATACTAAATTAGACATTCTGAATGTGTTGGCGAAGTCAAATTTTCCATTTGAGATCATTTCAACCAAATGTGGGTCCTATATCTAAATTTTCAATTTTTCAACTTTCCGACCAACAGGTCAAAATGAGTTCGAGCGCATTGGGATCTAAACCAAAGATCTACCTAGCCTAAAATTGATATTTCGAAGTTGTTTATGCAGTCGGAATGTGCATCCAAGATTGTTTTACTAAATTTTTTGGTTGGTGGCCATTTGGAACCAGTGAAGACTTCTAAATTGATAATTGATTCTATAAACCACATGAACTGCCTAGTAACCAAGCTATCAGTTCCAGCAAGTCATAAATGACTTGGGGCAACTATAGAAAAGCTCTAATGGCAAAAATAAGCAAAAATATGAAAAATGACTTAAAGGGTCATTACAATAGCTAATTTCAAGCAACAATTGTGGGTCATTATAATGAGTAACAGCTTGAACAATAGCACGTCCTCTCTTTTCAAGGTCACCACTCTTGAAAATCTGCCAAAGTTAACACCTCTACCTCATCAATGTAATCAATCTTGAATTTTTTTTATTGTAATTCTTAGATTTGGTTTGATTATGTTCCGAGTATGTGCCTATATGATATAGGCATAGTGTCACAATAAAAGAGAGCCCGGTGCATTAAGCTTTCGCTAAATATGAGGTTGAGGGAAGTATATTGTATGCAATAAAATGATGAAAACATGTTCCTCCTTTGACTTGGATCAAACCTCTCAATTGTTATTTTTATTTCTTACCACTAGACTGAAAGCTCTATGAATTTCTCATGCAACTGGTCAATAACCTACGAGGACTTACTCTCTACAACTGACCTTTGATCCGAGGCAATTCCTATAAGTGTAAGCAATCTTGAAATTCATATTACTCTGTCAGAACTCTGCTCCTTTATTATTTCATAAGAATGATGATAATTTGGCTAGTGTTAGAATTAATTAGAATTGTTTCTGGATTTCATAGGAGATGGTCGACTTTTTAGTCAAGCATACTTAGCTGGTCAAAATATGCTCTCCCAATGGTTTTTATACATTACTCATCAACTAGTGACTAGTGTTTACAATTAATGTTTTTAAAATCAGTGAAAGTAAACCCAAATAAATGTACAACGGCATATTCATCCTACTGGTAACTAAACAGTGAAAGTAATTGCAAAATATTTCACATACACGAATCATATCACATAACTAAACATCAACAAAAGCAAGAACTAGAACTACCGACCAGAATTTCAAAAAAGAAATCAATACCAGGTCAAACAAATAAGAAAATAAGGAAATGAGCTAACAAGCTCATTTTACCTAAATATGGACAGCATAGATTTTAGGACTAGTCGTAATCATTTTTAAGTTGTCATTCCATCCAAGACCATTTTTGTTTAGTAGAGTTTGGATTGTACTTCGTGTGCTTTTTATTGTTTTAATATGATTCTCCACATGCTTAGATGAGCAATTCATTCCTAGTTGTTCGTTAATGGCATTCGAAATACGATTGAATGAGCTAGCCTTAAACTGATTAGTCAATTTATTTCCTTGCTTTACTTCATCGGCTAGAATCTCCAACATCAAATATTTCATTGGTTTTGACCACCTAAATTGCTTCTCTTCTTTTTTTTCCCATGATTTACTGTTACAAGTCAAGAAACTCATTAAACAAGCCACACTCAACGGAACACAAGTGCAAAATAGCAGAAACCTGTGAACTTTATATAGACCAAAGAAAAATAATCAAAAGGAAGAACATACAAAACTAACGAAAAAACAATAATGAACCATAGAAGTATTTCTTTCATAAAGGATCTACCCAATAACTACAACAGGAAGAAGAAATAAGAAAATATCAAAACCAAAAACAAGCAGCATTATCTATTTAGCTATCAAAGTTTCTTAATACACTAAAGTCCCTCATTCCTCTCCCTATCATAATTTATAAACATGGCATGAGCAATTGTATCTCTTTTTGATGACCATTGTCTAGCTTCTTTACGCCTTTCTGTTTGATAACTTTGACTTCCTTGAGAATTTTGAGTAATTTGAACATTTTGAGGTTGGATTAATGCTTACACATCTACTTCTTGTATTATGATGTCATTTGGCTCCAAATCAACTATGTGATTGTGTAAAATAAACGACTTTAACACCATATCCACTTGTGTCTTAAAGTCCCAAAAGGGTTCATTATCAATGACACAAAATCATCTCGTGAGAATAGCAAAGGCACGTTCGACTGAGGATCTCAATGATGCATGACGGAGATTGAATAGTTCTTTTTTATTTTGGGGAGGACAATAACTATACTCTTGCAAGTGATAACGTATTCCATGATAATGAGAAATAACCCCCCTACAAAGTCCATATCCAACATCTACAAGATACTATTTATCTGTAAAGTCAAACTAAAGTTAATTAATATACATTGTTCATCTACTTCTTCCTATAGACTACTTTATATTGAATAAGATACTGTAATGACCCGAGACTACCCCCTAGTCATTACACGGTGCTCATGACCCTGAAGGACCACAAGCTAACCCTTTCCTGATATCTATACCATGAACACTGCATAATATCTAAAATAAATGCAGAAAAATAGGCAGAAACAAGCCATAAGGTTCAACGCATCTATAAATACTCAAAACTAAACACTGAATACTAATACATCCGTCCGAAAAGCCTCTAACTGTATGAACTGTAGAGTTGATGGGACATGTCCCCAACTAACTCCGTCAATTGAAAATAAATAAAGCCTGATGCAATAATAATACAAAGATTATCCTCGAATGAAGAGGACTTACTTCTACGTCTACTGCTGCTGACTAGGACTGAACTGCTGAGGGAACTCTGGATCACGTGCCTCTGGACCTATGGTGTCAGATAAAACACCATAGCGTAAATGCGTCAGTACGGGAATGTGCCGAATATGTAGATGAGGTAAGGCTAAATGCAAGGGCTCATGCATAAACAGTTACATAACTGAATAATCATGAGAGTACCAAACGGGAACACGTACAGAAATGCACAAACCATAATCACAATCATCAAAACCCTAGATACTGAAACTCGGATACTGCTTTACTGTCATCTGAACTCACTACTAACACTGAGATACAGAATCACTAAATCATCTGATATTGATAACTGATTAACTGAATATACTCACATAAATAACTGAATTTTGAGCTCACTGCTCTCGACTAATGGAATCGGAGATCAACCTCTCTCTAACGGATGACTCCAAAATCTATTATCAATGATAAGAAAATGATCATGTCCGAATCTGACAACAAAAATACTCAATAGAATTTGAGACTGAGATCAAGCCTATCTATTGGGAGATCTCTGAATCTGATAACAAGAAACTCAACAGAATCCGAGACTAAGATCAAGCCTATCTATCGGGAGATCTCTGGATCTGATAACGAGAATACTCAACTAAATCCAAGACTGAGATCAAGCCTATCTATTGGGAGATCTCTGGATCTAATAACAAGAATGCTCAACTGAATTTGAGACTGAGATCAAGCCTATCTATCGAGAGATCTCTAGATCTGATAATAAGAATACTTAACTGAATCTGAGACCAAGTCTATCTAACGGATGATCATGAATTAATAAAACTATTTGAGTTCCTCATTGAGATAGACGACTGTACCTCAAGTCCTGATTTCTGAATATTGATACTGAAACTGCAATTGTGGGAAGTAATTACTTAACCTACATGCCCCAACCTCCCATAGGTGGGGTCCAACCAGTAACCCCAGCTGAAAAGGTGTCAATACCGTGCCACGGGTAAAGACCTCTCTGGTCAAGCCTCTCTAACGGATGACCCTCGCAGGATGTCAACCTAAGGCAATATAATAGTCAAACCTCTCTAACGGTGATAGCCTCTACTGACGGGGACTCCTGCATCCTGCGTTGGCTACGCAATTCTGGAGTTCAAGGATTACTCCTAGCAACTCAACCTCTCTCTGATGGGAAATCGCCATCCCTTCTCTCACTCGGTGCTAGCTCCTACTCCCAACTAAAAGACTCTAAACTGAATTTTCAATTCAACATAAACAGAACTAAATCCGGTACTGATCATGTTTCTCAATTGATCTGACTGAGTTAAGCTGAATTCACATGGTTTTGTATCTGACGAAATACTACTGAATTATGGTATCTGATTGACGATACAGAGTTTGAATAGATTACTCGATCACTACTGAGGTCGAAACTGAACACTTGAATACAACTAGATCTGAGCTGAGTACAGCGTTGAGGCTAGATTACTAGCGATACGGGGATTACGAAGATTACTGAGATTTTTTAAGTTCTATATCTGTCTGAGGATACAGAGTTCTATAATTCACTGAGTTTTGAGAATCATGGCCCGACTGAGATTATCGTGAAAACTAACACAGGCTCTAGACAGCAGCTAAATTGTCGGGTATAAATACCCACAGAACTCGATAACACAAAAGTAAGACATAACTATTCTTAACTAGTCATAACCACGGTCATTCATTTCTCATCACAATCACCAAAGCATCTCCTCAAGCATTTAGGAATCATAACCATATATTCACATCACAATCACTAAGGCATCACTTCAAGCATTTAGGAATCACAACTATATATTTACTATCACAATCACTAGGCATCACTCCAAGCAGTTAGGAATCATAGACATATAATAGCGTAAGGGAAACATGTTACTAGATCATACTCCATTCAACAAGGTCTTACATCAAGTACTTCGCACATATATTAGTCTTGGCATGTATTGGATAGCACATGATTGGGGAAACTTCATACTATCATGTCACAACTTACTCGTCAAGCACTTGGCATGTATTAAAGGCTTAGCTTGTATCAAAGAGCACTTAATTGGGGAATTTCCTATTATCATGTCTCAACTTGTTCACTAAGGCCTTTCAACAAACACTAGGCATGCATGGGTCTACACCTAATTGGGGATTCCATGCTATCATGGCACAATTCATTCACTAAGGCATTCATCAAACACTAGGCATGCATGGGTTGCACCTAATTGGGGATTTCATGCTATCATACCACAATTTATTCATTAAGGCATTTCAACAAACACTTGGCATGCATGAACTTGCACAGAATTGGGGCTTCCTAATAAACATGCTATAATGGCCCTAATTCTTCACATAAGCATTTTATCAAACATATGGGGAGCATGCTTTTCTTATTCAACCATTTCTACATTTAATTGACATGAACACATCACATAGAAAGCAACTTGAAGAGGGTTTATCATAACCATCACATAAATTCCACATACTAGGGTCAAAGCTTGAAAGCCTTGTAAACAAATATGAATCACAACTCAATGATAGAAGGAACAACAATTTCAACTCACATGAATCCTGAAAACCCATAAACACAATATCTTTGAATTTTAGAAAAGGGTTCTTGAGCTTCTTGGATGAAAGGGACCAAAGAATCAACATCTACATACCTTGGGGAAACTCTTTTCTTGAAAGTTCTTGGAGAGATTCTTGATTTCTCTTAATCTCTATTGATTTTGCTTGAAGAAATAAGAGTTTGATTTTGTAAAACCCTAGTTTTGATGTTGAAGATGGGAAATGAGGTTGAGAGCCTTTTATCGAGTATATACAGGGGCTGAAGAAGAGTGGAAAAAGACCAAAAAGCCCTTCGAATTAAACTGAAAAATCTTGATTTACATGCTAGCACGACGCGCCATAATCACGCCAGCTCACTGGAAATTGGACAATTGGAAAACTGCATGACGACGTGACGCGGTAGCAATCCTGTTGCCACCTTAGTTACGAACTGGAAAGGCACCGCGACGCGGTGGAATCGCATTGGTGCACTAAAAATTAATAATTCTAAAATTAAGCCTTGGCTCGACGCGCCATAATTGCAGAGGCTCACTGGACTTTGACGATTGCCATTTTGGCTAGCTCCGCGACGCGCTAAAGTGCCAGGTGGCACACTATCTCACTAAAATAGCTCTAACTCTTTGCCCGAGTATCGAATTTGGGCGAATTCGATATCGATGGAAAGCTTATTCAATGCTCTACATGACAAACAGTCGATATTAGGAAAATTCTACACGGTTCAAAGTATTTCACACTTAGGAAGACACCTCTCAAACTTTTGGGACTGAATTTTCACTTCACAGAACACACTCTAAGGCTCAAACTAGGAGACAATTTGCGGGGTCTTACAGATACCTTAGGGGATTTGGAGACCATAAGAAACCTTGGGGATTTTAAGATCATATTGTCTCTCCAACGCATCATTTAATATACGAGAATTATGTTCAGACCCTTCCTAACCAGCAAGCACATATGCGAACTTCAAATTAAAGTTGATGGCAGCTAATACATTTTATGTTGTTGTGCGTTTTCAACCACGAAATCTATTTTGATATTCAATAGGAATAGATGCAGGCACACATGTTCCATCTATTGCTCCTGCACAATCATGTATACAACTTAAGTTAATAATATGTAGTATTTTCCGTGAAATGACTTAAAATATGAAATTTTAGCATGTCACTTACGGTAAACCAGGGACACTATCAATGATTGTTCATTATCTCCTATTGGATAGTTTCATCTAGTGATTTTATAAGGATTGGATAGAGCTTCAAAACTGCTTGAAGTACAGTGTGGAAGCATTGATGCATAGACTCGGTTGACCTATAAAAGTGTGATCCAATCATTCGAAATCGTTCATTAAAACCAACAATCTCTAATAATATCAATACTTGTTCTTGAACAGACATATTTTTGGTTGAACACAACAAACTATTTCTTCTAAGAGCTTTGCATAGTTCATAACCCACACAATGAACATCACTTCCATTCAAAATACTATTCTTGTAGAATCTCTTTCTTGATCTTTATTAATTTAAGGTTCTCTAGGAATACTGCTTTGATGTTCGTACGCAATAGTAATTGCAACTCTGACAGCTAAAACTGATGTGGCTTCAACTCCGATTACTGCATCATCTTCATCTTGATTAGTCGAATCCATCTGTTGTAGTAACCAATGTAATTTCGTTTACTATATAATGAAAAAACATACAAATCTAAAAAATTTAAGATACTCATATAGCTTAAGTCTACTGTTAATCGCTCAAATACCTCACAATAACTTACTAATTTGCATTGAAAGTTAAACCTAGATTTAAAAGTTGATAACTAGAAAATCAAATCTTTAAATGTAATTATTTGCCCAATAATCAACCACGTAATTGTGAATATGAGTTAACATAAGGCAAATATTGAATCACCGTCATCATGCTAAAAAAAAGGAAAAAGAAAATGATTGTCAAGGTGATTGACACGTGCAACCAGGTGTTCCCCTTTAATCAATTCCTTTGTATCAATGCAACTAAGCTCTCTTATAATAGAACAAGTAAGAGCAATCAGCAGAGCAAGTAGAGAATTGTTTAGAGAAGATAAAAATATCAAGAAACTTAATAAAAAAGGGGGTGAAAGAGGTGTAGCGTTTGACAAAAACTTTCAAACAAAGTTAAACTCAAATTACAAATCCAAACAAGCAAAACAAGAAAAATTTGAACAAAATCTTGACCAAACACCATAGAAGAGATTACTTACAAAGCATATACCCTTTGAAATTCTTGGAAAAATTGCAGTGGGGAGTGGGGTGTATAGAGAGAAAAAAACCCTAATGTTTCTAGATAATAAGACTTCAGTGTTGTTGGGGGTGGAGAAGAGGGGTGGGGGTGGGGGCATAAGCGTCTCAAAATTTTTCAGAAAATGACTCTTGGACCCATCACAAAAGTCATTTTCTGCCATGGAGGAAAATGAGTTACTTTAAAAATATTTTCTCAATATTTTATTACAACTAAACAAGAGAGCAGAAAATAATTTCCACCAGACCAAACACACCCAAAACAGAACAGACGGAGTAGTTATACGCTGCCCCCGTATTTCTTCTTAGCTATGACGGCACTCAACCTTTTCCTTAGCTTGGGCTACCTCCTTAGTGTTGTGTTGTGAGCACAACCACCCTTTTTGCGACCACAATACAATGTGGATTTTGAATGATACCATTTTCATGCCTAAAGACAATACAATATCTTTCACATCAACCTCAAACACATGCATCATATCCCCACATCAAACACACATTTATAGCCTACCAACAAATCAAAACCACCCACAGTAAGCATTGTGAGAACTAAAGGCATTTAAAAGAGCTTCAGAAAGTAACGCGTGTTATATATTCCTCCACTTAATTTTTTTCCTAGAATGTAAAACAAGTCATGCATGTGGTGGCCAATATTTTTGAGTACGTCACAAGCATGTCACACTTGGCTTCCCAAGTGGCTCCTTTGGTGGAAGAAGTCCTCCAAAGCACTTTGATCAAAGATACCTCTTTACACCTCAAATTTTCTAGTTCACTGACTAAGAACTTTGTAGAACTTTACCTGAGCTGGGAAGGAGATGACATGTGCTAGACTATGCACGTCTTCCGTAATATGAGAACATGAAATAGTGGATGTACAGATGGCAACTCCAACGGAAGAGCTAGATTGCATTAAAATTACGTTAGAAGAAACTCTCACTAAATTTGGTACTAAAATGAGTAAGAGCATTTAAATGGATATCTGGTGAAAAGAAAACTTGCTTTGATTATTTATCTATGTAGGTCAATAAGAAGCAATATACAGCCATTCCATCCCAACATCTTACATGGCTTTGTCTTCGTCAAAAATGTTAAGGCTTCCATTGACATACACAAATTGTGATCAGCAAGACAAGAAATAAATTTGGACCTATCCATCCATTTGGACCCATCAATCTTCAAGAACATACCGATTCCTTCTAGCACCAAACGCGATCCTCTGTGAGGCAATACAAAACCATGATATCATTAGAAAGAAATCAGATGTGACTGTGTCGGGCACAGGTGGAAAGAGGTGAAGGAAATTAGAGTAGCAAAAGTGCTCCACTTAACTGAAAATATTTGGGAATAAGCTTTTAATCCCGTGAGGAAACGTATGTAAGTAGCCCTTGTTGATCCATTGGTCGGTATTGATCTTATATTTGGGACTAAATACTCTGCAACCTGTAAAATAGAAGCATAAGATGAGGCAGAGGGGATACAGAGAAGTGTGATAGGGGTGAGGACACAACAGATTTCATATTGATTTAAGCTGTTCCTGGTGAAACTTTCGATCTGCCTAAGATCCAAGGAAAAATATAATTTTCGAGGCAACAAATAGAAAATCAACGACTACTTAAGGTATTGGAATTCTCACCACATCTGCTGGCTCTGCCAAAATGTTAATGAAGAACTTGGCCTGCATTAAGCTTAAAGCCGTTTTAACATTTTCTTTTTCAGAACAGGCAGACCCCAAATGAAAGAACATAAGGAACACCTAGTCAGCATTCTACCTGCTTCGTGTTGGCACCGGACATCAAAAGATCAGTTGTGACCATCCCAGGCTGCAAGTGAGTGGAATGTGGGTTCAGATAAAGACAGGATTGAATGGAGACAAATGATAGAGAAATAAAGAGATGTCAAGCATAGTCACATTGAGAGTCCAAATAAAAATAGTATATTCTAGAATATATAGAACGTAATTTCAAAAACCTGGAATAAAAATCCCTAAAACAATAGTAACAAAGTATTTTATGTATTAGTGCTCTCAATGTAAACATTTATAGATCTCAACTTAAGTTACATAGGCCTTCAGTCCAATTGCCACATATACGAAATATATACGTTTTTGCAATACAACTTTGACTGCCACAATAAGTTTATGAAATAAAATTAAAAATTAGGTCGGTGGATCTTGCAATCTACCAACAACAACAACAACAACAACAAACCCAGTGTATTCCCACCTAGTGGGGTCTGGGGGGGTAAGATGTACGCAGTCCATACCTCTACCTCTGAAGAAGTAGAAAGGTTGTTTCCGATAGACCCCCGGCTCAAGACGCGAGACACCACACAAATATAAAGTAACACACAGAACAGGATTTCATAACGTAAATACGGCACCCATAAGTAGTAGGAAACATTGGAAAACACCCAGATTCGTAATAAAACATGGAACACCGAAAGCATAACAAGAAGAGGAATAGGAATAGGAATAAAAATAAGAATAGGAAGAATAACAGGAATAAAACCCCCACCAAATACTTCCCTACCCTAACGCCCCAAACTGACCCTAGTTTTCTGCCCTAATTCGCGCCCTCCAGACCTTCCTATCTAGGGTCATGTCCTCGGTGAGCTGTAGCTGTTCCATATCCCGCCTAATCACCTCACCCCAGTACTTCTTCGG
The DNA here is from genome assembly GCA_030864225.1 of Capsicum baccatum var. pendulum. Classification (NCBI taxonomy): domain Eukaryota; kingdom Viridiplantae; phylum Streptophyta; class Magnoliopsida; order Solanales; family Solanaceae; genus Capsicum; species Capsicum baccatum. The sequence goes on from CM061557.1 coordinate 127,081,525, forward strand.
CCTCCCCCTACCCCGCCTAAAACCATCCAACGCTAGCCTCTCACACCTACGAACCGGGGCATCCGTGTCCCTCCTCTTCACGTGTCCAAACCAACTCAATCGGACTTCCCGCATCTTGCACTCCACTGGAGCCACACCAACCTTCTCCCTGATAGTCTCATTCCTAACTCTATCCCCTCGAGTCATCCCACACATCCAGCGCAACATCCGCATTTCCGCCACCTTCATTTTTTGGATGTGGGGTTCTTAACTGGCCAACACTCCGCTCCATACAACATGGCCGGACGGACTACCATCCTGTAGAATTTGCCTTTAAGCTTGGGCGGCACCTTCTTATCACACAACACCCCCGACGCGAGCTTCCACTTCAACCATCCCGCCCCGATACGGTGTGAGACATCCTCGTCAATCTCACCGTTACCCTGTATCACGGACCCGAGATACTTGAAACTATCCCTCTTACATACCTCCTGCGATTCCAGCTTCACGACCACCTCGTCCTCCAACCTCACGTCATTAAACTTGCATTCCAAATACTCTGTCTTGCTTCTGCTCAACCTGAACCCTTTAGACTCAAGAGTTTGTCTCCACACCTCTAATTTGTCATTCACACCCTTTCGAGTCTCATCAATCAGAACTACATCGTCTGCAAAAAGCATACACCAAGGCACCTCCCCTTGAATACGCCGCGTCAATACATCCATCACCAAAGCAAACAAAAAAGGACTAAGAGTAGATCCCTGATGCAATCCTGTCAAGACAGTAAAATGCTCTGAATCTCCTCCCGCCGTCCTTACCTGAGTTTTCGCTCCATCATACATATCTTTAACTGCTCTGATATAAGCCATCGGGACTCGACTCACCTCCAAGCATCTCCAAAGCACCTCCCTGGGAACTTTGTCGTATGCCTTCTCTAGGTCGATAAACACCATGTGCAGGTCCTTCTTCCTTTCCCTATACTGTTCCACCAGCCTCCGTACCAGGTGAATTGCCTCAGTCGTCGAGCGCCCAGGCATAAATCCAAACTGATTTTCCGAAATAGACACTATCCGTCTCAGCCTCCCCTCGACCACTCTCTCCCAAATCTTCATAGAGTGACTCAATAACTTAATCCCCCTATAGTTATTGCAACACTGGATGTCACCCTTATTCTTATAAAGAGGGATCATGGTACTCCACCTCCATGCCTCGGGCATCTTTGCCGTCTTGAAGATTTCGTTAAATAGACCAGTCAACCACCTTACCCCAGCCTCTCCAACGTACTTCCAAAACTCCACCGGTATCTCATCCGGCCCCGTCGCCCTACCCCTCCGCATCCTGCGAACAGCCTCTCTAACCTCTTCTACCCTAAAACGTCTACAATAACTAAACTCCCGACACTCCTCTGAAAGCTCCAGTTCCCCTAACACAATAGCTCTATCCCCTTCGTCATTCAAGAGCCTATGAAAGTACGACTTCCATCTATTCTTAATATGGATGTCCTCCATCAACACTCTGTCGTCCTCCCCCTTAATGCACCTCACCTGATCGAGGTCACGGCCCTTCCTCTCCCTAGCCTTAGCGAGTCTAAACAACTTTTTATCCCCTCCTTTCCCCTGTAACCCCGCATACAGGCTCTCAAATGCGGCCGTCTTAGCTGCCGTGACTGCTGACTTAGCCAATATGCAAAATCAGCAGCCTACATCGTCGTCATATTTCTGGAATCTATCATGTTCTCAACGCAAAAGCTTTAATTTGCACCACAATTGAGACAATCAACTATCTAAAATTTATCACCTATCATTAAGATGCAAACTATTCAAGGAAGTTATCAAGTTGGCAAGATAATAAAGGCATAATTCTATTGCTTGAGCACCATCAATAAACAACTAACGCACAACACAACACCCCAGCCCCCCACCCCCGGAACTTAATACCATTTATTCAGTGCATATCTTAGTTATCTTTGGTCCTAATTTCTCCCCTTGGCTATTTGGTAGCTTCCCAACCCTAGACGCCGACATAGCAAAGAGAGTGGATATACACCTTTATTGGTATGCAAGGTTAATGAAATATCGATTGTTAGTTGCCACATAATCATATATAATGGTTCCTTTATTTCAGCTGTGGATTTCTTTTTAATTCTTATTAACATACCACTTATATTACATAATCTTTGTATTTTTTAATTTCTTCTTTAGATGTGACTACTATAACAACAAACCCCGTGTAATCCCACAAAGTGGAGTGGGGGGAGGGTGGAGTGTAAGCAGAGCTTAGAGCTTACCCCTTCCTCAGAGGTAGAGAGGTTGTTCTTGATAGACCTTCGGCTAAAAAGAACAGTCCAAAGCAGTCTAGCGAAAGAAGAAACAGGGTACAAGAAACAACTAATAACAAAAACAACATATAGCAATAGAACAAAATTTACAACAAACCATACGACAATCGGGTACAAGAAATCAACAGATAGTAATAGAAATCGAAGGATAAGAAACCACGGCAATACTATGACTACTATTTATTCCAGTTGTATGCCTTTTCTTTTTCTAGCAAAAATTGTAAAAATAATTCCTAGAAGTCCATTATTTTTATGCTAATAAATTGTTTTAGCTAAAATAATGTACTTTTAACCATGCATTTCATTTTATTTCATATTTAGATGAAACGACTATTTGTTCAACAGTGCATTTCTTCGTGTTTGGGCCAAATATGTATAAAAAAGAGCCCTTGGATGAAACTCCATTGTGCATATCCAAATAAAAATATTTAGCCTAAATAGTGGACTTTCAGATATGTTTGTTACAATTTGGTATGAAAATATGACCCAAAATAATTAATGAAACTACAACGATTAAAATATATATATTATTCTAAAAAAAAATATCACATGGGACCAAGGTTGTTCAGGGAGTGAAAGCTACCAAATAGCAAAATACAGAAAGGTGTAGTTATGACCAAATATAATTTAGGTATGCTATGAATTAAAGATATAAATTTAGGGAGGTCCCAAAGTAATACGCCAACAATTTATGGTTGACTATAAGTGGAATTGCAGTTTTTGCGGAATCGTCCCAAGGACAGCGAGACTCAGGCTTCAATACTATCACATATCAATGTCATAAATCTTTTTTTTTTAATCAAGCAAACATTTCATTAATCACAAGGCCAAAGTCGCCCGTATACACGAAGTATACCAAAAAGTAAAGAACCCATCAATGTCATAAATCATGAACTAGTCATAACTATTAAAGAGTTTAATAACACGTAAGCTGGAATATTTTTTGAATCTTCTATCTCAAACATGACAACCTAAGGGATGATTTATCCTCGTTATTATTAGGAACTTAAATGCATATCAGAAAAACAGAATGTGTTCAATACAGTAAAAGAAATGTAAATACTACCCATTTCAGAATAAAAGGGTAAAACAAAGTAATCATAATTAGTTCAAATAAAAAAGGCAAGCAACCTTACCAATAATCAAAGACACTATAAGATCACAAGATAAATGAAGCAGGGCATACCGACAGATTATGCACTATAATATTTTTAACATCCTGCATTTCCAATTCTGCCTGCAAAGAAATCAAGAAAATCTATGCTGTAATAATTCATCAAGAAATTAGACACACATTTCGGAAGAAGGCCATGCCAGCGCTCAACTCTTCAACAACAACATAACCAGAGTATTCCCACAAAGTGGGGTCTGGAGAGGGTAGAGCGTATGCAAACCGTACCTCTGCCTCAGAGATGAGGTAGAAAGGTTGTCTCCGAGATGAGCACTCAACTCTTCCAATTGCAGATTTTATGCTTTGTGAAATGTTGACTAACATTCTTATATAATAAAGTTGTATCTTATGATTTCAAGATTTATGTAATTCCATTTATTTATGGTACAGCAGCTGTAAAGGAAAATAAAATCAGAAGATATAGGTATCTGCTCTAATCCGTGATTTTTTATGTCCTTAACTAGTCTTGAGTGATATCCTTCTAATCATTCAACATTAGGGCGCCAAGCCCAGGCATGTGATAAGAACTTTCAGATTACATGAACAATTGATCATCCTGGGACTCGGAATTAGCAAAATCAATGCCTCTTAATATCAAACAAATGGTGAATGATTCCACAAAAATTGGAAGGAGTGCATTGAATTGTGTGCCTCGTGTACATTATCCAGCATAGAGTTCGACAAAAACCAGGGAGAAGGGGGAGGGAATATGTTTAAATTGTTAAGAGAGGAGAAGTTTCTTTATTGTAGTTCTGTAACATGTCCTCTTTTATGTGCCAGATTCCTTTTTTTTTGCCCAAGCACATGGATAAATTTTGCTGGTAGGTAATGGTGAGACTCGAAATCATGATGTCTGTCTATTCTAATAAAAGATTGAATTGCATCTAATAAAAGCACAACCATTAGAGACGAAACATTTTATTTATATATTTTAGGTCTGCAACAAGAGTACATGCCTGCAATGATTTGGTTAAGTGCACCACACTGCGCTTAGTCGCTCCATATGCTGCAAATCTGAAGATCGAAAAGGAAACAAGACACATCACTGAAAAGGACTGCGAGAAGCGCAGCAAGTGAGACTAGTTGCACTATTCTCACTAATGACCCCTTGTATGAAGTTGATAGAAATGCACTTCCCAAAAAAAAAAAAAAAAAATCTACAAGGGATTTCAAAATCAGGACAAAATCTGAAACAAACAGAAGAGGCACATTTGAAAAAGAAAAACGAATGACTGGAGTGATCAACCTAAACAGAGAACAAATAAGAGACGATCAGGAACATGTTGATAATAGTTTAATACTTTAGCATGACATGCTACCAATTTTGTTTCAAAGTGTGTTCCTTAGTATGTTAACTACAAAACATCATGTATAAATAAAGAAGCAAGATACACTAGGATTTTCTGGATTATGTCACATTGATGTTAGATATTGTTGTAACATACTGGTAAACATTATGGCCACCAGTAATCATTTGCAGTCACAACGTTTTACAATTGGACAGAGGATGTTTGTGTGGCAGTACAAGGATGTTGTTCTACAGAACACAAAGAAGAAGAAAAAAACAGTCGTTTGAGGGTAAAAAAAATATTCTGCTTGTTTATTCATTCACATCTTGAGAATATAAATAGACAAAAGAATCCTATTCTATTTCTAACTAGGAAACTAATAAAATCTTATTCTACCTTCAACTAGGATACTAATAAATCCTATTCTATATCAACTTAAATAACTAAATTTCAAAAATAAAATTACTAAACTAAAAAAAAAAAAAAAATAACAGCAAATAACTCAATACTTCAACACTCCTCCTTGAGATGTTTGCTGGTAATTCCAAGTTGTTCACGAAAAGTTTCAAATCTAAATTTGGAAAGAGCTTTGGCAAATATATCTTCAATCCCTCCTTGGTCTCAGCAATTTCGTTGAACATCTCAATACATTTCTTCACAAGGTTCTTCCCAATTACCTTGAGAATCTTGCTCTGGTGTAGCATCTCAGGAGAGATTTTGAGAGACAAATAATCAGAGTCCACAACACCCTTCACAAATCCAAGGTACTCGGGCGTAAGCTCCTCACAGTTATCCATAATGAACATCCTCCAAGCTCCTATTTTCTCCTTGCAGTCTTTACATTTGTACTGTTTCCCAACAATAGGACACATCCCACAATGATCACAACCTACACCAATATGAACTAGTGGTCCTCCACCTGTTAACCATGCAGAAAGATCAAATCTAGGTAGTGATTTGCAGCCAGCAGCTTCGTCCTAATTTTGTACTGATGGGATCTGACGAGCAGCTCTGTACGCTGATGCCTTTTCCCTTGATGTATACATCTCGGGAAACTGATTTTCCAGGTATTGTGCAAGAATCAAACAAATGTTGGGGTATCCATTTGGATGCTCCAATTTGCCAACTGGACATCTACATAGCTTGTCGCTAGGATTAATCACACAATTTTCACAATAAACATGGCCACAATTAAGAACTACGGGTCGGCATAACAACTGCTTGCACATACCATAAAGCAAATATCTCATAAGCACCTGCTGTCACTTGCACTGGTATTTTCATCTGTGAAGTTAAGATCTTTTGACGTTGCATCCATACTGGGTTCAGAACTCCATGTTGCAGGATCTAAAGAAACATTTCCTGAGGAAGGCTCTCCTTCCTCTGCTGAACCACATTTCTATGAAGGACCAGAATGAGGTGAATCATTGTCTGGAACAGTATCATTTTTGCAACGAGATTCTGATAAATAGTCATCAACATCGTCATAGTTTGACACATCATCGCAAGCATCCATCCCATCATCTCCATCCTTCAGATCTTCATGAAATGTGAGGTCTGAATTGGAACTATTGTTATTGCCGGAGTCTGGAGATCCAGATGTGGTCCCAGCTACAGTATGTGGATTATCCTTAGTTATAGTCTCCTTATTGTTTTGAAACTTTTGAGTATTTTCTTGTGAAGTGATTTGCTCGATTTCAACGTCCATTGTAGCGCAGCAATTTTCAATTTTTCCAGAATAAAAAATAAAATCGTCATCATTGTGCTTGGTGGTCACAATAACCTGCTCACATTGACTACTTCGACAAACTCGCTCAGAATTTTGAGTTCCAATTCAAAGGAAAACTTCTTTTTATCATTTCAACTGTAATCACTTCTTGGCCACTAGAATTAGAACAACACATTTTTTATCTTTGAACAGTAACATATAATCTTGTCCTAGAATTTGACCAATACTCAATAGATTCTGGTCAAGATCAGGTACCAACAAAACATCTCGAATAAATTTAGTACCTTTGGGAGCTTTAATTGCCACAGTTCCTTTACCAACAATCTCCAACTTGGTTTTATCGACCAACTTGACACTACCTTTGGCAGATTCCAACTTCGTAAAATATTCTCGTTTGCTGGTCATGTGTTGAGTGCAACGACTATCCAGAAACCATGTGTTTTTATTATTCAATCTTGTTGCTGCCATCATCGTAAACACAAACTCCTCCTGTTCTTCCGCTTCCGAAACGTTGGCTTTTTGAGTTTGTTGGTTGTTCTCCTTCTTCACTCTGCAAAACCTTTCAATATGACCAAGTTTATTGCAATATCTACACTGGAGAGGTGGTTTCTTCCCCTTAAACCAACAATCATCCTCTTTATGATTGGTTTTTTTGCAATACTTGCATGGAGGAAAGTTTTCTCTCTTTTTGACTCCATCGCGAGAATCGCCTTGATTATTTCTACTAGAATTAGTAGAAGTTTCTGGGATTTTACCTGCTTCTAGCATCTGCATCTTCCCTTTGAACTTGGCTTGAAGAGCAGTTTCAGTAGCTTCTTCGTCTTCTTTGCTCTTGAGCTTGAAGAGCATGTACAAGTTCTAAAGGTGACAGTTTAGTGAGATCCTTTGAATCTTCGAGTGAGAAGATCTTTGCTTCAAATCTTTCCGACAAACTCACAAGAACCTTTTCCATGATTCTTGAATCTATAAGCTCTTCTCCCATAAGTCTATTTGGTTTACAACCTTCATCAACTTGTTGGAGAATTCTTCAATAGTTTCTAAATCCTTCATTCTGAGAATTTCAAACTCTCTTCTCAGATTTATCACTTTTATTTGTCTAATCTTGTTACTTCCGTGAAATTCTTCTTTCAACTTGTCCCAAGCCTCCTTTGCAGTCCCACTCGCCATAACTCTAGCGAAAATTACTTCCGAAAGTGCTGATTGTATGCAAGAGAGAGCTTTAAAGTTTTTTGCAACCTCTTCTCTGTGATTCTTAATTTGCGCCATAGTTGGATTATCTGGCAAAGGATTTACCTCTCCTCCAACCTCTACCACTTGCCACAGATCGTATGCTAGCAAATATGTTCTCATCTTGATAGCCCAAATTGGATAATTCTCACCAGAAAAAATTGGGGGTGAAGGAATCGAAAAATTGTTGGAAACCATAACAATATTAACTTCTACACAGGGTTATTTTTGGGGGGTCTTCTCTCTCACATATCCCTCAAGAAATTGGCTCTTGATACCAATTGTTGTTCTACAGAACACAAAGAAGAAGAAAAAAACAGTCGTTTGAGGGTAAAAAAAATATTTTGCTTGTTTATTCATTCAAATATAAATAGACAAAAGAATCCTATTTTATTTCTAACTAGGAAACTAATAAAATCTTATTCTACCTTCAACTAGGATACTAATAAATCCTATTCTATATCAACTTAAATAACTAAATTTCAGAAATAAAATTACTAAACTAAAAAAGAAAAATAACAGTACAAGAAAACAAAAGGTTGTATAGATGATACTTTGAACAGCTTTAAACAAAAGGTTAAGTTTGCTCAAGAAAACAACCAAATGCGTCTAATTAAAAAAGAATATTAAGTTGTATAGATGATTATTGTTTTATCTTTCTTGTCTTTTAGCCAAAGATGGGAACTGAACAAACTTGAAGTTTGTCTCCCGTGAATTCTTCATAAAAGTTCAACTTTGTGGCGCTAGGGTGAGGGAACTTGAAATATAAGCTTATATCTTTTTCCCAACTTCCATCGCACTCTCACCCATTTTCTGCTACCTCCCTCCCCCCCTACCTCCATCTCCCTCCCTCCTTCCCTCTCTCACTCTCCCCCTCTCTCTCACTCTCCCCTACAAAAGGATCATGAAAATAAAGCTGCTAAGAAACTCTAATGAGATGCACAGAAGCAGGTCAAGTTCCTATCAAATCAGCGCATAACATATGCATGTAATGAAGCAACACATCTAATGGTTCTTACAGATTATTATTCTTACATGAAGGTTTTCCGTAACTTTTTTAATCAACTGATTTATAAACCACACCATGGTCGTACTTAATGAGTTTAAGGTCCAGTTATTAAAGGACCAACCAAATCTAATGGTTCTGAGAAATACAATTCTTAGACAGATTTTCTACAACTTTCTTATCAACTGATTTATAACCTGCACCATGGTTGTAACGAGTTTAAGGTCAAGTTATTAAAGAACAAACTTGATGTTTCCACCTAGAAGTTGGTAAAGTTAACAAAGAACTCCTGCAGTTCCAATTTCAATAGGAGAGCAAATTCTTAGTTGATGAACCACTGTCAACAGGAATCATTTAGAGCATCACCTGAGATATCCTGGTGTAGTTCCAGGGTAACAGAGAAAAATGAGATACTTTTCTAGATAAGTTATTCACTTCTCAAATCTCCCTAATGTAATTGTTCTTGCACATGACCCCTCCTCTTCTGATATATTATGCATAAGTTGAGTGTCACTGGGAAAGAAATAAAGATACCTGGGGGTTGGTCTTCCATCTGAGCCAGCTCCGTCAATATTAAAAATATGACCTCCTCGAGGCTGATTCTGCATCAAGTTTATAGCCTAAAATAAGAAATGTTAGCAAACAGAGGCTAACTAACAAAGAGGAATCCATAACCTAGCAATGCTTTTACCTCACGACAGCATATCATCAAACCAAGAGTATTTGTAGTGACAACTTGACTGCACACAAATCGAGTTCATGATAAACATCAATAATAATTAAAGATAAAACACAAGTTAAATGCAAAAGAGCTCACATTAAATCTTCATCAGAAGCTTCTGCCAGAGGTTTGAAGCTATACGCATTTGATCCTGCATTATTGATCTGCTTGTGAGAAACGAACAAAATTAGAATATCAGCATTTCAACATATAAGTTTCTCAACGGGAAAAACTAAAATACAAGTTACCACCCTGGGGTGTAGTGATAAAAACAACACGTATATCAGCATTTCAACATATAAGTTTCTCAATGGGAAAAACTAAAATACAAGTTACCACCCTGGGGTGTAGTGATCAAAACAGCACTTATATCCGTTACAACTTAAAAATAGACGCATAAAATTTTCCCATTCCATTTACCATCTTATTTTTACCAGAAAACTAATGTGTTAGATTATCCGGATGGAAATCATATGATCTACGAACATGCTAATATTTGGAGTCAACTCCTTAAATGGTCAGCCAACTTATAGAAACAACTTACCAAAGTCATTTTCGTTTTTTTTTTAATTCAGAAAAAAACAAACACCCATTTGACAAACCATGTCATAATAAAACCCCATTTTTAATTTTTAAAAATAAAACCTATTTAACCCATGTACCTTACCCATTTAACCCACCCAATAAGAAAATGAGTCTCCTTAAACAACATCAGAATGATCTAAACCCAGAACATCACTCAACATCCACAAACTTGAGCTCAAGTAACTTCATCTAAATATGTCAAAACTAAGTATTGTGGACCTTTATTATTATCAGCACTAATTGATATGTTATATAATATGTTGATAACATGATGTCAAAAAATCATCAACTTCATCAACTACTCGCACAATGCAACCTCGTAACTCCTTTGCTTATGTCACACAATTTTGATCTCAGGAACAATAAATTCTTGATTCTGGTGCTTCTGATCATATCTCTAGTAACAAATATACTCTCTCTAATCTTATTACCCATTTTATCCTCTCTACTGTGACTTTGGCTAATGGATCAAAAACTGTTGTAAAAGGGACAGGTATAGCACATCGTCTGCCTTCCTTTAAAATCACTTGTTGTTTGCACCTGAATGTCCATATAATCTTATTTCCATTAGCAAATTAATCAAAAACGAGAAATGTGTTGTAACCTTCCTTCATGATTTTGTTTTTCTACTGGGCTGAAATATGGGACAGAAAATTGGAAAAAGACATGAGTCATGGGGATTTTACTGCTATCTACACCACAGCCACATGTTACTTTCACTTCCACTACTTCCTCTGAATTGCTCCATAATCAACTAGGTCATTCAAGTCTCTTGAAACTACAAAAGATGGTTCCAGGTTTATCTAGTTTATCTTTGTTAGAATGTGGGTCGTGTCAGCTTGGGAAGCACACTCGTTCCTCTTTCCCAAAGCGTGTCAATAATAGGGCCTCCTTTATGTTTGAAATTGTTCATTCAGACATATGGTTCCAAGTCGTTCAGTTCTTCCTTAGATTTTCATTATTTTGTGACTTTCATTGATGACTATTCTCGGTGCACGTGGTTATTCTTGATGAAAAATAGACATGACTTATTCTCTATCTTTTTGAAATTTTGTGCTAAAATTCGTAATCAATTTGGTACTGTAATTAAGAAGTTAATCAGTGATAATGCCCGAGAATATTTCTCCGCCTTTCTCTTCTTTAATGTCATCTCATGGCATATTGCACTTGTCTTCTTGTGCACATACTCCTCAACAAAATGGAGTTGCTACGCATAAGAACAGACATCTAATTGAAACAGCTCATACATTGCTCATTCACAATCATGTCCCTTTATGTTTTTGGGGTGATGCCGTTATTACTGCCTGTTGTTTAATCAATCGTATGCTTTCTTCTATTTTGCAATACAAGAGTCCACACTCAATCCTTTATCCGGACCATAATTTATTTCCCCTTCCTCTATGTGTGATTGGTTGCACCTATTTCGTTCATAACCTTACCCCTGGAAAAAACAAACTTCAGCAAAAGGCTTTTAAATATTTCTTTCTCGGGTATTCTCATCTACAAAAAGGTTATAAATGTTTTGACCCCTCTACTAATAAGTACTTGATCTCAGTAGATTTAACTTTTTTAATCTTCTTCGTATTTTTCTGCTAATACGAAAAATCAAAAGACCATAGCAACAATCCTTCCAATTCTAACTATTCCATCTCCAGCGTACGCTCTTTCTCTTAAGGTCTATTCTCGACGACCTCAGCCTCCTCGTGAGCCTGCTAATCCAGTTAGTGTTTCTAACTCTGATATAGGTACATAAAGCACTCTTGGTGACTCATTACTTGCTCCAACAATGTCTCTTACATTGATCAAGCACTCATCAGATGATCTTCCCGTTTCTCTTCGCAAAGGTATTAGAACTACTGCCATTCAATCTCATATTTATGCTTATTTAAGTTATCATCATTTGTCACCCTTCATATCATGCCTTCATTACTAGCTTATCCATTGTCAAAGTTCCCAATACTGTGGCAGAAACAGTGGTTCATCAAGGTTGGCATCAGGCTATGATTGAGAAAATAACTGCTTTGCATGATAATGGTACTTGGGAGTTTGTTCCTTTATCGAAAGACAAAACGATAGTTGGTTGTCCTTGGGTATTCAAAGTTAAGGTGGTAGGTTCAAATGGAGCTATTGATCGTCTCAAAGCAAGCCTTTATGGGATCGACTATAGAGATACTTTCTTATCCGTAGCCAAGATGGCTTCTGTTCGTCTCCTCATATCTATGGCAGCAATGAAACATTGGCCCCTTTACAACTAGACATTAAAAACGCATTCCTTCACGAAGAACTTATTGAAGAGGTTTATATGAAGCAACCACCAGGATTTATTGCTCATTGCTCAGAGGGAGTCTGGACTAGTATGTAGATTTCGTCGATCCCTTTATGGTCTCAAGCAATCTCCTAAAGCATGGTTTGGTTGTTTTCGAGCTGGTGTCCAAGAGTTCAAAATGATTCGAACATAAGCCGATCACTCCGCATTTTATAGGCATTCATCTCATGGCAAATGTATCTTTTTAATTGTTTATGTTGATGATAATCTTATCACAAGTGATGATCATGAACGTATTTCTCAACTCAAACAACACCTTTCAACACTTTTAGACTAAGGATTTAGGCAAGCTGAAATAATTTCTAGGTATTGAAGTGGCATAGTCCGGCAATCATATTGCTATTACACGAAGAAAATATGTCTTAAGACATTTTGGAAGACGCTGGAATGTTGGATTGCAAATATGTGGACACTCCCATGGATCCAAATACTAAGCTTATTTCAAGATAGGGGGAGCCTCTAAAAGATCCTAGCAGATATCGGAGAATTGTTGGAAAACTTAACTACCTTACGATCACACTACCAGACATTTCATTCGTTGTTAGTGTAGTTAGCCAGTTTCTGCAATCACCTTGTGATAGTCTCTGGAATCCGATGATTTGCATTCTGCGATATATCAAAAGCTCTTTGGGACAAGGTTTATGTATGAAGACAAGGACACACCTACATTGTTGGGTATTCAAATATAGATTGGGCTCCTTCTAATAGGCGGTCCACTTAAGGTTATTGTGTTCTAATGGAAGGTTATCTAATATCTTGGAAAAGCAAAAAGCAAGATATCGTAGCTAGATCAAGCGCAGAGACGGAGTACCGAGCTATGGCATTGGCTACGTGTGAGCTTATACGGTTGAGACAGCTTCTCCAAGAATTGAAGATGGGAGGAGTTGAATCGATGAAATTGATTTGTGATAACCAAGCTGCACTACATATTGCTTCTAATGTCGTGTTGCATGAAAGAACGAAGCACAATAAGACAGATTGTCACTTCATTCGAGAGAAGAGTGAGTCCGGATAAATCTCCACAAGTTTTGTCAAGTCGAAAGATCAACTGGCGGACATTTTCACAAAATCACTCCATAGATCCAAAATTGACTATATTTGTAGCGTTAGGACTATATCACTTATACGCTCCAACTTCAGGGGGAGTGTTAAATATGATATCATTATTAGATAATGTAGATATGAGAATATCTCTATAATTAGATATGGTAGATATGGGAAATATCCACAGGTCCCATTAATTAGGCACATGGAATATTTTGTAATATTCTTATTAGTTTCCTTTCTTATTTACATCCTATGTAACACTATTTAATCCCACTAGCTTGAGGGAATAATCAAGATACTAATTCCCAAATCCGCTTCTCTTCTCCCTCTAATTTCTCATACCCTAATTCGCCTCCTCCATTCCTTCCTATCTAGGGTCATGTCCTCGGTAATCTGAAGCAGCTCCATGTTATGCCGAATAATCTCCCTCCAATATTTCTATAGTCTACCTCTACCTCGCCTGAATCCATCCCTAGCCAACCTCTCACACCTCCGTACTGGGGCATCTGTGCACCTCCTCATCACATGTCCAAACCATCTTAACCTTGCTTCTGCATCTTGACTTCCGTCGAAGCCACTCTCACCTTATCCCGAATAACCTCATTTCTAATCATATCTTTTTTAGTAAACCCACACATCCATCGTAGCATCCTCATCTCCGCCACCTTCATCTTTTGGATGTGAGAGTTCTTGACTAGTGAACATTCTGCCCCATATAACAAAGTTGGTCTAAACACAAAAGAATAAAAAGAAAACATTAGTACTAAAATCAGAAAAAGAGTTGAACTTTGATATAAAGAACATAAAGAGCATTCGTAGCCATATCATCTCAAGAAAATTGATGGTCCAGATTAAATACCCATATGTCGATGTATTTAAGCTTGTGTTTAGCAAAGGCAACTAAATTCTTCACGTCTTCTCCTTCTCTAACATCACATTTGGTGCCCTGCATAGGGAGCTGAATCAAACATGTGAAAACTAAATAATACATAAGCTAATCATGTAAAGAAAGCCCACAACACCTGAAAGGACCAGTAAGTATATTTATGGACCTTTTGTTTACTTTACAAACTTACTTCCAACAGAACATTCAGGAAATCAAAATTTAAGTCAATTGGTAGGCATGAAGTGCAGAAGATATTAATCACACAAACGTATCATAGCCATTAGAGAAATCAGATATTCATCAATCATCATAGAACCAACAGATTGAAGACGAAACAAGCGATGAGTATACGGGAAGAATCAAAGAATGACTGAAGTTGTATCAAGAAATGAAGTGAACATGGAGGTACCCACACATGCTGCTTCCCTGTTTCAACTCTTAACCTGTCAAGAGCAGATAGGACTCTTTCATCTGTAAAAAAGAACCAACTGGTCAACGAAACCTCTTAAACCAAAATGAAGAGATCAAAACATCCCTCTTAAATTGACGGACTTTATACCCCTTCAAAAATTAAATTACCCAACAATATCAATGTAAAAAGGCATAAGACCAAGAGATTTTTGTTGGAAACTAAATGTTACGTGGAAATTCTCAAAGGAAAAATACTGGTGCATGTATTAAAACTTTACATCTTTTAAACTTCTCAAAAATCTCAAACATAAATCATGATTTCCTAAGAACTCCATTATATTTTTTTATGAAACGACAGTTTTAAAAAGAATATCTCAAACAATAGTAATAGCAAAGTTCTGTAAACTCATTAAACTTAAAGAAAATTCACTCTCAACATCCAAAATGTGAATTAAGATTCAATTGACTAGTATTTCGATAAAAATATTTGCATCAAGGGAATATGAATTTGAGTATAGGTGAGTTTGTCCAAAAATAGGGATTAAATAGACAATTACAAATTCGAGAAGACATATTGTAACACGATTTGTTACTTTTAAAATTTAAGAAAAGGAGTTCACAAAAGCCATCTTTAGAAAGTGGTAGATATTGTTCCATCTTCTTAGAACTGTGCAACATTAAGCATTCAAGCTTGCATATTTCCTAAAGAAGTGCAAAAATCATAGGAGGAAGAAATATTGTTAGGAACAATGTAAATACAAGTTAACTCATTATAATACTCAAATAAACACATAATCCATGTATCGAATTACAATAAGACATTCGAAGACTATTGTGAGATCCGGTGCTTTTTCTTTATCGAGTTGATTAAATAGGATCACCATTCATCATTGATAGGAGCTTATATTTTTTCTTTATTTTTATTTCCTTTAGTAATATTTACATCACTATATAGACTTTGAATCGAGGGTCTATCACAAACAGCATCTCTACCCGGCAAAGGTAAGGATAAGGTCCATACACCCTACCCTCTTCAGACCCCACTTGTGGAATTACACAAGGCATGTTATTGTTGTTATTGACAGGGGCATGCCAAGAGACTAGTGAGCATAAAAATATGCACTGAAGTTATCTCATCACTTCTTACTTAATTGTAAAGCCAAATTCTAACATGGAGCTCAAAATAAAAGCATCTTTACAATTTTGAGTCTTCAATCTTCATTGGGTCGAAGCTTTAAATTTCTTTTCCATTTGAAACAAACAATCAACATTGGTCGTCAGCCGTTCTCACACTGCAATTGATCTTTGGAGCTTTGCATTAGCGAAGTCATATTCCGTTTATTCTTTTAGAAAAAAATTGATAGGTAAATAGAAGTTCATTATTCATATTTAATCCTAATGGAACTAATATTTGTCTTCATTGTAAGATCCAGGGATGGCTTTTAGTTTCCTGGAAAAAATATCAAACATTTCTCAAGTCCAAGTTAAGTTCGGGAGCGACACCTTTCTAAAAGGAAAGCTTGGCAAAAAATACACTTTCTTTCACTTTAACAAGGGAGAGAACCCCAGACATCCAAAACAATGTTCAGTGGAGACTTGGCAAAATCTCAACACCCCCCTCACCCTCAGTGGCAGGATTCGAATCTCAGCCTTTCATTTTGGGACAATTCTTCACTTATAATATATCATTATATCCAAACTCCTCCTATATCATCATGATTCTCGAACTACGGCACACCACTAATGGCACATCTATTGCCATGATCCCACAATATACTCTGCATATATCATTTTTACACAATTGACTACCTTTTTCACAAACTAAAAACAAAGGGTAGCCCATTGCACTAAAGCTACCGCTATGCGTGGTGTACGGGGAAAGGCCCCACCCACAAGGGTGTATAGTACGCAGCCTAAACTTGTATTTCTGCCAGAGGCTGTTTCCAAGGCTTGAACCCGTGACCTCCTGGTCAAATGGCAGCAACTTTACCAATTACTCCAACGCTCCCCTTCTCACAAACTATAAAATAAAATTAAAAAAATTAGAGGAACTGAACAATGAGAAAAAACAATAAATCATTGGTTAATGGCATCATTGAAGTCAGTGGTATTATCGCTTATGATATGAAATCACCTGATCTGGAGCAAATAATGACACTATCACCTGCCTTGAGAAATTCTTTAGCTAATGCATAGCCTATTCCTGAAATAATAAAAATAAAATCAATTCTAGACATCTACACCATAGTGAAAACGCAAAGAGAAACGGCTGCATATTTCAGTGACTTATTTTGTATCCATGTAACAACTCTGTGAAACAAAGTGGGAAGATTGAAACATAATCCACAAGCACATGGTAAGGTAAAGAATTTTATTAAACTTGTCAAGCAACATGAAATTGAACCTGTCATATCTCTATATAATACAAAGTCATGTATTGCAGCAATTACACAAAAGCATGGTTGAGTTTCAGCATACAAGCACTTAGTTACTACACAAATTATCGAAGAATGATCAAAATGAAAAAAAAAATGTGAAGAGAGTTTTAGAGCATTAAAAGAACAATAAAATCACCGACAGAAAGGTTCAAGCGATCACCTATAAAATAGGCGTTGGCATCTGTTCCCACCATGAATCCAGAAATTATACATGAAATTATACATTTTAACAACCAAAGCGTTGCATTTTTTGAATTATCAGGGAAAATGTGGACATTAAGGGCATGTGAGATGAAATCACATGAGACGAAGATGAAGTTTTTTTTTGGACATGCAATTTGGGATTTTAAGGTTTTTTTTTTTATAAACAAAAAAACTCATAAGTTGTAAAAACTATCAAATTGCCCCAATTCTTTATACAATTTTACCAAATAAGAAAAAGTTCATAACAAAAGTATAATACACTATCACAAAACTATTCTAAAAAAAATATAACATTTATTGATCAAATGATAAAATTGGTGAATAATAAATGATAAAATAGGAGTTGATTTGAAGTAATAATAAATTTTGTAGGCATTTGGCCATTAAAATAAAAAAAAATAGAGTTGAAGTTGGAGTCGGAGTTGTGTTTGATCATATCTTTTTGGAGAGATTTTTTAATTATAAACGTGAAGTTGAAATTAGAAAAAAGTGAAAACAAGTTGAGACTTGTTTTCACTTCTCCAAATAGAACTTCAAGTTGTATTTGGAGTTTTATGGCCAAACGTCATTTTTTTTAATAAAATGAAAAGATTTTCAAAAAAAAAAAGTGAACATTTGTCATGACCAAACGAGGCTATATGTTGGTGAGAGTAATGGTTAAATGAGATATAAATGGATTAAAGATTGGTAAAAGTAATAATATGAACAATAAATTTTATTTACATATGAAATAAATGGTTGGTAAATACAAATGGCATGGTTCTTTCTACAAAATGTAAACTTGTGGGTTACTTTTTGTACTAGAAAAATCCCAAATCATGATTTGGAATTCCCAAATCATGCTTTTGGAGAATTTGCGATTTTATGTCATGAGATGAAATCATGACATGAAATAGCATGACCAAACGTTGATTTCATCTCATGATTTCATATCAACAACAACAACAACAACAAACCCAGTGTATTCCCACAAAGTGGGGTCTGGGGAGGGTAAGATGTACGCAGTCCATACCGCTACCTCCGAAGAAGTAGAAAGGCTCATGATTTCATATCACATATATGAAATCTCATGTCCAAACACCTACTAAAAGCACTCACTACACGTCCAGATACATGTATTATAGCACTCCAGCTGAAGAAACTAGGCGTCCTTCAGTATAAGGTTATAAAGTTTACTTGATTCACACCATTAGCAGTTAAGCTTCATCATTTGGCCATGAGAAGTAAGGTCTGCACACTATGCAAACTATATTTCCCCTGCCATTTACGAGATCCCTCATATTCATTAGTTTCATAGAAAGCAACTGCATGACTGTTGAGAATATCTTCAAAAACCCAGGTGGCAATGGACCAGCTTGCGTTCACTTCGACTAATTTCATTGGATACCTGCCACCTCCCACCAGCAACAGGTACCAAGTACCAGGAAACTTTGTCCACCAAGGCTAAAACAGATGATCTGTTAAGAATTGAACCTGAGATTTCATGATGCTTAACCCAACTTCATTGAACCACTAGGCCACACCCTTTGTTGCTAGGTGAATCTGGATCTTAATCTCGCTTTCTGGAGTGAGCGGAACTTTTTAATTGGATATGATTATTAAATTTCACAACGCACACAACTCTATAAATTATTTTAATTTATGACCTCATTATCTGCAACAATTATCATTCCATTGATTCTTCCAATATGAAAATATGAAAAAAAAAATGGACAGAAAGTAACTAGGTAAGATGCTTCAAAAATTTGATGAAGCCGACTATCTTATTCTCAGAAAAGCTAAAGATATTGGAACACCACATCACAGAAAGAAAACAACTAGAATACCAATTGTTAAGTAGGCATTTGGACAATATTATGATGACTTTGAAAAAAAGAGCATCCAAAGTTAATATTGATGAAAAAAGGTAACAAGCTAACACAGAATGCTTTGTGCACTAGACTGCCTCTTTTTGATAATTATGGTGTCCGAACCAGCTTGAGCACACCTCGACTAATTCCACGGGATACCTATCACCTCCCACCAGCAATAGGAACTAGGTACCAGGTAATTCTGTCAAGCAACGTTAGAACAATGGGACGAAATCACTTAGTGTTTTGTCTCTGCTAGGATTTAAGGTTGAGACAAATCAAGAGTGTCTTCATTCACATCAAGAGTGGAACCTTTTAGAAATTTCAAGATCTCACTCAATTCACTACTACTCGCTGACCCCAATAACTCTTCTTTTCGCCATCAAGAAAAAGGAAACTTCAAGATCTTTCCCTTTTACATTACCAGAAAAGTTCATAGTCAAGCAACAGGAAAGATGAAACATTTCATTCCATTCCACTACTTCCTCTAAACCCAAGATCTTCCCTATACATGTGGTACTACAGATTTCACCATCTAAAAGTTAGATCAAAATTTATTGAGACAACTTTAAGGAGGCCTCATTTGGGACAAAATATGAGGGTTATTTCGGTTAAACCTTGTACTTAAGGCATGCATTTTATTTACTGAGTAGCTACTGCAGGTTCCTACTAACGAGGAATATATTCTCTCGGTAGTATATTTGGTAGGAATATATTTTCTCGGTTGTACATTTGGTAAAAATATCTTTTTTCGATTGTATAATTGTTATAGGATAATTTTGTCGATACAAGATACCTATTTACCCTGCTTGTAAGTTTGCTTCCTACTTTAGCTACACATCCTCATATAAATATGTCAAGTTAATCAATATAAGTAAGGCCAATTGCAACATGGTATATGTTAGAATATGAGTAGGAATAGGAATAGCATATAAAATCCTATTTGGAAAAGGATTGTAATGTAGTGTCCTATTAGAAAAAGGATTGGAATGTATTGTCTATAAATAGGGGATAGAGTTAGGAATGAGACTATCAGGGAGAAGGTTGGTGTGGCTCCAGTGGAGTGCAAGATGCGGGAAGTCCGATTGAGTTGGTTTGGACATGTGAAGAGGAGGGACACGGATGCCCCGGTCCGTAGGTGTGAGAGGCTAGCGTTGGATGGTTTTAGGCGGGGGAGGGGGAGGCCGAAGAAGTACTGGGGTGAGGTGATTAGGCGGGATATGGAGCAACTACAACTCACCGAGGACATGACCCTAGATAGGAAGGTCTGGAGGGCGCGAATTAGGGCAGAAAACTAGGGTCAGTTTGGGGCGTTAGGGTAGGGAAGTATTTGGTGGGTGTTTTATTCCTGTTATTCTTCCTATTCTTATTTTTATTCCTATTTTCTATTCTTCTTCTTGTTATGCTTTCGGTGTTCCATGTTTTATTACGAATCTGGGTGCTTTCCGATGTTTCCTACTACTTATGGGTGCCGTATTTACGTTATGAAATCCTGTTCTGTGCGTTACTTTATATTTGTGTGGTGTCTCGTGTCTTGAGCCGGGGGTCTATCGGAAACAGCCTTTCTACTTCTTCAGAGGTAGAGGTATGGACTGCGTACATCTTACCCCCCTCAGACCCCACTAGGTGGGAATACACTGGGTTTGTTGTTGTTGTATTTCTCACATGGTATCAAAGTCAAGTTCACCCAGTTCATTGTTTCTGATGTTGGGCCCCCCGTCTTATATTGTCCACGCTCCAGATGTCCAACCCTGGGCATGCGAGGGGGTGTTGGAGTCCCACATCGATGGGTTAAAGGGTCTTTGGTCTCCTTATATGGTCTTGGGCAATCCTCCCCTCATGAGCTAGGTTTTGAGATTGAGTTCGGCCCAAGGTCCATTTCTTTATCATGGTATCAAAGCTTCCACGATCTTGGTAAAGAATCAAAAAGTTTCCTTTGCAGGCGGGCGGCTATAATCCATATATGCCGCCTGTCTGGCCAATGATTATGTTAGCAAAAGTTGGGTCACTGACTCACTGTGTATCTTTCTAGTGACTTTTTTCTCATATCTTTGCGTAGCACCATGCATCTGTCCGGTGACTACTTTTTCATATCTATTTTTCTTAGCACCGTACTTCTTTTCGGTGACTATTTTCTCATATCTGATTTGCGTAGCACCGTGCATCTTTCCGGAATACTGTCTCATATCTAAGTTGCATAGCACCATGCATCTTTCTGGTGACTCCTCAAATTTAATTTACATAGTTCCGTACGTTTTTCCGGTGACTTCTCAAATCTTTTTCAGTAGGGTCATGCCATTATTCCGACCCTGCCCATATAATTTCTCTTTTCCAGTAGGATCATGCCGTCATTCCGACCCTACTCATATAATTTCTATTTCTCAATAGGGCCGTGCTATCATTCTGACCCTACACATATATCTCTTTTTCAGTAGGGTCATGTCATCATTCCGACTCTACCCATATACTTTTTTTTCCTCAAATTGTAGTCACTTTTCAGCCATCAAATCTAATAATCCAGCGTGTGAGCATGTTTCGGCTAAGTTTCCGGTGACTCATGTTCAAGATCTACTCGTCTCTTGATTTCGAGATGACCTGTACATTTTATACCAGTTTTCGACAATTTTCCAGCGACACATCAACTTTACGGCAATATTTACTACTTTTTGGATCATTTTTTCAGTTTGTTCCGTTTCCATTGAGGTCTCCCAGACGTCCAAAGCAATCCTTATCAGTTTTCTTGCAGATATCTTCACCAAGTTCCTCACCGATTCTCATATTAGTTACATCCATAACAAGCTTGGTACATATGTCTTCTATGCACCAACTTGAGGGGGAGTGTTAGAAAATGAGTAGGAATAGGAATAGCATATAAAATCCTACTTGGAAAAGGATTGTAATGTAGTGTCCTATTAGGAAAAGGATTGGAATGTATTGTCTATAAATAGGGTCTCAATGTAATAAAGAAATGGACCTTGGGCCTAACTCAACCTCAAAAGCTAGCTCGGGGAGGATTGCCCAAGACCATATAAAGAGACCAAGGACCCTTTAACCCACCAATGTGGGACTCCAACACCACCATCCCCCGCGTACGCCCAGGGATGGACATCTGGAGCGTGGACAATATAAGACGGGGGGCCCAACATCGAAAATAATGAACTGGGTGGGCCTAGCTCTGATACCAAAGATAAAGAAATGGACCTTAGGCCTAACTCAACCTCAAAAGCTAGCTCATGAAGGGAGGATTGCCCAAGACCATATAAGGAGACCAAGGACCTTTTAACCCACCGATGTGGGACTCCAACAGTATAAGAGCCCCAACAATTTTCTGAATTTTTCTTTTTGACCATCATCGTGTAAGAGACAAACGTCCGTGTTATTCAGACCACTTACTGGTGTTGTAACTGTTAGAATATAAGTAGGAATAGTAATAGCATATAGAATCCTACTTGGAAAAGGATTGTAATGCAGCGACCTATTTGGAAAAGGATTGAAATGTAGTATCTATAAATAAAGTCTCAATGTAATAATGTAGACACAACAATTCAATAATATTCTTCATCTATATTTCTCACATGGTATCAAAGCTTTCACGATCTTGGTAAAGAATCAAAGAGCTTCCGCTGCTGCCGGGTGGCTATATCCATATATGTAACCCGTCTGACCAATGATTATGTTAGCAAAAGTTGGGTCACTGTATATCTTTCGGGTAACTATTTTCTCATATCTGATTTGCGTAGCATCGTGCATATTTCAAGTGACTACTTTCTCACATTTAATTTGTGCAGTACCGTGCATCTTTTCAAATACTTTCTCATATCTAAGTTGCATAGCGCTGTGCGTCTTTTCGGTGACTACTCAGATCTGATTAGCGCAGTTCCATGTGTCTTTAAGATGACTCCTCAGATCTGATTTGTGTAGAGTCATGCCATCATTACGACTTACCAATATAATTTCTCTTTTTCAATAGGATCGTGCCGTTATTCCGACCCTACCCATATAATTTCACTTTTTCAGTAGGGTCGTGCCGTCATTCCGACCCTACCTATATAATTTCTATTTTTCAATAGGGTTGTGCCGTCATTCCAATCCTACCCATATAACTTTTACTTCTAAGTAGGGTCGTGCCATTGTTATAATCCTACCATATAATTCTCTTTCTCAGTAGGGTCATGCCATCATTCCAACCCTACCCATATAATTTTTCTCAAATTCTGACCAATTTTCAGCCATCAAATCTAACAATCTGACATCTAATAATCTGGCACGTGAGCATGTTCCTTCTAGTTATTCGATGACCTTCTTGTTCAAGATCTACTCATCTCTTTATTTCGAGATGACCCATACATTTTATACTGGTTTCCGACAATTTTCCAGTGACCAATCGACTGTACGGCGATGTTTGCTACTTTTCGGATCACCTTTTTCAGTTTGTTCCTTTTCAATTAAGGTCTCTCAGACGTCTAAAGCGGTCCTTATTAGTTTTCTCCCAGATATCTTCACCAAGTCCCACACCGATCCTCATATTAATTACATCCATAACAAGCTTGGCACATATTTCTTGTATGCACCACCTTGAGGGGGAGTGTTAGAATATGAGTAGGAATAGGAATAGCATGTAGAATCCTACTTGAAAAGAGATTTGTCATTTAGTGACCTATTTGGAAAAAGATTGAAATGTAGTGTCTATAAATAGGGTCTCAATGTAATAATGTAAACACAACAATTCAATAGTATTTTTCTCTTATATTTCTCCAGTAACTTCGGTCAAAGTCGCCACCACTGTTCTCCCTGATGCCTAATACAACACATCAAATATACAATGAAGAACATGTACTCCTACCAAATATGCAATGAAGAGAATCTGCTCTCTTTGTTGTATAATTTGGTAGGAATATATTTTGTTGGTCGATTATTTGGTAGGAATACATCCTCTTGATTGTATATTTGCCATTTGTACAGAATAATCCTGTAGATTCCTACACTTGTAATTTTGTTTCCTAGTTTAGCTACAACTCCGTGTATAGAGGTCATTTTAATCAACGAAAGATGCAGCTACTTGCAATTCGTAGACGGTATTGGAGCCCCAGCCACCTTCTCATCTAGTCTTTGGTTGTCTTCATCATCGTGTATGAAACAAATGTTACCATTGTTCAGATCACCGCTGCTGTTGTGAATTCTGCTTCAAGTCAGCATCACACCTTCCCCTATGCCTAGTATCACACATTAAATATACCAGGAAGAGAATATATTCCTTCCAAATATACAAGCAAGTGAATATACTCGTCATTAAGATATTCCTCATTAAGGCTACATGGAAAAGAAATGGACTCTTGATCTATTAGTCCAAGTACATTCTTTTTGAAAATATTAACATATAATAATCTGCATAAAGGTTATGCTGGCAGCAATCTTTAAAAAATGATCCCCTGTGTGCTCTACAAAAGACGCTTTAGTCCAAAAATATAAATCGTAAATACAGTTCATTTTAACAACTTGACTGGAAGTAATCCTATCTTCAAAGTATCTGTTGTTTCTTTCCAGCAGATGCACGCTGGGAAAATACTCCAATTATTTTGATTAGTCCTTCCAGCGTAGTTCCGGGCTTTCAAGATCCCTAGTGTTTCTTGGCATCACCCATTTCAGTTAAGCCAACATCAGAAACAGGTCCCAGAGCTGAGAAGTTAAATACAATGTACGTCGTAGGAAGAGGCGGTTGTTTGATTCTGAGGCAGCTTTACATAGATTTACATAGGAAACATCTGGAGATTATATTAAGGACCTTCTTAAAAGTGGGTATGTCTTTTTGTAGTGACATTTCTACTCCATCTTGTACTGACATTTCTACTCCATCTTGTACTGACACACGCTTCCACTGGGTGATAGTAACACTTTTTATGATGAAACTTTGTTTCCTCGAATTGTTGGAAAGATTGCAGTTTTTGACTTTCACTCGACCAGATATTGCTTACTTTGTAAATAATGTAAGCAAGGTTTATGCATGCTCCCACTATACATCATTAGCTTTATGTGAAATATATCCTTAAATATTTGAAGACCATGGCCGTTCATGGTTTGTTTATTTCAGCTCATAGTACATGTGTTCTTCATTGCATGTGTTATGTTGATTGGACAGGAGATGTCGTTGACAGGAAGTCTACAGCAGATTTTGCACACTTTTATGGTCATACTCTTGTCTCTTAGTTGACCAAAAAGCAGATTTAAGTGTCTCGGTCTTCCACTCAAGCCGGGTACTGTTTCTTCGTAGCTACAAGTTCTGACATGATGTGGACTCACAATCTCCTTCCTAAGATTTTCATATATGTCCGTGGTGTGCCAATTGTGTGGTATGAAAATCTTAGTGCAACATACTTAACTACTAATCTAATGCTACATACTTGAATGGAACACATGGAAATAGACCTCCATGTTGTCGGTGATTTACTTTGTGAGAAACAACTTCAGGTTCGGTATATCTCCTCCATTATTCTAGTTGCAGATGTGACTAAACTTCTTGCTACACTAATTCAACTTGAGGGAGGGTAATGAGATATATATTTTCTTGGTTATATATTTTGTAGGAATATATTATCTTGATTGTATATTGGATAAGAATATTTTCTCTAGGTTATCTATTTGGTAAGAAATAAGAATATATTCTTCTGGTGGTAAATTTTTTTTAAAAGATTTGTAGATCCTTGTATAGGTATAGTTTGATCAATGAAATGATAAATTTCCCCGCCAAGTTTACACCTGCTACTCAACCAGCAAACATCATGCAGGCTAATATCCATTAAGATCTTCGAATATTAAATTTTTATCATACTTCATATGACTAGTCAGTACCCTGTCTTTAATAATCAATTTCCAACTCCATAACTCAGTACATAAAATTTTGGCAATAAGCTCAATGTTTCTCAATGTACACCATATTCAATCTTCTTTGACTTTTGGCAATGATATCTGACCATACATTTTCAAGTTTCTCCAGTCACTTTTCACAAAGATAAGTTGCAAAAAAGATAAGTTACAGATAAAATGACCAGGTTTGACCAAGACAACAATCCGCAATCGTTACATCAAGCAAACACGCCAAAATTATGATAACCCACCTTTCATTGGCTCAAGCAACTAACCTTTGGAACCACCTGTAATCAAGACATTGTAAGGAGGAAGCATTGGCTCAGTTTTATTTCTCTGTGGAGAAGAAGCAGTCGCAGCCTTCACAAGAGCAGCACAGAAACGAAACGACTTGTATTTAGATATTAAACAAAACCTGGGTCTCGGAGATACAATAGCTGAACGGCCGTAAGAAGAGTTAAATTTTCTGGTTGAGAACGAGCAGAGTGGTGATTTAGTAAAGGATTGAAGTGAAGTTGTGGGTACACTCTTTTCAGCCATTGTTCTTTTTTTCTTGTTTGGCTGAGGGAAGGAAGGATACAGACCGTTGTTCTGGTGTGCTGCTGATAACCAATATAAAGACAAAATCCCCTAATTTTTTCGTCAAACCTAGTCTAACACATTTTAACTTTATAGATACTTACTAGATACGAATGCCGGTGCAACGCCTATGATAAAATAAAATAAAGATGTAATAGTAAGGGATTATCCCATTTGATTAGATCAGTTGATAAAAATATTCTAAATGAATATTTTATATAATTATAAAATACTATTGGATATCCACATTCACATATGATAGTAATTGTAGTCTATTTATATTGATGCATATAATATTTATAAATTCTACAGTAGAAAATGTATTTTTGTTGCTGTGATCAATCTCTCGGACATTTACGATCAAGCACCTGTTAAATTAGATTTAAAGATTAAATTAGTTCAGAAGTTCAAAATAATCCACCATTGCAAGAATCACAAGAGTAGCAAAGTTGTGTTTGGTCATTGTTCCAATTCAAGTAATCCATGTTTGCTGCATTGTTAATTGGACTAATCCAATATGTTGGGTTCACAAATGCGTACCCACATAGTGTTGGTAGCTAGTATTGGTGGCTTACAACATCCTGACAGCAAAAAAAAAAAAAAAAAAAAAAAAAAAAAAAAAAAAAAAAGTATTATTAGAGAAAATAAATGTGAAAAATAATACTTTGTATGTCACAAAATAAGTGTCTCTTTAGCTCATTTTAAAAAATAATAAATAGAGATAAGTATCAATTAGCAAGGGTCTTCTCTTAGGAAAGAAAAGTTTTCCTTCAAAAAGTTTTTTATATAAATCCACAACAACAACGACATATCCAGTATATTCCCACCAGGTAGGATCTCGGAGGGTAAGTGTACGTAATTCATACTACTACCTCAGATGTGAGTTAGAGAGGTGGTTTTGGATAGACCCTCGGATCAAAATTTTCTAATATAAATTTCTAACAAGATCTTTATAATGACTCCTCATAGACACTACAATGTATTTGAGGCATACTCATATACCATATATAGAGAGAAATCAATGAACTAATTCACTAGCTCTAAAGTTTTTAATTAAGAATTAAAAATATGTCGCACCATTACCTAAATGTTTCCAAATTCCGACACCAAGTTATATATAGAATACATGCCTGAAGTCTTAAAGTCTACAAATATACCAGTACCTAGCAGCCCTTTTTTAGCAAAGACTATCTTTTTAGTAGCAAAAGACTCTTCAATTTTGTTGCCAACTGATCAAATGAATTTTTCCTATCATCAAAATTCTAAGTCCAAATAGTCAGCATTTTACTGAACAAACATATCTGCAATTAGAAGTCGTCAAAGTTGAATAAACGGAATGATAATAGACACTATAAAGTGGCATACTTACCCATGACATGCAGTCATATATTGCCAAGGCAGTGTATGCGCTTTCACCAGGACAGTTACGATAGATCTGACATTGCAAAACATGGATGTAATTATAAATAATACCTTTTTACATACAACTTAATTTAAAAAAAGTATAGCTATATGGTTATGGAAAAGAAAAGCAGTACCAAAATATCTGTGTTTACATCTATAGTTTCAAGGGTCACAAGTTGTGATATTACTTTTTAAGCATTTGCGGAGTTGATTGGTGTTCCAATGAAAATAATTCGACTCCTGAAAAACACAGTAGAAAGATCCAACGTACCCCCTGGTATAATCACGGAAGACATGATGAGTGGATTGTTGACTCCCTCTTTTGCTTCAATAACACCATATATGTTCCCATAAACATTGGAGGAGAAAGAATATTTACCACTGATATTCTCTACCCCGTGGTCGGTAATTTGGTCATAATAATTAAGATTTAGTTCTTGCATATTTTTGCAATCTTTGAAATAAGTTAGTCCAGGATCTGTAACATCAGACCTCGGCCCGATCTAGAAAAAGTAGAGATGAACTCTGTGAAGAGATGACATCCATCCAACGATTGTTCAGACCAGAATATTCTCACATATTCAAATCCTTTAATGTGCAAATCACTTTATTAAGAGTTTGTCTGACCTTAAAGTCATATACAAGAATCAGATGTCATAATACCCTGAAGGCAACAACCTAATGCAAGTGAAATGAAATGTCAATTTCAGAAGCTTACTTTAAGAAGTCGGACAGTGTACAAGCCTAACCGAAAGAATCTACGAGTTCTTTCCCCTGCATAGAGAAGTATAGGAACTGCTAGGTACATCCACGTCTAGAAACAAATATATGTTAGTAGCATAAAAAAGATAAAATGAGAGCCATATTCCTAAAAAGAGAGAGGACAAGAAATTAGAAACTATACCATCTTGGAGTACCATTTATACACAAAAAAAAATGTGCCATGGATGACCAGCAGGATGTAGACAATGACAAAAAAGTGATGCGAATACCAAAATGCATTGAAGCCAGTGAGTCTATCAAAAGGTTTAGAAAGCGTAATGAGGCTCTTTCTAAACCATCACATTGCAAGAGTGAAAGCAATGGTCATGAGGATTACCATTATTAGTCCCGTCACACCCTCAACTCCTTTAACAAGATCTATGTACCAAGGCTTACTTGGCCCAAAATCATTCACCAAATATTTCTGATAATATGTAGAATTTGCACGTATAAGCTTTGGAAAATCACAGATAAGGTGGTTGCCGGCATGGAGTGTGATACCAGTAACAATGGCTGCAGCAACAGTCTACACACAACAAAAATATTAGAGCAAATTTAAGTGCCACCTATTGCAACTTAAGGACTAATATAAACACCACCTTTCACTTATGTCGTCCACATATTTTGTGATTGTTAGCGATGTACATGTATAATTAGGCAAATTCCATAAGAGTAATATAGATATGCTCATTATTCATACTCACGTAGTAACAACAAATTGTCAATCTACATTGGCAAATAGAGTAATAGTAGGAACAAATTCTCAATTTAATTTTTGCACATGTTTGGTGAACTTCTTAACATATATATAAGGCTGTGATAAAAACTACTGGATTATAATAAATCCATAATTAACAGACTATTTTAGTTATATAATTTGTTTCATAGGAGATCAGTAAAAAATACTACATAACCCAGAAGAGATCTTTGTGGGAGCATTTCTTTTTTAACATGTGGAAAAAAAGAACGTAAGGGGAAACCTACCATGTGAAAGTTGATATTATCATCAAAGGGTACAAAACTGCTCAACTTAGCAAACCTGAGGCATGTAATGGTATTCCTGCATACTAGCAACAGTATTAAAGCCATGTTGAACTTGAGAGTCTCAGCAGCACCCTTAGCCTGAGAAGACAATAACCCATGACTTGAAATGCACTCTTCTGATTGTACTGATAGAACTTTCAAAGAAAAAGTCCAATTATTATCAAAATCCACAATGCCAGAACCCAAATTCTCTTCCAGTTTTCTTAAATCCAATAGCTAAGTTTTGTGCTCATTCTGTTTATTGAGCTTCTCTTCCTTAAACCATGTAGGTTTTGGCTTAAGGCTTGGCTTGTGTAGCTTAATGCTTGACTGTAATTGAGGTAAGTGTCCTTTTGGAGGAGAAGTGTTTCTACCTTCCATAGTTGTATTTTAATCATGGTACGGCAAAGCATGCAAAAAATGTTATCAGAAAGTTGTGTCATGGCATCATGCTCAATAACTAAAGGATAAATCTTACCAAATGCTAATTTATCCATCAAATGGTCCAACGTTAAAAACACTTTTAACTCATTACAAGCAATAAGTCTCATTATTCAAATTATTTATTCCACTAATCTAGATATTATTATAGTTTCATGACGGAGGTGTTTGGGTCAATTAATATATGATGTCTTGTTACCTTCCATCAATATAAGTATCAGTTAAGTAACTATGCACACTTACACTTTTGTCATCCACTAATATAAGTATCGAATAACAACGCACACCAATACTTCAATAAAATATGTTGCTCAACTTATTATAAATACTACCACACCTCTATCGAATTCTTTAAAATTACACAACTTTTCATCATTCCTCCATGTAAAATTTTAAAAAGCATTAACATAACATAATGGACATATGAGTAGCAATCAATAGTCATAAATAGGAACTACTAAGCTATACAATTCAACAATAAACCACATCAATAATTAACTTAATAATACAATAACAAACAAAATACTCAGTGTGTCTCCACAAAATGAAGTTTGGGGAAGGTAAAATTTACTCAATCTATACCACTACTTGAAAACAAAATAATAGTCATAAATTTTATTATGAACGTAACAGTAATAAATATTAATAATATACATGAATGATTAACCCAAAAGATCAGCAGTAACTTGGAAAAAAAAAGAGCTCGAATTTTCTGTTGAGCATCATTCTATCATATATTTAAGATTATTGTATTTGCAATAAAACAAAATTTCTTCATAAGCATTTATAAATGGACAAGTAACAAACTGCAAAAAGCTTGAATTAAACAACTATCTTCTTCCGACTTTTTCTTTGGTTAAAAAGTTGACATTAGGTGTTGTCCTATAGCTGAAGATAGCTCATAGTGAACTTACTAATGAATCGACGACATAAAAATTAGTTTAAGAACTCAAGTATTAACACTAAATTATTAGAGCATACCTCCACAATTAAGTGCAAAGAACGACAATGAAAGAATTTAACAGGAGATAGAAGCGAAAATTGATTTTTTTCGTGGCTGAAAATAGAAGGAAGAAAAAAGTAATCAAATTGGATATAAACAGAATTTGAATGAACAGATTTTGAAAGTTGAAAAGAATTTTAAAGAAAATAAATTACAACCATGATATGTTTTAACTTAGAGTTTAATATATTCTTCAACTTTAACAACAATGAAATAAGTCAAAAAATAAAATTTTTGAAGAGAACTTAAAAAGCATACAAAAAAAATGTTGAAGACGAAAGGGTATAAAATAGAATAATTGGACAAAAGATATAACCAAGATGAGAAGAAAATTAACAGAAATATCCTAGAAAATATACCTAAACATGAAATTCAAATGGGATAATGAAAATCAATAGTGTGAAAGGAACTAAAAAATATGGCAAAAGAAATAGCTTAAGAAGGAAGCATCAATTCATGAAATTTAAATATCAACAGAAGATTATGGTAAAATTGATAGAAAAAATTATTTGAAAGAACTTACTCAACAACCACTTCAAGGTTGATGAACAATTATACATGCATCAACCTTAGGCTTTATCTGAGAAAAGAAGTCAATCTTAAAAGCATAATTATAATTATCATAAGAACAAACATATATGCAATTGAAAGTCATCAAAGTTGAATAAATGGAATGATAATAGACACTATAAAGTGGCATACTTACCCATGACATGCAGTCATAAATTGCCAAGACATCGTACGCGCTTCCACCAGGACAGTTAAGCTATATCTTTCATTGCAAAACATGGATGTAATTATATTCTAAACAATACCCTTTTACATACAACTTGATGAAAAAAAATCTTGCTATATAGTTATAGAAAAGCCAAGCAGTACCAACATATTTATGTTTTTATCTATAGTTGTAAGGGTCACACGTTGTGATATTACTTTCTAAGCAACTGCAGAGTTGATGGCGTTCCAATGAACATAATTAGATTTTTTAACAACACAGTAGAAAGACCTAACACGCCCCTAGTGTGATCACGACAACCATGATGGGTGGATTGTTAACCCCCTTTTTTGCTTCGATAACACCATATCTGTTCTTATGAATTTGAAAAACGTAGCTGTTATTTCTAGAAAAATATTTTTATTTAAAAGGAGGAGAAGAGCAAGGCGAAATATAAGTCTACCAAATTATCAGACATGTTATACTTACAATGAAATCTACAATAAACTATACTTTGCTGCATATTTAGAATTTATCATTGAAAACTAAAATTAATTAGCTATTTTCATAGAAAAGTTGAATCCATAGTCAGAATTTCATTGAATACCTAACGTGCATAATGAGAGCTGAAACTTAACAAATCAATCATCCAAATCAAAAGAATATCCTAAAAAAAGTAAGGATGATTAGAAGATTGAGTGAAAAATTGAAGATGAGACAAGAAGAATTACAAAAATACATCTTAAAATTGCAATAATAGTGTCGAAAAGTTGAATTAGCTTTGTGTAAAACCAAATAAATGTAAAGGTCAAGCTCATCGATGAAGGAACAAACACATCAACATCAAGACTTGTGGTCTCATCTGGAACTAAGGATAATAAATCTGGTGGAGAGAGAAAAGATTTTTTCTTTTGGAATGCGTGAGCTGAAAGGTTGAAAATGCTTCTAGTGTTCTATAGTTATGCGCAATGTGTACAAAGCCATGAATAAAATAAAATTTTGAAGATGTTTAGTGTACTCAATTTACTATTTTAACCTTACATATTGGGTTTAATTTTAATGTTGTCATTGGTCATCCCATTGTTCACATTTCTATATAGTAGAATAATAATAATAATAATAATAATAATAATAATAATAATAGTAATAGTAATAATAATAATAATAGTAATAGTAATAGTAATAGTTATAGTACAAAAAAATTATAATAGTAATAATAATCATAATAATAGTAGTAGTAGTGGTGGTGGTGGTGGTGGTGGTAATAGTAATAGCAAAAATAAATAAATAAATAATAATAATAATAATAATAATATAATAATAATAATAATAATATATAATTACTTATAAATGAAGGATTGGTGTACTACACAAAAAGACAAAATAGTAGTACACCCATTCTTCATTTATATATAAGAGTAAATATATTCCTAAGCGACTTTCAACTCAACTAAATATCATCTTACGAATATAATACCACTTTCCTCGCTTATCTCTTTGTTCTCATTTTGGGATTTGACTTAGCCAATTAGTAAAGCAAGCTAAGGTTGGTAATAAATTAAAAAACAAAATATCACTTTCACAATGGAAGGTGTATTACGCATGTGTTGCTGATAAGTCATCAATTTGATGAGTTGTTAGCATTTTTAAGCTTAAATTATTATGTTTTTTCATTGATTCGGTGTTATACTCGTGTATAATGATAATTTGTATAGGTAAAGGCTGAAAAAAAAGATGAGCAAGTCATTCGAGTCAATAAGAGGTCAAAAACAGAAGAAAAAAGGCTTAAAAGTTCACATAGGCTTGTCGGGGGACCACCTGTACACGCACCTAAGGGAAGGGACTTGCATACACAAGTGGCCATTTTGAGAAAACGGTGGCACCTGTGTGGATGACCTGCGCACATACGCTGGTACCTGTGCCAGGAGGTCATAGTGTAGTGGCGTTTTCGTAATTTCACAAAAATGATCTAAAATGGGGGTTTTCGACTCATTTCCATTATTTTTGTACCTTTCTTAAGCTTAGAAACATTAGAGCAACTTTCAAGTGAGAAATTAATAGTTTTAATTGAAGATTTATTGAATCCAAATCTTGATTATTGTATTATCTTGTGTTTCAACAAATCAATTTGAAGAAAATTTGAGTATATCTCTACTTTCTCTCTCTATGAATAACTAATTTCTTATTTTGGGGTTATGTTTGAATAGGTTATGATTAGTGTATGAGTATTATTTTTTTGTCTTTCTAGTTAGTTATTTGATATTAGTTTTGCATCTATTTCATGTTTTAATTGAGAATTGGTAATTGCAAACTCCAGTTTGCAAAAGGGATATAGGTGAGAAATGAGTATAAATAATAACTTGAATTAATTCATTTAATAGTATCTCTTAAATGTGAGGATACTAATTGAGGGCATATATTGTTTAAATAGCTACACTTATGAGGTGTTCGAAAGAACCCATTTGTGATATTTGGTGTTTGATTGAGAAATTAACACTACAAACCCATAATCTAGCCTACCCTATGGCTTTTAGCTAAATTGAGACAAATATCCAACTACCCTGCATGAACCCACCTAGTAAGGCATAACCCCAAGTCTCATCCACATTTGATTAAACTTTAATCGTTTCTTGCTTTGAAATTGCATTCTCATGACAACAAAATCGTTGACCCTGAAAATGTTCACCCTTCCACCCCCACAATGTTACTCTCATGTTTGTTTTACACCATATTATGAGCCAATCTAGTTGAATTCTGACACTCAAACTTAAATCCTTGTCTTCATTCCCTGAGGATTTGACCCCAACCTTTGTTGGGTTACTATATTAACGACGATAGCTTACATCTTAAGGATGTAATTTGAGCATCATCAGTTGCCATGTCAGATCTATGTTAATTTGAGCGTCATTAGTGGCCATATCAGATCCATGTATGTATATATGTATACATATATAATAAAAATTACCCTCACCCACTTTCTTCTTCAAACCCTCCATCCCTAACTTATTTTGTAAATACTCTTTTCAAGTTCAGCAATTGATCATAGCACTGATGATGTCGAACTTAGCTTTTGGTGGTAGTAAGGGTAGAACTATAACGCCTGTTTTACCTGTATCATCCAAATTTGTGTCATCATTTGCATCATCAAACTGCGAAACATAATGATAGGGATGCTCATGGCACCGATTTCTTTTTTGTCTTGTTTGTTTCTCAACAACAGCCAGAAGGGTTGTTTCTTCTTATTTACCATGCACAAAAATTGTCGCCTAATGGGCAGCTTATTATTTTTGTTGTTCTTTAGCAAGTATACGAGCAATAGCTTAGTCTGCAATCATGTGAACTCCAGGATTGAGAACTCAATCATGGTGTCTATTTTTAACCATTTTCTCCTATTTTACAGAGTCCTCTCAAGTTCAAAAGTAACTCAGGAGATTTCCTTGACTCCTAATGTTGGTGCATGCACCAGTGTGCATCCTAAAAACAACAGAAAAGTAAAATCAAGAAGAAAAAATAACAGTTAGAAAAACACAATCAATCTCATCCTAAACCGCAACAGTTCCAAAATTTGATGTCACACAAATTACACATCGATATGAAGTATAAAATGATCATTGAATCAAATATAGACCCTGCCAAATGTTATGGTCGATCCCATAGGAAATAGGCTAGAAGCTCGATCGATGCATTTAGCTAAGCTATTAGTAAAGTATTTTTATAAATTGGGGGGGAGGGTATTTTTAAGCTTGATTTTGAACAAGTAACAATTGAAAATTTCTTCAAGTTTGTAATCAATAGAGGAGAGACACTAGGACTGTGTTACCCATAACTTCATAACACTATAGGTTCTTTGTACTAGCGATCTCTCCCGGTGCCTAGAATTCAGAATTGATTAGTTAAGTTCATTTAATCGACTATCCAACCCCTATTAGATGAATATTTTCAACCACGCATCCACGTCTCATGGGTTTTGCAGTCTGATCCCTATCATGGATCCCAACTTAGCTTTCCTGCATCGACTACTTAAGTTATTAAGTGAAGGTTGATAGCTCCAAGTTTTCGTTGTTTGTTTTCTTTTCCTATCGGTTACCCCTTTATCTGAAGCAAGTATGAATAAGATGAGTTCTAGCATCTACAACCACTAAAAAGCAATTAAAGCAAAGAGACAATAATACATGCATAAACACCAATAAAAAAACACTGTGTACTTCGACCCCTACTTCGTTAATCCATCATGGTTCCCACACCCCTAGTCATGGGGGTTTAGCTACTCATAATTGCAAGAACAAAATAATAATTCATGGAAGAAATCATAATAATGCACTTATAAGAAGAAGAATTAAAATCACAAATCTCAACTATAAATTAAACTCTCAAAAATGTGTTTACAGCTCTGAAAAACAAGTATATGGACTCAAAAGTAGTAAGAGAAGTTAAGCTAAAACATAAAAAACTAATAAGAGTATTTATAGGTATAAAAATAAATCCGGTCCTAATCATAATAGAAATTTTGAGTAGGAAGTGGCACTGATTGAACCAATGGGTCGTATAGCCTGGCTACACTTTATTGCATACATCTATAACCCGTTGGATTGTTTTCTTGCATACTAGTGACTTCGATGGTGATGACTCATAGGGACACCTAATGGAACGTTGAGTGATCCAATGTTACTAGAGTCACTTTTGCAACTTCCAGGACTTTGGGACTAATTGCTCAAGATAAGTCTTGGCAATGAGAGGAACTCCGGGTAGATCCTCTGGAAAGACTTTATGAAACTCATTGACTATATGAACTAACTGGAGGTTTGGGGT
The DNA here is from genome assembly GCA_030864225.1 of Capsicum baccatum var. pendulum. Lineage (NCBI taxonomy): Eukaryota > Viridiplantae > Streptophyta > Magnoliopsida > Solanales > Solanaceae > Capsicum > Capsicum baccatum. Next base: position 127,118,329 of record CM061557.1, read on the forward strand.
TTAGACTTAGAATCCTAAACCTGAACCAGATGATAGATATACCCTTTAGAGATCCATTTTCTATCTTTAAGATGGGAGATAAAATAACCTCTGGGTACCACTGGACTAACTTTCCACTCGAGACTAACACATTAGGAAACTGTAAGTTCACAAATCCTCTTCGATAATAAACTAAGGCATATCATGAGTAAAGCCAATCCATGACAAGAATGACATCAAAATCAGTCATCTTTAACTCTAAAATCTACTGAGGAGACCCTATGAAGGACTACAATAGGGAAATTTCTATAAATTCTTTTGGCAATAATTGACTTTCCAGTAAAGGAGAAAACTAAGAAATGGTCATTAAGACTCTCAGGACTAACACCAAAATTCACAGCAATAAATTAGGTTACAAAGGAAAGATTTGACCCCGGATCTAACAACACATAAACATTAACATAAAAGATATGAAGCATACTAGTGACCACAGCTGGGGATTTATCCTGCTCTTAACGGGAAGATGAAACATATAAACAGTTCTAAGACTGGCTGCCATAGGCATAAGATGATGCACCCTGCTACTAAGCTAGGCGAACTAAATGGGTTGGTGAGGTAGTGGATTGAGCTTGAGGGTGAGCATCCCTATTGCCCTGCCTGGTTTGTTGGCAATCCTTCACCTTATGACATATTTATTCCATATCCAAAGCATCCTTCCACTCCATCCAATCACTAACCCTGATAATTCTTACCACACTTTTTGTGGGCTAGATACTATATCCCCAGTAATGCTAGCTTGAGCTCTAGTGGCCGGTGCCTTACCTCATTGCTTTTGCTTGGTCTTAGGTGTGGGGGATCAATTTGAAGATGGTATTGGGGATGACGAATGGTTTTGAAATGGTGATCGAGTTCCCCCACCTGACCTTTTCTAACTGTACTCAAATTTCCTCGTCCTAGCCTTTTTGGTTTTCTCTCTTGTTCGTTCAACTTTTTTGTCTCAATTTGTTGGTCATAGGTAAGTAGTTGGGAAATATCCATGTCCCCAATAATAATGGTAATCATATACTTATTGCTCGCTAATTCAGACATACCAGTAATAAACTTACTTATACAGGCCTTTGGATCAACCATCATCTCTGAAGCACACTTTGAAAGTTGGGTGAATTTAAGAGAGTACTCTTTCACTAACACTGAACCTTTCTTTAGATTCATAAACTCCCCCACTTTAGCTTCCATCATCTCATGAGGAAAGAACTTATTAAGAAAAGATACCTCAAACACTTTCCAATCCACAAGAATTGTATTCTTAACTCTACCCTTTTTTCCACTACTTAATCCAATCATGAGTAATATCTTTCAATTGATATGATGCCAACTCCAAACTAGTAACATGCATAATCTGAGTAATCTTATTTATGTTATCTATAAAGAACTGTGGATCTTTATCCACCTTCGAACCAAAGAACTCAGGTGAACTCATTCTTATGAAATCTAGAATTTTAGTTGCACTAAGTTACTATTCTGCTAAATTGGGACAACCGTCGACTAGTTAAACCATTCAATCATAGTCTGAGTCATCATTTGAAAGTCAGATCAAACTTAGCATGGGAAATATTTTTATTTAAAGGATTCACAGGCGGTGATGGGCTGGCTGGTTCCCATTTCTGCGAATGAAGATCTGTGTTGAGGCATTTTCTATCACGTGAAAAACATGAGTTAGAAGGTATATAGAGTTAAACTCCAAAGAAGGATATAAAACGTGAAGAAAGGGAAAATTCCTGATAATATATTGTAGCCTCTTACTCAAAAGTGTGGCGTGATTTACACCCCGGAGGAAGACTCTACGAAACACAGCTTGTCAAAATTCCTAAGACTCTTAAAATTTGGTTCTAATACCAAGTTTGTAATGCCCTGAGAATACCCCCTAGACGTCACATGGTGATTAAGATTGAAAGTAGCCCGAGCTAACCTGTAATATCTGGCATAATGCTAAATGTATGTTCTAATATTCAGAAACCATGAGTGAAAACTGTAAGTTGATAAGTTTATAATAGGAATGAACAATCCTAATAATGTCATTAACAACTAAAAATATTATAAAATATAGAGATAATTGAAAATAGCTACTAAGTCTAGACAAGTCTCTAATCTTACTGATGAGTCATTGGGATAGGCCCCAACTGACCCAAAAACTATGAAATCAGAAATGAACATAAATGGTGCTACTAACACAAGTCATAATCTAGGTTCCCAAAACATGAGGACTCACCAATTAATGGGAGCAAGCAAAGGTGATCGCGACTCATCGTAATTCTGACGGTGGGCACCAGAACTTACATTATAAAAGAATGTAGAGCACAAAGAATATATGGCCAATATTTATGAAATGTACTAAGTATTTGGAGGTGCATGCACTATGTAAAATTGACATAATAACACTGGCAACTGAAACGTCATAAGAAAGAGATATTAAAGCATATTTTAGTAAAGCCAGTAAGTCATTAAACTTGGATTCCTAAAACCAATGTTCTGTAGGAGTTTCTCTTTGATGACATAAAACACGCATGCTAATGTGGAGTCCGATATATAGCCCTATCGAGAGAACCCAATATACTTTGTCAGGGTATAAAGGCATAGTTGTGTGATCACTAATCTGAGCCCATTTGGGCTACTATAATACCTATTGTGGCACCTAATTTTTACAACAAGGATACATTAAACCCTCTCCCGCTCGATGTTGGATACTACTCCCAAATCCATATTATAGATAATTTATCATGAAAGTAAGAGATATACTAGTTTTAAATTAAGTTGATGACCATAATTCTAAAATACTGAAAACTAGCGATGCTTCTTTTGCTATCTTCATTAAATCATGGAGAGTATTCTAAAATTCTTGCTAAAACTAAAACCATAAGGTCAAATCATGTCAATAACTGTAAATCATGTAATGAAAATCATGTATTTCTTGTTGAATCGTGACATTCCTAATCCTTTATGGCTATTGTATCATGACTTTAAGTCATATGAATTCAAAGTCAACTAACAATAAAGTTAATGAATTTAATAAGAGTATATATATATATATATATATATATATATGTATGTATGTATATGTATGTATGTATATATAACATCATAAGGAGGCATAAAATCTAAAAACCATGAAGATTGGGTTTGAACCCTAATTTGATAACTGTGAAATTTGTTAAAGTAAATGATAATTTTGTCCACAAGGACGAATGAAAATCCTTGTTGAAACCCTACAGACCCATTCTTGATGATATCTTGAAGTAAAGTTTGAGTTTTGAGCCTTAGAGGTTGAATTTTGAGAAAACCCTTTCCATTAGTGTTCTTGAGAGTTCGGGAGAAGAAAGAACAATGAATTTTAGTTAATTAATGAGAGAAAAAGTTATGGAACAATGAATTTGAGTTAAGTAATGAGGGATAATGTTATGGTATCAATTACAAGGTCATTTAGAATCTAAATAACTAGTTTACCCTCTAAAAAACAAAAGAAAAATGGAGTTTTTATATCACCGTTACCACTGGCGTGGCACGAACAAAACACGGAATAGCTCTAACATGACACTCCTTTATTGTGGCACACAACTGGTATGGCACTCCCTTGTCATGACAGACCATTAGATTTGCACTTGGGTCTTATCTTGACCTCGTGGCACGACCCTAACATGGACCCCTACTATTTTGGGGTTCTATTTTGCCCCGAAACTCATTCTAAGAATTTTGAAACACTTCATAATGGTCCTTATTATCATTCCTAATCATCAATCAACCTTAAAATCACATCAAAATATGGGGGAGCTATCTAAATAAAATCATTGAACTTATGGGGTATAACAGTCAGCCAATGATACCTACTAAGTACAAGTGGAGCATACTCATTCCTACTTTTTATACCCCTTTAGCGCAAATCCTAGTTTGAGTGTGACCCATGAAGGATGAAATCATACGGTGATCAAGGTTGATTCGGAGGACGGATAAGCTCATCGTTCAAGGCTTTATTCCGGACTTCATCTTATTTATTATGTCTTTGTTTTATGATTCAGTAATGGACAATATTTTATACTCTTATCAGTACTAGTGCTCTTTACTCATGACATCGGATTTTGGGTTTGGAGTTGTATTTTGTTCAGCTTTGGATAATATTTTTTGGAGTTGTATTTTGTTCTGCATTGGATATTATTATTTATCTATATTATGGTCCGACTTTTTAATAAAGTCGCGTTTTGGGTTTTATTTATTCCTTTTCTGCATTCCTTATCTCTTTAGGTGTTGGGCTTACCTAACATGATTAGGATAGGGAAAAGTGTTATCATGACCTTGACTTTTTGGTCGTGACAATAAGGAATCAAACATAACGGGGTATTTCCTAAGGATGTCCTGTAGCCTCCCGAAGATAGGATATAGATGTCATCGTATTGATTCACAAGACTCTACTAGACACTTGCTTTTGTACCGATTGTATTCGCGAACCTAGGCTCTAATACCAAAATGTCACAACCCATAAACTTAATTTATGATGGCACCTACTTTAACCCACTAGTAGGTAAGCCAAAACCATAGCCCAAAATAGTGAGTTACGGGCTAATAGGCGGAAGACATAGAAATAAGAGTAAATTAATAATTTAAAGAGACCAACTAGGGAAAATATATGAAACATACATACAAAACCAAATGAGAGAATAAAATATACAAAATGAGTTCCTTAAAATCTGGTAAGGCTAGTACAAGAGCCACTATATACTAGGATTACTAGACATGTACGAAATATACAAAGTAGTGTCTGATGAGAAAAATAACATTTGTACTAATACAGAAGGAGAGATATTAGCCCCCAACACTAAAGGCTCACCCTAATCCCCAATCAATAGCTTAGCTCGAGGGCATCATCAACAATGATGACTCTTACTATGAGTGAATAGGGAAAAAGATGCAGAAGTATAGTATGAGTACCAAAACATATGGTACTCAATAGGCATCATAGGTTGATTGAACTCAATTAAAGTAAAATCATATTAAAGTGCAAATCTTACTAAGAGGCAATAAAGAGGGTCAAAATGGGAATAACATGCTATACCAGGCAAATGCAATAAACGTATGCAACTAACTCAAGAGAGAAAACAAATGCTTACTTATAACTTAATCGGACCGCCATAAGCCAAAAAGATACACACAATAAAAAAACTAAATCTAATTGTGCCTCTATAAGTATGGTAGGTATAGATAAGGAATAATATTATATAAAGCCAAGTACAACAGTAAGGAATGTGAAAACTAGCCAAGATGTTCATTAAGCATACTGGGTACTCCTTCCTCAGCCATAACCATAACTCATGTCGATTTCAAACTAAATTTCCAACTAGAAATCAATGATGCCGAACTCGAACCGAAACTATTAGATAGTAAGCAGTAAAATAATATATCATACTCAAACTAGAACTAAATATGAAATATAAGGTAACAATCCAGAGTTCAGACTTAGACCATGTCTAACTAGTTACAAGGTCCTTAAATATGTACAAAGCTCCATTTAATAAGTTGAAAGCTGTAATTTAAGGCCAAATTATTAAAATGCCATGGATACCAAAGTTAAAAAACACAATATAGAAAACAAGCCAACCAAATCCCAATAAGCAGCCTCTCGAAGTAATCCTATAATCATTTATGTCTAAAAAAGGTGTTACCTTAAACTAACCTACATAAAAAGAAACGATAATACTAACTACAAGTATCGAGTACCCACCCTAAGGAAAACATCTACCCAAACAAAGACTAAGGCATCTAACTCTAATCCCAAGCGTCCTAGTATTCTAAGTTAAATTCTAAAGGAGTGCATCTATCGGGCTTAAGGGAATCCAAGGTAGAAATCTATCCTAATGTCCCCTAACCAAATATAGGGCTCGTAAAATGCCTAATAGACTATCCAAGACCTAATAACTTACCATCACACTAACCTTGAAGAACTGAAGCTGATCCGCTGAAAATCTTTCATGGAAAACATGAGATTAAGCCCATACGGCGCTACCTGGGTACACATATAGAGATAACCAAGGTCTACAATCCATCCCAATGCTATAATTGGTCCAAATGATCCGTGAACTGCCAACCCGGAGTTCGAAGTACAAGTGATCACTATAGAATGATCTCTCTATGATGCCCCACAGATTGGGCATAAAACCATGTTGAATCCAACTCATTTATACTATTCCTGCTGTCTAGATCATCCATAATCACAATAATATTTAAAACCCGAGGTCAAAGTTGAATGAACTAATATCGTATTCGCGGATTATCATCTGAACATCTATCAACCATAATTCGTCTAAATTGAAGACGACCAAGTAAGTAGATAAAGAGTAGGCTTAACCAACCTATAGATGAAATCAAAACTAAGACAAATTTGAAAATGAAGGTTGTAGCTATGCGCTACAACTCCCAGCTGAATCTCAACACCAAGGTCAAACCGCCTGATCTTAACTTTCCCAAACTACCTTACAGATGGGCATGCATCTACACTCACAATCTATCATAACCTCTAAATTGCTATTCTAAGGCGTCAAACCCTAAACTCAGCTATCGAGTCTAATCTAGGGCTAAATACCTAATTAACTTTAGTATCCAAATCATACATATCTTTTTTGGATTATATTAGAGTTGAAATCAAAACACAGATGAAGAATAAAATCACAACAAAGGATAAATCATCATCTAAAAACACAAGTAACCAACTCCATATCCGCTAGAGGGCACGAACCACCAAAGCATACTCAAGAACACACCAAGGCTGTAAACTGCACCAGTCATAGCCAAAACTCTAGCGACTCAAAAAAATGCAACCTTAGCTAAAAACTAGTCAATCCAGTACTCTCCCCAACAATGAATACACAACTACCATCTTAAGAAGTGGTCATAGAAAAGATCACGTATCTCAAACTCTCATAACTCTACTAAGAAAAAACCACATCACAGCAAATAAAGTATCCAAATCTGCACCAATACCAAGGCAAACCATCACCAGGAGATGAACCCAACATACTTGAAAGCTAAATCCAAGACCTCTCGACATCATTATCAAAACCACTATCGGGCAATGAACCAGTCAAATAAAAGAATGGACCCAAAATTGGTCAACCTTAAAAATAGGTTACATAGCGAGGGATAGCCAATACTAAAACCTTCATAACCCAAGAGGCAAGTTCAAGAATCATAAACCCAGAAATGAACAGTATAGCCAATTATCATCTCTAGAATCATAACAAAGCACAAAAGGTCAACTTACCTTCACTGCCATAACCCACTCAACAACTTATCTAACCCCGCCAATAGAAAAGAAAAATGACTTGCCTCACTTCTCTACTAGAGAGATATCATCCAACCAAGCTAGCCATCAAAGACAACGAATAAGAATTGTGAGAAAGGGAAATTCTAACTAGATACTACTAGTCTAGTCGTCTACCAAGCAAGGATCGATAAATATCAAACAACGACAATAATAACATTAGTATAAAAGATAGGTGGTACCCAAAAATAAAAATTAACAAGTACCACCCAGGGCCATAAGAAGGTTAATTTTCCAAGGTTAATGGGACTCGAACCTAAATACTACACCCATAGGGAATATATCAACACTGATCCACTCCATCCACTTATAAAAAATAATATATGGAGACAGTCATATAATTATGAACTCTATATTAAGGCACACAATAATCGATATAAATCGACCAAGGCATACAATTATTTATGGGCACGAGAACCCCGATACACATAAATGAAAAAGGTAAAGGCAAGAAATAAAAGTGCATCTATCATGGAAAAATCCAAAGTCATATGTCTGGTGGGTTTGAGGGAGAAAAATCTAAATGGGTCCAAAGTCGGACTGGCCATCTAAATCACCAACTGTGGCACTAAGCGTACTACCTTTGACCGAAGGTGCTACAACACTATAAGACTGATCTGAATGAGCTAAATGACTAATAATCCCATGCAGGAGACACTCTTCAGACTAGTGACTGATCTCTCTGTAGTTGTAGCAAACCCTTGAAGCCCTAACTTAATGAGAAACACGGTCTAACCCTAATTGGAAGACAAACTAACATTGAGGGAACTCCCTACTAAAATGACCATCCTCCCCGCAATCATAACATATCTCAGAAGCACCAGGCTAGCGAAAAACACATACTAACTCTATTTGAGAAACTAACTCACATCTAGGGAACTCTCTAGACTAATGACCAATCTTTCCAAATTTGAGGCAGGCTTTTAAAATATTTCAAGGTGTTACCCATCCTGATAAAAAATAACCGCCATATCTTAAATACCCGTACCGAATACTCCGCAAGGTCCGATGAGAACTCTTCCCATCACGACTACTCTGAAAGCTACCCATAGTCTAAGATGCCACCTGTGTAGAACTTATAAGCTGCAAGTGAAGCTGACCTCTGTTTAGAAGATTCTCACTTCCAAATGGAATACTAATAGCACTATACTGATGACATGACCTGTTACTGCCACCTCTTTAAGTCTCAATACATACTCTCTCTGAGGCCCTTGTGTGATCAATGACCTGAGAGAAGGAAGACCCAACTGCTATCAAGTGCTTTAACACTATGTAGAGTGGTAAAGTTAATCCTCCAATAAACCCACACACTATCCCATGCTGTAAAGGATAGAACATAGTAATATGTCTAGCCCACTCAAGAAATCCAATATCATATTTTAAAACTGACAAAAAACCCTATTGAAAATAAACAAACCCAAGTCAAGCCTAAGAACTGGTCAAAAAATTAGCATCATTGTGATGACCCAAACCAGGGCCTGGCCGTGATGGGTATCTCAAGTCTAACAAATACCAGAGACCACCCCTTGCACCTAACCAAACAGAAGACGATACCCCCAGCATCAAATAAATTCCAAACATATAACAAGATACCATAAGATAAGTTCAAAGAATTTAAGATATGTCTATAATCGATAACCGATAAATGACCAAAAAACAATCAACATCACCCAAGTCCACATAATCCACAAAGCCTTCTAACAAAACTGAAATCATTGTAAGTGTCGGGATATACCCTCAACCTTGATAATGACAATGTTAATAATAATGTGAATTCTCAATTCTAATCTATGAATGGAAACTAAAGAAATATCAAAGTTTTTTAGAGAATGGAAGCTTACCACGTCATCACCAATGACCAACAAATTGAATCGATCCTTATAACATTGCATAGAAAATGTAGAAGTATCTCTAGTTCATGCATCGCGTATGGATACAACTTCTAGAGACGGTTAATGGGTTGAGCACTAGCATGTAACTCAGGAATAAAATAATATAATGATGTGATCAACAATAAAAAATCATTCTAATCCAATGCACATAAACAAATGCATATACATATACTATATATATATATATATTATATGACGAGATTAGAAACAAGGTTTAACATACACTTTACAACTTTAGCCTAGATTTGTGTAACTCAACCGTCATAAGAAGGCACCCACGGGCTATATAGGTCCAGCTCTTCCCCAGCTGGAAGGGCCCCAGTGCATGTAGTCGCACAAACTAGAGGATTTACATATGTACCATGGGGGACTCGAACCTTCTGGCATATCAAGGTGACTTAAGCACCAAATCATGTAATATAATATAGGGAACTCGAACCTCCCAATCATATAATAAGGGGGACTCGAACCACCTGGTCATTTAGACCCTCGTGTCGGTAACCAAAATTTTAAGTATTGGTCCCTCGGGACCTCCACTTTCATGACTCAGCTACACAAACCTCTTTTAACGCATATTAAAATATTTATCACACATTCTTATTCATTGAACCATAATACACATTTAGGCATTCACTGTTGGTATCGCTATACCAACTACACTAATAAGATAACATCAACATGCCATCACAATTCCATTAACTTGGGAAAACGACTCCCTTTGTTCATTAAATCAAACCATCATGTTTCAATGACCTTTTTATATCATGCAATCTGTTCAAAAATAGTTCAATGCAATTTTACTTGTACTCAAAACCACTTTCACAAAATTGGGTTGGGGTTATTACCAATTTAATTATCAATATTCATAAAATTTAGGAAAATAACAATCCCCTAGTTTATTCACCATACCCATGCATCAAATTGATTTCAAAACCACCATTTAAATATAAACAATGTGTATGTGAACATGAAACATCACATAAACAACAATAATTTAATATCCTCAATCCATGTTCCAAAACCAATATCGAAACCACATCGAGAACTATTTAAAATACATGTTTTCATAAAGTAATAGTTGGGGAAGAGTAATATGCCTAAAATATCAAGAGTTATGGAGAGAATTTTCCCTTGAGAGATCTAATTGATGAACTTCTGTGAAACCCTAAGTATCTTGCTTGAGAAAATTTATAGGGAAGAGAGTGTGTTTTGATTATGTTATGAATGAGAAATAACCTCCTTTAGTGCTTTATGGACGTACGGTTTTAATTGGGTAAGAAGGGAATTGTCTAAAGTGCCCTCAAATTAAAAGTTGAAAAGTTATCACCAGTGACTACGGGTCTCACCGTGACTCATAATGACACATTACGACTTGTCGCTAGGAGTCATAGCCAAGATAGTATCATTAAGCATACATACTGTTGACCCTATGACTCGTTAGGGTTCCTACGACTCAGAGGGTCCTAGTTGTCACCAGGACAACAACACTTGGAACATACACTGGTTTGAATATGGTTAGGATATCACAACTCATAATGAGTCCATATGATTCATTGGGATCCACTCATACTCAAAACATAAAACTTAGCCACACCAGGCTATGATTTAGGTCCAGGGACTCGTTAAGACTCCCTATGACTCTTGAGGGGAGTCGTAGTGTGGGCAGTGAGGATAAATTTAAAAAATGTTTAAGGACCAATAATCTGGGGTGTTACATTCTCCCCCTTAGAATCATTCGTCCTCGAATGATGAGACAAGGTATTCATTAGCATTATTTTATTCCAAACACAACCACACTTACTTTTAACAAAGATATAAAACAAAGACGCTAAGGAATACACATACCTCAATCACAATTATTCAGAGTGGGAAACAAGAATGGGTACTTGGACTTTATGTCCTCCTCAACTTACCAAGTAGCTTCTTCACGCCTTTGGTTCTTCCATAGAACCTTTACTGAAGCCACATCCTTTGCTCAAAACCGACGAACTTTCTGATCCAAAATCTCAATTGGTATTTTCTCATATGACAAGGAATCTGAGACACCTACACTTTCCATAAGAATGACCAAAGAAGGATCGCCTATGATCTTCCTCAACATAGACACATGGAAGACTGGATGAATGGAAACCACACTTAAAGGGAATTCTAACTCATAATTCACTTTTCCTACTTGCCTCAAAATACAAAAGGGATTAACATACTGAGGACTAAGTTTTTCCTTGTTTCTGAACCGCATCACTCCCTTCATGGGAGATACATTTAAGAATACCAAATCTTTCTCATTAATGTCCAAGTCCCTTTACCTTACATCTGCATAGGACCTTTGGCAACTTTAGGCAGTCTTAAGACTATCCTGAATCACCTTCACCTTTTCCATAGCTTGGTGAACCAAGTTGGGACCATGCAACCTATTCTTTCCAACTACAAACACCCAATAACGGACTACACCTCCTGCCATACAAAGCCTCAAATGGGGCTATCCCAATGCTCGAGTGATAATTATTATTATAAGCCAACTCAGTGAGAGGTAAATGGTCAATCCAACTACCACCAAAATTGATCACACAAGACCTTAGCATATCTTCAAAAGTCTATATCATCCACTCTGCTTCTCCATCCGCTTGAGAGTGGAAAATAGTGATAAAGTTCACCTTGGTCACCAAACCTCACTAAAAAAAATGCCAGAACTAAGTACCTTGATCCGATATGATGGAAATTAGAGCACCATGCAACTTCATGATCTTCTCAATAAAGAGCTTAACGTAATCCTCCATTGAATAATTAGCCCTCACTGGCAAGAAGTGAGCAAACTTAGTCATCCTATCTATGATGACCAAAATAGAATCAATATAATAACGAGACCGCGGAAGACCAGTAATGAAATCTATATTAATCACTTCCTATTTCCACACAGGAAACTCAATCTCTTGAGACAAGTCACCATGCCTTAAGTGCTCAACTTTCACTTGATGGCAAACCAAACACTTAGCCATAAAATTGGCCATATCAATCATTAAATTATTCCACCAATAAATTTCTCTTAAGTCATGATACAACTTCGTTGAACCAGGATTAACAGTATACCTCAATTTATGAGCTCTAACCAAAATCCTCTCTCATAGCCCATCAACATCTGGAACACAGAACCTGCCTTGGTACCGTAATATACCATCAATACCAAACTCAAAAGCCATCACCTTTTAGTAACCCACATCATCCTTGATCTGCATCAAGATAGGGTCTAGGACCCATTTCTCTTACACCTCAACATGAAGAGATGACTTTACAACCTTTTGTACAATCACACCACTATTCTTAGAGTCCTAGAGATGAACTCTAAAATTATCCAAGCGGTGAATTTCCTTTACCAGTCCTTGTTTTTCCCCATCTACATGAGATAAGATTCCCATGGAAAACCTATTAAGAGCATCATCAACCATATTAACTTTACCTGGATGATAGTGAAGACTCGTGTCATAGTCTTTGGGCAATTCAAGCCATCTTTTTTGCCTGAGATTCAACTCCTTCTGGGTTATTGTAAACTCTTATGGTCTGAGTAGATGTCAACATGAACCCCATACAAGTAATGGCGCAAAATATTCAAAGAAAATACTAGCTAACAACTCCAAATAATAAGTCGAATAGTTCTTCTGATGCACCTTTAGCTGCTTAGAAGCATAAGCAACCACCTTGATATGCTGCATCAACACACAACCCAGTCCTACACGAGATGCATCACAATAGACAATAAAACCATCAGTACCCTTGGGTAGAGTCAAAATTGGAGCCAAAGTTAACTTGTCTTTCAACTTCTCAAAGCTACCCTCACAAATATCTGACCATAAGAACTTCACCTTCTTCTGAGTCAACTTAGTCAATAGGGCAGAGATAGAAGACAAAATTTCCACAAACTTTCTATAGTAATCGGCTAAACCTAAGAAGCTCTGAATATCAGTTGTAGTCATGGGTCTAGGCCACTTCTTGACCACCATAACCTTCTGTGGACCCACTATGATGATCCCTTCACTAGAAATAACATAACCTAGATAGGTCACAATATTTAACCAGTACTCACACTTTGATAACTTTGCATACAACTGCTGATCTTTCAAGGTTTGTAAGATAAGGTAGAGGTGATCGACATAATTCCCTCACTCTTGGAATATACCAAAATATCATCAATAAATACAATTACGAACAAATCTGAAAACTGATAAAATACTCAGTTCAGAAGATTCATAACTATCGTCGGGGCATTAGTCAAACCAAAGGACATTACCAAAAACTTAAAATGACCATACTGGGTTTGAAAAGCAGTCTTAGGAATATCCACTTCCCTAATCTTCAACTGATGGTAACCCGATTAAAGATCGATCTTGAAAAAGTACTTAGCACCCTAAAGTTGATAAAAGAGATCATCAATCCTAGGAAGCAGATACTTATTCTTCATAGTCACCTTATTCAACTGGCGGTAATCTAAACACATCTGAAGGGACCCATCCTTCTTACACATGAATAAAACTAGAGTAACCCAAGGAGAGACACTAGGGTGAATAAAACCCTTATCTAGAAGATCTTTCAACTGCTCATTGAGTTCTTTCAACTGCTCATTAAGTTCTTTCAACTCAGCCGAAGCTATTTTATAGGGATGGATAAAAATAGTATATGTGTCCAAAAGAAGGTCAATCTCAAAATCAATTTCCCTATCGGGAGGAACACTAGGAAGATCCTTAAGGAATAACTCGGGAAACTCACAGACCACTGGGACAAACTGCGAAAAAGGACCTTTGGAATTAGAATCCTTAGCATGCACTAGATGGTAGAGACACCCCTTGGAAATTAATTTTTGAGCTCTAAGATATGAAATGAACCTTCCCTTAGGAACTATAGAACTACCTTCCCTCTCAATCATCGGCTTATTAGGGAAGTAAAAGCTGACCCTCCGGGTTTGACAATCAAGAGATGCATAGCACGAATGCAACTAATCTATCCCCAAAATCATATCAAAGTCTAACATGTCCAACGCTATTAGATCCACCAAGATCTCCCTACTACAGACCGACATCACACAACCCCTATAGATCCTTCTAGCCACAATGGATTTACCCATCGAGAAAGATACAAAGATGGGATTTAGAATACACTCAGGATCAAAACCAAAATGAATAGCCATATAAGGGGTCATATAAGAGAGGGTAGACTTGGGATTAAGTAGACAATATACATCATGAGAGAAAAGTTTAAGAGTACTAGTAACAATATTGGGGGATGCCTCAGAATCCTGGCAGGTGGCAAGAGCGTATAGATATTCCAACTAGTGCCAGAGCCAGAAGTAGAAGTAACACATTTTGGTGTAGGAGATGACAAAGTAGCAACAAGGATCTTATTTGCCCCCGAAGCAACCCTTGAAGGATAATCCCTCTGTATTTCACCAATCTAACAACATTTAAAACACTTTTTCCTCCCCTGTCCACAAACACCACGATGTACCTAACCATAAAATCTGTAAGGAGGATATGATGGAGCTGACTAAGCCCCACTAACTTTAGCTGGGCACCTTGTTCCTTAAATCTATGGCTGCTCTAAAAACAACAATCACTGGATGACTTAGGATAAGGAGCACTAGCCTTAGAGTAGGAACCAGAATTACCCTACTTTTTCTTTGACTATTTTCCATTATCTCAACTACTTTACTGCTGACCTCTACCCTAAATTATCAATATTCATTAAATTTAGGGAAATCACAATCGTCTAGTTTATTCACCATACCCATGCATCAAATTGATTTGAAAATCATCATTTAAATATAAACAATGTATATGTAAACATAAAACATCACATAAATAATAATCATTCAATACCCTCAATCCATATTCCAAAACCAACATCGAAACCATATGGAGAACTATCTAAAATACATGATTTCACAAAGTAATAGTTGGGGAAGAGTAACATGCCTGAAATATAAAGAATTACAGAGAGAATTTTTCCTTGAGAGCTCTAATTGATGAACTTCTTGGAAACCCTAAGTATCTTGCTTGAGAGAATTTATAGGGAAGAGAGTTTTTTTTATTATATTATTAATGATAAATAACCCTCTTTAGTTCTTTATGGACGTGGAGTTTTAATTGGGTAAGAAGGGAATTGTTTAAAGTGCCCTCAAATTAAAAGCAGAAAAGTTATCGCCAGTGACTACCGGTCATACCGCGACTCCTAACAACATATTAAGACTCGTCACCATGAGTCGTTGCCAAGACAGTGTCATTAGGCACACATACTGTTGACCTGTGACTTATATCGTATGACTTGTTAGGAGTCCCTACGACTCTAGGATCCTAGTCATCACCAGAACAACAACACTTGGACTAGTTTGACTACGATTGGGACATCACGACTCGTAATGAGTCCATTAGACTCATTGGGAGCCACTTATATTCAAAAAATAAAATTAGCCACAAACAATGGTCAGGCTACGAATTGGGTCCAACGATTTGTCAAAACTCCCTATGACTTATAAGAGGACTCATAGTCTTAGTAGTGAGGATAAAATTTTAGAAATTGTAAGGAACAAGAATCTAAGGTGTTACACTCATATCTGGCTGTGAGGTATTCATAAAAAGACTTGAAATTTTTAATGTTGAATCTTAAAAAGGCTTAAGTGGTCACAAACCCTATTGAAGCTTAGTTATCCTTAAATTTTCTAACTGATGCTAAGGATCTTCAATATTCATCCATGACTCCCTTATCCGATACTACACTAAAACTCTAGGAATACATGTTAAAGTTTGATACACCCAAATTACAACTCTCGTTAGAGAGTGTAAGTGGTTGCTATCAAATATAAAATCCATCTGGGTTGGGTATTGAATCCCACAGGAAATACTTTGTTCACTAAGTATTGTAGTTATTATTAGACTAATGATCAAATGTTCCAGAATAAATAGGGGTTTTTGATTTATCAACTATATTCACATACTTGTCACAGAGAGTAATCCAACTGTAGATTGTATTGCAAATAGTAATTCAGTAAGAGTAGTCAAACTAGAGTTATGGTTACCAAGATGTTTAAGCAGCTAGGGTTGTGAACTATTTTGAATTCCCAATGAACAATTCTAATTGCAAGAGTAATTGGATTTCTATGGTTTACCCATGAGTTTCTCAACCTAAATAAGTAGCTCATCCCTTAATTCTCTCAAACTTAAGAAACAAATTAATAATTCAATTATATCCTCATATGGGTGGATTCGGTTAGGGCATCTTGATTTAGGTGATTTTATACACTTTTGTATCATTATTCTAGTTTATTTTGCCTTGTTTTGAGAGCAATCTGAGTGCTTTATGTGTTCATATTGATATAAATAAGCATTTAAGGATCCAAGTATGTAATTACAATGTCCAAAGTATTTTTCAAACAATTTTATATTTAATTTAGTAATTTAGAGCTCAACCTAGAAAACTAGTTTTACTAGCTTGAGCTAGGTTTGTGTCTAGTTGATCTCGGTGGATTCTAATGTGTTTAATATGTTCTAAATATTTTAATGGTGTAATTTTATGTGGAATAACTTGTTTGTAATGTGCAAAGTTTAATAGATATCGGGAGAGGGAATAGGGAGATAAAACATGGGATAAACCAAGTTTGGGTTTTTATTCTTTTATAAAATAAAGAATTAAACTTAGCGTCTAGGACATGGATATACTTAGATGCCTTACTTGATTCATACATAGGATGACAAATTTAATTAACTTAATTGGATTATTACATCCCCGCTAAACGATGTAGTTGTAATTTCCAAATTAGGTAAAAGATTATAGGTTGGAAAACCATGATCATGCAATTAACCCTACGAATCAACAATCACGATAAGCAAGTTGACAAATGAAATTCAAAAACATAGTGTGATTGTTCGAAGTACTTTAACCCTGAGATTTTCTCCATTGATTGTCCCAATATATTTATTTTTATGAATTATTTATTTTATTTTTAATTTACAAAATTACAAACTCTCTTTTTGTTTATTTTTCTCAATTAGTTAGACTAGAATTAGATAGGCGGCGAACGCAAGTCCCTGTGAGATCGATACTTGGGCTTTCTTAAAGCCAATGTACTACTTGATAGACCACTACACTTGTGTGTGCGCTGTCAAGTGTTTGGCGCCATTGCCGGGGACTTGTTATTAGGAAAATATCTTAATTTTAGTTTTTCTATATTGAGTTGTACATTGTTTTTGTTTAGTTTTTTTCCCTTATTCCTATTTTTCTCACACTTTTCTTGAGATGTTAGCCTTTGATAGATGGTTTCGAGTGATGACGATTGTTGTTATTTTTGTGGGGGACCACGTCATGAGGCTTATTGTCCAGATTTTGATAGAAGTATGTAGACGGGACCTTCATAATATGATGTAGATATTGTTCTATTTGAGGAACAGACTGCAATATGGTGTATGGTTTGTGGTCAAAGTGGTCATTCTGAAGAGATGTGTGCTGTCAACCCCAATTCAGTAATGTTTGTGGGCCATGATCAAATGTAAAATTATATAAACTACTGTAATCGAACAGGGCTGACTCAGTCAGAAATTCAATCATGGAACCAGCATCTGTAGTTTTAGCAGCAGCAACGAAATATGCAGGCCACAATTTAAATGATCAAAATAGAAGAGATACTGAAACAAATGTTAGCGTCTCAGAATGAGTATTTGGCATACATGAAGAACCAGAGAGAGGCCGCTGAACAAGTGACTTTCCAGTCGATTGTAGACGAAGTTGAGGATAATTCGAGGAAGTCTGAGTACTCAAAAAATGATATTATGGAAATTATGATTGAGCCACTGCTACCATGTTACAGTGGCTAAGCAAGGAAATATATTAGGAGGATATTAGCCAATATGTAGATCAAACACAAGAATCACAACCACTCGATTGTCATCTTGATCTTGTGACTGAAATTGAGAAAGTGAATAAAAGTGAGTGTGTAGTAGATTGTGTAAATTTTGAAGTAGGATTAGTTGGGCTGCATTCCAAGCACTTTTCTACATTATGTTTAGATGATGTCTTGTTTGTGGAATTATTTAAAATAGTGAAAGAGTGTGAAGATGAGGAACAACAATCCTATATTCTTGATTTTACATTAGACAAGAATCATAAAAACACACCTCACTTTAAGGCTGAGTGATTTACCATGCTCAATCTATTACTCAGTTTCTTAATATTTATACCACCTCCCTATGAGCGAGGCAAAAAGATGGATGTGATGTTGGGGGTAAAATTTATATCCTCAAGGTGGAGGAAAAAACATGATTAGGTAGTGTCGCGACACTAAATTAAGCACTTCTTGGGAGGCAATCCAAAGTAAGTAGGTTTTATTTTTAGTTTTTATTTCACGTAGTTTTTGCTTATGGTTGAGTAATAGGTTGATGCGAAGTCTGAGTACCATAAACTTAAGCTTAAAGCATGGCAAAGATTGAGTGTGGGGTCCCTTGGATCTCCTTTATATTAAGATGCATCTAGCTAGGCCTAGAGGCTTCAGGGAGTATTTCTATTTTTTTACTTTTAAATTCACTTTGGGGACAAAGTAGATTTTTAAGTGTGGGGTGGAGAAATCTCAAATTATGACTCAATTTAAAAAATTTTAGGTTAGGAATAAGTGAGATATTCTTGTTGATGGTATATTTGATTACATGATGCAAGTGGGGTTGTTGATAATTGCTATTTCTGAGACTCTTAGGCTCATGTTTGTGACTTGTGTATTTATTGGCTTAAATTTGAATTCATGCTATTGTTTGGTTGGGAGTCTATGATAATCCTATTGAGTTGAGCATGTGCCATGTGTGGTGTGAGTTATTGTACATTCCTTGTTGCATGTGATGTCTAGAACTTATTCGGTGTGTGTGCAAAACAAAATAAAGAATGTGGGTTTAGGAGTTGATTTAGACATTTCTTTGATAGTCTTGTTTTATACCTTCTTTTTACCTACCCATGTGCATTATCCTAGTCAGACCCCATTGAACTTTTAGCTTTTTCTTTGGAAGCCACATAAGTATCCTATTTCCCTTCTTTGATAGATCATAATTTGATCCAAAAAGCTCCTAAGTACTTTAAGTGAAAAAAATAAATTATTAAGGAGTTTGAGAAATTGAAGAAGAAAAAGGTAAAATTAATGCCCCAAGATAATTTTTATTAGTGTTTATAATTGGTTTGTGGTGGATTGATGTGATATAATTGATGATGTTATAAATATTTTCATGATTGTGAAAAACAAGATAAAAAATGATTCTTGTGGTAGTAAACTATGTGTCCACAAAGTGTTTGTGAAAATTCTTAAAAGAGATGGGGAAAAAATAAAAGAATGGGGTGGATGAAAATGGTGTGATATGGTTGTTGGAGATTGAGTTTTATTATAAAATGTAGTGTATTAAAGCTCTTAGAGAGGTTAGTCACTATTCCCAAATAGGTCCTACCCGTTCCTTAGCCTACATTACAACCTGAAAAAGTCCTAATTGATTGTAAGCTTTACATTCGACTATTAGTAGAACACTACATTAAGGGCAAGCCTATGGTTCATTATGTGTAACTTATGAATTCTTTGTGAGAGTAAGTGTAATTTGATTCTTGTACCCATTATGTGATAAATTGCATTATTGTGAGTGTTTATGGGTAACTATCTTATTATGAGAGAACATGTTTGATGAATGTGGGTGATTTGTATGACGTTCTTGATTGAATAATATGCATGAGTTTTCCATGTATTGAGTCAATTCTTGAGGCTAGGATGTTTTAGAGTAGTGTTCATGAGCTATCAATTGTGTAAATAACATGCTTTGTGTAGAAACTTGCATTTCGTGTAGTCATTATAGTACTAGCTTGAGTGTCTTTATTTTAGTAGAAGTGTAGCATCACCTCAGATTTTTATGCTTAGAGTAAAGAGTTGTTCGATGACGAACAAGAGTTTAAGTGTGGGGTGATGATCTGAGGTGATTTTATACACTTTTGTATCATTTTTCTAGTTTATTTCGCTTTGTTTTGAGAGCAATTTGAGTGCTTTATGTGTTCATATTGATATAAATAAGTATTTAAGGGTTGAAGTGTTTAATTACAATGTCCAAAGTATTTTTCAAACAAGTTTGTATTTAATTTAGTAATTTAGAGTTCAATCTGGAAAACTAGTTTTACTAGCTTGAGCTAGGTGTGTGTCTAATTGATCTCGGTTGATTCTATTGTGTTTAATATGTTCTAAATATTTTAATGGTGTAATTTTATGTGGAATAACTTATTTTTAATGTGCAAAGTTTAATTTAATTAAGTCAAGAGTTGAAATAATAAGTGGAAGATCATTGCGAATTTGCCTTATCTTAGTCCTTGTTTTGAATTGTTGTTGAGAATATTGTGTTGTTTTAATCTTTAATTTGTGGTGTATGATATTGTAGGCGGCTTGGTGAACTAAATATGGTGATATTTTATTGATAAAAAATATAAAAATTCATTGAAAATACACCATAAAAAGCATGGAAAAAAGAAGGGACTTCTAACACTTACACCCAAGCTGGGGGGACCACGTGGGGTTCCTTAACCCACCATATTTTGGAGTAGAATATAACATATAGACACGTACAGTGGAGGATTATTTTATACGAATTGGACAAATTTGGAGAAAAAACGGAGGAACTGCTACACGATTTATTAGGTTTTAATTTTATTTTTAGTCTTTAATTTTTCATATCATGTATTCAATTATTTGGATCGTGATTATGAATATTAGTGGCTAAAACCCCCCTTTTCGGAGTTAAAGCCAAGAACATTTTACTATTATTTTGGACTAAATTCATTAATTTTGCTACGATATTAGGTTGTTTGTTTATTCTTATTTTAATTATTTTATGGATTTATCACCCATAAAATACATATATTATCGACCTTTTGATCTTGGGAGAGGGAATAGGGAGATAGAACATGGGAATAAACAAAGTTTGGGTTTTTATTCTTTTATAGAATAAAGAATTAAACTTAGCGTCTATGACAGGGATGTACTTAGATGCCTTACTTGATTCATACGTAGGATGACAACTTTAATTAACTTAATTGGATTATTACATCCCCGCTCAATGATGTAGTTGTAATGTCCAAATTTGGTAAAAGATTATAGGTTGGGTGTAACGCCCCGAATCTGGTGCCCGAAATGCTACACGGTGCCTATGACCCTGAAGGACCACAAGCTAACCCATGACTGATATCTGTAAACTGAGCACTAAATAATTGTAATAATATCATAAATGCAGAAATATGAACTGAAAGGCCATAAGGTTCAATACTAGTAAGTAACTGAAAAATATGGTATAACAATACCACCACAACTGAGATAATTGTCTGAGCATACTGTAGTCTGAAAGCCTCTAAACTGTCTGAATAAGTAGTTGATGGGATATGTCCCAAACTAACTCCAACTACTGAAATAAACTGAAAACTGAAATAGTAATGTGATCATTATGTCCTCAAAGGATGAGGACTCACTTCTAACTCTGATCGTTGAACTGGGATACTACTGGTTCTCTAGAGCTCGTGCTTCTAAACCTATGGTATAAGACACCATAGCGCAAATGCTCAGTACTTTGAATGTACTGGTATGCAAGTGAAGTAGGCTGAATGCAATAGGTTCATATGCATGAACAATTCTAACTGACTGACTAATATGAACGTAAGAATACATGCATGTATACGTAACTGTAACTGAGATCATGATAGGACTGGATACTGAGTTCTAACTACTGAGTCTATTGACATTGACATCTGAGTCACTGATGAGTAGAAACTAATACTGTATTACTGAATACTAAGGGACTGATACTATGTTACTGATACATGGATAACTGTGTCTGACAGTTCTGATTATGAAGAACTGGTCTGGTTGACTATATCTGATAGTCCTGAAGCTGAATGCTAATAACATAATTTTTTATAACTGATATAACTGATAACATGAGTGACTGTATCTGACAGTCCTGAATCTGATGGAACTAGCTGAATTCTGTACTGTATCTGAGTAACTGAATTTGAGATCAGTCCTATCTAGCGGGTGATCTCTAAATATGATGATATCATTACCGATTGACCATAGTTGAGATCAGTCCTGTCTAGTGGGTAATCTCGGAGTCTATTTATAATGATAAGGAGTGACTGTATCTGACAGTCCTAAATCTATACTACTGAGTTGAATTAAATATATCTGTCACTTTTGATTCTGTAACTAAAACTGTGGGATGTATCTATCTAACCGACATACCCCATACTAAGATAACTGTGGTCCAACCTGTAACCCCAGTTGGAAAGGTGCCAGTACCGCACCACTGGTAAAGACAACTGCTGTGGAGTCATTCCTAATCTAGCGGGTGATCCCTGGGATCAGTCCTATGCATTGGAATGAGCTAACGAGTGATCCCTAAGTATGTCAGTCCTATCAAACGGGTGTCATCTCGTACCTACACTGGCTACGTAGTTCTGGAACTTAGGGATTGCTTCTAGGGATCTCAATCCTATCTAGCGGGTGAGTCCCCATCCCTAGGCTCGCTCGGTGCTGAATCCTACTCCCATATGAAAGACACCGAACTGATTAACTTAGCTGAACTGATACTTGTGGTATTATCTAGCAGAGCTAAACTGAATTTACTGAGTTCTATTAACTGACAGAATGTACTGAGTTCTGAGGACTGACTGAGAATACTGAAGTTACTGAGATTACTGAGCTACTGAAGTTACTGAGATTTCTAAAATTTCCTGAGTCACGTGACTGATTGAGTTCTATAGATCATAGCTTGACTGAGGAGACCGTGAAAACATGACATGCCTCTAGGCACACAACTAAATGTTCGGGTACAAGTACCCCCATGACTTGATGAGAAGAAACTGACATAGCATGGCTTACTTGAACACATGACCAACAACACAATTCATAATTCATATATTGAAGCCCTTCATCAAACATGTGATATGCATAAGCTTATACATACATGGGGATTTCATGATATCATACTAGTTGGGCATTGTTCCTTCTTCTAGGCATTTAATCATACACATGGTAGGCATAGCACATGTAGAAAACATTATCCAAAAATTAATCATCATGATTCATCTCTAATTTCATCATCCTAGGTTTTATTTATAAGTTCACATGAATATACATCTATGAAAATCAATTCCATATAAAATTGATCACCCAACAAGGATTTTAAATCAATTGATTATTTTCAACATAAACAAAACAAACCTAACATGAAATTCATAAAGAAATCCGTAAACTTAAACTTAGAAAAGAGATTCTCGGGCTTCATGGATGAAAAGAGTCCACAAATGAACACTATGCATACCTTAGTGCGTGATTTCATAAAGATTGACGGTGAAACCTTCTTGAATTTGAATTTCCAATAGAAACCCTAGCTTGTTCTTAAGAGAAACTTGAGAAAAACTAGTATTTTTTGGGTGAAGAATGGCTAAATCACATGTTATTGAGTTTAAATAGGGGTAGGAAATTGACCCTTTTAACCCTTGGACGTATGTTTAATTTCTGAGAAAATTTCCCAATTTTCATCCTTGGTGCGACGTGCCACTATCGCGCTAAGTCACTGGAAAGTGACAAATGATAAATTGCACGATGGCACGACGCGGAGCTATCGCGTTGCCACCTTGTCTACGACCTGGAAGTTTGAGGTGATGCTCCACTATGATGGAGCAACACTGGAAATTGACAATTTACAATTGAGCTATCTCCGTGACGCACTGAAGGCTCAGGTAATACACTGTCTCACTAAAAAGGCTCTAACTCTTCACCTGAGTGTCGGATTTGGCGAATTTGGTATCGATGGAAAGCTTATTCGATTCCCCACATGATAAAATATGAAAATCTTAAAAATATCACGTATACAAAAGTGGATTCATCTTTCAAAGAAAGCTTCTAACATTCTTGGAAAACTTTTCAAGCTACGAAAAGTATGGGGTATTACATTGGGAAACCATGATCATGCAATTAACCCTATGAATCAACAACCACGATAAGCAAGTTGACGAATGAAATTGAAAAACATAGTGTGATTGTTTGAAGTGCTTTAAACATGGGTTTTTCTCCATTGATTGTCCCAATAATTTTATTTTTATGAATTATTTATTTTATTTTTAATTCACAAAATTACAAACTCTCTTTTTGTTTATTTTTTCTCAATTAGTTAGACTAGAATTAGATAGGCGGCGAACGCAAGTCCTTGTGAGATCGATACTTGGGCTTCCTTGAAGCCACTTTACTACTTGATAGACCATGTATACTTGTGTGTGCGCTTGGGCGCTGTCATATTTACCCTCAACTCAAAAGTTAAAGCCTTTAGATTCATCTAAAGCCTTTGTTTTCCCTACAAACACTTTTTTATTTGAACAAGTGATGTTCTTGGGCTCATTTTTCAAGTTTTCAACCAATAAAAGTCATTAAAGTGAGGAAGGGTTTATGCAATATCAATTAATTATAGGAATCTAGTAGATTTACAACTATAATCAGATGTTCACATCAAGGCTCACATAACCCTAGTTATGGGAGCTTAGCCATACATCTCCATAAAAGAAAGAGAAGAAGTCATTGTGTTATTCATAAATTAATTCAAAATTACTTACAAAAGTCACAATTATTGTTCTTCAATCTTCAACAGAGAAAATGATGATGAAATCTCGATCCCAATTCTAGAATGAATCTTAGAGAAAAACTATGTAACAATATGTTTCAAGTATGGAAAACCCTAATAAAAGATAAAAGATGGATAAAAAGATGATCCCTAATAAAATCTAAAACTGGGTATTTATATTATCCCAGATAAAAGGGATTTAAAATTCAAAATTATAAAATCCGCGTCCAAAGTGACGACCAAAGTGGTGGTCCGTCGGAATTCTTATGGTCCACCATATTATCCGTCGCTGATAATCTTTGAAAGCCAAGTGCTGCTTAGCGCTGACGGCCCAAATGGTGGTCTGATGCAAGACTGGCGGTCCATCATATGGGTCATCACTGATGATCCTGGAGAGGCTGGTTCTACTTAGCTTTGATGTCCAAAGTAGTGGTCCGTCGCAAGACTGATGGTCCACCATATGAGCCGTCGATGATGGTCCTAGAGAGTCAAATTCTTGATAGCCCTGACAGCCAAAGTGGTGGTCCGTCGCAAGGCTGAGGGTCCACCAAATGAGCCGTCACTGAGTGTTTCAGGATGCCTTGTTTTGTTTTACACTGGCGGTTAAACTAGTGGTCCGTCGGAAGACTGACGGTCCACCATTTTTACCGTCAGAATTCTTTTTCTGCTACTTTTGTGAGTTTTTACCTTCAGCTAGATCCTTACCCTGAAACACTAAAATCCAAAATTAAGTGCAACCTTGGTTTCTTTAAAACATGCATTTTTTTACAAAAAAAAGATGCACAATGTTTCGTCAAAGTTGGAACATCAAAGTCCCGCCCATATCTATCGATAATCTCTCTTCGTCCATTTGGGACAGAATAGAGTCAAAGAACATACTTGAGGTTCATAGAAATATGGGCACACGACAACGAGTTAAGAACCAAATTTTCTAAGAATGTCCTATAGCCTACCAAAGATAGGATACGAATGTCTCCGTTCCGATCTGAAAGACTCTACTAGACACTTAGATCTTGTACCAACTCACCGATAAACCTAGGCTCCAATACCAATTTTTCACGACTTGATTTCTCAAGTCATGGTGACACCTACCATAACCGACTAGTAGGTAAGCCAACCTGTAGTTCGAACTACTAGTTATGGACTGCCAAGATAACGAAGGAAGAATGCATAATAAATATAGTAAAAAGACTCAATTACACAAAATAGACCAAAAACCTAGTGAAATTAGTACAAGTGCTTCTAATGTTATAAGATTACAAAATAAAGTACTAAATGAATATACTGATACAACTCATCTCTTAGTACAACATAAAGATTAGTCTTGTACATTTGAGGGAGATTAGCAATACTCAGAATGCCAGGATCTCACCCTATGTATCCAAACCATAGCTGCTCTGCACGATGCACATAAAAATGATGAGAACCCATCCTATGATCTGCAGGCTACATAAGTGTAGTATGAGTACCAAACACGTGGTACTCAGTAGGTAACTGCTGACTAAGCTCCAAAGATAATGTAAATATACATAACATGCAAGCAAAAATGTAAACTACGCTCAAATATCCAGGCAACTAACATAGTGAAGCTAAGGAGGCAATAAGGATAAACTATCCTACTTTATCCATACCCAGGAACCTAATAACTATATCATATATCGCTGGCCCATATATAAATAAAGAGCAGATAAAGGATATATAATAGTATACAAGGCTAAGTAATGGATATACAACTTGACAACATGGAGAAAGGAGGGATATACGGTAATACGATAATTATATATATAAATGTATGTACATAAACAAGGCCAACCCAAAGGTACAACCTAAAGTAATCATACTGGCATCTTGTAGCCTCTTAATCTTAGGAACTAGTACTAAAATAATAAGGACCTCCAATCCATACATCTAAACATGAGGTAATCATCCATAATAAAGTAACTGTAAAGAAAGGAATCAGAATTATACCTCGAATCTCAGTATGAGTTCAGTAATAAACCTGTCACAAACTAACCATAATAATAACACAATACAGTAATCGAATATCCTAGACAAACAATACCTAAACTGGGCCCCATAACCCAGAAGGTACAATCAACACACAACACACCACAAGCAATACTCATCACCTATACCTATGAAACCCCTCATAAGGCTAATAAATATAGGTGAATAATATTGATAGGTAACGCACATGCAAGGATGAATGCAAAGTATAATCTATACTACTATAACCAAACTAAGTACCATATTGTAACCGAGTGTATACACCTCCTCCAGAGCAATGACTCACAAAGGCTGGACCTACGACAACCTCTCTTCTTCGACACAATGTCCCATGGATGAAGGGGACCCTAGAGGGTTTGGGAATACCCATATACACTGACCTGGTCCCACTCTAGGATTTCTAGTAACCATCATCATCATCAATCTACTTCATCCAGTACAAAAGATGTATATGTATAAATGCATGAACTCAAACCATGAAGAGTTTGCAAATCTGTAAATCCATTTCTCAAGGAACACTCTAGGGTAAATTATCATAAGAGTTTGGAAATGATTGGAATCTCTCTCAATCGAGGTAAATAGTAGTAGTAAAATCATGGACCATAATCTATCTTGGTCAAATCTCAAAAACATCATTTTTAGTGTCAAAATTCCATAAATCATTCATTAAGGTGGTAAGATTCTCGTTATAAAATAATTCATTTTAAAAGCAAAAGTGGGATTAAATCCCATTTTAGGAAAGCATTAGTAAAACTATATTTTTAATTGGAATCATACTATTAAGTGAGCATGAATGTATTGAATCTATGCATGCCAAGACCAGTATCCAAAAAATACCATTATAAGCATCTAAACGTCAATAAACTAAACCACGCCCTTCACAAGGGTAAATCTATCATGACCCAAATTAGGGCCTAGTCGTGACAGGTATCTCAAGCCCACCATAGATCGGAGACCATCCCCTTATCCTAACCTTCGAGAACAATAAATGAATACAACGAAAGCAAACCAAATAGTAATAAGAAGAATAAATAAGTCAAATGGAAATTCTAAGAATCAAAATGAACAGTAATGACCTAAATACTTGTCCAAAAAAGTCACTAAACCAAGAATACCAAACTAAGTTAGGACATGCCCTCGAATATAACCAAAAAGAATCCAAAATTAAATACAAAAACAATATTGAAAATAATGAAATGACCGGGCCTTTCAAAAGATGGATGCTCACCACTTAACATCAAACCACCAGATATACCAAACTACCTAACGTTGCACAAGAGTAACATAAAAGTCATCCAAACCTATATCATGAAATAATGCAGCATCCGGGACGATTAGTGTGTCGAGCACTGTCATGTAACTCAAGGGAAAGGTATAAAATAATGTCATTGTGAAAACCAGTCAAAACCACATGCACAACAATTATATATACATATATAGATTGCCAGGATAGGGACAAGGTTCATGAACATGATAGTTTAAACCATTATCTTGAAGCATGTAGATCACTCCATCCTATAGGCACCCACAAGCTATATGGGTTCGACTTTTCCTGTCAAAATGACCGTAGTGTATATTAGCATACGTACCAAGGAAATCGAGGATAGGCTAATGAAACTAAGGCAATAGCCATAAAAAATATAACATGTATCCAGAAACATAATCATATAGACCCCCAACATCGATAAATTTTGTTTGCAGTGTAGGCCCCTGCAAGGAATCACCTTCACGATGAGCTACATAATTTACTTTAAGCCCAATTTAAAATAGTTTTCATATAAACTAACCATTAACCCAGTTGTCATTTATTAAGGCATTTACCAAGTTGGCATCGTCATACCTATATGCTTGCAAGCTAATTCAATTATGCCAAACCAGTCCATTTAACTATTAGACTCCCAAGTTCCATTTAAAATCCAAAACCATGGCTACCACGGGCATTCCAAAACCGTTGTTATCCATTTATCCTTTAATGCAATGCAATGGGTTCAAAAGACAACTTAAATTATGCAAATATCCATATTCAAAATCAAGCTCACTATGTGTGTTAAGGTTAATGCCATTACCAAACCAAAAATCCATCAAATTTGATGAAACCCATGTAACCCATTCTAACCTAATCATAATGCACCAAATTAGTCCTAAAACCATCAATTAAAGCATGAATAAATTATTTCAAACATGGAAAAAGTAATTTAAGTAATAACTACCAAAAACCCTCAACCCAGTTTCAAACCCATCAACTCAAATCAATGAATATTCAATAAATTAATTTCACAATGTAAAATTCCAATTAAGAAAAGAGAAACATGCCTAAAGTACCAAAGAATTTGAAGAGAAATCAATGTTTGGAGATTGAATGGTGAATTCCTTGTGAAACCCTTCAAGTTTCTTGGTTGGGGAGTTAAAGAAGAAAAGTATAGTGTTTTATCCTTGAAAACTAAAGGAAAAGGGTCCATTGGGTGTTTAAAAGTCGTTTAAGGGGTAAAAAGACCAAAACCCCCTCACCCCAAGTAAAAAAACAAAAACTGGAAGAAATTTACATAGTGGCATGGCACGCTGCTATCATGGAGCTTTGCATCTGTGCCACACCCTTATCGTGGAAGCTAAGTGGCGTGTTACGCCACTATCGCGGAGGCTTTCTGCCATGGGGTCTAGAAATAACCCCGAACCCCTCTCAAAAATTATAAAACTTTCCCAAAATACCTTTTTAATACCCCTTAACATAATTCAAGTCAATATTTGACTTTAAGCACGTGGGAGGGTAAAAAATAAACTCATTGAAATTTTGCGAAGTCTTATATTTTCCCCCTTTAGGATCATTTGTCCTCGAATGAGAGTTTAGGACATTTTTAGCACGACAATAGGAAGAATGTTGTAGAATCCAATGACAAATTCAGAATATGACTAGAGAGAGAATGAAAACCACACCTTAGGCACTTTCTTGCAATGCAGAAAACAGGAATGGGTATTTAGCTTTCATATCTTCTTCAGCTTCCCATGTTGCTTCTTCTACCCTTTGACTCCTCCATAGAACCTTCATCGAAGCTAAATCCTTTGTCCACAATCTATGAACTTGCCTATCCAATATCTACTGGAATTCCTCATAAAATAAGGAATCCGTAACCCTAACTTTCTCAATATACAATATCAAAGAAGGGTCACCCACGCACTTCATTAGCATGGACACATGGAACATGAGATGAATAGAAGCCAAATTTGTTGGAAAATCCAACTCATAAGGAATATTTCCAATTCTCCTTATAATCTGATATAGACCAATGTAACAAGGACTAAGCTTCCCCTTCTTCCCAAATCTCATGACTCCCTTAATAGTAGAAACCTTCAAGAACACCCAATCTCTTACCTCAAACCTCAACTCCCTTCTCCTCACACCCGCATAAGACTTTTGGCAATTTTAAGTAGTCTTAAGTCTTTCTCTAATCACTTTCACCTTCTTTATAGCTTTGTGAACTAAGTTAGGACCAAATAGCCTTGTCTCACCTAATTTGAATATCCAATAGAGACCTACACTACACCTTTTACCATAAAGAACCTCAAAAGTAGCCATTTTAATGCTGGAGTGGTAACTATTATTATAATCAAACTAAATAAAAAGCAAATGGTCCACCCAACTACCTTTAAAATCAATCACATAGGCCCTTAGCATATCCTCTAAAGTCAGAATAGTCCATTCTATTTGTCCATCTATTTGAGGGTGAAAAGCGATGCTAAGGTTCACCTGTGTACCTAAACCTTTCTAAAACTCACACCAAAAATGCAATAAAAACTGCGTACCTCTATCTGAAATGATGGAAACCTATGCTCCATGCAACTTAACTATATCCAGAATGAATAATTTAGCATAATTCTCTCCTGAGTAGTTAGCCCTCACAAACAACAAGTGAGTAGACTTAGTCATCCTATCCACAATGACCCAAATAGAGTCATACTGATTACGAGACCGCGAAAGACCTGTGATGAAATCCATATTGATTATCTCCCACTTCCACATGGGCAATTCTATCTCTTGAGATATGCCGCCTAGCCTCAAGTGTTCTACCTTGACTTACTGACAAACCGTACATTTAATAATAAAATTTACCATATCTCTTTTCATCTTATTCCACCAGTAGATTTCCTTCAAGTCATAATACATTTTAGTCAAACCTGGAAGAACTGCATATCTAAATTCATGAGCTTCAGTCAAAATCCTTTCCCGTAACCTATCAAAATTAGGAACACACAACTTTTCTTGATACCTCAGGATGCCATATCGCTAAATATAAAAAACCATAACCTTTTGTTGACCCACATCATCCTTTATTTGCATAATTATGGGGTCTATAACCTGTTTCTCTTTAACCTCAGCACCAAGAGATGACTTAACCACTTTATGAACAATCACTCCTCTATCATCAAAGTCTAAAATATAAACTCCCAAATTGGCCGACCTGTGAATATCCTTCACCAATTCCTTCTTATCCTCCTAAATATATGATAAGCTCCCCATAGACAACCATTTGAGAGCATTAAAAATAACGTTAGCTTTACCTCAATGGTAGTGCAAACTCATATTGTAATCCTTGAGTAATTTGAGTCATCGCCTCTGCTTGAGATTTAATTCCTTCTATGTAAGCACTTACTACAATCTCTTATGGTCTGAATAAATATCCACATACACCCTATACAGATAATGGCACCATATCTTCAAAGCAAAGTCCACAACTACTAATTTTAGATCGTGAGTTGCGTAATTCCTCTCATGCATCTTAAGCTACTTGGAAGCATAGGCCACAAACTTACCATGCTATATCAAAACACAGCGCAATCCCATACGGGACACATCACAATATATAACAAACCCACCAGTGCCCTTGGGTAGGGCCAACATAGGTGCAGAAGTCAACTTATCATTCAACTTCTCAATACTACCCTCACAAGTATTGAACCATAAAAAATTAACCTTTTTCTGAGTGAACTTCATCAGTGGAGTGGTAATAGATGATAAACTCCCCAT